>OX411742.1:41404719-42679139 GCA_948252205.1 Orthosia incerta | reverse complement strand
AGTCAACAAGGAACCCTTATAGTTTCGCTCTGTCCATCTGTCCGTCCGCAGCTTAGCTCAGAGAATTTAAGTACTAGAAAGCTATAATTTGGCATGGATATACATATTCATAATTCCGACAAAGTGGTAAAATAAAATCATGAAAATATTTTTCTTCGGGGTTCCTCCTATAGACGTAAAGTGGGGATGGTTTTTTTTTTCTCGTCTGTCCCATGGTGTGCTGTATCGTTGGATAGGCCATTCAAAAATATTATGGGTTTGTTAAAACCATTTTTCGATTCAAAGATCCATTTTCGTTAAATTAAGCTTTAAATTGCAAATATCACGTGTCCCCCTCCCCTGCCAGTGAAATCGTTGCTCTTGGCTATGTATTAAAATTCACGGCAGTAGTAAATATCACGAAATTGAAAGGAAAACTATCACAGATAACTATGCTTTACAAGTTTACGAGTAACAGTCGAACAACTGATAAAATGTACTTGGCACAGTGAAATTTTGTACAAATGCTATTGAAAAATTACTTAAATAACGTTGTTAGCTGTGTAAAACAGATAGTAAATATATGCTTATGAACCATGTAAAAATATATAAAAATAAAATCATAACATCCTCTGATTTCTAAATTAATAATGTTTAAGCTCGAATAACGCATTGGAGTGGCCGGAGTCGTTGGCAGTACCGGTCCGTAGTCCATACGGCGCATGCGCGCGGGGGAGTCTATTTTGTGTTAGTGCAGAAGTATTTTCGACGTTTTGTAATCTGAAGTCAAATTAGATTCGATTGCCAAGCAAATTACTTATTTTCTTTTGCCGATATATCCATCTATCTACAAAGTCAATATTCGACCCGACTACATCACTAATTAAGTAGCGTAAAATTTTCTAGAACAAAATAGTGAATACCGCAGATTAGAGGTGAATACATAATTTTTTTTTCAAATTCCTAAAGAGAAATAAACAAGGAGCGTGCGCGCAAGGATCCAGGAACGAACCATACCATTCCCCGTGGCTCTAACGCGCGCTCGTATTGACTCCTTTCGCAATTCAAACCCGCGGTGGTACTCAAATAGATAATATTTTTCTAACTTCAGTTGCGAAGTTGGATTTTATAACTTCTTCTTCAGTTACCTGTTAGTCCTTCTTTAGTTTAAGTCAAGAGCGAATAGGTTACTTCTAGGCAAGCGTGCTTTACCGTAGACCACATCATCGCTTACCATCAGGCGAAATAGTGGTCAAACGCGAGCATATAGATTTAAAAACAAGTTTTTCAATCAAGTTTTTCTTGTAAATGTGTATAATTTTATGGTGTACAATAAAGTATATTCTATTCTATCATACTATGTGGGCCCGTTTTTAGGCGTTGTGTGCCACCGAAATCTTTTTAATGTTTATGTAACAACAACAAAACCCTCTTCTTAGTCCGCATTATTATGCAACTTCGGAACCCTATTACTGTGTAATCTCAACATGAATGATGTAACAAATGATTTGTAATAATTACCTAATTGAAAAAGAGTGTCCATGGAGTTTCTTGCCCGTTCTTCTCCATAGAGATCTACGCCTTGGAATGGGCATCTACGGTACTTTCACAGTTATTATGTCTTGTGACTGGGACTGTAGCACCATAATTTTGTAATATTTTATTTTGTCTTTTGACAATTCAAAAGTGCCTGTAACTGGCCTACTTGAAATAAAGTGCTTTGACTTTGACTTTGACTGCGCGTGGCCCGACACGCACTTGGCCGGTTTTATTTTATGAGTACTAGTACTTTATTTACTGAGGCTTCGAATTTTTGAATGGGTATTATTAGATTTTCTCCAAGATAACACTGTCATTTATTGGTTCTAACTTGTATAAGTGATTGTACTAAAAAAAATCTTCAAAAAGTAGTAGATTCGATCACAGGGCCGGTCGCCCGCGGTGAAGTTTATAATAAATAGGGAGAGAATAATATGGCAGCCGAGAGTTTTCCCTCAATCTATGGCGATTAGGTACATTAGAGAAATAAGGACTGTAACTAGTGAATCGGCTTATGAAAGAAATTATTTATTTATTTAATACTTTAAGCACATAAATGTACAGAGGCGGACTTAATGCCCTAGGCATTTTCTACCAGTCAACCTTTGGGTGATGGAGAAACAAATAGTGGTAGGTGCAATTACGATAGCAAAATGGATTTGAATACAAGACATAAATATAAGCTATAAATAAATTCGACTGAATTATACAATAAATACTAAAACAAATAAGCTAAATACAGGTACTACTTAACTATTAGTTGAGATAGAAAATAGGGAAAAATTATCGCTGTGCCGATACTGCTGCCAACTTCTATGCCATTATGTTTTTTTTTAATCTCATTATTTTTTTATAGAGTGTAAAAAATGTTCCAGAGGTAAAAAAGGTAGCAAATGTAATGAGACTCCCGATATTTACAAATTCATGGGAATTGAAAAAGAAGCTAAATGCTACCATAGAAGAGAAGAAAAAATTGTTACGAATCTAAAGGATCAAATATCATTTCATGAAGAACAAATCCGTAAACATAAGGCGGTTATAGAAGAACTAAAAAAAAAGGAAAAAAATCTTGAATGAATGAAATCTAGTTTTAAGTATTTTTTTTGATTATATGTTCTTCACTCTGTTTAATCAGTGAAACTTTATGGAGATTTTTATTTTCGCCTATCTAGCATTTTTAGGGTTCCGTACCCAAAGGGTAAAAACGGGACCCTATTACTAAGATTCCGCGATCCGTCTGTCTGTCTGTCTGTCCGTCACCATAGCTAGAGAGTTAAAATTTTCACAGATGATGTATTTCAGTTGCCGCTATAACAACAAATACTAAAAAAAGAATAAAATAAATATTTCAGTGGGGCTCCCATACAACAAACGTGATTTTTTTGCCGTTTTTTGCGATAATGGTACGGAACCCTTAGTGCGCGAGTCCGACTCGCACTTAGCCGGTTTTTATAACTATAGCCCCACTAGACTATACTAGCCTTATTCAAGGCTTCACTAGATCCTAACAATTTTATCAATCAGTCGGCTAATCTAGATGGCCATCTATCTCGATTTACAAAATTTATGATAAATAACATAATATACAACAAATAAACAGTAAAAAAATAACAAAATAAACAAATTTAAATCTTTGTGAAAATAATGTATTTCTTCAAAATTTTGTTACTTACTGTCAAATAATTTTAGTTTTTTAGTCAGCCAAATCATGAAATCAACAGTTCTTAAATTCAATGGAGGGTTAAAAGCTAGTTGCAAGGGAGTTCTAGCTGAAGCTATACGTTTAACTTGTGGTGAGTGTACTACTTTTTAAGATTTAGTATGTGAAGTAAGTAAACAAAGCACATGAGGACTAAAATACACAATTCATGCCTGTAATTCGCATAAAAGTGTAAGTGACTTGCATGCCATAAACAGTTTTGATTGGTGAATCTCACAATGGCTTTCAAGCTACTTGCACTCTTTTTTGCATGTTTCAGCCATATGTTCGCCGTAAAAGTGCCCCACACAATTATTCTACGTCACTTAAAGCATGCACCATGTGGCATTTTAGTTCTTTCTCATTTCGTTAGATATACGAGGAAAGGTCCAAAAGTTTGCGCCATATTTTCCTTAAAATACATCTTCTTTTTAAGGAAAATATTCCGCGAACTTGCGGATCTTCTTATGTAGCGTAGTACATAGTTACAATACGCAGTCAGTGTTCTAAGCGTAGTGTTTATGGCAGTATTCTGTTGAGGCTACTCAACTCATGCTCAAAAAGAGGTTTTAGCAGCCTCCTTAGCATCAAATTGGGTACGCAAAATACGCGCTATGCCGTTGAGTTGCGAATACCAGCATATTATTCATATACGGAAGAAGAAAGTTGACAGTTCAGGGGGGTGACCATAAGCTCTTAGAGCGGTATCAATTTGAGATCGAGTAAGTGACATATGTATACAAGTCAAATATATCTGTCCCTTATTCGATATCAAATTTATACCGCTCTAAGAGCTTATGGTCACCCCCCAGAACAGAGAGTTTTCAGAACGAGAATAGTCTGGCTGTCTGATCCAAAAAAAGTCAGTAATAATTACATTTTTGTTTTAAATTCTCAACTTATCAGGTTCAGGTTGTGGAGGGCAACAAGGCGGTGTTTTCGACAAATATGGAACTGCCGACCAAGCTCAGTACTTCCGAAAAGAGGATCAAAAACTCCTAAAGAAGCTAAAGGATCAGATGAAAGAACAACTAGAATTTCACCAAAAGCAGATCGCACTTCATAAGGCTGCTATAGAAAAGATGAAGAAAACAAAATGAGAACATGTAACATTACTAGTTAATTTAAATTGACCTGTCTAAAACAGGTAAAAATCATAAATATCGAAATATAAAATCTTGCTATCATTGAAATGAACTTCGATATGCATATACCCTTTAGGTTCAAAACGACCACTTCCCAAATCGTCCACTTCCCAAATTGGTAATTCCCTAAATGTCTATTTCCCATTTCATCCACTTTCCCAAAACGACCAGTTCCCAAATAGTCCGTTTCTCAAAACGGCAACTCCCAAAACGTCTAGTTCGCATGAAAAATAAAAATAATCACCTCATAGTCTGGTTTCTAAACAGGACCACAATCAATCATCATCATCAATCATCAATACATATAATAAATCTGTAGAAAAGTAATTTTTGTACATCGAAAATATTTCCAAAATAAATAGCCAGGGTGTTAATGGATAACCAACAGAACCTATTTTCAGCATTTTTTAAATTTTTGTCTGTTTATCTGTTTGTCTGTTTATTTGAGCACGCATCACGTGAAATGTACGAAACCAATGTAGATAACATATGTACATAAAAATTGTGCGTAACTTGAAGAATTACTTAGTTTTTGTTTCATCGCAATCGGTTCACTCTGTCAAAAGTTAGATGAATTTAAAGTGTTCAAGAAGTAAAATTATCACAACACACGCAATTCAGATACTGGGACAGTTGAACTCGATATTCGATAGATGGCGTTTCGCATTTGAAGTCATTTTTTTAATGGTTGTGTTAACATTGTCCGCGAAAGAATGATGACTATAGAAAAAAAATGGTAGGTAGGTAAGTAGGTAGGGTTGGCAGACATATGACGGGAGCGAAGCCGCGGGCACAGCTAGTTAGTTAATAAAAATGCGTTATGGAGATTAAAAAAAATGGTTTATTAACATCTAATAATTCTAAAACAGAAGATAAATAATAATACATAGGCAGGTCTAAAAGTTCGCGGAATAATTTCCATAAAAGACACCTCCTTTTTAAGGAAAATAATTCCGAAAAGACACCTCCTTTTTAAGGAAAACAATTCCGAAATTTTTCCAAAATTCTTATCTATTGATTGGATAATGATATTTGACACTTTCTTTAAGCTGAAAAGTTTACAAAAGAGTAGATGGTAGTAAGAGTAGAGATGAAGAAAACAGACTTTTTAGACAAATTTTCCCTAGAATTTAGAATGTGAAGTCTTAATAGGCCTTTTCCTTACTCGGGCATTGTACCTAGGATTTTATGCTGACATCACTAGACCAACGACGCAAAGAAGTAAGCAAATAATTGTAACTTCTTGTATTTTTTTTCTTATCTCTAAATACTTAGTATACAAAAAAAAACTGGCCAAGTGCGAGTCGGACTCGCGCACGAAGGGTTCCGTACCATTATAGCAAAAACGGTTGGTTGCATGGGAGCCCCATTTAAATATTTATTTTATTCTGTTATAAGTATTTTTTGTTATAGCGGCAACAGAAATACATCATCTGTGAAAATTTCAACTATCTAGCTATCACGGTTCATGAGATACAGCCTGGTGACAGACGGACAGACAGACAGAATCGCGGACTCTTAGTAATAGGGTCCCGTTTTTACCCTTTGGGTACGGAACCCTAAAAAACGATTTCCTAAACAAAACACTACAAAGCGAAAAATAACTTTCTTTTCGGAAGTCGGTGTCTTTGGTACCATTTTTATTCGTTTTTGACACCGACTGCCGAAAAGACATTTCTCGTAAAAAAAAGTTGTTGTTGAAGAAGTTGGCATTGCATGAACTAATTCTTCCTAGCCCGTTCCATCATCGGACTACAAGACGTATGGCGATGCGTCATCGGTACATGGTGGACATCCCACCGATAGGCACCAAACGTTTTGGGAATACTTTTATTATGCGTACAGGAAAGCATTCCCTGCCGGAGTCTGTATTTCCTGATAGCTACAACCTGGGAGTCTTTAAGTTACAAGATATAGGTTTCTCCTATCGATACGACGAAGAAGAAGAATAGGTTTCTCCTACGCAAGCGTGCTTCATCGTCGATCACATCATCGCTTACCATCAGGTGAGATAGTGGTCAAGCGCAAACCTATAAACAATAAAAAAAAAAAACGACTTCCAAAACAAAACACTACAAGTAATGTTTTGTTTTGGAAGTCGGTTTAATTTTAAGGATGTTTATTTTCCTCTTTTTAGTTTTGGTTACTTATTTTACTATGAAAATACGCATTATTAAGGATAACTTAAAAATACTCGTCGGATCTGTAGCACATGAGAAGCACCAGCTTTCAAATAAAAAAAGAATCATCAAAATCGGTCCTGGCTGAGTAATTATAAATTGTGCCGTATGAACCCGGGTGGGTCGCTAGTTCAGAACAGAATAATTTGGAAACGCAGGTTTCCTCAACAAATAAACCTATTTTCATGAATTTTGTGCGACGTAATGCGACGTAGCCTTTTAATTTACGTTTTGTCCTACAGAGCTAAGTATTTTTAGATATGCCTCGAACGTAAAGAGAATATAATGGAAGCTTCTTATAGCACTGAGTGTCGTTGTCGAGTGTAGGATTTATCAAAGGAAAATGTACGTTTTTTTGGCTTTAAAATAGAGTTTAATTGAGACGAAGGGGGTTTTAATCATTGGACAGTTGTTTATCACATGCTTGATGGTAGTAATTAAATTCAAAAGTATTTTGTTTTAAGTTATTTATTTATTGTATCTAATCTAATACATTTAAACGAGCATATCTTATTTTATTTTATTTATTTAAGGATAAACAAACAGTAGCACAATAAGAAACAGTCATACTATCTTAAATATTACATTTATAAAATAGGGATGATGACTAAAAAAATATTTTAGTCCGTCAGATAGATTTCCAAACAATGTTGGACACGTATTTTTTCTTTTGTCACGTTAACAAAAAATGAGGACGATACAGTGCGTTAAAATATCGCATGAAGTCATGCCTTGGTACACTTTTTACATAGAAATTACGTAACAAGCCCACTCCCGAACTTTGATGCGCTATACTTGATCATTTTTTATTGATTTGAAAAAGCAAAAAATACGTGCCAAATATTTTTTAATAATTTAATCGGCGGACTAAATAGAATTTTCAGTTTCGTACCCCGTCATCATCCCTATTATGCTACCCACTAAGTTCTCCACAGATTACAAATATCTTGTGTATATGTATACATATAATCTGAATCTCGGAAACAGCGCCAACTATTTTCATGAAACTTAGTGTACAGGAGGTTTCGGGGGCGATAAATCGATCTAGCTAGGTTTCATTTCTAGAAAATTTCGTTTTCTCTATTTTCACCCGAACAGAGCTCGGTCGCCCAGGTACTACTCGTACTTTATTGTTCACCACAAAAATATAATGGACAAATATTTATAAAAACAAGTGTATAATGGGCGTTCTTATCGCACTAGGCAATCTTTTACAGACAACCTTTGGATGAACTAAACGAGAGGAGATGAATTATATTTAGTAATTTATTTTACTTTATTTAAAAGGAGTTTCTTCCAGCAACTTCGCTACCATAGTCTATCCTTCAGTAGCACTGGTTTTTCCGGGATCAAAAGTAACTTATAGAACTTAGCGATAATGTACATAATTTGCAAATTTTCATGAATTTTTTAATCGGATTACTAATTCCTTTTCATTTGGATCACAAGTCCGTGAAAGTCCTCGACAAGGATCACAAGTATTTGGAATATTACAGTTGCAGCTTGGAATCTGGATCGGTGCCCGGTTAGTGGCAATAGATTTACCTTTATAACATAACTGCAGAAATGTGAAAGGTGAGATAGTGGTCAAGCGCGAGCCTATCAATAAACAATAAGAAAATTGGGTGTACTATCACTCTGGCACAAACCATCGACGAAAACACCGGTGTTGTTACGAGTATGCATAACACTAAATCCACATCTAAACCTTCATCAGTCTATAACAAAAACTAAATTTATGAGGACACAGCACCGAAGACAACTCAACGGGTGACAACTGAATGTAATTAATTAAGACGCAGGCTCGAGCGTCGGGCATGCCAACATTGCCAACAGAAATGTGCTTTGTTTTCATAAAATAAAGGTTCTGGATCCTGTTACGGTACTCTGTTATTTAATTTTCCTTTTGGAAAGTGTGCCACGATGTTTAGGGTTTTTCCTTGACGATTCACAAATACGAGTGCTATTTAAACGTAGTCTTTTTTCTTATTTTTCCTTGTCTATTGACGGCTCAATTTTTTTATTACTAGTTATTTACAGTACAACTATTTTCTTAATAACCCTCGGCAATCATCGCATTTCCGAATACAAACGAATGCAAATTTCCATGTCCATCAATTATTAGATTTATCGTGTATAATAATTTGAATTCAGAACTAATTACTTAGGTTATGTTAGGTTAAAACGGGCTGTTTTCCGCAACTCCACGACCAAGCGCGTATTTTGCGTACGGGTGGGAATTAACCTACTACCAATTTCCTCACTCGATCCATCCCAACTCCTCGAGGAAGGCCAGTAGCGCCTTCGTGTTGCTGACTACTGCCTGTACGGTACCTGGTTCACTGTTTTGTTTTGATTTCCGTGTGAACTACATGGAGCTGTAGAACTATTTTTCTATTTTCCTTTAGCAGTTCCTCCCATTTTAAAATAAATTATAGATTTAGAATTAGAGATTAATAGAAATCCGATGACTGACGAAACACGAAGTTTGTCGAGGGACATTAAGAAAATAGTTGTACTGTAGTTTAAAAATCTTTTTGTGATAGCAGTTCATGTGAGTTCCGTACCCAAAGGGTAAAAACGGGACCCTATTACTAAGACTCCACTTTCTATCTGTCTGTCTGTCACCAGGCTGTATCTCATGAACCGTGATAGTTAGACAGTTGAAATTTTCACAGATGATTTATTTTGCCGCTTTAAAAACAAATACTAAAAACAGAACAAAATAAATATCCACTTAAACTTAAATATTTATTTTGTTCTGTTTTTAGTATTTGTTTGGGCTCCCATACAACAAACGTGATTTTTTGCCATTGTTGTGATAATGGTACGGAACCCTTCGTGCGCGAGTCCGACTCGCACTTGGCCGGTTTTTAAAGTATCATATCTGCCTTACCTTTTCACAACTATATTGGGGTCAGTTTCCAGTCTAACTGGATGCAGCTGATTACCAGTATTTAAAAAAAAAGTTTTTTTTTAATTTTCTACTTCTTATCTGACCTCGACAACACAGTTACTGAGTAACATGATACCCATCAAATTGCCCGTATATTTTCCTGTTCCGAACTGTTTGTAGTGGGCTATTTACCAATATACTTATGAAAATGTGGAGCTTAAAATCTTTTCTAAACAATTGTAAACTTACAGAAAAAAAAAACGTAAAACGTTTACTGAAATGGCTCTTGAGGTATTCTAAAAATTCATCAATTTGTAAGATTTTCTTCTTTCCCCGAGAGCATTCCGGGGCGCACCGATAAATTAGAAAATCTCCTTTTATTTGTTGATTTTATGCTAGATAAGTTTTCCTTTCAAATTGCCCGAAACTTTCGAAGTTTTTTTGTAAGCACAGCTCTTTTAAAAACATTCAAAATTTTCTTTGAATACTTTACGATAGAAATACTAAGAAAAAGAATAAACATTTAAATAATATCTAACAAGTTCATAGTAGGTTTATCTGTAAAAGTTCAATTTAGCGATAAGGCTTACCGTTACCACCCTTTTAACTCTTAATATTATAGCAAAGTTGTAATTTTTAGGGTTCTGTACCCGAAGAGTCCAAACGGAGCCCTATAGCTGTTACTCACGTGTCCATCTGTTCGTTGTCTGTCATACAGGTTTTACAGCCTTTAGTATAAGAATTTGGTTGACCCAAAGCCATCCAAATTGTCAAAAAATATTTTCAAATAACCGTACCTTTAGCTTACCCTTTAGCTTTATATATTCCATAAAGCTAAAGGTGGGGGGGGGGGAGGGGCAAAATAATTTGGCCTTCCCCTTCGGGTGGGGTAGGATCATTGTTTAAAGCTCGTATTTATTTATTTTGTACTTTTATAGTAAATAAATACTATAAAAATATTGGAAATCAAAGAAATGAGAAGTCACCAAAGACAGCTTTTTATCCGACTTTCGAAAAAGGATGAGGTTCTATGTTCGACTTCTTGTATGTTCTTTTTTTTTTATATTTGTTCACCGATATCTCCGTCAATTGTGGACCGATTCTGAAAATTATTTTTTTGTATCAAAGAGTATATTTCGAAATTGGTCCCATTTCAATTTGGTGAAGATCTGATGAAGAACTTCGAAGATATACAACAGAACTCTTCAATAAATAACGGCAAATCTCTCGGACTGCTGCAATCACATGTCTGTTTATACCATTTTATAACATAACATCACGCCAGTACGCTCTTAAGGGGTAAGCAGATCTCTCATTTGATCGGTTTTGTTCAAGTCTCATGATATTCGGGTAATCTATTCTGGCGTTATTGGAAACTTACTAAACAACTTGCCTATTAGGTAGGTACAACTAAAAATTGAAAAATAAAAAAAACTTTTTTTCAAAAAAATACTACCGACTTCCAAATAAGAAAACTACAAAGTGAAAAATAACTTTATTTTTGGAAGTCGGTGTCCATAACGCAAAAAATGGTACCTACGACAGACACCGACTTCCAAAAATAAAGTTATTTTTCACTTTGTAGTTTTCTTATTTGGAAGTCGGTAGTATTTTTTTGTAAAAAAGTTTTTTTTATTTGACAAAATTTTGTTCCAAATTTTATAACTGCCCATTGACCTATGAACTTGAAATTTGGTGATAATGTTTATTATTACGTATATTTTACTAAAAAATACCAACATATATATTATTATTGATGAATCAGATATTTTGATTGAAATGCCCTCAATGTTGAAAATGTTTCGGTATGTCCGTGAGCAGTGGTGGCCCAGTGGTATCGACCGCGATTTACAAGTTGTAGGTCCTGGGTTCGAGCCCAGGCAGGCGCTTTACTTTGTGTAAATTATTTCATCATCACTGCTCTCAAAACGGTGAAGGAAAACATCGTGAGGAAACCGGCATGTCCTAGAACCAAAAATTCGAAGACATGTGACATCCACCAACCCACACTGGGCCCACGTGGTGGATTACGGCCCATTTCCTCTCACAGAGAGGAGGCCTGTGTCCCAGCAGTGGGAACATTAATAGGCTGATGATGTGATGTAATGTTCGTCTGTCCGTCCGCAGCTTAGCTCAGAGACTCTTAGTACTAGATAGCTATAATTTGGCATGGATATACATATTAATAATTCCGACAAAGTGGTAAAACAAAAACATTTTTTTTAACACGGTTTTGTTAGCTTGGTATGTTTTTTTATTATCGATAGTCTTGCGCTTGACCACTATCTCACCTGATGGTAACAATGTATCAATGTAACGGAATCTTTGAACGTGATTTTCACCCCCTTCAAAACGTCGCATTGATTTTAAACTTTGCACACTTAGGACCGATAACAATGCAATAATTTAAATTGTTTGTCCTATTATCCTTACCAGGATCTTCAGGATTAAGTTTAATTTACCATTAAAGCGTGTTTTTTAGTTTTTAGAACTACAATTTATTTTCGATTACCTCCTATAGACGTAAAGTATGACTTTTTTCTCGGATATCCCATGGTGTGGGGTATGGTTGGATAGGACATTCAAAAATATTACGGGTCTCTGAAAACCATTTTTCGATTTGGAGAACCGTTTGCTTAAAATTAAGCTTTTAATTGCAAATTTTTTGTTGGAGTCAAGTGTCCCCCCCCTCCCCTGCCAGCGAAATGGTTACTTTTGGGTATGTGAAAAAGTTCACGGCTGTAGTACATATAACGAAATCAAAAGGAAAACTATCACAGCTAAGTAGACTGTACAAGTTTACGAGTAATAGTCGACCAACTTATAAAATGTACTTGGAGAGTAAAAATTTTGTACAAATGCCATTGAAAAATTACTTAAATAACGTTGTTAGTTGTGTAAAACAGATAGTAAATATAAATGCTTATGATACATGTAAAAATATACAAAAATAAAACCAAAATATCCTTAATTATACATTGTCAGTCAATGATTTCTTAATTAATTTAAATGTCTGTAAAAAAATATCTAACGACACAGAGGCCTGAAACATGTTTTTCTAGTTTGATTACGCATAACTTTACTTAAATAAAATAAAAATGAATTCATTTATCATTCAATTTGACCATAAATAAGCAGTTTAGTTAAAATTATGGGAATTTTTGAAAAAAAATTCTAAAAGTTAGTATAAAAAAATGGTAAGACTTCGTCTAAGACAACCATGGCTTAAATGATTCAAATTGTCTGTACTATCTACACTTTAAAGCTTTGCACCTAACTTCCAATCACTCAATATGTTTTTATCATCCACTCGTTAGAAGCAACTGAAGTCAACTGGGAAGGAAGAAAATCAGTAGTCTGGATAACTAATACGAGTAAGTTATGAGTTAAAACCGTGTTCAGTCAGTATTTTTTATTAAACACGGGAAAGTCACCACCACACTCACCACACACACACACACATCTCACTTTCTTCTTTTCTTCATATGGATATAAAAAAATGTTCTCTCTTCACCACCCTTGGTTGACTGGTAGAGAATGCCTAAGGTATTAAGTCCGTTTTTTTACCTTTTGTGCATGAAGTCTAAATAAATCTATATCTATACTAATATTATAAAGAGGAAAGATTTGTATTTTTGTTTGTAACGAATAAACTTAAAAACTACTGGACCGATTTCAAAAAATCTTTCACCGTTGGGAAGCTACACTATCCCCGGGTGACATAGCATAATTTTTATCCCTGTATTCCCACGGGAACGGGCACTATGCGGGTGAAACCGCGAGGCGTCCGCTAGTAATAAATAGAGTGAAAACACAAAACCATATTACTGAGATATTTATTGTACCTTTCTAGTCTTGAACAGTCTAATACAATCAAAGCGTACTCAAGTTTTTTGATTTGGCAACTCACAAAAATATGCTTACCCCTGTTTCCCATGGGTGTAGGTAGAATCTACCGAACGCCACCTGCCATGATGGTTACATATTTATTTTTCTTCATTTACGTTCATTGATTAAGAAACTATACCCACAAAACATATCCAACCCCAACAGTAATAAACGTTTCAAGCCGCCGCCGCACCACAACAAAGAATAATCACCGCCACTAAACTGCAACAAACAATTTGCCGCCGTACGCATACAAACTAGTTAAAAAAATATCATTACGGAACGCGCATATAACCAGCCCGTTATTACACATACCGATACGACACGTAAACGACACGGAATTTTCCCCGGAAAACCTACTTTATATTAAGTCGTAAATTTGAACGAACGGTCGGCGCACAAGCCAATTTCCAACACTTATTTGTCGCACCGAGGGCACCCGTATGGAGTCGTGTCGCTGGAATATGAGGAGTCGGGATTTTGAGAAAAATACTGGGCCTGGACCCTATTTATAAAACTCACTGAGCTGTTTAGGATCGGCTTGGAAGATTCTATATTCAAGTTTTCTATAAAATGTTTGATTAGAGAATGTGCTAAACAATCGCTAAACAGTGTCGAGATTTTTATTATTAAGAGTTTGGTGCTTTAATTGGTATTTTTGCTTGCAGAATCTTCTGTTAAGTAAGTTAAGAATATTATATTAAAAAGTGTTTGACAAATTCTTACGTTTACCTGAAAATCTATCAAACTTTGGCATTTTATTGGCGGATTTGACACGTCCATAACTCAAAATCCTCAATTCAGGAACCGGTCCATGGTTATTTTTAGTATTTGTCTTCAAAAAATGGTATTAATACACATTTATTTTTTATTAAAATTTATAATGAAATCTTGTGGTGTGATTGCTCTTCACATTTACGATTCTGAAAAAAATCCATCCTAATAAAAAATAAAAAAATGATGAATTTAATATTTTATTAATAAAATAATAAATTCATCCTGTCCATTCTACATATAATTAAACTTTCAGTTTTAATGATTAGTAAATTTGCACAGTGCCACTTGAAGAGAGTAAATAAGGTGTACTATTTACTCTCCTCAAGTGGCACTGTTCTGATTCCCTTGAAACAGCTCGCCGTTGCCCGATTTATGGACGCTTACCCGGACCAATCAAGCAGTACCCCAGAGACAAACAATTAAACCAGCATTGGTTAGCAAGTGATAGAGGGCGCGCTTAAATAATAAAATTGCTGGTTCTTTACTAATAAAAAAACCGGCCAAGTGTGTTTCGAGCCACGCGCAATAATAGGGTTCCGTAGTTACACAATAATGCGGACTAAGAAGAGGGTTTCTTGTTGTTACATGAACATAAAAACGGTTTCAGCAACTCACTACGTTTAAAAACAACATGGGACGATCATAACTGAAGAAGGAGTTATAAAATCCAACTTCACAAATGAAGTTAGAAAAATATTATTTACTTGAGTACCACCGCGGGTAGAAGCCGCCTGCCTCTATTTTAATATAAAAATATAACCAGCGTCACTTAATAATTTAAATACTGCAGTATTGCCGTTACGGAGATAGTCTTCGTTAAAATCTCCAAATATTTACAAACCGACAATAAATATTTTAGTATGAGTATTTTCAAACAACCTCCTGAACTACCAAAAACCGGCCAAGTGCGAGTCGGACTCGCGCACGATGGGTTCCGTACCATTATGGCAAAAAACGGCCAAAAAATCACGTTTGTTGTATGGGAGCCCTACTTAAATATTTATTTTATTCTATTTTTAGTATTTTTTGTTATAGCGGCAACAGAAATACATCATTTGTGAAAATTTCAACTGTCTAGCTATCACGGTGCATGAGATACAGCCTGGTGACAGACAGACAGACAGACTAAATATCGACCTATGGATACGAATGTCAACCTTACGGCAAACGCAATTAAGTTTACAATAGCGACCACTGATAATACCACCATCTATGTTCGGGTAGCAGAATTTGCTTGGCAATAGAATCGAGTTTGATTTTAGATTACAAGACGACGAAAATACTTCGGAAGAGCGAAGTGTCCTACCAAACACAGACAATCATTTGCCTAAAGGGACAATTTAAACACTAATGTATGTATTTCTCACTGCTATGCAAATAAATTATTTCAATTTCAATTATTACTTTTGTACTGAAACAAAATAGACTACCCCGCGCGCATGCGCCGTACGGACCGGTACTGCCAATGACTCCGCCCACTCCAATGCGTTATTCGAGCTTAAACATTATTAATCCAGAAATCATTATTATTAAGAATGTTATGATTTTATTTTTGTATATTTTTACATGGTACATAAACATATATTTTCTGTCTGTTTTACACAACTTACATGGCATTTGTACCAAAAGTATACTGTTCCAAGTACATTTTATAAGTTGGTCGACTATTACTAAACTTGTAAAGCCAACTTAGCTGTGATAGTTTTCCTTTTGATATCGTTGTATATGCTAATGCCGTGATTTTTTTCACATAGCCAAAAGCAACGATTTCGCAGGGGGGCAGGGGCAATTGACTCTCACAAAAATTTGCAATTTAAAGCTTAATTTTACGCAAACGGGTCTCTGAATCGAAAAATTGTTTCAACAAACCCGTAATATTTTTGAATGGCCTACCCAACGATACCCCACACCATTGGATAGACGATAAGAAAAAAAATCATCTCCACTTTACGTCTATAGGAGGTACCCGAAAAAATTTTACCACTTTGTCGGAATTATTAATATGTACCATGCCAAATTTTAGCTTTCTAGTACTAAGAGTCTCTGATCTAAGCTGCGGACGGACTATAACGAAAGTATAAGGGTTCCTTGTTGACTTCGGAACCCTCAAAAAGTTTCTATCCACTGGGAATTTTATCATCAACTTTCAAAGACTTCCCGTAATTTTGGTGACGGCACCACTTTTGATTAACATTTTTTCAGTCTATTTTTTGTCACTTCTGGGATTTGTCTCGTCTCGATGAATACCGTAATCTATCCTAGCACTGGATGGTTCAATTTATTTATTTATTTCGTTTGGCATCTTGTGCTTTATTTATAAAAATGTCGACACGGTGCAACTGCATCGAGATTGTTTAAAGAAGGATGCAGGTTTTAAAATAAATAGCACAATTTTTTGTTTTTAGTTTTTTTTTATATATTACCAATTTAGCAACTCTCCTACAACATTTGGATATTAACCTTCGCAATGATTATACGTGACGACGCCTTTATGACGCGACACAATTTATTGGAAAACGTGGTTTTCAAAACACAGCCCTCTTCCAATTACGTGTCACCGTGTCTTTATTCTGTACAAAATCTGTGCGACGTATGACACGTTAAAACACAGTGTCGTGTGTGTTGTAAGTTACAGGCGACTATAAAATAAGCTTTGAAGTTTCTCTATAAGTGATAAATAGTTCGGTTCAATGCTTTCAAAAGAGTCAATAATAACGCTCTTTTGGACTACAGACGGATAGTGTTTGATCGTTTTACTTGCAGTTTCTGCTCTGACGAAATTGTTGGATCACAAAGAGCTTTTAATAGAATTTAATGCATACAGTAAAACACCTATTTAACAAGCTTTTATTAGCTTGGTATATATGTATCAATGTAACGGAATCTTTGAACGTGATTTTCACCTCCTTCAAAACGTGGGATTGATTTGAAACTTTGCACACTTATCAAGGACCGATGACAATGCAATAATTTAGTCGAAGTCAAAGTCAAATATATTTATTCAACTAGGCCAATAAGCGGCACTTTTGAACGTCAAACAAAAATTAAAATTTATAAGTAATAAAAGTTGATTCTACCGTGCGCGTTTAAATAGTTTGTCCAATTAGCCTTACCAAGATCTTTAGGATTAGCGACTTTTTAGTTCAATTTACCATTAAAGCGTGTTTTTTTAGTTTTTAGAACTACATTTATTCTGTAGACGTATTTGATAACAGTTTTTGAAAGCCTGTGTTGACTTACTATATTTAAGACTAGCTGTTGCCCGCGACTTCGCTCCCGTGGACCACCCCACAGGACCCAATTTCGGGATTAAAAATAGCCTATGTCACTCAGGAATAATGTAGCTTTCTATTGGTGAAAGAATTTTCCAAATAGGTCCAGTAGTTTCGGAGCCTATTCGGTACAAACAAACAAACAAAAAAGTCTTTCCTCTTTACAATATTATTATTAGTATAGATAAGAATGCTTGGCAACATGCTGGTCCATAGGGCAATCTTTAGTGTAGACAAAATCAATCTGGTTATTTTTTATATTGCATTCATAATTATAGTATTATGTTTTGGCTTTCGTTTTTTAAGAAATTGACTCACACACTGTTCCGTTGTTATTGAATCTTTTAATTTTTCTATGTTTGCAATACTTATGTGTAAGTATCTGATAACCATGTTCCTATTTATCAAATGAACGAATTTACCCGTTAGTTTTTGTAATATTTTATACTTGTACGTAGTATAGTAGTGTTAGTCTAAGTGCATTGTCCTCACGCATATGAATTAATGTATGTATGTAAATGTTGTAAAACACTTATTTTTAAAGAGTTAGTGTGGAGTTTCTTTCAACTTAATTTTCTGAATGGACGGTAGAATCAATTATTATTATTACTTCTAAATTTAAAATTATGACGTAAAAAACTGCCGGATAGTGGCCTAATTGGAATAAAGAATTCGACTTTGAATATGAAAAATAAAATTACGTAATTCGAGTTATTTTTGGTTGTTAGGGATTTTATCGTTACTCCACACTAGAAATATCTCCTGTTTCCAGAATGCGTTTAAAAACATTACATACACATAAACCAGACCAGCTATCTGAAGGCCATACAAATATAACTTGTATTAGATTCAAAGTCGCGACACGCAGCGTTCGTTTGTGAATGCTGAAAGTGGTTTTATTTTCAATCCTGCTTCATTTTCACTAGGGATTTAACCTTCCCTTGCATAAGTACCAAATCCCAAACCTATGACCTTTCTATACACAAAATGGCACCTCAGTCACGTCCTTCATAATTTCCGAGAAAAAAGACATCGCAGTGTGTGGCCATAAAAATCCCTGGGGCCACGAAAATGGCGAACCCAACATGCGCCCGCTTTTCCCGACGCTACACGGTTTTTCACTTTGCGACTCGTAAATGCGTCTTTTGTTAACACGCCTAATGTAGCAGTTAGCTTCTCAAATTGTTATCATACGTAGGTATACGTATAATGAATGTTTTTTGACAAAAGTTTTCGTGGACTGTGTGTCTAGAAGGGAGTTATTTAGAAGTTGTCTTTGGAAACTTTTCTTTTAGAGATAGAATCTGTGTTATTTGTCAGCAAGTTATATCTGTTTCGTACGATTTTTCTTTGTGTATAGTTGAAATAACGTAAAAGTATGACTGATATATTTAATAATATTTGTTTACGAATGTTAGATGAGCTTTCAGTAAAAAAAGGTAACTAGAGTTGATTGAGTGTGCTTGAGGCTGATTTAACAATGATTTTATCAGCCGTCAATTTTGAATAATTTAAGGCCGTACCCTTACCAAAAATCAGCATGAGATATGAGCATTCCTATTGGCCTAGCGGCCCTGTTGGCGCATGAATTACGGTAGTGAATACGCCCAGATTTTAGAAGAAAATCTTTATAAAATCGAATAATGGTCTTTTGAAAAAAATAAAACTTACAAAATGTTCGTAATCAAATTGTCTATCCATTAGTGTTAGTATAAAAAATAATTAATGAACACTTTACGAGGAGATGCATGCTATCAATAATTATATCACAGTTTTATGGTTTTGTTGGAAGGAGATTAGTGAAACATATACCTCTTTAAAAAAAAAGTGTACTATAATTTTAGAATCAAAATTATGTAGAAATTTAATGTATTTTTATTAATTGATATTTCTTTTTAAATAAAGAGTAGATAGCTCTTAAAAACTGCACAAAAAACGACTAGCGCGGCGTTTTGCTCGGGGAGGCGCCTTAAGGCCGTGCCCTGACCAAAAAATCAGCATGAGATATGAGCATTCCTATTGGCCTAGCGGCACTGGTGGCGCATGAATTACGGTAGTGAATACGCCCAGATTTTAGAATAAAATCTTTATAAAATCGAATATTGGTCTTTTGAAAAAAATAAAACTTACAAAATGTTCGTTATAAAATTGTCTATCCATTAGTGTTAGTATAAAAAATAATTAATGAATACTTTACGAGGAGATGCATGCTATCAATAATTATTTCACATTTTTATGGTTTTGTTGGAAGGAGATTAGTGACACATATACATCTTTAAAAAAAAATTGTACTACAATTATAGAATCAACATTATGTAGAAATTTAATGTATTTTTATTAATTGATATTTCTTTTTAAATAAAGAGTAGATAGCTCTTAAAAACTGCACGAAATTCGACTAGCGCGGCATTTTGCTCGGGGACGCGCCTTAAAAGATGCATTTGAATGGAACTCACTACCTGCGTCTGTGTTTCCGAACGCATTCAACCCGAATCACTTCAAAGATAGAGTGAACAGGCTTCTTCTGGGTAAGCTCACTCCATCGTCGACTCTGTCTCTGTCACCTCTGACCTAGACTATAGTCAAGACCAAACCCATTAAAAATAAAAAGATGCATGAAACATTTCAGTTTACACGTTTTATTAATTTTAAACTTGGTACTACAATCCACTGTTTCCATATGCCATGTACTGTGTTATTGTTCTTTATGTACTAATAAACTCAAATAAACACGTAAAATAGATACTTTTAAAAATACTGATGTTCGGCGTTTCTTCTAAGAGTGCTCGAATAGGAAACACCAACCTCAGCTAATCTTTATTTATCTGCAAGGAAAGGGTTATGTTTTTCGCGCGTATCTTGTATGTTTGTTTGTTTGTATGTATGTAATATTCTTTATTACCTCATATCTTTCAAACTACTTGGCAGATTTTTATAATTAGGACATCATTAGATAGGTTGTTCAAAGTGTTCCCAAGTGTTCTTAGCTAAGTGCCGTTAAAAAAAAAGGAACATGGCGGATTTCGGACGCCATATTGTGGGGGTTGCAATTTTTTTTTTCATTCCTACCCATCGAGTGGGGTATCAAAATGAAGGGTTTTTAGAGGAGAATACAAAAATATAAACTAATTATATGTTTAAATATGTGTCATTCGAAAAAAAAATTATAACTAAAAAGTTGCAAATAAAAAAAGTTAATTTAAAAATCAAAAACCCGCCTGCTTAAAAAGCGAACTAAAAAGCTGTAAACAAGAAAAAATCATGCTGTGCAGTCGGAGGATACATGTTCGTAAACTGGCTGACCCCCTGATCCTCCCGACTGCACAGCATGATTTTTTCTTGTTTACAGCTTTTTAGTTCGCTTTTTAAGCAGGTGGGTTTTTGATTTTTAAATTAACTTTTTTATAAATTTATTTGGTTAACTGTTTTATTCAACGAATCATTTGCTTATCATTAAAAAACTACGTCCCCTTATTCAGATTACGTATATACACGACCATAATATGCAAAGACACGTAATGAACCTAATCAATCATAGTACTCGTACGTACACTAGGGGAAGAAGCCACCTTAAGCGGTAACAAACACCGCCCATGGGACCGCCCTGACGTCACTTTATTTACGAACATTAAAACGCCATTAATCTAATGCATTACCCGTGTTTTTATTTTACCACCATCATTTTATGTTAATGTGGGTAGTAGGATTAAAATTGTGCATTATGGGGTTGAGTTTGAGGCTTTTGCATTTTATGGTTATGCTGTTTTAATGCACATTTTAGTGTTTGTGTCTTTTACTGGGTAATTTTTAAATTTTAGGTACCTTATAGAAAATTTTATGCGATAGCCTTTAAAAATTCTGGTTTTTTAAGAAATAATCATAGCGCGTTTATTCGAGACGAATTCCGTCCGAAGCGACAGCGCAGCGGCCGCGAGGTTGCAGGTTTCCGTGGAATTTGCATGTTGCCATTTATTAAGACGACGACTAACGCCAATGACCTTGAGGGAACAAAACGCGCACTCGTTTCACACCCGCGCGACCCAAAATTTTGTAGTTTTTTGTACTTTCCTTATTACTCTATGACTTTAAAAAAAAAAACCTCAGATCAAAATGTAGATAATTAAATTATCTTTGAGATGGTGTTAATTTCATTAAAATACGCCCAGCGGTTTTGGTGTGATTGTCGTGTTTTTGTCCGTTTTAGACATAACTTTACAAATTAATTACACTATGTTATACAAATAAAACTCCGAATTTGCTTAGATCAAATTATTAAAAAAATTGTCTAATATAACATATATTTTTTTCAAAGAATTACGACTAGCCATTTAGACGTGATTCTCATTTTAAAATCAGCTACTCAAGGGAATCGGCGCCTTAAACAGAGTTTACATTTCGTGAAGCGTGGCGACCGCAAGAAAACTTTCATGTTGTCTATCTGAGGCCTTATAGATGTAGAAAATTGATTGTACCTCTAAAAATAATAAGGATCATTTAGAGAAAGAGAAAAAGTTAGAGGTGTTTTTGTAATCCACTTCGAATAACACTGAATAATAAGCAAATGAATAATAACTTCCTCAAGTTTGGGCATAGAGCTAAATAGAGCAAATAATAAAAGGTGACGCCTTTCATATCATTAATATCAAAATAACATCAAAAGCAAACTTATCCCTATACTAGATTAGCCCAGAAAACTTTGTGACCCAAACAGAAAAACCACCAAGAGACACCTAACTACCGCAACTGAATAACTTCCAGAACCTAAATAAAAAATAATATCGCAAATAAACAATCTGTATGAAAATACGAACACTATAGTGATCACAAGATTGAAAGAGGCGAAACTTCTAAAAGGAGTTGGTACGTTATTTATTGGCCCAGTAACGAGTTGCCAAGGAGTTGTGCTAGGATCATTAATAAGTTTCACAGTTTAATTCGAAAAGGTTCTAACTACTCCCTGAGCTAAGCAACTTTAGAACCTTTTCGATCTGAGCGTTTTCTCGTTCGGAACTTCTGTGTGCAGTTTCAAAAGGTCGTATTTGTGGAACGTTTTGGTGTTCGTTTGGACGTTTTAGTCTCAAGTGGGTCGTTTGGTTGCATCGCTCTGATCTAATCAGATTCGAAGACTGATGGCTAACATTAATACGGGCAGGAACTGATTGGATCGACTGATTGACTATTTTGGGGTATTTTAAGTTATATGTCTTCGTATTTTGTACGGGATACGACGTAAATAAATTTGGGGAACAACACTGAGGAGATTTTAGCTACATATCGAGGTTTTAGAAGATTACTGTTACTTTGCTCTTAGAACCCACGGGGAACGAGAATTTTCCGGTATAGCACTCAGCGGTAGTATAGATTTCTATAGCTCGGTCGAGATAACTGAGCACCCGAAATGTCGATGTAACTCTACTCTTCTCTACTCTGTACGACTCTCGCTCACGAGGCAAACGCGGGGCTCCGCGCGGGTTACAGGGAGTGGAGTCATTTGACATTTCGGGTGCTGAGTTATCTTGACCGAGCTATATCAGTGTAAGCCCCCTTACTTACCCCTTAAGCACTAGCGGTTTGCCGCCTAGGTGGTTCATTTGAGCGGCCAGCCGCCTAACGCGGTTGGAAGAGCTGTTGACCGCCAACAGCAGTTCACCGCAAACTAAACCGATCATGAACCGCCAGTTCCTATAAGTTGGTGGCCAGCCGCGGTCAACCACGGCTGTTGAAATTTTGTGGTGGTTAAGTGCGTATGATACCAAGTGGCTGCATATTAAAATGGAAAAGCGGCTAGCCGCGCGGTTAAAAACGAAAACGGTGAAGGACTCCAATAAATAAGGTACCGACTAAAAACACATAAACAATTAACAACTAGGTTTATGAACGTGAGCAAAAGAAGTATATAAGGATCGTAGCAGGTGGCTATCTGTAGTTTTTGCCTACCGCCATGGGAAAAAGGCGTGAGTGTATGTAAGTAATTAACAATGAATCTTGGCTTGCGACTCCCGACGCCCGGGGCGTCTTCTGCGGTGGCTCAGGAGTAAGGGCGTCCCCTTTGCGTCACCTTCACGCGTTTCGCCTCCTCATTTGCAATCATTACTGCTTCGCAGAAGGAGGAGACAGCTTTCCACGCCCTCTCGCTCCGTACCAGGGCCGGATGCGACAGGTAGCCACCGCCGATCGCCTCTACGAGGACACGGCGGTGCTCCGCTCAAGCGGGACAGACCTCCGCCGTATGCTCCATCATGTCCTCCGGGCGTTCCACACAATGGTGACACCCGGGCACATCTGCACCAGACCTTTACGACGCTAATTCTAAGGCCGTAGACGAAGCTGAATTTTGGTCAAAATACATTTAATTTGGAATACGTTGAGGAAGAAGAAGACTAACATTAAATAAATATTTCGTTTTTTTTTTATTATTGTCACTTTAGGTTACTTTTTACTGCCGTCATTTAAATCTTCAGCTTGAATTATCGACAAAACAATTTGACGGTTCACTAGCAATACAAGAGGCAATAAATGCTTTGTCACCCCACATTCATTAAAACAAAGCCTTCCTAACTTTCTCTTTGACTTGCTAAACAAAACTGGCATTCCGTTCCGTCTCAATTTCAACAGCTTGGGCGCCCTATTGTCCCGATCGAAATCTAGATTAGCTGGAGGGTATTCTACCCAAATAAGTCAAGAAGTGTTAACTCAAGTGTAGAGTGTTTCGAGAAAAAGGGTTTATGTAAAAAAAAAAAATATACTGTGAACTAGTGAATACTGTTAAATGGCTAAAGCGTAAAAACGTTGTACAGGGTGGGCAAAACCTCGTGTTTTTTTGGAACTTAAGGACCTTCTCCAAATAACCCCTACTGTCGCCCTGTCTCGTTTGATCCACGATTTTTGCCCAGCCCGTATACAAGTAGGTAAGTAAGAATGGACAGTGATACCCCATGAAGTAAAGGGATTTTCGACTAGTGATGTACGGAAGTATGAGTAGTATTAGTATTACTATGCGGAATATTTTACATACTCTGGCTATTCAATGCAAAAAAAAACAATTTTTTATATTTTTTGTGATACCTCTTGTTGACTTTCGAGGGAAGTATTGTGAAATGAAATCCGTCCTTTGTTTGAGTTTACCTGTCGAATGCTAGCGAAACAAACCAAGCTTCGGCATTTGTTTTCCAAAAATCAATTACTCCTGGCCAGGTTACCAAGAAATTTAACTACAGAGGTAATTTTAGGATTTTCCGGCATTCAAAATTAGAATGCCTGGTTAAAAACTTTCAGGCTTTTTATTCTTGGCTAGATTGCAAAGAATTTAAACTACAGAGGTTTTATTTTTTTACCATCCTCCTTTAGGATTTCTGAATTCAAAATTGGAATGTCAGGTTTAAGTTGCAGGATTTTTTTATCATGCAGCCTTTTGGAGTGGTTTCAGTAGCTACTGCTTAAATGGAATTGGTTTCATTAATGAAACTGCTCCATAGGGAAACGTTTGTTGATATTTACGAATTTCAGCTGCGGGAATGCTATTTTGGCGAAAGTGGTTTTGGGATGGTATTGCATTTTATTTTGTTTGTGTACAATATCTGTTTATTTTTACACATTTTCCATTCCGATTCCATGCATTTCAAGATGAAAATATGTCAAACTGTAGTTTAGCCTTAAAACGATTAAAAATTTGGCACTAAAGTCTACTTTCTGAATTGACTATTTGGCATTAAGAACGTATGAAACTCTAGTTTGATACGTTCTTAATGCCAAATAGTCAATTCAGAAATCAGCTCTTATTGTTTTACACTAATATTATAACAGTACTACAAAAAACTACGCACGTACGTTAAAGGAACTGTATATCTGCCTAGCCTTTTTCCAATTATGTTGAGGTCGGCTTTCAGTCTTACCGGATTCAGCTGAGTACCAGTGTTTTACATGAAGTGACCTATCTGACCTCCACAACCCAGTAACTGGATATCACGATACCTCTTGGCAAGACTGGTGTCAGATCTCAAGCTTCTGACTATAACGACTGTCAAAGATCTTCAAATGACAGCCGGGACCAACGGCTTAACGTGCTTGCCGAGACACGGAGGAATCTCGTTATGTTGAAATGGTCACCCATCCACGGAGCGACCTCGTCAAGCGTTGCTGACCCTTGAAGATGGAAGAAGGTGTGGCTGTTATTATTTAGCCACGAGCTCCTCCCTTCTGCAACGTAACTAAAAAAGTTAAGGTTTTAAGTTTTAGAAGTAGGAAATAATTGCCAAAACTGAAGAACTTCAAAAATTCTTTCACTGTTAGAACTGTTAGAACTTTCGCATGTCATACGCTCGGTACGGGATTTTTTTTTTATTTTGTATTAATTTAACCTTTATTGTCTCACTGCTCCTATAGCCTTCCAATGTTCTTTGAACTTGACCTGGAATAATACTCGGTTCCGGTTTTGGCTACCGGAGACAATCCGCAAAAAAGCCAGAAATATAATAAACCTACTACATAGTGTGGCTTCTACACCTGAATTCCAGAGTCATCTACAACTAGTCATGTTGTGTGAGCGGTAACGTCACGTTATACATGGACGCGACAGCTTTGCTGCTCACGTAGCAGCTTTGTTTAGCGTTGACAGCGCTGCACTGTGCTGCAAACCGCTGTAAGATTATAAATGTTTGGCCATATTCAAATTGCTGACAAGTTAAGTTTTTGCTTTCGAACTTTAATCGGCTTCGCACGGGACAAATTGTATACCCAAACAAGAGATTTTTAAAATTAAAAATATATCGATATCCGTTGCGTGGTTTAAAAGAAGATACCAGAGAACTGTCTGCTTTTCTGCAGACAGCAACTTTGTTTTATACTCATCACTATAATTTCAGCGAAAAGACGTCCACTGCTGCACATAGGCCTCTCCGAAGCGTCGCGACACTGATCGGTCTTGTGAGTTTCGAAACCACCGGACTTCCGCTGTCTAGACCAGGTGGTCGCTCCACCTAGAGGGAGGCCTTCCAATGCTGCGTCTTCCAGTACGCAGTCGCCACTCCAGAACTTTTCGGACCCAACGACCATCCGTTCTGCGTGCAATGTGCACTGCACTTCAGTTTGGCAATTCTGAGGGCTATGTCGGTAACCTTGCGGATGTCTTCTGTCTTCATTTTTATAAATTATTATTGGGACACAAACAGGACAGAAAATATTATGATGCTACTTAAAGAAAAAAAAGAAAGATGTATCTACTTTACATCGCCGGGAAATTAAATTATGATTTTCGATAATATTTATTAATTGAGAATGATGGTGAATAACCCATCGTATCAGAATACAAATAGGTTTTCTTATAAGTGGTCTCGTTGGTTTAGTGGTAAAAGATTTTTTCTTGAATGTAACATATAAAATGCCTAAATTCTCCTTGAATTGGGAGAACCAATTCCACCAATTCCACCAGCCTGGAGTGTGAAACATGCTTACTGCAATTACTAAGTTGATTGCAGTAAGCTCGTAAGCTGGTATACCTACTTGTCATTTCTGCCTACCTCTTCAAAGAACAAACCTTAATGTTACGTACTAACAAATAAACGTTTATAGGTAATCTGTCTCCAGTTTGCACTCGCATGTATTATCACGAACAAAGCATGTCTGGCACGTAATACATTGGACATGTCAGCTTTGTTGCGCCAACAGAACAGCGACCAGACACATAGCCCGGTGATCGCGGGTATCAGCGTTGAACTGTTTGTTTTCGGTAGTATTATGTGGATACCGGTCCCTGTGCGTCTCGCATCCGTGGATTCTAGAAGCCTTAATCATGCCGGTCGATGTGGCGACATTTGGGAAAGGCAGTGGCTGAAATAATGAAGATGAGTCAGTGTTAAATGTCCTGATAATTTATATTTTAGATTGACGGAAAACATGCACATGGCGAAAAAAAGAGGTTCCTAAAACTATTTGAAGAAATTCCGCATCATAGAGACCGGGTTATATGCATTTGCATATGCAATAGCATATTTACTCCATTCTCAGCGGAAATTGCATATTATATCTATAGTTATGTACTATATCTATAGGTATTATAAAGAGGAAAGTTTTTTTTGTTTGTTTGTTCGTTTGTACCGATTAGGCTCCGAAACTACTGGACCGATTTAAAAAATTCTTTCACCACTCGAAAGCTACATTATTCTTGAGTGACATTGAGGCAATTTTTAATCCCGAAAACGGGGCCTGTGGGGTGGCCCACGGGAGCGAAGCCGCGGGGAACAGCTAGTCTAATATCTAGTGATGATGTATATTTTCGCTATATTGCTTATATTTTTCGGTAGCTTACCCTATTGATAAATGTAATAATAAACATTTTAACTAAAATTACTTTTACTAAAATGTTGAATAATTTTTCGTTTGAGTGCATTATTATTATCATTATTTTTTGGTATTGATCAGGGGGGTGATCATAAGCTCTTAGAGCGGTATCAATTTAATATCGAGTTAGTGACAGATGTATACAAGTCAGATACATCTGTCCCTTATTCGATCTCAAATTAATACCGCTCTAAGAGCTTATGGTCACCCCCCAGTTATGATTGAATAATTCACTAATTGTATATTGATTTAGAAATAATAAAATTAAAACCTACTAACCAGTTTTTTCCTTTTATTCGGTTTTCTAAAACTTTAATGTTGCATGTTTTTAATAAAATCATGCGTATTTTACGCATTATTCAAGCTTATTCGAATGCATATTTCAAGCTTTTATGTGGTATATAATCCTATCCTTATTCAACATCTAAGTAGCCTTTTCCCAACTAAGTTGTAGTCAGCATTTAATTTCCTTTTCTCACCAACTGCTCGACATTGTCAAATTACCACCCAATTACACGCAACCTTTATGTAAAACAAAGCATTACCTCTTAAGGGAGGTAAAGTTGTATGAATCTCCCAAGGGAGTAAAGTTATTTGAACTTGGAACGTCAAATTCATGTGGAATCTCGTAAAAACGAAGTAAAATAATGCCCATATGGCATTTTAATATGGTTTGTTCGAAAATCGAACTGGCCACCATGAGAAGAACACAAAAAAATGGCTCGATTGCAAATAATGTGAAATCACAGGAGCAAAAACTATTTTTTGGTGCTGTGATTTTCAATAAATTTTATTCCAAAGTGAGTTCAACATGCCGCCCGTGACGTCAGTCACTGCTTTATCCCCTTGGTGCATTATCTACTATTACTGCACTTTCGTTTCGATTTTCCCGGACGTAAAACAAATTATTTTTCCTAACTACCAAGCTTGTTGAATATCTTTCAGCTATATTAAAATCAAATAAACATTAAAGGATGGAAGCTTTATGAAACACCCTAATTATTTATGCACTACAACTAATATCACGAAGCAATAACACAAACTTATAACAATAGCCTTTATAAATAAGATAATTTATGTGGAACTTATAAGAAAGCGTTAAGCGTTAGCTTTAAGTCAAGAGTAAATAGGTTTCTTCTAGGTAAGCGTGCTACATCGTCGACCACATCATCACTTACCATCAGGTGAGATAGTGGTCAAGCGCAAGCATATCAATAATAAAAAAAACAACAAGTAAGAATTGCTTCAAAACTTCACCCACGCAACATAACAAACAGAAAGGCTTAATTATAGGTATGGCATTAGTAAGTTCCTATACTAAACCTCCAAATAAACATTAGGAACCACCTTAACCTCCCTGTATCTACTATTTACCGGAACCTGAAGCTGCTATAAATACTGTAAACCCCTTTAATCTACTCGACGTTTTTCTCATAATTAATTTCCTGATTCCACATGGGTGGCCCTTGATAATCTCTACGTACCGGTTTGGTGTGTGGCACGAGAAATAAGCAGATAGAGAATACGATTAGTTTATTTATTACTAGTTTTTCTCGCGGTTTCGCTCGCGGCTTATTTTTCAGGAACCGAGAATTTTTACGGTGTTAAAAGTAGCGTGTATACATACAGTGATGTCAGTGAACAAATTTTACTTCCAGATCAGATTAAGACAAAGACAAAGACAAAGATATTTTATTTCAAGTAGGCCACCAAGCGGCACTTTTGAACGTTAGGTAGGTACATTAAAATTTACAAGTTATAAAAGTTGATTCTACCGTGCATTCGGAAAGTAGCTTGTTATGGAGAAGAATGCACAAAAAACTCCATACTTACTCTTTTAATTATCGCCGCTTGTAGTGTATTTACAATCATCATCTGCCTAGCCTTTTCCCAACTGTATTGGGGTCGGCTTCCAGTCTTACCGGATTCAGCTGAGTACCAGTGTTTTACATGGAGCGACTGCCTATCTGACCTCCACAACCCAGTAACTGGGTAACACGGTACCCCTTGGCAAGACTGGTGTCAGATCTCAAGCTTCTGACTATCCGTAACGACTGTCAAAGATCTTCAAATGACAGCCGGGACCAACGGCTTAACGTGCTTTCCGAGGCACGGAGGAAACTCGGTATGTTAAAATGGTCACCCATCCACGGACCGACCTCGTCAAGCGTTGCTTAACCTTGATGATCGACCCGTGCGGCTGTTATTATTTAGCCACGAGCTCCTCCTGTAGTGTATTTACAATACAGGATTAAAATTATTGTTAGAAATAAATATTATCAATCATAGACAATAATTTATATTCAACCTAAACTTTCCATTTCATTAGCATGTAATGCCCCACTATTTGGGCTCAGCTTTCCTTCTCTGTTTTCTACAAACGTCCACTGTTTTCAGTCATTGTAGCTCGGTCCATTCAGATGCAGTTTCCCCTGAGTAACAGGTATAGAGTCTGGCAAACGAAAGTTGACACTCGAATTATTTGCAAACTTTTATATGGCAATGCTATACTAATGTCAACCCCAATTTGCCGTATGACGCTACTAAGTTGATACTTTGTTTTAATTCGAAATCACTATTTATCTTTTTGTATAAACATTTTCTCTATTTAATCATTTAAAAAGTTTCATTATTAATGTAGAAAACAATGATTCTTGTGACTTTTATGAATCTTTTCACATGAAAGTCAAAGATTCAGGTTTTGATTGATAGTGAATAAACCAAAATTATTATAGAATACTGTTGTTATTTTTTCCTCAGATTGATATATCTAAAGTATTACCTATCTAAATGTACCTATAGTATTTTTATTCAAACGAAATAATGTAAATAATGCTAAAGTATCAAATTAGGTTATTCCAGGTATTTCATACTAGTTTTTGGGGTTGCTATATTGATATTTTTTAAAGGACATGGCTAAACAACTGCCCTAAGCATTTATAGAAATTATTCACAAGCTCGTAACATTCAAATATTCATTAATTAATTATTACATTTTTATTATTCTTCTAGAACTTTCACGAATTAATCAAATAATTAAAATAAAATTCATGTTTTTGTTTGACAAGAATAACATAAGAATCCGTTCTACGAAAAATTATAGTCAATAAACCTACTTTTAAGGACCTTTGCGTAAGTCGAAACGAACAGTATTCATTATTATTTATGTTTGTACCTATCGCAATACATCTGAAATATTCATTATTGAATTATTACACAGTTTTATTATTCTTCTAGAACTTTCGTGAATTAATCAAATAATTAAAAGTTTTTTAATATTTTTGTTTGACAAGAAGAACATAAGATTTCTTTCTACGAAAAATTGTAGTCAATAAACCTACTTTTAAAGAATCGAAACGAACAGTATTCACTATTATTTATTTTTGTACCTTTCGCTATACATCTTAAAACATTAGAGATAGAACCATAGATGTTGTTTTCTTTGCATTTATCTGATTTCTAGAAATTATTGGCAAAATCTGGAAAGAAACGGCACATAAACAGTGCTGACACTAAAAAGTTACAGTCGATTCTTCTAGATTACACTTGATTCGATTAGAACCAAATAAAAAAAACATGTTGGGGGTGTCGTGGGAACTCACTTTGATCGATCTCCTTTCGCCGGGTATTAAGTATGTAATTACAGAGTTCGTATGATCTTAAGATTCAATTGCGTATTGACAGATGACAGATCTTCAAATGACAGCCGGGACCAACGGCTTATCTAGCTTTCCAAGGCACGAAGGAAACTCGCTATGTACACGATGGAACCACGGAATGACCTTGGCTAGCGTTGCTTAACCTTGAAGATCGACCTGTGCGGCTGTTATTATTAAGCCACGAGCTCCTCTAAACGCCTTAATAAAGTAGCATAGCAAAATCTTATTCTTTTACAAGTTTGTATACCTATTAATGTAGGAGTTTCTACGATTTTATTTTCAGGATTGTGACGATATAAAAAGTGTCTGTAACTTGTTTCATACGAAATACTAATATTCAGCTATTCAGCATTACATATTACTAGTTAAAATAGTTATCCATTGCTAGGGCAATCGTCCATACTTTATTTAGCCATGTCCTTTGCCGCGCTTTTTCAGTCTCTACTTTCGTTTGCCAGACTCTACCAAGTTCCGCTCATTTGAAACTTGGAAAGGCAACCATGGCAACCATCATTTGTCAATCATGATGAACATACATAGACAGTAAGCTATTTCGAAACCAGTTTCAAATGCATAGCCAAAACGGGTAAATAACTATTTCATTTTCGGAAAACAAAATAATTGTAATACCTCCTTGCTTTTGCCGCTCTGCAGGGCAAATGCCTCTTCTCATAAAGAGAAAGCACGAGCATTAATCACCACGCCTGCTCAAGGTGGGTAGGCGATTTCAAACTTGTATCAAATTAGGGCCGATTTTTCAATCCTCAGATAAACAGTTAGATAGTGCGCGCAAGATAAGTCTGCGCGCGGCCAAAATCGGAACTAATCGTTTGTCAAATATGTCAGGTGTCAAGAGAGTGTGTGTTTTAGCCGTGTTTTTATTCGTTTCCGAAGTAAATAATCGCCATCATTATGACAAAAGTAATTTAAAGTGCTGGCAGGGATTTTTCCTTGAAGTGAACAAGACAATAACGGGCCTACGGTACCGTTTTACAAAGATATAGCCCGCGTTGCTTATTTGACAGGTAACTTTTAGGGATACCATTCTACTAAAATTGCCCTAAATTTTCGTACTACCAGTGCCTGTAGTATTGGTTTTTGGGTGGTACATAAATATACCAGCGGGACAGGACCAGCTTTATGTAATATAATGCATCATTGTTATTTTGTTTTAGGTGTTTCTGAACGCACCGTCATCCAAATGCAGCTCCTTCAAAAATTGTTGAATCAGAAAATAAAAAAAGAATTGAAATTGACGGTATTAGCCACTTCAGGACCATTGTTAGACCAAATTTAACAGTAGGTATTATATGACTACGTATTCAATAAAAGATTTACAATCATTTCATAAACCTTTTTCATATTCTATGCAAGTAGAAAAAGCTAGTCATTAATTATGCTTTACTTAAAATACTTTATGTTTCGAGTAATTAAAAATTACTATTGATTAAATGAAGGAAAAAAGATCAGTTATGCTGGCAACATTAAGCACGCCACCCGTCGCGCGCAGACTTATCTTGCGCGCACTCTAGTACTTATTCGATAGATAACGAAATATTGCATTTTTCAATCGTCAGCTCTATCTGGTCAATAACGGCCCTAACTGAGGAATAAATCTATTTGCCTCTTTGACGGCCAGATAAACGTCTATTCAATAGATAAAACTAGATCCATAGACGTTTAGTTTGAGATTATTTCTTCTTTTTTTCCAAAGTTATGTCAAAATTATGGAAATTTTCGACACTGTTGACGATTTGGCAATTGAAGAAGAGGCTATAATGTATTATTTCAACGTCATTGAAATCTGGAGTATTTGAAGGTCCTCCTCCAGTTTTTGAATCTCCTGCCTTTGCACAGAGGACTTCTTTTTTGTACTTTTTGAATGCTATTTATCCTTTAGTTTTAATATTTACCATGTGTGAATACTAGTTGATATTCTACATGAGTTAAAATAACTCTCAATTTTCTTCAAAGCCGCAAATCGAATCAAATCAAATCAAAATGTTTATTTGCCAGAAATACAAAGTTTTGAAGGGAAGATGTTAAAGCCTAAAATGTACTGTATTCTGCCTGCAAGCAAGCGTGCAAATTATTTATAAAAACGTCGTAATCATTAAATTGAATTAAAAACAAACCATAACAACATTCATGCATTCCAATAAATTTAATTACATCTGTCCATGTAAGTACAGAGCCCAAAACAAAATTTAATAATATTTAAAAATAAAATGTCCAAAATTAAAAAAAAAAACACAATATAAATGAAAAAGTCAAAAATTAAAATAATCCATTAAAAAGTCAAAACTTTCCATAAAAAAAAAACTAAATGTCAAAACTAAAATTTAAATATTTGTATAAAATACTGACAATATTATTTATTCATTAAACCATTATTTCCATGTTCTATAAATTCAAATTATAAGCGCGCTCCCTTTTCTTTGATTCCATTATCATCAAAATAATAACAATTCATTTACAATAAACCAAACTACAAAATAACCACACAAGAGAAAATAAACGATGTTATGATAGATGCGCCATAGAAAATTTAGAGGTTATTTTACACGTCAGATAAATGAGTGTCAAAGCATTTGCTATCCTCTTCTAACACACATTACACCGTATGCGTGTATCACGCTCCCACAACATTACAGTGAAGTTGGCAACTAAAATCCACAGATAACTATTCGTTTGCTATCTAGCCATTGAAAAATGCAACCATTTTATTTGTCCTTTTATCAGTCAGTTAAGTTAATTCGCTAGATAGTTATTCGTTCAGTTATTCGATGATTGAAAAATCGGCCCTTAATAATGTAAGGCCAGCTTTTTAAACTAGAAATGTAAAGAAGCTATATATGAAATGAAAAAGTCACATTGTCCGGCTCTACAAACTCAAGCACGAGAGTGATTTGTCTTAGCCGATGGCATGACATTAAACATTGAAAAATTAAAACATTGTTTTATTTCAACAAAATCCTTAATCTCTCTCAGCTCATAGATCGTACCACACCTTAAAAGGATATGCATAATTAACCATGTGTGACACGATTAGGGCCATCCGACCAAGCGGAGCGGTAGGCTCTACTATAGGGTATCTTTGCCTCACTCTACCGTGAAGAAAAACCTCTGAAGGCTATTTTAATGGACGAACATCTTTTGCGTTTAACCATGCGTCGAATAGATGAAAGGAAGATTAGAATAGGTTCTTTTTTTGAATATATTTGTACTTTTTCGAGGGACTTTAGCCTTACTTTTTTTTTCTTATGATAAAATGTACTGTAGTTACTTTGGGAGTATGTATTTTGTGTTGTACCTATTCTTATTTATTATATTAATTATTTATTGTACACAAGTAGTGATTTATTGGGCATTCTATTCCACCTGTCGCTTCCTACGGCTCACTTCGTTCGCCTTCGTCGCTTTCGGTGGAATAGGATGCCCAATGAAATCTTACATAGTGCAGTAATGCAGCAAAATACTGGTTCGACGCCTGTTCCACAACGTTTGTGGTTTGGGCGCTACTCCACTTTGTAAAACTCGTTTGGTTACGAATGGAACGATAAGTTTATCGATGGCTTACCTCAAATTCAATGCTCGGATTATTTGATTATACTCACCAGCTTAAAACAACTATAAAACTTTATACGTTAACATAATCAGGTCTATATCGGAATGAACCAGTAACATAAAATTCAGGACAGATTGTCTCATTTCTCTCCACATACTTAGGGATGGTGCAATTCCGCTTAGGATAACACACATACCCGTTTCGTGACCAGATTGGCTCAAGGAAATCTGAACTTTAGGATACCGCATACATTAAACTAAAATTTAGGACAGATTGTCTCATGTCTCTCCACAAAAGTAAAATAGCGCACACCCTTAGGTCCACACACATTTTTTTCTGTGACCAGTTTGGTTCGAGGACATCTAAATTTTAATTTAACACATTACAGACGATACAACCTTTTACATCAACACGTAACAATCAAGTGGTAAGCGTGGTCATACGGATAGTCGATCCTTGCCATGCATGCATAAAGCTATGGCGCGGATACACTTGTAAACGGCAGCCGGATTAGAAACGTATCTCACATTATTCATTCTAGCATACAAACTGTGTGTAAATCCGTTGCTATAGAATCCGTTGACGGTAACCGTACCCGGTGCGCGGTGGTTGCTACGTAGATGTAAATTAGCTTTATATAAAAGTGTGCTTTGTTAGTTCGAATCAGCAAAGTTCAATGGCAATGTAATGCACACTTTCCACGTGTACGCAAATTGCATTCCATGCATTTATATTGAATAGTAACATGACTATCATGTTGTAAACACTAAATTTGTCTTTTGAAGAACATCCTAAATATTATTTTCGTATTTCATTCTAAAAGTTTGTAATCGATTCTAGTTTTAACGTGTTTCATTCATCTAGATACTAAGATTATACATTTTTTCATATGATATATTTTGTATCAAATACGCTATCTGTCACTTGTTATCGAGTGCGAATTAAACTGTTATAAGTAAGATGAACTTGTAAAAAGAGAACACTGTGTACAATAAGATTATTTGGGATGATAGGAGGATTCCAGTTATTATTGACAAATTGGACAACTATGTAACCATAAATCAGACACGTGCGATTGATTCCCACACGTTAAAGTGCATTGGATTCTTTCATTGCGGGTGGTTATTTAATAGTACGAATGAAAATGTTATTAGTTTGTCGAATGTCGAAATGTCAAGTTTAACTGCAACTTAACGTTATCGAACACATGGATTGGTTTGTATGTATTACAAAATAGTATGTTTTTTCAAAATAGTTATGATTAATTATTAACTACTTCTGCTTAACTGATTTAAGTGAGATAACTATGCTCACAAGTTTATTTTCAACGCCGAGAGAATTTAAAAATCTATAATATGCACAGAAGACCTATACGAATATATGCCTACAAGAATTAATTTGACTGTTGTTAGTTTCACCTCTCACATAAACGTAATTGTGAAGTAAAAAAATTCTCAACAAACATACATCAATTATTAAATTAATTATACATAGTAATGAATCGGGTTCACTTTGTCGGCTTTATTTTTCAGTTCTCATGAACAAATTGCAATTTAGCAGAAATGGTATATAAACAATACGGTTCAATATGACGTAAACGTCATATTTGTTTTTAACAACTGTAAGACAAGTACTTAGAGTTTAAAATTGAAATAACCTATTTTCATGCTGAATTAGTATTTTTTTGTGTATATAAACGAATTAATTTCAATAAATAAATTACATTCGCTCCAGAATCTTCAAAGTGACAAGTAGTACTAGCGGTGCTTTAAAATCGACTTTCTAACATGTAAGTAAGTAATTCATAATTTTAAATATGTACCTAGTCATAATGCTCAGCTACGGACCTGGTTTTTGCCTGCCGGTTGATATCACTGTTATCATGCCCTACCTACCCATAGTGACTGCTACCCAGCTACGGACCTGGTTTCTGCGTGCCAGCTGTTGTATCGATAGCCTTAATTAAGTCGCAGTTGTTACTTACAAAATTAATTTTTATGTGTTCCATTTCAGGTCTGACTCCGATTCAGAATTCCATACACCAACCGCAGCTGTAGCCGAGGTTGCGAAGGTGCAGCCAAAGAAAAAGGTGGCGAAGCGCAAAGCTTCCGAGAGCACCACGCCATCAGAATCGAAATCAAGGTAATTTTGTGTTAGTGCTTGTACCTTTAGGTGCTAGTTGGTGATGTTATATCAATTAAATGTTATACACAGATATACGTTAAATTATAGCTGCAGAAAGCGTTGAAATCAATTGCCGATTATATTCCTTGCAGGAATGTTTACAGTTAGTTCATGAGGTATTGTTATTGAAATTGTTATAACATGACATAATGCTGTCTGTCCTCGTAGATTCTATCCCCATAGACAGATGATTATAATACACCCTCAATTCTCCATTAACAAATAAATTTACTGTAATGTGTGAATTGTGTTGTGAATGTAATAAAATGTTAAATTGTTTACAGTAAACGACGCAGCTCGGGCTCGGACCTCTTTGGCATCGAGGACTACATTCCCTCGTTGACCTCAGTTGGAGACTTCGGTTCAACCCTCATCAGCCGTGTAGCCGACGGGAAAGTGCGGCGAACGGTGGACTTAACTGGAGACTTCTATGTGGAGGTAAAGGTCTACAACAAAGCCGATGTGGCCTCCACCCCTAAAGAGGATCGGTGGAAGAAAGCCTCGGTGACCCTAAAAGTGCAGCTAAACCGCAACACGCCGCAGTGGGATGGTCTACAAGTTTTTATGAGACGGACTCATGAATTATTTAACAATTCTGAGCCCGTCTTTTATAGTGATAGTATAAATAGAAAATAAATATTTAAGTTGTTGGGGCACCAGGTCTATATTCTATTTAGCGAACGTCTATCATAATCGCAATAATAATAATATATAGCAACAACTAATAGTAAGTCTAAAACTGTTATAATCTAAAATGCCTTTCTGTACTGTTTGTAATGCATCTGTTGAGCGCAGTCACTGGACAGGTCACCTACGTAGTACTAATCATAAAAACAAAAGTATTTCGCCTTTTTGCGAAGGTGTTGAAATAATACATTCTGCATTTCGTAATCGTATAGCTTCTTATAGAATTGTCGATCCGTCTGAGAATTGTTCGCTAGAAACATTTCTCAATAATATTTGCGACAAAATTAAAACGGTTATTGACATGTCTCTTAAAGAACACACTTGTCTAAAAGTTAATTTCGAATATTTTGCTTTGTTTTTAATGTTTAAAAATGATTCTCAGGAGATTAAATCATTTGCCACAAAAAACGTTAGTCTGCATCAGAATTATGAATTTAATTCATTAATGTCCCAAGTCAAAAACACTTTAACAAAAAAGATAGAAGAAATTCAGGACCGAGATAGTGGATGGACGTTCTTGAGCAGTTCTCATTTGGAAGTCAATGTTAACAAATATCAACCTTTGCGCGGTTCAGGCTTTATCGAATTGCCTTCTTCAATAAAATCGAAAAAAGCATGTATTAATATCCGCAATAATGATGAGTATTGTTTTTTTTGGTCTGTTGTTGCTGCTTTATATCCAGCTAAAACTCATCCCGATAGAGTATCGTCTTATCCTGATTTTCGTAACGTGTTAAATGTTAAGAACATATCATTTCCAATGAATTTCTCAGATATTGCGCGGTTCGAAGTAAATAACCCCGAAATTAGCATTTACATTTATGGTTTAAAAAATAATACCGTCATAGGACCGCTTTACAAACCAAAAGCCTTGAACGGAAAGGTGATTCATTTACTTTATTTAGAAAGAGATGATTTCTCACATTACTGTCTCATTAAAGACTTGCCGCGACTTGTTAAGAATCAATTAACAAAACACCACAGTAAACTGTACTTTTGTAACGTTTGTTTAATGTTTTTTAATTCATGCGATAATCTTAGTTCGCATAGTTGTGGAGGTGTTGCCACTGAACTACCTCCAAAGGGTTCGTTCATACAGTTTGAAAATTATACTAGAAAGCAATTTGTACCATTTGTCATATACGCAGATTTTGAAACAATGCTAGAGCGGTATCAATCTTGTGCCCTTGACCCGTCTAAGGCAGGTACTGTAACGCGACAGCGACACGTGCCTGTAGCTTTCGCTTATCATATTACGTGTACGCTAGACGAAAGCCACAATCGTTTTGTTTCTTATCGCGGTTCGGATTGTGTATCAAATTTTGTAAAGTCTATTTATAAAGATGCACAAAAAATTTACGATATGTTAAAAAATAATGTTCCTATGATTTACTCAAATGATAATGCTCGCGACTTTGAAAACGCGCAAACATGTCATATTTGTGAGCACTTCTTGTTCGGCGATAGGGTTCGCGATCATTGTCACTTGACTGGTAAATATCGTGGTGCAGCTCATAGTTATTGTAACATACAATACAAACAACCAACATTTTTGCCAGTATTTTTTCATAATTTGTCCGGATATGATTGTCACCTTTTCATAAAAGAATTAGGCGAAGCTCCTGGATCTATTAAAGTGATACCTAAAACAAAAGAAAACTATATTTCATTCACGAAGTATATTCCGATTTCCGATAGTGAAAGCATACAGGTACGGTTTGTAGATTCTTTCAAGTTTTTAGGGACAAGCTTAGAAAAGTTGGTTAGTTCAATGAAAAAACAAGATTTTAAACAATTACAATCTTATTTTTCTAATAAAAAACAATTTAACCTACTCACCCGTAAAGGAGTGTATCCATATGACTATATGTCTCAATGGGAACGTTATGAAGATACGTGTTTACCCGCTAAAAAATATTTTTTTAACTCCTTATCCAATGAGACAATTACCGATGAAGATTATGAACACGCTCGGTCTGTTTGGTCAGTATTTAATATTCAAAACATGGGTATGTACACAGACTTATATCTCAAAACAGATGTTCTGTTGCTAACAGATGTTTTTGAAAATTTTCGAAAAACTTGTAAATTACATTACAATCTCGATCCCGCGTTCTATCTTACAGCACCAAGCCTATCTTTTGATGCAATGCTTTTAAAAACAGGAGTTAAATTAGAATTAATTAGTGATGTTGAAATTTTTAGAATGATACAAAAAGGTATTCGAGGTGGTGTATGTATGTGTTCCAAAAGACATGTCAAAGCCAATCATAAATATTTAGATACTTACGATCCAACCCGTCCAAATTCATTTATCATTTATTTAGATTGTAACAATTTATATGGTTATAGCATGTGTCAATCCCTACCCTATTCCGATTTTAGATTTATGAATAGACATGAAATAGATTTTTTACAATTGAACTTAGCAGACATCAGTGATACCGCGGAAAACGGATATATTCTTGAAGTTGATTTAATATATCCGGTGAATTTGCACATGGAACACAATGAATTTCCTTTTTGTCCAGAAAAATGCTTACCGCCGGGTGGTAAGAACAAAAAGTTAATACCAAACTTGTACGATAAATATCACTATGTTATTCATTACGTACATTTAAAAAAATGTTTACAGCACGGTTTAGTATTGAGAAGGATCCATCGCGCTATTATATTTAAGCAAAGTTGTTATTTAAAGCAATATATTGATATTAACACTCAGTTACGTCAAAAAGCAGAATCAACGTTTGAACAAGACTTTTTCAAATTATTGAACAATAGTATTTTCGGAAAAACCTTGGAAAATAATGAAAATCGAATAGAAGTAAAATTAGTTAACAAATGGTGTGATTCAAACAATAAAACGAAAAAGACCACTTGTGCTGAGAAATTGATAGCTAGTCCATATTTTCATAGCGCATCTGTTTTTTCAGATGATCTAGTGGCAATCCAAATGAAACCTGTGCGTATAATACTTAATAAACCAATATACATAGGTTTCGCAGTATTAGAATTATCTAAGACTCATATGTACGACTTCCACTACTCTATCATAAAACCTTTTTATGGTAACCGAATTGAATTGTGCTATACTGACACAGATAGTCTTGTTTATGATGTACAATGTGATGACGTTTATAAAGACCTCAAGCACCATTTTCTAAAATATTTTGATACCAGCAATTATGCCTGTAACAATGACTATAACTTACCAATTATTAATAAGAAGGTTCCAGGACTTTTTAAAGATGAAATGGGTGGTAACATTATCAAAGAATTCGTAGGACTGCGCTCAAAGCTTTATTGTATTAAAATGTTAAACAAAACAATTAAAAAGGCAAAAGGTACAAAAAAATGTATCACTAAAAATTTAAACATGTTTGATTATAAAAATGTTTTGTACAATTGCAATGTTATTCGCAAAAAAAATGTATTGTTTAGATCAATAAAACATGAAATATTCACTCAGAACGTAAATAAAATAGCGCTTTCAAGCAATGATGATAAACGATTGCTATCGTTTGATAAAGTTTCTACTTTAGCCTGGGGTAACGCAACTATATTTATGTAATGCATTACCATAATTTAAACGTAATAACAGTAGATACATTTTTACATGTATCTTATTAATTGTAAATGGTAAATAAAACTTGTGAAGTTTAAATGCAGAGTTAGGTAATGTTATGCAAGTACTAGGCACCTATTAATTTTACAGTACACTCACATTACATGTGTCTGGGCCCTGCTTAATAAGCATGTAAAATATGTATTTCCTTAGTGTCTCAAATATATTTTGTTGTAAACTTACATTTAATTAGTAAATAGTTTAAGTAATATCAATTCAATATTATAAATTAAAATAATTATCGGAGGTCGGAATAGGCAGAGTATGTTTATGATCTGTAATTTCAGAAAGAGACACCATACATCTAGAAGTTTAGGAAAATATTCTCTGCCAATTCAGACCTGATAATTATTTACAGGTTACTATGGTTACTATAGTTTTCTTTTATTTGTATTAATTAAATAAATACTTAAATAAATCTTATTTTACTATCATAATTAGATCTGTTTTAATTTCCATTCCTGATGACAATGCGCGTCGCGCTGCCTGGTATGAAATATAACACCAATCAGGTGCTCGCTCACGGCGCTTCATGATGCAAACGACATACCAGTTCGGACTTGTTGAAACACGAAATTGATTAAATACCATAGGTACATGCTTGTATTATTTAAAACATTAGTTTCATGTCCATTCCTGATTGATGAAAAAGAAACAGGTTCCAACTTGATAAAACATGTAATGTTCATTTTTGATGACAAAGCACTCATGGCTCGAAGTTCGCACGCGCGGTGTAGAATTTGACGCCGACCAGGTGCGCCTGCACGAGCTTGAACATGTTGAAACATGAAATTGAATCACAGCGCGGCGTAAAGCTTTATGGAATCTAATTACATATTAGCCGCGTTCCACAGTAATATTATTGTCATTATTGTGTAGAACTTCCATCAGTAAACAGTCAGCCGGAACGGTCATATCACGTCAAATAAAAACGAAACGAATTGTAAGTATTGTACAAGTACCTATCTACTTATAACTTTATTTCATCATGTTGTTTTATGAAATTATAATTAATTATTATTTCGTTTGTTTCAGATCATTGATAATGTGTGATTCACCAGATGTTATCGACTTCTCACAATACGCTCAAGGTTTTCCGACTCCGAGTTTAAGCTGGCATATCCCAGATTTCCCAGAACAACAAATACCTGTCAACAAGGAGCCTAGAGCAAGACAAGACTGCGGACCTGTCAACAAGAAGCCTAGAACAAGACGGGAGTGTCTAAAGCAGAAATCATCTCTGTCTACGTGCCAATCCTTCGTCATAAACAATGAGAAGAAAAAAGGTTTACGACTAATCCAGGTACAAGTGTTGGATATCAGTGAACAACCAGAACCTGCAAGTGACAATCAGGACGTGGTATTGTTAAGTGCGCAGTATGTAGTGACTGAATCGGTGGACCATGTTATGGAGGAGACGCAATCGTTAATTAATAAAATATCAAAAAAACTTGGTGGGGACAGTTGTTATTATTAACTGGTATCATTATTCTGAAGGTATCTACATTATAAGTTATGGTATAAGATTTTTAGTAATTATCAATAATAAATTAAGTTGTATACTTTTTACATTTTATCTTGTGCATAGTCTATAAATATTATAATGTAGTTAATATTAATTTCTTTGTTTAATCTAGTTGCGATAATGTTCATGCATCACAAGTTTGTACTTAAACTATGTAGGATGGTTATCATTAGTTTGTAATAATTGGAAATAATGTAAATAAATCTATATTCTTTATAATTTAAATTGTGTTTTATTTTGTATTCTCGAACTCTAAATTAGCTCTAGTGTAATGATACAATAATAGGTTATTTGCTGTCAGTTTTTTAATAGATTAATTAATTTTTCATCATGGTAAGTATATGTATTTGAAATTTTTATATTTTGCTACAGCTAATTTATAGGTCGTTATGTAGGTTACCTTGACTATTAAATAAAACACTCTAAGGTAGATAAACATTTTTTATTAACTATTCAACACAATAATATTTAAAATAAATTAAATACAGACATATTATTATCAACATACCATTTTTTAATACACACTGCATTATTTAATGCACAATTAGCTTTATGGTTCACACAATTAAAATCAGTTTTATTTTCACAAAACTTTTTTTTTAATGTAGCAAAATTAGGACACCCTTTCTCGCCTATGTCAATCACTTTACAGTTTACGCATAAATCTTTAATCCAATTAATCTTTTCAGAACCCTTTGTTATAATTCTTTTATTTTTTAAATATGGTAAGATAACGTGTTGAAACTCTCTGTAGTCTATGAAGCCCTCACGCCAGAAAATTCCTCGATTTTTTTCTAACCATCGCACTTGCTTCTTTTCTTCTTTTGTTAAGTAATAAAAGGAATACGGTGGTTTAACCAAGAAAGTTTGAGTATGATTCTGACTTACGATGGCCACTTCTTTCACAATGAAATTATTAAATAAATCTTTAAATCCTTGGAGTTCGACAATGATGATGTCCGCGTTCATGATATCTTCTTCACAATGTTGCTTAATGGTTTGTATTCAACAATACAATCGTTGAGAATGAGACAGTATGCTGAAGTTTGATCTGGTATTTCCGAATCACTCTCAATTTCTACCCGCACATCCACAACAGGTCCAGTCTTTAGATTATCAGCTTGTCTAGAGCAATCGATTACAAACAGCGGTGCTAAATCTCTAAATTGTTTCTCGCTTAGTATGGGCTCCGAGCGACGTCCGTAATACGACTGTTGAAATCTGGTGTATTGCTCGTATAATAAAGCGATTCTGTTATTAGCAAAATTCACATTTAAGTTTTCATATGGAAAATAGGTTGAATTGAGATACACTCTAACGTCTCGAATATGGCAGTGATCGAATTGAGACATGTCAGAATGTGCATTGTTTTTTCTCTTTGTCTGTAGACCAATAATAATGTATCTTGGTTTTTCTATTTGAGATGAAGTTTTGATAGACCAGGTATGTTTTGTAGTTTTAGGCAAAGCTGGATATTCGTACAGATCCCAATTTCTGTATATCATTTGAAGTGGGCGATCTTTTTCTAATACTTTTAACAAACCAATTTTTTCTTTGTCCGATACTTTAACATGCGGTACGCGCCATATGATTTTGTTGATCTGAACATCATCTACTACTTCGCCAGTATTAAGCTTTACAGCGTTCAAATTAGTGTTACTTCGTAACAATATCAGTTCATGTCTACTATTTATTACGACTTTTTTAAAATCTTCTGCGAAACCGAGGATATTCCGAAGTGGTATAGACGCAGAAAATCTTCCTCCATCGATATTTTTTATACCATCAATATTCCAGCCCCAGGCATTAGACATTTTTGATTCACTTTCGTTCATCGAAATGAGTGATTTAATAGTTGTTGTTATACCTGCATTTTTTATTTTATCAATCTCCACTCCATTTAGCTCATACCTAATGTCTTGGAACAAATAGAGTAGAGCATTGTTCGTGAAATTGACACTAGTAGCTTTGTCCTTCGTATCTTTTTTGCTAACGATAATAGTTCCTTCCAAATATAGGGTGCTAGCTGATGGTAATATGTATAAGTCCTGTTGGTTGATAGGTATGCGAATTTCATCGTTCCTGTTGAAACTTGTTACATAGGGCTTGTAGGAATGAAATTCGATTCCTTCTATAGTGTTATCGTAAGTCGGAGCGGATATAACGTCTAAGATGTTCATTTTAGCAATCCGATCGCTCTAAGGAATGCTTTATTGTCTTTAGTTAATTTTATTTTCTTCTTAGAGATAGGTCTTATTTGATAGGTAGCTCGAGCAGAACTGATATTTTTTACTTGTTGAGACACATTTTTATTGTAGTCAATCATTTTTTTCTTCTAAGATGCAGATATACCTGCACTTCTTCACCGCGTAAATTAATTAATCGTTTGTTTATATCTAACAGTCTAATATGTATGCAGCTTATGTTGTTTTGATTGATTGGAAAGTATATTGCGTTCTTCGGGATTTCTATGATCCTGTATCCAGGTGGCACATTAAGTGCAAATTCGTGAATAATATGACTTGGTTCACCATTTACATATGAACCGCTTACAATATCACATTCAATCCTGACAACGGTCGTAGGTAGAATGTTGACTGGAGACTGTGACACATGCCATTTATTTGCTTTCAAGATTTGTTTGTTAAATCCTAATAGTTTGCCAAAAGAGTCTTCTTTGATAAAATTAATGTCTTTTGTACAGAATATTGTAGTTTTTAAAGTATTATTATTGCACCGTAGTTTGATTGCTGCATCTTTTATTTCAGATTTTAAATAATCGCCGATATCTTGCAATTCATAAGTGCCTTCCGGTATTTCAATAAGTTCATTAAAACCATAATAGAACTTATTATTACTTTTATCAATGTTTGGAATAGAATTAAATGTTGAAAAGTGTAATAAAGCACACTCATACTCTCCATCAAGTTGCAATGTATTAGGATAGTTCGTAGTTAACACCGACGAGTCTCCAGTTATCGACAAAGTGAGTGACATCTTGCAAATGATTGAAATGAAAGAAAAGCATATATTTTATAATACATTTTTATTCCAAAAAGTCCACAAATAATTTAGACACAAATGACCACAATTGACTGCGTTCAATTTTTGATATCTTGTATAATTATAAAACACATTACATTTTTTTAAATATTGCATCAATTCCATTGGAGGTTTTAAATTTCCATAGCTATCAAAGTATTCGCAGTGATTGTATACTTTAGAATAAGCTACCCAATGCGTTCCTTCGTTCTTAGAATCATCTAAATTAACGATACCACATTCAATGCGTTTTGGTTTCCGAGGTAGTCGATCCTTCATGTAGACCCCACGAAAATATGGGATGTCTCTTGAATACTTTCGAATGTCTACATTAGTTAGAGGGCGATTGGGTAGCATATTTTTCAGTTTTTTGAAGATGTTATAAACAATCCTTTACCGCTTTTATACGGCTTAATGTATAAACCCTTACCCAACACTAAACCCTCCATAGCTTTATTATGTCGTTCTGTTTCTTGCAAATTTTTTTTGCTCGCTTTGTAATCATTGACGGTTTTTGCAATGCCAGCTGCACCACCAGCTAAAGTTCCTAAAGCCGATAAACCAGCGAAAATTGGAATTAAAGGTAGAACTCCTCCAGTCTTTGGTATGGGTATTACTCGGGGTACTCGAATTCGATGATGAATGTTTGGAAATAACTTTTTTGCTGTTAAGTAAGCTGCTTTTATTAAAGTCTTATTATCTTTGCGTTTGAATTTCTTAATTTTTGATTTTATTTTTGAAACTAAGCTTTTAAATGTTTTAATGCCAGATCCAGACTTTAGTTTCGTTTTCATAACTTTGCTCACTACCCAAGAGCTTAACTTTTCACCTTTCCCTGCATCTTTGGATTTAAGTCTTTGTTTAGCCATGTTAAGTAGTTGTAAATCGGCTTTGTGACGATTTAATAAGTCTGTATGATTTGTATACGCAATGTCGTGTTGCATGCAAGCTTCGTCTAGCTTATTTACACCTCGGTCACCTCGCGCTAAACGTTTGCGAAGTTTGGTTCCTGGTCCGCAATAATTGTATCCTGGCAAATGAACTTCGAATGGTAGATTATTAATTATCCTGTTAACTAGTCCACCTCCTTGCATTACTCAAATTATAATGATAGGATTTAAAGTGCAAAATGGTTATATAATATATTAGTTCATTATTGCAGTTTTTTCAATCCAACTGTTTTCAGCACTGTTTAGACCTAACCATTTGACATACAATTTATTTCCTTTCTTTTTCAACACCTTTTCTATCAAATAAACATCAGGATAATTCGATCTTTGCAGTTCTTGTTCGTAAAACGCTCCTAATATCTTTTGCTTTCGTTGATCTTCTATGTGATATGTGACTGGTAAGGTTTTATTTACCTTTGTTATAATAAATAATTCAGTTGACCAATTAGGAGTGTAACCTTTCTCAAAATTATGTTTGTATTTACTTATACGAACATAATCACCAACTTTGAATTTAGGCTTCCACTGAACTAAATCATATTTGTAATTTTTTTTAATATTTTCTTTGATTACTTGTTCATTACCTTTATTAACATCTACCGGTTTAAATTGAATAGTGCGATGTTTTGTGCCGTTATATCTCTTCAATGTATCTTCCAATGGTAGTCCTATCCACTTATAGTTTCCATTGAGACTAAAATATTTATATAAATTATTTTTTACAGTTCTAATCAGTCTCTCCACAATTGATGCTTTTTTAGTAGAAAACGATGAGTAATGGTTAATGTTGTGCTTTTTCATAAGCGTTTGAAAGGTGATGTTATAAAATTCTGTTCCCATATCAGTTTGTAAATTAACTGGTTTACGATGACTGTTAATCAATATTCGTTTAAATGCATGAGTAACATCAAGTTTATTTTTTGATTTTAACGGCTCTGTCCAAGCATACTTTGAGAAGCAGTCAATTACAACTAAAATGTAATTATAACCTTTATTATATTTCCTCAGGTTCTGCATGTCCATTAGATCAGCTTGCCACAAGTCATCGATCCCCTTTAGAATGACAGTACGTCTAAGGAAATTTCTTCGTGCAGCTTTGTGTATTTCATTTACTATTTGTTGTTTTGTCATTACTGAGATTTTCAAGTAATTTATCTACCTCTGCTTTAGTATAAAACTTATCTTGCAAATGAGTTGAAACCTCAAGTACCCTTGCTTTTAAAGTAGCTTGAACTATACCCTTTGCATCTTTTATCATTTGAGAACGCAATGTATCAATCAGATTATTAAATTCTTTATGCATATTAGTATTCAATAAATCTACATAATCCTTGTTCACAGACAGATTATTTAATTCTTTTAACGTGTTAGCATTCAATCGATCTACATAATCCTTGTTCACAGCATCGTCTGCTTCTACTGGAGATCTAATTCCTCTCAGTTTTGATGTTTTTAAATCAAAGTCTCCGTTTTCTGATTTTAATAATGCATTTTCATTAAACTCAAATAACTCTGATAAACGCATTCTTTTGTGAATGTAGTGTCCGAATTTGTCTACGTTCATGTTTAAGGTGTATTGTATCGAGAGGTTGATAGTAAAATAAACACATTTTAAAATATTTATTTATTTATAACTTTACATTCACGCAATTCTTCAATGATAGAAATAATTTCATTATCTAATCCTGTGTTGCCAGCATCTCTAGATGCAATTAACAATTTCAACCTTTCCACTAATTCATTAGGATCATCCCAGTACACTAAATCGACGTTTTTTCGCCACTTTTTTATTAACGGTAGACCCTTTCCCTGAACTGTATTCTTCAGTTGAAAAAGAGGTTTAATAACTTGCAAATATTTTTGTCCTTTATTGCTTTTTATTGGCTTACTTGGCTCATAGTCTCGACGATGTGCATTTGTGTCAAGTAACATCGACTTATAATTTTGCATATCACTATCTGTAACCAAGCTTAAGTCTACATCTTTCTTAAGCAACAACTGTTTTAAACCAGGTGTATTTCGATATTTACGTTCAGCCACGGTGATGTATTGATCGTTGATCGTTATGCAAGCAGAGCCTAACATCAGTTGCCCGCGGTCTTTTCTTACTCCAAATGGAATATCTACCAACGCTTCCGAAGATACTGACCAGGATGACGTATCACAAGCTTGATTACTTTCAACTACTGATTCATAAGAAGAGTCACTGTTTGTATCGGATTTATATTTGTCTTCATCATCATTATTATCATTTCTTCCTGCGCTACCAGTTCTTTCTTTCTGCAAAGTTTCGTTAGTAAACGGAACATCAGCAAAATCATCACTAACACGCAGGAGAGGAGTTTGCTTAGCAGCATTAGCAATTAAGTTAAGTGGTTCTGTTACAGGTTTAAAAACAGATTCCAATGCTTGTTTATTGTCGATCTCGGCATCTCTCATTTTTCGTACTTTTATCTTTACAGCTTCTGCCGCATCAACAATTTGTCGTTTCATTGATTTTTCCATATTGGTTAATAGGTCGTAATTGATTTAGCGTCGTAAGGTGAATAATATTATTAGACAGGTAATAGCCTTATATACTATATGTATTCGTGTTCTTAGTCAAAGACTACAAACGTGTCAAATTTACTTCTATAACATCCTTTGTTTTTTGAACAATCTTTATTAATTACAACATAATTGAAAGGTATACTCCATATTTTTGAACACATTTCACGAAATTCAATCCATGTCATGTCAGTGTTGACGTGTTCTTCATAAACATGTTTCATATTTCTTTCATCTTGTTTAAAAAGTACGATTAGGTTTGCGTTATCTCTTACTAACTGTTTAGGGATTTTACTATACGTCTGATTTAGATAAAAACAATCGATGAACTTGTGTCTCCCCATAGCAAAATAATCACGTATATTACTTTGGTTTTCACAAGCAACATCATCAAATACAATTACAGAATTCGGTTTTGCGGTCTGAACACTTAGTACTTGCTCATTTTCATGATATTTCTGAAATGAAATGCCAGGTACTCGTTGCAAGACTTTTTCTAAAAAAAGATACTTAGGTTGTTGCAAGGTTTTCGAATAAACATAAACGTTTTGAAATCTTAAACCATTCTCGTGTATAAGAAGACCAATTATTAAATTAGTTTTTCCACAATTTGACGGTCCGCAAATGATGCATCGTACCGATTTAGGTAATAATTCTCCATGGCGAAAACCAGTCTCCTGAGAATGAACACAAAGTTGGTTTACTTGTAACGATTGTGGTTGTTTTACAAATTTCATGGCAACTGCTTAAACGGTTATATTAATAATGAGTCAATTATTTTATTACACTGACATTTATAACTCATTGTCGCTAACTCGAACAAATGTACAAACAACCTTACCGTGGCTGTCCTTCATTATAAGATAGTGAATGTTTTCTAAATGAGATTTCACCAAATCTTGCATCTGTCGCTGGAACAAATCTTCTGTGCGGTTTTTATAGCTGTCCTGGTGTTTTGATGAATCGTTATCTGTATTTTTCTGATCAGTTTTCAAATCTCGAATAAATATAATCTTGCCGCTTGAATTCTTGATTATAAGTTTACAAATGTCATTTAAATCAGATTTCACTGAGGCATGCATTGTAGTTAATTTAGTTATTTGTATTTTGTTTCGTGATACAAAATTCAACCTTCTCACTACAATAGTAAGAATAGAATGTAGCGTTAAATTACTGCTAACAATTATTTATAAGTTATACCTTCCCCACAAACTTTGTGGATAAATTTATGTTATTGGAAATTCAAAAAAACTTTTCGTTCCATTCGTAACCAAACGAGTTTTAAAAAGTGGAGTAGCGCCCAAACCACAAACGTTGTGCAATAGGCGTCGAACCAGTATTTTACTGCATTACTGCACTATGTAAGATTTCATTTATATTATTGGGCATTCTATTCCACCGAAAGCGACGAAGGCGAACGAAGTGAGCCGTAGGAAGCGACAGGTGGAATAGAATGCCCAATAAATCACTACTTACACAAAACAAACATCTGGGAGCTCGTGGCTAAATAATAACAGACGCACGGGTCGATCATCAAGGTTAAGCAACGCTTGACGAGTTCGGTCCGTGGATGGGTGACCATTTCAACATACCGAGTTTCCTCCGTGCCTCGGAAAGCACGTTAAGCCGTTGGTCCCGGCTGTCATTTGAAGATCTTTGGCAGTCGTTACGGGTAGTCAGAAGCTTGAGATCTGACACCAGTCTTGCCAAGGGGTACCGTGTTACCCAGTTACTGGGTTGTGGAGGTCAGATAGGCAGTCGTTCCATGTAAAACACTGGTACTTAGCTGAATCCGGTAAGACTGGAAGCCGACCCCAATATAGTTGGGAAAAGGCTAGGCAGATGATGATGACACAAAACAAACATAGGTATACAAATATAAAAGAATAACTAGTTTAATAGTGTATGTTGTGTGCACAGACATACATCTAATTAGATAACGCAAGTCCCTCCATCTGTATGAAAATCAAGCGTGCCACTTTTTCACACACAATTTAAAAACAAATTTACTTACCAATGAAAATAGTGGATCGATGGAGAGTGAGGGGACGGCCAAAGAAAAGATGGATGGACTGTGTGAGGAGTGATATGAAAGAAAAGGGAGTCAGTGATAGCGTGACAGGGGACAGGACGGTATGGAAGAAGAAAACGTGTTGCGCCGACCCGAAGTAACATGGGACAAGGGCAGGAAGATGATGATGACTTACCAATGAAAGAAAACATTTGCAATGGTGGATTTCCGGTGCCAATAGTGCTAAATGAAAAGCTCAGATTACTGTACACACAGTTCATACAGTTCTTTATGGTTATCATACTTGTTGATGTGTTACATCATTCTAAGATAGGTACAAGAACAATAGGAAAAAAATATTTGGTTTAGGAAAAAGATAATCTCTCCGATTACAAAAATGCGTTTCGTCATATTATAAGCATCGGAGCTCATAAAATATACCAACAAGAATACATAATTTAAACCAAAATAACAAGTTATCATTATTAGTCAGTCAGTCTGTTTACACATTATTAATGGATTTGCACTAATTAGTAGGTATTTATTTGATTCTGAAAACTAGTGATTTAAATTCAATTCTCATCATTTGTTACATTCGAATTGTAATTTCATGTTAAATGCTAATAAGGTGTTGCAGTTCACATTAACATGTGTTTATAAAAATTACACAGTTTAAATATTTTAACTTTTTTTCTTTTCTTATTTTTTTTTTAACAATAGAAATGTTGTGGTTTATTTACTGGCCCTAGTGTAGTAGTTCCGAAGCAATTAGCAATTGGTGATCCCTACTAGGATAGATCTCATAACATTTTTGCTATAATTAATTTCCCAGGCACCGCCCGCAGTCGGATTGGTAGTCGATTAAGTGCTGTAAGCTGTGTAGTTAAGTATGCTAAAATTAGATTTAATCTATCTATCTAATAATATCTAATACCTTTAAACGAGCAATTCATTTATATATTTATATATATATAATCTGAATCTCGGAAACGGCTCCAACGATTTTCATGAAATTTTGTATGCAGGGCCTTTCGGGGGCAATAAATGGACTAGCTATGTTTAATTTTTAGAAAAATTCGTTTTCTCTATTTTCACCCGAACAGAGCTCGGTCGCTCAGGTCCTACTTTATTGTTCACCACAAAAACATAATGGACAATTATTTATAAAAACAAGTGTACAATGGACGTTCTTACCGCACTAGGCAATCTTTTACAGACAACCTTTGGATGAACTGAACGAGAGGAGATGAATTTTATTTAGTAATTTATGACTCTTTACTTAAGGTTACACTAGTCAACGGCACGAACTATTTTGTGCGCGGGGTTAAAATGTGTTTTATATAAACCGACAACACGTGCGGAAGAAATTGATGCTGTGATGAGCAGTAGGAAGCTAGTTCGCGTACGAATTAACACTTTTGCAAATTTGTAGCGAAATGGATAATGATTTAGGACGAAACCGAGTGCGCGAAATTTTATAAACAGACCTTTGAAAGTCTGGATATTATGAAAAAACAACTAAACGTATCTGTTCAAAATAAAATTATTTGCCTTTTTGGAACTACTAATCTATCCCTGTATGGAAGCCGTTTTGCAATTTTCCGTCTTCTTATGGTATTTATTCGCGCCCAAAAATGCGTTAAAATTAGTGTCGAAATGTGGAACTTTCGACGCTCATAACTCTCAAACATTTACTTTTATCACTATTTTGTTTCCATACAGGGCTAGATAATGACGAGACAAATTGATATCACTTTTTATTTTGAACGTACATTGTCAAACAGTGGAATAATCGGTAGACTACGATTGTATGGAAGAATTTTTGACTAGTGTAACCTTAAAAGAAGCTGCTTCCAGCAACTTCGCTACCATAGAGTATCCTTCAGGAACACTGTTTTTTTTTCTGGGATCAAAAGTAACTTATGGAACTTAGCGATAGTGTACCTAATTCGCTAATTTTTAAGAATTTTACAATCGGATTACTAATTCCTTTTCATTTGGATCACAAGTTTTAGTATTTGTAATATTACAGTTGCAGCTTGGAATCTGGATTGGTGCCCGGTTAGTGACAATAGATTTACCTTTATAACATGGGGCTTAAACATAACCATTAGGGTTATTTTTAAACGAGCAATTCTTGTATATGTCGCATCAAGGCTGGCCGATAGATGTAAACCATCGGGAAGTCAGAATGTATGTATTCCCTTAGGTTAAGACATCGTGTGTGGGCAGGTCGGTGGGTATAATCGTGCAAATGAAATCACGATATTCGATACACTGGGTTTATTCAAATCGACACAAGTAACATTCTTGCTTACTAATATTACGGATCGACACTGATTCTACGACGTCTTCGCTCTAAGGCTGTCAGTAATCAACTGCCCTATTTCGCACCAGGCAAGTGCTTATAAAAGCGCGCCAATGCGTAGTTGCTCTTGATTGCCGCTAGGGGCGTGCTTGTGATTTGCTTTGATGTCCGTACTATTGACTAAACCCGACATATATATATAATCTGAATCCCAGCAATGGCACCAACGATTTTCATGAAATTATGTAGGCATGGGATTTCGGTAGCGATAAATCGATTTAGCTAGGCTTAATTTTTAGAAAACGTCGTTTTCTCTATTTTCACCCGAGCAGAGTTCGATCGCCCAGGTACTTAGTATTTAAGTGAAATTGGGGTGTAATTATAAGTCAAAATTAAAAGAAAGAATCGATGTAGCGATGCTTGGGAAAGGCTTATATCCTAGTAACGGACATCTTTTGTCTGAAAAAAGGTTGAACAGAAACGGGCAGCCTAAATGCGTCAGTGAATTCAGCAAGACAAAAGGTATGACTGCATAAAAGAGTAAAAGATGTCCATTGCTGGATATAAGCCTCCCCAAGCATCGCTAAATCGATTGCCTATTTTAATTTTATGTAATTTCCTCCAAGGGCCTTTTTCCACTTTCTTTCTTGGAGGAAATTATATAAATACTTCAAATACTTCTAATCTAGGGTACACTACCTAACGAAGGGTTACCTCATATAATTGTTCTATACCCATAGGGCTGCTACGTATTTCTGCAATTGCAACATTAAACCCGCTTGTTACAGCTACACGTGGCTTAAGTTCCAGCTCGCCGTTTCACAGCTGCAGCTATATGTTTACGCCTGGATTATGTAACGACCGTGCGTCCTGTATTAATTGGTTTGCCAGTACTTCAGTAGTCTTAAAATTACAGTTTATCGAGTGCAATGTGATTGCAATAGTTAATGTAAAACATTTCTAAAAAAATGGGGGTACCCCAGGGCTCAATTTTAGGTCCTTTCTTATTTTTAGTATACATCAACGATTTACCTCGTTTATTGGAAAACAAACTAAACATGGTGTAATTTGCTGATGACACATCTTTAATTTTTAAAATAAATAGACGTACTTGTCAGGTTGACGACGTAAATAACGCGCTACGGCAGGTTCAGGATTGGTTCACTGCCAATAATTTAGTTTTAAATGGTAAAAAAACCAAGTGCGTAAAATTTTCATTGCCGAATGTCAAAAGTACTGATTGTGACATTATGTTAAACAAGGAGAAGCTAGAATTCGTCGATAAAACGGTTTTCCTGGGGATCACGCTGGACTCAGGGTTGCAGTGGGGTCCTCATTTGGTGTCCCTTGCGGGGCGGCTGAGTTCGGCGGCTTATGCTGTTGGGAGGATTCGTCGGTTGACGGATGTAGATACCGCGAGACTGGTATATTTTAGTTATTGTCATAGTATAATGTCTTACGGTATCTTACTATGGGGAAGGGCTGCAGACATTGAGTCAATTTTTATTCTGCAAAAACGAGCTATCAGAGCCATATATAATCTTCGCCGGCGCGATTCCCTAAGGGAACTGTTTAAAGACATTAACATCATGACGGTTCCTTGTCAATATATTTATGAGAACATCATGTACGTGAGAAAGAATTTACATCTTTTTAGTAAAAACGGCGACAGACATAATTACGTTACTAGAAGTAGGGACCAATTAGTTCAACCAGGTTTCAGACTGGCAAAAGTAGCCTCTTCTTTCATGGGGTACTGTACAAAATGTTACAATTAAATTCCACCCCACATTCTTGAACTGAATGAGACGAAATTTAAAACTTGTATAAAACGCACACTATGCAGGCTGGCATATTATAAGTTGAGGGATTACTTCACTGATAAAAATGCTTGGCTAAATGCTATTCCTGCTCCACATCCACTAGGGCGCAAAACCAAGTGATATGCAGAACATTATTGTTTTGAAGTGTTGTTGGAACTGCTGAAGACTGAATGAATATATTTGTATTGTATAAACTCAATTTCCTTACTATTGTATAACTGCAAAGCACGTATGTGAGTACTTTATACCCAACTGTATATCTACCATTTACTGTACCTGTGTGTCGTTCGTTGACTTGTGTGTCATGTTCTCTCAAATGTCTCTCTGAGGGTGGCGCGTGTGTTGGATCATCCGGTTCCCTTCATGATGGTTGAGCTGGGTGGTGCCAATTCATGCGTCATGATCGTGAACGGACGCCGTCAGTTGGGATTGGTCACAACTTAACTGCTTCGGATGTTAATGCTTTTTTTTCTAGCTTCTATTATATAACTGCACAGTGCATGTGTGAGTACTTTTATTACTTTATGTCTGTACGTAGTAGTGTGTAGTGCTATTCTGGGTGCATTGTCTTCATATATATGAATTTATTAATGAACGTACTTATGTAACTAAATATTGTAAAAAAAACTTTATTTAAAAGAGTAAGTATGGCGTTTCTTGTGCATTCTTCTCCATAACAAGCTACTTTCCGAATGCACGGTAGAATCAACTTTTATAACTTGTAAATTTTAATGTACCTAACGTTCAAAAGTGCCGCTTGGTGGCCTACTTGAAATAAAATATCTTTGTCTTGTCTTGTCTTGTCTCTAAAAAAAGGTAATAATTTTAATAAGAATAAATTACGCTTGCAAGATAAGACTCGCAGCCATTTGTTTAATAGGATAGTTGTCTGCCAGCACAAAACAGCCTCTTATAGAGGTAGTTTCGAATACAGTGCGGCCAAAATATGGAATGATCTGCCTCCACCGTTTAGACAGAGCATCTCTCAGCTAGTTTACAAGGCGAGAAGACAAAACTGCTTCTCAAACAAATTTAAAATTCATAATGTACTACTAGCCTCAGTATATTCTATCTGTCTGTTTAAAACTATGCCTCACTGGGCAGGGCCTCAAATGTTATCTATATCTTAATCATGTGCATGTTAATAATTATTGTTATATTACCTATTTTTGGTATTTGTAATAAATTATTATTGATCGGCATTTTTTTTGTGGATTTTATGTATTTTCTATTTAGTTATTATTTTTGATTGGGATGTTTTATTGGATTTTCTATTTATTATTTGTGTATGTTTTTTTTTAATTCTGCTCAGCAAATACTGATCCCGCTCCTTTACCCATACTGAAATATTGCGGCTCAGAGCTAATTTGTGTTGGTTCATGTGCTGTTACAGTTGACAATAAATCTTTTCTTTCTTTCAATAATTAAGAATAAGAATAATTTATTTAAAAGTAAGAACGTTCACAAAAATTATAATTAAGTGCAGTAGTACAATTTCTAAAACAGTGGTATAAACTGTGCTTATAATATGAAAAACAAAAAACTAAAATATTTTTATTACAACTGCTAGATTACAAACAAGAATTTCTATTTTTGATAGCGACCTGCCCGATATAGGCTCTTTCAAACCTATGTTTCAGGCCATCACTCTACATAAAGCAATAATTGGGTCAGTTAAATTATTAAATAAAATAAGCCTATTAACAAACATAAAAATATAGAAAAATATAAAACTAGCAAATTTAAGTATACTCAAGTAGATATGAGGGCATATCATAATCAAACAACAGTTTCTAGAATTTTTATTTGTGTCTATAATTGAGTATCCCTAAATAATCTGATATGGTAAAGCAAAATATTTTTATATGTTAAGCTATATACATCGAGTAAATTATATGTTAAATTTAATAAACTTGTAAGCTTGTTTGTGTCTTTGTGTGAAGTGATCTCTAGAAGACTTAATCCGATTATGAAAATACTTTCAACTGATAGAAAGCTACATCATCATCATCTTCTTGTCCTTGACCCATATTTCTGCGGCCCCACCGCGTCCGCCATCAGACGGTGGCGACCCCGTCCAGGCCGCGGAAGGTAGGCAGAGCGGTGCACCGCAATACCGTCACTCCACTCCGGCCGCGGCCCTCAACCCTCAGCCACGATATCGTATGGGCATGGGAGACCCCAGACGATATGACGGCCCGCCTCAGTTGCGATGTCACCCAAGCGGAACCGCAACCTACTTGTTGGCCGCTACGTCGTCGGCTTAATCAGCAAAGGCCCTGATGTGACGAGCGGACCCTCCTCGGATTCCTCTTCACTTCACTGTGGGTATCCATGCCACGGCTACTGAACCCCCGCCTCGACAATGCGGGAACCCACCGGGAGGGTAAGGTTATTTACCATTAGAAGGACCGCTGTTGACTTGTTTGCGACAAACAAACAAACACTGCGTTACGGTTCAGTATCATCATCATCATCAGTCTTTTAATGTTCCTACTGCTGGGGCACAGGCCTCTGAGAGAGGGAATGGGCTGTAATCCACCACGCTGGCCCAGTGAGGGTTGGAGGATGTCACAAATCCTCGAATTTTTGGTTCTAAGACATGCCAGTTTCCTCACAATGTTTTCTTTCACCGTTTTGCGTTACGGTTACTTATACATAAATAAATGAAGTTCCTTTAGATAAAGAGCTTTTCATGCCTAAGCATGATATTGATTCAAATCGAGTTTTTTTTTGTTTTTCCCTCTATCTAAAAGACACAGTCCCCAATATAAAATTACTAACAAAATGAAAGATAACGTAATACGGACGAAAGCGTCCTATTCACGCAGAAGCATTTTACAGCGAATCGTAAAAGACATTTTACACAATTAATCGTTCGCCGTTCGCTTTCATGCGTTAAATAAATCGTAACTCAACGGTATTTGGTGCTTAGATTAAAACCGTAAAATGGAATCGTAAACGCGAATTGACGTTTTCGTTTTATAATTGTGTTTGACGGGATGGCTGGATAAGTCGTATTTTAAAAGTGAAACGATACCTTCTAAAATTGCTCAGATAGAACAATTTCTATGTAAACACGTTGTCGCATCTTTGTCGCAGTCCGCACCTGTCTGCAGGATTTTTTATTCTTAACTAGCTGTTGCCCGCGACTTCACCCGCGTTAAACCAGAAAAACAAAAAAATAAATTGTATGTACACAATTAATTTTTCAAATAATATTAGCCTAAGCTACTTAGCTATAAGTTATAACATCAGCTACCTGCCAGTGAAAGTCCCTTCAGAATCAGTCCAGCCGTTTCGGAGATTACCCGGCACAGACAGAAAAAAACAAACCATATATACGTACGTACCGTACCGTACATTTAGATGCATTTAGTAAAAAGGTGTTTTTTTATCGACTTCAAAAACGAGAAGGTGAATTGATATTCAAATGTATTTTTATGTGTGTCGCCTCAGAACTTTTTACTAGGTGAACCGGTTTTAAAAATTCTCATTTTTTGAGAACTGGTGCTTCTCATGTGGTTCCATTTAAATTTGGTAAAGATCCGATGGTGAAATTCGGCGATATACAACATAACTTTTCAATAAACAATGGCAAAGCTCTCGGGATTGCTGCAATCGTACGTCTGTTTATTGTTTACGCCATTTCATAACATAGCGTCACGCCGGTACGCTCTAATAGTATACGCAGTTCATTTTGTAGTGTTTTTCTTGGCAGTCGGTTGTATTTTTCTGAAAAATAGTTTTTACATTACAAACAGGTACTTAACTTTTTTTTATATCGTCGCCCCACACTAGGAAGTGCTTCCTGTATCGTGGGTCTTCTATATTTGTATAGATATAGATGTACATAGGGCAACAATCCCACGACACATCTCCGTCATAACCGTCCATCATAACTTCTACAGCACTCTCTTCTTTCACTTCTCTCTCCGAAATATACTTTCTTAAAGAGAAATCAAACCAGTAGCTGTCGGTTTCCACTTACTAAATAAAAGACGACAAAAATATGCATTATATCTACCATTTCGTTGCTAAAACAAATTAAACATTTTCCTGAAAGCACAATAGTAACAGTATATTTAACTTGTAAAACTAATGCAACTGAAATAACATTTTTATACTCACAAAACAAAAGGTTTTCAGTAACATTTTACAAATAAATGCAACTGAAATAACATTTGTATGATCACAAAAGCTTTTCAGTTTAATTTGTCTTCTGATTCTTGCCGTGTGAGAGCAGTTCCATGTTTTACGCCTTTAATTAAAAAAACAGTGCCGTAATAAAACTGAGGTAACTGAAGGTGTTTTTATTGGAAGTGGGTAGTCACAGTTTTATTTAGTTTTGTTTAAATCTCCGACGGAAAAAGAGGGTTGTTATAAGTTTGAAGTGTGTACGTGTGTGTTTGTGTATCTGTATGTGGCATCATAGCTCCTAAACGGATGAACCGATTTTCATTTGTTTTTTTATTGTTTGAAAGGTGACTTTATCGTGAGTGTTCTTAGCTATGTTTGATGAAAATCGATTCAGCCGTTCATGGGCGTTTTACTGTTTGAATCGGGCGATTTTCGGAAGATATCGTGTCAAAATTACGTGTTAAATATATTCTTTAAGGTCGCTGGCAAACGCCGTGGAGAAGGACCAGAGTTGCTCGTGAACGGGTCACGAATTAATAGGGTGTCCCCTTTTAAATACCCGGACATTTTCTTGACGCCGATCTCAGGGACGATGTGGACATTGAGAGGGAGCGTAGGGCTCTAGCGGTCCGGCGCAATATGTTGTCGCGTAGATTTTCGCGGTGTACGGACCTAGTAAAAGTTACACGCTATTGCCAAAGTCTGTACACGGGCAATCTATGGGTCAATTATACTAAGACATCGCTGGATGTCCTGCGCGTCCAATTTAACAATGCTTTCAGGATGTTGTTGAGACAGCCTTGTTACTGTAGCGCGTCGGCGATGTTTTAGGCAAGCAAGCTCGTATAGACGGTTTCTACGCGATTATACGAAAACAGCGTCGCTACTGAGGAGAGTGAGGGACAGTCAAAACGGCAAACTGAAAACTGTAGCTGGTAGCTTTGGGTCTCCAATTGTGCAGCAGTTTGTGCGGAGGTTAATTGTTACTAACACTAGGTAATAAGTTTTCCTATGTTACTAACATTCTATGACTTTTTGCGTCCGAAATAAAGATATTCTATTCTATTAATACTGTTACAGATTCACGTTGTGGCTCGTCGAGCTCACCAGGGCAAGAGATATGTTGACATCTCTTTACAATAGATTAAAATACGACCGAAAAAAAAAAAAAATAGTAACTTTGTGTTGCCATAAACAATGTTATGTTATTGTTTAGTTCGATTACATAAACAAGATGGGGTACCGCAAATTTTTCTTCGACATACATAACAATCGTCACACCAAAATTTCCCTAATTGGTAGGCAGAGGTACGTAGATTTACTTTTTAGCATCATCTTAAAAAAAAACATATTTATCTTGTTGGCTAGAAATACAACCACTTAATCGCTTTACCAACCATTTTAATGACCCGCTTAGCGAAAGTGTATTCATTTATTTAGAAGGGTGAGGGTGTTTTTTTATGAAATCATTAAACCTATTCTTTATTGAGACGATAAAAAATGTAGCAACATTTTTCAAAGAGAAGTGATAAAAAAGAAATTTGAAGTTCAAAAAAGGAACGTTTTGGCCCACGTCTTTCCCTCTTACAATACAAACATTATTTTACCACTTTTATTTGAATGGATATTGAATGTGTAGTATTATTGGCTCACAACCTCACCCATGGGAAACGGGGGCGCGGGCGGTAACAAGTCTTGTCTAGGGGCCGATGTAAAATAGTAAGTATTAAGAAATAGAATAACATCGAAAAGGTGCAATACATCTATTCAAAACGGTGTGAGTTCGCATTTGGGCGAATTTTTCACATCGTAATATTAAAAAAAAAATTGAATAACCCCTGACACATTTTTATTTCATGCTACATAATTTATCTAGTAGTAGACATGCCTTGATCGACAATCTATTGAACACGTAATTATGACACGATATCTTGCGAAAACACCCCGATTCAAACAGTAAAACGCCCATACCTTTTGAACGGCTGAACCGATTTTCATCAAACAGAACTAACTAAGAACACTCTCGATAAAGTCACCTTTCAAATATAAAACGCGATATAAAAATTGGTTCATCGGTTTAGAACCTATGATGCTACAGACAGATACACAAACACACGTCAAACTTATAACACAAATCTTTTTAAGTCAAGGTTTAAAAAGAAATATGATTTTCAAAAAAAGAACGTTTTAAACTACGTCTTTCCCACTTAAACTAATACAAATATTGCTATTGATACAAAACTCATACTAGGAGACTTTAAAAAGTAGGACATTATAAGAAAAATGCTAGAGGTGTCCTTGAACACTTGTTTGAAACGAAGCTTCTTTCGCTATATATTATGAATACAGCCACAATGAAAAAAAAACTTAACACCAACAATGTTAAACGAACGAGAATGTCATCCATCAATCTATCAAGACCACTGACCTCTAACATACAAGTTGTATAATAGAGGTCAGTGATCAAGACCTTTTTAAAATACACTGGCCTGCTATAAACAACTGCACTCAAAATTTCATAAAGCGAACAAACTCGAAAGTGCTGTTCGAAGTCTCACTTTTTTCGTACAAATGCCCGGAGTGTAACATGCAACGTGCTTTTTTTAAACTAGGTATTTTATATTACCGTGTATTGTTATCCAAACCAAATGTACTCGTATATGCGAAATTTTAGCTAGGTCGGTTGGGAATAACTTTTAAAATTCATTTAAAAGATTTAACCCCACATACTAATGATTAGTAAAGTTTAAACTAATTAAAGATTGTAAAAACCGTCTCCCAAATAATTTCAAGCGCCATACAACCAGACAGAATCGCCTGTAAAAGGAAAGGGGATTAAGTTGTTGCTTAAAACAAGGAAGCCCGCCAATCATACGGCCGCTTGTTTATTAAGAGGCCTTTACTGTTTAATCAACGCGAAAAATTCCTAATTAAATTCTAGGCGAGCCCGCAAGGTGTACAGCGGTGTAGGGTTGCCAGGATTTTATGGAAATGAGGAAAACGGTTTTTGTTAAAAACGGCTCTTTTCTGGATTATTTTTATGCTACTTTAGTATTCATCTTTATAGTATAATATTTAGCTTTTTAGGTGATGCTAAACTTAAATTTAATAGATAAACATGTATTTTTTAAGATAATGCTAAAAAGTAAATCTACATACCTCTGCCTACCAATTAGGGAAATGTTGGTTTAACATAAACAACATTTTTTTTTGCTTCTTTGGACTACTCTTTATTCCAGAAAAATAAATAGTTTCTGCTCATAGGAAGCGAAGCCGCGAGAGAGACTAGTATAGTAGGTCGACGCGAAAGTACAGCAATTTTTAGAAAAGTTAGATATATCACTCAAAGTGACCTGTGACAGTCGAAACGGAGATGAAAATAGGTTGCTTTTCACACGCGATACGAGTTTGCAACAACAATCGTGACTTAAAAATTATTAACTATCATTCCATTCCGTCAAAAGTAACGTCAGCATAACAACGATGAATTTCAATTTCATTCAAAGCAATCCAAATGTAAAGATAAATTCAGAAACAACAACAAACTTTGTTCAAGCCAAAAAGTTTCCTTATTATAATTTATGTTCCAACTTAATCTGCCTCAGGTCATGGTGACCCTACGAAGAGTTGAACTTTTCTTAATTTAACCCAAAACTGAGGTACGTACCCTTAAATCTTGCATGTAATAACCCTAGCAGAGATTACTTCGAAAAATTCTCTTTTTACCTCTAGAACAAGTGTACGTTGATTAACTCTTTAATTTTTAGGGTTCCGTAGACAACATGGAACACTTATATTTTCGCCATGTCCATTTGTCCGTCCGTCCGCAGCTTAGCTCAAAAACTCTTACTACTAGAAAACTATAATTTGGCATGGATTAATCACGCCGACAAATTAGTAAAAAAAAACCATAAAAAAATATTACGGATCTGTGAAAACCATTTTTCGAGTCAGGGATCAGTTTGCGTAAAATTAAGCTTTAAATGGAAAATTTTTGTTAGAGTCAAGTGTGTCCAGGACACACATACTTGAATGTTAGAGTCCAGTGTATGTGTCCCGGACACACTTTGTCTCGAAAAATTTGCCCTGCCAGCTAAATGGTTGCTTTTGGATAATAATATGTGAAAAAATTCACGGCAGTAGTATACGAAATTAAAAGGAAAAAAAACTATCACAGCTAAATAGGCTTTACAAGTTTACGAGTAATAGTCGACCAAATTATATAAAGTACTCGAAAAAGTAAAAATATTGATATGTATATGTGTATGAACAGTTTTCGAAAGGTTAATTTAATTTTGTCCCTTCGTTAGAGCAATGTTCGTTGCTTTAATTATTTATGAACAATATTAATATTACTTATTTATTTTGGTGAATGTAGCTGTTTATACGTTTATATGAATAATAATAATCTCGTGATAAATTTGAGTAAAACTAAGGTGATGCACTTTCATCAACGGCAACCATATCCAAATATTGATGTAACTTATGTAACCAAAGAATAGAAGAAGTTAATAATACTAAGTTTTTAGGTATTACCATCGACAGTAAGCTTACTTGGAAACCCATGATAGAAGAACTTTGTAAACGCCTGAGTAAATCTGTTTATGCACTCTTTCAGTTATCAAAAAAGGTAAATAAAGATACGTTACTGGTGGCATACCATGGACTTGTAGCTTCTGTGTTGCGATATGGCGTAATTTTTTGGGGGCAGTCGACTGACAGTGAGCTTATATTTAGGATGCAAAAAAGATGTGTCAGAGCAATGTGTAACATTAAAACAACGGATAGCTGTAGACCATATTTTAAGTCTTTAAAAATATTGACCCTTCCAGCATTACACATTTTGGAAACAGCGTTGTTAGTGAAAAGAAACCCACAATTATTTGAAAAAATAACTTCAACTAAAAAAGCTCCATTACGTGCCCAATACGTAAATAAACAATGTCATCTAAAATGTATGATCTCATTGATGGGAAAAAGTTTTTTTTGGTATAGCACCTAAAGTATTTAATAAAATTCCTGATGACATAAAAAACATGACATTATATAAGCTTAAAAAAGCCCTTACTAAATTATTAATTGACAAATGTCGACGAATACTGTAGACGAATTTTTGAACGACCAATTATTATAATGATGGACTTTATAATAAGTAGGTACTATGACTATTGTTTGACTTTGTTGTATTTGATGTTTTTTATCCTCTTTTTCTGCATGTATTTAATTGATTTAAGATATTATGTTTTAGTCACATAAAATCCAATGACACCTAATGTGTCACTTATAAATTTGTATGTCTTAATTATGACAAAACATAGCGCACCTCCTATTTATGTAAACACCTATGTAAACACCTATGTTTCACAAATAAATTGATTGATTGATTGATACGGAACCCTCTGTGCGCGAGTCAGACTCGCACTTGGCCGGTTTTTTGTGTAAATTAGTTAACTTGAAATATTAGTTCAAAATTACTTTAGCAAAAGTTCTTGAATTCAGGTTTTTTGCGTGCTATTTTGTAATTTTGAATCCCTTGTAGTCGTCTTTTTCTTAAGATTTTTTTTTCAGATTGCTAATTCATCTCATATTTTTTAATGAACTTAAAAGTAAATTCTTGATTCTTATAATTATTATTAACTCAACCCTAACCTGGAGTTCACCTGGAATCATCAAATTGAACATCAAGGGTTTGCCGTTGCCATGGGGACGGAGACGAGTGGAGATCCTTCAAACTGACTTGAAATATTGGTCTAAATCTTTACAATAACACTCAGCAATTTGTCTATAGGTAATAACCTGTCACAGATTAATACTCGTAAGTAGGTACACAATTATGGTTTTAATTCAACGTAAATAAAATAAATCTCACAATCTTATTAAAAATAAACCTTTATTAATGGGATATTATAAATTGTATATCAAATAAAATAATCGTCTATCAATACATACTCATCATTTATATTCTTTTTTACATCAAATAACTTACTAAATGTTTAGCAAAACTCAAACTGCAGATAATTCGAAATTATACATCAATATGACATTACTTTTTTCCTCATAATGCAATACAGTTAAATTTATTTTTGTACAAAAATACTACATACATAGCAGAAATACTAACTGCACAGCAAATTTTCCATATTTTGTAGCAAAATAACTATCTCAGTCGCATATTAAACAGTAAGTACAACAAAACCTGTTCATCACATTTGTCCTAATTTTCAAGAAGTCATTAGTCCAAGAGCGAGCGAAGCGAGCTCGGGAACTTAGGGCACCCCGACACGGACAGGTTAGGTTCGAAAAGATGACGGCAGCTGAAGTGAGCGAGCAAAGCGAGCGAACTCAGCTCCCGTCATCTTCTTCGTGTTAGGTTACTTTAGACCCTTTAGACAGAAATAGGAGCCCGGGGCCGGGGCTCCGTCGACATTGTCGTTAAATAGTAATTGTAAAAACTTTAACCATGGATTTAAAAGAAAAAGAGTTAACATGTATGATGTGCATTAAGATTGTTAGCTGTGCATTAATAAAAAAGCTTTTGCTTTAGGAAAAATCGCTGTACGCTGCGAAAATAAATTGTAGTGTGTTTAGTGATATTTTGCGTTAAATATTTTGCTGTGCAATCAGTAATTTTGATGAGAATTCGGAATTTTATTGCATAGAAAAAGGATATTTTTTGATTTGCGTTTAAATACTACCCTTTATTAATGACTCCAATATTAAAACAATCCCGAGCCCGTTGTGTACGTGCCAATCAAAGTATTTCGTTATTTTTTGTTAAAAAAATATTCGTATCAAAAATATTGGAGACATTTTAGACACGGGTATAATTAATCTTTTGTTTATGCGTAACAAAGAATTATTATTGTGGGGTTAACAATAATGGTTCTGTATATTAATATTGTGTCATCATCGTATCGGCTCGTCAATCCGTTACTGGATGCGGGCGTAACACTCAGGGCCTAAACCAAATAAAAAAAAAAAAAAAAGGCAGGTCTCGTGTGGCACCTAGTTGGAACGAAGTTCCTCTCGGTATATAATAAGATGCGCTAGGAAATAAAAATTTAATCAAAAATCATTAAATGTTTGATGATTGGCGGTGGCCGTGTGGTAACGGCCCCGACTTAGGTGTCGCAGGTCGTTGGTTCGAACCCAGGCAGGCGCTTTACCTTGTGTAAATTTTATCATCACTTTTAAGCAATGGTGATGAAAAAAATTACAAAAACGGTGAAGGAAAAGATCGTGAGGAAACCGGCATGTCCGAAAATTTTAAGACAATCAAAAAGAGGTGAAAAATAAATATTTTAAATTAAAAAAATTACAGTGTGTTTGGGGGTACTCTCTTTCTTCTCCTAAAATTGTTTGTCCGAAAATCATTGTCCATATCACGTTTGCTATAAACTTCAGTAACCATAATGTAATAATAATTATCTTTAGTTCTAAAAGTATCTATATAGTAGTATCTGTATAATTGAATCTCCTAATTTTACATGACCTACAATCATATGACCTTAGTATTGTGTTAAATAATGTGTATTATTCCGAATGTTCATTTATATCAAATTTTTTAGTCCTAAAATATTTGCTAAAAATTATGTTTTAGTGACAGAAACGAATCGCTGTAAATCCGACTCCACGCAGTCTTGTCTGCCCTACCCCTAGAGTGTAATTTAAAATCGCGTAGGCGCGGAGGAGCGAGGCGACCCACAAGTTGAGGAGCAGGTGATTGTTGCATGCTTGCTTGCATGCTGCATGCTGCGTGCTTGCTTGCATGCTGCGTGCTTGCTTACATGTAGAGAAGTTCATAGCAAAAGCTTTGTTATACAAATTTGTTCTAAAACTGTTATTGTTATAAATAAACATTATGTAATTTGAATTTAGGACTTATAACTTTTATTGAAAACAGTTTTATGTCTTTTGTATATTATTTATTGTAATATTTATGACAAACGGATTTAGGGGGGAGAAGCTAGGGTGTGGCTTGGTGGGAATCGCTGTTGGTGGGAACAGCATTGCCTAAAAAGTGCCAAAAATAGCTTCTGCTGTACTTGTGGTGGAGTACCGTATAAAGCAGAGCCCTAGCCAGTCCGAGTCATCCACGTCCCCGTCGTTCCCCCTGGGACCTGCTGCAACCGCGCCGCCGCGCGTCCGCCACCCCGAGTTGCAGCTGAGCTAACGGATGCAGGGCGAAGGGCGAATATTCTGCGCCTGAAAACAGAATCGTCTCACAAGGGAGGGTACCCGAAACCAAACCGAGCACATCCGAAGGCTCAAAAGCGGCAGCCCCGCTATCGGATTAAGGCACAGTGGGCTAATCACTCGCTTGCCCGACAACCTTAGATTCCTGAAACTGAAACAGTAATAAGAAACCGGACCGATTTTTTACCGACGACATTTGGCTTGAAATTACGGACACGAATTGCATTTTGGAATGTACGAACGTTGAGCGAGGACAGTCGACTGGCCCAGGCAGAAGCAGTAATGCTCAACTACAAGCTGCAGATTCTGGGTTTAAGCGAGGTGCGAAGAAACGGATTTGGTGAGCTGAGAACGTCCGGGGGCTTGACTTTGCTGTATTCGGGTAAAGAAAGTGAGGAGGGTGTGCGCGAGTATGGCGTGGGGCTCCTTATTTCTAATACAGCTAAGAAAAGCCTGGTGGACTGGAAACCGATCTCAGACCGGATCATGTACGCCCGTTTTAACTCAAGAGCACGGAAGATATCCATTGTACAGTGCTACGCCCCAACCAATGCATCATCCGAGGATACCAAAGACGACTTCTACAACGCCCTCAACGCCACCCTTAGGAGCATTAAGAAGCAAGACATAGTCATCGTCATGGGGGACCTGAATGCAAAGGTTGGGAGTGTTAACACTAACCGCGAACGACACATGGGCACACACGGTCTCGGAGTGTGCAATGACAATGGGGATCGATTTATCGAGTTTTGTCAGAACCACGACTTGACCATCGGAGGAACATTGTTTATTCATGGAGACCACCACAAATACACCTGGAACTCACCCGACGGAGTCACTAAGAATCAGATCGACCACATTGCCATTAGCTCCAAATGGCGTTCTTCATTGCTTGATGTCCGCAACAGAAGGGGCGCCGATTTAGATAGTGACCATCATTTGGTAGTTGCTGAAGTTCGGCTCAAGGTTGCGGTAACCCGTGCAACTGGAGAACCCGGCAAAGTGGGGCGAAGGTATGATGTGAGTAAACTTTTTAACTTGGACACCCGTAAGGCGTTTCGGCTTGAACTACGCAATCGATTCTCTGGACTGGAGGATGCTGCGGATTCAGTGGATGAAGAATGGAGCCGCATTAGAAAGGCCTATACAGATACCAGCTCCGTAGTCCTTGGGCATAAGTCGACACATGCGCGCGAGGACTGGATGTCACTTCACACGTGGAGCCTCATTGAGGATAGGAGGAGGTTACACCTCAAACTGCTTGAGACGCGTGATGATGCCGAACGAGCCGACCTCAATGCTCAATACCGCCAGAAGCGTAAGGCGATTTATCGCAGTACGCGTGCAGATAGAAGGCGTTGGGCTGATGATATTGCTGATCGTGCTCAACACGCTGCGAACACCGGCAACTTAAAAGAGCTGTATAAAGCCACGAAGACCTTGGCAGGAAACAGAAGGCTCAAGAAGAAGAAGCCGCTTAAATCCAAGGAGGGGCAGCTTATTGTGACATCGGAGGGGCGGCTGCAGCGCTGGCGCCAGCATTTTGAGGAGGTCTTCCGATTGTCGGCATCTCTGACGCCTGACGCGCTGCAGGTAGGATCTACACCACCTCGACCTCTCGACATCAACACGGAACCACCGTCAGCCTCTGAAGTGACTGAAGCGATCCTCTCTCTGAAGACAGGCAAAGCACCTGGACTCGATCTGATAACTGCGGAAATGTTACAAGCCGACTTAGCCTCCGCCGTCGACGTGCTGACGCCTTTAATTGAAAGGATATGGACCGCTGAAGAACTCCCGGATGACTGGAACAAGGGACTTTTGATTACCGTGCCTAAGAAAGGTGATCTCAATAGTTGCGATAACTGGAGAGGCATTACGTTGTTGTCGACTCCCTCTAAGGTCTTCTGTAAGATAATTCTTGATAGGCTGTCGAAGGCCGTTGAGCCTCTTCTGCGCGGGGAGCAGGCGGGTTTCCGTTCGAGCCGCTCATGCACGGACCAGATCAACACTCTTCGTATAATTCTGGAGCAGGCAGCAGAATGGCAAAGGGAAATATATCTTACTTTTGTCGACTTTGAAAAGGCCTTTGATACGTTGAAGTGGTCCAGCATCTGGTCCCGCCTGTTGGATATTGGAGTGCCGCCAAAAATTGTCCGCCTATTGGAGAGCATCTACAGGAAATATTCCTGCAAGGTGACTCACGAAGGCCTCATTTCGGAGGACATCGCAGTGCACGCTGGTGTCCGCCAGGGATGCCTTCTTTCGCCCCTCCTTTTTATAATCGTCCTCGACGGAATCATGCTGCGCATTCACGATAGCAGGCGTCGCGGGATAGAGTGGGGATTGACAAACGTCTTGGACGACCTGGACTATGCAGATGATCTATGCCTGCTGAGTCATACACACGCTGACATGCAAGCGAAACTGAATGACTTGCGCCAGGAGGCGGCGAAAACAGGGCTCAAAATTAACATCCGGAAGACCCAGGAGATGCGTACAGGTGTGTGGAATTCTTCGCCGATATTAATCGGCACTGAGGTAGTGGAACGCGTCCACAAATTTACGTATCTCGGGAGCGTCGTGTCAGAGACTGGAGGAACTGAAGAGGATATCACTTCACGGATCGCCAAAGCGCGAGCTACCTTCGCACAGCTGAGACCTGTGTGGCAATCACGGAAACTGACCCGAAGGGTTAAACTAAAAATCTTCGGGTCCAATGTCGAATCCGTGCTGCTCTACGGGTGCGAAACGTGGAAGGTAACAAAGGACATCTCACGCCAAATCCAAGTCTTCGTCAACCGATGTCTTCGTCGCATCCTCGGAATTTACTGGCCCGAGATCATCTCTAATGTAGAGCTGTTGGAGAGATGCCACGAGACCCCGATCGACCGCCAGATCAAGCGGCGTAAATGGTGTTGGATTGGTCACACGCTCCGGAGGGATTCCAATCACATTCCTAAACAGGCCTTGGATTGGAATCCTCAAGCAAAAAGGAAGCGAGGACGTCCCCGTCAAACATGGCGACGCACCGTTTTGGCTGAAGCGACGAGTATCGGAATGACGTGGAGCGAGGTGAAGCGCGAAGCTCAAGACCGGTCTCGATGGAAGACTACTGTGGAAGCCCTCTGCCCCAGCTAGGGGCCATAGGATCTTAAGTCAAGTAAGTCATATTTGGGTATTTTAATTTTATGGCATGTGATATTATGTGATATTAAGTTCGGGTAAGTTATCATTCGGACAAATGATGATTAGGACAAAAAAAACTTATGGCGATTTAAATTATGGATAAAAAAGTTAGGTGACACAATAGAGAACCGTGTTTGGGACATGAAAAGTTTCTACCAAAATATGTGAAAAAAAAATTGTAAAAGAAAAATAAAAAACTTGGTTATTTGAATTTTTCACATACATTTTGAAGTTATGTGAAAAAAGTGTGAATACAAAAGTTGTATATCTTTTTATTATCTACAACTTTGCAATTCGACTTTTTCCATAGGACTTGTAGTTTTGCCGGAAATCGAGATAAACCGTTTTCACTCTTAAAAACTCACCCCCCTTCCACTTCCCGACCTCAGATCGCCCGTAAATTATTTTTCCTTTAATTTTTGTTACATTCTCTTCCTTTTCTAATGGGTTTCATCCTACTATATTTTTTCTTTGCAAAAAATATCGACCCTGGTCTATTAAGTGAACGTGAATATAATCCTGGCCTTAATAACTTACTGGCCATTGTAAAAAAACTGCACTCAAAATTTCAAATATCGAACTAACACGGAAAAACGCAAATAAGGAACCATACTTCTATCCGCCAAATACGACAAAAATACGATAACCATGTATCATATAACGGGGTAAACAGAGGTGTCCGATATTTTTAACCGACTTTTGAAAAAGGAGGAGGTTCTACGTACGACTTCTAGTACGTTTCTTTTTTTTTGTGTATTTTCACCGATATCTCCGTCAATTGAGAACCGATTTTGAAAATTCTTAATTTGTTTGAAAGAGTATCTTCCGAAATTGGTTCCATTTTAATTTGGTGAAGATCTGGTGAAGAACTTCGAAGATATACAACGGAACCCTTCAATAAATAACGGCAAATCTTTAGAGACTGCTGCAATTGCATGTCTGTTTATTGTTTATACCATTTCATAACATAACATTACGCCATTACGCTCTTAAGGGGTAAGCAGATCTCTCATTTGATCGGTTTTGTTCAAGTTTCATGATATTGGGGTAATCTATTCTGGCGTTATAAGAAAATTACTAAACAACTTGCCTATTAGGTAGGTATAACTAAAACATGAAAAATAAAAAAGCTTTTTTACAAAAAAATACTACCGACTTCCAATAAGAGTTATTTGATAGTCGGTACAATTCGTTACCTAATTTTTAAGTCCGAACAAGACGAACTTATTGCATAGGTAGGTATTATTAACACCCTTACAAATAAAAATCCAAAATATTTCGCTTAATCAATTCAAAAATGTAACTATCATCAATTTATCTGTTTTACTAGCAATTTATCGAATTATTTACCAATGTCGTTAAAATTACTGCCACAATATTACCTGCCTCCCCACAGAGCATTTAAATAAGTCTGGAGACTAATGCTACCAGCCAACTTTATGCTATCGGCGCTTCGCAGACACTTCGCTCATTTGAATTTATTACTGGCTTTGTCCTCGAAGTAATCGTAAACACAATACAATGACAATATTTTTTGGACACCATTGGCTTCTACTATTCGAAGACTCGTATAAGAGACTTGAATTTTAGCAGCATCAACTACATTTCAACACTAAGACGTCCTCTGCTGGATATCATCATCACCTCCTCCGAACATTGCCACGTTAACCAGTCCCTATGTTTCTCGCAGCAAGCGTTCTCCCTCGGCCCTTACCAGGTCATAGGTCCATCTTGTGGGAGGCCTTCCAATGCTTTCTCTTCTGGTACGCTGAATATCATGCCACTGTGATGAAATAAACTTAATCATAAACTGGCTTTCAAAACTTAGTACCACACTTTTGAAATTGCAATTTCTCCTAAGCTATAGAAGTCAGAGTTTTGAAATAAACAAACGTTTTATAGAAAACTTGCTTCTGCCCGTAGCTTCGCCCGCGTTCCAGGTTAAAAAGAAAACGATCGCCTCCTAACTTCACAGGATTCTCTGAAAATTTTATTAAAATCGGTCCAGCCCTATCGGAGTCTATAAGGAACATAGACACATACTTTCTCTTTTATACATTACTAGCTGTTGCCCGCGGCTTCGCTCCCGTGGACCACTCCACAGGACCCAATTTCGGGATTAAAAAAAAGCCTATGTCACTCAGGAATATGTACCTTTCTATTGGTGAAAGATTTTTGCAAATCGGTCCAGTAGTTTCGGAGCCTATTCGGTACAAACAATCAAACAAAAAAATCTTTCCTCTTTATAATATTAGTATAGATATTAGTATAGACTAGCTAGAAAGTTATCCCAAGGGAACATAATCCCGGGATAAAAAGTATTTAGTAAAAATATTTAACATAAAAAGATTTAAAAAAGATATTCCCCAACATCGCCTCTGAAACCTCGTCATTAGTATGCCAAACCACCTCGAAGCTGTAGTCAAGGCCCAAGGAGGCAACACCAGTTACTTTCTATTTATTTATTTCAACCACATCACAAATCTTTACAGGATTACACCCAATGTGATAAATGCGCTTATCCTAAGTTACTTCACATTCGTAACTACAGTAAACCTAATCTATTACATTTATTATTACATGACAAATTTTATCTATTATAGAGGCCACCAATAGAGGCCCACCGGTATCGGGAACAGGGTCCAAGCTACCGGCGGTCAGGGCTCCAGAGAGAGGAACCTCCTAACTATACGAGCCGTGTCCAGCAGTACTGCTTTCTGGATCAAGCCCTTGACCCAGCTGCCTAACGAGAGCCTTCTAAGATGTTGGTCGAGGCTCGTGGCTATTAAGCCATTGGCTGACACGACTATCGGTACAATCTTCGCTGTGTCCACATCCCACATGTCGACAACCTCGCGAGCCAAGTCAAGATACTTGATTTGTTTATCTTTTTTTTTCAATCTATCTATTAAAATGTAAGTTTGTATGCACTAAAACTTAGTGTAATGTTTGGGTCACCAAGACAAAGACTGTGCCTAGTTTGGGACCCGTTGCTAAATTGTTATGGTCATTGTTAGTTTTAATTTTAATATTTTTTTACCACACTCTGTATTGTAACTGTGCATGTTAAGTCAATGAATTTGAATTTGAAAAGTCATGCTTACAACCACTACACAGCCAGTCCCAGATTTATACAAAACACGTCACAAAATCTTAATCAACCAGATTAAAAGCAAACAACTCTAAGTCAATACATTATTAGCAGAGCAGAAAACACTAAAGATTTAAACAAAATATAAATATAGATCGGATTCTCGCTATTGGCCTTGGAACAACGTATTGTCTTACATTCGAGTAAATTTATTTCCGTGGCAGACCATTATCCGACATATTTTTTGCAGGCACGCTGAGTAAATATGAATTGTTTGATGACAAAACAAATGAAGGCGTAGCCTACTTTAAGTTCTTTTTTAAGGAAAATTAGGACGTAAACCCGCTAATAGTATATAATAATATATAATAGTCCTCCAAACGGGTTTACGTCCTAACGTTTTGTCATCAAACAATGTTTGATGTCAAAACAAATGATGGCGTAGCCTACTTTAAGTTCTTTTTAAGGCAAGTTAGAACGTAAACCCGTTTGGAGGACTATTTCTATCTCTTTTTAAACTTAAACACTCCAAATAAATACGAGAAATACCTGTGGCTCTAGAAAAAGTTTCATTCCATAAGGGATTGATCACGTGTCATTTCGACATCACTTGGAAATCCCATACATTTTGACGTTTTACCAATCAGTATCGCGACGCTTTCATTGGTAGAATGTCACTTGTAAGTCTCTGTTATATGTCAATACTAAGGATAGATCCTGGTGTTTACAAACAATTTTATCTCGTAAGGCCATAAAAGAAAAGTGTTCTCCACATAAATCAAACAAGCTCAAGAAAAAAAAAACCGGCCAAGTGCGAGTCGGACTCGCGCTCGAAGGGTCCCGTACCAATATCGCAAAAAACGACAAAAAAACACGTTCTGGGAGCCCCACTTAAATATTTATTTTATTCTGTTTTTAGGGTTCCGTACCCAAAGGATAAAAATGGGACCCTATTACTAAGACTCCGCGGTCCGTCTGTCTGTCTGTCACCAGGCTGTATCTCATGAACCGTGATAGCTAGACATTTGAAATTTTCACAGATGATGTATTTTTGTTGCTGCTATAACAACACATACTAATAACGGAATAAAATAAATATTTAAGTGGGGCTCCCATACCGTACTATGCGATAATAGTACGAAACCCTTCGTGCGCGAGTCCGACTCGCACTTGGCCGGTTTTTAGTATTTGTTGTTATAGCAGCAACAGAAAAACATTATCTGTGAACATTTCAACTGCCTAGCTATCAGGTTCATGAGATACAGCCTGGGGACAGACGGACATACAGACAGACAGACAGACGGACAGACAGACAGACGGACCGCGAAGTCTTAGTAATACCCCGTTTTTACCCTTTGGGTATAGAACCCTAACAAGGATTTTTTGTCTTTGGGAACTTTTACCTAATCTACACTCTTGAGGAAATATCAAAAATATTCCCTAATGAACAAACAAAGAAGTAGTTCTACTTACCAATGGCTACGTGGTGTTGGTACAGTCATAGCAATTGAAGGAATTAATGTAAAATCACTGACAACAGCAACAACACAAATGAAGTACTCTTCCTTGTATCAATTCAAAAACCATCACGAGTCTCTAAGAAGAAGAGTTGACGACCACAGTACTAACAACGAAACGAAAATATAAATTTCAAACATGACGCAGTATACTAGAGCAAATCTTATGGTAGACTACTCAGCCGTACTAGCTCTGCCTATCCCACCAACATCATCAAGCATGCATGACCTTCACAAGGCACTTAACAATTAATTCACATTAAAAATTGCACAACTCGATCTCAATCAAATTCCGTTCAAACAATATTTGAACAAAATGTTGATCAAGGCCTACCTATAGTATTGTTTGATTTATTTTAGTATAAAACTGGGATGTTCCGAGGATAAGGCATCATTCAAAGAATCAGTTCTTAAGATCTCACACAACATGAAGATCATCATTGCCATTTTCGCAATCGGCTCCGTGTCGGCTTTGGGCTCTGGTCCCTACCTGCCAAGTGGATGGAGACCCCAGGGTCCTAGCTTCTTCCTGCCTTCTGAAGTCTCGAAGCCATCAAACAGCCCTCTCAAAGAGAATCTCCTCCAAGAGACGGAGGCATCTGGCTCTGATGCTCTCAGGGAATACGGACCCCCGAAGGTCGAAGAAGTTGTCCAGTTCAATGTCAACCAAGGCCTGCCTGATGTGGCTACTGAACAGACCTTCTTCGTACAGTCGCTTGCTATCCAGGAATTGCATGCTGGTGCTGAAGAATCGGGTGCTGAAGAATCGGTTGCTGTTGAAGCAAGCACTGAACAAGCCGCCGCTCTCATCGAAGAAGTAGCATCAACCACTGATGCTCAACTTGCTCAAATAGTGGTAGAACAAGTCACTGAGATCCTCTCTGAAGCTCAACCCACCTTCGAAACAACTCTCCTGGAAATTGTATCTGAGATCGTTGAACAGACTTCCGAAGCTGACCAAGAGGTTGCCACAGTTGTAGAAGAAAACGTTGCACACACTGCTGTTTACGCCGACGATCAGACCGTTGTTCCTACAGCTGTGGTACAGGAAGATGTTACCGTTGCAGTAGAAGAGGCTGTGGTACCTACTGCTGCAGTTCTTGAAGAAGTTGTTGTACCTGCCGCTGTAGTCGAACAAGTTGTGGTTGAAGGAGTAGCTGAGGGTGTGAACAACATTGCTGAGGCTTTGGTTAAGCTGGAGAATGAAGTTAAGGCTGCTGAAGCCCTTGAAGCCGCTGTTGAAGTCAAGGCTGAAGTGCAACAGGCCCCTGAAGGTTTCCTCGAATACGGGCCTCCCGGCTTCAGGGAGTACGGACCCCCCCAGGCTGAGGATATCGCCAGGGCTGCTGCTGTTCAGGTCGCTCCTACCAGTGCATTTGAGAACAACGAAGTCAGGAGGAGGCGTTTCTCCCCCAAATTCAATTCAGGTCACAAGAAACACTAAGGTCGCAAAGAAACGGAAAGACGTGGACCAGCGAGAAAAATGAACTTGTAGACAACTTCTTAATTAAAAAAGCAATAAAAAAAAAACACTTTTGGCCAAATTTATTGACAGCAAATCGCTTTCTTCTTTCTCATTTGAAATTAGAATTATATAAAACCTTAGAACTTATAAAACTTTTTGGCAAAAGTGATGAAAATATATATAGTATAGTACTGTATGAAAATGGTACTTTTCTAGTACAATGATATTATTACTTTTGATGATAAAATATCTTGTAATGTGTAATCAATGGTGGATAATGATCTAATGTGATAACTATGGGGAACACAACACACGCACTAGGTCCATGGGGTCCGAGTGCTCATCGAGTGTTTCGAGACATAAGTAAACGATTAGTCGTCTGTTCGCGTGAACAGAGGGCTGGCCTTTTCTTCAGCCAGAGAATCAGCAGTGCTATTCAACGTGGCTGTGCTGCCAGCGTTCTGGGCACGTTTCCCATTGACATCGATGTGGACGAATTTTTTGATGCGCAATGAGCCCTTTTTCCTCTCCCCTTTGTATGTAAGTTTGTTTTGTATAGAAATTTTGAAATGTGTTAACTTAATAAATAAATGAATTATATGATAAAAAAAAGTATTTATATTAGAGGTGGGACCACCGGCCACATTTGTATTCGGTGACAAGTTCGGTGATTAGTTGGCAAAAGAAGCCAACTAGTCGGCACCTTATGAGCTGCAGAAAAAAACTCGCTGATTTTATTTTAAAAAAGGCCGCCATGTTTTAAATTTTCATTTGAGTGCCGACTAGTTGTCTACTCAGCTAGTCGGCCTATTTCTATACGAGATATGTTGCTCTGTCATTGCATCGGTATTGGCTGAAATTCAACATAAATATTCGATTTCAATATTGCAAATTCTTTATCCAAAATATTTTATTTACATAGATATAAAATAGTTAATTCCGCTTATTGATTTCATCCAACATTTCATAAAACAAATTCTGAAATTCAAATATGTCGTCAGCAATGCAGTGAAATCCAATCAGAGCCGAATGTCGGAGCGCCCAAATTATTTTCCATTTAATTAAGAGTTGTTTCCGTCAAATTAAACCATCTTGTGCCACTTCGTCATTTGCGATTCAAAGAGCGACTTTCAAGTTTAAGTGGGTAGGTAGGCACCTATTTTTTATTTTGGAGGGGAGCTGGGGGGGACCTTTGTTTGTCACCCCTAGCTAATTTTAGTCGCGTAAATATGTAAAGATTGCTTATATTTTTAGAGGGGAACGGCGAGAGTTAGAAACTTTTTGGGTGTCCGAAAATAAGGAAATTGGAAAGTGTGTCAGTAAGGTTAACTTGATTTCTTTGTAAATAGGCGACTCGATAATGACGTCGCCCCATGACAAAAATGGTGTTTAAAGCATTGGAAAATACAGCTACTTAATTTTAAAGCTTCGCTCGGTGAAAGGAAAACCTGTTTATTTAGGGATGAACAGTATTAAAAGCTAGAACTGTTGAGTCTCCAATTTATTTATAAGATTCGTCGTTGAAACTTCGGCTGAAAAAGACAACAATCAGCCGCCATAAAGTTTGTTAGGTGTTAAGTTCTTTCAGTCAATCCAAAGGTTGTCTGGTAGATGTCGCTGTCAGCGATAAGATCGTCACTGTACCCATAAAATTAATTTTTCGAAATTCGATTCTCAACGAAATGAAAAGCTTTGATTTCATCAACGAATTCATTCACAAGAAGCTTTTTCTTTCGGTGCACACTTTTTCCGTAACTATGGCTAAAAGAGTTAGGCAATGTTCAGTGGTTAAGGAGTTCGACTAACTTACTTCCACTCCTTGGCAATAGCCAAACCTAAAGTCTTATTCCCCTTGAGAACGACACAGCTAATCTCTTAACCTAGTCTAACACTAGAACTTTAGCAGAACTCTATAATATTTATCACTAAGTTTGTCTTAGTTTTGGTTGAAACTATGATATAACTAGCCTCTGCACGCGTTTTCGCCCGCTTGAACAGTTTTTTTTTTCTCCGACGGATCGTTATATAAAGTATGCGTTATTACAGACTAAACAATATGAAATTTTGCAATGATATATTTATCTCTGTGCCAAGTTTTATCCAGATCCATTCAACCGTAATTGAGTAACAAACATCCATCCATCAACTTTCGCATTTAAAATATTTGTAGGATACCTGTTATGTTTAATCATGGCTATAATGGTCATTGACTCAACTACGTGTATTGGTATAATTAATTTCAAAATTGGAATAAAGGTTATAAATCTGCCGTGATTCTATCGGGATCCTCATATTTTTTTACGAATGATACTCACTGTTCTATTACATTCCTCACAGAGATATTAGAAAAAGTGCAATGACCGCTATTGGCTTGCTTAAACGCAACAACTATAGGTACATACATTAGCAAAGTGTGTTGTGTGATGCGAAGTGTCCTTTGGGAGGCAAGATGTTACACATAAGTGAAGGTAGCTCAAAGGTGAGTAATTTTCAAGTGTTGACTATGCCAGTCGTCTGAGTCAAGCTGCCAGCTAGCTATAAAGATATCAAATTGATAGCTATCTGAGAAAAGGCCTTTCCCCTACATTGGGACAGTAGAGGCTGGTGTAACGTGACCATAAATATCTATTGTGCTTTATTGTGACTTTTTATTTCGTAGACTAAACGTAGACTAAACTGACAGCTGTCAATGAACTTAATTTTTAAAATGTTGCAAGCGCGGAGTATACCACGTAGAAACTATTAAGTATTCAGTGTCATAGTGTTGTAGGTAAGGCTCAAACATAAGTGATTTATCGAATCGATGTGACATGACTCCTCAATTTAATTTTACAAATTGGTGTAAGTAAATAAGAACTCAACAATAAAATATATGCAATATGAATTAAGTCATAATGACATAAATGAGTAGAAATTGTATAAGGGCCGCTTATTTCTTAACAAATGAATGTATTTTTTTGCCGTGAATTAGCTCTATTTTCGATCTACTTTCGATCACTCAGGATACGACACTATTTAATTTGTTATGTAAAGATATAAAGTAGCAACCCCCCAAATATCAGTTTAGTCTACGAAATTAAAAATTAAAGCGTATTGCTGTGAATAAAATTGCCGTCACACACGAAGAGTTAAATGCTCGACTGTTATACACGAGGTTTTCGGTTTGGGCTATATCAATATGACTTAATCAATATATTATTCGTAACTATTTTTTGTTTATATCACTGACATCGGTGGAGGAAAACAACATTAGGAAAACTGGACATAAAATTAATATTAGTCTGAAATTATCAACCCGTACGTCGTCTATGGTTTGATAACACTGGAGTAGTACAGTAACAGGTTGGTATTTTAATCATTATTAATTAGTCAGTGATGAACTAAATGGATAAAATATACAAGCGATCATGTCCCAAGTATCCAACAAAGTCTATAATTCTTTGTGGAATAACTATCATCGTGACAATCTAAGAAAACCGACGACGTTTCTCATTTTACATGCCGCGATAACTTTGTACGTAAGAAATTAAAAAATCAAATACATAATCCTAATTATTCTAATAAGTTACCCATACACTATACCAACGAGTATCATTCGTAAGTATCAAGTTTTACTCGTATTATTTTTAAGTACTGTTATAGCTGTCAACGAGGAGCTCTTGGCTAAATAATAACAGCCGCACTGGTCGATCATCAAGGTTAAGCAACGCTTGACGAGGTCGGCCCGTGGATGGGTGACCATTTCAACATACCGAGTTTCCTCCGTGCCTCGGAAAGCACGTTATGCCGTCGGTCCCGGCTGTCATTTGAAGATCTTTGACAGTCGTTACGAGTAGTCAGAAGCTTGAGATCTGACACCAGTCGTGCCAAGGGGTATCGTGTTACCCAGTTACTGGACGTGGAGTTTGTGGACGTAAGATAGGCAGTCGCTCCATATAAAACACTAGTACTCAGCTGAATCCGGTAAGACTGGAAGCCGACCCCAATAAAGTTGGGAAAAGGCTAGGCAGATTGATTGTTATAGAGTCAAATCCGACTTCAAATATTGTCACGACTTTAGAAATAAAAATAAAACTGTTTAAAGGACAACCATAAACCGAAAAAAGGGTAAAAACGAGCCGATTTGCTTACAGTCTAATGAATACAAAAATGAAGTCCCTCTGAAGCCCATTAACCCGTAAATGTTCTCTACAGAACACTCTACCATGGGCCTAAGGCACAGATTACCTCCGAAGGCAATCTTGGGAGGTAATCTGTGGCCTAAGGGGTTAACTGACCCATATGTTCGGCACTCCGAAAGAAAACAGACGAAAGTCCAGACACTTTTTTATTAGGGTTTCGTACGACAGATTTCAAGGGGACCCCATATCTAAGCGTAAACCATATCTCTGTTTTTCTCTCCGTCCGTTTGTCTGTTACAAGATTGGCTAGAGTGCTCTTGATGTTTGGTTGTTTCTAAATTTGAATGTGTTCGATTCAGGGACGGCGTACCTGTGGCACGCGTGCCTGTGGTGGCACACGAATACTACTTTTATTTAAAAACAACATAAAACTGTAAATAAATATTAGGATTTCTGTAAGAATTTCTGGGTGCAAATAAAGAATTGATTAATTCATAGCATTTAGAGTTTTGTTTTTGTCAATTAAGACAAAGTCAAAAAAAAATGGTGGCACCGCCACACAAAAAAAAAGGCGTTTTCTAATAATTTTTATTATCCCTAGCATCATGATTTAAACTTTAGATCACCACGCTTCTATGGGTGAATGGATTGAGACGAGACTTGGCATACAAATCAAATCAAATCATTTATTTTATTATACATAGGCCTACATGGGCACTTATAAAACGTCGACAAAATGTGCACAGGTAGACCATGATCTGTATTAGGATATATGATACATTTTTAGGGTTCCGTACCCAATGGGTAAAAACGGGACCCTATTACTAAGACTCTGCGATCCGTCTGTCTGTTTGTCTGGCTGTCTGTCTATCTGTCCGTCTGTCATCAGGCTGTACCTCATGAACGGTGATAGCTAGACATTTGAAATTTCACAGATGATGTATTTCTGTTGCCGCTATAAAAAATACTAAAACAGAATAAAATAAATATTAATGTGGGGTATGTTTGTTGTATAACAAACGTGATTTTTTTGCCGTTTTTTGCGATAATGGTACGGAAACCTTCGTGCGCGAGTCTGACTCGCACTTGGCCGGGTTCCCGTGGTATAAGTTTTGACCTTCACGCGGGCAAAACCACTGGCATTATTAGCTTTAAAAACAAGGTGACGCATTAGTTGTTTTGCTCCTGAAATTTCAGTACGTGAGTCCAACTATTACTTGACCTTATTTACTTCAACAGCACCCCTTAAACAATTAATTAACCTGCTTTTCTTTATTACTCAACTATTAATTACAAAAGCAATTATTACTCAGAAATATCAACCGTAATAGCGGCATGAGTCCTCCGTCCGCAGCGAGGCGCAACTCCGCACAGCTTTGTATAAAGCGTTCAATGAAAAGAAATTGTTTTATGAAAATATTTTCAAAGCAAAACTTTGGTAATTACTGGCAACCCTGTAGGAGCAACTATTTAATGGTTCGATGTTAATTTATATTGTTTTCGTAAGCGGCTCATGTTTCTTTAGGGTTGTCACTGCAACAGATTTTTTATGGAAGATTTATTTATTTATTTAATACTTCATGCACACATACGTACAGAAGCGGACTTAATGCCATAGGCATTTTCTACCAGTCAACCTTTGGGTGATGCAGAGACAAATAGTGGTAGGTGCAATATTGAAAGTAAATCACGACAAGATAGGTTTATTCAAATACAAATATATACATACATACTATAAAATACAAACAATACATATCAAAACAAATAAACTAAACACACAAATATACTTAAACAGTTTAGTATTATTACAGTTTTAAACTTTTTTATAGGTTTAAAGCTGTTATAGATAGGGGCGACGCGACATTGCGACAACGTTGGAAAAATTAAATGAATAAGCGTTGCTGCATTTTTTTTTTAAAGATAGGCTCGCGTTTGACCACTATCAGACCTGATGGTAAGCGGTTTTCTTTTCATTGTCGCGTAGTGCCCTGTTTGCAGAAGGTTTTATAAGTTTAGCCAGTTATTATCCCAATGATTGATTGCTAAAAATACTGCCATCCATAAACAACTTTAATAAAAATATTGATGAAGACATCAACAAAATCCTACCAAAAATTATTATTAAAGTAGTAAATCTTCAACAAAACCTATAAAAATAACATAAAATGCGGTGGAAGTCTATGATCAGGTCTCATAAAGTTATGACACGGGTGAAGGTATTCGGTAGTAATGAAAAATCATGTTACAACTGGGGTGTATAGTTGTAAAACACATTAAATTGTTTTTCACATTTATATTTGTGGTACAAGTAAAAAGATTTTTCAATTTTCATTTGTTGTAAAAATTTAAAATTACACTGTAATATTGAGGTACAGGTACAGTAATATCGAGGAAACGTATTCCTCGATTTTTGATAGTTTTTCTGCAAATAAAATCATAAAATATATAAAAAACACTACTGTGCATTGTAATGATAGTTCTTGTTGCAGGATTTAGACGAATTGTAGATCCTACCCTATATTGCTTTTAAGCCACAATCACACCTGCTTATCAGCTAAACGGATTTAGTAAAAAAAAAAATTTGATGAAATAGTGCTCGAGATGTAAAAAAAAATTTAACCTACTTCTAAAACAAAAACTACTACTTCTAAAGCGAAAAATTACTTTCTTTGCCGAAGTGGGTGTTCGGTACAATATTCGCAACCGAACAGCTCAGCACTATTGCCTGCGTGCATTTCCATAAATGCATGTATCGCAACTAGCGTCAGTTAGTGGGTGTTCGGATACCAATCGCGTAACTCGAATCAAATTTAGTGCTACTTTAGCTTAGATTAACCATTTACCATTACATATTATTGCGTATCATTAAACCAGTGGTCGTAAACCAGTAACCAAACCACCACCATTCTAAGATAAAGTCAACCAAATCAACCAAGATAGATAGATAGATAGATAGATTCATTTATTTGCCTGAAATATGGTATGGTACAGATCTTATAATACACACACAACAACTCAGAGTTTAGTGCTAAATCAAGCAGGCGCTAAATTCTACTATGTGTTTGGTACCTATTGTTATTCGTTTTTCAACACCAACATCGGAAAAGAAAGCAAAATCGATGAACAAACATTTAATAAAAAAATAACTTCGAACCTGCTGCTTTTTCGGCAGTCGGTTAAAAATAGTGCATCGCCATGGCATATTTTTCGGCTTTTTCGTACAAGAAAAAATTTGCAAAAGCTAATAATGTTTTAAGACCGCTAACCGCTCACACCTTGCGCCATCCCATCAGTTGATAGCGGGACACTCGCTACGAGGATATATGGCGTCGTAAACTACCGCCGCTAAGCTTCATTGTTTGTGTATTATTGCTTTCGGATAAAACAAACGGCTGCAAATGTTTTTAACACTTTTCTAGGAATATATTGCTTAAGTAAATATAACTGAAGATAAGATTATTTTGCCTATATAAAAGCCTGTTCAGAAAGAGGTGTTACCATCTTAGACATGATTTTACCATGACGGCAGGCTCAACGCAGGAAAGAGTACGAGGACTAAGAGGAGGTATTTGCCCAGCTGTAGGACAAAAACGACTAGTTCGGATATAGCCACTAATATTTTTAGACAATGCTCAAAAAGATCTCTCGATGCTAAAGGGCTTTTGCCGTAGTGTATTTTTTGTATGCGGGGTAATCCCACCGCACTATTCCCAAACCACTGCAACTCCTGAAAGCCAGAATAAACAGTGGCCATCACCAGAAAAGCGCCGAGGCAATGAAGCTCGACGAAGTCCCGGTGAATCAATTTAACTGTCTTGGATCCCGCAACGAAATGAATCAGAAAATAATAACGGAGGAGCAGGAAAAATACGAATTTCCACTTCCCTCCATATCAAGCAGGAGACAGAACATACAAGGCCAATAGAAACAAAGGGTCGTTTACAACTGGGATAAGCCCAGTTGCCTAGCACCATGGATAAAAATTTGCATTAATATTAATGAGTCCTAACATTGTTAGCTGCTATATTTATTTACAATAATAGGTATGACATAAACGCTTGAACGCACGAAAATTTGTTCTAGTTTCCACAGGGTCCGTATAGTAAACAACTCCTGATGCAGCCTGTACATTATTCAACATAATATTGCCAAAGAATATACTCCCATAAGATATGATGTGCAGATTATACATATTCGCAGTCAGATTTAGAACACTGACATAAAGGCGAGGCGAACGAGCTTGAAGGAAAATAATTTACTTTTGAAGTTACCATGCCCTGTGAGAAATTAGGCAACACAGTGATCCACCTCCAGCCACGTCCTGGCCAGCCGCACGCGAACGGATGCAAAGAATTGGTGGAGGTGTCGGCCCTTGATGGAATTACCTTTTAGCCGTAGTGTATGGCAAGGGTCACATATGTAGACACTCCGAAATAGTGTTTATCATATCAGTGACTTATTTACACACGATGCGTTTACCGATATGTGGCCTCCACTCTAGAACCCGGTTGATTCTCGGCTACCGCCAAAAGGTTGTATAGTCACTTGACAAAGAAGTTAATGATACCGGGATTATCATTGACTCCCTTTTCTATCATATCCTCACACAAACCATTCTTTTGTACATTTCTAAAAATAAGCATAAAACCAAATCATAGAAGAAAATATTGACGAACCTCAAACTTTCCTAACATGTGTATGTTAGGAAAGTTTTAGGTTCGTCGATATTTAAGTATGTTTGACAGGAAAAATTCACAAAATAGTTCGTGCCGTCGACTAGTGTAGCCTTAAGTGTAACGTAATATTTTTTAAGGTAAATTAATCAAACAAACATAATACTAAAACTGTCCCTTATTTATACAGAGTAAAAATAACTTATCTAATAAAACTCCACAGATGTGATGGACATCGATATGTAATGACTATAAAAGAATAAAAAACTCTCAATTTCAAGTAACAGCAGTTGTTGACCCTGTTGGGTGTAGTTACTTCAAATAAATGGGTTTTTTTTTTGTTTTATCATGATTGAAATACCCTTTACATTTGCGAGGTTTCACTAGCTAATTTAATTTGACCATTTATAATACCATTAGTATTGATAGACTGGTGCACAAAAACACAATAACTCTCTAAACGATAGAAGAAAATGTCGAAGACCCTCAAACTTTTCTCCTTCCACCCAGAGTCCCCAATGACTGTGTTCGACAGACAAAATTCACCATTACTGCGCCAGTAGACAACTTGTAAGTTATTTGTGTGCCCCTCCACGTTATCGCATCGAAACTTTTGTTTTACGAACAATTAAGTGTAACGTTAACCGCCCCTAAACTTCGTGTTTGGAGGCCTAGGGCGGAGACACAATTGGAGGGTAGTTGGGACACTTCCAAACAAGGGTGATGGGTTAACATAGTTATAAAACGGTCATTCGAATTTTGAAAGTTCTAATGTGCTTGTTTGCCTAGTAAAATAACAATGGCTGACACTTTTTTTTTACAGACTTCAAAAAAAGAAGATAATTTTTTGTGTTTCCTCAGAACTTTTTACTAGATGAATCGATTTTGATGATTCTTTTTTTACTGGTGTTTCTCATTTAGATTTGATGATTAAATGAATAATGTGTTGAAGAACATCAGATATATAACAGAACTCTTCAATAAACAACGGCCAATCTCTCGGGATTGCTGCAATCGCATGTCTATTTATTGTTTACGCCATTTCATATCATAACACGATGCTGGTACGCTCTAAAGGAGCACGCATAGAGATGTAAACTGAAAAATAACGAAATGTTTTTTTTCACAATCTTAAAAAAACATGAAAAAAAAACTTGGGACCGTCGTTTTTTTCTACATTTGGTATTTTTCAGAAAAAGTGAAACACTGAATTTGGTTGTATTGCGTTTAATTAAAGTCAAATTATGTTTAAATCAATGGGTAACTATTATTATGAACTTAATATGTTACATTCAGAATCATCTTTTCTTTCTAATTAGGAAAATCCCCGTCCGTAAATTTTAGTGGGTGTTGCCAATTATTTTAAGACATTTATGTAATAATTAACAAAAAACAACTGGTATTTTCTTATTAAACTAAAAAATAATGATATTGACTCATATATGATAGCCTTACCATATTTTATTATCATACTCTTGAAAAAAAACCTACTTCAGAAAAAAAACTGTTTTTACAACTCTAGGCACGCAGATGTGTACAGTTCATCCTGATACACTCTCATTTCACCGGTTTTGTTCAAGTTTTATGTTATTCGGGTAATCTATTCTGGCATAATTTTGTGCATTATAGGTACATTACTGAACTTGCTCATTATGTAGCACAGCTAAAAAGTGAAAATTAAAACCATTTTTACAAAGAAAAACAACCGACTTCCAAAAAAAACTGTAAAGTGAAACTTCAATTGCCGAGGTTGGTGTCAAAAAACGAAGAAACAAAAACAAAAACGCCGACTTTTGAAATTGGAGTTATTTTTCACTTTGTAGTCTTTTTTTTTGGAAATCGGTCGTAAGTTTTGGTAAAAAAAATCTGATTGCTTTAACATAACTGGCGAAAATATCTGTGCTGCTTTAGGTTCCCCTCTGCCTCACCCTTCAGGAAACCAGGCGTGATGCATCATAGTAGAAAGTATCTCAGGAAATTGATTGCATTGAACCGAAGTAGTACTTAGTACTTGCTTACTTATGTCTTATAAACTAAAAATAATTTGCGCATGATTAACTTTTCTAAATGCAAACATTAAGTCATGCACAAAAAAAGGGTCCGTGCACACTTGACCCGCTTAGACTCGACCCGAAAAATAATACCTGGATATTTCTGTTTTGATAGGCGTAAAAACGTCGATGTATGGTCAGACGGAAAAGTGTCGATTTAACGCTTGCGCCACAATGAGTGAAAATATTTCAGCACTACAAAAACCACAATTAAAAAATAAAAATTTTCTTTAAATAATCAACATTCAAGAAAGAACTAAAGATTACAGTTTTCAGTACAAAATATAAAATATTCTGTGTATAATCATTACAAAATATAAAATATTCTATTATTATAACTTAATAGGTTATTTAAAATTAAAATATCACTTTGCCTGACTGTAAAAATTGCACTGAATTGATAGTAAGACATCTGGTATTATCCTTCAGGTGGCGTTTAAGTGGGTCTAGTGGACACGGACCCAAAAAAAAGTAGAACAAGAATACATCTCTTCAAAATAATCTAAGCGAATATTACAAAGAGGTATATGTTTTTGATCATATTATTATTATAAAAACGTTTCATTGATACAAAGTTACACTACTAATGAATACAACAACAGGCCATTTTAATCCCGAAAAAAAGGACGTGTTCTGTGAGACCATGAAAAATAATGAATATAATAATAAATTTCGTAAAGTATGTTACAGTTTAACCAGAAAAGAAACCATGTGATAAAACAATTCGAAGTTTATCTACTGCTTGGCGAAGTAAACAGCAACAATAGAATTGTGAGTTAACATTCACTTTGTTGTTTTTTAACTGCTATTGGTTATATTTCCAGACCTTTCTGTATTTCTTAACAAGTAACCAAAATAACTTTGTATTGTGACTTGACCAGTCACAATAAAATATTTCTTTAAATAGGTATTTTATATTTCATCTTTTCATTTTGAGAAAAGTGATTCCTGAAAATAATGAACGTCTTTTTAGCGGTCGGTCATGGTCATAAGAGAATAATAATTTTCTTAGTTACAATAAGCTGGTTTGAGTAGGAATGGAATGTGAAAGTTCAAAACGTTGAGTCGTTGAACAAACAACTCACATTTTCGTTTCTCCAGGATTCGGTGAGCGTCATTGCCGCGGCGCTTTTCTGGTGATCGCCTCTTTTGATTTCGACTTTCAGATGTTCCAGTGGTTAGGGATAGTGTGGCGGGATTTTGAGCAGGGAACGATTTTGGCCCATCTATCGTTATGCGTTCTGCTTATATGACCCACCCAATCCCACTTCAGCCCTGCAGACTTGACGCCCAAATCGGTGATTCCTGTTTTGGAGCGTATATATTTCGTATTCGGTCGCTGAGCTTAATACCCAATACGCTACGCTCCATCTCCCTTTGGCATACCTTGAGTTTGGACTTTTGAGACTCTGTCAAAGACCAAGTTTGAGCTCCGTAGGTTAGAATGGGCAGGATGCACATGTCAATGAGCCAAAATCAAAAGGAATCGCTGGCGTCACGACATAGAGGCATTTACGGGAGATTGGCAGGAGATGGCAAATAATAGGGAAGAGTGGAAAGCTATGGGATAGACCTTTGCACAGCAGTACAGGTTGAGCAAAACACTTTGTATCAATACCTAAAGAATCTAGATAAAAACCGTTTTCTATACAAAACAATGGAAACATTAGGCCTCCCACAAGGTAGACCGATGACAACTGCTTGACGACTTCGATGACGATTTATTATCTAAAAGATATGTGTAACTTTTATAGTGTACAATAGAGTATATTCTTTTTTATTCTATTCTATTTCTATTCAGCAATCAGCTGGATGCGAGACGCAGTAGGCAAGTCAATGTGGCGACGTTTAAGGTAACGTCCCGGTGTCGGTGTTCAGCAATGGCCGTCTCTCAGATGAAATTATGTAGATGATTACGATGCGAAACATCACCATTGTATTTTGCCTTCTTCTTTATTTCCGTGTGAGCAGTGGCTATCTCTGGTGACAGAGTTAAAAAAGCCGCCTCTGGGAACCCCACAGTTCTTTGACTTGGCTATTTTGACTTACATTAACTATATAAGTGTGCCTGTGATGTCCAAGATGAACATTAATAGAAAGTACACATATGAATTTAAAAAAAGTCACATTGGTTCCTGCCCGGATTTGAACCCATATCCTCAAGCACGAGAGACTTTGCCAGCACGCCATACACGACATTTTTCATTTAAGGCCGTACCCTGACCAAAAAATCACCATGAGATATGAGCATTCCTATTGGCCTAGCGGCACTGTTGGCGCATGAATTACGGTAGTGAATACGCCCAGATTTTAGAGTAAAATCTTTATAAAATCGAATATTGGTCTTTTGAAAAAAATTAAACTTACAAAATGTTCGTTATCAAATTGTCTATCCATTAGCGTTAGTATAAAAAATAATGAATGACCAAAAAGTGTACTTCAGTTTTAGAATCAACATTATGTAGAAATTTAATGTATTTTTATTAATTGATATTTCTTTTTAAATAGCTCTTAAAAACTGCACAAAAACGACTAGCGCGGCGTTTTGCTCGGGGAGGCGCCTTAATTCGATGTTTGTACTTGATTTTTTAACACATTTTTTTTTAATAAATCCCGCCCAGTGTACCACCATCAGTACCGACAGCACGAAAATTTAGGATGGCGCCCGGTTACATGATACTTTACATTGATAACATTGTTCAACACTCAGAGATTTTATGAGCCCTTTATTATGTGGTGTAACCATGTAACGTGCTCGGGAACTCGTGCGTGCTGGGTTTTATAGAGCCATGTTGTTGTAAGGATAATTTTGGGGATATATAAAGTGAAAACATGAAAATATTTAACTGAGACATTCTTATTTCTTTTTGGTATGAACTGTACAAGAATAGCTTAAGTCTTGGTAATAATATTTGGCATTCTGTTACGTGGAAAATCACCATCGCCGGTAGAATTAACCTTTTTCTTGAGCACAAGTGGTATTGCAATTGATTGGCTTTAATAAGGTGCGAGTTGTTGTAAGAGAAACGCGACGCGAGACCGCGACACGTGACCGAGGCAGGCACGCGACACCACTTGTCCGTAGGCTCTGTATCGGAGAGAGTCCGCACGCGAGACCAAAGACCGCTAATCAGTTTCGCTCACGGACGAGTAGTGTCGCACGTCGCGCTCGAAATGCTCGAAAATTTTGTCATTTAACAGTGAAATAACCATTTTTTTATTGAATTCCATATTGGAATCGATATTTTTTGGCCTCTAGTTAAATATAATTCGTTGATAGCCAATCTTTGTGTATTTTTATAATGATTATATATCATCGTATTCTTCTTCCTACAATAATAATTGATAACTTGGCTTTCCATTGCAATGTGGAATAATAATTTTTGACAATATAACTGATTTGAACTACTTAAAAATCGAGGGGAGTTTGTTCGCGCGCGAGACCGAGACATGTGTGTTGCACACACATGTCTCGGTGTCGCGCGCGAACTCATTCCACGAGACCGCGATGCGCGACCGATGCATGGTGCCTCGGTCTCGCTTTGTGGTCGCACGATGAACTCGCGCTTTTATCTTCGTAATTCCAAAAACCATTTTGAATTTCATTGGAAAACCCACCAATAATATAGCGGTGGTTGGCATTAAGCTTGCTTCTATTTGGTACGTGGGGCTTAAAGGCGATGCAATGTGGATGAGAAATGAATCTCTTTACTGAAAAGTCACGCAATTCAAACAGTTTCCCAAATCCGTGGTATATCTAAAGTTGTTACATTTGCATTGAGCTTGCAACAGTATGTAGTGTAATGTTAGTACTAGAATTACAGCAACCAACCACAGCTGGTCGCAGTAGCCAGTTCTAGACTCGAGCACATTTAATTAACTTTAGAAAATGTACGGAGAACCCAGAATAACAGTTTACATAAACTGTTGAAGCGTATAGTTGGGCAGAGTGTTAAGATTTTTCTTTGTTGGCGTGGATCTTATACCAGAACATCAAGATCTAGCATATACAAATGGCTTCACTTTAGACGTCTGAATATGATATTATGAAACATGTTGAATATAATAATTATTTATTTATTCTAGGCCCTCACCAACTCCAGCGAAACTCCAAGCAAAACGCAAAGCAAAACGGTAAGTATATTTATGTGATATAATTCGTCATAGGTTATTTTAATATTGTACACTGGATGCCTGCCCTCTATAATTGTCAACTTTCTATGTCACTCTAGGGTTTTCTGTAAGAGAACTTAGCATTGAGTTAAGCTCGCCTTTTTACGTACACTTTATTATCACATGTATGTAATGTTGTTTCTTTTGGTGTACAATAAATAATTAAGAAAACTGACCGTTTTAGAATTATCTAGAATGTATCAAAGTGTAAGTAGTTATTACGTTTTAGTTTTAAGACTAACTCACCACAAGCACAAAGTCTCCATTTTGAGGTCAAAGGTCCCGTGTTGGGCGCCATTTAAACTTCCATGGCCGCATTTTCTTAAACTCTACGACCCGCAAACTATATTATGTCCTTACCAAAACACATGAGTTTGGAACTCCCAATAGGGCCATCATCGCCGTCAACCGGTTAGGTTTATGACCGAACTTGGGAGACGTGAGTTATTCTCGTATACCAAGCTAAATGTATGCCCAAATGCAATAACAAGCTCGTAAAGATATAGTAATAAATTGTATTGTAGATTGCGCATCGGAATGGACTATAGGCCACTGCACTGCACTGGAGTGTTCCAGCCTACGTCATAACACAACGAGTTTTGTGGCCAATCAACAGCTGCAAAAGGCGCCACGCCACGCTACGACACGTAAGTGTGGTTCCACCTAAATCACACACGTATGCACAGCAAGGCTCACGGGAGACGCTTATGTCCTTACAAGCGGTGCACAGAGGGGTTCCAGAGTGGTATTTTAAGAGGAAACGTGGTTCCATCACACATCACATCACATCATCAGCCTATTAATGTTCACACAGGCCTCCTCTCTGTGTGAGGGGATGGGCCGTAATCCACCACGCGGGCCCAGTGCGGGTTGGTGGATGTCATATGTCTTCGAATTTTTGGTTAAAGGACATGCCGTTTTCTTCACGATGTTTTCCATCACCGTGGTTCCATGTGTCGATGGTAATCACCAGGGTGGTTTTAATGAGCTAAAATCCTCCACTCCCTCGGCTTTTCCCCTAAAGTCCAGCCACCTTTGAAGGTTTCCCGACGAAAAATAAAAAGAACGTCACTGTTCACTGGGGGCCTGCAGGAAGGAACATCCCAGGCGTGAAAAACAAAAAACACTGAAATATTCCACAAGACTTGGTAAAAGTTTGATCGTAAAGTTCGTGGGAATCCACTGGAGGCGGGAAGCACAGGACCGTTCCTTGTGGCGAAGCTTGGAGGCCTTTGGCAAATAAGACTTCTTTCAGCTTATGATGTTGACGCAAAAGGGATGGGATGCCACCACCAACACACACACATAAAATACTATTGGTCAGAAGTCTTAAGATGGTCATAGCTATGCATGCGTCGTCACATCGTAATTGGTTAGACATGAAGAGGTATAACCTTCCCTTGGCAAGAAATGCCTGCTTTGTATTATGAAACTCCTAAGCGTTCAAAGAAAATTCCTTCACAAAAGATATACTTTTTATTAAAGTTTATGTCTACAATCCCTCCAACTTTTAGGTTGTAGAGAGAGAGGATTCCGTTCTTTGAATCATAAACACTGGAATGTTAGAAAAGTTATTTCAATTCAAACTACGTGCTTCACAAATTTATTTAGATTTCAACCCGATTTCAATTTGAAAAATAAATTAATCCGTTTTTCATCCCTCAAAGGCGCCATAAATCCAATTATTTGTTCAGTTATTAAAACAAATTTTATATTATATGACTTGCGCAGATTGAAAGCTTTTGGTGAAAAAAATAAGTTTAATTTGTTTATTTTTTCATTGATTGCCCTCTCTATTTTAATTAGATACTCTTTTCCAGCCAGCCATTTTGAAAACCAGTTTTGCAAAGCGTGCTTCATCGCTTACCATCAGGAGAGATAGTGGTCAGCCCCAGGCTTATCAACAATTTAAAAAAATATAGTTACTGGGTTGTGAAGTCGGAAGTCGTGGTGGCTCAGTGCCTATCGCTTATCGTGCTTGAGATCGTGGGTTGAAATCTGGGCAAGTGCCAATGTGACTTTTTAAATTCATAATATGTACTTTCAAAGTTTATCTTGGACATCACAAGCAATGGTCAAGAAAAACATCGTGAGGGAACCTGGACTTAAAAAGTTTATTTAAGTCTGAAATAGCCAAGTCAGAGGCCTGTGCGGTTCCCAGAGGCGGCTTAATTATCTCTGACACAAGAGGTGGCCACATCCAAGAAAAATAAATATTGGGTTATGGAGTTTTGACAGGCCGTTGCTCCATTTAAAATACTGGTATTCAACAGCAAACGGTTAGATTGGACGCCTTAAAATACATCGTTAAATATTAAGAAACTCCTGCCTTATAACTCCCAATAAACATGAATTTGCCATGCAAAATAGACGTCCTTTCTCATAGTGAAAATCGAAATCACAGCCTTTTCTGTGCTAGCTGGAATGGTAAATTACGGTATCTCTTGTGACCATTATTGCAAAGCAAAAAATCAATACGTCATGATCTACATCAAAGCAATTATAAAGTTCCCTGCGTCATTACTCGTATCTGATACTTTTATTTCTTCCAACACGTCAGTGTCACTAGGATGTCTGAATAATAACCTCTCGATAAAGCCATTGATGTAGGCACCCTTAATTAATTGAACCTATCTAGACCCTTCGTTGAGAAATCAAGCTTTTTATTTGTATCTTTTCCATTCCCGCTCAAAGTAAATCCGACCTTGTCTGACGATGTTAGAGTTGAATATTGAATGGGGTAACCGTCCTTTTAATTTGCAATTTTCTGGCTTACTATTTCTGAGGGATTAAGTTCCAGCCACGGATAGAATCTTTAATTTCCTCAGGGCGTTACAGATAGATGGTATTCGGTTTGGTTCTTCAAAGGCGTGAGATTGAACGTAGCGTATACTTTTTATTGCTTTAATTGTGTCGCGAAGATCTTTCTTTGCGAGATATTTGGTGCTGAAATGTCCCATTATTGTAGACGTGACATGAATAGTTTGCTTTCTTCGATTTAGATAAGCGTGTCCTGTATACGTTAATATTTGTCTATGTTAGTTAGATCGTCAAAGACCAAGTAGGACCAAGTGTCTTATTGTTACTTTTTATGTGTTATTCTAGATCTAGAAGGTCAAGCAGAAGAAAACCAAATTGTCAATGGGCTGGCCAGTTGAAACAGGACATTGATATGAAGCAGATAGACGGATAGTTAGAATATTCTTTGTTGGTGGTACACCATAACAAATTACCGATGAGATACCATCTGTAACAGATCGAATTCTTCACTAAATCAAGAAGTTGGAAACCCAGATTCAAAAGGTAGCAGAGAGAGCGAATAAATCATCATCTCATCATCTGCCTGCCCTTGCCCCATGTTACTTGGGGTCGGCGCAACACGTTTTCCTTATCCATACCGTCCTGCCCCCCTGTCACGCTATCACTGATTCCATTTTCTTTCATATCATTCCTCAAATTCTCACACAGTCCATCCATTTTTTCTTTGGTCGTCCCCTCCCTCTCCATCCATCCACATTTATATTCATAAATTTTTAGTAACGTGCGTTTCATCTCTTCTCATCACATGACCATACCAGGAAAAACGGTTTACTTTCAACTTTTCTGTCACTTTCGTTTGAAAGTGGGGCCAGTGACAGAAAAGTTCCTCTGATATGCTAACTTCTCACTTAATCCATACTCGTCACTCCGCACGTCCATCTCAACATGAATGAATGGAACTCACTACCTGCGTCTGTGTTTCCGAACGCATTCAACCCGAATCTCTTCAAAGTTAGAGTGAACAGGCTTCTTCTGGGTAAGCTCACTCCATCGTAGACTCTGTCTCTGTCACTTATGACCTAGACTAGAGTCAAGAGCAAACCCATTACAAATAAAAAAAAAAAAAAAAAATATCATCTCTGCAACATGCAATCTCTTTTCATCAATCTTTTTCACAGCCCATAATTCTGATCCATTCCGTATACTAATGACGGACTTGTAAATTTTCTCCTTTAACTTGAGGACGAATGAATGCTAGAAAGAAAAGAAAATTATTAAGTAGAAACTTAGAGGCTCACAACTAGTTACCTAACCTCCATGGCCGTGTCAAAAGAGTCAAGGTAGATTGTAAGGATTGAGATGCGGCAAATGAAGAAGCCTATGTCTAGGCGGGCACTGCTATTGTGATTTTTAATTTCGTAGACTAAACTGACATTTGGGGGGTTTATTTTCATGTAACGATAAAGTGGATATCGTTACATGAAAATAGTGTTGTATCCTGGGCGATCTAAAGTTGAACGAAGCAGATCGAAAATGGAGCTACGAGTATTTCATGACAAAATAAACATTTGTTAAGAAACTAGCGGCCTTTATTTAATTTCTACTCTTTTATGTCATACTTCATTCTATCAATCGCGTTTATTTAATTGTTGATTTCTTATTTATTACAATAATAGTTTATGTACTACGTGTCTTAATACTGTTTTATGTAAATACTAGCTGTGCCCGCGGCTTCGCTCCCGTCAACTGCCTACACTACCCTACTTGCCTCGCTACCTAAACTATCCTACCAATCTACCAATACTTTTTCTAGTGTCATTCTTCCACGGAGAATCTTAACACCATCTTTTAGAAAATGACATCAAATGCGTACAACGCCATAATAATATATCGAAGTAGTTCAACTGTCCGAGTATCTGAATTGCGTTTGTTGTGATATTTTACTTCTTGAACTCTTTAAATTCATCTTACTTTTGATAGAGTGAACCGATTGCGATGAAATTAAGTAATACTTCAAGTTATGCACAATTTTTATTTATAAAAGATATCTACATTGGTTTCGTACATTTTACATGATGCTTGCACAAATAAACAGATAAACGTACAAACCGACAAAAATTAAATTTGCGCAAACGATTTTCGATGTACACAAACGACTTATCTTCAGATTTATTATAATTATGTATTGATATTACATTTATGTTCATAAAATATGATTTACACCAATTACTAAAATTAAATTGAAGAGTCATGTCACATCGATTCAATGAATCACTTGTGATTGAGCCTTACCTACAACAATATGCCCTGGACTTGCAACGTTAAAAACAATAAGGCATATAATAAATAATGTTAAAACCCATCTACGTAATATGTATCCGACTGAAAGACTTGTATCTAAAGTCAGGAAAAAAAATTGTAATAAGATCATTGGCAGCTGTTAGTTTAGTCTACGAAATTAAAAAATAATATGTAATCAAAGTAGTCTGTGAATAGTCCTTCTCCAGATCGGCCACGGTGGCCAATCTCAGTGCAAAAAAAGGTGCAGTCTCTGTTCGCTCCAAGGGGATGGCAATACAACATGACCGGAGAGAGATGACGTGTAGGACCAATGGTTTTATGTGGTTTCCGAAGCACGAAACTCCGGTCTGCAACTGAGAAATTACTAATGGAAAACCTAATATCACTTTTTGCCTAACCTTGGAATCGAACCCGAAACCACGTTTAGTAGTCGCACTTGGGGCCGCGAGGCCAACGAGATAGTAAAAGCTGCCTATAAAAATGGATGAACATGACAACCAGAAGCATTGTTAGCCAAACTTTTAAATTACGGCAGTTTGCACTCCGAAACATTAATTGTACTCGCAAGCAACAATGGACGAACCTACTGACAATGTTGTTCCGTTTTTATTTGTAACTGAAAAAAGTTCCGACAAGTTGGAACCCCCAATTCGTGTAAATCATTCAACAGAGAGTGTAAGCCGAAAAGTTAAACGTGGAGTGAGCAAGCGACGAAGCGAGGCGAAAGTTATTAATACACCGCATTGTACAGAGTAGTATGTCCTTCATTTTTGGGAAGCCTTCGGGGTGACTGCGAAGCAAAATTCATTTCGTTCATGAATACATTTTGTTGTTGACAAATAAATCTCCTGATAATGTTCAAATTAACTTAGGGAAATTATTAACCGAGGGAAAAATATATTGAATGGGCGACTATTATACTAAGTAAGTAACTATTTATCCGATTTGAGTAATACCTTTTAGGAGATTTTTGTGAGCTGCGGTAATAATATTGTTACATACTTTAATTGTATTTGGGTTTCTATTTTTTCTATTTTAGAATATTATTATTTTGAAAATAGCTGAACAACTATCGAGGCGACATCACTGTGCAGTGCGGGAGTTCGGGTTTATTCGTGTCCAAGAGCGAGCGAAGCGAGCTCGGGAACTTAGGGCACCCCGACACGGATAGGTTAGGTTCGAAGGGGATGACGGGAGCTGAAGTGAGCGAGCAAAGCGAGCGAACTTAGCTCCCGTCATCTCCTTCATGTTAGGTTACTTAAGACCCTGCAGACAGAAAAAGGAGCCCTGTCGACAAACTTATATTTTCAAGTCGCTGTTTTAAACATTTGTATTCGCCCACTGTTTGTCGCCCACTTAGTATTTCAGTAAGCCATATTCAGTATTTTTTACTCCTTTAATTTGAATTTTTTTTCGCTCGTTTAAATACTAGCCATTAACTTATAATTCCATCCTATAAATCAAAGAGATCCGTTAAATAGTAGATTCGAGGTAAAATATTGTTTTGACCAATATTGTGCAGTATTGCATCCGCTGACTGGCACTGGGCCCGCGCGCGTGGTGGATTATTGCCCATTTCCTCTCACAGAAGTTCCAGCAATGCGAACGGTACACGGCTTATTATGCTATTGTATACTATAAAGATAAATTTCTAAGTGTACCGTACCTACGTGGGGTGTAAATACCCCGTGGCGTTAGCCATAAAGTACAGGGTACCTTGTGTAATAAATCGTACGGCACCATAGTGATCCGACGCTTTCTATCGATTACTGCAATTTATCGCAGCTATATACTTAGCTACATTTATAGGTATAGTCTGGATCGTTTTTCTTAGGTCTACACTAATACCTGATTATTTTGTAGACTTTTTTCTTATACTATGTTTGGATCAAAGAGACGCAAAGCTACGAGTATTAACCCGATTGTTTCTATAAATTACTAGCTGACCCGGCAAACTTTGTTTTGCCATAAAAACTCCAAACATTCACCTACCCTACACCTACCCTACACCTACCCTACACCTACCCTACACCTACCCTACACCTACCCTACACCTACCCTACACCTACCCTACACCTACCCTACACCTACCCTACACCTACCCTACACCTACCCTACACCTACCCTACACCTACCCTACACCTACCCTACACCTACCCTACACCTACCCTACACCTACCCTACACCTACCCTACACCTACCCTACACCTACCCTACACCTACCCTACACCTACCCTACACCTACCCTACACCTACCCTACACCTACCCTACACCTACCCTACACCTACCCTACACCTACCCTACACCTACCCTACACCTACCCTACACCTACCCTACACCTACCCTACACCTACCCTACACCTACCCTACACCTACCCTACACCTACCCTACACCTACCCTACACCTACCCTACACCTACCCTACACCTACCCTACACCTACCCTACACCTACCCTACACCTACCCTACACCTACCCTACACCTACCCTACACCTACCCTACACCTACCCTACACCTACCCTACACCTACCCTACACCTACCCTACACCTACCCTACACCTACCCTACACCTACCCTACACCTACCCTACACCTACCCTACACCTACCCTACACCTACCCTACACCTACCCTACACCTACCCTACACCTACCCTACACCTACCCTACACCTACCCTACACCTACCCTACACCTACCCTACACCTACCCTACACCTACCCTACACCTACCCTACACCTACCCTACACCTACCCTACACCTACCCTACACCTACCCTACACCTACCCTACACCTACCCTACACCTACCCTACACCTACCCTACACCTACCCTACACCTACCCTACACCTACCCTACACCTACCCTACACCTACCCTACACCTACCCTACACCTACCCTACACCTACCCTACACCTACCCTACACCTACCCTACACCTACCCTACACCTACCCTACACCTACCCTACACCTACCCTACACCTACCCTACACCTACCCTACACCTACCCTACACCTACCCTACACCTACCCTACACCTACCCTACACCTACCCTACACCTACCCTTCACCTGCCCTACACCTACCCTACACCTACCCTTCACCTGCCCTACACCTACCCTACACCTACCCTACACCTACCCTACACCTACCCTACACCTACCCTACACCTACCCTACACCTACCCTATCATTTTTTTTTTTTTTTTTTTGGGATGAAAAATAGATGTTGGCCGATTCTCATAGATACCGGATAAGCACAAAAAATTTCATCAAAATCGGTCAAGCCGTTTCGGAGGAGTATGGCAACGAAAACTGTGACACGAGAATTTTATATATTAGATAGCACGCATATTTAAGTTACTGTTTTTTTACCGTCTTCATTATGTCTTCAATGATACAGAAATTACCTACCTTCAACCTAGTTACTAGGTAACTGTTAATATTTCTTCCTGGCTAGTTACACAAAATAGTAATCAATTAATTGAAAACAAAGATCTGTCAAAATTCTCGTCGACTAGCAGCAATAAATGAATCATAATAAGAAAAAAACTTTACTAGTAACGAAATAGTTGTTTATGCAACAAGTGCGGAAGGTAGGTGATTTCCGATGAGCGGTATTTTTATTCACGAGCGAGCGAAGCGAGTGAGTGGATAAATCTAGACGAGTCGGAAATCATCTTACGTACGTGTATCATACAACATTTTACTATGCATTATGCGAGGAAAAAAAAATATCTGAACCAAGCATGGAATTAATAAAATGGCGGGCTTATTCAAGAGCGCTCAGCATATCCACAGATTAACTAAAAGTTCCTCAGTCATATCTACTGCGCATGTGCAAATAGCTGTCACGTCGTAACGCAAAAAGGCACGGGAAAAATATTAATTCTGCCGAACATATTTAATGAATATTTAAAATTAATTTATTGATCAAAATCTAAATCTAGAGTAATTAAAAACGCCTTTAATAAAGTATTAGTTTTATTTTACCTTTTATATGAATGATAATCTGTACTTAAATATTTTTTTAAACTTTTATCAAATAATAAAAACTCACGGGAAAGTAAAAAGCACTAGTAAAAAAAGTGACACTTTCCGCACAGTTTGGCTGCTTGGAAAACGCTCTTTTCAAGGACATGCATTGTATAACATTATATAACAACGACTTCAAATCAAAGTGCAGTCAGTCAAAATATTGGTAAATGTCTGGTAAGAAGTGAAACCAATAACAACGGGAAAAAAAACTTAACACAAGTAAACTCAGTAACATAACTTTAAACCAAACAGACTAGCAACCCATCTTTCCTGTCAAACAAATTGCACGTAAGTAACCTTAACATCGTAATACACAAACGCTTGTTTGTATAAACTTTTACACAATTTACAGGGGGGAACTACTGACTATAAATTTTCATAAAAAACCCTACCGTTTCCCGAGCCCTCAAACAAATGTTTACACACCATTGATCACGGCACCGTTCAAAAAGTCGATCTGAGAAATAAAATTTTCTCCGCTTGTAACATAGTCATTTTTTAGGGAAACAACAACAACTGAAAATGTTTTAGGAAAATATTTTGCAACCTACAACATGGAAGTAAGTTGGAAACCTATTTACTGTGTAAACAAACCTGCTATGTAGTACGTTGTAGTTCCTTTTGTGTGTGCGTTTTCTTGTTTATTGCCTGACTTCCTGAAACTTACAAGCTTGCTGTACGAGAGTCAAATGCAAACTAAAGAAGCAACTTAAAAATCTTAATAATTCGATATTAACATTTTATGTGCCACCTTTATCTCTGTTTAAACCAGCTAGCAAATTCCCTGATCCTTTTATGTTGGTTGTTAACCATCATTAAAATTACCAAAGTAACCAATCCAAAAAAAGCCAACATTCCAAACGAACCAATCAGAAACTTCCACGTACTAATCCTTCTCAATTCGAATCATAAATTTCGCCAAGTGAAAAATATTTTAGCAGGCATTCTCACTGTCAACCCGACGTCTAGTGAAAGAAAGATGGTGATGTATATCTTTCCAATAATCAGGGGGTAGCGTACCCGGCGGAAATTGGATCAGAGAAGCAAATTAAGTTTAACCCTGGCGGGAGACGACTTTTAAAGAATATAGAATCGTCTGATATTTTACAGCGTGACTTTTTTACAGGTGAACGGAGATGACATGGTTTATGTGAAGAGTGAAAATGTTGCTTTATGGTCATAAAGCAACATTTTCACTCTTCACATATATAATATTATCAAACTTACAATATTATAAAACTGTGTGTTTAAGAAAAGTAGGGCACGGCAGATTTTGAGACAACTTTTAGAGAGAACAGCTTAATAAAACAACAGATTTTTGGGACAACAGCACTGAAATATGTTTTTCAGCTCTGCGCACTTCTGTGAATTATGTAAATGAGGACCAGTCTGCTACAGATAAGTTTACGTAATATTTAAAATTATAATAGTGTAAATTATTTTGTCCTATACTAACCTTGGCCCTTTCTAGACGAATGTATTTGAATAGATAACAATTATTTACTTAATTAAGTAGTTAATGTCAACTTAAATTAATAAATCCGACCTGGGGCCTTTCTCTGACGTGTCAAACCTATCATGAGTTCACTGTTAGAGAGAAACGGAGCTATAGAACACGAAGAACACGATCCCTTTTTGACAGCGGAAACATTCTTTGGAGACGTCAGGGTGAGACTATGATGCTACATTAATTGATGAGCACGAGGCAATACGAGTATTGCCTGTTTAATACTGGTATTTTTAAAATATTTTATAGCTGTACTATAAAATATTATAAAAATACGATTGTAACTATTATCGCTGCTTTCGAAAACAAAGTTCAGCCTCTATCTGCGTTTTATATCACATGTCCAACAGAACAGGTGACAGGTGACAACTCAGACATATCCTTGTTAAGAAACCGGGTGACATGTCTGGAAGATAGTGTTGTGATTGTGTGGTTTCCTTAGGGTGTGTACTTTTTTACCTTCTTTACATGAACATGACATCTTTAGTGGAATATGTAATCAGTATTCACTATTCAGTATACTGGGGTCGAAAAGTGGTGATTGGTATGCCATTTGGATGGACATGAGGTTTTGCGATAACATGATGGAAACTTTGGTATAGGTAACTAGGAATTAAAGTATTCTGTGTGTCTTTCCCCTTTTGGAACTTGGAAGTTGCAAGTGACATTCAATTTTAAGAATTATTCTCTTATTGTTGACGTTTAGAAAATAAACATTTGTATTATTAACACCTGTTTTGCGATCGTGATGATATTTAAAAAAATCACACTCATACACAGACCGAAGAAGCGGAATCTTCGAATCGCGAGCGGTATCAGAGCCATTTTGGTTTCGCACCGGGTTCTATTTTCAAATTAATAATTTAAACGGGGCCCCGTTTGGACCCTTCGGGTACGGAACCCTATATTGCTGTCGCTCACATGTCCGTCTTTCTGTCTGTCCGTTTGTCTGTCGTCACACAGGTTTTACACCGAAACTGTTGGAGCTACAGTCTTCAAATTTTCACAATATAAGCTTCAATCTTGTTGACCCAAAGCCTTACACATTGACAAAATATATTTTTAAAGGTTTTTAAGTGGGGCTCGCATACAGCAAAGGGGGGGAGGGGGCGGTGAAAAAACTAACTACCTGATGATTAGGCCTATCCCATCGAGTGAGGTATCGTATCGTTGTTTATTTAGTAGATGAATGCTGTATTTTTTGTTTTTTAAGCTATAGGAAAACAAAGGAATGAGAAGCCACCAAAGTCAGTTTTTTTTATAAAATGTTCAGTCGTCTAATTTTATGATTTCCCATTGATCTATGAACTTCAAATTTGGTAATAATGTTTATTATTACGTATATTTAACAAAAAAAAACAATATGGCTATAGATAAATGAGTTTTTTCTTTGACATTTCCAATTTTTTTCTATTAAGACCGCCGTTTGGTACGGAACCCAAAAAGTTCGAAGTACTACACGCACCTGGGCGGTTTTATTTAATATATTTTGTTCTTGTCTGTATCTCTTGTGCGAGTCACAAATTATTATTGTTTTCTTTCTTTCTTAATACCTATTAGATTTTAGAAAACTTATCGATAGATTAGGTAGATACATAAAGGTAGACATGTCAAATAAATTAGTCCTTTGAACAAAATATTTCTTCACAGCGGCTCTTGCTTGACATTTTTTATAAGACGTAAAATATATTTCTCCGTTGAAGTTGATTGAGGTGGCTCTGATTATATTTCAAAAGTATCGCTCCAATTTTTGCTGATTCGATTTGTTTCGATCAAGTTTTAGGAATATGGCAGTGTTTACTTTAAGCTTTAAGCTTGAGTAGCTGATTTTAAAATGAGAATCACGTCTAAACGGCTAGTCGTAATTTTTTGGCAAAAATATATGTTTTTTTTTTTTATTTGTCGATAGGCTCGCGTTTGACCACTATCTCGCCTGATGGTAAGCGATGATGTGGTCGACGGTGAAGCACGCTTGCCTAGAAGTAACCTATTCACTCTTGACTTCATAAGACCATTTTTTCATAAGACCATTTTTTTAATAATTTGATTTTAGAAAATTTTGAGTTTTATTCGTATAACATAGTGTAATTAATATGTAAAGTTATGTCTAACACGGACAAAAAACGACATTCGCACCAAAACCGCTTGTTGTATTTTAATGAAATCGACGCCATCTCAAAGGCAATTTAAGACATTTTTTGAAGTCATTGAATACTAAGGAAAGAACAAAAAAAAACCATCGCGAGTCAGACTCGCACTTGGCCGGCCAAGTATTAAATTGAAATTCATATTATGAAATACGCGTTCATGAGGAAAGGGGTAGTAAGTTTAAATTATTTAAAATATTTTTATTATAAGATGTAACTAATAATTTAGGGTTTTCGCAATTATTCCTTTATCTGTGCTATAAGACATTGCTTCGTACCAAATTTCAAGATTCTGAGTTCACGGGAAGTACCCTGTAGGTTTTGATTCCCTTGCGAGTGTCGAAAATTTGCGGCAATTTGCGGTATAAACGGCTGTATCTTTTGATTGCGTTGGCTTAGAAGTTTGATTTTTTCGCAGCTTTAAGGGAAAGTAGACTTGAGTATTTAATATTAATTTCAACTGGATACCTCTACGCGTTTGTGAGAAAAAGGGTCTTGACAGAAAGGCGGACGGACAACAAAGTGATCCTATAAGGGTTCCGTCTTTTCCTTTCGAGGTACGGAATCCTAAACACAACTGAATATTGGGTCGCGCGGGTGTGAAACGAGTGCGCGTTTTGTTTCCTCAAGGTCGTTAGCGACTGTCGCCGTCTTTAGGCTGCCTCGTTGGTCTTGTGGTAGGAAGCGCTACTGCTGAACATGTGATCCTAGGTTTGATGCCCGGGTCGAGCGAAGTGTTATTCGGGTTTTCAATCTGGAATTTCTCAGTATCATTCCGGAGTTTGGACTTATGACCGGTTAGTGGCAATAGGCTCGCGCCAATTTAATTAACATCATCATCATTTCAGCCGAAAGACGTCCACTGCTGGACAAAGGACACAAAATAAATGCAATTTTTCCTGTAAATTTACATTTCTTACAATCTATGCATGCATTCTCACATCTATGGAGCAGTGGTGGCTCAGTGGTAACGGCTGCGACTTACTAGTTGTAGTTTCTGGGTTCGAACCTAGGTAGGCGCTTTACTTTTTGTAAATTATTGCATCACTGCTCTCAAAACGGTGAAGGAAAACATCGGCATCGTGAGGAAACCAAAAAAAATGTCCGAGAACCAAAAATTCGAAGGTCTGTGACATCCATCAACCCGCACTGGGGTCGCGTCGTGGATTACGGCCCATTCCCTCTCACAGAGAGGAGGCCTGTGTCCCAGCAGTGGGAACATTAAAAAGGCTGATAATGATAATGCATTTGTTCTGGTTTGTATTATGTTATTTATTTATTTATTCTTAATTTTTTTACAATCTATGCATGCATTTGTTTTGGTTTATATATACTACTAACTATAACTAACCAAACACTACTACCTTAACTATTTGTATGTATATAATAATTTAACTACTGTTTTTTTTTCCTTAATTTCATATATTTTTATTATTTAACTATTTTCGATATATTTATTTGTCTGATCTAATTATTTTGTTACATATATATATTTGTACTAGCTGACCCGGCAAACTTTGTTTTGCCATAATGACACCTAACATTCATCTACCCTACTCTACCTACCCTACCTACCCTACACTAACTAAAAAAAAAACATCACATAAACCATCTACTAAATAGTCCGAACACAGCCTAAACATTTGGTTTGGATAGGTGAGCCCGTTCTTGAGTTATAAAATTACAATGAAAAGTGGCATTGATTTTTATATATATAGAAGATAGATACATAATCTACGGCCTTCTCCCTCCTTCTCCTCCAGTGATGCCCATTTGACTCTGTCTTGTGCTACTTGTCACCAGTTTGGACCAGCTATTGTTTTGATATCGTCTGCCCATCTTGTAATAGATCTCCCTCTTGTTTATTTGCGTAGTGCGCCGTTCCAGAATGTTACTTGTTTGGTCCATATAAGATCAGATAGCCGCACAACATGTCCTGACCTCTTCCGATACCGATGGGCTAATACATTTTTTTTATAGAATAATATTTAAAAATGCAAAAGTATGTATAGAAAATAAATAAATTGAAGTATAATGTTTGGTTGGAGCGAATGTCCGTTAGATGCGAGAAGCTCAGGACCTGTCGATGTGGCGATGCTGATGTGTCTTGTCCACTCGTTCAGCAGTGCATGTGATTTTGCTAAAATAAAGTTTGTCGCAGTGGGTACTAGGGCAATGGTTTTCGTACCAACCTATTGCGTACTATTTGCCCTACCCCCATGGAAAAAGGCTTGAGTTTATGTATGTGGTACATACTATAGGTACTATTTAAAAATACCTACTGAGGTCAATAAATCAACGTAACAAATAATTATGAAGCCTACAAAAAAAAAATAGCATTTCTCTCACCAATAGAGAACTAAGAACTATTTCTCTTCTATATTTAACGTTAGCTGATAATAAATCACTAGGAACATTTCGCCTAAAATCTGAAAGAAAGAAAGTCTCCTTTACGAGTCAGTTCATCATCAGAATTAACTTTGTTATTATCTTCTATTTTTACGACATTACCTACAATAGTCGAGTTTATCAACACTTACTGAGTTACTACAGCATTCCCTTCGTATTTCATATCTATTATTGTTCTCAGACAAAATATTCGCGAAGAGTATTTTACGATAGTCGTAAAGAAAAGCTATTACGGCGGGAAAGAAAACAATGGTGGACAGAAGTTTCAATACAGAACATATAGTAGGCAGCGTGGTATTTTTAGGGTTCCGTACCCAAAGGGTAAAAACGGGACCCTATTACTAAGACTCCGCGGTCCGTCTGTCACCAGGCTGTATCTCAAGAACCGTGATAGCTAGACAGTTAAAAATTTCACAGATGATGACATTTCTGTGGCCGCTATTGCAAAAATAACTAAAAACAGAATAAAATTAATATTTAAGTAGGGCTCCCATACAACAAGCGTGATTTTTTTGTTGTTTGTTGCGATACTGATGCGGAACCATTCGTGCGTGTGTCCAACTCGCACTTGGTCGGTTTTTTCTAGTAATGTCACACCGCATAAATTTCATATTAAGGGCCTTCCACCGCTTTAGTGCCGTAAAACGGTTACTTTCTAAAGCATACTCCTTAGTAACGGCTAAGTTAAAAGGTTCGAAAAAAAATAATTATTGATTCATGAACATTATTTGTGAAACATGGTTTTTTCGTGTAAGTAATAGTTTTGCTTTAAAAACACGATATTTTTTTGCTACTTTCAGGATACTTCTCCTTAATGATTTGTATGTTTAACATATCGTTTCACAGAAACATTAATAGCTAGATTTTCTTGATAACTGAAATAACATAATTATATAAATAAAAGAATATTTTGCAAACAAAACTGTCGAAAAGGAGGTCTAATATTAACATTCTGGCTCCAAGCGGATGCACTGCCAATACTGCGTTATCATTGGGGAATATATACGCCTTAAGCTGTTGTCTAACGTACAATGATAAGTAAAATAAGCGTCAACCAGTGCGGAGCACAAAGATACAACATGGCCAAGTCACCCAAAACCATGCCACACCAAACTTTGTGAGATGCTTCTTCAGGTTATTCTGAACTAAAAACAAATAGGCAGCTGTATTGATGGTTATACTCGTGAAAACGATGCTACAACATGTTGTTTCTGGTTTCTTAGGTATTTGTCAAGAAGATCAGGAGGAGCGCCAGGCACCGTTTGTCGTAGTGACTAGTATTAAATACGTCAATCACTTATGCGAACATGGATATTCTTGTTAAGAATAAAATCATTCTAACCGGCTTCTATATATTCAAAAAATCACGCAGATGAATCGTTATGTGTATAAAATGATTTAAAAAAGCGAACTAAAAAGCTGTAAACAAGAAAAAATCATGCTGTGCAGTCGGAGGATACATATTCGTAAACTGGCTGACCCCCGGATCCTCCCTACTGCACAGCATGATTTTTTCTTGCTTACAGCTTTTTATTTCGCTTTTTAAGCAGGCGGGTTGTTGATTGTTTTTTTTTTTTTTAAATCATTTATTTAATGAGGCTTTTTGCGCTGATGCGCCAAGCCAGCCTCGTAAGGTTATACATTATGTGTATTGTACAACAAATAATTAAATTAAAAAAAAAAACCTATGAAATAAACCTACCTAACATTTCGATGAAATGCAGCGCTCCCAACAATCCAAAGACACCGAAGAAAAAAAAAAAAAAAAAAAGAAAAATTTGTTGATTGTTAAATTAACTTTTTTATTTACAACTTTTTTTTTTTTTTTTTTCGAATTACATTTAAACATAAGCAGTTTATATTTTTGTAATCTCTTCTAAAAACCCTTCATTTTGATACCCCACTCGATAGGTTTTGAAGAAAAAAAATTGCAATCCCTACAATATGGCGCCCAACATAATCTCTTTTTTCCTTTAGGACAGGTTTCTCCTTAGGGAAAAAAATATAGGAATAGTTATCCCAAAATAGTGATCGAACCCTTTGTTCCCTTGAGATTTGATGTAAGTGATACTTCTGCATCTACCCTGTGTTATGACGATCGGTAATCGAGTTCTGACAGTAACTACCATTATACTCTTGTTTTAGGCGCCTCCGCGAACGGGTGCTTCTAAATATAGAGGGAGCTGTTACACTCTTAGTCCCTCTAATAAGATTAATAGAAAATGGTTGTATCGTAATGGAGCTAGAGTTATGAACGCATTTGTTATTAATTTTGTGCACTTTATTTTGTGTATTACAAGATTGGGTAGCGATAGTGATTCGACTGAATAGGGATGTTTTCTAGGTATACAAAGTATAAATCTAAATAGTCCGTCAGTGAGATTATCAAATAATATTGGCCCAGTATTTTTTGCTTGATAAAGCATAAATAAAAATTTAAATCCCCGTGGTGGTCTCCTGGTCTCGTTCAATCCCGTGTCCGGTCGAGGGTTATAGGGGGAAAATATATATAATAATAAAGGACAACCGATGTGGTCAGGACCGGATGCCCGGCAGACAGCCAGACACGCTCCCGACAAAAACACTTCACTGTGCGCGAAATACATACGCAAACAAATGCACGGGCGAGTCCCAGTACCACTCGCGGATCGCGAACGTAATTTCGAATAACGATTGGTTGGTTATAAACCAATTTCAATCAAATCAAATCCAGACCAACGTATTACGTCTCGCGATATTGATGACATTTTTACAAGTGTTGCCTAACCACCAACCAAAAACTGTCAATATCGATGACAGCGAGTTGACACAGTGTTGCATCAAAATAACAAAAAAAAGAACGAAACCTTTATCGGTTTCGAACAAAGATAAAGCGCATCAAAGTTCAGAAGTGGGGGCATGTGACGTCACTTTGTCTGTATGAAATGTAGCACACCGTGACGTCACTCGATATTTCAACGCACTGTATCGTCGTATTTTTTTGTATACGTGGCAACAGAAAAATACGTGTCCAATATTTTCAAAGACAAAGACTAATAAGATATTTTATTTCAAGTAGGCCATCAAGCGGCACTTTTGAACGTTAAATTAAAATTTACAAGTTATAAAAGTTGATTCTACCGTGCATTCGGAAAGTAGCTTGTTATGGAGAAGAATGCACAACAAACTCCATATTAACTCTTTAAAAAAAAAAGTTTGTTTTACAATATTTAGGTACATAAGTAAACACATTAATAAATTCATATATGTGAGGACAATGCACCCAGAATAGCACTAAACACTATACTACGTACAGGCATAAAGTAATAAAAGTACTCACACATCTACTGTGCAGTTAGATAATAGATACTAGAAAAACATTAACATACGAAGCAGTTAAGTTATGACCAATCCCAACTGACGGCGTCCGTTCACGAACATGACGCATTAATTGGCACCACCCAGGTCAACCATCATGAAGGGAACCGTAGATTTACAGTTGGGTACATAGTACTCACACACGTGCTGATTTGGGTTTCAGCAAATCGAGTTTTCAGGTTATCTAACTGACGGACTAAATACATATTTTTTGTCAGCATTCCTATTATACTGGTTGTAAAAATCATTTCGTCTGTATTTTTTGAAGGATTAGGTAGGTGTGTAGTCCCCCCCGGTGGGTTCCCGCTTTGTCGAGGCAGGGGGGTTCAGTAACCGTGGCTTGGTCATCCACGGTGAAGCGAAGAGGAACCCGAGGAGGGGCCGCTCGTCAGGGCTTTTGCCGATTAAGCCGATGACGTAGCGGCCAACTAGTACGTTGCGGTGCCGCTTGGTAACAGGCGACATCGCAACTGAGACGGGCCGCGATGTCTTATGGAGATTCCCAGGTCCCATACGATATCGCGGCTGAGGGTTGGAGGCCGCGGCGGGAGAGGAGTGCCGGTATTGCGGTGCGCCGCTCTCCCTACCTTCCGCGGCCTGGACGGGGTCGCCACCGTCCGATGGCGGACGCGGTGGGGCCGCAGGGGAAGTGGAGTGTTGGTATAGCGTAAGCCGCTCTCCCTATCTCCTGCGGCCGCAAAATGGTAGGTGGCGGGGCCATTGACCTCGACCCGTCACAGTGGGACCAAGGGTGCCATACACGGGGTCGTCTGGCACCCATGTGCTGATTTGGTCCCTGGGGTGGTCACGGCGTACAGTGTGTTCTGGTGCGCCGGTGGTGGGGGGTACTCCCCCGAGGAGGGTCCGGTGACGAACAGCCGCGGCGGGTTCGCGGTGAGTGCTAACGCGTGCCCGTATTCCCGCCATAAGCGGCACTGGAGGACACCGTGGAGTTTTAGTGGGTTAGAGTCCCACATAACTGCACTATCTTCCCGTGGTAGTGCAGTATGCATGAGCATTTCTCCACGCATAGGTGTGTAGTAGCTACCCACATTATTTATACATCAACCAGTTATGTTAAGTTCCATGTAATATGTGGCGAGTCGATCACCATCATCATCAGCATCATATTAGCTGAAATTATGATGCAGTCGACTGCTAAACATATGCCTCACCCAAGTGTCACCACATCGACTGGTTCTGTGCATCTTGCATCTTACTAATACATATACTAGCTTCTGCGAGCGGCTTCGCCCGCGTGAAAGTCGAAAATTATCCCGAGGGAACGTATTCCCGTGTTTAATCCTATATGGTATCTCTGAATGGTATTAAATCCTATATGGTATCTCTGACTATAATCTATCTCTGTGCCAAATTTCATCCAGATTCGTCCAGCCGTTTGAGCGTGAAGAAGTAACAAACATACAAACACACACACTCACAAACTTTTGCCTTTGATAGTAGTTTGATTATAAAAGTGTAAGTTTGGATGGATGTGTGTGTGGATATATGTTTGTTACTCAATCACGCCAGAACGGCTAAACTGATATGCGAAATTTGGCACATAGATAGATATATAGGCTACTTTTCATCCCGGTATAATGTTTCACTCGGATGAAAAAAAATCACGCGTGCGAAGCCGCTGGCAGAAGCTAGTTAAATAATAATAATCACATCACACTATAATATTAGAAAGGCAAAAGTTTGAGTGTGTTTTTACTTCTTTACGCTCAAACGGCTGGACGGCAGGCGTATTACGTAAGAAACAGCAATCAGCAATCATCGCGCGATCAATCGCTTTATGTTATAAAAGTCGGCATTACCTACAGTGTAAGTATAGTCCTACACCATCGTTTGCTAATCGCTCGCTGTTTGTCAAATGCACTTATTTAAAAAAAAAAACACCAAAATCTCTAAAACTTCTGTATTAAATAGCAATTAAAGCGCAAAAATCGCTGTAGTTTTGCTCTTGCAAGATTCGTAATAAGCCTGCCGATCTGGATAAAATATGACAAAGAGATAAATTATAGTCTGGAATAGCACATAGGACACTTTTCATACCGGGTGTTTGAAACCAAAACGTGTCGTTCCTCTTTTTGTTATTTTGTTGCAACACTGTGTCAGTTCGCTGTAATTGACTACCAGACGTACGGCGATGCGCCATCGGTACATGGTGGACATCCCACCCATACGCACTAAACGTTTTGGAAATACTTTCATTATGCGTACAGCTAAGGAGTGGAATTCCCTGCCGGAGTCTGTGTTTCCAGATAGCTACAACCTCGGGGTCTTTAAGTCAAGAGTGAATTGGTTACTTCTAGGCAAGCGTGTATCACCGTCGACCACATCATCGCTTACCATCAGGTGAGATAGTGGTCAAGCGCGAGCCTATATATAATAAAAAAAAATTGAGATTGACAGTTTTTGGTGAAGTTGACAGGTGTCACTAGACTAGAAAAATTGTGACCAAGCGCGTGCGACGTGATACCGGTTCTAGTTCGATTAAATTGTAATAATTGTGTTAAATTATCGACCCATCTTTGTTGAAAATTGCGCTCGCAATTCGCGATGTTGTGTTTGGTGTTGTGCGGTGCCTGTGCATTTGGTTTTGTGAATATTTGCGCGCAGCGGGGTATTTTGTGTCGAAAACGTGGCTGGTGGATGCTGGAGTTTCCGGTACAGAAGCCGTCGGCTATCCCTCATCTTATCCTAGTATTATATATATATATATTTTCCCCTATAATCCTCGACCGGATGCTTTCCTCATCATCACCACGAGGACACGTGTAAGTGAAACGTTTATGTACCGCTATCCACCTGTCAGACAGGAACCAATATCTCGAACAAACCCTAGCGACCGCTGCCACGTATCGTGGTTTCGCGGGTATGGACCTGCACGGCGAGCATGGGCGCACCCAAGACATTTGTTGACAAGACATGATAAATTATTTCATATCTTACAATTTGTCTTAAATGCTAGCACGGGTCAAACATGTGACATATTTTAAAGGCGCGACATGCCTTTCTTGTTGCTGCCCGGCGAGTGCGGACTACTGTGAAATGGCTTGAGTCACACATTTCATCGCAGTTAGGGCGATAAAGCCATTTTTTTCTTAAATACTAGCACCGGCGGCGTGAGAAAATTGCCTGACGTTTATTTGGGACTCATTTATTTGGGTCTTAATTGCTAATACTGGCGCACCCATTTTCTCACAAATGTCACATTTTGACAGATGATTTAGAAAAATGCTTGAATGAAATTTATTCAAACTAAAAATAAAATAAAAAGCAAAGTCAATAGAAAAAGCCTATAGTGGTGAGTGTGTGCGCGAGTGTGTTTGTGTGTGTGCACGTATGTGATTATGTGTGTACATTATGTGTTGTGTGTAGTGTGTCCCTACTTGAATTGTACCTACATTCAGCCTTAAATAGCTATTTTATTTTTTATGTTTAATTCAATCAAACTGTATGGATAAAGTTATGCGAAATAAATTAGTTTTAATTTTTAATTGTATACTCTGGAAACTATACCACAGGTTACTCTGTAATCTAGAAAAAATGCCAGTTGCGATACGTATTGAAACCGAATTTACTGTTACCTTATTAATTTATTTTGTAGTCTGTTTCTGGTTTTTTATAGTGTGTGAATAAATAAATTATAGTTATATTAAAATACAATAGCAAAATATAACCACAACATTTTCCAATATGTCTATGTCTTTGAGTACAATGGTGTACTTTTGCGTTTTACGAACTCTAGTTATCTACACAAAATGCCTATAAAAAACATCTCCCATTTTAAAGCGTAAAATATTCCCCTGCACATAAAAACAGAGGCAGGCACAAACGTGAGTGTATTACCATAACATTCCCGATGCATCAATACTATTGACGAGCGAAGCCGAGGGGCGAACAAACACTTCTGTAGATTATTTTTTTATTGATCACTTGTTGAGTATTTTGTTCGTGATCGATGTGCTTTGTGAGTGTCTTGAATGTTTGGTGAGTTTGGTGTTTGGTGTGTTGGGATGATCCAGATCCGATGTTATAATACCTGCCTGGTAAAAGTCCCAGTGCATGGAAATAAATAAATAACAGAACCAGAAGAGAATGGCCTCTTCTGGTGCCGTATGGTGTTGGGCGTAAAGAATTTCACCATACCATATCTTAGTGTGGGTGTTGTAAGAGGCGACTAAGGGACATACCAGAGAGCAGTGTTATCTGTGCACTTAACCAACAAACTGCGATCGCCAACCTGCCTGCCAAGCGTGGAGATTACGGCAAACCACCCCAAACCGGAAAGAATAGCCCAACGGAAAAACGGCGCCTAATGCCTGGTATCCCGGCAGCCCGTTTAACGTCGGCTACTAGAATATAAAGAAAAGGCACGAGACGACTTACATTAGTATCTCGATTATCAAAACTTCCAATTTCTACGATATTGACAAGTGCTACCGAAAGAACACACGCACGCGCGACTAACGCCTTAAGACACAGATACCCGAAGTAGCTAATTTTAAAATGAGAATCACGTTTAAACGGCTAGTTGTATTTTTTTGAAAAAATATATATGTTACATTAGACCATTTTTTTAGTAATTTGATCTAAGAAAATTTTGAGTTTTATTCGTATAACATAGTTTAATTAATGTGTAAAGTTACGTCTAACACGGACAAAAAAAGGACAAACGCACCAAAACCGCTGGGCGTATTTTAATTAAATCCGACATCTCAAAGACAATTCAATTATCTACATTTTGATCTGAGGCTTTTTTTTAAAGTCAAAGAATAAAAAAGAAAGTACAAAAAACTACCGAACTTCGGGTTGCGGGGGTGTGAAACGAGGGCGCGTTTTGTTCCTTCAAGGTCGTTTGCGACTATCGTCATCTTAAAGGCCTACCTGATGGCTCGACGCGATTCAATTTATATCACACCAATAAGCTATTTTTAGCAATACTCCAAGTACGTTCACATGGACGCAATTCGACCGATTTGCACCTGAAAATACAACACACTTCCAAATAAAAACACTACAAGGTGAAAAATTACTTAAATTTCGTTTTACGTTTTTTGTCACCGACTTCCGAAATTGAAGTTATTTTTCACTTTGAAGTTTTTTGTAAAATATTATTATATTTAACTTTTTAGTTGTTGCACTTGTGGTATATAATGAGCTAGTTATATAGTAAGGTACCTATAATTCCCAGCGCTATGCCAGAATAGATTACCCAAATAACTTAAAACTTGAACATAACCGATGAAATGAGAATGTACCAGAGTTAACTCTACACATCTGTATACCTCTTTAGGGCGTACCAGCGTGATGTTATTTTATGAAAAAGCGTTAACAATAATCCCAAAAAAACATAACATGAAAAAAACACAAATCTTGCGGCGCAGTTCTTCTACTGCAAAAAGTAGTGAGATCGAATGTAAAACCAACTCGGCAAAATTATTCAATAGGTACTTTATTAATTAGGTTACAAACAAACACATTAACCGACTTGGTTTTACTTTTACATAAGGGGTCAACATTATTGTGTTCCTCTAACGAATAAATTATCCCACTTGGTTTTCTTTGGAGTCTGTTCATCGATCATCAAAATTCTAAGGTGAAAAACCTTAGAATTGAGTCAGTGAATGAGTGACAAATTAAAGAATTTTGACTTGCAATCATTTCTAAACTACAAGTTCAAATTGAATGTAACTCGGGATTATGCCTAGTTATAATTTTTTTTTTTTTTTTTTTTATTATCTATAGGCTTGCGCTTGACCACTATCTCACCTGATGGTAAGCGATGATGTGGTCGACGATAGAGCACGCTTGCCTAGAAGAAACCTATTCACTCTTGACTTAAAGACCCCTAGATTGTAGCTATCGGGAAACACAGATTCCGGCAGGGAATTCCACTCTTTAGCTGTACGCATAATAAAAGTGTCCCCAAAACGTTTTGTGCGTATGGGTGGGATGTCCACCATGTACCGATGACGCATCGCCGTACGTCTGGTAGTCCGATGATGGAACGGGCTGGGCGGAATTAAATCATGTAATTCCATCGCACACTCCCCGAAATGTAACCGATAAAATACCGACAAACTGGCAACTCGGCGACGATGTTCAAGGCTCTGGAGCTTTGACTTGACCAGTGCCTCATTACCGATGAGTTTCTTGGCCCGCTTTTCGATCGACTCTAGTGCATCAAGCTGGTATTTGGCAGATCCATCCCAGAGATGAGAACAGTACTCCATGCACGATCGAACTTGCGCTTGATACAAGTTGAGCAGCTGTTCCGGCGTGAAGTACCTTCTCACCTTCGCAAGGATCCCCAACTTTTTGGCAGCCAGCTGAGCCTTTGCCTCAATGTATGGCCCAAAATTGAGAGTCGATGTCAACGTAACGCCAAGAAGCTCAAGATGGTTCGTTATTGGCACGGTTACATCACGGAAAGTAGGAGCCGGGTGGAATTGGCTCCTTTTAGCGGAAAAAAGACACGCCTGGGTTTTAGCAGCATTAAACCTGACCAGATTGGCATCGCCCCATTCGGAAACTGCCTGCAAGGACAAGTTCAAGCGCTCCACCATGGCCTCCCGGAGAGACCGGACCTGAGGCCCGGTAGCACGCGCGTTGGACAAGTATCTCTCAGCAACAGTGCTGTCGTCTGCATACCCAAAGGTGCCGGGCTTCAGCAGATCGTTAATGTGCAACAAGAACAATGTTGCTGAGAGTACGGACCCCTGAGGGACCCCGGCATTAATATCCAATTGGTCCGACGAGCAGCCATCGATAACCACTCGAATGGACCGATCTCTCAGGAAGTCTGCAATCCAATCACACAGACCACCGGGCAAACCGAATGAAGGAAGCTTACCAATAAGGCTTTCGTGCCAGACCCTATCGAAAGCCTTCGAGATGTCGAGGGAGACGGCAAGCGCTTCCCCATGCCTCTCGATGGCCTCACTCCATATGTGAATGGCATACGCTAGAAGATCCCCAGTAGACCGATTTCGGCGAAAGCCGTATTGGCGGTCGCTTAGGATATCGTTAGTTTCTAGGTATGCCAGGAGCTTAGTGTTGAGTACACGCTCCATACTCTTACAGAGTATGGACGTTACAGAGATGGGTCTGTAGTTGGCCGGGTCAGCTCTACTGCCCTTCTTGGGCACGGGCTGTACGTTGGCTTGCTTCCAAGCATTCGGCACTGTTCCAGTCTCATATGAAAGGCGGAATAGGCGTGTCAAGATCGGAGACAGTTCAGGCGCACAGGTTCTAAGAACTATAGCTGGTATGCCGTCAGGGCCGCTAGCCTTGTTCACGTCGAGGTTGCGCAGCACCCTACGGACGTCCTTTTGATGGATGCGAATGTCCGACATACTCGTCTCGCACCCATCAGGAGAAGGAGGGGGCCGCGAATCACCAGGATTCAGACGCGAAGATTCCGCAAAAAGGGAGGCAAACAAATTTGCCTTCTCCTCAGCGGTGTGAGCCAGTGACCCATCGGGTTTCAGCAGTGGTGGTAGTGAGGGACGGCAGAAGTTCGACTCGACCGACTTAGCCAGGGACCAGAACGCTTTACTACCTGCTGGGTAAGAAGCAAGTTTGGCCCCCATTCGGCCAATGTGGTCGAATCGAGCCCCACGCAACACCTTCTTGCAGGACTTGGCAGCCCTGTTGTAGGCTTTCTTCTTCTGACCCAAGTCACTCGCTTTACGCGATCGAGCGTCGACCCATGCCAGGTACGCCTCATGTTTAAGCGCGTCGGCGCGACGACATTCGGCGCCAAACCATGGCCGGTCATCGCTGGAAATCGTTATGTCAGAGAACGGAATGTAGTACTCCATTCCCTGACGCAACACATCAGTAACGGCGTCCGCGCACGACGAAGGATCAGCCGAAGAAAAGCAAGTAGGCTGCCAAGGATAGCAAGCGAAGAAAGAACGCATGCCATCCCAATCTGCTGACCTGTACCGCCAAACCCGCCGGGTGCCTCTTGGGCTGGGATCGGGCGGGGAATAGGCGGACACAGACTTCACCAGACAGTGGTCGGAACTACCCAGGGGTGAACTTATCGACACAGAGTATCTGTCTGGATCTGTTGTCAGCAGAAGGTCCAAGCAATTCGCTGTGTGCGAATCAACATCCGGTACCCTCGTTGCCCCCTGGACCAGCTGGGTGAGGTTTAGCGTTAGCGAAAGCTTACGCATCTCCCGTCCAGCATGGTCAGTGCACTGGTATGGGAAGAGCCACTCCTGATGGTGGGCGTTAAAGTCCCCCAGTAACACTAATTGGGCGGAAGGGTACCGTTGCTGTGCCGCATCAGCCGCCTCACTGAGGTACTCTGCGAGCCTGGATGTCTCCTGATCTCCGCTGTGCGAGCGGTAGACACAGGCGTAGATAATTTTATCCAGACCTGTGTCCACTAGAGCCCACAGCGTTGAAAATTTTGAGTCCTCAAGGTTACGGAGACGCCGATAGCAAGTGTCATCCCGGGCGTACATACACACACCCGCGCGCGGTTTATAATTGTGCTCCAGGGTAAACCCTGGGTAAGATAGGTACGACGCGTCCGACGGACTCGCTATCTGCGTCTCCGTAAGAAATAACAGCGCTGGTTTCTCAGTCTCCAGGTGGTAGTGGACTGCAGAGAGATTTGAGTGCAGACCTCGAATGTTGGTGAGGTGCACTTTGAGGGGGAGGGAGTGCAGCCGCTGTTCAAATTTATTATTTCTTTTCCTTGGTAATGCCATATGATGATAAGAGTGAATGGAGGAGAGGAGTTGGAAGTGAGACGAGGTTCCACGCTGCTTACCTTCAGACCTGCACTGAAAGGACAGCATCATTGGGGCACTAGTCCGGAGACTGCGGGGACGCCCGAGCCCCCCCGGAATGTCCATCGGGCCCTCCCCATCTGGTCGCCAACCAGCACGATGGCGCATCCCGGGATTTTTCGACAGTTGGCGGGGCAGCCTTTCATGTGTGGCTGGCACACTACTTGGGCCCCCAACTACCTGCGGTCGGCCAGCGGCGCACCGTGCCTCGGATCCCGCTACCCTCCGCGACCAGTCTCCCGATACGTCCATACCAGCGCGTGTCAGGCTGGTCAGTCTGCAGTGGAACAGCTATCTCGACCCAACTCCTCATGTGGCTACACCGAGCATCGTACCGGAACACGGCTAAGCCGCTTGGCGGTACGTCTTTGCCCGGTGGGTGGTCGCAAGCCTTCGGCCGAAGCCTACCACCAGTTAGTGTCACCTGATTTGCACCACCCGGGGACCACGTGTAGGGTAACGGAATGGGGCACACTCCTACGGACGTGGGTGACTCAGCCCCCCAAAATAATACGTATAATACGTTCTTTTAGTCACTGAATATTCAGGCTTCTAGATTTATCTACTACGAAGTAACAAGGGGGTCGAGAATGTCTGGAATGGTTTCGAGAAAAGGATGATACGGCTGTTCATTTGTTTTGTAAGACTTGTTGGGGGCACTGCCGTGCGTCTAGAACAGACATGTGATTGCAGTATCCCGAGAGTTTTGCCGTTGTTTTTTAGGGTGCCGTACCCAAGAGGTGAAAACGGAACCCTATTACTAATACTCCACGATCCGTCTGTCTGTATGTCTGCCTGTCAGTTTGTCACCAGACTGTATCTCATGAACCGTGATAACTAGACAGTTGAAATTTTCACAGATGATTTATTTCTGTTGCCGCTATAACAACAAATACTAAAAACAGAATAAAATAAATATTTAAGTGAAGCTCCCATACATCAAACGTGATTTTTTTGCAGTTTTTGCGAAAATGGTACGTAACCCTTCGTGCGCGAGTCCAACTCGCACTTGGCCGATTTTATTTTATATTATTAGTATGATATTGAAAAGTTCTGTTGTCTATCTCCGAAGTTCTTCATCAGATCTTCACCAAATTTAAATGAGAAGCACCAAATTTCAAATACAAAAAGAATCATCAAAATCGATCCACCAAGTAAAAAGTTTTGAACTTTTGAGGTAACACACATAAAAAAACTGTCGAATTGAGAACACCTCCTCCTGTTTGAAGTCGGTCAAAAATATTTGCGCGGTATCGCCTACCGACGCAATATAAATTGATTCACGCCATCAGGAAAATCCCTTTTATTTTGTCATTTCGAGAATCATCATCGCTGACTATATTTTTTTTATTTTTATTAATATACATAGACTAACACCTGGTCTAATTTTTGCCTTCAAAAAGTCACAATAATACTTTACTCAATACTTCAGTATAGCACAAGGGAAACAACACCTTACAGTTAATATTCCAACATCAAAATAAAATGCGTTTTCCTTAAATAGAAAAGAATAACGATAGAACATAAGGGCTGGTCAACAGTCACCTTCAAAGCCTGAGGAAGAAATTTGCTGTACCTTCTACAACTTTATATTTACCGTCCGGAAGCAACCTGAAGAATAATCATGAACCTTATTATGAGTACAGTAATGATAATTTTCGGATAAGGTTGTTTTGGGGAGGTGTAAGTAGTAAGTTTGTAGGGATCCAGTCCAAACGTTATGGAGTGTTACCGAGTGGTATAAAACATAACTGAAAGTGGATTTTCGTTATTACACACACGTATTTGGTTGGGAACGTGCCAAGCGATTTTCATTTTTATGGCCTTGAAGCTATTATGTGATAGCTATAAATATCCTCTGGAGATACTGGCGGCTTATTAAAACTTATGGTCTATGAGATTTTTGCTTATAGTTCTCGGTGATACATGAACAAGTTACAAGATGTAATTTTTTTTGAAAATATCTTTACATTAAATCACGCCCTGTATTCCTCTAAGGTTTGGGCAGAGGAGCACCAAGTACAGTATATTACAACCAGTTTATTAAAACCTTTATCCAAATAAAACACGTGCCAATATTGATAAAATTCACAAATGACATTTAAAAGTTATCAGTAACTCCTACAATGGAGGCCTCAGAAACTGATTAAACAATTCGAAACTAAGAACAATACAACACTAAATACCTCAAAAACTAATTTCAGAACAAATAATAATGTAATTTCTAACAAGAACTTGTTGTTAAGAGAAAATTGAAGTAGTTAAGAGAGAAAATTATTGGAAAAGTAAGACGTACCTAGTGGTCCACTCTTAGAAGTCTTTCTATACACCTGGGCACCGGTATTAACCGGTTTGAGGTGGTTCGAGGCGGTTCGGAGCGGTTTAATCCGGTAAACAAGCTAACACCTAACTAGATCGATCTCGTTTGAACTGGATTACCACGATGGCCGAGGTGCGACTACGACAAATTGACTTACATAGCACCTACAAACACGACACAGAACAGAGGGTTCTGAAAGCATAGAGGTGCAGACTTTTTCTATGGTTATTTGTAAGTTTAAAACGAACCAGTTTTGTTACAGCCTGTCTTTTGGCAGAATCGTAGGAAACACTCGAAGGCAATGACCTCCATCCAAACCTTTTGAGGCCGCGCTTTCTTCTAACATATTTTGCGAAGCCTGACTAGTATTTTAATGCGCCGTTTGCTTCATGCTGCCAGTACTTCGACACACTAAATCGGGGTACGCACTGCTTTGACTCACACAGTTTGTCCAACATGCGGAAGATATATCCCAACCTAGTTCCATTAAAGCTTGGCCGTCTTTTGAGCCACTTGAGCTATTTTAGTTAAGCAATATGCATATTTACTTGAAAAAAAAAACATATATTTCATCCCGTTTCAAGCTTTTTTGCCGATACACTTTAGCTGTCTATCATGGAGTTAATGACGTTATGCATGCTTTTCTAGAAGCAATTGAACATTGCGTAGAACCATCGCTGTATATATATATATATATCTTATATATACCTCTACAATTGCCTGACTCTGCAATACATTTCAATGTCACTGTGTCCAGGCAATTTGTAGCGTAGCGCTGCAGGTAACATTATCGCCACTGCCGATGTACTGTCGCGCGTGCCTCCACTCGCTAAGACCTGCCGTATTGATGGGAACTACTTTCATAGTTTATAATGTTTTAAGACGATAAGAGCTTCTTGTAAGGTGATCGTATTTCAGTCAGTTTCTGTGCTACTAGAACGAGTAATTCGAGTTAAATTGGTGATACGTTAAAGTAACTGTACTGAGTAAAGAGTCTTTGAATTAATTTTGTGTTGATACTCTACCATATTTTGTCACTATTTTTTTTTCTAACTATATATAGGCTTGCGCTTGACCACTATCTCACCTGATGGTAAGCGATGATGTGGTCGAAGGTGAAGCACGCTTGCCTAGAAGAAACCCATTCACTCTTGACTTAAAGAGACCCCTAGATTGTAGCTATCGGGAAACTCAGACTCCGGCAGGGAATTCCACTCCATAGCTGTACGCATAATAAAAGTGTCCCCAAAACGTTTTGTGCGTATGGGTGGGATGTCCACCATGTACCGATGACGCATCGCCGTACGTCTGGTAGTCCGATGATGGAACGGGCTGGGCGGAATTAAATCATGCAATTCCATTGCACACTCCCCGAAATGAAACCGATAAAAAACTAACAAGCTGGTAACTCGGCGACGATGTTCAAGGCTCTGGCTCTGGCTCACTATATTTTCTCTCTCTGTAGAAGATGGCGGGACGAGCTCGGGAGAACAAAATAAATCTGGTCCACATTAGCCCTAGATCGAAAGAGCTGAAAGTCAAGACGTTTTTTAAGTATACAACAGTCAACTTTTTATTTAGTTTGTTTGGCTCACTCAGTTTAAGAAACCAAAGCTCGATCTTTTTTCTATAAAAATAATAGTTTTGCAAGTCATCAGTATTGATTTTAATATGACCATTAAAGCAGAAAAAAAACATCATACTAACCGCTGGGAAAGCTTAATAAATATCTCCAATACTCATTAACTCGAAGATTGACAGGACTATTTACTACCAAAATTAATACGGAAAAGTAAAGTAATTTACTCAGGGAGTCGGGTCTCATAAACGTATCGATTCGACAAGCCATGGACCGTAAACATGTCCCCTTTAATATTGGTCACGTTCCATTGATAAAATGTGACGTCAGGCTCTGCCGGGTCATCTCTTCTCATTGTGTGATAGTACACAAGGGATTGGTCTATATTATACTGGTCATTAGTCGTGTGGAATTTTTTTGTATGGAAAAATAGTAAAGCAAATGAAATAAGGCAAACGGCCTTCTCAGTAATCCTAAGTTATATAATCGACTGTTAACCTTTTAGATTTTATACGGCGATCTTTAATGATGAAAATACTATCATAAATATGAACTACTTTCAATATGGGACCAACTCAACAAACAAATAAAAAAAACTTTTTACAAAAAAATACTACCTAGGTACATCCAAGTAAGAAAACTACAAAGTGAAAAATGACTTTATTTTTGGAAGTCGGTGTCTTTCGGAGGTACTATTTTTTTTGCGTTATGGACACCGACTAAAGTTATTTTTCACTTTGTAGTTTTCTTATTTGGAAGTCGGTAGTATTTTTTGTAAAATATTTTTTTATTTTTCACTTTTTAGTTGTACCTACCTAATAGGCAAGTTGTTTAGTAAGTTTCCTATAACGCCAAAATAGATTACCCGAATATCATGAAACTTGAAAAAACCGGTCAAATGAGAGATCTGCTTACACCTTAAGAGCGTACTGGCGTGATGTTATGTTATGAAATGGTATAAACAATAAACGGACATGCGTTTGCAGCAGTCTCGAGAGATTTGCCGTTATTTATTGATGAGTTCTGTTGTATATCTCCGAAGTTCTTTATCAGATCTTCACCAAATTAAAATGGGACCAATTTCGAAACATACTCTTTCAAACAAAAAAAAATATTTTTAAAATCGGTTCACAATTGATGGAGATATCGGTGAACATAAAGAAAAAAAAAACCTTCATGAAGTCAAACATAGAACCTCCTTCTCCTTCTTTTTCGAAAGTCGGTTAAAAATCAATCAATCTGTTGGAGCTGTTCAGTGTATTTAGGTATGTTTGCATAACTCAATTGCTGTAGAGAACAGCCAATGATATACCTAATGCATCTTTGAGTATACCTAATATACCTACTTTATGAGGCAGCTGTTAGTCCCATAGTATTCATCTTCTTTAAACGAATTCAAAAAAAGGAGGAGGTTCACAATTCGTCGTAATCTTTTTATATTTTCCCCGATTACTCAAAGACGCCTGAAACGATTTGAAAAATTCTTATTTTATTTGAAAGGGTAGGGTAATACACTTTCTAGGTAGTGCCATGATCATCAGGTCAGGATCTGATGATCGGATCCTGGAGAAATCGAGGGAACTCCTCAAATATTATAGGCATACATATTGCCATTTTGGTATTTTCATCAACAATGCAAATACAATTATTTGCACTCAGAAAGTATCATTTAGTCTGGAACTGATGATGAAGACCACAGATGGCCACTGGAATTCCTTAATGCTAAGTATATGTCACGGTTATAAGATATCTCGAATAGTTAGCAGACTAAGATGAAGTAAATACTTATAAATAAATGGTACCGACTGATAAAAATGGTACCATCAAACTGATCTGATGATGAAGCCGGCATGTAGGCACTGGAACTCCAAAATAAAACACTGTATTCTAGTCGTGTTTGGGCTTATTGGAATCGTCATGTGGTGTACGTTTGGTATAATTGATTTTCATGGTATTAAGAGGTACCGACCAAAACTAAAAAGAGATAAATAAAAAACTTTTTAACAACAAAAACAAACCGACGACTAGCAAAAAATAACTTTATTTTCAGAAATTGGTGTCGAAAAACGGAAACCAATAGGTCAAGGTATCAAAGACACCGACTTCAGAAAAGAAAGTTCTTTTCGATTTATAGTTTTCCGTTTTTTTCGTACCGACAAACTCAAATATTTCCTCAACTATCAAGTGACTTGATAGTTGAGGTAATATTTGAGTATGAAAGTTGTGAAAGTTACTAATTAATTATTCATATTTATTTGTACTTTCATACCCTAAAATATTGCCAATGAATTAAAAGTCAGCCTGTAATAAATCAATTCTATCAAACTCATGTTTTTGTGCTTCGGATTAGTTCTAATACTAGACAAAAACCGGTGAAACCTCAATTTCTTCTTTGTACAAGAGTAATTTAGCAGACCGCTATTGAGCTCCTGGCCTCGATCTTTGTTCAAAGCAAATCTTCTAGGATTTCTAGGTCTACGTTCAAAACTTTGTCATATTTTTTAGAAGCCCTATAATCAAAGCTCCAATTAACCCTGTCTTCAATAGTCTTAAAGTCTAAAGTCTATAAAGTTTTAGCCCCTAACAAAGGGTAATAGGATTTCAAATGTTAACTTTATATACAAGTTTAACAAAGGAAAGGGTCTCATTTCTAACATTGTTTCAGAAAAATCTAACAAGATTTCGGAATAAGTTATTCATCTTTCATTTATTAAAATTTTCAAAGGATTTAATGACAGGAATAATATCGTAACACCAGCTTTCTCCATCGGCTTCAATCCCGTGGCCCACTGAAAATGTGCACACATCACATCATCACATCATCAGCTTATTAATGTTCCCACTGCTGTGACACAGGCTTCCTCTCTGTGAGAGGGAATGGGCCATAATTCACGACGCGGGCCCAGTACGGGATGTCACATGTCTTCGAATTTTTGGTTCTAGGACATGCCGGTTTCCTCACGATGTTTTCCTTCACCGTTTTGAGAGCAGTGGTGATGAAATAATTTACACAAAGTAAAGCGCCTGCCTGGGCTCGAACCCACGACCTACAACTTGTAAGTCGCGGCCGATACCACTGGGCCTCCATTGCTCTCCCTGAAAATGTGCATTTTTCAGGGAGTTTGAAATTGTATTTGTCTGTGGAATCTCAGCTTCCGAGGGTATAGAGATAGGTGGCTTTATCGAGAGTATTCTTAGCCATGTTTATTGAAAATCGGGTCAGCTGTTCAAAAGTGATGGGCGTTCTACTGTTGGAATCAAGGTATTTTTGCAAGACATCGTGTCATAATTACGTATTCGAGATATACTGTCAATCGAACCGTGTTTACTACTAGATAAATAATGTAGTTTAAAAAGCATGATATAAAAACCGGCCAAGTGCGAGTCGGACTCGCGCACGAAGGTTTCCGTACCATTATCGCAAAAATCGGCAATAAAATCACGTTTGTTGTATGGGAGCCTCTCTTAAATATTTACTTTATTCTGTTTTTAGTACTTGTTGTTATAGCGGCAACAGAAATACATCATCTGTGAAAATTTCAACTGTCTAGCTATCACAGTTCATGAGATACAGCCTGGTGACAGACGGACAGACAGACAGACAGACAGACAGACGGATCGCGGAGTCTTAGTAATACGGTCCCGTTTTTACCCTTTGGGTACGGAACGCTAAAAATGAGTAGGGTGGTTTTTTAAATTTCACTTGTTTTTGATCAAAAATAGCCTATGACACTCAGCCATTGAGTAAATTTCTATTAGTAAGATAATTTTAGTAATCCGATCAGTATTTGGAATTTGCTCGTCTGTGGAAGGTATTTAACGTCGGCAGATGCGTCTGCCACCAATCCACAACACGCAACAAAGGCTTTCAGCGAGCGCCCGGCGTCTGTCCACACATCTGACGACGCTCTGTTCTGTTCTGTTTTATGTATAGTCAGCATCCACCACCTTCTTCTTATCCATTTCTTTTTAATAACTTTACTGCGATGTACACTCATTTACAGTGCTGCCAACTTTCAACGCAGTTACTTTTTTTTAAAAGAAAGTCCTAAGTTTCAAAAAGCGCTAGATTTAGCGCTAGGTGCTAGAACGCGCTATTGAACAAAAAAAGCGCTAGATCTGGCGCAGAAAGCGCTAAGTTGGCAGTACTGCTCAAGCAATAATTAAAAGTACTAAATAAATAAATAGTTATACGGTCTGAACATCCTTTTTCAATGTTGCGTGCGTGCGAGTTGCATTTGTTGAGAATTAACACACACTAAACGAACTACAGACGTGGGGTCGGCTCGCGGTGATGCATCTGTAGACGTCCGCGGACGCGTTAGTCGACGTGTAGAGGAAGCTTTGCAAACATACATACAATTGTACCTCTTTATAATATAAGTTAAGACTAATATGTAAATAAACAAATAATTAAGTTTACGTCTTTCTATTAAAAGTTTAAATTAACCGATCCATTCTGCTCTTAAATTAAAGGTCACTATGATCAAATAAATTAACGAAGTAGTGACTTTGAATACCTATTTAACCCTGCGCCTATGGTGCAAAAACAAATTCCAAACATTAGGGCAATTTATTAATACGAGTCGCACAATACAAGGACCTTACGTGACCCTACATAGGCGGGCCAGACATCTAAATCATGGACTTTAGACCTTCAAATTCACCTTTAAAAGCTGAATAGCTTAAGCGTCGTAAGCCTTTTGTATGTGTAACTAGCTAGATTATACGTTTACTCATGGTAGGTGATTTTATTTGCCAAGAATTGCTAAAGTAACTCGTGATGAGAAAATCTTGAAAACATGGTTAGGGTAGATTTGTGCTGGAGTAGAAAAAAAACAATCCGAGCAAGGGAAAGACAGAGGGTAGACGCATTCAAAATGTGGTGCTGGAGGCGGATGCTTCGAATACCATGGACAGCCAAACGCACAAATGTGTCTATCCTTTCCCAACTCGATATCAAGACCAGATAGTCTACAGTATGCTTACAGCGTATTTTGACCTATTTCGGTCACTTAATGCGAAGGGGAGATGGAAGTCTGGAAAAACTGGTCATTGTTGGCAATACAGAAGGGAAAAGAGCACGAGGCCGGTCGCCAACACGATGGTCTGACCAAGTGAAGGATGCTACCTCCTCAAGCAAATTTCAGCAGGTGGTGATGGCAACTTTGGACCGGAATCGATGGAGGCAGATTGTCCGCTCAAAAGGGTCCAGTGACCACGATCCTCAGTATGAGGGACCGATTAAAGAAGAAGAGAAAAAAAACAAAGAAGATATGACAAAGGAGTACGTAGGGATCCTAGCAGGTGGCGTTCAGTAGTTTCCGCCAACCCTCATGGAAAAAAGACGAGAGCTTATGTATGTAGAAGAAGACCATAATTTCAGCCGAAAGACGTTTACTGCTGGACATAGGCCCCAAGCCACGTCACCGTAACGACCAGCCATGTGGACTCCCATGTCCCTTGCCTAATAAACCCTCTTGTAAGAGACCTTCTAACGCTGTGATTTTACGTACAGGTCATCTCTCTAGAATCTTCTCCAGAATTGCATTGGAAAGACAAGCAGTACTCTTTAACGTTAAAACAAAAGAACACAGCAACAACGATTAGCTGCCTAATAGCCTATGGTGGTAGGATTGCCCTGCACGAGCTCATTCACGAAAAACTTGACTGTAAAACTAAAGATCGACGAAAACTGAATAAGCAATTAACCATGGGACTTACAATGTACCCCCCCCCCTCCTCCCCCCATAACCGCTCGACGCTCCAGACACCTAAATCACGAACCTTCATAAAACATGCACTTTTAGCAAACAGCGCTTTCATCAACATCGGAGTTCAGCTCAATACACTTACTGAATAGCTGAGGAACCCCTTTGTATGACCTTGGCCACGTGAAACTGTGCTGCAGGCAATTCCGTGTGATGGAATTTTTAATATCCAGCGCTCGTTCCGCGTTATGACCATTTTCGTACATTGCTTGCTTTATACTTTGTCAGGTAATGTGTGTTTTTAATTGAGTATGAATTTTGAATTTTGTTTCAGGTTAACTTTCGGTGAGCTGGGGTTGGACGATCAGTACGGAAACTACCTACAAACGCTCGAAACGGCACACTCACACAAACATGCGCATCGACGTGACCCCTAAGCGGCTCGCACTACTGACACAATTAAAGAAGCGAAAGCGATACAATTAAAGAAGAGAAAAAGCGATACAAGAGAAAAAGTTAGTTAAGTGCACGAAAAGAGCGCGAATGACAAGGCTTTTGAATTGAAATTTTATTAATGACACAGATGATGATTTTCATTAAACAGACGACTTTTAATGAACTATTAAGTCACCATTTTGGGTAATTTAACCTTCTTTCCCTAAGGAAGACTGCATTTCTTAATCCTTCAGATTTCAGCGTCAACTTTTACAAAAAATAACAAACGAATAAAAGCAAAAGATAAGCATGGTTTATTCCTTTGTGTCCATAACGCTGAATCAGTACTTTGTTACCATTGCTTACCTGACTGAGATGCGACTGGAGTATCCATCTAATTTCTTTTCCTCTCAAACGAAAGAGATGCGTTCCTTGGAAATTGAGAAAGATGGTGGTACACTGAGTTTGCTTTTGCAGAAATACGCGGGATAACTAATCATGGGCAACATTTCAGAGTGTAAAAGTATTCATGAAAAGACAGCTTGTACTATGAATGAGATCAAATCTGAAATACTATTATGAAATCTGCTCTTCGTAACATTTTTTGTTCTCTTACATACATTCTTTATTGTACAACAAGACATTAAATGTAAACGAGTTGATAACAAAATTCATGTGCAACGGCGATTTTTGTTCTGTTAGATGAACAGCAGATTTTTTTGCATTGCAAGTTCAGGCAAAACACTCTATAACATGTTTGTTTCATTCAAAATGGGAGATAATCTATTGTCTATATGCCTTGCGCTTGACCACTATCTCACCTGATGGTAAGCGATGATGTGGTCGACGGTGAAGCACGCTTGCCTAGAAAAAAACCATTCACTCTTGACTTAAATACCCCTAGATTGTAGCTATCGGGCAACACAGACTTCGGCAGGGAATTCCACTCTTTAGCTGTACGCATAATAAAAGTATCCCCAAAACGTTTAGTGCGTATGGGTGGGATGTCCACCATGTACCGATGACGCATCGCCGTACGTCTGGTAGTCCGATGATGGAACGGGCTAGGCGGAATTAAATCATGCAATTCCATCGCACACTCCCCGAAATGTAACCGATAAAAAACCGACAAGCTGGCAACTCGGCGACGATGTTCAAGGCTCTGGAGCTTTGACTTGACCAGTGCCTCATTGCCGACGAGTTTCTTGGCCCGCTTTTCGATCGACTCTAGCTTAATCTAATTTGTTTTGTGTCTTTCAACGGTGAAAACCCTTAGAACTTTAAGAGACTGTAGATAAGTGACATTATATTTTTTTCAACATACTTGCTCATAAAGTGGCTCTAATTTCACCGCAATTAGGCACATAATGATACCTATTACCAAACTGTGACTTTTTCATTGCTATTATTCACGAGTGAGTTATAGAGTTTTTTTTTTTAATTTATTGGTTGAGTTGCTTTGTTCTTAAAAAAATTTCGATACAAAAAAGATCGTGCTCAATAGTACAAATAAATTAATGTACCTATTGCTTGCTTATTTCATGCAACTTCGTATTAATTTCAACTTGTACGTGCTTAATAAATAAAACTTTAACTCAAATATAAATTTTATTTGCTCTGTAATTAAGAGAAATTGAAATTCCCTATTTTGTACGTGGCTAAAACACTATCCACGAAAAGCCAAAAAAAAGAAACCTCATTCTTTTAGTCTATGGCCGATCGCCATTGTTAGATGCGGGCGCATAGGACAACTGATTAATTTTGCCTGCCATTGTGAAAAATTTTCACAACTCGTTTTTACTGTTGAAAGTGATTTTTTTGTATTATTTTCTTCACAAGTGTGTTGAACAACGTCGTATGATACACGTGTGTATTGATGATTACCGTGATTACCTCACCTACGGCTCGGGTCTCAATGGCGCCTCAGCGGTAATCACCTACATTGCACACTTGTACTATAATGTACAATAGTACATTATAGTACAAGTGTGCAATTCGTACTGATAGCGATTGTTAAAACACAGAACAGTTAAAAGAGGTTTTTGTACTGTTCTGTGGTAAAAAGGTCAAAATTTATGGAATTGACCAAAATGTCACGTGGACACGTGGTCAATCCCTTAAGCGTCGTATCCACTATGCAACATTTAACGCCCAACACGTGACGCTCAGTATATTCGGCGGCGTTGGCAACTGACGCGACGAGACAACGTTACTAAACAACAAAAGTGCCTCTTTGCCGTTCTACATTAGAAGCAATAAGTTGTGCATCATGTTGCGCTTCAAACGTTGCTTACTGGATACGAGGCTTAACAGTTTGAAATTTCAACAACAGCTATCTCTGATATGTCAATCTAGAGCCTTTGCAACACCTACCCGCATGGCTGGCTATATTTATTTAGCTTGAAATAGACGTTGCTACATTTTTTTTTGTGTAGCCATTGCCGTTCCACTGCTGGGCATAGGCCTCCCCCAAGTCCTTCCAGTCCAGATATAATTTGCCCGCGTGTCTCGCATTTTTCCTAGCTTAAATAAAATATAATGTCCTCAGTGTATCCCTATACTAAACCGCGTCGTATTACCTCGTAATACCAAAACATTTTTGTTTGATGTTTGTTATACTTAATGTTGATTCCCCTTTCCTCGTCTGTCCGTTTATTTGATATATAAAGGTTTTATTAATATTTTCCTTTCATTCCCTTTGTGCGAACAAACATGAGTGCTGGGTAAAGGTGTATTAGAAGATTGGAGGTAGGACCATTTAAAGGGGTAATAATAATATGAGCGGGAAGACTTAAGGGTACACTAGTCGACGGCACGAACTATTTTGTGCGTGGGGTTAAAATGCATTTTATATCAACCGACAACACACTTTTGCAAATTTGTAGCGAAATGGATAATGATTTAGGACGAAACCGAGCTCGCGAAATTTTATAAACAGACCTTTGGCAGTCTAGATATCATGAAAAAACGTAAAAATCTATCTGTTCAAAATAAAATTATTTGCATTATTGAACTACTAATCTTTCCCTGTATGGAGGCCGTTTTGCAATGTTCCGTCTTCTTATGGTATTTATTTGCGCCCAAAAATTCGTTAAAATTAGTGTCGGAATGTGGAACTTTCGACGCTCATAACTTTCAAACATTTTCTTTTCTTACTTTTTTGCTTCCATACAAGGCTAGATAATGATGAGACAAATTGATATAACTTTTTGTTTTGAACGTACATCGTCAAACAGTGGAATAATCTCTAGACTACGTTTGTATGGAAGAATTTTCGACTAGTGCAACCTTAAAGGGAAAATTTAAATTAATATAAGGGGAAATTTATATAGGAAAATAGGTAAGCAGACCAATTATACTAGGTCAAATAACATTAACTTGAAAAATTAATGGGACACCTAAAAATTTTTTTTTACTTTCTGACCCAATATCTCCTGAATCCAATAGCTCTTACAGACATGCCACGATGCGAAAACACTTATTTACAGAAATTATTCCAGGTATATTTTAAATACCCGAAACAATTGTAGAACAATTTCTACGTAATCGCGTCGTCGCATTGTCACGTCGCGCCTGTCTGTGGAATAAAATATGTAAACTGCAGAACTTAATTATTTAGTTTTGTCTACCAAACCATTCACGGTTACATTCCAATATTTTGGAAATAAAACGATGGAATATAAAACAAATATACTTACTTTTACGTCCTTGATTTATTCTTCAAAGTGCATTCAATGTTTAAACCTTTGTTTGCGAATAAATCACATGTGTTTATCAACAACGCAAGTATTGTTTAACTACTTCATAATAATATTTGAACGTACTGTGATCGGTAATATTTACAATCATTTAGTTTCATTTACACTGACTTACATAAATTGTACGCATTGGTACTGATTGCAAGTTTCAGCTGTTCAAATAAATTGGAGCAACCACGTACCTACACGTGGTTTTCGCATATAAATTGGAAAATCGAAGTTGTAAAAAACATCTTTTAATGTCGTGACGTTTGAAGTAGAACGATGGGTTATTTTTATTGCTATGCTATAATTATTTGAAAATGGAATGCTGGGTTTTTTGACGTGAATTGCTGTAAGTGGTGGGCAATGAGTTAGGAAAACTATGGAGACGGCATATTCTACTATAAGAAGAATAGTTATACACATATCTATAATATCGACACACGCATGTCAAAAAGCGTTTTGTCTCTTTTTAACTAACCAAGAGCTGCATATGAAAAGAGATACATCTAAATGTTTGTCAAGGGCTAAACTTGGTAACACTTTTGAGTGACGTCAAAATCATGTCTATGCGTGACCGGTCGCCATGTTGATTGCCGAAAAAATTGGTAGTTGTGTGCCGTATATGTACTTTTATTTGTGTAGTTGTGCTGACAAACAGTTGCAAATGGGCAGCCATCTTAATTGCCCGATTTTTGTAGGTATGCACGCTAATTTCGTAGGTAAGGCAAGTCCATAGGTTTATAAGTCAGTGGTGGTGGGTATGGATTTATTCGTAATATTTCTGGTCACTACAGGTTCATCGACCGCAGTTTGTTCGAAAATAATAAATCGGCTTAGATTGTTGTATGTTTTATTATTTGTAATATATACATGCTACACATCTATTTTTATCTTTTGTATAAGAACTTGTTAGCTCGGTAGCTCGTGGCTAAATAATAACAGCCGCACGGGTCGATCATCAAGGTTAAGCAACGCTTGACGAGGTCGGTCCATGGATGGGTGACCATTTCAACATAGTTTCCTCCGTGCCTCGGCAATCACGTTAAGCCGTTGGTCCCGGCTGTCATTTGAAGATCTTTGACAGTCGTTGCGGGTAGTCAGAAGCTTGAGATCTGACACCAGTCTTGCCAAGGGGTTCCGTGTTACCCAGTTACTGGGTTGTGGCAGTCGCTCCATGTAAAACACTGGTACTTAGCTGAATCCGGTAAGACTGTAAGCCGAACCCAATATAACATAACATCATTATTAGAATGAGGAGCTCGTGGCTAAATAATAACAGCCGCACTGGTCGATCATCAAGGTTAAGCAACGCTTGACGAGGTCGGTCCGTGGATGGGTGACCATTTCAACATACCAAGTTTCCTCCGTGCCTCGGAAAGCACCTTAAGCCGTCGGTCCCGGCTGTCATTTGAAGATCTTTGACAGTCGTTACGAGTAGTCAGAAGCTTGAGATCTGACACCAGTCTTGCCATGGGGTGCTGTATTACGCAGTTACTGGGTTGTGGAGGTCAGATAGGCAGTCGCTCCATGTTAAATACTGGTACTCAGCTAAATCCGGTAAGACTGGAAGCCCAATATAGTTGGGCAAAGGCTAGGCAGATTGATCATTATTAGAATGTATGTTAAATACGTTTCTGTTTTATTTTCAATCTCTACCTGAAGAAAAGCACTCCTTCACCCCTTTACGTTCAAAGTTAAAACAACCCCTTTGATATAGGAAACTCTTGGGGTAATATTTGCGTATATGAACTCCCCCTATTGTTGTGATGTTTTGAGGTGATAACAAAACATGTTAGGGATTGAAGAGGGGAGGTAAGGTGCTGTGCGAGATACTACCCTTTTAATCATATTTGCTGGGATATTATTTATTACCTAATTACCGCATTGGACACGCTGTCAACGGCAATGCCTTTCATTGTTACATTCAAAAACATCCATTGCGTTACTGAAATTCTTGAGCAGACAAATACATTTTCTTTTTAGTCTCTTTACAGTTACTAAAATAACTTTTTACAAAAAAATACTACCGACTTCCTAATGAAAAGTGAAAAATCACTTTCTTTTTGGAAGTCGGTGTCTTTCGTAGGTACCAATTTTTAGCGTTATGAACACCGACTTCCAAAAATAAAGTTATTTTTCGCTTTGTAGTTGTTTTTATTTGGAAGTCGGTAGAATTTTTTTGTAAAAAGTTTTTTATTTTTCACTTTTTTGTTGTACTACCTAATAGGCAAGTTGTTTAGTAAGATACCTATAATGCCAGAACATCATGAAACTTGAACATAACCGGTTAAATGAGAGTGTAGGCGTACCAAGGTGAACTGTACACATCTGCGTACCTCTTTAGAGCTTACTGGCGTGATGTTATGTTATGAAATGGTATAAACAATAAACATACATGCGATTGGAGCAATCCCGAGAGATTTGCCGTTATTTATTGAAGAGTTCAGTTCTATATTTTGGAAGTTCTTCGTCAGATCTTCACCAAATTAAAATGGGACCAATTTCGGAACATACTCATTCAAACAAAAAAATAATTTTCAAAATCGGTCCACAATTCACGGCAATATCGGTGAAAATAATCACAACATAAAGTCGAACATAGAAGATTCTCTTTTTTGGAAAGTCAGTTAAAAATAAATAACTAATGAACATTACACAAACATACATTTGCAATACATACGTAGGTATGTATTGCAACACAAACATACATTTGCAATACATACGTAGGTATGTATTGCAAATGTATGTTTGTGTAATGTAATCTACAGTACTAATCAGTGTACTAATCAGTGTGTAGACACTGATTATAAAAATACTAAATACTAGCTTTCTGCCCGCGCCTTCGCTCTCGTGGCCCAACCCGCGGATCCGTTGTCTCTTTGGGATAAAAGGTAGCACAATTATGCTACTCCGTAATAATGTAGCTTGCCATAGGTGAAAGAATTTTTAAATCAGTTAAAAAGTTATTGAAAAAAAAAAATCCTCCCCACATTCTTGAACTGAATGAGACGAAATTTAAAACTTGTATAAAACGCACACTATGCAGGCTGGCATATTATAAGTTGGGGGATTACATCACTGATAAAAATGCTTGGCTAAAAGCTAGTCCTGCTCCACATCCACTAGGGCTAACAAGTGATATGCAGAACATTATTGTTATGAAGTATTGTTGGACCTTCTGAAGACTGTATAAATATATTTGTATTGTATAAACTCAATTTCATTCATCAAGGTATGTAGTTATGTACCTAAATATTGTAATTTTTTTTTTTTTTTAATTGTAATTATGGAGTTTCTTGTGCATTCTTCTCTTTTACAAGCTACTTTCCGAATGCACGGTAGAATCAACTATTATTATTTGTAAATTTTAATGTAACGTTCAAAAGTGCCGCTTGGAGGCCTACTTGAAATAAAATATCTTTGTATTTGTCTTTGAGTTTATTCATTACAAACAAACAATCAAATCTTTCCTCTTTATAATATTATTATTATAGTATAGAAAATATACACACAAACATTTCCTTCACGGAAAGTAAAAAATAAAACACGAAATGAAATTGGACGTGAACAAGACTTTTGACAACTAGGTATACACAAAGTATGAAAGAAGAACTATATTGTATAAAATATCCAAATTATTTAATTAGTTACCCGTAGACCTCAAGCTAAGCCTTTTTTTTCATGGACGTAGGCAGACACTTCATTTGCGTTCATACATCTTGTCAATTGTCATACACAAAAGAATAAAGAAAGAAAAAAAAAGAATAAAGAATAAAGAAAAAAAAAAAAAAGAAAAAAAAAACAAAAAAAAAAAAAGAAATAAAGAAAAAAAAAAAAAAAAAAAAAAAATTTATAAAGAATCCAACTCATAATAAAATAACCACAGACATAAATCTAACTAGATACTAGATACGCTAGTCCCTCCATCTGTATGAAAACCAAGCGTGCCACTTTTCACACACAATTTTAAAACAAATTTATCTACACTCACCACGTAATGTTTCAATTATGAATTCAAAAAATATTGTATAAACACATACTTTATATTCGTGGATAGGAAAAATTAAAAAAAAAACCATTATAGTTCAACATTTTCCTTCGATTTTCAAACAACTGCATCATAAAATAACTTTTTTTCTATTATGATACAGGACAAATCCAAGAAGTTAATCACTAAGGAGATTCCATCAATTATTTACATTTTTTGAAATGCCATTTTTATAGTACCTAATAAAAAAAATTGATTCCAATTTTAACTTGTCTGTAACAATGCCCGCTTTAGGCTTATTACGCACTGCCATTTTTATTTACTCGAACTTTTGTCTCTTTCCACCTGTTCATAGAGCTCAAAATATTCGCGCGAATTACATTCGCGCTGCGATGCGGTGGATTCTGTTGCAAAACACGGATTTCATGCGGTATTATTGCCGCACGATTTTTTTACCGCAATTTAATGAGGTGATGTGCTGGGTTTTGGCGCCATTCATACGTTTTGCAGGTTTCGTTGTACTGAATTTCATGACTTTTTAAAATTCTTGCTTAAAATGGCTGATATTAGTGAATGTGAAGAAAAATTGACGCCTCCAAATATTTTATATGCGGCGAAGGATTACTCATTACTCATAATCTCTTACCAGCAAAGTCGAGATTATTATATGATGCATTTATCACGACTTTATGGCATGGAAAATGCAAAAAATAAGATTAAGTAGGTTCAATCCCAAAATGTATGAGTGTAGATAAAGTAGTGTATGAAACTGCACATAACTAGGTATTAAAACATTCGTGTGAATACTATTAAAAACCTCGCCTACGGCTCGGTTTTTAAACTCACACTCATGTTTTAATACCCCTTATTATGCAACAGTATCATAAACTACTATTATTTACCAATGAAAGAAAACATTTCCAATGCCTCGGCCAACTTTTTCTTTACCGTCTTTACAGCTCACTATGGCATAAAAGGCATTTTTCTAGACTCCAGTGGAATTCCGGTGCCGATAATGCTGAATGACTACACTACATAGCTCTAATTACGATCATTGATCGAAATTTTACTCCGTTTTTTGAAACGCGAAGTACACACAATCGCGTCATTTAGTTAGATTTACATCTGTGAAAATAGCTCACATTCCTGACTAGTTCTAGCAACGCTAGTCCGTGGTGTATGGTTTTTGTAAAAAAAAATAGCAATAATAAGCAAGTTCTACAGTACGGCCAAAATTATTGTAATACCCATTAAGACTAAGTGGAACTTATGGAGTACCGTTGTGTGCATTATTTTATAATGGAGTGACTGCCTATCTGAACACCACAAACCATTAACTGGGCAACACGATGACATGACCAACAAAAACTATAACTGACAGCAAAAGTCCGACTACGGTCAGCGTGCACACGGTCATGACGCTTCTTGTCAACTGTTTACTAATTGTGTGTTATTTACTACTACCTAAAAAGCTTTTTACCCTACTGCCGAGGGTAATTTTTATATCAGTCTATGTATGTATGTTTGTTCCTATGTGGCGTTTTTTCGATTTTGATGATTCTTACATCAATCGATTCGCCTTAATCTTGCGAGTATCACTGGATTCTACATTAAAATTGTGAAATAGAAAAATGGCGCCTTTTGGTAGCCATATTGTGGGGGCCCAATTTTTTTTCCTCCTTTCGTGTGGGGTATCAAAATGAAGGGTTTTAAGAGGTGATGTTAAAAATATATAAAACTAAAAAAAAAAATACCTAATGTAATGTGTTTAAATGTAAATAATTTGAAAACATTTTTTTAACAAAAAAGTTAATTCAAGAAATCCGACTGCTTAAGAAGAGACCTAAAAAGACGTAAACAAGAAGTGCAGTCATTTTTATGTTTTGCCCGCAGAGGTTTAACTAATTCCTTCTTACTTGGAATCATGTTGAAAAAGTAACGGAAATCTTGAAAATTTAAACTTGGGAACACAGAATGATTTTTACCATTTTGATTCCGAAAGATAGCCACTGAAGTACATTTTATACAGGGTCAAATTTTTGCCCTTTCCTACGCAGACAAAAGTCCCTCGTCTGCTCAGGCATTTAGCGTGCTTACCCATGGATGAGGTATGCAATGGCCACCGTACCCACAGGCCAAGCAAATACCATTCGGCAAGCGTTGAACTTTGAAGATCAACGAGTACGGCTGTTATCATTAAGCCAAATTGGCACTGATATGCTAGAAGCTTAATATTAAATACACGTAGATATAATATTTCCTTACAAAAAAATATTAAATCGCAAGGAAACCAAACCCTTCAAGTGGCCTGCGCAAAAAAGAAGTTCCCCTCGAAATATCGTGTTACAAAGATTGTATTCCTTGAATCAACAGTTTGCGGAAGTCTGCAGTCTGTCGGCTTCAATTTTAAGAAATACAAAATTTGTTCCAAGGGACCGTGTTTTTGATATACAAGATCAGTTTTTAAGATAAGATTTCTGTGCAGACACTCACTCGTGACGTACTCGTGCATGATTAATCGTTGTATGTATTTAGAGATTTGTAATATCCAGTTTTTTTTATCCCTAGACAAAAGACAAAGATATTTTATTTCAAGTAGGCCACCAAGCGGCACTTTTGAACGTTACATTTTACAAATAATAATAGTTGATTCTACCGTGCATTCAGAAAGTAGCTTGTAATGGAGAAGAATGCACAAGAAACTCCATACTCCTAGTTAGCTCAACCAATGGTTAAACATGCTAACCAATGCAACGGTTTCAAATTTCGGTTACATTATTAAGTTGGATGTTGTATGGGTTACATTATTGCAATTTTCATAAAGATCTCTATTTTTAACACGCTTTTATTAGCTTGGTATGTATGTATCTATGTATCAATGTAATGGAATCTTTGAACGTGATTTTTACCCCCTTCAAAACGTGGGATTGATTTGAATGCACACAAGGAAACAGACACATGTATTTTATTTTCTTTATTTTTTATTTTATTTGTTTGGGAAAACAAACGACTGCACACTGCAGCAATACATAAAATTTGAGCACAAAGAAAAACAAATGTGTAACCGGCGACATTTTCAAATTAATTCGACGTGTGCAAATTTAAATAAAACTGGACCTGAGACGCATAAGGTCGAATGTCAAGATTGGAGCATAATAACTTGAATAGTCAGTTGAAATCGGTATCTCGCGCTCTTTCTAAGCATATAACAATCATAATTCTATCCCCTTTTGTTCCTATAGATGTACAAATTCATAAGGTCGGATCTGTTAAGTTTTTAAGTTTATATCGTAGATTAAGGCTTGATAACAACTACAGTATTTATGCTTAAAATTTTGGTATAATTAGAAGGTCGAACATTGATTTCAGCTTTCATGCTCATTCAGCCAATGAATTTAACAAATATTATAAATGCAAAAGTTTGGATGCATGGAAAGAAGGATGTTTGTTACTCAATCACGCCAGACTGGCTGAACGGATCTGGATAAAATTTGGCGCAGATAAAGATTACAGTTTGAAATAGCATATATGCTACTTTTCAGCCTGTTATTATCTTTCCTTGAAAACACTTCTCACGCGGGCGACGCCGCTGGCAGAAGCTAATAACGAATGTACTCCATGCTACCTTCCGCAATAATAAGACTGCAGCAACCCTAATTCTACTTGAGTCATAAGTTCCGCTACTGATAATTCGTTCAAGCAGTTAGAAAGCAGATCCATGATATTAAACTCAATGGAAACTCAATGATCGAATAGTTTGCTATCGATTTTATGTTGAACTTATTCGATTTATATCGAATATTAATACTCTGATATCTTGCGATAGAGTAATCGCGTTGAAAGTCACCTTTAATTAATTCTATTGTAGACTAGCTGTTGCCCGCGGCTTCGCTCCCGTGGGCCACTCCACAGGACCCGTTTTCGGGATAAAAAACTAGACTATGTCACTTAGGAATAATGTAGCTTTCTATTGGTGAAAGAATTTTTTTAAATCGGTCCAGTATTTTCGAAGCCTATTCGGTACAAACAAACAACAACAAACAACAGGCCCCCCCTGGGACATAGGACTTATCTGGCGAACTGTGGGTGCACCAATTGGTGAACCTCTGCTTTACCCTTCTGGAAATATAGGCGTTTTTATGGTTCCGTACCCAAAGGGTAAAAACGGGACCCTATTATTAAGACTCCACGATCCGTCTGTCTGTATGTCTGTCTGACACCAGGCTATATCTTATGAACCGTGATATCTAGACAGTTTAAATTTTCACAGATGATGTATTTCTGTTGCCGCTATAACAACAAAATCTAAAAACAGAAGAAAATAAATATTTAAGTGGGGCTCCCATACCTACAACAAACGTGTTTTTTTTGCAGTTTTTTGCGATAATGGTACGAAAACTTTCGTGCGCGAGTCCGACTCGCACTTGGTCGGTTTGATTATGTTACGTTCTAAAGGGAGTACGCTTTGATAGCATTATTTTAGGGTGTAGTCACATGACCATAATTTTCGGTTGAAATATTTTAATTCGAATACTCTCTCTGTGCCTACGTAGTGGAATAACCAAGCGCGATCATCATCATCAGCCTTTTAATGTTCCCACTGCTGGGACAAAGGCCTCCTCTCTGTGAGAGCTAATAACCAGAAAAGAACCTAGTGCAATAATTGACACCAATAAATCTAGACATGCACTCAATTACCACAACAAACACACAGCAGGTGGTACTTCTGTTATCGAAAACAAAAACAGTACCTCATTAAAAATACTAGAAAAATAATAACAAGCTAGCACCTACATATTTCTTGAATGAGACATTAAAAAATAATTCCCCGTTCCAATTGGCGTCACATGCTCTAATTGGCGTCAAGGAGCAAAAAGTTCGCAACAATTTGTGGCGCATATTTCGCCTAATCGTCGCAATGAGCCATTAAGTTTAAACAGCCAGTTAACTTATGTATGTGTTGATGGTTAATCGCGGATGTAATTTCAAATGACGCCGACATAAGAGAGGCATTCCAGATTATTCTTGCGGGGGAATATTTTTGTGGTGGTCGATAATGGTTTTGAGAATACTAGATAATCTAGTAGAATAGAGTATGCTTAGATGTTTTGGCCATATTGAGGGGATGAATGAAAGGCGACTAACGAAAGGTATTTACAAGGCAAACTTGAATGGAAACCAAGGGGGACTCCCTAGAAAGACATACAAACGCTGGGTGCGGACGCCCTAGAAAGACATACAAACGCTGGGAGCGGTCGCCCTAGAAATACATATTTAGACCGTACTGTCGCCTTAACATTTGTCGCGTATTTGTTTAAGAAAGACAATACTTAGACCTTACTGTCGCCCTAAAATTAGTCGCGTATTTGTTTCAGGAAAAAATACTTGGACCTTACTGTCGCCCTTATATTTGTCGCGTATTTGTTTAAGAAAGAAGTAATACTTAGACCTTACTATCCCCCTTATATTTGTCGCGTATTCGTTTAAGAAAGACAATACTTAGACCTTACTGTCGCCCTAAAATTAGTCGCGTATTTGTTTCAGGAAAAAATACTTGGACCTTACTGTCGCCCTTATATTTGTCGCGTATTTGTTTAAGAAAGAAATAATACTTGGACCTTACTATCCCTTATATTTGTCGCGTATTCGTTTAAGAAAGACAATACTTAGACCTTACTGTCGCCCTAAAATTAGTCGCGTATTTGTTTCAGGAAAAAATACTTGGACCTTACTGTCGCCCTTATATTTGTCGCGTATTTGTTTAAGAAAGAAATAATACTTGGACCTTACTATCCCTTATATTTGTCGCGTATTCGTTTAAGAAAGACAATACTTAGACCTTACTGTCGCCCTAAAATTAGTCGCGTATTTGTTTCAGGAAAAAATACTTGGACCTTACTGTCGCCCTTATATTTGTCGCGTATTTGTTTAACTGGTGGACGCAGGAGCCTCTGGCTCGGAAGCCGTCGGTTATCCCTCATCATCCTAATATTATATATATTTATCCAATCCCTAATCTCCCGACCTGGCACGGTATTGAACGACCCCAGGAGCTGACGCGGGAATCAAGGTGAGTACTAGTCTTAATTCTTGTATATGTACCACTTACCACCTGTCCCCGGTGGAACCAGTATCTTTCTCAATAAAAGCAGACTCCTAGCCACCGCTGCTGCGCATTGCAGTGTTGCGGGTATGGACCTGACAGGATCCAGGAGTCGCAGCGCTGCTATGGGCCCCAGCGTGGTCTCTTGGCTGTGATCCGCAGGACTGTACTAAACATTGGTGATGTTCTTCGGAAAGTCCGTACTCATGGCCAGCACGCACGCCGGTCATGAGTGCGCAGTACTCATGACCGGCGTGCGTGTATGACTAGATAATAATAAAATAAGTTGGTTTTGAGTTCATCTAAGAATCGCAACTGACATCCTAGCTAGGTTACAGAATAACCTGTGTTAAGGATGCCAGTTCCACTCCCCAAAAGCACAGATCATATAATACTACAGTCCAAAAGGTAAAATTATACATTATAACAGTTTAGGAGATTAAAGATATTGAAATCCAGTATCATATAGTTTCAGATCATAATCACAATTTAAAATTAAAATAAAATAAAACCAAATTTGAATTAATATAAACGATCACAATTTAAAATAAGATGGAATTAAATTTGAATTAAAATAAAACATTATAATTTAAAATTAAAATATTAAATTTGAACTAATATAAAACAATAATTAATAATAATTGGTAAAAATAAACAATTAATTCATTTGTAAATGTTATTTCTAAACTAACATTCAATAATTTCATGCAATAAATAAAAAGTATAATAATTTGAAATTGAGTCATAACTAGATGATTTTGTACAAATCAGAACAGAAACGAACATATCAGAAATAAAGCTTATTCAAAAATTAAAATTTGTATGTAAGTACAATTAAAAAAGTATAAAGCAACTAGATGTATGAAAGTGAGTGAAGCAAAAGAAAGATGCAACGATGGATCGATGGATCGTAGCAAGTGTAGTTTCTGCCTTCCCCCATGGGAAAAAAGCATGAGTTTATGCATGTACGTTAATCTAGTCGAGAGCAGTGGTGGCCCAGTGGTAACGGCCGCGACTTACAAGTTGTAGGTCGTGGGTGCGAACCCAGACAGCCGCTTTACTTTGTGTAAATTATTTCATGGCGACTGCTCTCAAAACGGTGAAGAAAAACATCGTGAGGAAACCGGCATGTCCTAGAAACAAAAATTCGAATACATGTGACATCCACCAACCCGCACTGGGCCCGCGTGGTGGATTACGGCACATTCCCTCTCACAGTGTGGGGGCTACCAAATGGGAGCCGAAAACGGGAAGTGCGTGAAAGTGGAAAAAGGGTCCCGTTTTCCACTTTCGATCTATTCTATGATAATCTAGTCGCTTTTCCTGGTTCACAGATTACCTCCCTATAATCTGTGTACAGTTGTACTAAGTAAAAGATATGTCCTAGGAAGGGGACTACTGAGATGACGACTAATTTAGAAGTATGGATGAAGAGAAGACGATTTATTTGAGTTAAAATGCCTTATTTTGACCCCAAATAAATCGGAGTGACGCTAAGAGAATAACATGATAATTAAGTTAAACCAGCAGTTTTGATGTTAAATATTTTTGTTTACTTTTAAGCTGGTTTACTTGCAATATTTGTTTGATCAGCTGAAATAAGTTCTTATGAAATAACACAAATTAAATAAATTGACTTTGTGGTTTAAGAAATGCACTCAAAATTATGGTAATATTTTTTTTGTGTCCTATCCATTACTAAAGAAAGTCAAAGAAAAAAAAAATTAGTTTCAAGCACTTATTTGTAGTTAATAATATGTAGGTTACTATTTGTTTTTTCACAGGTGGCGAGCCATCAAATCTGCACAAATTCAGACTGAAAATTTTTTACTAGGAAACGAAAACACAAAGAAAAATTTCTCGATTTTGCGACCTTTTTTCTTATAAGCAACCAAAGTTGTGTAATTACGAGTACTATTTTATTAAAGTTAATTTTTTTAATAACTAAAATTGGTCCAAATTTTATAGAACACTTTTTGTAAAAGTATTGTTTTCGCACTGTCAAATTATTTTTCTTAGTGTATCGCATACCTCGAGAATATCACCACAGTTCGTCGTCCTCCCGGCATCCCGTCGGGCATACTTTCCTCATCAAAGCACATTGCGTTGGCGGCGGTGACCGCGGTCCCTCTCACGAATACTTCCCGTGTTTCTCTAATCTTCAAATATTTGTAACACGCATGTAACTAGGGGAAATAAGTTATTTGCTTTGATGAAAGCATTTTTGCTGATGGTCGTGACGTACTGGGTAACGATAAAAAAACGAAATTTCAAGAATAACATTAGTTTGTGCAGATATATAAGTGTAGTCTTGCTTATGTAGATTTAGGAGGGTTTAGTGACGGATTTACAGGAAAATGATTTGAAAATTTTGACTTTAAGCGGAAGTTAGACACTTAGGCCAGCTCATTCTAACAGGACAAGACCCATAAAGTATTGAAGTTCTATTGAACTATTTTTCTATGCCTCCTGATTATAGTTGCCAGGGCAAGCAAGACACGCATTTCAAGAAGGAAATAGTAAGGGATAGAGAAGTTATACCACACTCAAATATCCAACAAGTATCTAAATGATTCTTACAGGTTCAATAAAATGTGGCTGGTATGGTCATGAAGTCTTAGACATCCCACAAGGTTTAGCGCGCTGCCCATGTGTAGCAGCGGACTTCTTATGGTTAATTAATGTGGATCCTACTATGTACAACGTGTTCCTAATAGATAGTCTAACGCAGCGCTTGCTAATCTGAATATCTTAACGATCATGTAATGCTTTTAAGCTGATTATCTACATTGTATGTTGCACATGTTGGACTTATCTATAAATCATCGTTCTTGAGTTTAGTGTTGTTGGACCTAAGAAGACACATTGATAACAAAAAAGAAAGTTATGTATTTGACAAAAAATTACGCCGTGAAAGATAAGCAAATATCTTGAAATGACTCGCGTGGTTGTCGACTAGAGGGATTTGGATTCAGCGATCATGTGTCGTGACCGCCAAAGGCCACACCATCACCTACAGCTACAAGCCTCGAGGAACACCTGAAAAGACTCTCGTTAGGCACCTCGAAAAGGGCTTGATTCAGAAAACGGCACCTACTTCTCGACAATACGAGCCACGTATTGTAGGAGGTACTATTCGCTGATTGCCGGTAGCTTGGAATCTGTACCCGTTACCGGTACGCAACCATTTTAAATAACAAATCAAATGCTACTTCACGCAGCGAGATTTTATCCCAGTATAGGTACTTCAATTTTATTACAGAAGCATTCCAATTCATCTGACAAATAACCCCGTATTCGTACCCCACGTTACAGGCACTAGTATGATACCCGAGATCACAAAGCATTTTCTCTGTAAAGGATTTTTTACGGCCTGCATCCTCTTTCCCGAAACTCAACAAACGAAAATCCCAAAATATCTCGAATTCAAATAAAATGGACCGAGCGACGTCACATGGAGGCAGTCAATAAATCTCGAAACTGGAATGTTTGGTGTACCCATAAAATCGGGTTATGGTTTCCTTCACCGGTGGGTAGCCACTCGAATCTGAGGCTCCTTCTAATATAAATTCCATGCGTTTGAAGTATGTTATGCAATGTGTCCGGACTTGTAGTAATAAAACTTTAAGGCCGTAAAGTACAGTTAATTTTATTGATAAAAACACCCCACATAAGATATGAAATCACCAAACCCTCAAAGATAGAGCAATTATTTTAGTACCTGACTTACTTATTACGATATCCACCATAACTTTGGACCTAGGTCTCAGAGGCGAACATTTCATGTTATTTATATGGCCATAGAAAATCTAAAAACAATATTCTACTAACACTCAAAAAATAAAATATTTTCGTATTGAGCCACAAAAGACAAATTTCCTAAAATTCAATGTTTTTAGGGATCTAAAACATCATCACACACACACGGTTTTTTGTTAGTTTTTAAGTTGGTCTTCACACTGACAACAGAATCATAGTTCTAAGCCAATTGGCTCATTCATTTCAATTCATTTTAATCTTATTGTTCCCTAAAAATAATCCCTGCGCACCTTTGCCTTATAATTTTCAGTCTTTTTTTTAATAATATGCAAGCGCTTGACCACTATCTCACCTGATGGTAAACGATGATGCGGTCGACGATGAAGCACGCTTGTCTAGAAGAAACCTATTCACTCTTTACTAAAAGACTCCCAGGTTCTAGCTATCAGGCAATAATTTTATTAAGGGATAAAATTTATTATTTATGGATAAAATTAAGTATATTTTACGGCCTTAAAGTTTTATTACTACAAGTTCGGAAACATTGTATTGAAATAAAGGTGCGGTTATTTTTAAGTTAATTTTTATAAAAGAATTTAGCGAAAAGACTAAGCAGTATTTATATTATGGGTAAATTGTCTTTGTTTTTCATTATCATCACTATAGATTTTAGTGTTTCAATAAAACGGATGGTCACAGAAAAAATTGGCAATGACAACACAAGCAATAATTTAAATAAAAATAGTACATTGCTAAGTTTACAAGATTTTTTGACAGTTGTGTGGCCAACTTGCACTTGTAAAATCTAAATCAAAAAATCAAAATCAAAATTTCTTCAATTAAGCCATTAAGCGGCACTTTTGAACTTAATTTTTTTTTTATTGATTTACAAGTAATAATAATTGATTCTACCGTCCATTCAGAAATGTAGCTTGTTATAGAGAAGAATGGACAAGAAACTCCACACTTATTCTTTTAAAATAAAAAGTGTTTTCAAGTATTTGGTTACATGATTTCTTGTCGGAAAAATACATATATTTGAGAACGATGTAAAAAGACATGCACGCAAAAGCGTCTAGAGTAAAAAAAACATTTAAAAAATAACAATACATAGGTAAGTAAGTATATAAATCTATTATTTTCCAAAAAAACAGTTACCATAAGATCCTACAGAATTAAGAGACTTAAAAGATATCCACCGCACAATCAAGCACCATCCTTCAAACACCATCGACAAAAAAGAAAACAAAATTCATCAGTCCAATTAACTACTTGCAAATTCCACCCTCTACGGTAAATTTACAACCATGACTCCACATCCACATGAATATCTAACAAGTGCTTAATAAACAAATTCTCGGATCGCCCCAGTGAAACCGTAAACGTTGTGCGGCGTGCAATCTCTGTAAATAATTGCACTTCCCCTCCATAAAGTCTAGGGGGAAGTTTGCTCCCGTAAAATGATACAGGGACGTCTTAACTAGCGGTAAAGAGCGACGGAACTGGATACCTGAACTTGATACCGGTTTTTTGAAGAAGGGTACGAGATTAGCTCGTTTTGTACAGGATTTTTGTAGGAATGCTTTTGTTTAGATGATATTTAATACTATCATTAATAATAGCAGTCTGCAACCTTCCGAATGCAGGGCAAAGGCCTCTTCTCATACAGAGAAGGCACGAGCAATCGAGCATTAATCACTTCGCTTGCATGCAGGCATGGTTTTTAGATAGCTGTAAACTTCTCTTTAAAAAATTTAAAATCTTCCACTGCCCTGTATGTACATACGAGACATCTGCATCTCTACAAAGAAACACATGAATTATTTTATGCAACATAGCGAAGTTGTGCCAAGACAAAAAAGGGCTAAGTTTCGCAACCTATTATACCATCCATCTGGTCATAAAGATATATACAAGAAAAATGTGTATAATATGTGTATATTGATCTATAATAACATACCAAATGAATTAAAATTATTGAAGGGTAATGTTTTTAAAATCAAATTGACAGACTGGCTACAAAATAGTTGTTTCTATAGCCTTAAGGAATTTATAGAGCATAGACATAATTATTGTTAGGAATATAAATAATGAATAATTTATTTTATTACATGAGTAATATTGAAATGATAATTGTAATAACATACATAAATATATATTGATTAATTGTTAAATCGGCATTGTAAACAAACATTTTAATTTGATTGACATTTTTAATTTCAGTTGTTGACATTTTTATTTATTTGATTGACATTTTTATTTATTTGATTGACATTCTTTTTTTAATTTTAATTATTGACATGTTAATTTATTTTACCGTCATCTAAATATTTTTTTTTAATTATTGTCGAGTTTATAATCTGACAATTGAAATTATTGGAATTTTAGTTATTGACTTTTAATTACATTTGATTGACATTTAATTTTAATTATTGGCATTTTTAATTTTAATTTTTGGACTTTCTGATTTATTTAAATTGTATAATATGACAATTGAAAGTATAGCAATGCATCAATGTTGTTTTGGTCTAGTTTTTTTTTCTTTTATCTAATGTTTAAAATCGTGTTTTGGGTATGATGTCTAAATACTTAATGACTTTATAACTGAACAAAATTTGCACGCTTGCTTGCAGGCAGAATACTATAACTTTAAGGCTTTAAGATCTTTCCTTGTTAAACCATGTATTTTCTGGCAAATAAATATTTTGATTTGATTTGATTTGATTTGCTGAAGATGGGTTGACGATTTCAAGCTTACGATTATAATATTAACTACTAACTTCTGGCCGTGGCTTCACCGGCGTAAAGAGTGTTTTATTATCCCAAGGGAATACAAATCCAATGTCCTTCCCAGGGTCTCAAACTATCTCCATGCCAAATTTCATCTAAATCGGTTCAGTAGATCCAGAGATTACCCCTACAAACTCACAAATTTTATCTCTTTATAATATCACAGTATAGATAAATCTTGGTTTCCTTACGATTTTTCTTTCACCGATTTCAGCGATGTCTAAGATATACTCACAAAGTACATCAGTATGAATTTGAAAAAGTCATATTGGTACTTGCTCGTATTTTTTCGTAGAGAAGCTCGTGGCTAAATAATAACAGTCGCACGGGTCGATCATCAAGGTTAAGAAACGCTTGAGCAACGAGGTCGGTCCGTGGATGGGTGACCATTTCATCATACCGCGTTTCCTACGTGCCTCGGAAAACACGTTAAGAGGCAATATGGGCAGAGAGCGCCGATTGAATTTCCTTAGTAAAAAGTCATAATTCGAGGTTTGGCTCTCGTCTCTTTCCTCCTCCAATATTGGACCAATTTAAAAGATATTCCATATACTGGTAAAGTAAAATATATACTACGTCCCTATGTTTTCTTTTTTTCATTTATATTTGTCAATTTTGTACACTAAGCTTTTGTTGACAGCGCTTTTTCGAGCATTTTTTGAGGGCTTTAGTGCTTCTAAAGATAATGTATCATCAAAAAGGAAAACATAGGGACATAGAATATATCTTTAATTTTCAGTTTACGGAATATCTTTTAAATTGGTCTTATATTGGAGGAGAAAAGAGACGAGAGCCAAACCTCGAATTATGACTTTTTCCCCGTTTCCTCTTAAGCCGTTGGTCCCGGCTGTCATTTAAAGATCTTTGGCTGTCGTTACGGGTAGTCAGGAGCTTGAGATCTGACACCAGTCTTGCCAAGGGGTACCGTTTATCCAGTTACTGGGTTGTGGGTCAGATAGGCAGTCGCTCCATGTAAAACACTAGTACTCAGTTGAATCCAGTAAGACTGGAAGCCGACCCCAATATAGTGGGGAAAAATTTCATATTAAATTATTTATTTTGCCTCGACATCAAAATACAGTGACTATCATACTACGTAACCTTGTATGTAGAAGGGTGTCTGAGATAGGTAAGGCCCTGTGTTACAGATCAACCATTTTACATAAACCATAAAATAATTTGTGTGTATTATACTATTTACAAAATCGAAATTTTAGTTTAAAGAAGAATACAATTAAATTAAATTTAAGGAGAATTAAAATAAAAGAAAATTAAAATCAAAATAATAGTTTCATAAAAAAGAAACAACTATAACAATGGTTATTTTAATTCAAGTTTTCAAACGGAGATAACAATATTGCATAAAAATCCCCTTACACGTGATATTGTACTTTAAAAACAAATACTTTGTACCAGTATCATAATAAAAATTGTATGATACAAAGGGACCCACATTTGAATAGAAAAATAAAAGCTTTTTATACGTAGATGCGTGAGTAACATCAATTTATAACTAGCTAGATAAACAAACCCTAACTACGTACATACTTTTATAAAATACAAAAGCAAAATAAATACAATTGAAAATAAATGCAGTCGATTCTTTCATGCACCTGTTCCAATATTAAAAAAAAACAATATGAATGACGTTAGAACCTAATAAAAAACGGAAGTTGTTAAAAAGAAATCAGTTGGCCTGGTTAGCTTGGTGAAGAAGCAAGATGAGGGCTAATATAGTAACTCTTCTTATACTCATATTTTCGGTATGTAAATTGTTTTATTAATTAGTATATAATAGTATAGAACCACTAACGTAATGTTATACGACCTGATAAAGCTTGCGGGGATCCGCTGCATGCCCGACGCATGGGACCGGTCAATGTAGCGACGCTTGGGGATGGCCTAGATGTCCAGCAGTGGACGTCTTTCGGCTGATATGATGATGATGACTAACGTAATTTTATCACCTCCAAATGTGGCTATTTAATTTTGATTATATTACTTATGACTCTGCTTTTTGAGTAAAAGACAAAAGATTCAGTCAGTATTGATATCTACCAAGATAGAAGGTTTTGAATATCAAGATGTTGGTTATTTACTGTGTATCAGAGTTCCTATGTATGTGGTAAGGGAAGGGTTTTAAGAAGAAAATGCACAGAAAGACATGAATAGGTTTTTATTTCAATTAGGCTTGTCAATTAATTCATACTGAGAAGGCTCAGAGAGCTTACCACCTTTTCGCTAAACTAGTTCTCGTGAAGAAGAAAGGCAAGATACGCCACGGAAGCTCTTATACAGTATTTATCGATACCTTTTACAATCTCATAAAGTTATATCGTTAATCACAATAAATATGTAATTATATTATCACCATTATATAACGAATCTTGTCACAATTAGTATTGGAGATTTGTTATTACAAGGTGGCAATATTTTCACAAGTATACCGTACTTGTCATATGCATTGGTCCTAAAATTGAAAATTGTTTTAAATAATTTTGTCGATGTGTTTTTTTTTTTTATCTCTTATAGGCTCGCGCTTGACCACCATCCGCCTGATGGTAAGCGATGATGAGGTCGATGATGGAGCACGCTTGCCTAGAAGTAACCTATTCACTCTTGACTTAAAGACCCCTAGATTGTAGCTATCGGGAAACACAGACTCCGGCAGGGAATTCCACTCCTTAGCTGTACAATGTGTAATGCATGTGATGTGGCTGTGCTTTTTTAAATAAATTAAATTAAAACAACAAGGGTAAGGCAAATAACGTGAAATCAATTAACCAGCCCTTAAATCAATTTAACATAAGGCACAAAAATAAAATACAAATACAGTTTCAACATAATCATAAGCAATAATCAAGTCAAGGCGATATTGAACTTGTATTTTCTAAGAAAATTTGATGTGTAAATTGATCAAATTGCATCTCATTGCGTACATATGTGAACGTATTTGCAGTTTCACTAAATAAAATAGCTTATCGGAGTGATATAATTTGAATCTATAATGCGATTTTGTGTTATAATATTGAGTTCATCCAAACTTTGTTTTTCAGATTTGTTATTTTACACAAGCTGCTCCGCGACACGGTAAGTATCCAATATTTTTAATACACTGTATTTGAGAGAGATTAGAAATACCCGAAAGTCGTTATAATACTCATAACACTTATGCAAATATCTTATCAAGGCTATCATGTCAAGGCAAGGACCACCCAGCCATCCCTTTTGAATAAACAAAAACGTTATTTTTCAGGCTACAAGCCGCCTAAGAAGGGAAAAGACGGCCACCCGCCTCTTTGTGGTGCACCAAAGCCAACACCGGAACACAAACCTGAACCGAAATCTAAATGTGGCGTACTAAAGCCGTACCTGATACCGTAATCCGACCGGTACCTGAACCGACGCCTCATTGTGGTGGACCAAGGACACCAGAACCTGATCCTGAACCGATGCCTCCATGTGGCGAACCAAAGACAACGCAGACTCCCAAACCTGAACTTGAACCGATACCTCCTTGTGGCGGACCAAAGACAACAAAACCTGATCCTGAACCGACGCCTCCTTGTGGCGGACCAAAGACAACAAAACCTGATCCTGAACCGACGCATCCTTGTGGCGGAACAAAGACACCAGAATCTGATCCTGAACCGGCGCCTCCTTGTGGCAGACCAAAGACAACACAGACTCCCAAACCTGAACTTGAACTGACGCCTCCTTGTGGCGGACCAAATACACCAGAACCTGATCCTGAACCAACGCCTCCTTGTGGCGGACGATATATACAAGAACCTGATCCTGAACCGACGCCGCCTTGTGGCGGACCAAAGACACCAAAACCTGATCCTGAACCGACGCCTCCTTGTGGCGGACCAAAGACAGCACAAACAACCAAACCTGAACCTGAACCGATGCCACCATGTGGCGGACCAAAGACACCAAAATCTGTTTCTGAACCGATTTCTCCTTGTGGCGAACCAAAGACAACACAGACTCCCAAACCTAAATGCAAGTACCTACCCACTAAAAACAAATAAGAAACCAACAACTCCAAAATGCGGGTGCCGTTAACGAATCATGTTAAAAAATGTGTCCTAAAAAGACAAATAAAATAAGAACCTTATAGACCGTTGGTAAACATGTAAGGTCTATAATTTTTAGGTTTCCGAACCCAAAGGGTAAAACGGGACCCTATTACTAGGACTCCGCGGTCCGTCTGTATGTCTGTCTGTCTGTCTGTCACCAAGCTGTATCTCATGAACCGTTATAGCTAGACAGTTGAAATTTTTACAAATTATGTATTTCTGTAGCCGCTATAACAACAAATACTAAAACCCGAATAAAATAAATATTTAAGTGGGGCTCCCATACAACAAACGTGGTTTTATTGCCGTTTTTTGCGATAATGGTACAGAACCCTTCGTGCGCGAGTCCAACTCGCACTTGGCCGGTTTTTTATTCCAAGGTGCTACTAGACTTGTGGAGCAGGTGGGTTATTCCTGTTGTTAGGAACTTGGGTAGCGAACCAGACTCTAAGGATATCTGGTAGTCTGTGAGTGTGTTTGTGTGTTTGTTAATTCTTCACGCTCAAACAGTTTGACGTATCTGGGGGAAATTTGGCACAGAGATAGATTATAGTCTGGAATAGCACAAAGGATACTTTTTATCCCAGGGATATGTTCGCTTGAGATAAGTTTCGACATTCACGCGGGCGAAACCGCTGGCAGAAGCTACATCACATCACATCACCAGCCTATTAATGTTCCCACTGCTGGGACACCGGCCTTCTCCCTTTGAGAGGGAAAGGGGCAGAAGCTAGTAATATTATAAATGCGAAAGTAACTGTCTGTCTGTTACCTTTTCACGCTTAAACCGCTGAACCGATTTTGGATGGAGTTAGTTTGCGATCCTGGGAAGGACATAGGATAGTTTATATCTTGGAAACCATCCTAATGGGGATAGAAAGGGAGGTGGAAATTTGTATGGTAAACCAATAATTTGGCAAGGAAAGCGGCCCACACACCTACAATATTATTGTGCGATATCAAAAATAGGCTATTCGAAGAACTAATGCTACGCAGATGTAGTCGCAAGAAACAGCTAGTATTTAATATTCGTAGTGCTTTCATAGATCTGATGACAAGTTTACCACTCATTAGATGTTAATAAAATACCTAAGTAACCACATCTCCTTCATGCCAATTCCTGAAGTAGTGTTTTCTGTGTAGTCTGTGTTATTTTGATATGTAACTACTACAATAAGAAGGGATAAACAATAATGTGTGAATTTATATTCAATCATTAATAATACAAAAACTGGAAAAAAAAAAGAAAAATGACTGAAAACTGCGACGACCTCACTGATACATATTCGATCATGTACTGCGTGGCTGTAGCGGGATATCGTGTAGCCCACGTCAAATTTGCAGATGACAGAGCTACACGACCGAAACCAGCCGTACCGGCTTGGCAGTGCAGGATTGAACGTCGTATTGGTGGTACCAGAGCACTCATCGGCAAAATAATTTGTTCCAGGGAGGGCAATAATCGCCCAAGAGTGATGCGTTTTGTGAAACGGGCGTTTTCGGGGACTGATGTCAGCCCCCGAGACTATATATCCCATGTCACAGAGCGCATCGACTTCCTGAAACAAAAAGTGTTTGACAAATTTCCTGAAACAAAATGGGCAAACCGTATTCGTAGGTCCAGGCGGAGAGTGGAGCGTTACACCCAGAATCATACATTCCAAAGTAATGAAAGGTGGGTTTATCGGGCTTGGGAGCCACCCGAGCAAGGTGTGACTGACACGCGCCTGCCGGATGATGACGCTATGTGTTCATTCGGGCGCAGCATCTGGTCGGTGCCTGTCAGTCACACTGAAGGTGGATGGACCCGGGAGGTTGAACGGGCGTGTGATTCAATACAAGAAATGGGAGCTATCACGATCAGTCCCAAAGATGTAGCCCGTGCAGTCCTGGGGGCTGCACGGGCTGCACAACTTCTGGATCAAGTGGCTACGAAGGCCGTACGATTGTTTGGCATATCAGTACCAGACAGCCTTAGAGTCTGGTTCGCTACCCAAGTTCCTTACAATAGTAATAACCCACCTGCTCCACAAGTATGGAAGCACCGCGTTACAAAAAAAATATAGACCATCAACATGTTTACTAACGGTCTATAAGGTTCTTACATCCATTTTGAGAGTTAAAATTAATAAACACGTCGACAATAACTCCATCATGTCAGTCTCTCAGAATTGATGTAGGAATGGGTCCCGTGGTACTAAGGAGCTATTCCTTATAGATATGACCATTAGCCAACAGGTACGGAGTTCCCAAAAGGATCTATCGACATGGTGGATAGATTATAAGAAGGCCTATGACTTGGTGCCTCATATATGGCTCATGAGGGTGCTAGAATTGTATGAAATAGATATAACTCTACGCACCTTCTGATGTCGTGTATGGGGCAATGGAGCACAGTCCTTCGCTATCCAGGATGTCGATATATCTAGAGGAATAGCGAACCTGTAAGGATCGAGCGAGGTATATTCCAGGGCGGTAGTTTGAGTCCACTTTGGTTTTGCCTAGCCCTGAATCCTTTAAGCATGCTGTTAAAGAATTCAGGACTAGACTATCGGTTGAAGAGAGGTGGTTAGGTTTTATCTCACCTCCTTTACATGGATGATCTGAAGCTCTTTGCCCCCAGCAATCTTCAGATGATGGAGCTACTGAAAATAACTGAAACTTTTAGTAGCGCCATCAGGATGGAGTTTGGTGTGGACAAATGTGTGGTCATACATGTAAAGCGAGGGGAGATATCATGCGAGCACGGCTTCTTGCGTGTCACGCCAGACTTCACTCGTGATGGGCTGTCAGCTGAAGAAAGTGCTGAAATTATGTCGAAGGTGTCCGACACTTACTGTGCTGACATTGCCATGGGTCATGAATTTATGACCAATATAGGTAGATGTGATTGGTGGTGTGAATACCATTTTTCATTTTTTTCCTTTTGAAATCTGTTCCTAAAACATGTAGCAAACGGTTAAGAACGTAATATTTGGCTTGGAAGGCAGGAAGTCCAGTGACATACGCCCTTATTATATTTACTCTTCCTCCCTACAGATCAGCAGGGCTCTTTCTTTTTAGTCAAGTGAATTTAGAGTCACTCTTCATTAAGTGCGTTGCTAGCATCTTTCGATGGTTTACTTGTATCTTCTTGTAGCCCGTCATAGAGTTTTTGATTTGTTCTTTGATGGTTTGAATTCCAAGATCGTGGTGCAACTGCTGATGGTTTGTTACAAACCAAGGGACGTTCGTGATAAACCTCAACATCTTTGAATGTAACCTCTGTAGTATTTCGATGTTTGAATTGGAGGCGGTTCCCCAGAGCTGTATCCCGTAAGTCCAGACAGGTTTCAGTATGCACTTGTATAACATTATTTTATTTTCTAGCGACAGCTGAGATTTTTTGTTGAAGAGCCAGTACATTTTTCGGAGTTACTGTGCCTAGAGCTTTGCGCTTGGTAAATATGTGTTTTTCCACGTCAGGCGACTATCCAGATAGAGTCCAAGGATTTTAGTTTCTTTTGCTTGTGGAATTTGCAGCTTGTTCAGCTTTACTGGAGGACAAGTATTATGTCTCAAAGCAAAGATGACCTGAACCGATTTTGTTTCATTAGCTTTGATTCGCCAGAATTCTAGCCATTCGGAGATGTTATCTTAACAGATTTGAAGCATGTCGCTAGCTTTTAATGGATCTTAATGGACAGCTAAGGCTGCTGTGTCATCAGCAAAGGTGCCTATTACGACTCCTTCCGTCATAGGAAGATCTGAAGTGAAGAGCAGGACAAGATCGGGCCAAGAACGCTTCCTTGCGGCACTCCTGCATAGATTTTGTGAAGGTTTGTTGAGTCCTCGCCTTGCTTGACATAGAATTACCTTTCTTCAAGATATGACTTAAGGAAGATGAAGTAATTTGTCGGGAGATCCTTTTTTATTTTACAAAGCAAACCTTCATGCCTCATGCCTTCTCTGTTGAAGGCCTGAGATATGTCAAGGAAGACCGCACAGCAATACTTCTTATTTTCGTAAGCTTTGTGGATATTTTCAACCAATCGATGGACCTGTTCTATGGTGCCATGCTTCTGCCTAAAATCGAATTGATGGTTAGGTATTATTTTGGCAGGTTTAAGGGTCATTATGATTTGTGCCACTTTCCATTGCTGTGGAAATATACGTCTTATCAGGATACAGTTGAACAATTGTGTCATAAATAAGACTGCTTTTCCTGGTAGCTATCATACAATTTTGGCTGTAATTAGGTCATATCCTGGGGCCTTATTTCGATTGAGGCGTTTTATGACAGCAGCGGTCTCTGTTTTCTTAATCTTTTTGATTGGCAGGTCAAGTTGGAGAGGTTGTTCGAGGCATTTGAGGAGCTCCTTGTAGTCGGTTCTTTCAGGACTTCGGACAAGGTTCGGTACTAATACGTCATCTAAGTGAGAAGCAAAGGCTTCTGCTTTTTTTATGTCACTTTTTGCCCAAGTACCATCCTTATTGCGTATAGGTGGTTTAAAAGCGATGGCTTTGTCGATGTTTTTTGTTATTTTCCATAACGAATAGTCGCTAGTGGCTTTGGCATTAAGTTTGCACTGTTGGTTTTGAGTGCTTTCGTTTCTTTCCTTACCCAGAACTTCTTTAAGCTTAATCGTTAAGTAATTTAGCCGAGTTTTATCGCCGTGAAATCTAGTTGTTTGCCACAATTTCCGTGCGTGTCGTTTTTCGGCTAATAATTCACGCACTGATTTCGAGCAATCATACGAGATCAAAATCTAAATCACAGGAGTACTTTTTAAAGCCGCATTCAGAATACACTCGTTAAAGTGCTCGACTGCTAACCTAACATTATCTTGACTTTTAAGAGACAGATTCGTATTTATTCTGGATTCTACTAGGGAACGGAATAGGTTCCCGTTGGTCTTTCTTTCGTGCAATCTTAAAGAAGGTTCAGCCCGCACGTATTTCAGAGAAACTTCTACTAGTACTACACTACACTATGATCCGATGAAAGGTCTTGAGAGGATGTGCATTTAAAGCAGTTCACAGGAATCCTCGTTATGACGCAGAAGTCTACTAAATCTGGGATCTTTCTAGGGTCCGTGGGCCAATAGGTAGGTTCTCCATTTGATACGGTGTTAAGTTGTACCTTTGGGAGTCGTCAATCGTGAACCCCACCTAGTATTTTTTGAGTTATAGTCCCCATCCGCTACAAATCTTGCTCCCAGCGTGTTGAAGAAACGAACATAATTTTCTCTTTTGACCTCGTGTTTTGGCGGAGAGTATAATGCTGTAACAGTGAGATGTCCGTGCGAATCTTCAACAACTATACTTGTAGCTGACCGTCGCCTACGCTGCTCGATAAGGAGCTACGCCAGCCCACTTTGTCGCTACTTACCCTCTAGGTTTTAATAACCGTGAGTACGACGGTTTTTTTTACATCATCTCATCGCTCACGATGCCTCGCGCACAGCGATCGTCACCGACGCCGCAGTCGAAGAGCTCTAACGTCAATATGACAAAAACTGGGCCCGACTCGGATATTCCTCAAATGATATTGAGCGACCCGTTTGACGATGTAAACGTTACGAGTGATTCGACGCGTCAAATCAACAAGCGTCCGCGCACGACGAGCCCCTCCCCGCGGACGACGAACTCCGCTCCGCCGTCCGAGCTCCAAGATAAAAGGGAAATAATTGGAATGCTGAAGAACTGGAAAATGGAACTGGAAGCGTACCTCACTAAAATGATTAGCGATCAAAGCTCTTCTTTGAACAAACTAGCAACCGATATGGTTGAACTTAAACGCCAAAACCTGGTAATTCAAAAATCAAACGCCGAAATAGAAAAAAGCGTTTCGTTTATAAGTAAACAGTATGACGACATTTCAAAACAAGTTGAATCGTTGTAGAAAGAAAATCTAGTGTACAAAAATAGCTTCTTAATCATGGAAACCAAGATACAAGATCTACAGCGTGTTTCTCGGCCCTCAACTATTGAAATCCGCAACGTGCCTCATATGGAGAACGAAGCAGCATCGGATCTTACTGCGATTGTCACCAAATTGGGTACAATTGTTGACGTACCACTAAAAAATTCTGACCTGCGCGATGTGTACCGCTTACCGGGTAAACCAGATACGATTAGGCCAATTGTAGCTGAACTTACTAGCATCATAACAAAAAACAAAATAATCATCGCTACCCGCAATTTCAACAAAACGCTCAAAGAAGATGATCGCCTGAGTACTCGAAGCATTGGTTTGACGGGTGATCGGCGACCGATTTATTTATCAGAACACCTCGCGGCCAGCTCCAGAAAACTCTTTTTCACCGCCAAGGAATTTGCTAAACTTAATAAGTACGACTTCTGCTGGACTTCAAACGGCAACATCTTCTTGAGGAAAGTCACAGGAGCTAAACAAATATTAATTAGATCGGAGCTTACCCTAAGAGACTTGGAACGGCCGAATCAATGACATTTCAATAAAATAATGTAGTCACTACTGTCTAACTCTATACTACATATAAGTCGGCGAAATTTAAAAATATTATTATTCTTATTAACAAAGATAAATTTTATTGTAAATCTAACAAATCCCCATGTATCCCACCTACTCACTAAGCAATCTTTATTTTGTGTCGAAATCGATAAACAAAAACATTATAACAACATAAACACACTCCTGATTTTGATCTCCACTTTTATGATTTGCCTAATCTACTCGAACTATAACAAACATAAAATAGGTAAGACCAAAACCACATTCACAACTACATTCGCAACCTCATTCGCAACCACATTCTCAACCACATTCACAACCATATTCGCAATCACATTCACCTATCAATCGCTTTTACCTATTGATACCGCTGCACGAACGATTGAAACTTCTCGATTATAATGGTTGGTTTTATTTGTTCGTAAACCATGGCCACATTAGAGCTATTTGCTCTAAACAAGCTACACTTTCTGGATGGATAACTATAACCAATGGCGTCAATAAATGAAATTAACAGTGAGCTGGATAGTTTCAGTGTGTCATCGTCCTTTACATGCACTCCAGACAAATGTGCTGATTATTTAAAATCCACGCAAGCACTAAATGTCTTGCACCTTAACATTAGAAGCTTAAATAAAAACTTCAACGAGCTTAGCTGTCTACTTGCGTCTATCAAAATAAAATGCGATATCTTAATTTTGACAGTGTGTTGGCTAAAGAGGAATGCGGCAGTCCCAAGCATTCAAGGTTACACCTCATGCCAATCCATTAACCTTATTAATCAGAATGATGGCGTGGTGATGTACATTAATGAAAAGCTGGATTTTAGGATCACTGAACCGAAATTTTCTGGAGCCAGCTGCCTGGTTTGCGCAATTGAAAATAATTTTACTATAATAGCACTATATAGACCGCCCTCACAAAAGAACATAGACAACTTTCTGAACAGCTTGGATAAAGTGTTGACAGACTGTAGGCATTGTAAAAATGTTTCAATTATAGGAGACATTAATATAAACATTGCCCCAAGTGTGGGTCGTTACTGCTGAGTAACGACCCACACTTCTGTCAGTACCTAAATCTAGTGGCCTCGCATGGTCTCCTCCCCGCCCATGTGCTCCCAACTCGTCTTGAGAATTGTTTGGATCTGCGATGCAACCACGTTGATCGAGGAAACGTCAATAACAGACCATTCCGCGGTTCTACTGAATATAGGAATAAAACCCCCAAACCGCTGCTCAGACAGAGGCACTGCTCCCCGCCTAAACCTACCTTGCGCTATCAATGACATCGAGAGCCATGATTTCTCAATTGTCTCAACAATATTTGACACTAATCTTGCTATGGATAAGCTGTACGAAATCCTGACACCTATGTTAATTAAGAATACTGTTTATAAAACCATCCCCAGTAAACATAAAATCATAAAACCTTGGATAACAGTTGGGTTGTTGAGATGCATACGTAACCGGGATAACATGCACAAGCGAACTAACAAGGAACCCCAAAACACAGTTTTAAAACTGACGTACTTGCGCTATAGACCAGGGTAGAAGCCTTGAAAAATAATAAAAAGTGAAAAAAAATAATAGTAGGATGAAACCCATTAGAAAAGGAGGGGAATATTATAAAAATGAAAGGAAAAATAATTTACGGGCGATCTGAGGTCGGGAAGGGGATGGGGGTGAGTTTTTAAGGGTAAAAAACGGTTTTTCTCGATTTCCGGCAAAACTAAAAGTCGTATCGAAAAAAGTTAAATGGCAAAGTTGTAGGTAATAAAAAGATCTAAAACTTTTGTATTTACACTTTTTTCACATAACCTCAAAATTTATGTGAAAAATCCAAAAAACCTAGTTTTTGGTTTTTTATTTTTATCTTTTACAAAAAAAAATTTTTTTTAACGAAATTTGGTGAAAACTTACCTTTTTATGTCCCAAATACGCTGTAATTTATTTGATTAAAAATATTTATTTTTTTACCTTATTTTGAATTAATATCAAAAAAACACCCTAATTTTCAATCGAAAATTCACCCATCAAAATATCAGCTTTTTTCAAAAAGTTGGTATGGTTTCTGTTCGTTGAAATCTCTACTTTCCGATGGTGAAAAAAAAAAATAATAATTAAAAAAAAAATTCGAATTCAAGTTTTTTTTTGATTTTTTTTGCATTTTCTGAGAAGATTTACTATAGTAACATATTTTTTTTTTCACCATCAGAAAGTAGAGATTTCAACGAACAGAAACCATACCAACTTTTTGAAAAAAGCTGATATTTTGACGGGTGAATTTTCGATTGAAAATTAGGGTGTTTTTTTTATATTTATTCAAAATAAGGTGAAAAAATAAATATTTTTAATCAAATAAATTACAGCGTATTTGGGACATAAAAAGGTAAGTTTTCACCAAATTTCGTTAAAAATTTTTTTTTGTAATAGATAAAAATAAAAAACCAAAAACTTGGTTTTTTGGATTTTTCACATCAATTTTGAGGTTAAGTGAAAAAAGTGTCAATACAAAAGTTTTAGATCATTTTATTACCTACAACTTTGCGATTTGACTTTTTTCGATACGACTTTTAGTTTTGCCGGAAATCGAGAAAAACCGTTTTTTACCCTTAAAAACTCACCCCATCCCCTTCCCGACCTCAGATCGCCCGTAAATTATTTTTCCTTTCATTTTTATAATATTCCCCTCCTTTTCTAATAGGTTTCATCCTACTATTATTTTTTTTGGTTTTAAAAATTATCGACCCTGGTCTACTACCGGAATTTTTGCAACAATTTACTAAAAAAAACTCAAAGCCGCATATGAGAGACAGGCTTACTGCGATTCCAAAAATAACCCAAAAAAGTTGTGGGCGGCCGTGCGTAATGTCCTTGGCACCTATAAAAACACCTTACCTCCGACCAACCTCCTAAAAATTACAGGTGACCCAGACTTGTCGGTCAATACCGTAAATAGGTTCTTTGCTGATGTTGGCAGAAACCTGGCTAACAACATCCCACAAAATCTTAGCGGCGTCCAATGCTTTCCTCCGCACCCAGTCACAATGGTTAACTCTAAAGCCTTACTGGAGGTCGACGAAGAACAGGTCGACGCTATTATAAAAAATCTCCGCGCAGACAGTGCCTCTGGCTGGGATGGCATCTCTCCTAAACTTTTGAAACTCACCAGTCACAAACTGGTACCGCCCTTGACACACATTTGTAATCACGCACTATCCACCGGCATTTTTCCTAAGACCCTTAAAAAAGCCATCGTCCACCCGATCTTTAAAACAAGTGATAGAGACAATGTTAACAATTATCGCCCAATTTCTGTACTGCCAGCAATTTCTTAAATTCTGGAAAGAATTATCCACAAGAATCTTCTCAGTTACCTAGAAAAATATAAAATCATTGCGGCGAACCAGTACGGCTTCAGAAAGGGTGTATCCTCGGAAGATGCCATATCATCACTACTGGCCTCCGTTGTCAACAAAATTGACAACAAATACAAATGCATAGGCATCTTCTTGGACTTGTCCAAGGCTTTCGATACTGTCTCTGTCCCTATTTTACTCGGCAAGCTGGAGCGGATTGGAATACGTGGCATAGCTTTCAAATTACTGCAGAACTTTCTTTCAGAACGAACCCAGTGTGTTAAGATTGGCGATTGCGTCAGTGATGAACAATTACTTGATTTTGGCGTGCCCCAGGGAAGTCTACTCAGCCCCCTGCTCTTTCAAATCTATGTTAATGATCTCTGTCTACTTAACCTGCCCTCTACTCACATTATAGCTTACGCCGATGATACTATTTTACTGTCCAGTGGACGCGACTGGGAAACAGCTAGGGAGGCCGCCGAAAGGTCCTCGAGACGGGTTATGTTCTGGCTGGGTAATAATAGCTAAACGCTGAATGTCGGGAAAACAAACTTTATCACCTTTGGTTCCAGGCTATCCACCCTTCCATCAGAACTACAAATTAAAGCCCATGTTTGTAATGACCGTGTCCGAAACAATCTCTGCCCATGTCAGACTGTGTCAAGAGCTTTGTCCGTAAAGTACCTTGGCCTTTACTTAGATTCCTGTCTCAGCTGGAAAACTCATATTGAATCCCTGTTTGCACGCACCAGAAAGCTCCTTCATCTTTTTAAAAAACTATGAACTTCTGCCCACAAAGTTATCCTGAAAATGGTATACACCGCCCTGTGTGAATCAGTACTTAGTTACTGTATCGTTGCTTGGGGTGGTGCAGCAAAAACAATTATCTTAAAAGCGGAAAGAGCCCAACGAGCGGTAATAAAGCAAACCGTTTAGATATCCCACTCAAAAAGTTTATGCCGAATTCAAGGTGCTAACGATTCGGCAAATGTATGTGTTTCGTGCAATAACACAAACTCATAAAATTACTGTTACCAATAGAGAAAACAGCCCTACGATCATAAGAAGACCCAAACCGGTTTGTCCAAGAGTCTGTAGTAATACCACATTCGCACGTCGTCATAACCGCTACTTAAGTGCATTACTTTACAACAGACTAAATAAAGAACTGAACATACCGCACGCTTAATAATAAACCGGAATATGTCAAAAATTAAGGATTCCCACTTTTGTTAATAAAACGAACTAACTCCGATTGAAGAATATATAGGTACGATCCCGCTATTCGAAACAAACCAAAATGGCTGATTGTTAGTTCACCCTTCTCTTTTCTACAAAAGCGCGCGAAAATGCATTTCATGCAATAAAGTATTATTCAGTGATGCGGCGACCGTGATGTGAGATAGGTGTCGTTGTTTTGCGACTACGGTGGAGTAAGGTGAAATAATTCAGTTTATTTTCAAACGCAGGTGAGACTATTCTCTTATTTTTATTTTCTAAACAAGCATGTTTCGATTTACTTCATTTTAGTTGAAAACAGTGTTATAATACAGCATGTACTATTTAGACTTGTTACAGTTTATCATTAAATTATAATTGTATAGATGAGAAAAATTGCGTATTAGTGCGTTTTAGTATATTTTTTTTATTTTTTTTCGAGAAGCAATTCATTTTAAATCAGTTTATTACCAACACTATCGGTACATTTAAATAATACTTGTGTTTATTTCAGTTTACGTTTTAAATGATCCTAAAGTCTAAAATTGCTCTAGCAATTGCTGCAGTTTATTACAAAACGTCCTTTCAATTTATTTTAAATACTCATTAATAAAAAGTATTAAATTTCTAATGCCATAGTTTTAAACCTGCAGATGACGTCTGCAAATAGGAAGCAGCGGTGCCTTAAACTTCTTATGATGAGTAATAATGCTGGATGTACTGATACGGATAATTGTAAGCTAGTCGAAATAAAAGTAAGTAAAAAACGTCGTGTTTACGTAGTTACAAGTGCAGTAAGCCAACTGTAAATTTGCAAGTGAGTAAACGTAACTATAGCGTTTGCGTTAAGATTATTATTCTCATCCTTATATTCTTATCATTATGATATAACAGTCAAATTTTAACGCAAACGAAATAGTTACGTTTACTCTCTTCCAAACTTACACTTGGGGTACAGTATCTATAATACATTTTACGTAATATTCTCTGAATTAATTGAGGGCTTTACCTTTTTATTTAATGTTGTGTATTATTTATTTTATAGTTTGTTCAATGAAACAGACGATGAAGTCCAGCACAGCATACAGGAAGACAAGGTCCCCAGCTCACCATGCAGGAAATCAAGGTCACCACGTAATACATCGTTCAGAATGTCCAGGGGGATGAAAATCCTCATTCAGGTTTGAGAGAGATAGCCACCGAACTTTCTGTGTCTCACGAGTCGGTCCGTACCATTTTAAATAATCACTTGGCTGAACTCGATTCCGGCGAAAAATGTTTTGATGATTGGATTATTGATTGGCGTAAGTAAAATATGACCAACATCATGAGGAAAAGATACAGAGTACAGATGAAAAAAGCTAGAGTGAAAAAATATTACTGAAAATAACAAAATCGTAATTTAAAACTTGCAAGCTGTTTTACAATGTCCAAGTGGTTTTTTTTTATACTCTTGCTCGCGCTTGGCCACTATCTCACCTGATGGTAAGCGATGATGCGGTCGACTGTAAATCACGCTTGCCTAGATAAAACCTATTCACTCTTGACTTAAATACCCCTAGATTGTAGCTGTTGGGAAACACAGAATCCGGCAGGGAATTCCACTCCTTAGCTGTACGCACAACTAAAGTATTCCCAAAACCTTTTGTGCATATGGGTGGAATGTCCACCATGTACCGATGGCGCATCGCCGTACGTCTGGTACTCCGATGATGAAACGGGCTAGGTGGAATTAGATCATGCAATTCCATCGCACACTCGCCGAAATGTAAACGATAAAAAACCGACAAGCTGGCAACTCGGCGACGATGTTCAAGGAGGAGCTTTGTTGACCAGCGCTTCATCGCCGATTAGCATCTTAGCCCGCTTTTTGATCGGCTCTAGTGCATCAATCTGGTATTCGGCAGATTCGTCCCAGAGATGAGAACAATACTCCATGCATGATCGAACTTGCGCTTGATACAAGTTGAGCAGCTGTTCCGGCGTGAATTAATTTTTTTGCAAGGATCCCCAACTTTTTGGCAGCCAGCAGAGCCTTTGCCTCAATGTATGGCCCAAAATTGAGAGTCGATGTCAAAGTTCCGCCAAACGGCTCAAGATGGTCCGTTATTGGCACGGTCACATCTCGGAAAGTTAGAGCCGGGTGAAAATGCCTCTCGATAGCCTCACTCCTTAATGTGAATGGCATACGCTAGAAGATCCCCAGTAGACAGATTTTGGCCGCAACCGTTTTGACGGTCACTAAGGATATCGTTAGTTTCTAGGTATGCCAGGAGCTTTGTATAAGTACACGCTCCATACTCTTACGGAGTATGTACGTTACTGAAATGGGTCTGTAGTTGGCCGGGTCAGCTCGACTACCCTTCTTGGGCCCGGGCTGTGCGTTAGCTTGATTCCAAGCATTCGGCACTTTTCAAGTCTCATACGAAAGGTAGAATAGGCGTGTCAAGATCGGAGACAGTTCAGGCGCACAGGTTCTAAGAACTATTGCTGGTATTCCGTCAGGCCCGCTAGCCTTGTTTACGTCGAGGTAGCGCAGCACCTTATGGAGGTATTTTTGATGGATGCGAATATCCGACAATCTCTTCTCGCATCCATCAAGTGAAGGAGGGGGCCGCGTGTCACCAGGATTCATACGTGAAGATTTCGTAAAAAGAGAGGCAAATAAATTTGCCTTCCCCTCAGCGGAGTGGGCCAGCGACTCGTCGGGTTTCAGCAGTGGTGGTAGTGAGGGATGGCAGAAGTTCGACTCAACCGACTTAGCCAGGGACCAAACGATTTACTATCTGCTGGGTAAGAGCAAGTTTGTTCCCTATTCAGCCAATGTGGTCGAAACGAACCCTTCGCAAAACCATCTTGCAGGACTTGGCAGCCCTGTTGAAGTCCTTCTTCTTCTAATCCACGTCACTCGCTTTGCGCGATCGATCGTCGGCCCATGCCAGGTACGCCTCATGCTGAAGCGCATTGGCACGATGACATTCGGCGCTAAACCATGGCTGGTCAACGCTGGACAGTTTTTATTCTTTTGTATTACAATGTTTAATGTTCTTTAGCATAATTACGTAAAGCTAGATCTCTTAAGCATTTTGTAATGACTAACTTTAATTACCACTGTTGTTATTAGGGTAATAAAGTAGTTACGATAGAACTTAAAATATAAACTGTTATTTTACATTAACAAATATAAAGGTTTTTTGCGAAACATTTCAGTATTTTATTTCCTTTTTACTTTTAAAGTGTAATAAGTATTATATATTTAAATATATTATATTATTTATTAATACTAAACTGAATGATTAAATATTAGTTTGTATAAATTTAGAAAATGGATCATAAATTTTTATACTAAACTGACCTAAGTCAAAACTTTAGAAAATAAACTTCATTTATTCATTTGATATAAATAATATAATTAAACTATTATGCCAGCTATATTCGTTATACATCTCTCTACAATTTAAGACCAAGAAAATAAAAATAACACCATAAACACGTGAAGACCATCAAAATGTTTTCAACAAGTTAGAGACTCAAAACTTTGACCGCGATTTCCCAAAAAAGTTAAGTTTTGTCTTATTCCAGTTTATTATTAAGCGTGCGATACATACATTAAATAAGTTTAAATGCAAGTCCAAGTTAAAAGAGTATCGCCTCACCCTAAACTATGATGACACGGAAGAATTACTTACACCATAAGGCAAGCAGACACGCACATACACTCACAACACAGTCATACACTACACATACTTACGTAACACATACAACTCACATACACAACACACCCGACACAAATAAGACATTCCTTTTCGCTTGTCCCCCCTTTACAAAGCCCCGAATTGTACTATGTTAAATGAATTGTTTTGTTTGTGTTTTATTGATTTATTTTTATATAATGTACTCTGCATTGTGAATTTTTATATTTTATCGCTAATGTAATGGACGGATAGATGGCCCCTGTAACACAGGAATTTCCTAGCATGGGGGTCATTGGTCGTGTATTTTGTACCTCACCAATTGCATCCTAAGTTAAGTGTCATCTGTAATCCTGTACTTTTTGCCAAATAAATTATAGCTTGTATTTCAGGAGATTTAAATGACTCTACCTCGTGTTGTCTGATGTTATTCCATATAATGATTGCAGATCCTCCGTGTGCTGTGCCATCAGAATGCATTGTATGATAGAACTGTAGTTTTTAGGTGGTTTTTGTTGGTAAAATGTGTTTCTGATACTAGTAGGATATCGATTTTATTTAATTTCAAAAATGTATCTAATTCTATAATGTGGTGTGAGAGCCCATTGGCATTCCATAGGGCCAATTTTAATTAATTGAACGGGTCAGATTACTAGACTAGACTACCTATTTGAGCAGCGTAAAAGTTATCGCCAAGCGCGTAAACATCTTAATAAGCTTAAAAAACGTAAGGTCACCGGTGACCCTCTTTCCAATGCGTTAAATACTTTTAGAGTGGCCAGGTCCCGCTACAGAGCATCATATATTGCGTAAAATAGTAGAAAAAATAGTTAAAGAAGGACCGTGGTCTCCTTTATATCATGAGTTTAAAGCATAATATCGATCAGTCGTCATTACGTTTGTTCAGTTCATTAAAGTAAATAATAAACACACCACCAGTATTGAGAAAACAAATGAAATTTTGCTGAATATATAATATACCTGATGACTTACTTGCTAATGACAACGACTGCCATCAACAGATCAGAGCGTGGGCAGCTGTACCACCTGAATCACCAGCGTTAGACCTTCCATCCACTGACGAATTTATTAACTTTGTCAAGTGGTTACCACTCAACAAATCATCAGGTGAAGATAAAATATCTAATCGGATGATAATAGAAGCGTGTAAAACAGCCGTTGAGGTGAGTTTAACCGTTTACAACCGTTGTATTGCGGCGTTCGTATTTCCTCGTATTCACACGGATTTATACGAATTCATCCCGAAAACTGGCAATAAACCCCCGGACGACCCAAAGTCGTACCGACCCATAACATTACTCCCATCTTTGGGAAAACGCCTGGAGCGCCTTATCGTTCCACGTTTGCTACCGGACGGACCAAAATTTCATAACAATCAATTCGGTTTTACTATTGACAAATCTACCATGGGATGTCCTCAGGGTTCGGTTATTGGTCCGCCTTTATGGAAGGCTTTTATTTCCTCGCGATTTCGCTTGCAAGCGGCTGTTTATTAACCGGTTACGCGGACAACGGTCTTCTGCTCAGTCAATCAAGTACTCGAGCTGGACTCGAGAACTTAGCTGAAACTTGCCTACGATTAATATCTCAGTGGGGCGATCGAAACCACCTGCCCTTTGCTCCGCACAAAACTTATCAAATCATGAGATAAAAAGTTAACAAATGTTAACAATCATCTAGAAATCTAGACGGCCTACAATGTACACACATTCACAAAACAATCGGTAAAAGAATCTACACAAAGGTAAAAAAAAATGTTTCACAACACTAAATTTAACAAGTGGGAGTCAGAGGAGGTTGTTGCCGAGGAAGATCTAGAAAACGTTGGTGAGATGACTTTGAATGCAACACACTGCAGACAACAGATTGGAATATTAAGGGAAAGCAAAATCAATCTGCCGAGCCTTTTCCCAACTATATTGGAGTCGGCTTCCAGTCTAACCGGATTCAGCTGAGGATAGACGGACATGGCAAAACTATAGGGGTTCCTTGTTGACTACGGCACCCTAAAAAAGAAGGACACGATGGCTTTATTCTCAAGTACAGAACCATACATAAATAAGTTATTAAACTACATAAATATAAAGTTGAATGACTGGCAGATACAATTAACTCAACTATAAAATATTATTGTTTTAGTACTAGAACATATAATTTAGCTTGACCAATAAGCCATTATCAATCGGTAATAAAACTTTGCATTTCATTGTTAAAAAGTGTTAATTGAAATCTTTTATAAATTTCACCTGTAGAAACAAATAAAATTACACAATAAGGAAAAATAAAACGTAGACGCTAGTAACATCGAATAAGTATAAAAAGAGTGGTTTTTAGCAAAAAGTCAGTTGATCGTGGCTACCTGGAGTGGAATCAATACTTTGAAAATGAAGACCAATCAAGTAATTTTGGCGCTATTGGTACTGGCGGTAAGTGTCTAAAGAAATCTGTAGTAATAATATTATAATTATAATAATATGTATTGTTTAAATGTTAAAAAAATATATATATCGTATTTAAATAATGTAAGTACCTACTTAACGTAATAAGTTTCTTTATAATTAACATAAAAAGAAAATTAAAATATTAATAAAAAGTGACAAAATTGGTATAAAATATAATAATATCACATTGTATTTTTTTTTGAGTAGGCATTATGGCTTTAAATGTATTACTAGACAAATCATAAATGTATTATTAGTAGTTTTATGGGATATACGCATTTCGGTTCATCATCTGCCTAGCCTTTTCCCAACTATATTGGGGTCGGCTTCCAGTCTTACCGGATTCAGCTAAGTACCAGTGTTTTACATGGAGCGACTGCCTATCTGACCTCCACAACCCAGTAACTGGGTAACACGGTACCTCTTGGCATGACAGGTGTCAGATCTCAAGCTTCTGACTACCCGTAACGACTGTCAAAGATCTTCAAATGACAGCCGGGACCAACGGCTTAACGTACTTTCCGAGGCACGGAGGAAACTCGTTATGTTGAAATGGTCACCCATCCACGGACCGACCTCGTCAAGCGTTGCTTAACCTTGATGATCGACCCGTGCGGCTGTTATTATTTAGCCACGAGCTCCTCGCATTTCGGTTAAAAGTGATAATTAAAAATAAAATATTAAAAATCACAACAAGCTAAGTCCACTTTTTCTTGTTTCAGGCTTATTGTTGGACCATACAAGCTGCCCCAGTTGGTAAGTGTGAAAAGTCAGAATATTATATAAAATAGGAATAAAAAAAAAAAACTGGAGCATAAACGCCCATCAAGCAAGACGGTCATCTTGTTTTATTGACATTAATATTAGACTTCTTTTATTCTCAAATAAATCCGTACAGATCGGCTATTGACTTACAACTATTGCATAAGTATATGGACTACAGACACAGACAGACCGATGAACGTTAAAGTTTCACTATATTTATTTATTATTTATTATATTCTTTATTGTTCACCAAAAAAAAAAATACGGAACAAACATTTTCAAACAAAGTGTACAATGGGCGGTCTTATCCATGGTCTTATCCATATCGCACAGGGCAATCTCTTACAGACAACCTTTGGATGGACTGAACGAGAGGAGAAAAATTAAGGGCTGTCAGTGTACAATAGATCATTAATAATATAACTTACATATACATAATAACATAAAATACACACATAACTACATGTCTAATATACTAATAAATACTGAATATACCTATGACAGAGAAAGGAAAAGACTAAAAATTATAGTGAAAGGTAATGCTCCTTCACCATTTTCTTAAACGTTGGCAGTGTTTGAGCGCGTCTTATTTCTATAGGTAATACATTCCACAATCGAACTGTTTGAATCGTAACAGATTTGTCAAAGAAGGAAGTGGAATGCATACGAACACTCAGTTTTAAATTCTCCGATGATCTCATGGACTTAGAATGGGTGTCACAGAGGAACTGAAATAGTTCTTTAAGATAAAAAGGAGTAAAGGGATTAAAGAGCACATTATAAAGCAAAGAGAGTATGTGGGCATTCCGGCGAAGGTGAATAGGAAGCCATTTGAGCTTAGTACGAAATTCAGAAACGTGATCATATTTGCGCAAGCCAAATATAAATCTAATACAGAGATTTTGAAGTCGCTCAAGGTTATCCAATTGGTCTTGGGTGAGATCAATATTGCTGGCATAAGCATAGTCCAGGATCTAAATTGTTTCTGTCGATATCTTTCTATTGTGTTTTCCAATGGTGAAAGTCTAAAGCTTTAGTCTCTTGACAAAGACAAAGATATTTTATTTCAAGTAGGCCACCAAGCGGCACTTTTCAACGTTAGGAACATTAAAATTTACAAGTTATAAAAGTTGATTCTACCGTGCATTCGGAAAGTAGCTTGTTATGGAGAAGAATGCACAAGAAACTCCATACTTACTCTTTTAAAAAAAAAAATATTTTACAATATTTAGTTACATAAGTACATTCATTAATAAATTCATATATGTGAGGACAATGCACCCAGAATAGCATTACACACTATACTACGTACAGGCTTACAGTAATAAAAGTACTCACACATGCACTGTGCAGTTATATAATAGAAGCTAGAAAAAAATCATTAACATCCGAAGTTAAGTTATGACCAATCCCAACTGACGGCATCCGTTCACGAACATGACGCATAAATTGGCACCCCTCAGCTCAACCATCATGAAGGGAACCGGTTGATCCAACACACGCGCCACCATCAGAGAGACATTTGAGAGAGCATGACACACTCAACTGCCAGGGCACACACAAGTCAACGCACGACACACGGGTACAGTAAATGGTAGATTTACAGTTGGGTACATAGTACTCACATACGTGCTTTGCAGTTATACAATAGTAAGGAAATTAAGTTTATACAATACAAATATATTCATTCAGTCTTCAGCAGTTCCAACAACACTTCAAAACAATAATGTTCTGCATATCACTTGTTTTTGCGCCCTAGTGGATGTGGAGCAGGAATAGCATTTAGCCAAGCATTTTTATCAGTGAATTAATCCCCCAACTTATAATATGCCAGCCTGCATAGTGTGCGTTTTATACAAGTTTTAAATTTCGTCTCATTCAGTTCAAGAATGTGGGGAGGTGGCCTTGATCGGAACGAACAATGTTGTGGTATGCGGTGCTGGGCACATTATCCTCCTGACCTCCTTGTGTGTTCCGATCAAGAGATTAAAGCTTAAGACTATAATGTCCAACTATATTGCGTTAAGGAGGGCAAGTGGGTGGGTTCCTGCCAGCTTCCCCCCCAAACAAAGTAGCTGTGTCGACTAATCCTTAATTATTTTGCAACGGATAACCTGTCACGAAAATTTAACCTTCGGTACTGCAAGTTATAGGCCCACTGGAAGGCAAATGCCTCTTCTCATACATAATAAAAAGTACGAGCATCACTACGCTTGCTTAAGACGGGTTGGCGATTTCAATCTTGTGAGAGCTATGTAAGTCCAGGATTCTTCACGATGTCCTCGTTTACCGATGTTTAGGATAAACCTAGAAACTACCTATGTATTTAAAAAGTCAAATTGGTAATGGCCTGGATTTGAACTCACGAACTCAAACAGAAGATACGAGGTCTTAGCAAGTACCAATATGACTTTTTCAATTCATATATATTTTCTAAGTTTATCTTGGACATCGCTGACAACGGCGAAGGGAAACATTTTGAGGTAAACTAGACTTAAATTATAGTTGGTAAAAATGTTTGCTCCATTTGTATAATTGCTGCAAGGCGTTCTAGTGCGAGGATAAAAAAACAAATAAAAAGATCAGCCACGGGGGCACCATAGTAGACAGTACTACAAGTGATATAAAATTACTGTTTCAGGAGATCCGCCACCGACGTGGTCACCGACGTTGCAACTGGATTCGTTATCGACGTTGCCACCGACGCCGCCTCCGACGTCTCCACCGACGTCACCACCAACTAGCCCCCCAACACAGCCACCGACGTCGCCACCGACGTCACAACCAACTAGCCCCCCAACACAGCCACTGACGTCGCCACCGACGTCGCCACCAACGTCGCCACCGACGTCACCACCAACTAGCCCCCCAACACAGCCACCGACGTCGCCACCAACGTCTCCACCGACGTCGCCACCGACGTCTCCACTGACATCACCACCAACTAGCCCCCCAACACAGCCACCGACGTCGCCACCAACTTGCCCCCCAACACCGCCGCCATCTGGTGGATCAGATCCGTCTAAAGCGTGTTTGCCATTGGTTGGTTTAGTTTTCAAAGTCAAGGTACTGTAGTTGGTTTCTAACCATGGAAAAAAGAAATCTTGAGGAAAGAAATTTATTCAATTTCTATTCAAATTGAAAACTGTAATATGTATTTTATAAATAAATAATAATGTTGTATTTTATGTAGTTATTTATTTTTTATTGCCTTTAGTAGCACTTGAAATTCAATTAATCTGCCTAGCTTTTTTACAAACAATGCTGGGTTCGTCTTTCAGTCTTAATCGGCAGCAGATGTCGAGTACCAGAATTTGACACGGTAGACTACCTATCTGACAACCACAACCCAGTAACTGGTTAGTAAAAAAAACACGATTATCAAGGTAGCAAGACTGGTGTCACATTGTTTGGCATTTATTTACACACAAATCAAATTTCAAATAAAATCAAATTGCTCCTCCGTTATTCATTTCTGATTAATTTTGTTGCGGGATCCAAAATTCATTCTTCGCGACTTCGTCAAGCTTCATTGCCTCGGCGCTTTTCTGGTCATCGTTACTGTTAATTATGGCTTTCAGGAGTTGCAGTGGTTTGGGACTAGTGCGGTGGGATTGTCCCAAATTAAAATCAAATTTATTAGATCAATTAACAACATACGATGGACGATGACCCCCAAACTAGACATTTTCCTGTATCTTGAGGGTAGAGTTGCGACATATTTGGAATGACAATTTACATAGGTAGGTAAAACAAAAGGACGGCATGAATAAAATAGTAACGTTCAAAGTTGTACAAATAAAAGCCGGGCCCAGCGGCTTTCTGAGGCACGGAGGAGCCTCTTTATGATGGTCACCCATCGAAGGACTGCCTGCCACTTGAATGCACTTTTAATGAATCCTATGCACTGGGCGCCCAGCCGCTCTACTATTGAAAATCTAGTTCATTAGATAATATTTTAACAGGGTATATCATAACCTGAGATTGCGTCGATAAAATACACTAAGCAGTATCTAAATGTTAGGAAGATAGAATGCGATGAAAGAAGAAATGTTAAGTTTGTCTCAAGCTAGACCTTTGTGTTAATTTAAGCTAAAATAGTGAGACCTAACTAATATTATGTCCTTATTCCACCTCCACTTTTGCTGGGCAAATGAGAGCCAAGCAAAAAAAATGGTGTAAAATAGTAACGGATTGGTATCCCCGAAATGGTAATAGGAGAAAGAGAATCATGTACTTACGTGAAAAAGAACTTACATCTTTTTAGATAAAACGGCGACTAAATAATTATATTACTGGAAACAGGGACAAATAAGCAATGTCCACCGTCCATCACCTCTAAATTTCAGTTAAAGTACTGCTCTCACCTCTGGGACGAATCTGCCAAATATCAACTAGATGCACTTGAGTTGATTGACAAACGGGCCAAGAGGCTTATCGGCCACGATGCACTAGTCGCCTCAAAGCTCCAGAACCTTGACATCGACGCCAAGTGGCCAGTCTGTCGGTTTTTTATCGGTTACATTTCGGGGAGTGTGCGATGGAACTGCACAATTTGATTCCGCCTAGCCCTTTCCATCACCGGACAACAAGACGTACGGCAATGCGCCACCGGTACATGGTGGACATCCCACCCATACGTACAAAGCGTTTTACGAATACTTTCATTGTACGCACAGTTAAGGAGTGGAATTCCCTGCCTGCCGGAGTCTTTGTTTCCTGATAGCTACAACCTTGGGGTCTTTAAGTCAAGAGTGAATAGGTTACTTCTAAGCAAGCGTGCTTCACGTCGACCACATCATCCCTTACCATCAGGCGAGATAGTGGTCAAATGCGAGCCTATCGATAAATAATAATAAAAAAAAATTGGCTAAAGTAGCCTCATCTTTTATGGGGTACTGTATTAAATGTTTCGATAAAATACCTCCCCATATCCTAGAACTGAATGAGACGAAATTTAAAACTTGTATAAAACGCACACTATACAGGAAATATTGAAATTAGGGGATTAGATTCATCGCTGATAAAAATGCTTGGATCAATGCTAGTCTTTCTCCACAACCACTAGGGCGCAAAAACAAGTGATAAGTAAAATATTATTGATCGAAGTATTTTTGGAACTACTGAAGATAGTATGTACATTTTTGTATTGCTCTCACTCTGAACGTAAAAGCAATGAATACAAGTAAAGCGCGCGTGCGACATTCTTTGAAGTTACGCAATTAAGATATTGGTGTTAAGCGAGTAATAATGTAGCAATAAAACATACTTCTTCTGTAAAAGTTATTGAAACTCGTAAGTGATCTGAATAATCATTTTCAGATCACTTACGATTTTCAATAACTTTTAGACTTCTGCAGCCTTGGCTCTCCTTACTTGATAGTAAGGAGAGCCAAGGCTGCAGAAGTCTGGTGAATACAAGACGCACAAGACCGATCAGTTTGGCGACGCTTGGGGCAGGCCAATATCCAGCTGTGGTCGTTCTCTTCTTCTTTATTACTCGGTCCCTTATTACTGAGGATCGTGGTCACTGGACCCCCTTGAGCGGTCAATCTGCCTCCATCGATTCCAGTCCAAAGTTGCCATCATCACCTGCTGAAATTTGCTTGAGGAGGTAGCTTCTTTCACTTGGTCAGACCATCGTTTTGGCGACAATGACCAGTTTTTCCAGATGTCCATTTCCCCTTCGCATTAAATGACCGAAATAGGTCAAAATACGCTGTAGGCATACTGTAGACAAACTGGTTTTGATATCGAGTTGGGAAAGGATAGATACATTTGTGCGTTTGGCTGTCCATGGTATTCGAAGCATCCGCCTCCAGCACTACATTTCGAATGCGTCTACCCTCTGTCTTTCCCTTGCTCGGATTGTCCACGTCTGAGCTCCATAGGGGAAAATGGGGAAAATTAATGCTCTGTCTAAACGGGCTTTGGTTTTATAACTTATGCCACGATTTTTCCACATGTTCTGCAAGCGTGTCATAGCATCTTTATCCGTCTTTTTATTTCTGGGACACAGCTGCCTTCAGTATTAATAATAGACCCCAGATAAATGTAACTATCCACAACTTCGATGCATTGGATGCTGTAGGCGCCCGATAGCTTTTCCGCACGATCTATCACCATAAGTTTAGTTTTCTGCCTATTTATTGCAAGCCCCAACTTGCCACTCTCCACCTATAATCTAATTTGTGGATTGAGAAAGTGTTTTAGCCAATTATTTAGTATGTACAGCAGTATCTTGCTGACATGTGGAATAAGTGCTAATGTCCTGTAGTTGCTGCAGTCTTTGATAGAGCCTTTTTTATGAAGTGGAACAAAAACGGACTCTGTCCTCTCCTCAGGCCATCTCCTGGTCTTCCAGATGGTATTTGGGATCTAGGTTTTTAAGTAACTCGGCGGGAATTCCATCTTTACCGGGAGATTTTCTGTTCTTGAGGCATCCAATCCCATGTTCGACCTCCGACAGCAGAATTTTGGGTTCCTGCGGTGATACGTCTATCTGCGCGCCGTATGTGATAGGTTGACCGGTGTCATACAGTGTGGTGGTAGGATTAGGCTTCATGGTGGTTCTGGGATGCATGTTCTCTTTTGCAGTTTGCACAACAATCTTCTGTAAAGCCTTCCAAGTGATGTCAGGGTCAGTGGCGTCATTTAAAGAACATCGGGTATTTTATGTTTAATTGCTTGTCTGAAGCTTGTAGGTCAACATGGCGCATGTTCAGTGTGCGTTATTGCTTGTGGAGTTTTCTCAACCGAAGTCGGACACTCCGCCCCAGGTCATGTCGTAGTATTCATGACAGACGATTTCCATCGACTCCGAATGAGGATATAGTCTATCTGGTTTCGAAAACAGTCGCCAGGAGAAATCCAAGTATACAATCGCCGTATATGTTTTTTAAAACAGGTGTTGGTCACGGTCAGATTTTCTTCACAACAGAACTGAAGCATACGTTCGCCTCTGTCGTTTCTGTTACCGATTCCATACTTCCCGACCACCCGTCGCAGATGTTCGTCACTGTCTGTTTTGCCGATTTTGGCGTTAAAATCACCGAAAACTACTGTTATCTCCTTTTTAGGTATTTCTTGGAGAGATTTTGCCAAAGCGCCGTAGAAGTTCTCTACATCGTCCTCGTTGGATTGGGCGGTAGGTGCATATACCTGAATGATGTTTAATTTACAGGGAGTTGTGTTAACTTTGATGGCGATTATTCGGTCGTTAATCGGCTTGTAACCGCTGACGTAATTGTCTAAACTAAGTGGTACCACGAATTCAACGCCTTTGGAGCGCTGTGGACGTATATTGGCTGAAATGATGATGATGAAAGCCAAAATTAATGAGAGAAAAGAAAGATGAAAAGTATACATACAAAAACTAAAGTACGATGGACACGACGACATTATTTTGAACTACGGAACCTTATAAAAAAAGTAATTAAACTATACATAATTATAAAGTTGAATGACTGACATATAATGGCCCGCGGGACAATACAAATAACTCAACAATAAAATATTATTGTTTAGTAGTAGAACAAATAACGTAAGCTGGACCAATAAGTCATTAATCGGTAATAAAACACTGCATTTCATTGTTGAAAATGTTAATTATTTTTTTTATAAATTTAACCTGTAGGAACAAATAAAAAAAGACACAATAAGAAAAAGAAATAATAGAAGCTAGTGACATCGGATAAGTATAAAAAGAGCGGTCTTTAGGGAAAAGTCAGTTGATCGTGATTGCCTGTCTTGGGATCAATACTTTAAAAATGAAGACCAATCAAGTAATTTTGGCGTTCTTGGTACTTGGGGTAAGTCTTAAAGAAAATTTTACTAATAATATTTTAATTACAATAATATATATTATTATTTAAATATTAAAAATATATGTTGTATTCAAATTATACAAGTACAAAACTTCAAATTCAATTTATTGCATCCATAATGTACATACAGGTGGTAAATATAAGTTACATAAACAATTATGGACCCTGTCGGGCACAGCAACATTCTAGATACAGTCAGTGTCTAGGAGAGAGGAATAGCGCTCAATACTTTCCTAATCGATACATTCATTCATTCTACATTTTAGCTATCTATTCTCTTTCTATTTGTTTTTATTTGGTTTATACGTATACCTTTTTATTTCCATGTCAAATTATGTTGTTCTTAAATATTAATTATTCCTTTTAGTTTTTATATTGTAATACGTATATTTGATTTACATAGTTTATATTTAATAAAATTAATACAAAATTAAAATTAAAATGTCCATATTATATTTTGAGTCAATTATTTATTAATGTCATTTTACTTATCGAGTTAACAGTTGTCATTATTTTAATTGAATTTATCCGTCAGATATTCGTCAATTGTGTAATAGCTTTTACTAATTAAGAATTGTTTTAATTTATTAATGAAAATATTAGTTTTACTTACTTGTAACTTGAAGTTTTTTTATAATTATTATAAAAAAGAAAGTTAAAATATAACAATATTGTTGTAAATTATAATATAACAATATTTCACATTGGGATTTTTGTCTTTTTGTCGCATTATGACTTTAGATGTAATATAATAATAATAAGCTAAGGCCACATTTTCTTGTTTCAGGCTTTTTGTTGGACTATACAAGCTGCCCCAGGTGGTAAGTGTCTAAAGTCATAATATTACTTATAAAAACTAGAGCATCAACGCCCATCCAGCAAGCACTCATTTTGTCTTATTCTGACATTAACATTAGACTTCTTTTCTTCTCAAATAAATCAAATAACAGATCGGCTATTGACTAACTATTGCCTAAGAAAATAGACTAGAGACACGAATCAGACAGACCGATGAACGTTGAAGTTTCGCTATATGATTTCTGTTGATGTCTTTCTGTTGTGTTTTCCAATGGTAAAAGTCTAAAGCTTTGCTCTCTTGATCGGAACGCACAATGCTGTGGTATACGGTGCTGGACACATGATCCTCCTGACCTCCATGTGGTTTCCGATCAAGAGATTAAAGCTTAAGACTTTAATGTCCAGCTTTATTGCGTTAAGGAGGGCAACTGGATTCCTGCCAGCTTCCATCCCAAACAAAGTAGCTGTGTCGACTAATGCTAAATTATTTTGCACCGGGTAATATGTCGAGAAAATTGAACCTTCGGTACTGCAATTAATATGTCCACTTCAGAGAAAATGCCTCTTCTCTCAGTAATTAGCCTAGATTGGAACAAAGGAACTCAAACAGAAGAGACGAGGTCTTAGCAAGTAGCAATGTGTCTTTTTCAATTCATATGTACTTTCCAAGTTTATCTTGGACGCGCTACAACGCTTTTACAACGGTGAAGGAAACATTTTGAGGAAACCTGGACATACAGTGGTATAAGTTTGTGCTCCATTGGTGTGATTGCTACAAGGCGTTCTAGTGCGAGGATAAAACAAACAAACAGATTAGCCACTGGGGCACCGTATTAGACAGTACTGTAAGTTTTAAACTGTCATGGTCAGTAACACTAACATTAACATTAAAAGCGGGATAATCCGTGATCATGGTGCTTGCAACAGCACCGAAATATCGGGAACTCGCAACAAACAGTAAACATTGTAAATTAAAAGCGGGATCTTTTAATGTTAATGTTAGTACTGTAAGTGATATAAAATTACTGTTTCAGGACTTACGCCACCGCTGCCGCCGTCGCCAACGGCCGGAGAACCGACTTGCGCTCCAGCAACAACGCCATGTGGTGAATCACATCCATCTGAAGCGTGTTTGCCATTGGTTGGTTTATTTCTCAAAGTCAACGTTCTGTAGTTGGTTTCTAACAATGGAAGAAATAAATCTTGAGTAAAGAAATTTATTCAATTTGTATTCAAATTCAAAACTGTAACATGTATTTTATAAATAAATTATAATGTATTATAAAGAAGTAAATAACGATCGTAGCAGGTGTAGTTTCTGTAGTTTCTGCCTATCCCCATGGGAAAAAGGCGTGAATTTATGTATGTACGTATGTAAATAAATAATTATGTTGTATTTTATGGAGTTGTTTGTTTTATCTCTTTTCTTATAAACAGTATACGCTTTTATAACAAGTTGCCTAAGTCAGTTATAGAACTGACCGATGGAAAGTTCAAAAACTACATCAAACGTGTCCTTGTTAAAAAAGCATATTATAAAATCAAGGACTACGTTGAAGATAAAAAATTTGGCTTTGACACCCTCTGCGCATGCGGCTTCCCTGGTAACTCATAAACGGCACAAATATATGGATATCTCTAACTATTCTGAATCTCCTTTTTTTTTTCTTTTAATTAGACTTTTTACAATATTTTTCAATCATCATTATAGCCCTTTGCTAAGAATAGTTACAGCACTGATTTCCAGTATTTGTGCCACATGTTAAATTTAGTGTTGTGTTTTTTTTTTTTTACCTTTGTATAGATTCTTTTACCTATTGTGAATGTGTGAACATTGTAGGCTTTCTAGTTTTCTAGATGATTGTTAACATTTGTTAACTTTTTATTTCGTGCATATTTTTTTTTTGTTTGTTTTTTTTTTCCAATTTCGTACGACTTAATGTCGGGCCTACGTTGTCCCCCCATATCCAAGTACTAATGCTGTAACATGGAAATATTGTAAACAAAACAATTTAAAAGAGTAACCATGGAGTTTCTTGCCGGTTCTTCTCCATAGGAAACGACTAACCCGAACCGTGCACCTTTTGTCGACGTTTTATAAGTGCCCATGTAGGCCTATGTAAAATAAAAATATTTGATTTTGATTTTGATGATTGCTTTTAGTAGCACTTGAAATTCAATCTGCCTAGCCTTTTTATAAACAATCTTCGGCTTTCAGTCTAATCCGCAGCAAATTTCCAGTACCAGAATTTTACACGGTGGGACTGCCTATCTGACAACTACAACCCAGTTAATGGGTTAAAAAAAAAACGTTTTGGTATACCAGAAATGGTAATCGAAGTAGGGGAAGACAACAAAAGAGATGGTAGGATGAGATAATGTCACCGTCCACATGGCCACCGTCGATAGCAAAAGAACGTTTCTGAATTAGTTTTTAGGTTTCCGTACCCAAAGGCTAAAACGGTCCTTCTCTCTGTCCGTCTGTCTGTCTGTCTGTTCGTCTGTCTGTCTGTCTGTATGTCTGTCTGTGCCGCTATAACAACAAATAATAAAACCAGAATAAAATAAATATTTAAGTGGGGCTCCCATACAACAAACGTGATTTTTTTGCCGTTTTTGCGATAATGGTACGGAACCCTTCGTGCGCGAGTCCGACTCGCACTGGGCCGGTTTTTTTAACTCTATCTTAATCGTTATTTTTGCCAACTTTATTGCATAATTTGACCAACATCACATACAGAATGTAATAAATATTTTATAAAAATAATAATAAATAGTATCGTTTATTTATAATTATATCGTTTTTTCATTTACTCGGAAGTCAAATTTTATAGATTTCAATTCAAATTCAAAAGTCATTTATTCGAACTAGGCTGAGAATCAGCACTTTCCGAACGTCAAAATTACTTATCACAGTCCCCGGAAAAACGCCCACCCTTCACCACTTCCTAGTGCTTTTGCTGGGCAGAAGAAGCTGCGCAACAAACTCCACAGCAGCACAGCTGTCTGTTCAGTTAGAAAAAAAACAAAAACTTGATTCTATACAATAGTATGCAAATAATTTACATTACTCAACACAAAAAATTAAAATAAAATATATTAGCTAGCACACGCCAATATACCAACAAAAACATCGAAATCTAAACTCAAGCGAAAATAAAAACTAAAAATAAAAACGTAACCGGAACTTAGTACCCGAATTATAAAGCCTCCAGGCATAAAGGGCGTGCCCGCCTACATATAGCTAATACAGCTGTAACTCGAAGTCACATAATTATGATAAACTAGGACCATCGAAGTAAAAAATAAATCAACAGTTAGGCAAGAATAATATATGATCCACTGTCGAGGTCGCTAGCTAACCACATATTGCAATACAAATCATTAAAAAAAAACATTGTAGTGAGTCGATTATACTGTCAAAATAAAAAAACAATTATATAACTCATATAAACTGTCAGTAGGTAAGCTAATTCTGGAGAAAGAACACAAACATTGTCTTGAGTTAATCACAGCGACCAACTATTTTTATCGTTTAAGTAGTCGTTAATAGAATAGTATGCCTTTGAACAAAGGTTTGATTTTACTTTAACTTTAAACGCATTAAAAGGCAAATCTAGAAGAGCAGAGGGTAGCTTGTTATAAAAGGTTATACCAAGCCCAACAAATGAGTTATGAACCTTATGAAGCCGGTGAAAAGGAGCTCGTAATTTGTCCTTATTTCTGGTGTTAATATTGTGAATATCACTGTTTTTAGTGTAAAAGTGTATATTTTGCCTAATTTTTATAAGATATTGGCGAAGATGAATTGTAATGCCACTGTGAGAATACCAATCTTTAAAAAAATCTCTTAGAGAAACTCTGGCACCTAGCTGGTAAATTGCTCGAACTGCTCGTTTTTGAAGAACAAATATATTTTGAATGTCAGCGGCTTTGCCCCACAGCAGAATGCCATAGGACATAACGCTATGGAAATAACTAAAATAGACTTATCGAGCAGTATCAACTTCAGTGTATTGTCTTACTTTCCTGACAGCGTAGACGGCCGAGTTAAGCCTTCCCGCTAGATTTGAAATATATATCTACTGTTATGCCCAGAAAAACTGCCGAGCCCACTGTTTCAAGCACCTCTTTATCAAACACGATGTTGGGCCCTAGATTTCTAAAATTCGGTAAAGCGAATTTTATACATTTCGTTTTCTTGGAATTGAGAACTAAGTTATTTGTTGTAAACCAATCCGTAACCATTGAGAGTGCACTGTTTACATCATCAAAATCATGTCTATTCCTGTCAACTTTAAACAGTATCAGTCTTATTAATAAAAATGGCGTATTCCCAGCTTACTCCGAAGTTACTCTTGGACTAGCTAATCCCGGAGTAACTAAGGATTAACATAGATCTAGCAATGTTATTAATAAACATGGAATAACCTCGGACTAACTATTGATTTCTTAGTCTTGGATTTACGCGTAAGCTCTGGCAACCCAGTTGAATTTAAAAGTAAAAAGAATGAACTAGTGAATGAAAAATAAGCAAGTTGAAAACATTATTAGAAAAAAAAACTAAAAATGACATCTGCCATAGAGATTTGACAGTAAAAGTGAAGGATCCCTCCTTTTCAAATTATCGTATTACTTTTAAACTTCAAAATTACATAAAATGATGATTAATTAATTAATTAATTTGTAATTTCGTTGACTAAAGCTAAACAGCTGCCAATGACCTTATTTTTTTTTAATGTTCCACATCTACGAAATAAATAATCAGAGTCTATGTAATAATTGTGGTTGCGAGAGTTTTTGGCGGGATTTTTTCGAGTGTAGTTCAGCGGCTGTTAATATTATTTGCAAATTTATTCCTAATGGATATTGTGATATTAAATTGGTGTAGTTTTATTTCTCAATTGTCTACGCAACTGGTCAATCTGTGAAAGCATTGACAGAAGCGATCTCGGGATAGTGGAGCGGCGAATTTTATTGTAGTATTGACTACCTCCCGCAAAGCTTATAGCCTTCATAACAGCCTTCCCAGTAAGCCTTCCCAGGCTTACTGGGAAGGCTGACTTGATACAATTTGCTGCCAAATACTCCAAAAAACATTAGAATCTGTTGCATCCGCATTCTAATGCATACTAAAGAATTCAAGAAGGATAATATGCACTGAACACGAGGCGGTATGGTCTAAGACCTAAGCCTGCCCGAATAGGGAGATGCAAAAAAATTAAAAAAATTGTGGTCGCCATAGTTACACTACTCTTATTCCGACCTTAAACTAGCTGGCACCATGGTTTAACTTTTAGTCTGAGACTAGTGTCAGATTAGTATAATCCCTCCTTATTCCGTGTTTATTAATACGGATTTTTTTTAGTACCAACCTAATACTTGGAATAAAGTTATTCTTACCTTAGTCCACGTTTATTAATAAGACGGTATGAATTTACAGTATAATGAAATTACAGTATGAATGGTACGTACCTCAGTAAAGTCGATGTGATTAGAGACTTGGGAATCTTTCTTGATCGCAAGCTAACATTTATTCCTCACATGGACAATATTAGAAAAAATCCTCCAAGACACTCGGATTAGTATTACGGAATGCCAAATGTTTTCGCAAGCCCAAAACTAAAATTTACCTTTTCAACTGTCTCGTCCGCACCATATTGGCATATTGCGTGGTTGCGTGGCGTCCCCACTATGCAACGCATAGTCTTAGGTTAGAGCGGATCCAGACAAGGTTTATAAACCATCTTGTTTATTCTGCGGGATTAGCCAAAAAACTTCGGAGCTATGCAAAAAGTCTTGAAAAATTTTGCATGACTTCACTTGAAAAACGAAGAGATGGTATTGATTTAATGTTTCTATTTAAAATACTTCACAGTAAAATAGACTGCCCGCATTTGTGAAGTAAGTTTAATATCAACCTACCCTACAACTATCCGTGTCACCCTATCAAACTACTACGTCCCTACGTCTTTTTGGTCTCGCACGGGGTTTTTATATTTTATTATTGTTTGTGTTTTGCTTATCTCGTGTCTCCTGTGCGGGTCACAAATAAATATTTTTTCTTTCTTTTCTTTTTCTTCCCCCATTCCAAAAAACTGTATCAGGATCCAATTCCCCCATTCCCAGACTTTGCAGGCTTCTTAATAATTACGATGCACGAATTGATATTTGCACGTCACTTCAAAAACTCAAGCGTTAAGTCCACCAGAAATAAATAATCACCATACTGTTTTTTTTGTTTTGTATCTACCCACATAAAATTTATTTCAAGTATAAATTATACATTTTTTGTATAAATTTCCGAATAGACCTCACTGTTTACGAGTGTTATTTCTGCACTATTATTTCAACTTTCTATTATAATTTTGTTTTTGCATGCTGTGTATATCGCATTATATTGTACACTTAGTTTATATTATTGCTTGTATTATAAGGTTATTATTAGTGTAACAATTGTAGATAGGCCAATAAATAAATCAATAAATCTCTTCAAAGTTAGAGTGGACAGGCTTCTTCTAGGTAAGCTCACTCCATCATCGACTCTGTCTCTGTCACCTTTGACCTAGACTAGAGTCAAGAGCGAACCCATCACAAATAAAACAAATAAAAAAAAGTTTTATGTTTTTAATTTATCTGTGTGCGGGAAGCGCATAACAGGTATCTCAAGTATTTCTTGGGGTCTATATTAAACAAAGGCTATCATTTGACTGGTGATGATAATTTTTTTTTTTGACTTAACGCAACGCTTTGATATTTTTAGAACTACAAAAAAATACCTGTTTCGTTGGATTCAATACCCATAGATATATACTTTCATATATCACGGTTACTTATGAAAATTCAGAAGAATTATGTGCATCCGCAGAAAGTACTTCAACAGGAAACTTTACTACTAAAACTCAAACTCAAATATTTATTTGTAAAACATAGGTGTAAATAGGTGTTGTAAATAAACCGTTAACGGCGCAAAAATGTCTGAAAAAATTGATAGTACAATATTGTATTCTTCTTCTTCCTGACCCATTCCCAATTTTCTGGGGTCGGGCCTCCTTGTGCGTCTACGCCACGATGGTATATCCCAGGTTGTCAATGGCGGCAAATTTTATTCCCTCAGGTCTCTCTCGACAGTGGCCAAGTGTACATCAATACCAAGCTAAGAACAAGTGGTGGTCTGCCCTTTGTTCGAACATCAGCTTAGCGTTGATGTTCACCATTGTTTTTACGGAGGCTAACACAACATAGCATTGAAATCGTACAAATATAAATAAATTGTAGCTCTAAAAACTTAAAAACACGCTTTAATGGTAAATTAAACTCGCCAATCCTGAAGATCTTGGTAAGGCTAATGGGACAAACTATTTAAACGTGCACGGTAGAATCAACTTTTATTACTTGTAAATTTTAATTTTTGTTTAACGTTCAAAAGTGCTGCTTATTAGCCTAGTTGAATAAATATATTTGACTTAGACTAAATTATTGCATTGTCATCGGTCCTTGATAAGTGTGCAAAGTTTCAAATCAACCCCACGTTTTGAAGGGGGTGAAAATCACGTTCAAAGATTCCGTTACATTGATACATAGATACATACATGCTAAGCTAATAAAAGCGTGTTAAAAAGAGAGATTATTATAAGAGGTAAGATAAAGTATTGTAAGAAAAGGATAGATAAATAGAGAAAAGAATAAATAAACCCGTACTGCTGAAATTATAACTGCACCCATACCCTTCGAATAGGAACAGAGCAACGGTGATGATGTAGTCGATTATTTTAGTGCACTGTAAAACTCTAATCATGTTGGCATCAATTTATGTATATAAAATATGTGTACTACTGAATAAATACAAAATAAAAAAATAAGTTTGCTTTGCTTTAGATGGTATTTCTCTTACACATACAATCAAGATACTATATATTTTATCCTTTTTTTATCAAATGTTTTTCAATTATTAAATATTATAAATTTGATCAAATGTTTTTTTTTTATATAATCCATAATTAAATAAGTTTTATGTTTGTTCTTATTAATTTATCAGTCTTACAACTAATTTAATGTATTAATCTAAAATCTTATTGCATATGTTGTGTTCACCTATAAGTGACATGTTTGCACAGAATGTTGTATTATGTATAATTATATGTAAGATTATTTGTAAACTTGTAGTTGGTGTTCCTATCAATAAATAAATAAAAATAAATAAATAAGATACAGCTTGCAAATTAAAGCCAGCTTATGTCACTTAGAAGAAAAAAGGCATTCAAAGTTTATTTAATAACGTAGACTACGATGTCGAAAAAGTATTTATTATTTATTTAAACTTCATGTACAATAGTCATACATAGACGGACTTAATGCCACAAGGCATTCTGTACCAGTCAACCTTTGGGTTAAAAAGGAAAACATTGTGAATGGGTACAAAACAATATTTAATAAATTGTAGTTCTAAAAACTAAAAAACACGCTTTATTGGTAAGGATAATGGGACAAACTGTTTAAATTATTGCATTGTCATCGGTCCTTGATAAGTGTGCAAAGTTTCAAATCAATCCAACGTTTTGAAGTGGGTGAAAATCACGTTCAAAGATTCCGTTACATTGATACATTGATACATTGATACATTGTTACATTGATACATAGATACATAGATACATACATACCAAGCTAATAAAAGCGTGTTAAAAATAACAACTAGTACACGAAAATGTATTATCATCATCTTCCAGCCCTTATCCCATGTTACTTGGGGTCAGCGCAACACGTTTGCTTCTTCCATACTGTCCTGTCCCCTGTCACGTTATTACTGACTCCCTTTTCTTTCATTTCACTCCTCACACAGTCCATCCATCTTTTCTTTGGCCTTCCTCTCCCTCTCCATCCATCCACATTTATATTCATAACTCTTTTAGTAACATGCGTTTCATCCCTCCTCATCACATGACCATACCAGGACAAACAGTTTCCCTTCAACTTTTCAGCCACTGGCGCCACTTTCAAACTTTTTTTTTTTTTTTTTTTTATAGTCTATAGGCTCGCGTTTGACCACTATCTCGCCTGATGTTAAGCGATGACGTGGTCTACGGTGAAGCACGCTTGCCTAGAAGAAACCTATTCACTCTTGACTTAAAGACCCCAAGGTTGTAGCTATCAGGGAACAAAGACCCCGGAAGGGAATTCCACTCCTTAGCTGTACGCACAATTAAAGTATTAGCAAAACGCTTTGTGCGTATGGGAGGGATGTCCACCATGTACCGATGGCGCATGGCCGTACGTCTTGTAGTCCGATGATGGAAAGGGCTAGGTGGAATCAAATTGTGCAGTTCCGTCGCGCACTCCCCGAAATGTAACCGATAAAAAACCGACAGGCTGGCAACTCGGCGTCGATGTTCGAGGCTCTGGAGCTTTGAGGCGACCAGTGCATCGTTGCCAATAAGCCTTTTGGCCCGTCTGTCGATTGACTCAAGTGCATCAAGCTGGTATTTGGCAGATCTATCCCAGAGGTGAGAGCAGTACTCCATGCATGACCGAACTTGCGCTTTATGTATTATTATCTTTATGTAGACGGTACTTCACGCCTGAACAGCTGCTCAACTTGTGTTGAGCAGCTGTTCAGGCGTGAAGTACCGTCTCACCTTAGCAAGAATCCCCAACTTTTTTGCAGCTACCTGAGCTTTCGCCTCAATAAATGGACCGAAGTTGAGGGTTGATGTCAACGTAACACCGAGAAGTTCGAGATGGTCCGTTATCGGCACGGTTACACCACGGAAAGAAGGAGCCGGGTGAAATTGGCTCTTTTTAGCGGAAAAAAGACACGCCTGGGTCTTCGCAGCATTGAAACTGACCAAATTGGCATCACCCCATTCGGAGACCGCCTTCAAGGACAGGTTCAAGCGTTCAACCATGGCCTCCCGGAGAGACCGAATCTGAGGCCCAGTAGCTCGTGCGCTGGACACGTATCTCTCAGCAACAGTGCTGTCGTCTGCGTACCCAAAGGTGCCGGGTTTTAGCAAATCATTAATGTGCAGCAAGAATAATGTTGCCGAGAGCACTGACCCCTGAGGGACTCCGGCGTTGATTTCTAACTGACCGGACGAGCAGCCGTCGATAACCACTCGGATGGAGCGATCCCTCAGGAAGTCCCCTATCCAATCACACAGACCACTAGGCAGACCGAAGGAAGGAAGCTTACCAATGAGGCTTTCGTGCCAGACCCTGTCGAAAGCCTTCGAGATGTCGAGGGAGACGGCTAGCGCTTCCCCGTGTCTCTCGATGGCCTCACTCCAGATGTGAATGGCATACGCTAGAAGATCCCCAGTGGACCGATTTCGGCGGAAGCCGTATTGGCGGTCACTGAGGATGTCGTTCGCTTCTAGGTATGCCAGGAGCTTACCGTTGAGTATACGTTCCATACTCTTACAGAGGATGGACGTTACAGATATGGGTCTGTAGTTGGCCGGGTCAGCTCGACTGCCCTTCTTGGGCACGGGCTGTACGTTGGCTTGCTTCCAAGCCTTCGGCACTTCTAGTTCTAGTTCTAGTTAGGGGGGTTTTGGTTTCCGCACTTAGTCCTGGATGGACCTTTGTACGTGAGCCATGGCGGCCGTTGGGTGGTCATTCCATCCAGCCCACCTCCCTCCAGAAGTCAATTAGAGCTCCTGGTTTCATCAAAACATCCGTGTACGATCTGGGTGACCCGAGGGTTCGTGTTCTTATTTGTGTGATACCTGTGCATTCAAAGAGAACGTGCGCGACGGTTTCTTCGGCCTCCATGCATGCCCTGCACAGAGGACTGTCCGTTATGCCTATTGTGTGGAAGTGTTTGTTGAGTGAGCAGTGTCCCGTGATGGTCCCCGTTACCAGGCGCAGGCCATTCCTGTCCAGGCGTAAAAGACGTCTGGTAAGCTTACTGTCCAAGGATGGCAGAGCTTCTTTGGATTGCCTACAGCCCGGTACCGAGGCCCACCAGCTCTCTGCCTGTGTCTGGGTGAATTCCTGTAGCCACCTGCGTATTTGGTTGAAGGGGATGGGTACAATAGGCTCAGGTCCATAGACCTCCGAGCTGGATCCGCGTCTCGCAAGCTCGTCAGCCGCGTCGTTGCCCAGCGATCCGCTATGTCCCTTTATCCATTGTAGTGTCACCGTGTTACGGCTGGATACAGTTGTTTGTTCTAGTGCGTTGTGACATTCTAGTACTAGTTTTGATGTAGTGTATTTTTTCCGTAAGGATTGTAGGACTGATGCGCTGTCGGAGAGTATCCGTATGTGGCTGTCCGTAACCCTCCTGACTTCTAGGGCTTGGACCGCTTGTATGATGGCCACACACTCCGCCTGATAGACGGTGTTGAAACCTCCTAGCGGTCTGGATATATTTATGTTGAAATCGTGTGAGAAGACTCCGACTCCGGTACCCGAGTCCGTTTTCGATCCGTCAGTGTATATTCTCATCTCTTTCGGGCCTGAGTAGTCACATCTTTCCTCTGTGAGTATTATGTTATAGTGCCTAAGGAAGTGGTATGTTTTTGGGGCTTTGTCGCATGGTGATGCTAACATCGGTTTACGCTTGATCGCATCTTCCCTTATGCGTGTGTGCTTAATTCTGGAGTCTTTATTTAGGGAACCTGATAGGTGGAGTCTAAAGGTGGCTAGGGCTGCCTCCTCCCGCACTATTAGGTGTAGAGGTGGCAGCCCCAGCATTGCCTGTAGGGCGGCAGTGGGTGTGGTTCTCATACTACTGGTAACTGCAACGCAGGCGTACCGCTGCAGTTTCTCGAGATCTCTTTGGGCTGTGCTGAGGTCTGTCCTGGGCCACCAGACCAGTGAGCCATATGTGATGATTGGTCGGATGACTGTGGTGTATAGCCAGTAAGTGACCATGGGGCTAATCCCCCAGTTCCTGCCTAGTAGTCGCTTGCACTGCCACAGGGATATGCTGGCTTTTGTTGTGATATGGTTCATGTGTTTTGCCCAATTCAATTGTTTGTCCAAGTAAATGCCCAGGTACTTGGTTTCGGTTGAAAGGCTTAGGGTTGTTCCGAAGAAACGCGGTAGTTGCAGTGTCATCGGTTTTCTCTTTTTTTGTGAATAGAATTAGTTCAGTTTTTGTGGGGTTCACTGAGAGTTGGTGCTCGTTGCACCATTCCTCTACTATTTTCAGGGCTTGACGCATGAGATTGCATAGAGTGTTTTCGTGGGTTCCATTTATTATTATTGTTATGTCATCCGCGTAGCCAACGGTGAAATAACCTTTGTCGTTGAGTGTTTTGATGAGGCTGTCAGCTACCAGGTTCCACAGAAGTGGCGAAAGGACGCCCCCCTGCGGACAGCCCTTCGCGACAATGGCTCTTGTAGTGTCGTTAACCGTGACTTGGACAGCTCTTAGTTTGAGCATATTGGTGATCCAGCCCCCCAGGGTCGGGTCTATGCCGTGTCTGTCGAGGGCCGTGTTTATACTGTTGAACATAGTTTTATCGAAGGCGCCCTCGATGTCAATGAAGGCAGCCAGTGCTGAGCATTTGTGGTCCACTGCGCATTCAATTTTAGAAACCACGCTGTGCAACGCGGATTCTGTCGATTTGCCTGTGGAGTACGCATGCTGTTGTTTGTGTAGTGGTTTTTCCCGAAGAGGCCCATCACGGATGTGCCTGTCACAGAGTCTTTCGAGGGTTTTCAATAAAAAGGATGTGAGGCTTATAGGTCTATATGCCTTGGGTTGTGTGTAATCAGATTTTCCAGGTTTGGGTATGAAGATGACTTTCACCTCGCGCCATCCGAGAGGTATGTATCTAAGTGCTATGCAGGCTCGATAGATCTCCAACAACCATGGCGTTAGATAATCTACCCCCCACTGTAGCAGGGCTGGGAAAATGCCATCCAGCCCCGCCGACTTGTATGGCTGAAAGGTATTGATAGCCCATTTTATTCGGTCTATTGTTACTATACTGTGGGCTCTTGACCAGTCTTGTTCCGTTGGGGTCCATTCGGGTTCGGCCTCCCACGTCTTTTCCTCCAGGACTTGACAGTCCGGGAAGTGTGTTTCGAGCAGGACCTTGCTGGTTTCATAGTCGGTTTGTGTGTATGAGTTGTCGGGTTTTTTCAGCGCGCCAAGGGATCGATCCTGATCAGTTGATAGGATCTTCCGTACCCTTGCGGCCTCATTATTTGTTTCAATGGATTCATAGAATTGCCGCCATGCCTTCCTCCTGGCAGTTCTTGTCTGTTTTTTGAATGCATATTGGGTCTCTTTGTATATCTCCCAGTCTTCCGGGAGTCTCGTGTTTTTTGCTCTGTTAAATTGCTTACGCAGCGTATCTCTGAGTTTACCAAGTTCAGCGTTCCACCAGGGGTTCCTTTCGTTCCTGCTTTGTGGCGCTCTTGATTTACAGCATGCGTGGTAAGCTTCTGTTATGTATTTGGATAGTTCTGCTACGGTGTGTTCTAAATGTGCTTGGTCTCTTACGGTTGCCAGTGCTAGATGTCCAGCTAATAGTGAGGCCAAAAGGCTTTTAAACCCGGGGATGTTAGTACGCCTCGGGTTTCGCCTTGGTGCGGGTGTTTTAGTGTTTGTAGTTAGTGTAAAGCGGATCCTTCTGTGGTCTGAGCAAGAAGGCTCGTCCGATACGTGCCAGTTTGTAATAAGATTTGTCGCGTTTTCTGTGGCTAGTGTTAAATCTATGATCGTTTGTCCACGGGCCGTGACCCAGGTGGGTTCTGTGCCGCGGTTAACAATGTTAAGATTAGTAGTGAATAAAAAGGTGGATAGTACCTCTCCTCTGGAGTTCGGTGTGACACTGCCCCAGAGCGGGTGGTGGGCGTTCGAATCTGTGCCGATGATCAGGTCCAAACCGGCGCGCTCACAGTGCTGCACCAGGTCAGCTAGCTCCTTTGGCGGGCAATCTGTGTCCTCGCCTGGCATGTACGCCGAGGCCAGTACGACGTCTGGAGCGCTACCTTCGGTATGGAGCCTGACAGATGTCAGGTCTCTGGAACAGAATTGAGTCAGTGTCGTAAAGGGAATTTCTTTGGGTATGTAGATGCAGGTTCTTGGCTTATCTGAGCCGTGTGTGTCGAGAATTGTCTTACCTCCGATGTTACCGAGGCCACATATTCTGTTGTTCCTGATCCACGGCTCTTGGATCAGTGCGATTGTTCGGTGTTTAACCTCCAGTGCCCTGCGTAAGCTAGCCGTGGCAGTCTGGCTATGCTGGAGGTTATTTTGGATTATGTTGAGGGGGACTGGTGGAGGTGGAGTGGGGTTAATCGGAGACGGATCCATCGGAAAGTCCCTCCGTCTCCACCTCCCGGTGTTTGTCGTCGTCGTGTATGTCCCCTGGCGACGAGGCCAGGAGTTGGTCGTTCCAGCCGGGTGATGCGGCCGGTATGGTGTCGTCGTCATCGGCCATTGCCGCTCGGGCCATCTCCTCCTCGAGCTGGGCAATGTCCGTGTCGCCCGTCTGTGTCATCGTCGTCGGGTTTGTCGTCTGTGTGCTGTCGGTCTGGGTGTCGTCGGGGCGGGTCGTGGGCCAGAAGCGCACGTATATCGACCCTAACAGGTACGATATCCGTCGCTCCCGCCCCAGGACCTTTTCAGCTTCCTCCGGTGGCAGCCCTAGGGTCAGGTAAGTCCCGTAACGGTCGCCACCGATGGTAGTTGCCCTGTACAACGACCACCTTGTAAGGTCGTACCAAGTGTTCTGGCGGATCAGGATACCGTGGAGTCTGCTTATGTCACCTCTATAGCGAGGGACAAAGAGCGAGGCTCGGACACGGGTGGGTACGTCGGTCTGTCTGAGCACCGTCAGTGTCTGGTCATTTTCGGGTAGTCTGATGTGGGGCACATTTTGGGTCAGCCAGGTCAGGGCATTGTCATCTTCGCACCATATCTGCACCGTGCCCTCCGCTACCCGTGGGTATCCGCGGAAGGCCGGGAGTGGCGTCGACGGGTCCGAGTCCAATAGTCTGTCCTCTAGGGCGGTCTTGATGTGCTCGGCCTCATCCCTAGTTAGCTCCCTACCGGGGTGGGGAAGGCAGATTGCTACGGCGAGCCGCGCAGGAATGTCCTTCGTGGCGCGCGCGTAGGTCCTCTGCCCCCCCTGTGCGGAGTGAACCCTCACACGCTTAGCGTCCCCCTGGAGCGTGCTAGGTGAGGCCATGTCGTCGGGGCGCGTCCTCTTCCCCGGCCCCGTTCCACTCGGTACAGGCTTCGGGTTTGAGGTGCCGGGCTGGGCGTTGGGTGATGGCAACGTCCGGCGTGTGGCATGGGAGCGCTTGCCCCTGGTGCGTTTAGGTCGGGTGTGGGTTATGTCAGTGTCTTGGGGTCGGGCGGCGACCCCGGCAGGTACTTTCGCTTTCGCTTGCGGAGGCTCTTCGCGCTGGGTTGCCCCTGCGCGTACCTGTCCCCGCTCGCTTGGGTCCGCGTCCGGTCGCTTTTCGCACTGGGTTTCCCCTACGCGTACTTGCGACTGGTCGCGTGGCTCCGCGTCCGGCCGCCTGTCGCGCTGGGTTTCCCCTTCGCGTGCATGCAGCCGGTCGCGTGGCCCCTTGTCCAGCCCCTTTTCGCGCTCTGCGCGTACTCGTGGCTGGACTCGTACCCACCCTTCAGCGTCCGATCGCGCTTCGCGCTGGCTGTTGCCTTCGCGAGAACTACGCTCTCGGTCGCCTACTTCATTTTCTCTGGCTGGGAGTTTTCCGCGCTTTTCCAGGCGTACTTCGTCAACTACAGCCGTGAGATTGGTACAGCTGCCAGGTCCGTCATCTTTCCCCGTGTCAGTCTTTTTGTGTCGGTCTGGGTTATGTTCTATGTGGGTGGAGCTGCCCCGCACGACGCTCTGTTGCCAGAGGTTCGCGGGGGTCATGCCTCGTGTCGTGGGTGTTGGCGCGTGGGTCGCAGCCGGAGTTGGGTTTAAGGGCGCGTTAGTCGCAGCCAGGGTGGGATTTTTGGGCGCGTTATTCGCAGCCTGTGGGTTGGGCGCTAAGTCAGCTGCCATCCGCGCGGAGAAGCGCGGCATCAGGTTAACTATTCTGCAGTCTGGTGCTCCCCCCATACTACGATGGGAGCTAACCGCCGAAGCGGTGTGGGATTCCCCGGCTTGGCCGGGACCTACCTGGGTAGGTAGATTTTCATCCTGCATAATATTCATTTTGTTGGGGGGGTGGGCTTTTTTGGAACCGAGGTTACCCTTCCTCTGGGAGCGACAGGACTGAGGGATAGGAGGGAGGGAATTTTATGGATGTGGGTGTGGGTTCTTTGTGGGTCACCCTAGGCCTGGGAGTTGACCTAGGGATTTAAGGATCGACGGGATCTGTGCGGATAAGGAGGGATGGCTTTGTTGGGTGATGGGCACATAGGACGATGGTATATGGGTTACCCTAAGCCTGGGATTTTGGCTTTCGGGAACTTCTCTTGTCCGGGATCTCTTTGAGAGATGCCCCGACCACGGGATCACCCACCAGCAGCGATGCAGCTGCCAGCGGTCGGCCCCGCAGCCGGAGTCGGGCTATCCGCAACCTGCCCACCCGCTCGGTTGCATGAGAAGAAGTGCCTGGCAGTCCGGGTCGCCCCACCACGGATGTACGTGTACATTCGTGTTGGGTCAATCCAGCCCCCCCCGAGCACTTTTCCAGTCCCTATTGAAAGGCGATACAGGCGTGTCAAGATCGGAGACAATTCAAGCGCACAGGTTTTAAGTACAATTGCTGGTATCCCGTCGGGGCCACTCGCTTTGTTCACATCGAGGCTACGCAGAACCCTACGGACGTCCTTTTGATGGATGCGGATGTCTGACATACTCGTCACACATCCATCAGGAGAGGGAGGAGGCTGCGCGCCATCAGAATTTAGATGCGAAGATTCCGCAAAAAGGGAGGCAAACAAGTTTTCCTTCTCCTCAGCGGAGTGGGCCAGTGACCCGTCAGGTTTCAGCAGTGGTGGTAGTGAGGGGCGACAGAAATTTGATTCAACCGACTTAGCCAGGGACCAAAACGCTTTGCTACCCGCTGGATATGAAGCAAGTTTGTTCCCGATTCTGCTAATGTGGTCAAACCGTGCTCTTCGCATCACCTTTTTGCAGGATTTGGCAGCCGTGTTGAAGGCTCTCTTCTTCTGACTCACGTCATTTGCCTTGCGCGTTCGAGCGACGACCCATGCTTGGTAGGCCTTGTGTTTAACCGCGTTGGCGTGGTGACACTCGGCCCCAAACCATGGTCGGTTGTCGTTAGATATTGCTACGTCAGAGAATGGAATATAGTACTCCATCCCCCGACGCAACACATCAGTTACAGCGTCAGCGCATGACGATGGATCGTCCGAAGAGAAGCAAGTGGGCTGCCAAGGATAGCATGCGAAAAAAGATCGCGTCCCATCCCAATCTGCTGACCTGTACCGCCATACCCGCCGGGTGCCTCTTAGGCTGGGATCGGGCGGGGAGTAGACGGACACAGACTTCACCAGACAGTGGTCGGAACTACCCAACGGTGAAGATATCGACACTGAGTATCGGTCTGGTTATGTTGTCAGCAGAAGGTCCAAGCAATTGGCTGTGTGCGAATCAACATCTGGCACCCTCGTTGCCCCCTGGACCAGCTGGGTGAGATTTAACGCCAGCGCAAGTTTGCGCGTCTCTCGTCCAGCATGATCAGTGCACTGGTATGGGAAGAGCCACTCCTGGTGGTGGGCATTAAAGTCCCCCAGTAGCACTAATTGGGCGGAAGGGTACCGTTGCTGTGCCGCATCAGCCGCCTCACTGAGGTACTCTGTGAGCCTGGTTGTCTCCTGATCTCCGCTGTGCGAGCGGTAGACACAGGCGTAGATAATCTTATCCAGCCCTGTGTCCACCAGGGCCCACAGCACTGAGAACCTGGAGTCTTCAAGATTACGGAGACGCCGATAGCAAGTGTCGTCTCGGGCATACATGCATACACCCGCGCGTGGTTTGAAATTGTGCTCCAGGGTAAACCCTGGGTAAGATAAGTACGACACGTCAGACGGACTTCCTATCTACGTCTCCGTAAGGAAAAACAGTGCTGGCTTTTCAGTCTCCAGGTGATGGTGGACTGAGGTGAGATTGGAGTGCAGACCTCTAATATTGGTGAGGTGCACTTTGTGTGGGAGGGGGTGCAGCCGCTGTTTTACTCCAGTTTTCTTTTTATTACCTGCCATTCAGAGATTCAAAAGAGTGAAAGGAGAGGAGAAGGAAGTGAGATGAGGTTCCACGCTACTAACCTACAGACACGCACTGAAAGGACGACATCATTGGGGCACTAGTCCGGAGACTGCGGGGACGCCCGAGCCCCCCCGGAGATGTCCATCGGGCCCTCCCATCTGGTCGCCAACCAGCACGATGGCGCATTCCGGGATTTTTCGACAGTTGGCGGGGCAGCCTTTCGTGTGTGGCTGGCACACTACTTGGGCCCCCAACTACCTGCGGTCGGCCAGCGGCGCACCGTGCCTCGGATCCCGCTACCCTCCGCAACTAGTCTCCCGATACGCCCAAAACAGCGCGAATCAGACTGGTCAGCATGCAGTGGAACAACTATCTCGACCGAACTCCTCTAGTGGCTACACCGAGCATCGTACCGGAACACGGCTAGGCCGCTTGGCGGTACGTCTTTGCCCGGTGGGTGGTCACAAGCCTTCGGCCGAAGCCTACCACCAGTAAGTGTCACCTGATTGGCACCACCCGGGGACCACGTGTAGGGTAACAACAATAGGGGTAACTCTCCTACGGACGCGGGTGACTCAGCCCCCTGACTAACTGCATCTAATATACTCATTTCTCACATTATCCAATCTCGTCATGCCGCACATCCATCTCAACATTCTCATCTCTGCTACATGCAATCTCCTTTCATTCATCTTTTTCACAGGCCAACATTCTGATCCATACAGTATGACAGGTCTAATCACGGACTTGTAGATTTTCCCCTTTAACTTGAGGGTCATCCATGGGTCACAAGTTGTTCCAGTGACCTGTCGCCATTTCATCAATCCTGAGTTGATCCGGTGCGTTACGTATCGGTCTACTTCGCCATCCCCTTTGGACAAGCGACCCTAGGTACCGGAAGCCGGAGCAGATTGGGATGGTAAATCGCAAAACAAGTATTCATTTTTTCTTCTGCTCAATTTCAGGCCAACACTCTCCAGTCTGTGCCACCACACCTCCAATCTGCTCTGGACCTAGAGGTCCGGTTGCAGCACAATGTCATCGGCAAACAGCATACACCAGGGTGCCTCTTCCTGTGTGACCGACGTCAGAGCGTCCATTATCAACAGGAAAATGTAATCAATACGAAAATGTATATACTTATGTATATATTAATAACACATATACAAATAAAATAGACTAATAAATACCAATAAAAACAAGCGAAATCCATTAATCATTATTATGACTAGACTTCAGTCTCTAGATGAGAGCTATTTAGTCTGACTCAAATGGTGGACACGAACTTTTCTTTTAAAAGTGAATTTGCTTTCAGCCTTTTTAATGCCAAAGGGTAGCGCATTCCAGAGCTTTATTGTTGAGACAGAAAAATAAATTATTATTATAGTTCAAAGCAGAAATTGTTTGACTGCATGTAAACTGAAAATAGTTATTTATGCTACAAGTGCGGCAAGTAGGTGATTTCCAATGAGTGGATAAATCGACACGAGTCGGAAATCATCCTACGCACGTGTATCATACAACATTTTACTATGCATTGTGCGAGGAAATAAAAAAATACATATGAACCAAGCAATAAATTAATAAAATGGCGCTTATTCAAGGGCGCTTAGCATATCCACAGATTAACAAATAGTTCATAGTTCCTCGGGCATATCTACTGCGCATGTGCAAATAGCTATCACGTTGTAACGCAAAAAGGCACGGGCAAAATATTCATTCTGCCAAACATATTTAATGAATATTTAAAATTAATTTATTGATCAAAATCTAACTCTAGAGTAATTAAAAAAGCCTTAAATGAAGTATTAGTTTTGTTTTACCTTTTATATGAATGATAATCTGTACTTAACTACTTTTTAAAACTTTTCTCAAATAATAAAAACTCTATGCGGCGGGCTGACGTTGGAGTTAAAAATTAAAAAAAGTACAGGAAAGTAAAAAGCAGTAGTAAAAAAGTGACACTTTCCGCACAGTTTGGCTGCTTGGAAAACGCTCTTTTCGAGGACATGCATTGTAAAAATGTTTATGCACAGTGTAACAACTGTAAGGAAACGAAATAAACACAAACAAGGCAAACACCACATGTATGACGAATAACTATTAGTTTATTATTTGAATTAAAAGGATTGTTGAATTTTCACCGGAATTGCATTGGTACTCCTGGCTGGGAGCATTACACGCTACCTCATATACCTGATTAATTGTTAACTAATAAGACAAAGGCAATTTATCATTATTTACACGTTAATTTTTGAAAGAACTAAACTTCTAAAAGATTTTTTATGGTTTTTATACCTTTCTTGAAACTAAACAATCATGACTATGGTAAACAATATGACAAGTGATAGCAATACAGATGTTTTATTGTATGTATTTGTATAGTTATATATAGGTACTGTTATTTCATTTGGTGTAGGTTTTATTGTCTTACACAAACAGGTTATTGATTCAGCAGTAAGTCTTGATTGACTTTGTTGCACCAAAATTAATTTTTATTAATGTGTCACGAGATTTTAATGCTATTAGTTAAATGCGAAAGTTTGTATGTATCCGATTCTAGGACATGCCGGTTTCCTCACGATGTTTTCTTTCACCGTTTTGAGAGCAGTGGTGGTAAAATAATTTACACAAAGTAAAGTGCCAGCCTGGGTTTGAACCCACGACCTACAACTTATAAAGAAAGAAATAAAGAAAATACATTTATTTGTCACAAGCCATTAGAGCACACAATATAAAAAAAATAAAACAAAACTTAAAACTATACAACAATAAAAAAGAGAAAAACAATATAAGTATGGGATAAACTTTCCTTTATAGGGGGCTCATTTTTGGTGCAAGGAGGGTGGAGGAGGGTGGGGGGGGAAGGGGAAGTGTTTGGCTACCCCCCTGTACGATCCCCACCACTCGGAGCCCCAAGGTTATAGAGATATCAATGGTTAAAGTTTTCAGGTTAGACTAAAAATTTCCACAAATGTCCATCATTTTATGGGGCGGGGAGGGAGAAAGGGCAAGGGGGGTAGGGGGGCTACCCCACTGTACCATCCCCACCCCACGGAACCCCATGGTTATGGAGATATTAGATATATTTTTTACTTAAGTATAATTAGCGAGGTAAAAAAATGAGAATTAGTCCTAGAGCGAGCGAAGCGAGCTCGGGAGCTTAGGGCACCCCGACACGGACAGGTTAGGTTCGAAGAGATGACGGGAGCTGAAGTGAGCGAGCAAAGCGAGTGAACTCAACTTCCGTCATCTCCTTCGTGTTAGGTTACTTTAGAACCTTCAGACAGAAATAGGAGCCCCGCACAGCGGGGCTCCGTCGACTTTGTTACTTAAATAGTAATCGTAAAAACTTTAAACATGGATATCTCCATATACATGGGGTTCCGTGGGGTGGGGATGGTGCAGGGGAGTAGCCCCCTAACCCTCCTTGCCCTCCCTCCCCGCCCCTCAAAACAATGGACAATTATGGAAATTTTATTCTAACCTGAAAATTTCAACCATGGATATCTCCATAACCATAGGGCTCCGAGTGGTGGGGATGGTACAGGGGGGTAGCCAAACCTCCCCCATCCTCCCCCCCACCCTCCCCGCGCCAAAAATCAGCGGCCCATAAAGGAAATTTTAACCTAAGTATGACATTGTGTGTCCCACGGCTGCGCCAAATAGGGCCAGTTCAGAAAATGTCGCGCAACTAGTGCCCGACGCTGGTTTTCGACTGGACCTGTGACTGTAACATGACGGACGTAAAGCAGTTTTATAGTGACATGAGTATGTAATACAAGTACTTACTTATTTAAAAGATAAAAATAATATAAAATACAATATAAAATAACAGATACACCACATATGAATAAATAAGGTGAGTGTGACAAGAAATGAGGTGAGTGAGGGTAGGTAGGCTAATGCGTCATATTATTGAGGCATTCAGTGCGGCCATATCCAGTTTACGTTGAGCTTCCACCAGACACTGCCGTAAACGTTTTCTAAATGTGTATATTGTGTTGGTTCTGATCGGTGGTGGAATGCTATTCCAAACTTTGGAAGCCGCATAGCGAAAGCTGCCTCTGGACGCTGCTGTATTGTGCGATTGCGTCGAGAGTTGCTGCGAGCATTGCCTTCTCTCACATTCTTGTCTACTCGCTATCCAACCAAGTTTATTACATAAATAGTCCAGTTTTTTTATATTTAACCACACCAAACAAAAGGCATGACAAGTGTAGTTTGCACTGGACTTCATTTTAAAATAAAATGTTGATTTAGAAAGGGTGTTACATAATTTCTGCGAGGAATGTTGTAACAGAACCGAGCGCAAGCGTTTTGTACCCTATAAGTCGCGGCCGATACCACTAAGCCACCCACTGCACTCAAAATAATGAAATACACATAAGGCCTTCAATTTCAGCAGGTAGTTAGGTACATATATTAATTTACAATCAGTCAGGCCCCTAAACAGACACTATCTGGTTTATTTAGCACCGTCGGCCCTTCTCAATTACAAGGGATCCGTGACAAAGGAATAATACGTATTAATTTAATTCCAATGTATGGAGAGGTAGACAAGTGATTTGGAGAACAAAAGTGAGATTAATTCGTTTAAATTTCAATGAGTTTGTGTGCGTTGAAGATAATTTTAATGTGTAGTGTAGTATTCGTGTTTTGAATTAGTTTTGTTTTTCTCTATTAGTCAGATAGATAGAACATACTTTATTGTACACAGGTATTTCGAAATATTGTTATTTTTAACCAACTTTCCAAAAAGTATTAGGTCTATGTTCGACTTTGTTCGTTTTTTTTTCCTTTTGTGTTTGTTTACCGATATCTCCGTAAATTTTGGACCGATTTATAAATTCTGTTTTTGTTTGAAAGAGTATGTTCCCAAATTGGTCCCATTTTAATTTGGTGAAGATCTGATGAAGAACTTCGGAGATATACAATAGAACTCTTCAATAAATGACGGCAAATCTCTCGGGATTGCTGCAATTGCATGTCTGTTTATTGTTTATACCATTTCCTAACAAAAAATCACGCCAGTAAGCTCTAGAGGGGTTCGCAGATGTGTACAGTTCATCTTGGTATACTCTCATTTCACCGGTTATGTTCAAGTTTCATGATATTCGGGTAATCTATTCTGGCATTATAGGTACCTACCTTAATAAATGCCTATTAGGTACAACTAAAAACTGAAAAATAAAATAAAAACTTTTATACATAAAATACTACCGACTTCCAAATAAAAACACTACAAAGTGAAAAATTAATTTCTTTTTATGGATAACTTTTCTTCATCAGCCTTTATCCTGCTTACTGTCTTATCCATTGCACGCCTTCTACCTTGTTTTAACCATGCTTAAACTTAAATTTTACGACCTCAAACTTAAAACTTTTGTGTGCAAAGAAGACCTCTCGAAAAAAATAAACGTCATAAAATATTCCACCGAAAATTAATAACGAAGAAAACACTCCAAAGTTTCGGTTCACCATTCTGTAAATCGAACAAAATATCGGAAAGCAGTCAGGGAAGACTGTAAAGAGCATCCGTGGCCCCTGACTCCAAAACGGCCCACTTCGCCAAGTAAACACGATAACTTTACTGAAAAACTTTCGCGGAGGTGACGACTTTGCAACTTCGGGACCTGAGTTGTTTGTCTTTTACGAGTGGCTTCAGATTTCCTACTGGATAACTGGCTTGCTAAAAGTTTTGAGTCGTAATACCGTTTAGGTTTTTTTAATAAAATGAGAAGGCTGATAAAAAGGACGGTTAAAGTGCAAAACTGTTCGTTCACTATAACATTGTTTTAAAAGTCAAAGTAATCCTACATATATTTTAAATGCGAATATTTATGTGGATGGATGGATGTTTGTTACCCTTTAAACTTAAATTTTTTGTTCAAGTCGATTTTTGACAAACATATAAACGGCAGCAATTTAGAACAATTTCTAAAATTATTGTTGTTAGTAAACTGAGTTGCAAAACCTAAAACTTTACAGTGTATATACTTATTGGGTTATTATTATATCAGAATTACACAAGCTATAATTTTTTTTTTATCCAGACACAAAAACCTCTAAAAAGAAAAAAAAAATAACCTCGTACTCGCGTCGGGGAACCGCCACCGTTTACAGCAGTTTATTTTATTTACGCGTTTCCCCGACACGAGTACGAGGTTCACATTTTCTTTTTAGAGGTTTTTGTTTCGGGGGGTATTCAAATATTTAATTTAATTGTTATTTCATGTTTTTAAACTACATATAATATACCTAGTAGTAGACACGCTTCAATCGACAATCTATAGAAATACGTAATTATGACACGATATCTTGCGAAAAATCCCAGATTCACAGACTAAAATGCGAATAACTTTTGAACGGTGAATCCGATTTTAATCAAACATAGCAAAGAACACTCTTGACAAAGTCACCTTTCAAAAAAAAAATATACAAATCGGTTGATCCGTTTAGGAGCTATGATGCCGCAGACAGACACACAAATACACATATACACAGCAACAACGTCAAACTTATAACACACTTCTTTTACCGTCGGGAGTCAGAAATATTGAGGGAAGTACTAATTCTGTGTGCTAGTCTAACATGATTATAAACTGGACTCTCGCATCTTAAGGTTACACTAGTCGATAATTCTTCCATACAAACGAAGTCTAGGGATCTACTCCACTGTTTGATGATGTACGTTCAAAATAAAAAAATATATCAATTTGTTTCATCATTGTCTAGTCCTGTATGGAAGCAAAAACGAACGAACTAGCTTCTTACTGCTCATCACAGCATTTATCTCTTTCGCACGAGTTAGTTGCATAGCAGGCATTTTAACCCCGCGCACAAAATAGTTCGTGCGCTCGACTAGTGTAACCTTAAGGTATCATACAAGTAAATTTACTAATAATAAATACTAAATAAGCACAATTTATTAGTTACTAGCTTCTGTCAGCGTCTTCGCCCGCGTTTATAATACATGCAAACTTTCCTCTTGAATCATTCTATCTATTAAAAAAATCGCATAAAAATCCGTTCCGTAGTTTTAAAGATCTAAGCATACAGCGGGAAGCGGATTTGTTTTATACTATGTAAGGATCCATCAACAAACAAAAACCTTAAAGACTAATTAGGTATAAAATAAAAGTTTATTTTCTTCTTTGCCTATGTTTTCTTTAATGCCTTGGTAGAAAGTTTAAAAAACAAATAGATCAATTTGATATAAGACGTAGGTAACTTTATATTGTAGACAGTTAAATGGCTCTGTTAAATCGTTCGTCTTCAACAAAGGGGGTGTCACCGTAATGCCAAGTGAGATAACGTAATATTCGTTTACGGAACCAAAACACCATGATAATAATATACGTACACATAGAAACATAAATACGTACTAGCGATTCGCCCCTGCTTCACACGGGTACAATGTAAATGATGCGACTTGTCAATCTATCGAGATTTTTGTGTGATATCTGAATGAAACATGAATGATTACCATTTTTAGGGTTCCGCACCCGAATGGTCCAAATGGAACCCTATTATAAAAACGGCACTTATGCCTAAAAGTGTATTTTGCATGGCTCCAGAAATTTATAATAAATTTCCAAAAAGCTGGAAGCAGTTAAATTATTTAGCATTTAAAAAGAAAGTTAAGAATTTCCTAGCAGATAAAACTTAATAAAACGTAAATGAGTTTTTAAATTAAATATTTTATTCTATTTGCTTTTATTATTTTATTATTCTTGACATTTTATTTAATAATTTACTGCTACAATTGATTGTTGTAGGGGCGTGTGCGATCGCCTGTCTACCGACCTTCGACTTTTCTCCAGTTGTTGAGGAACTCTTCAATAAAAATACGTCCGTTGCCAATGAATTCAATTATAAGTATATTCAACAAGAAAAAAAACGACTTTTACAAAATTCGAGGAAGCGGGGGCTGGGAACAATACTTGTCAGTTGTCACGTGACCACGCGCGCTTGTGATTGGCCTACGATGCTGACAGATTACACAGCTAATGTAGAATTATAGTTGAAGACCACAGATAATGAATATCAGTCTTCAACATGCCGCCGGCCTTGAAAGCACTAGCTTTCTATGTCTTCATGAACTGCGTGGCTTCCTGACGTTATTCGGTCTTGCTCGACGAGTGGACAGATTTTTGCAAAAGCTCGTCTCACCATGCCAGATGAAGTGCGTATATCTGCCACTCTGGAAACACCATCTTTGCCAGGAATCGTTTTGATTATGCGCCCCAATTGCCATTTGAGTGGTGGCAGGTTGTTGTCTTTAATGATGACCATCGTGTTAGGTTCCAGTCCAGTGGTATGGTTGTGCCATTTTGTTCTGACCTGTAATTCGGAGACATACTCCTTCGCCCAGCGGGACCAGAAATGCTGCCGAATCTGTTCTATCCTCTGGTAGCGTGAGAGGCGATGCGTCGGCGTTTCCGTCACGTCAGTGCAGGCAGGCGCTGTAAGCGGACGACCAACCAGGAAGTGACCTGGGCTAAGGGGAAGAAAGTCATCCGGATCTGCGGACAGAGGGGTTATAGGACGGGAATTCAGGATAGCCTCTATTTGTGTTAATACCGTGCTAAATTCCTCGAATGTAAGATGCGCGTTTCCCACTACTCGGCGTAAGTGGTACTTACAAGATTTTACCCCCGCTTCCCACAGGCCACCAAAATGCGGAGCGTAAGGTGGAATGAAGTGGAACTTTATTTGCTGACTAGATGCGTATTCTTTAATATCTGGACTACATTTAGCCAAGAACTGAGCAAACTCGTTCATTAGACCCACAAAGTTTCTACCATTATCAGAAAAAATGTCATTAGGTTTACCACGTCGAGAGATAAAACGTTTTACTGCAAGTAAATATGCATCAGTGGTAAGGTCACTGACAAGCTCCAAGTGTACCGCTTTTGTGACAAAACAAATAAATAAACAGATGTATGCCTTTGTTGTTTTGGCACCCCTACCTTTTCTGTTCAATATGAGCACTGGCCCAGCGTAGTCCACCCCACACCGTAGGAACGGATAACTTTGAGTAATTCGTTCTTTGGGTAAGTTGCCCATCATGGGTGACAATGTTTGCCCTCGAATGCGCTTACATGTGGTACATTCATGGACTACCTTACGGGCTAATTCTCTGCCACCGACTGGCCACCATGATTCACGTAAGTGAAATAGCAAAGCCTGCGGAGCTGCATGCAACATCTGCTTGTGCTCATGGCGAAACAACAGAACTGAATAATAATGTTTACTTGATAATAATATTGGATGTTTCTTGTTATAGTCAAAATCTGGCGCATTCTGGATACGGCCACCCACACGCAAAATACCTGAGTTATCCATGAATAAATTTAATTTAGATAAATTATGCCTGTTTTTAAAATTAATTCCTTTAGCTATTAGTTTATATTCCTCAGAAAATGCTTCTAATTGACATAACCTAACTAATGTGTTGTTAGCCTCATTTAATTCACTAACACTTATGGTACCCGTTCGCAAATTATTTTTATTCCGCGTATTATGTATGAAGCGCAGCACATATGCCATAGCACGACGCATGCGGCTATACTGAGAAAAACGAGTGAACGGAAACAAATATGATTGGGATGAATTGCTGTCGGCTATCAGGGAAATAACACTCGATTTTACTTCTGGTAACGGCTCAACGGTATTATCAGTAAGTGTATCAATAGGGACTTGTTCACAATTAAAATTAAAATCATGAAGAAACTCCGGTCCATTCCACCACAGTGATGAAGAAGACAGATCCTGTAGGCAAACGCCGCGTGATACTAAGTCAGCTGGATTTGTTTTACCACTGACATGACGCCACGGAAGTTCCTTTGTTAATTCATGTATTTCTGATGTTCTATTTTGAACGAACGTCTTTAACTGGTTTGGTGCCATACGTAGCCAACCTAAAACGATAGTGGAGTCCGTCCAAAACATAACATTTCTAAACTCACACTGTAATGAGGATTTAACCCTTTCGTATAATCTTGCACCCACTAGAGCACCACACAGCTCTAATCTAGGCACACTAACTGGCTTTATAGGCGCCACCTTTCCTTTAGAACACAATAACTGCACTGATACCGTTAAGTTATTATAATTAACTGAGCGCAAATAGACGCAAGCGCCGTACGCAGACTGTGAGGCATCGGTGAATATATGCATCTCTATACAAGTACAGTTGGTACCTAACACATGACGAGGTATTCTAATTGTATTGAGAATAGAAAGAGATGCAACAAATCGGTTCCACAGCCGCGTGACGTCACCGTTAGGCAGCGCGTCATCCCAACCAATTTTTAACAACCATATTTGTTGTAGTAATATTTTAACACGCATAATTGCCGGACTAAGTAGGCCTAATGGATCAAAAATTTGAGAAATGTTTGATAATATCGATCGCTTTGTTATCGGTTTATTATCAGTTTCGCATTTTGTATTGAAATAAAATTGATCCGACAAATTATACCAACCTAAGCCTAAAGTTTTAGAATTATCATTTTCAATTAATTTGCATTCCTCTGAAACGTGAGGTGAGTGAACGTCTACGTCCACATCGGAGTAAAAGTTATATTTCCACTTGCGTAGTGGAAAACATCCCAATTTTAATGTGTTGGTAACCCTTTCACAAAGTTCCAACAGTCTGTTTTTATCATCAGAACCTGTAATCAGATCGTCGACATAGAAGTCCTGGCTAATAACTCTCTGAACATCGGAATCCGTACTTTCTAACCCTAACTGCTTCAAACATCTCACACTTAGAAATGGAGCGGACGCGGTTCCGTATGTGACAGTATTGAGTCTAAAAATACGTAATGGCTGTGACGGTTCATCCCGCCATAGAATTAACTGCATGTCGCGTTGATCGTCTGCTACTAAACATTGACGGTACATTTTTTCTATGTCCGCGCAAGCTACATATTTATGTTGCCTAAAGCGTAGAAGAATGGCAAATAAATCCCCTTGTATAGGTGGGCCTACTAACTGAATGTCGTTAAATGATACATTAGAGCTCGAGGCGGCACTCGCATCGAACACAACACGCAGCTTGGTCGTGGTGCTGTGTTCACGAAAGACGCCGTGATGCGGCATAAAATAATGTGGGGTTCCGTATGTTTCAACACAACTCATGTGACCTAATTCCTCATACTCGTGTATGAAATCGCTGTATAGTTTTTTATACGTATGTGATCGCTGCAAACGCTTTTCTAACGCTAAAAAGCGACGTTTAGCTTGAGGAAACGTTTCTCCTAACGTGTCAGATGGGAGTTTATAAGGAATACGTACACAGAATCTCCCTTCACTATTTCGCGTCATATTCTGAACGAAGTGTTCCTCGCATGCACGTTCCTCATCCGTGCGCTTATCCCAGACCTTAGAAACTTCCTCAAGTTCCCAAAACATTCTAAGTTGTGTATCAATTGACTGTGTAAAATTACACTTAATTTGCTTGGCACTGCATGTGTTTAAATTTAGTGGACCTGACATAATCCATCCTAATTTAGTGCTATGTAAAATTGGTCCAATATTTAACCTTATTTTATCATTATTTAATAAATTCCAAAATTGATCTGCGCCTAATAAAATATCAATATTTTTGGAATCTAAAAAGTACGGATCTGCCAACTGTATGTTGTCTGGAATGCAGAACTGTTGTGCGCTTATTTCACACACAAGTGGCAGAGACGTTATATGCGGTAAAACAAAACATTGTATATTGAAGGTGTATGTGTTAATGCGCGATTTAATTTCTATAACACAAGTTTGCGTACACTGAGTCACAGTATCACCAACACCATGAATTTCGTGAGTGGACTGTATTAATTTAACGCCTAATAATTCGCAAAGTGGCTTAGTGATAAAACATCTTTGACTTCCACTGTCGAGGAGCGCCCGCGCCATATGGTACTTGCCATGTTTATCGGCTATCTCAATAAGCGCAGTGGATAGTAGTACAGGTTGCACACAAGCAGGCTGCGCATTATGTGTCTGCATGGTATTGTGTGCTTTGTTTACTTGTATTGGGACAATATTCATAGATGATGAAACGCAAGTGGGGGAACGGGGCGTGTCAACTTTAGAATCAATTAATGATTTCTTATTTTCACATAATGAATGCAACGTTATCGACTCGCTAGCAACTTCATCCTTGTGTATTAAAGAATTGTGTTTCTGGTTACACTTTCTGCATGGACCAAATCTACAAGTGTCAACAGTATGCCCCGAACGTAGACAATTGTCACACAACTTATGTTCACTTATAAGTTTAAGCTTAGACTCTAAATCGATACCAAGGAACCTTTGACACGAGTACAGAGGATGATTCCCATTACACATTACACATAATCTCTTGACATTTGTGAAACGACTCTGTGACTTATTGGTGGAAACATTGCATTGTGAGTATGACTTTGCTGTGTTTGGTTTTTTACCATCTTGGACATCTTTGTTGTGTGACAAGTGCAATGTTTCCAACATGTCAGCCCTATCCTCAAGAAATTTAATTATATCTTCTACCTTTAAAGATGTGTTGCAATCATTTTTTGACAACAAAGTGCCCTTGTGTTGTTCCCACTCACGTTCTGTAATTTTGTCTAATCTAGACACAATTGTGTAAATAATAATAGTGTCCCAATACTCTGTGGGTTCACCTAAGATTTTTAACGCCCTTAAATTCTTTAAAACAGTGTCAATAAGTTTTCTTAAGAAAATAGGTGACTCTTTAGTTAGCGGTTGTAAGGTAAATAAAGTTTTGACATGGTTTTGCACTAACAGTCTATTGTTATTGTATCTATTCAACAATAATTCCCATGCCACAATATAATTGTCTGAAGAAAACTCTAATGCATCTATTACAGATTCAGCGCTTCCCTTTAATGAAGATTTCAAATAGTGAAACTTCTCAATATTGCTGATTTCTGTGGAATTGTGCACCAATGACAAAAAAGTGTCCCTAAACTCTAACCAATGTTCAAATGAGCCATTAAAGGTGGGCATTGTTATTGTAGGTAGTTTGACAGACTTTAATTTACTTGAGGAATTATGATTGCAGGAATTACCGGAGCTGTCACTGACCCTATCACTGGTTAACAATAATTCTGCCTGGGAAATCGTACCATAATAACAATCCTCAAACAATTCCCGTTCATTTAATTGATCTTCTAGGTCACAATCACTGACATTTTCTTCGAGTTTTGTTTGAAGATTGTTAAATTCGTTAAACAAACTATTCGCACCTGTCACACGTAACTTTAAATCAATGCTATTTTTCGGCGATAATATCTTTTCTTTGGCTAACGTGTTAAGATAATTTGAAAACTTTGTGAGTCTACCCTTAATTATGCCGCGTTTTCGAACAAGGTCACGGACAATTTGATCACAATTTTCATCAACTTTACTAGGGGATTTGGCTCTGGACTTATCCACATTAGCATCTAGCGGCATCTTGGTGACTAGTGAAAAGGGGAGGTACTTACAATTGAAATTCACCGCGTACAGCAGGTGCTAGCTGCGGCACCGAAGCTGCTCGATGAGGATGACTAAGCAAACACGCAGTTCACTGTCGCGATAATTGCTGAAATCAGTATGAAAGCACGGTATCACACAAGAGAAATGAAGAAGTTTATGGATAGGATGGGATGGTTGATCGTACCGAGTGTGCGCTATGCTCGTATTGACGATCCCGTTGTATTTCAACTCCTCCTTTTGCAAGCTTCTTCTGGTTTTCCTCTTTGATATCGCTGGGAATATCGTTGTAGATCCGCCAACGAGAATTTTACCGGCTTCCAACGGTTCCTCGAACAATGGATCTTGAAATATTTTCGCCTCGTAGGTATCCAATGGTCGCTAATTTCTTCTTTGTTTTATTCTTCGTCCGGTTAGAAGGATCAGCATGTAGGGGCGTGTGCGATCGCCTGTCTACCGACCTTCGACTTTTCTCCAGTTGTTGAGGAACTCTTCAATAAAAATACGTCCGTTGCCAATGAATTCAATTATAAGTATATTCAACAAGAAAAAAAACGACTTTTACAAAATTCGAGGAAGCGGGGGCTGGGAACAATACTTGTCAGTTGTCACGTGACCACGCGCGCTTGTGATTGGCCTACGATGCTGACAGATTACACAGCTAATGTAGAATTATAGTTGAAGACCACAGATAATGAATATCAGTCTTCAACAATTGTTCTGATTTGATTTATTATTTTAGTATGTTGAAATTTTTTTTATGTACTTAATTTTTGTGTTCGAATATGAACTGACGTTCTAGAACGATATTTTTGAATTGTATTCTTATTATAATTTATGTGACATTTTAATTCATTTGATTAAATTTGACAAACTAGAATAAATACCGTAATATTATTTAATATTTTTACATATTTAATAAACTTACTGACATTCTAGAATGATAATTTAATGTTTGCACATTTTTTTAAGTCATTGATTGACATGACATTTTGGAATTATTATTTTGATTTTAATTTTATTATTATGTTTTGCATTTTATTATTTTGATTGGAATTGTATCAATTTGATTTATATTCTATTATTAATATTTGCATGCCATTAATAACTAAGGCAAACATGACGCTCTCATGTGTGTACTGTACTCATGTTTGAGCAAATAAAGAATGATTATGATTATGATTATTGCTGACACTCACGTGTCCGTCTATCTGTCCATCTGTCCGTCTTTCCGACGTCTATCACAAAATTTTGTTCTGAAGTATTTTTTTAACTTTCCTTTGACCTATGAACTTGAAATTTAGTGATATCATGTATTATTACGTATATTTTAATAACAAATACCAATGCATTCTACATTTGATAGGAACCCTAAATTTCGAAGTCCGACATGGACTTGGCCGGTTTTTACCTACTTTAGAAAAACTATGCGGACCAACAGACAGACACAAAAAGTGACTTTGTATAATCCTATTTTTTATGGGACAATCCCACTGCACTATTCCCACTGCAACTCCTGAAAGCCAGTATCAACAGTGGCGACCACCAGAAAAGCGCCGAGGCAATGAAGCTCGACGAAGTCCCGGAGAATGAATTTAACTGTTTTGCATCCCGCAACGAAATTAATCAGAAACGAATAACGGAGGAGTAGGGAAAAGTACAAATTTCCACTTTCCTCCATATCAAGCAGGAGACAGAACAAACAAGGCCAATAGGCACAAAGGGTCGTTTACAACTGGGATAAGCCCAGTTGCCTAGCACCACGGATAAAAAATAGCATTAATATTAATGGGTCCTACCATCCACGGGACTTTTAATAAACACCTTTTTGTCTTAGAGATTACGGACAGCCCGCTGTGCTGAGCATGCATGGATGAGGACGATACAGCAGCGCACCTGCTCCTAAGCTGCCCAGTAATCGCTGGTTATAGGGCCAAATACCTCGGCGAACCAGGTACCGCACATGAGGTAGTCAGCAACACGAAGGCTCTGCTGGTCTTCCTCGGGCAGTTGGGATGGATCGAGTGAGGAAGTTGGCAGAAGGTTAATTCCCACCCGTACGCAAAATACGCGCTTGGTCGTGGAGTTGCGCCAAACAGCTCGTTTTAACCTAACCTAACCTAACCTAATGGGTCCTACATTGTAGTCTGCTATATTTGTTTCCAATAATAGGTATGGCAAAAACGCTTGAACGCACGGAAATTTGTTCGAGTTTCCACATGGTCCGTATAGTAAACAACTCCTGATGCAGGCTGTACATAATAATCCTATTTATAGATTTCTAGCTTCTGCTAGTGGCTTCGACCGAAATTATCCCAGAAATAAAAAAGCATACCTTTTCTTTTAAAAGTGCCAATCCCCATACATGCTGCCTCTCTCTGTACTAAAATTCATCACAATTAGTCTAGGAGCGAAAATGTAACAAACTAACAGACAGGCAAAGTTTCTTTCGCATTTAAAATTGTGTATGGTTTTAAAGAAGTATATATATATAGATACAAACCTATAGACAGTGACACGTGAACGAATCCGTCGCATACCTTGACGGTTGGAGTTGGTGCGTGAACTACTGATATTCCACATCATTACCTCGGTGATGCGCCGGGTTTTTGCTTCTACTCATTTCCTCCCTTCCAAGGAAATGCTGTTTATATATTATGAAAAACAAAATTGATCTTCCCAACAAGATAGGTTGGGTTCTGTCAGCTGTAAGTCGTTTTTAGATAGAAAGCTACATTGCGTTTATCGATATGATTATTTTGACGATGATATTTCTGCATAAAACATAGGAAACTATGTTACAGAAAATAAATCAATTGGTTAGATAATGAACTGGTGGGACTTTCCTGTATTGAATCTATGTATATTTGGTAATCATTTTGTTATGATTAAATATATGTTGTTATATTTGCCAAAATGGGAAACTAAACCGAAACAAGTAATCTAAATAAATTAAAAACTAAACCCTATTAACTACAGATACAGATACCCAAACTGCTGATATTTTTATACTGAACCTACTAATTTATATTCTTGAACTCACAATTTTGTCCCCTTTTATTAAAAAAAATCAGAAACCCCTTCTTTTTAGAGTTCCGTAGCCAAATGGCAAAATCAGCACCCTTATGGATTCGTCATGTCTGTCTGTCCGTCCATATGTCACAGCCACTTTTTTCCGATTCTATGAGAACTATGCTGTTGAAACTTGGTAAGTAGATGTATTCTGTAAACCGCAATAAGATTTTCACACAAAATAAGAAAAAAAAACAAAAAAATTTGGGAGTTCGCCATACTTAGAACTGAAACTCAATTTTTTTTTTCATTAAACCCATACGTGTGAGGTATCTATGGATAGGTCTTTAAAAATTATATTGAGGTTTTTGATATATTTTTTTCTAAACTGAATAGTTTGCGCGAGAGGCACTTCCAAAGTGGTAAAATGTGTCCCCCCCCCTGTAACTTCTAAAATAAGAGAGTGATAAAACTAAAAAAATGTATGATGTACATTACCATGTACATCACTGAAAATTGGTTTGAACGAGATCTAGTAAGCAGTTTTTTTTTAATACGTCATAAATCGTAAACCGCAATTTACCAAGTACGGAAACCTTCGTGCGCAAGTCCGATTCGCACTTGGCCGGTTTTCTGAGTGTAACATCCGACATTTTAGTTGTTGACAAGCCTTTATTTACGAGTAACTTGCCTTAATAAATAGTATGTGTGGGTCAAATCTTGCTCCTGTATTTTAAAAACCTTTTTACAAATAAATACAACCGACTTCCGACAACCTTAAAAACACTACAAAGTGAAAAATAACTTATATTTCTGCAATCGGTGTAACTGTTTTTGTTTCTTAGTTTCATAACACCGACTGCTGAAATAGAAGTTATTTTTCACTTTGTAGTGTTTTGATTTGGAAGTCGGTTGTATTTTTTTGTAAAAATGGTTTTATTATGACATGACATTCATGAAAAAGTTCTATTTACAGAAAAGGTACCTCATCATCTGCCTAGCCTTTTTCCCAACTATATTGGGGTCGGCTTCCAGTCTTACCGGATTCAGCTAAGTACCACTGTTTTACATGGAGCGACTGCCTATCTGACGTCCACAACCCAGTAACTGTGTAACACGATACCTCTTGGCAAGACTGGTGTCAGATCTCAAGCTTCTGACTACCTGTAACGACTGTCAAAGATCTTCAAATGACAGCCGGGACCAACGGCTTAACGTGCTTTCCGAGGCACGGAGGAAACTCGGTATGTTGAAATGGTCACCCATCCACTGACCGACCTCGTCAAGCGTTGCTTAACCTTGATGATCGACTCGTGCGGCTGTTATTATTTAGCCACGAGCTCCTCAGAAAAGGTACCTATAAAGCCTAAAGTTATGCCATAATAGATTACCCGAATAACATGAAATTTGAACATAGGTAACCGGTGAAATGAGAGTGTATCAGAGTGAACTGATACACTCTCATTTCACCGGTAATGTGATCTGCGTATAGAGCGTACCAGTGTGATTTTGTGTTATGAAATGGCTTAAATAATTAACAGACATTCGATTGCAGATATCCCGATAGATTTTCCGTTGTTTATTGAAGAGTTCTGTTGCATATTTCCAAAGTTTGTCATCAGATCTTCACCAAATTTAAATGGAACCGATTCCGGAACATATGTACTCTTGCAAAAAAAAAAGAATGTTTAAAATCGGTCCACAATTGACGGAGAAATCGGAATTATCGGTTTATGTATATTCGTGTATTTAGTTTATTTACTTTTTGTGTATTTAATGTATGTATTTATAGTTTGTATGTATATCTTTGTATTTGAATAAATATTACCTATTGAGATTTATTGTCATTATTGCACCTACCACTATTTGTCTCTGCATCACCCAAAAGTCGACTGGTAGAAAATGCCTAAGGCATTTAGTCCGCCTCTGTACGTTTTAGTGCATGAAGTATTAAATAAATTAAAACTTTCCAAAAACCTCCTCCTTTTTGCAAAGTCGGTTAAAAACCAGTTATCCCCAATTTGGAGCTGAAATGCATACACATTTGGTTTGCATGAGTCTGCCCAATCCCTCGGGGAATACAAGCACTTTCTTCTTTCTTTCTTTCTATTTGGCTATAATCGGGTAAAAAACCCAATCCCCACTGGAAGAGACATTGAAACTAACGGTATCATGTCGAGCATATATCCACGTATCCGTTGACACTCAGGCGTATCTAGTGAGCCGACGTCACGTATCCGCATCGCCGTATAATCCGACGCGAGATTGACTGTTGGCCTCCCGGGCCTGTTTCCTAGCCAAACTTGCTGATGATAATACTGTTTTGTGTTTTGCTTTACTAGATTCTACGTATGTTGTGTCTTCATGGTTGTCTTTGTTATCATTTCCAACAATAAGTTTATTCCAAGCTTTTTGACGTCACTGGATGGAGAACAGTGGTTGCCCAGTGGTATAAGCCGCGACTTATAAGTTGTCGGTCGTGGGTTCGAGCCCAGGCAGGCGCTTTACTTTGTGTAAATTACTTCATCACAACTGCTCTCAAAACGGTGAAGGAAAACATCGTGAGGAAACCGGCATGTCCTAGAACCAAAATTTCGAAAACATGTGACATCCACCAACCCGCATTGGACCCGCGTGGTGGATTACGGCCCATTCTCTCTCACAGAGAGGAGGCCTGTGTCCCAGCAGTGGGAACATTAAAAGGCTGATGATGTGTGATGTGATGTGTGGATGAAGATGGAGGTGATGGCCATAGAAATGATAGATGGACTGTGTGAGGAGTGATATGAAAGAAATGGGAGTCAGTGATAGTGTGACGGGGGACAGGACGGTATGGAAGAAGAAAACGTGTTGCACCGACCCCAAGTAAAATAGGGTAAGGGCAGGGAGATGATGATGACGTCTCTGGTTTCTTTTCATAATACAGTTTGGGTTTGCTTTTGGCCGTTGATGAAAGCGTTGTCGACAATTGATGAACATAAGTTTGATATACATGTTTTTATACTTGCGTCGACACCCTTGCACCATCCCATCTTCCTAGCACGGTGAGCTGTGCTGGGGCAGCTGCTGCAGGTGCTGAAAACCTCAAACGGCGCAAATACAACAACTTTATGGGTAATTATGTGTTTGAGCCGTTTGGGGTTGAAACACTAGGGCCATGGGGTCCGAGTACACACCTCTTATTTCGGGATATCGCCAAGCGGTTGTTCGACTCTTCTTCACTTTTTTCTGGCCAAAGATTCAGCATTGCCATCAAACGTGGCAATGCTGCCAGCCTTCTGGGCACTTTTCCTGTTGGCAGCGATGTGGACGAATTTTTTTGACGCCCCGTAATTGTACATATTTTTATTCTTATTTTAGTTCTAATATTAGTTTGTAAATAATAATGTACATATTAGGTAAATAAATTATTGATCTTTGGAGATTTTTTAATTCAATCACCAAATTTTGCATATTTCAATCAAACTTCGTAAAATTTACTTACCGTCCTTACCCTACGTATATAATTTATTTTCTCCGATTTTAGTAATTTGCCAAATATTTTCATGTCATGTAATCCGACACACAATTGACTGACGGTCACTCGAGGCTACTTAGTTGATATTTTAGCATAAAAATCACCTAAAATAAGGCTGTAATAAAATATTTCAACGTCTCGTTATGCATGAAAGTGTTTAAAGAAACTCATGACAAAAACAAAATCAGCTTCTACCTGAATAAACCTTTTAATTCAGAATATAAAACCGGCGAAGTGCGAGTCGGGCTCGCGCACGAAGGTTTCCGTACAGTTATAACGTCACAAACATCACGTTTGTTGTGTAGGAGCCCCACTTAAATATTTAATTTAATTCTGTTTTTAGTATTTGTTGTTGTAGTGGCAACAGAAATACATCATCTGTGAAAATTACAACTGTCTAGCTATCACGGTTCATGAGATGTAGCCTGGTGACAGGCAGAAAGAAAAACCGCGGCGTCTTAGTAATAAGGTCCCGTATTTACCATTTGGGTACGGAACCCTAAAAAAAGACAAACCCACATTAAAAATTAAACACTCCACTTCATTTTAGAACAAACTGAAAGTACATAAAAAAAACAGAAATTACAAAATGGCTATTTGCCTCGGCGAGCAAACTCGTATTTTTGAATGTAAAATATAAACTTGCCTTTACGGCCGATTTTAATGCCAGTTGTAAATATTAATTTGTTGCCAAAACTTCAATAATTCTGTTAACGTCCGCTTTTGATGCGAACGTACCTACTTGCTGTTCCGACGGGAAAACAAATTTTACTTCATTTAATTTTACTTGATTGGATTAAACTTCACCATTCTAAGAATGTTTGTTTGTTGGACTAGCTTTTTAATTTGGCTAATGGTTTGGAGTTACAAAGCTGAGATTAGTTACATAATTTATATCTCAAAATATACTATGGCAGGCCCAAAATACGAGAATAAGCTGGATTCCTTCAATAAGAACTGTACTTTAGCAGCTTTTAATAGAGAAGACTGGAAAGAGATTAGGGAGGACTTCGAACTGCACTGGGAGACACTACAGAGTCTCCAGACAAGTGGCATTCGATGCCAGCGAAGGCGATAGTCGAAATGTCTAAATGTAAGGGATTGATCACGTGATTTTTTGATATCGAATGACGATGATAGAATGTCATTAGTCTAGGGCCTCAGTCTTTAATATTTCCATAATAATATTAGGATAGTATTTAAAAGAGCGAAAATAACTAAATTTAAATTAAAGGTGTAAAAATACTGAATATGGCCTACCGAAATACTTAGTGGGCGACAAATAGTGGGCGAATACAAATTTTTAAAACAACGACTTGAAAATAAAACTTTGTCGACGGAGCCCAGCTGCACGGGGCTTCTTTTTCTATCGTACTGGAAAAAAGTAGTAAAAGTAACTCAACATGAAGGAGATGACGGGAGCTAATATCGCTCGCTTTACTCTTCGAACCTAACCTATCCGTGTCGGGGTTCTCTAAGCTCCCGAGCTCGCTTCGCTCGCTCTTGGTAATTCGTTGAGAACACGAAATAACCCGAACGCCCGCGCTGCACAGCAAATTCGCCTCGTAAGTTGTTCTGCTATTTTCAAAAGAATAATATGCTAAAATAGATAAATAGAACCCCAAATACAATTAAATTATTATTATTATTAATTCACAAAAACCTCCTAAAAGGTATTACTCAAACCGGATAAATAGTTACTTACTGGGTATAATAGTCGCCCATTCAGTATATTTTTCACCCGGTCAATAATTTCTTATAATATTGTAAATGCGAAGGTCTGTCTGTCTATTTGCTACACGAATTTTGATGATTTGAAAAAATAAAAGAGGAAAAGGACATTGGATACTTTTTATGCCAGAATTACGTTCCCTTGGGATAATTTTCGACGCGAGCAAAGCCGCTGACAAAAGCTGTACGGACTTCTTAACAGCTGAACGGTTTTAGATGAAACTTGGCACACGAGTTACAAGTTGCCACAAGTTTCCTTGGGGTAGTTTCCGACATTGACGCGAAAGTAGAAACTAGTAATTAAGGTTACACTAGTCGACGGCACGAACTTTTTCGTGCGCGGGATTAAAATGCTGCATCAGACAACACGTGCGAAAGATATAGATGCTTTGAAGAGCAGTAAGAAGTTAGTTCGCGTACGAATTAGCACTTTTGCAAGTTTGTAGCGAAATGGCTGATGATTTAGGAAGAAAATGAGCGCGCAAAATTTTATAAACAGACCTTTGGGAGTCTAGATATCATTAAAAAACGACTAGATGTATATTTTCAAAATAAAATTATTTGCATTGTTGAACTACTAATCTATCCTTGTATGGAGGCCGTTTTGCAATTTTCCTTCTTCTTATGGCATTTATTTCCGCCCAAAGATGCGTAAAAAATAGTGTTGAAATATGGAACATTCGACGCTCATCATTTTCAAATATTTTTACTTTTTTGTTTCCATACAGGGCTAGATAATTATGAGACAAATTGATATCAGTTTTTATTTTGAACGTACATTGTCAAACAGTGGAGTAATCGCCAGGCTACGTTTGTATGGTAGAATGATCGACTAGACTAGAAAAAATACGAATTATTGCAGAACCAACATAAGACTTGTTTCTTCAACACCACCTCTCTATCCGTATTCTTCTACTTCTCCTCAATTCCTACGCAAACGGTTTGAGTACCTCGTCCCTAGGGGTAAACCTTATCGCACGACCACTCTGATTCTCCTTCGTACTCCGCGTCACACTTCTAGCCGCTACGATGGCTCCTTCTCTGTTATTGCAGTGCATCTCTGGCACTCTCTTCCACACTTCCTACGCGATAGCCCTTCTCTCTATGTCTTCAAGAGGAAAATTGAGGAGCATTTCCTTTCAATGCAATGGATTATAATATATGTATTTGTCTTTATAAACGTAGGTAGATCTTTTAAGTATTATTATGTAACTAGTTTTATGTTACTATAAAGGTATATATATTGTACACTGGATCACCGCCCTCTATTATGATCTCTATCACTCAAAGGTTTGCTGAAAGAAAAGTCCATTTGGAGTTAAAGCTCGCTTTTGTACATGAATTTTGTTATCTATGTGTTTAAATGTAACTGTCTTGGTGTAGAAAGATGGGTCTATATCTAAGATAACAATCAATCATCTTTATCATCATTATCCTCATCATCATCATCATCAGCCTTTCTTTTTTTAATTGTTCCCACTGCTGGGACACAGGCCTCCTCTCTGTGAGAGGGAATGGGCCGTAAACCACCACGCGGGCCCAGTGCGGGTTGGTCAGTCAATCAATCAACCTAGCATTTTCTCAAATATATCGGGTTACCAGATTAAGCTGGGTACGAGTATTTAACATGGAGTAACTGTTTCTATTTGACCTCCACAACCCAGTAACTGGGTAACACGATACCCCTTGGCAAAACTTGTATCAGAGTTTATGGCTTTTGACTACCGCAACGACTGTCAAAGATCTTCAAATGATAGCCGGGATCAACAGCTTAACGTGCTTTCTGAGGCACGGAGAAGTAAACCCCTGCGGCCATTATTACTTGACCATGAGCATGTTATTTCTAAGAACGTCATCATTAAAATCTGGCTAAACCTAGGTGAAACTCAGTATCCACGGTTCTAGAAAATTTTCTTTGAGCAAAATTCAAAAAGCTTCATTCAGAGTGCTCAAAGTTATACTCAACAGGTGACTTTGTCTTACTTTGTCTCCCAGATAAATTACTTCACGCAATGGAAATTCCAAAATTTGCCGACGCCTTGGAAGTGGCGTCCCAGACCGTTGTGTTGATTTAGGTACTGTAAAGGTGCCTCGAATAAAGCTGTAGGAGTACCTGAAATATTCCTTTGTTTCGTGTTGGAAAAACGCTTAGACGTGACTTGTGGTGGAAAGTAAAGGTGAAATCGTGGGCGTTGGTTGGATATCTTCATTATAGTAATCGTACCTGGATTCGTCCGCGTGGTATGTTGAAAAAGAAGTATTCTATGTCCTTCGTTTATCTATATTAATGATCAAAATAATCTATACTAATAATATTATAAACAGGAAAGATTTTTTTGTTTGTTTGTACCGAATAGGCTCCGAAACTACTGGACCGATTTAAATAGTATATTATGCAACTAGTGAATAAAGGACGGTTTTAAAGCGAGGGCCATAGATGAATCACGAACAAGTAAAGGATTCTATCAACTGAATCACGACCGTAGGGAGTGATTCATGATGATTGAATCACGAGCATAGCGAGTGATTCAAGTGTTAGAATCCTGAGCGACGCGAGTGATTCATGGCCCTCGATATAAATCCGTTTTATTCAAGAGTTGCATACTATATTTTATACCATGACTACGAGAAAAAGAAAGATTTAAGCGAAAAGCACAAGGAATAATAATAAATAAATGTTTTATTACCTTCAAAATTAACAAAAAAAATTAAAAGTCTTAGTTTCACATTTTCTGTAAATTGAAGCTGAGCTAGGTAACAGCATCTGTGTTTCAGCGGCCAGTGACCACCTCCGTTACGTTACATAATTATAATTAACTAAACACCAATGCAATTAAAGTTTAGAATCCAAATAAGTATTCACTAAACATCTCAGACTAAAATCAAAATCATGAAAATCATTATTGAAATCCTAAATATTAACAAACTCAAAATCAAATCGATGAAGAAATTTGAAAGTCGAATATTCTTTGCACAAGGAGTTTGTATCGAGTATTTTATGCGCAAGGAGGTTGTATAGCATCGAGATGTACGTCGAATATATATTGGTGTGTTCTAAATTCAAACACCAAAACAGTGAGTAAAAGTGCTTTTTATTCACTGAAAACAGTGAATAAAATAAGCTTTTTAGAGGTGGAATGGTATAAAAAATATTTCACCTATGGAAAGCTACATTATTCCCGAGTAACATAGGCTATTTTTAATCCTGAAAACGGATCCTGTGGGGTGGCCCACAGGATCGAAGCCGCGGGCAACAGCTAGTAATAAAGAGGAAAGATTTTTTTGTTTGTTTGTTTGTACCGAATAGGCTCCGAAACTACTGGACCGATTTAAAAAATTCTTTGACCAAAAGCTACATTATTCCTGAGTGACATAGGCTATTTTTAATCCCGAAAACGGGTCCTGTGGGTGGTCCACGGGAGCAAAGCCGTGGGGAACAGCTAGTTAAATATTGTTCTGCGTGAAAAGGTAACAAAAACAGACAAACCGTGTTACTTGCCCAATCAATCAGCGATGAGGCACTGGTCAAGTCAAAGCTCCAGAGCCTTGAGCACCGTCGCCGAGTTGCCAGCTTGTCGGTTTTTTTCGGTTACATTTCGGGGAGTGTGTCATGGAATTGCACGATCTAATTCCACCTAGTCCGTTTCATCATCGGACTACCAGACGAACGGCGATGCGCCATCGGTACATGGTGAACATCCCACCCATACGCACATGAAGTTTTGGAAACACTTTTATTATGCGTACAGCTAAGGAGTGGAATTCCCTGCCGGAATTTGTGTTTCCTGACAGCTACAATCTGGGAGTCTTTAAGTAAAGAGTGAATAGGTTATTTCTAGGCAAGCGTGTTTCACATTCGACCACATCATCACTGGTGAGAATGTGGTCAAACGCGAGCCTAAAAAATATATAAATAAAAAAATTATGATGTCTATGGAAGTATGGATTTTTGTTATTTCCTACATTTGCAGATTTGCACACCAATGTTAATCTGGAATATTGACTCTATAATAAAAAACGTGATCAAAAAATTGGTAAAATAGTAAACAGTACACAGTCACATGAAAGTGGTTCACGAGTGGTTGACTCAGCCAAACATTGCAACCGCAGAACAAATATACTCGTAGTGGTCCTTTTGGGGACGAAGTTAAAAGCGAACCAAATATTGATTTTGAATAACTTTGTGAATAATGCGGGCTTTATAAATTTGTAAGATTCTGATTCGGTTCTGACCAAAATGGCATAATCGATTTTCTTTTATTTGTTTACAAATGTCTATTTGTGTTAGTGTACCTATATGTGTATGATTTAATTTTCATTTTTGAGCAAATCACGAAACAAAATTTAGAAGAAAAGGTGATTTTTGTACAGTGTTTACCGAAGAACGTTCAGCTGAATATTCGTTTGCTCGAAGAATGGTCGCCCGAATTATCGTTTTCCCAAAGTATTGGTCTCATGAAAGATTGCCCGAAGAACACACATCACATCATCAGCCTATTAATGTTCCCACTGCTGGGACACAGGCCTCCTCTCTGTGAGAGGGAATGGGCCGTTATCCACCAAGCGGGCCCAGTGCGAGTTGGTGGATGTCACATGTCTTCGAAATTGGTTCTAGGACATGCCGGTTTCCTCACGATGTTTTCCTTCACCGTTTTGAGAGCAGTGGTGATGAAATAATTTACACAAATTAAAGCGCCTGCCTTGGCTCGAACCCATGACCTACAACTTGTAAGACGCGGCCGATACCACTGGGCCACCACTGCTCTGCCCGAAGAACACGTCCATTTAATGTACGGGTCGTAAGTCCGTACACTGATTAGCTGTTAGTTGGTTGGAGAGAAACCCGTCACAGTTAGATCTGCTATTTAAGTATGTTTGAGTTAAGTATGGCGACTATTTTTTAACCGACTTTCGAAAAAGGAGGAGGTTCTATGTTCGACTTCTTGTATGTTTTTTTTTTATGTATGTTCACCGACATCTCCGTCAATTGTGGACCGATTATCAAAATTATTTTTTTGTTTGAAATAGTATGTTTCGAAATTGGTCCCATTTTAATTTGGTGAAGATCTGATGAAGATCTTCGAAGATATACAACAGAACTCTTCAACAAATAAAGGCAAATCTCTCGGGACTGCTGCAATCGCATGTCTGTTTATTGTTTATACCATTTCATAACATAACATCACGCCAGTACGCTCTTAAGGTGTAAGCAGATCTCTCATTTGATCGGTTTTGTTCAAGTTTCATGATATTCGGGTAATCTATTCTGGCGTTATAGGAAACTTACTAAACAACTTGCCTATTAGTATAACTAAAAAGTGAAAAATAAAAAAGTTTTTTACAAAAAAATTACTACCGACTTCCAAATAATAAAACTACAATGTGAAAAATAACTTTAAAAATCTTTTTTCTCACTTGTTTTGGATAGCAACACGGCTATAAGATCAATAGCTTGCAATAATCGTTTGCCCGAAGAACTGTTGGTAGTAATATTATGGTAAATAAATAAGGAATGTTGAAGAAGAAAAAACAAAGTAGGTATTTTTTAACAAAATAGGTTAACGTTTCCCTACAGATTCCATAGAAAATGCTGTGTAGGTATACATACTTCAACACAATACCTATATATTCACCCATCTAATAAGATTCAACTGGATTGCCAACTTTATTTTCCAGACTTGTTGTACAAATTCAACGCAGAAATTTTTCTTTTCATGTAATTTGCACAAGCTTCGGGATAACTAGAAAAGTTCTCTACCAGAAAAAATATAAAAAGGACGTCTTCAAGCGAGACAAATAAGGACGAGTATTAACACGAATGTAATGGGAGAAGGTCAGTGTAAAACAGCCCTAACAGTAATTGTAGAGGTTGTACAAAAGATTGAGAACTCAAAAAAGGCCAAAGAAGTTTTGGGTCTTAAGAAACTCTAGGGACGTTGGATTAAAAAAAGGAATTTGTGAGACATTATTATGGTGTTGGGATTGATACTTTTAAAAAGTCTTCTTCCGGTTTTAGACCAGGGTCAATAATTTTTGAAAGGAAATAATTATAGTAGGATGAAACCCATTGGAAAAGGAGGAGAATATAACGAAAATTAAAGTAAAGGCAATTACACTTTATTCACATAACCTCAAAATTCAAATTATCAAGTTTTTGGTTTGTTGAAAACTTACCTTTTAATTTCCCAAAGATACTGTAATTTTTTTGATCAAAGATATTTATTATTCACCTTATTTTGACATAATATCGAAAAAGCACCCTAATTTTCAATCGAAAATTCTCACGTCAAAATATCTGCTTTTTATAAAAAGTCGTTGGGCTTTTGGTTCGTTGAAATTTTTACTTTCTTATGGTGTAAAAAAATATATACAGGCACTGGTCTATTTTTAACCGACTTTCGAAAAAGGAGGAGGTTCTATGTTCGACTTCTTGTATGTTTTTTTTTGTATATTTTCACCGATATCTCCGTCTATTGTGGGCCGATTTTGAAAATTCTTTTTATGTTCGAAAGAGTATGTTTCGAAATTGGTCCCATTTTAATTTGGTGAAGATCTGATGAAGAACTTCGAAGATATATAACAGAACTCTTCAATAAATAACGGCAAATCTTTAGGGACTGCTGCAATTGCATGTCTGTTTGTTGTTTATACCATTTCATAACATAACATCACGCCAGTACGCTCTTAAGGGGTAAGCAGATCTCTCATTTGATCAGTTTTGTTCAAGTTTCTTGATATTCGGGTAACCTATTCTGGCGTTATAAGAAACTTACTGAACAACTCGCCTATTAGGTTAGGTAGGTACAACTAAAAAGTGAAAAATAAAAAAACTTTTTTACAAAAAAATACTACCGACTTCCAAGTAAGAAAACTACAAAGTGAAAAATAACTTTATTTTTTTAAGTCGGTGTCGATAACGCAAAAAAATGGTATCTACGAAAGACACCGACTTCCAAAAATTAAGTTATTTTTCACTTTGTAGTTTTCTTATTTGGAAGTCGGTAGTATTTTTTTGTAAAAAAGTTTTTATTGGTTATATCAATATTTGTGTATTGAAACTTACTTGGAAATCCTATTTTCTTTTTACGATTAGGGTGCGTATTGCCCGTATTTTGCGGCGCACGCGTATAAGAGGGACTAGATAAAATTAAAATCTCCTCCTACTACACTACTACAAACGTACACGTACATATAGTTCCTACTATACTATTATAAACGTGAAAGTTTGAGAGGATGGATATCCATCCATCGTTGCCTATAACAAATGTCTATCCAGACGTTTGTTAATATTTTTAGGCAACGATGTGGTCAACGATGCAGCACGCTTGCCTAGACGAAACATGAAACTTGTTTTATGAAACTTTACAGAAATATAGCTTATCGATATCGGAATAATTATAATAAAAAATGTAAAAAAAATTGTTATTTTTTTTTTTTTTTTGTTGATTTATTTATAAAGATTTTGTGAAAAGTAGTAATAAAACGCGGGTGGAGCCGCGGGCGGCAGCTAGTTAGTCATAACGATTATCGATAAGTCCTGAATGTAATGTACTCGTAATAATGTATGGTATTAACTTGTACCTACGATTGTAATGACACGTGGTCAATCCCAATTTCTCGATTTTTACCCGACTGTGGTAGGGTAATGTTTTTAGGGTTCTGCACCCAAGCGTACGTGTAAACCGGGACCCTATTACTAAGACTCCGCGGTCCGTCTGTCTGTCTGTCTGTCACCAGGCTGTATCTCATGTACCGTTATAGCTAGACAGTTGAAATTTTCACAGATGATGTATTTCTGTTGCCACTATTACAACAAATACTAAAAACAGGAAAAAAAAAAGAAAATGGGGCTCCCATACAACAAACGTGATTTTTTTGCCGTTTTTTGCGATAATGGTACGGAACCCTTGGCGCGAGTCCGACTCGCACTTGGCCAGTTTTTTGACAATGCTTAGCGCTGATAGTATGTCACTTTTTCTAGAACCTACAAAAAATTAATCTAAGAATCGTACCAAGTAGGTATGTAACTCCCAATACTTTCTGTTAACCCCAAGGGGAAAAAGTCAAGAGATTTACTTCCTACATCTCCCCTTTTATTCTTCAAAAACAAACAGTGCAACCGAGCATAATTTAGCCAATAGTTACCATATAAACTCAATATCGTTAGTAACACAATCACGGCTGAGCAGACAGGCCATAGTCCTGAATCTTGTTCCCAGTCAATATTTTACGTGGATGCAACGGACCGATGTGGTTTGTTCCGCTACGAACTTTCAGCAACTAACTTTGCGAGTTCTGTGAGAACTTTATTTAGTCGTAAGGTCGGAGGTAATTGATTGTCTCTGAATAAGTATTTCAGTTGGTTTTAGCTTCCTTTTAGGTTTTTTTTTATTTGCCTATTAGGTGGGCGTTTTTTATAAAAGCCTACGTGATTTTTTTGTGCAATTATTACAGATAATACTTTTAAAGGTAATCTGAAAATAAACTTACTGTAATTATGTTAGATAACCCACAGATAACTGTGTATTGCTCTCATCAAGCAATAGACAAAAAAAAATTGTTTTAAATACGAGGCTTTTGGCTAATTTGTACCTATAGTGAATGCCACTCTTTATTTTGTATTGAGCGTTGAGTTTGTGTAGAATAAACAATTTTTCTTTCTTTTTTCTTTATATTATCTGTGCTGTAATTCATGAAGGTTTTATTAGAAATCTTGACAAAAAAAAGACTTTTTATCTTGTTTTCCTCTTTATCTTGTTGTTAAAGCTTTATAAAACGTACATGTTGGAAATTATTTGCCACACGCAATGGTGACACCAGAATCTTGAAATATTTCTACAGTCACAATATAGTAATGCTATACTTGTGTCTAATAAGCTGATAGAAAAAAAGTTCTGGAGTGGCGACCGCGAACCGCAAGCCGTTGCGTTGGAAGGCCTCCCACTAGGTGGACCGATGACCTGGTGAAGGTTGCGGGGATCCGCTGGATGTGAGACGCACGGGACCGGTCAATGAGGTAACGCTTGGGGGAGGCCGATGTCCAGCAGGACGTCTTTCGGCTGATATGATGATGATGATGCTGATATATTACATCAATCTTATTTATCAAAAAACTCGCTTCTAATATGATTACGTTAAACAATGATTAGAAGACTCTAAATTTGCTACAGAAAACTTGAATTACAGACACACATATTACACCTTACAATATATTTAGAAAGATTTTTAATAAATAAGGTCTTTAATAATTTGTCAAAAGATAGATCAAATACCTAAAAATACAATAAACAGAAGTGGATTTCTAAGCGAGTACAAAGCGGAACGCAGCGCCCCAACGGATGAATAGACTCGACAAGTTTCATATTATTTTCTGTCGCAATATAAGGGCTATATTTCTTCTGCTAAGGTCAAGCACCTGAACATTATTATGAAATATGATGATGCAATATTGCTTTTGCCGACTTTTATTTATCTGCGTACTCCGGCAGGGCATTCCACAGCTAACTGTGGAATGCCCTGCCGTAGTCTGTGTTCCCTGAAAGCTACAACCTAGGGGTATCAAGAGGGAATAGGTTACTTCTAGGCAAGCGTGCTTCACCGTCGACGACATCATCGCTTACCATCAGGTTTGATAAGGGTCAAACGCAAGCCTATCAGTAATAAAATAAAAAAGTAAAATAAAATTGATTTTGTTTATAATGCAAATTTGGTTTTGAATAGTTAGTTACTATTGGAACCACAAAAAGGGGCCCCATCAATCCTTTCCTACTATTGGAACCACAGGAGGTTCCGGTGTTGTATTTAAGAGGCCACGGTCTCTTCTGCGGGCTGATGGTGATTACCAAGGTGATTTTAGTGAGTTAAAAAGCCAACACCCCTTGGTTTTTTCTTTAAAGGCCAGACCCCTTTTGTAGATTTCTCCCGTAAACAAAAAAGAAGTTGCTACTGTACTGGTAGCAATATGTCACAATGGAAAAACCCAATTTTATTGATTTTGTGGGGAGTTTCTGAAATAAGAACGGAGTCACGCGACCTTTCGCATTGATATAAATAACAGATAAATTGTACATTTATCTTTGTCAGGTTAGAGTATCTCCAATGCAATTCTTCATTATTGTTAGGAACAGATGGTTGAACTTCAAAACCACCAGAAGAAAAAAAAAACACCAGACTAAAATTTAAAGTATTTATTTCACTTAAATAATTTACGGCGTTTTTCTTCGTACATCTAAGTATGCAATATACATACCTCATTTCCTTAGAAATGTTTGGTTTTACCTTAAATATAGTAGGTTATGGTAGTAATATGTAATTGATCTAAAAACACTGTAGGTATCACTACTTTTTATGACGTTACCTATTCATGACATCATAAAACGAAAAATTTAAGTGAAGCATTTGACATTCTGTACTACTGCCGCAGTAATCTGCCTTTATCATATCAGCAGCTTTTGCTCCCATCATCATAACAGGAGCGTTAGTATTGCCACTAGGAATTAATGGAATAACCAACGCATCGACCACTCTCAGTCCATTCACATTATGGACCCTCAAAAATTCGTCTACTACACCACTATTACCATCAGTTGGCATACTGCAAGTCCCCGCACCATGCAGCATTGACACCGGAGAGTTCTTCGAGTAACACTCCCAGTATTCATCCGAACCCCACTCTATGTCTTCACATCCAGTCACATACAATCTCGGAATACTGCCCTGATTATTGTTGAAACATGAAGTGTTTATCAAAGTATTCATATACTTTACCCCTTCTGTAACCACTTTTAAATCATAAAGAATAGAATAGAATATACTTTATCTACACTCACAACGTAATGTTCCAAATATGAATTCAAAAAATATTGCATAAACACGTACTTTGTATTCGTGGATAGGTAAAATTAAAAAAAAAATACCTTTACAATGCAACATTTTCCTTCGATTTTCAAACAACTGCATCATAAAATAACTTTTTAATGTTTATAGCACACTTTTACTTTTTAATTTATTGGCGCTTATGGGCTCATTGACTTAATGTAGAAAAGTAGTGTCACTGTCTATGGATACGCGCGCTGCGCAGTCATGGTGCAATGATACGTAGTATCTCTAAGTCGTCTGTGGTGCAATGATAATCTAAATTGCCCGCCATACCGCATATTTTTTTCGTTTCCACTTTTATTATATTTCAACTGTATGAGTGAAGATAAAATAGTGTATGCAACTGTATATAATTAGGTATTAAAACACTCGCGTGTTAATATTATCACATTCGGCTTCGCCTCATGTGATAAACCCACGCTTGTGTTTTAATATCCCCTTTTATATGACCGTTGCATAAACTACTATTATTGTACACCATAAAATTATACACATTTACAAGAAAAACTTATTAAGGTATGTATAAAAGCCCAAATAAATTATTAGCTTATCATGCGGATCCAATGCCTCTCAGTTTCACTTGTCTTCTTGATTTAAGATGTAAAAGAATGAGCAGTAGATTGTCTACTGCGTTAAAAATGTTGGCCGCTCCCTGTGATAAACAATAATTATCATCGAAGTTAATCATATTTCAAGTCAATCAGATTATAATATAATCCGTCTAAATATTTCGATAAACTTATATAATTACTGTGCTGTGATGTATATTTTGTCTAACGGATTCGCTCGCGTGAATCTCGAAATCACGAGAAATTTCTACCAGCATAAAAAATGTCCTCTATCTTAATTCAGGTTATGACCTAACCCATGTTTTAATACAGCTAGTTAAGCCATTGAGGCGTGATTGATTAACAAATATCCAAGTATTAGCCAAAGATGTGAAGAAATCTGCAGGTAAGTTTTTTTTTAATAAACTAAATTTTCATTAATTATTATGGATAGTAGAATAGATTGCTGCAGAATTGCCTGGAAATATCTAAAAAAATGTATGAGAGTCACCCAAAATATGTTAAAAAATTTCAAGTGAATCCAACGTCATTTGAAAGAAACTGTTGTATGATCGCTCGCTCGTGTAGCGCTCTCGCTCCGATCGTAACGTTACAATGAGCGTAATGGGACAATGAGTCATTCTTTTTCGTGCGTGCAGGCGGCGTTCATCGATTTATTAGACGTTGTTACGTCAATAAGGTTGGCAGCTCTCAGTTGCCAGTTCCAGGGTAAAGTATAAACCGTGTAACCCATAAATTGCGGCTAACTGATAGCTAGATGATGTTGCATACGCACCCACGACACTGGAAAAAATCCTAATGTAGGGCAAAGTTTAAAAAAAAACCGGCCAAGTGCGAGTCGGACTCGTGCACCAAGGGTTCCGTACCAAAAACAGCAAAGAAATCACGTTTGTTGTATGAGAGCCCCACTTAAATATTTATTTTGTTTTTAGTATTTATTGTTATAGCGGCAACAGAAATACATCATCTGTGAAAATTTCAACTGTCTTGCAATCACGGTTCATGAGATACAGCCTGGTGACAGACAGACAGACAGACAGACGGACCACGGAGTCTTAGTAATAGGGTCCCGTTTTTGCCCTTTGGGTACGGAACCCTAAAAACGAAAACCCAGTTGCGGCTAGATGCAGCCAGGCACACTGCAGTTGTATATTCTACTATCAAGAACAACATACATGCCGATTTCTGACGTCGGATCTCAAACTATATACTCTTCCACATCTATAATATTTGTAAGATTAATCTTTATCTGTTGCCTAAACATAACCAAATCTTCTCCTTTCACTTCCTAAATATAAACATGAGTGACACACGAATTAAAAGATAACCATTCTGAATTTTCAATCGGCAACCCCTTGATGGGCTGAGTTAGGGTGATAGATACATGAGGGGCCCAGCCGTCGGGTATGACGCGTCTATCTGATAGATTACAATGAACGCCTTTCTGTACAAGACTTCACTTCGTTTTACGATGGTTGATGGGCTAAAATGGCGCTTGTTACGATTAAGCTGTTTTTTTTTTTCATTTACGGGTCAAAAAATTGTGTTTGCTACTAAAAATTTATTTTACTCACTTAAATCAACTCTAGTGATTTTTTTACATGCTAGATTTTTAACTCAGAATAAAACAGGTATTTTACTACTTCTGAATTCCTCATTATCCGTAACTCGATTTCACTTACTGTAGAACGGTCTAACGGAAAGGTCTCTCTTTTTTTGTGCCAATCCCCAGGCGCCTGTGCCCACCTCATCCAAGTTCTGCCTGCGACAGCGACAACATCATCTGGCTATCCCGCCATCGGACAACCAACAATTCTTCTTCTAGTCCTTGGATGCCACTCGGTCACTACCCAACTCCACCTGTAATTCCCGCGCCTTGTGAGTTGGTAAACACAAATTAAGCATTTTATATGTGCCAATTACTTTACCTGCCTCACTGCCTCGTAAAATCATTCTCAACTTACTTTCTTTACACTTGAAAAATCTACCCATTTCTAAATCGTTAAGCAGCATTTTAGCGCTCCGTAATAAAACCTGTAGTTAAACTTATCGCTCTCTGCCGTAATTTGAAAATGGTTCAATTTGAGCAATTGATCAGTTTCGCGATACAATCGCAAATTGTAATAAAAAATACTTTCGAAAGTTTTAGGCCGCTTGTACACGCTCAGAAAATTCACCGGACCTAAGCAAGAATTAAGCGGGAGGTCACCGATGAGGTGGACCGACCAAATTAAATCTGCAATAGGAGGTCCAGTAAATTAATGCGCTAAACTTTCATCTAACATAGCCAAATGGAGAGAGATCGTGAGGCGAGTGACAAGAACACCAGCGATCGGAAAAAATCATCGTGACCACGACCGCTCTGTCAAGAGCGAAACGAATAAGAAGAAAGAATTCGTGTCGTATAGTAGTCACAGCGGATCTTTGTGACTCTGAAGAACAAGAAACAGGTTTGTCATCGAGTATACTGCATAGACAAAGCGGGATAGGACGATGCGACAAACGGAAGCGAGTAAAAGAGGCAGTTATACAATGCTATCTTCTACTTCAACATTGACACAAAAATTGCAGCTGCGCAGGGTCTTGCGGCCAACTACAGATACACAAAGATGCACTGTGAGTATTATGCTGACCAATTAATCACGTACGCTACAAGAATTTTATCGGATCTAGGCACGAATCTTGTCTAGCGCAGACAAGACTTTTTCTTGTTCAGTGTACACAGTTCGTTTGTAGAAACGACACGAATTCTTGCATAGAGGCGGTGACTTTTCTTAGTGTGTACAAGCGGCCTTAGTGAACCGATTCGAAGAACTTAGTAAGCCGGCTTGAACATTTTAGTGGAATCGATGATCTTAGTGATCCTACAAAGCCTGATTGAACTCGATTGATGGCTGGTTATTTGTCCCTCGATTTTATAGAAGGGTTATTTAATAGACTCTTTTGTTTTGAAAGGATTTTAACTTGACAGTTGACGTATTAGATTGCCTTTGTTTTGACTTTAAAATATTGGTTTTGGATTTGTAATAGAATGAATGTTATTGGGGAGCAGTGGTGGTCCAGTGGTATCGGCTGCGACTTACAAGTTGTAGGTCGTGGATTCGAGCCCAGGCAGGCGCTTTACTTTGTGTAAATTATTTCATCACCACTGCTCTCAAAACGGTGAAGGAAAACATCGTGAGGAAACCGGCATGTCCTAGAACCAAAAATTCGAAGACATGTGACATCCACCAACCCACACTGGGCCCGCGTGGTGGATTACGGCCCATTCCCTTTCACAGAGAGGAGGCCTGTGTCCCAGCAGTGGGAACATTAATAGGCTGATGATGAATGTTATTGAACGGATTTTTATTTATCGTTTAAAGTACCTTTAAAAAGTAAAGATACCATACCAGAAACACGACATTTTATAAATAACTAGCGACCCGCCCCGGCTTCGCACGGGTATTAGAGCATAGGTATTTATTAGGTATGCCAGTTTTTTCTTTCGTAGGATCCCGTCATCGATGTGAGGCCCGCCCGCTTGAATTTATTTTCGCGCGCGTTTGTATTAATTTTGCGATAACTCCTAAGATATTCATTTTAATGATATGCTGTAAAAGGCAATTTTGATCTACATGAAATGCACAACATATCTAATATATTTAATTGGATAAGGAATAATACTGTATTGTTTAAAATACCTTGGTAAATAACCCATATTTTTTTTGTAACATGTAAAAGATAAAAATGGTTACTGTGCGTTATCTTTAGGAGATAAACATATACCATCGCAAATTTTTGTATCGAACTTTGTAAGATATACAATGCCGTAGTACATAAATTTGATCTATCTCGTAAGTTTTAGCCAGCGTTTGCAAGAAAAGCACACAAAAATATGTTTTTTACGACATCACATTACAAATCTTAGAATTTATCGCTTTTCTCTACTATAATATGCATGTATACTACATAGGAGCAGTGGTGGCCCAGTGGTATCGGCCGCGTCTTACAATTTGTAGGTCGTGTGTTCGAGCCCAAGCAGGCGCTTTACTTTGTATAAATTATTTCATCACCACTGCTCTAAAAACGGTGAAGGGAAACATCGTGAGGAAACTGGCATGTCCTAGAACCAAAAATTCGAAGACGTGTGACATCCACCAACTCGCACTGGGCCCGCGTGGTGGATTACGGCCCATTCCCTCTCACGAGAGGAGGCCTGTGTCCCAGTAGTGGAAACATTAATAGACTGATGATGTGATGTATGTACTACATACAAACCTTCCTCTTGAATCATTCTATCTATTACTAAAAACTGCATCAAAATCCGTAGAATAGTTTTAAAGATCTCAGCGTACAAACAGCCACGATCCCTCCGGAAGATAGTCGACGGCATGGTGAGTTCGCTTCAGTCTAGTATGACCTATATATGACCAAGTTGTGACGTCAAAAAAACGCGGTCCGCCTTGTCCTTATTATTGACGTTAACATTCCCACTCATTCATTGAATGTAGAACACCTTGAGAAACGTAATTTAAAAATCACTCTCGTGTAAGTGTGTGGAAGTGGATTTTCTATTTTTACAACGACATTTCTCAAAGCTTTTATCCACTGACTTCGATATTTCAAGGCACAATACAGTGAGATTTCTAAGTAGCCTGCATTGTTCACGGTGTATCATAGTTAGCCGAAACCTGGCACTGTTCCACATGCGATGCCTAAGTACTTATCTTTTATTTCTCTCAGTCCTGGCAATTTACAGGTACAAGCTATATTGTTGGGAGAGGAAGGTAGAAGCTAGAATAAAAACTCTTTTGAACTATTTTCTTAAGAATAGGATAGTTTACTGAAAATTAGTTTTGTCCTTCAGGTAGATTAATAAAAAATACTGGACACGTATTTTTTCTTTTGACACGTAAATATAAAGTGACGACGATATAATGCGTTGAAATATCGTAAACGTCACGCCGCTAGTACACTTTATACTGCCATAGTGACGTCACAAGCCCCCACTCCTGAACTTGTATGAGCTTTAACTTTGTAATTTTTTATTGATTTGGTAAAGTAAAAATACGTGTTTTTTTATTATTATCGTTAGGCTTGTGATTGAACACTATCTCGTCTGATGGTAACCGATGATGTGGTCGACGGTGAAGCACGCTTGCCTAGAAGTAACCTATTTACTTTTGACTTAAAGACCCCAAGGTTGTAGCTATCAGGAAACAAAGACTACGGTAGGGAATGCCACTCCTTAGCTGTACGCAAAATGAAAGTATTTGCAAAACGCTTTGTACGTATGGGTGGGACATCCACCAAGTACCGGCGTCGTATTGCCGTACGTCTTGTTGTCCGATGATAGAAAGGGCTAGGCGGAATCAAATTGTGCAGTTCCATCGCACACTCCTCGAAATGTAACCGATAAAAAACCGACAGACTGGCCACTCGGCGTCGATGTTCAAGGGTCTGGAGCTTTGAGGCGACCAGTGCATCGTTGCCGATAAGCCTCTTGGCCCGTTTGTCAATCGCCTCAAGTGCATCAAATTGATATTTGGCAGATCCATCCCAGAGATGAGAGCAGTACTCCATGCATGTACGAACTTGTGCTTTATACAATTTGAGCAGCTGTTCAGGCGTGAAGTACCGCCTCACCTTTGCAAGGATCCCCAACTTTTTTGCAGCCAACTGAGCCTTTGCCTCAATGAATGGACCAAATTTGAAAGTCGATGTTAACGAAACACCAAGAAGGTCGAGATGATCAGTTATCGGCACGGTTACATCACGGAAAGATGGAGCCGGGTGGAATAGGCTCTTTTTTGCGGAAAAAGACACGCCTGGGTCTTAGCAGCAACGTGTGCAATATTACACCCATATTGGTATCGAAAGGTTTTCCGCACAAGTCGAATGAGGCATTTGTAACTGGCCCTAGTAATTACTATCGGCTAGATACTTAATTTTTATATCTTCTTCTAAGAAATCCTTATTAGCTAGTAACCAGTTTAGCAGTTATCAAAGCGGTAAGGAAATGGAAATTATGGCCCGTAATCCAGTTGCTCATGCTCATACTCAACTTATCTCAAACTGGTAATGGACAGTTGTGATTGGTTGTCTTGTTTTTTAGGGTTCTTACGGAACCAAAAAAACAAGACAACAAAGGGTAAAAACGGGACCATATTACTGAAACTCCGCAATCCGTCTGTCTGTCTGTCTGTCCGTCCGTCTGTCACCAGGCTGTATCTCTTGAACCGTGATAGCTAGACAGTTGAAATTTTCACAGATGATGTATTCCTGTTGCCGCTATAACAACAAATACTAAAAACAGAATAAAATAAATGTTTAAGTGGGGCTCCCATACAACAAACGTGATTTTTTCACCGTTTTTGCGATAATGGTACGGAACCCTTGTGCGCGAGTCCGACTCGCACTTGGCCTGTTTTTATATCTTGTTCTAAGAAATCTTTATCAGCTAGTAACCAGTTTAGTTGTTATCAAAGCAGTAAGGAAATGGAAATTATGGCCCGTAATCCGGTTGCTCATGCTCATACTCAACTTATCTCAAACTGGCAATGGACAGTTGTGATTGGTTGTCTTGTTTTTTAGGGTTCCGTATCCAAAAGGTAAAAACGGGACCCTATTACTCCGCGATCCGTCTGTCTGTCTGTCTGTCCGTCTGTCACCAGGTTATATCTCATGAACCGTGATGGCTAGACAGTTGAAATTTTCACAGATGATGTATTTCTGTTGCTGCTATAACAACAAATAATAAAAACAGAATAAAATAAATATTTAAGTGGGGCTCCCATACAACAAATGCGATTTTTAGGCGTTTTTTGCGATAATGGTACGGAAACCTACGTGCGCGACTCCGACTCGCACTGAGCCGGTTTTTTTTACATTAACATGCTCAAGTCCAAGATCCTAGACGCCCCAGACGTTACTGAATTATTGCTATATTATTGAGTACACGTATGTGAAGCTGAAGAATCATATGCCAAACTCTCGAGAGTTGTGATTGGCAGTAGATTTGTAGGTGTGGCCAATTTTGAGTTTGAGTCGAGTATAAGCAACCGGAATACATTATATTAAAAGGAAGTTATATAGTTATTTTCAGGCAGAGAACATTTGACTTGATTTATCACTCAACTCCAATAAAATAGATGTTTGCTTTCAATCTGTATTTTAATTTTGATTTAATTTTTTTCCGTTTAATTCCATTTAATTTAATGTAATCTATTTTTTAATTTAAATTGTCATTGTATATTTTGGGTTGATTTATTTTAATTTGATTTTAATTTGACATTTATTTAATTTGAAATTATTTATATTTTAATTTAATTTATTTTAAATTTTATTTTACTTGTAGTTAGTATTGATTATTAGTAATTTTATTTGACTCCTGTATTTTTTTTTATTTCATTTCATTTAATTTGAGATAACCTGCATTTTTGACTGTATTTTTATTCTTGTGATCAAATTTGACATAACCTTAATCTAAACATTATTTTAATCTAATCTGTATTTCAATGTTGTTTTGATTTTAATTTAATTAATTAGATATGTATTATTTTTTATGTAGACCATGTATACTCAATAATGTGTAAGCTGTGGTTACCTATAATTGAGTATGCATAACATGATAATGTTTTTCAATTTATATATTTTCTGTAAGTTTTTGTTATATTACTCGTTGGATAAATCAATAAATAAATAAATAAATACGGCACGATTTTTATCTACCTACCAATTGGTTACGCACTAACCTTTTATATTACCCTCATTCAGGTGCTTCCCGCGACTTCGAGGATTTCTTTGGCCCGAGCATGGCCGCCATTCAAATCATATGAAACAAATATCAAAGTAGGTACTTCGTAAACCATAACAATCACACTAATATTTTATGGGCGAAAGTCTGTGAGTGTGTTTGCATGTTTGTTACTTCTTCACGCTCAAACGGCTGGACGGATCTGGATGAAATTTGGCACAGAGATAGATTATAGTCTGGAATAGCACATAGGATACTTTGTTATCCCTGGAATAAGTTCCTTCGAGATAATTTTCGACATTCACGCGGGCGAAGCAGCTGGCAGAAACTAGTTGTTTTATACTTTGGTATTTTACTACAGATATCTACTGTGTCTGTGTTTGTATGTTTGTTACTTCTGCACGCTCAAATGGCTGGACAGATCTGTCTGTAACTTGGCACAGACATAGATTATAGTAAGAAATAGCACATAGGATACTTTTCATCCCGGGCATATCTTCCCTCGTGATAATTTTTGACTAACAAGCAGGCGAAGCAGCTGACAGAAGTACTATTATAAACATGAAAGTTTGTTTCTCTTTCACGCAAAAACTACTGAACGGAGTTTTATGAAACTTTACAGTAATATCGCTTATCATCATCATCTGCCTAGCCTTTTTCCCAACTACATTGGGGTCGGCTTCCAGTCTTCCCGGTTTCAGCTAAGTACCAGTGTTTTACATGGAGCGACTGCCTATCTGACCTCCACAACCCAGTAACTGGGTAACACGGTACCCCTTGGCAAGACTGGTGTCAGATCTCAAGCTTCTGACTACCTGTAACGACTGTCAAAGATCTTCAAATGACAGCCGGGACCAACGGCTTAACGTGCTTTCCGAGGCACGGAGGAAGCTCGGTATTGTGAAATGGTCACCCATCCACTGACCGACCTCGTCAAGCGTTGCTTAACCTTGGTGATCGACCGATGAGTAATATCGCTTATATATAACATTATAACACATAGGCAAATTATAGATATTAGGCAAAGTACTAATACCACGCAGGCAGAGCCGCGGGCTGCACCAACAACATAAATAAAGTAGATTATCTTTTACAAAGATAAGTAGGCAATCTACCTATTTATATATCCGTTAAAAACGGTATTCCTTTATTGAATTTCTGTATTCGCATTGCAATCTGTAAATCTTTATTTCTTTCGTGCGTGCGTAAAAGGGGTGATTCGAAAATTCAATAAACAGATACATGTTGAAACGTGGGGCTGTTGAAATATGTAGATAGGTACCTACCTGTAACGCGTAATAGGACATTATGATTGACAGGGATATCAATCTTTTGCTCCAGATATTGAATAGATGTATTCAAATAAAGTATAAGTATATTAAGTCGCAAAAAACGCGTCCACGTGCCGTTATTTTAGTGTCGCGGCGCACCTGTCCGGGGGAGGCTTTACTTTACAGTTTTTTTATAAGTTTTGCTGCGACTGAGTGTATGACTGTGCATGTGATATTTTTGATCTTATCAAAACATAAAATGAATCTGTAGAAAATTAATTTTTGTACATCGAAAATATTTCAAAAAAAACTTTTTTACAAAAAAATACTACCGACTTCCAAATAAGAAAACTACAAAGTGAAAAATAACTTTATTTTTGGAAGTCGGTGTCTTTCGTAGGTACCAATTTTTTGCGTTATGGACACCGACTTCCAAAAATAAAGTTATTTTTCACTTTGTAGTTTTCTTATTTGGAAGTCGGTAGTATTTTTTTGTAAAAAAGTTTTTTATTTTTCACTTTTTAGTTGTACCTACCTAATAGGCAAGTTGTTTAGTAAGTTTCCTATAACGCCAAACTTGAACAAAACCGATCAAATGAGAGATCTGCTTACCCCTAAGAGCATACAGGCGTGATGTTATGTTATGAAATGGTATAAACAATAAACAGACATGCGATTGCAGCAGTCCCGAGAGATTAGCCGTTATTTATTGAAGAGTTCTGTTGAATATCATCGAAGTTCTTCATCAGATCTTCACCAAATTAAAATGGGACCAATTTCGGAACATACTATTTCAAACAAAAAAAGTATTTTCAAAATCAGTCCACAATTGACGGAGATATCGGTGAACAAACACAAAAAAAAAAACATACAAGAAGTCGAACATAGAACCTCCTCCTTTTTCGAAAGTCGGTTAAAAAAATTGCCAGGGTGTTAAAGGATAACCACCATAACCTATTGCCGGCATTTTTGTCTGTTTATCTGTTTATTTGTGCACGCATCACGTGAAATGTACGAAACCAATGTAAATAACTTATAAACCTTAAAGTTGTGCGTAACTTGCAGAATAACTTAGTTTTTGTTTCATCGCAATCGGTTCACTCAATCAAAAGTTAGATGAATTTAAAGTGTTCAAGAAGTAAAATTATCACAACACACGCAATTCAGATACTCCGACAGTTGAACTCGATATTCGATAGATGGCGTTGTGCATTTTAAGTCATTTTCTGAATTCTCCGCGATAGAAAGATGACTATAGAAAAAGAATTGGTAGGTAGGTAAGTAGGGTAGGCAGGAAGGTAAATAGGGTAGGGTTGGCAGAGAGATGACGGGAGCGAAGCCGCGGGCACAGCTAGTCAAGAATATAATAGATGCCCAATTTCCCAGTTAGAGAAACCTTGGAGAAAGATAGTATCGTATAATAAAATCTCGGTATAAGGCATTGGGATTCATTTTTACTGTCTAGCATTGCATTTACATAGGTAGATGCACTAGATGATGCTCAGAAATATTTAAACTTATGTAAGCACGTTAAAAGTACGTTACTTGCAAAAGTATATTTATGAGAGCCGACAAAAACATACCTAGATACTGCCTAGATAGACACGCTGAGACTAAGGATTTACTCAACCAGCAAAACGGAACAACATAATCAGTTTTAAATAACTTCATCATCAGGTTTCCCCACTGTTCCAACAAAGGTAGGTAATTGTAAAATAGCCGGTAGTCGTGTATCGGTTTAATTCGCCAAGTCGGCCAATTTCCGCGGCACGGCACTTCACTTCCGTTGCGCTTCGTGGTGCTTTTTTACAAGGTATAAGCGGGGAGCGGCTTATTAAGGCGCCGATTCCCTTGAGTAGCTGATTTTAAAATGAGAATCACGTCAAAATGACTAGTCATAATTTTTTGAAAAAAATATATGTTATATTAGACTATTTTTTTGAAAATTTGATCTGAGCAAATTTTGAGTTTTATTCGTATAACATAGTGTAATTAATTTGTAAAGTTATGTCTAAAACGGACAAAAACACGACACAAAATCACACTAAAACCGCTGGGCGGAATAAGGAAAGTACAAAAACTAATAAATTTTGGGTCGCGCGGGTGTGAAACGAGTGCGCGTTTTGTTCCCTCAAGGTCGTTGGCGTTAGTCGTCGTCTTAGAAGTGGAGTGGAGGTAAACAAAGCAGAAACAGTAATACTTACTGCGTGAATTTTTTGTTTAGTATTGGCAATAAATGTTTGTTTCTTGCAAACAAGTACGTTGTCTTTTCTGGAGCCTTGTTGAAATGCTCCATATGGCTATAATGAGTACGTAATAGACAACATTAACTAGTCCTTTACGTTTTGTAGCAATAGTAACTTCAAATAGTCAGAATCTAATGCAGTGGTTTAAAAAGTAATAGAAAAGAAATAAAGAAATGAGTTTATTCGCCACTAAAACGACATACAAATTTTTGAAAAAAATGTTTAGTAGATATTCGATAGTATTAGTAAGTACTTAAATTATGTTGCTAAAGAAAAGTACATAGGGAGCAGTGGTGGCCCAGTGGTATCGGTCGCGACTTACAAGTTGTAGGTCGTGGGTTCGAACCCAGGCAGGCGCTTTACTTTGTGTAAATTATTTCATCACCACTGCTTGCAAAACGGTGAAGGAAAACATCGTGAGGAAACTGGCAAGTCCTAGAACCAAAAATTCGAAGACATGTGACATACACTAACCCGCACTGGGCTCGCGTGGTGGATTACGGCCCATTCCCTCTCACAGAGAGGAGGCCTGTGTCCCAGCAGTGGGAACATTAATAGGCTGATGATGTGATGTGTTTATTCGGCACAAAAACGACACATTGATCAAACATTTGTAAGATATTCGATAGTATTAGTAAGTACTTAAATTATGTTAGTAAGGAAAAGTAAGATTAAAATAAATTACCAAATTCAAACTTCGACTTCTAGAATTGTGTCAAGACAATAAAGGTTGCGAGCTTTTTTAAACAATGTTTTTAACTTACCGTGCATTGTCATCCAAACTAAACTTGTATGCAAAATTGCATCTTAATCGGTTGGAGATATCTGCTTTGAAATTCAGTTGCAAGATTTGACCCGAACATACATACATACATTGCAAGGTAATAAAAAGCTTGTAAAAAGTTTGTGAATATCATTTTCTTCTTCTTTTGATGTTTCTACAATTAATTAAAATTGAATTGATAAACTCGATTAATTTCCCCGTGCCATTTGAAAGTTGCGTTGGAAGTGCTGTTAAACTAGTACTTCCAACGCAACGTCTTCCGGTTCACGGCAGCCAGAACGTTTCGGCCCCATCGACCATCCGTTCCGTTGTCCGATCTTAAATTATAAATAAATAATATAAATAAAAAAGCTTTTATTAATTCCTTATAAAGTTATAACATAAGACATTTCTACATTGTTTATAAATTTTAGATTATTATCACAAGTATTTTATCACCATCATTTTAATCCTAAATTATACCTACATATTATTATCTAATCAATACAATCGCCCTTCTCTCATAACTCACATCGACAAGCGGCTGACGGGCTCGCAAGAAATTGAAGCCTCAGCCCACCCGTTTCGGACGGACATGCCGCTAACTACGTGTAACTTTCGACCGATTCCTAATGCCACGTTTACGTTTGGACACAAATTGCTTAGGCGCTACTGAAATCCTGTTTTGATCGGGTGAAATAGGAGCGAGAAATTAATGGTATTTTTTACCACTCTCCGCTGTTCTTTTCTGATTAATTTCGATGCGGGAATTAAGATTTTAGGTCTTTTTTCCGGCACTTGCCAAGCTTCTTGTTGATACTTGCTTTCAAATTGGGAATATTCTAGAAGACTTGTTGTAAAAACAAGTCGATTAATTTCAATAGTTGAACATGAACTTTAAGTATAGATTATAGAAGTGTCCTATTTTTTAACACGCTTTTACTAGCTTGGTATGTATCTATGTATCAATGTATCTATGTATCAATGTAACGGAATCTTTGAACGTGATTTTCACCCCCTTCAAAACGTGGGATTGATTTGAAACTTTGCACACTTATCAAGGACCGATGACAATGCAATAATTTAGTCAAAGTCAAAGCAAAAGTCAAAAATATTTATTCAACTAGGCCAAAAAGCGGCACTTATTTATTTATTTAATACTTTAAGCACATAAATGTACAGAGGCGGACTTAATGCCCTAGGCATTTTCTACCAGTCAACCTTTGGGTGATGGAGAAACAAATAGTGGTAGGTGCAATTACGATAGTAAAATGGATTTGAATACAAGACCTAAATATAAGCTATATATAAATTCGATTTAATTATACAATAAATACTAAAACAAATAAGCTAAATACAGGTACTACTTAACTATTAGTTGAGATAGACAATAGGGAAAAATTATCGCTGTGCCGAAACTGCACTGCACTTTTGAACGTTAAACAAAAATTAAAATTTAAAAGTAATGGATGTTGATTCTACCTGGCGCGTTTTAATAGTTTGTCCCATTAGCCTTACCAAGATCTTTAGGATTAGCGACTTTTTAGTTCAATTTACCATTAAAACGTGTTTTTTAGTTTTTAGAACTACAATTTATTATTACCTTATTTTATTCACCTTTTTCTCACTGTAATTAGATTCTCCGACAGCCGCAGCCTTTGAAACGCAAAACAAAAATAATCGTCAAAGCTTCAAACAAGTCTGAAAAGTTTCAAATAAATAAGTACAGACTGAATACATGAGTGCTCTGCATTTAAATACTTAGGCCTTTTTTACACATGAATAACCAGACAAAACAAACGATTCATCTGGAATAAACACCAAACGAAGCATTTACTCCGTCATTTGTTGTTTCTATACACACAATTTAAGAGCCTACATAAAAACCTCATTCATGAAACGTTAGCAATAAGAACAAAAAGCCCTAATTTAGGGTACATTCAGGTCCAAAATGACGTGATAACTTTCCAGTTCATAACTTGTGAGGCTGCAACCGAAGTATGAAAGGCTATAAAAGAAACACAGAGGTCACCCGCGGCACAACATAGGTAGGTACAGAAGGACAGCTCCAAAAAAGGTACAGAAACGTACGTATGGACACGATTCATGTTGCATTTGTTTGAAGGTCGGTTTAGAGCCGATTTTTCATTCGCCGGATAACTTTTCACTAAGCAATAAAAATGCCGGTTATTATATATTTATTCTTCAGTTTTTTTTTTAATTATCTGTAGGCTTACGCTTGACCGCTATCTCACCTGATGGTAAGCGATAATGTGGTCGACGGTGAAGCACGCTTTCCCAGAAAAAACCCATTCACTCTTGACTTAAAGACTCCTAGATTGTAGCTGTCGGGAAACACAGACACCGGCAGATAATTCCGCTCCTTAGCTGTACGCATAATAAAAGTGTCCCTAAAACGTTTTGTGCGTATGGGTGGAATGTCCACCATGTACCGATGGCGCATCGCCTCACGTCTGGTAGTCCGATGATGGAACGGGCTGGGTGGAATTAGATCGTGCAATTCTAACGCACACTCTCCGAAATGTAACCAATAAAAAACCGACAATCTGGCAACTCGGCGACGGTGTTCAAGGCTCTGGAGCTTTGAATTAACCAGTGCCTCATCACCGATGAGCCTCTTAGCCCGCTTTTCGATCGACTCCAGTGCGTCAAGCTGGTATTTGGCAGATCCGTCCCAGAGATGAGAACAGTACTCCATGCACGATCGAACTTGCGCTTGATACAAATTGAGCAGCTGTTCCGACGTGAAGTACCTTCTCATCTTCGCAAGGATCCCCAACTTTTTGGCAGCCAGCTGAGCCTTTGCTTCAATGTATGGCCCAAAATTGAGAGTCGATGTCAACGTAACGCCAAGAAGCTCAAAACAAAAAATATAATAAAATATAATTTGCTATGGTGAAAAAAGATAAAAGTTATCTATATATTGAAAAATCAGCCCTTAATAAACCAAACGAACGAATGCACAATCTTTCTAGTTATTTCTCTGGGCGTACTATGGGTATTGCACCCATCCTTGCAGGGCATACAGGCATGGTATTAGGTTATATATAGTTCAACTCATTAGACAGATGAATTGAACTATCTATGCGTGTGTAAAATTATTCTGATGTAAACAGGAAGTGAGCATTATTTCATTGATCTAATCACGCCGAAACTCCAAGAATATCAAGAAATGCATGCTCTTGTTTGATATTATGTTCCTTTGTTCTAAACCCACCCTAGGCTATCCTACCCACTCACCCTAGATTATCCCACTCTAGGTTATCATTATTAGATTGTCGTACGATGATCAAAAAGTAGAGATGTATCGTATTTACTTGCACTACAGAAATGTCATGATTGTGTTCATTCTTACATTTTTTAGTTCATTCACGTTAATAAAATATTGAGTCATCGTTGTCAGCCGGCCTCTCGACCAATCTGGTCGCAATAAACGAGAAACTTTGCGTCCCGTTTGGTCGAGGGGCCGGCTGACAACGATGACTTACTATTTTCTTTAAGGGAATGGACTATATCGTTTTCGCTAATCGGATGACATTTTGTCTACGTGTCATTTCGTCATGCCACTATGTCATGAAACAAATGCCGGTAGCGCATGCACTCACTGCACGTCTCTCGCAGATATCTCGAGAGAAAAGACGTTGTAAGGAACGAACCTTCTGCACCTACCTACTCGATGACACGACGGTGGTCGGGTCCCTGAGGCCTGTATTTATTCATGTCTCTCAACAAGCGGTGACTGATGGTAAGCTCGCTCTTTATGCTTCGAGGTGCTCGGAGATTGGTATATAGGGGGACGTACCCAAACTTCAGCACTGCACCAAATAACAGCACCTTGGCGAAAAAGTAAAAAATCTAAACACTGGCAACAAGCATGCCAAAAAATAGTGATACGGCCATTTTTCAATCTCTTTTATAATATAATTAAACTGTTTATATTATATTTTAAAAGTTATTCAAAATATAATTTATTAATTTACAAGACATTTTATAATCACATTAATTAAGCTGATATTATCATTTGTTTTTAATATAATATACCAATTAGAAATATGACAACTACTTAAAGAGCTGATAATGGAGTCTGTCACCCTACTTTCGTTTTTTATTTGTGTAGTTCGATTTAGTATTTGAAGGTTAACAAAAGGTTTGAAATCTATAGTTTCATCTTGACTTATTTGACTCAAGGCCTATGCCCCCTAGATGAGGCAGAGTGCGTCCACAAGCGCTTCAGTAGTTTGCATATCATGATACCCATAAAATGTATGGTGACGCCTTGGATATACATATTTGGGATCAATGTTGGCTGTTCTTAATCCAGAGTCTCATTGTATGTATTTGGAACTTATAGAATGTTTCTTTGTATCAAATTAAGAGTGAATAGGTTACATCTAGGCAAGATTATTCCATCGTCGACGACATCATCACTTACCAACAGATGAGCAAAACATGTACCAACATCCAGACAGAATCGTGGTAATCAACCCGTCTATATCCCAGCTTAAAATGTAACTTATGAGTGTCCTGTGTGTGTGTTTACTGTGTCTGCGTACTGTATGTGTTTGTGTGTGTGTATGTTCTATGCTGTGCGTTATATGTGTTAGTGTGTGCTCTGTGTGTTTATGTGTTTGTGCTTGTATGTGATGTGTATATTAGTGTGCATTGTGTTTTGTGTGTGTGTTTACATTTAAAGCTGCAAATCTAGATACCCACTGAAACCCTTAAGAAGATTGTTCTTACCAGTAATTACTTAAATGTTACTTATACAGGGCGATTACTTACTCTAGATTACTTATAACATTTAATACATGTCATTTGTATTTAAAATACTGGATAGTCTTACGTATAGACAACAGTTATTAAACTAAACTAATAGATATTATAAATAAGTAAATTGGTTTGTGAAAGGTAAACTCCGGAAGTACGAAAATTCTTAGTCATATGAAAAATTACAGTATTGCTGAGTGTTATAATAAGCTATTCTTACGCCGAAAGTGGGAAAAGGAAGTTGGTAAAAAAGTTGTACGAGTATAATTTACATGTAACATTGAATAAAAATTTGGATATGATGACCTTTTAATGAACTAGCTGAACACGTGGATATGTACCAGATGGGTGAGCAGATGCGTGCACAGAGGATTCACACATGATACTATCTCATGCATCAGGTGCCCGGTCGGTTATAAAACAAATGATTTGAATAATAAAAAAAGTTAATTCAAAAAATCTGAAAACCCGACTGCTTAAGAAGCGAACTAAAAAGACGTAAACAAGAAGAAAATCATGCTGTGCAGTCGGAGGATACATATTCGCGAGCTGGCTGAACAAAACCAGATGTATCCTCCGACTGTACAGCATGATTTTCTTCTTGTTTACGTCTTTTTAGTTCGCTTCTTAATCAGTCAGGTGTTTTGATTTTTTGAATTAACTTTTTTTATTTGTAACTTTTTATTTATTTATTTTTTTCGAATTGTTACATTTAAACATATAAGCGTAATATATTTTTGATATCACCTTTAAAAACCCTTTATTTTGAAACCCCACACGATTGGTTTGGAAGAAAAAGAATATTCGGCCCCAACAATATGGCACCCGAAAGCCGCAATTTTACTATTTTCTAATTTTAATGTAGTCAATGACACTCGCAAGGTTAAGAAAAATCGATTGACGTAAGAATCATCAAAATTGGCCAACGCTTTTGGTCTCTGAAACGCCACAAAGGAACAAACATAAATACATAGACTGATAAACACATTACCCTCCTTCGGTAGTCGGGTAAAAATAAACCTATATTCCAGGGTGGTTCGATAATTATCTAGTTTTTTTTTCAGTCACACATAAGTGAAAATCATTGTCTAATTTTTCTCATATTAGTCGGGTAGCTTAAGGTTACACTAGTCGAAAATTCTTCCATACAAACGAACTCTAGGGATTATTCCACTGTTTGACGATGTACTTTCAAAATAAAAAGTGATATCAATTTGTCTCATCATTATCTAGCCCTGTATGGAAGCAAAAAAGTAAAAAATTGAAATATTTGAAAGTTATGAGAGTCGAAACTTCCACATTTTAACGCATTTTGGCGCAAATAAATACCATATGAAGACGGAAAATTGCAAAACGGCCTCCATACAGGGTTAGATTAGTAGTTCAACATTGCAAATAATTTTATTTATAACAGATAGATTAAGTCGTTTTTCCATGATATCTAGACTGCCAAAGGTTTGTTTATAAAATATCGCGCGCTCGGTTTCGTCCTAAATCATTATCCATTTCGCTACAAATTTGCAAAAGTGTGTATTCGTACGCGAACTAGCTTCCTACTGCTCATCACAGCATCTATCTCTTCCGCACGTGTTGTCGGTTGATATAAAATGCATTTTAACCCCGCGCACAAAATAGTTCGTGCCATCGACTAGTGTACCCTTAAGCATGATGAATAAAACGATGACTATCGTCTATGTGTCACAGGAATAAAATAATTAGATTTTACTGTTATTTGAAATACCGACACTGACTGATGTAACACGTTATCCAATACTGCTAAAAATATTCCCACAATAACGTTGTAAAAAAATCACGCCATTTCAACTTCTCAACCGCAATTTGAAACATTGAATACATCTGATTTGGACAGTAACACATAACACCATGATAAATGCTTGGCTACACGAAACCTTTTAAAAGTTGGGCATGAAAAATCACCGGTCTCGCGGCGGTCGGGTGTCGTGGCTAATTTGTGGACATCGATCACATCGGGGGAATTCGGATGTAAGAGCTATGGAATTGGTCGATGTTTAAATTGTTGCGAGTAAATATTTTTGTGGGTTGTACAGTTGTAAGTTGATTGTACCTGACTTTTTTAAGTTTTAGTATTTTTGTCAGTATATGTAAAGAAAACTTTGATTGAGCATTTCCTCTATAAAATCATTGTTTAAATAGCAACATGAATACTTTAGACGACATAATGTTTATCATTGTGTACGAGATACTATAATGTCGTCAAAGATCTGAAACTTAACGCTGTACTTCAAAGGTATACAATAGCAACTCAACTTTTGCACCATTAAAATCGCAGGAACCAGTCTAATACAATGCTATACGACAATAAGTCCAATGACAATGAAACGGAATATCAAATCGTATAGGATATTAAATCCAGTAACGTTTAATGAGTTTAGGACCTCAAATGATGGCAGCAGTATCGTCACAACGCTAATGTTTTTCAATTATTTATCTAATATTAGTAATGTTTAAGTATGTCTATATATTTAGTTTATTCTTTTGAGTGTATACTCAAAAGAATAAACTAAATACACAACTAATACAATAATAGTAGTAGTATTAATAGTTTATATATATTTTGCATAATCCTTATTCGTTTAACTGGCAATATTGCACCCACCACTAGTTGTCTCTGCATCACCACAACAACATCACAAGGTCGACTGGTAGAAAATGCCTAAGCCATTAAGTCCGCCTCTGTACATTTGTGTGCTTGAAGTATTAAATAAATAAATAACATCATTAAGATTATTTACCTCTAATCTTTGCGCGAACTGTTCTTTACCTCTGAACGAAAACTAGTGCTTATAGGTTTTAGCAGCCCTTGCACTACCGTAACCTTGACCATATTTCTTCTCCAGTTGTTTCATTTCATTAGTAAACCCCTCTCAAATTCTTAAATAATTCCATAACGCTAATGTATACTGACAAGACACATTATATTTCTAGGTGCCGAATACTAATAACATCCACACGTTTTATTATGAGGTAAACAATAGTATGATATCATTATGCTTTCTAAAACACCTAAGTTAAATTATGTTACAAGATAAATAGACTCAAGGTCACAAAATCAAACAAGTATTAATTTTATTATAATTATGTGCACTACACAATAATGCTATCTAATAATAATAATAATAAAAACCTCGTGAAGGCTGAGAGAGATAAGAAAAGTAAATATCTTGATCTGGCCCTCGAGGTTGTCGACATGTGGGATGTGAATACAGCGATCATTGTGCCGATAGTCGTTACGGCCAATGGTATAATAGCCAAGAGCCTCGACGAACATCTGAGGAGGCTCTCGTTGGGCAGCTGGATCAAGGGCTTGATCCAGAAAGCGGTACTCCTGGACACGGCGCGTATCGTTAGGAGGTTCCTCTCTCAGAAGCCCTGACCACCGGTAGCTTGGAACCTGTTCCCGATACCAGTGGGCTACTATTTTTTATATTTTTAAATGTTTTTCTTTTTTGTATGTATTTTGTAAAAATATTTAAAAATGTAAGAAATAAGAAAGGAAATTAAATTAAAAACATTATAATAAAAAAACTATTGAGTTTGATCCAATAAATTTAAAGAAACTATGTCAAAATTTCATTCAAAGTTTCACTCCGCGCATATTTTCCTCTCCTGTAAAACTGTAGTTTTGTCACAAAATATTGTATACCTCTGAGGTACAATATTTTCTTTGCACCTTATTCATTAGGTTTCTCTGAATAATTTTTAACATAATAAATGTATTCTTTCGGGCTATAAAACTCTTAAAATGACAAAGTATTCCTTAGAAAATAATACAAGGAATAAAAATAAAACAAAAATGTCAAAGATCTGAAACTAAACAAGATCGTGTTATCACTTTTTTTTTATTTTATAATTTCCTTGAAAGCTTTTCTTATTCAATAAACCTACCAACAGTTTTCTTTATTTTCTTCCTCACAAATAAAATAATACTCAGATTTTAATCAAGGCCTTTTCCAGTATCTGTAAATCCGTGGTGCGGTATTTGTACTTTGCCGTAGCGTTCGCCAATTTCAATTCAAATTGCGTGGAGTGGATTTTCAGTCTCCTCTTTCAGGTTTTCAGAGTAATTAACAGCCCGCGTATATTTTGGTGAAAGATTTACATTGGCATTATAAGTGTGTATGTATTATTGTGGAAGTACGCAATATTAATGGTTCCTTTTTATTGAAGAGCGTCAGTTATTTTTAAAGTAAATGGGATGCCTATTAACTTTTATTATTATTTATTATACTAGCTGTTCCCCGCGGCTTTGCTCCCGTGTACCACCCCACAGGAACCGTTTTCAGGATAAAAAAATAGCCTATGTCACTCAGGAATAATGTAGCTTTCTATTGGTGAAAGAATTTTTTAAATCGGTCCAGTAGTTTTGGAGCCTATTCGGTACAAACAAACAAACAAAAAAATCATTCCTCTTTATAATAGTATAGATAGATAGATATATAGGTCCACCCGTGGCATCGCCTGCGTGAGACGTGTTTTTGTATCTCTAGAGAATATACCGTGATGAAAACTGTGCTATGCCAGAGTATAATCTATCTCTGTGCCAAATTTCATCCAGATCCGTTCATCCGTTCTGGCGTGATTGAGTAATAAACATACATCCATCCAAAATTTCACATTTGTAATATTACTAGCTTCCGCCAGCGGCATCGCTGGTGTAACAGTCGGATATTGTCCCACGGGAACCGTACTTTTTCCGGGATGAAAAGTAGCCTAAGTGTTATTCCAGAATATAATCTATCTCTGTGCTAAGTTTAATCAAGATCCGTACAGCCGTTCTGGCGTGATTGAGTAACAACTCTACATTCATTCAAACTTTAACATTGGTAATATTAGTTGGATGTATTGTACACCACTTAAATAATTACAGGACAAACAAATATAAAGATAAGTGTACAACGGGCAATGCAATGGTGTACGGTGTTTCTGTTTGTTTTGCAGATTATTCTTTTTTATTGAAAATGGAAAAAGTCGGGGTTGATAAGGCCAGTTTGAAAATAAAATTACTTGTTATGGTTCCGTACCCAAAGGGTAAAAACGGGACCCTATTACTAAGACTTCGCGATCCATCTGTCTGTCTGTCTGTCACCAGGCTGTATCTCATGAACCGTGATAGCTAGACAGTTGAAATTTTCACAGATGATGTATTTCTGTTGCCGCTATAACAAAAAATACTAAAAACAGAATAAAATAAATATTTAAGGGGGCTCCCATACAACAAACGTGATTATTTTGCCGTTTTTTGCGATAATGGTACGGAACCCTTCGTGCGCGAGTCCTACAAGTACTTGGCCGGTTTTTTAGTAAAATTAGTTACAGTATTCGGGCGCCAATATGATCCCCTGGCCCTTTAGAAATATACCTGGTATTAATATGTCGCATCAAGGCTGGCCGATAGATGCAAACCATCGGGAAGTCAGGATATATTCCCTTAGGTTAAGACATCGTGTGTGGGCAGGTCGGTGGGTACAATCGTGCAAATGAAATCACATAAGTTATTCGATACACTGGGTTTATTCAAATAGACACAAGTTACATTCCTGCTTACTAATATAACGGATCGTCACTGATTCTACGACGTCTTAGCTCTACGGCTGTCGGTACTCAACTGACTCAACTGCTCTATTCTGCACCGCGCTAGTGCTTATAAAAGCGCGCCAATGCGCAGTTGCTCTTGATTGCCGCTAGGGGCGTGCTTATGATTTGACTTTACGTCCATACTATTGACTAAACCCGACACGGCCATCCTGCGAGACAGGCGTCCTCGTCTGTTTCTCATTGTCAGGTTTTAACAGTGTATCGAATCATGTGGAAATCCTCAATGGATGTCCTCAGCCCTTGGGGAAAGCTGAGGGGTCTGTCAGACTCCTACTGACTAAAACCACATGGTGTTCTCTAGGCCGTAATTCCTTTTGAGAGGCGAACGTGGAACACACACGTCGCCTTCTCGGGCCTCTCTCAGGTGACAGATCCCCAAATCTATCACCCGCAGGCATCATCTTCTTGTCCTTGCTCCATGCCATCTCATGGTCACCTCGTGTTGCACCACACGTAGTCTTAGTCCACTCCATCCTAGCAATCGCCCATCATACAAGGGATGTTTTTCTGAAACACAAAATTTTCAAACAGTATCTGCTCGTCCAATCCTGACTCATACACTAGAGTGAGGAAACGTTTTGAAATAATCAAACATGATCATTTAAATCTCTCTATTTCCATTTTAAAGAAAATAGCCACTGAATCATCGATTCAGTACCTAAAGGCACCCAATCTTCTTGATTACAAAGTTCAAGTACCACTGATAGTGTTTACTCTCACATTAAATCAAACAAAAGAAACAATACACCAGGTTTCTTATTCACGATCTTTAGCCATCACATAGCTCTACTAGCTATCTCATAGCTCTCTTAACTATCTCAAATTGCTCTACTCGCACATCTCCACGATGCCGAGTCAACTCTACTCTCTGAACTCAGAACTTGTTCACACAGAGATTTAGTACTTACTACTTTATCTACAATCTCAATTGGTACTTGAGCTTTGTGTGTCTTACCAACACGATCTACGCATAGTAATCAAAATTAGAAAACCAAAATAATTTTGATTTTCGTAATGAGGGCTTGACGATTCGAACGTCATCAACATTAACATGATCTCTCCACACGCGTGACTGCGAGTTTACGTTCCTTTAACCTCATGACTCAATAGGAACTTTCTGTAAGGTTCCTAACACAAACGTGAATTTTCACACCAGCTATAGTGTCACACAGACTTACAGGTGCCATACAGGCCTACCACTGCCATAAAGGCCAACAGTTGCCACACAGGCCAACAGTTGCCACACAGGCCAACAGTTGCCACACCGGCCAACAGTTGCCACACAGGCCAATAGTTGCAACTCAGGCCAACAGTTACCACTTAGGCTCGAAGTTGCCACCTAGGCTTACAGTTGCCACCTAAGCTTAGTTGCCACCTAGGCTCACAGCTGCCACACAATGCGCCGAGCATACTACTCCTGACCTAACTAGATTATTGGATTCGTGAAAATAGGGAAATTTGAGAACTCTAATCTTTAACCAAATCATTACCCTGGGCCATGTACCACTAGTCGTTCCAAACAAACTTTAAACCTCTACTGCAGCAACAACTGCCAAGCTTATAGAAACCCTCGAGTAAAACCTCCAACGCCATGGCTCTCTAGCCGACCAGCAATTATATTGCTCTCACAACGGTCTCTCGGTCTCTCTCTAGACCCCGACCTCCGCCAGAATCCACTGGTACGGTCAAACATAATACGTTCGATAGACTGAATTACTCGACACCTTAAGCTTGCTCATCATCATCAAATCCTTTTGACATCAACATCGACTGGTACATAACCCGCTGGCATCTGCCCTAACCTACCTTGTGCATACTTGTAGGTTCTAAGCGTACCTATTTAAAGCTTTCGATGTATAACGATCACCGTCCTGTCATAATCACCTATCGTGTACCTAATATAGTGCCTATTTAGTTTTCGTATCAGAGTTTCCCACAAAACACTCCATTAGATAAAGGTCCGACGATCAAAAAGTTCAACAACTAAACAAAGTTATTGTAAAAATTCTGGTACTCTTTACCATAATTCAAAGGCAATGTGTACTCAACTCATGAAACTTTCACTGTGATTTGTGCACCAACACAAACCAGAATCGTATCTACCAACGATTCTTTACATATCTGCCGCCACATATGCTACAACACATGAGGGGCTCTGTGCACCAACACAGACAAGAATCGCACCAACGATTCTCAAAAATCTAGCGCAATATGTGCTACAACACATGAAGCGCTTTGTGCACCAACACAGACAGAAATCGTATAAACGATTCTCAAAAATCTAGCGCAAATGTGCTACAACACATAAGCGCTCTGTGCACCAACACAGACAGGAATCGCACCAACGATTCTCAGAAATCTAGCGAATATGTGCTACAACACATGAATCGCTCTGTGCACCAACACAGACAGAAATCGCACCAACGATTCCTGGTAGACCCATCGCCACATGTTACTCATGAGGTGCGGTCTAAAGTTTCGAGTATGAGTGTACAAGCCATGTTTCATTACCACTGTCATCAACTATGACGTCTAATTCTCAAGGAACTTGGTGATCGAGGATCCTTCTTACTAGATTCGCTCTTTTTACTCAAAGACATTGGAGCATACCGACTGTTAATATGAGGGTTACAATTAAGCCTCATAATAGTTGCGTGTTAATAACTCGTGTGAAGGAGCTTCACGAATTAACTCAGATCAATATCGTTAAAATCACATTATCAACAGTAACCCTTTACTATCGCACACTAACTCAGTTTTCATGTGAGGAAAACGATCGCGAGATCTACTGCTATCATAATATTACTTTGAAAGTAAGCATGTGAATTCAGATCTCAAAGACCGTTGTTGTAAATTTTTACGCAACATAAGATCTGTTCTGAATACACGTAAATGACCAGTACCGTTACTAACTCGATACAATTGCCTTCGCCCAACGACTTTACTAACTCGCTTTGCCACTGAAAATGACTAGTTGTTAAGTCACTTTGGATAGATCATCTTCATCATCTGCCTAGCCTTTTCCCAACTATATTGGGGTCGGCTTCCAGTCTTACCGGATTCAGCTAAGTGCCAGTGTTTTACATGGAGCGACTGCCTATTTGACCTCCACAACCCAGTAACTGGATAACACGGTACCCCTTGGCAAGACTGCTGTCAGATCTCAAGCATCTGACTACCCGTAATGACTGTCAAAGATCTTCAAATGACAGCCGGGACCAACGGCTTAGCGTGCTTTCCGAGGCACGGAGGAAACTCGGTATGTTGAAATGGTCACCCATCCACGGACCGACCACGTCAAACGCTGCTTAACCTTGATGATCGACCCGTGCGGCTGTTATTATTTAGCCACAAACTCATCTTCTTATGGGATATTAAATCCTAAAGTTCGTACTGAACCAAATGTTGAAACTACCGCCAATAGGAAACTCATTAACTACTTGCTTACAAGTGTGTCTTAATTACCTAGTGATAGAGCTAGATATAAGCACGACCAACTCAGTGGTCAAACATGAACACTCTTAAAGCTCGAACTAGCATCTCTTCACTAGAGAACATTCGACCTCACTATCGAAATAACATGGAAGCGACTCACCGAGTATTCCATTCCAAACTTGCGAGCGCCCGACTTCACAGCTGTGATCGTAATGTTGCGCAACCACATGCGAACTGCTAGCCTGCCGTTCCTCTTAACCTCTCAGATGTTGACAGTCGACCTTCGCATTCAGCATTTGAACCGCTAGCCTGCAGCAGAGGCTCCACTGCGACGCAATATGCTGTCTGAAACGTGAAAAACATTACGAGAGTATATGTTCACAGTTATCTTAACTATACACAGCTTTGTTGGAAATTAACCAGTGCAGCGGTGTAGTAAACTAAACTGGCACAGCAAAATGGGTTATTGTGGACACCAAATGTGAGTGCAGAGTCCCTGTCCAGAATATGAAACATTACAGTGTCCCAAGTGTCCAGGTCGGGTTTTAGAGAATCTAATGAATGCCATAGCATTTTAAGTCGCAATTAACGAGGCCTGGTAGGTTTTACCACCTTATAGATAGTTTGGCCCTCCGACCACAAAAGAAGAATACTATGCATCTTCTTAAACTTAGCTACGAAACTAATCAAAATATTTCATTGGAAATTATCGTAATTGCCAGACTGAAGTGTGAGGTAGGTACGTCACTGTCACCATATCGTTCTAACTTCCAAACAATGAAAGTCAGCAAAGGCCCAGTCAAGGGCTATTGCCAGTGTTAGTAGAATAATAACCCTTCAACAACACCAAAACCTGACCATCGATTGTTACTAAAGTGAAATTATGACTCGACACGGGCCACCCCAACGATCCACTGACCGCCATACCGTACACAAAATCAGAATTTTGAATAATGATTACTCTTGGCCATAGTCATAACAAAATGAAAACGACTCACCAGATTGGCATAAAGATCAGTGTGTATGGATCTTTCAACAAGTCCACACGCTCTGCCTTGACCTGTCCAGCTCCTTGGTTGTTACTAGCCGCCTCCTCGCTGCTCCGCTCCGGACTGATTTTTTTAAATTATTTCTGGTTCCGAGGGTAGTCGCAACTGACACCACGATTTTTTTTTGCAAGAATGTAACCGACATTTTCACTAGCTTTGTTTTTACGTGTGATCTCATTAGCACGATCGAATCCCAATTCTGATGTCGCATCAAGGCTGGCCGATAGATGCAAACCATCGGGAAGTCAGGATATATTCCCTTAGGTTAAGACATCGTGTGTGGGCAGGTCGGTGGGTACAATCGTGCAAATGAAATCACATAAGTTATTCGATACACTGGGTTTATTCAAATAGACACAAGTTACATTCCTGCTTACTAATATAACGGATCGTCACTGATTCTACGACGTCTTAGCTCTACGGCTGTCGGTACTCAACTGACTCAACTGCTCTATTCTGCACCGCGCTAGTGCTTATAAAAGCGCGCCAATGCGCAGTTGCTCTTGATTGCCGCTAGGGGCGTGCTTATGATTTGACTTTACGTCCATACTATTGACTAAACCCGACAAATAGATATCCCTTAATTTAGTCGGGTAAAACAGTGTGGTGATTTTATGGGGTGTGGGTACATATCATCATCATCAGCATCATATCAGCCGAAAGACGTCCACTGCTGGACATAGGCCTCCCCCAAGCGTCGCCACATTGACCGGTCTCGTGCGTCCCGCAACCAGCGAATCCCCGCAACCTTCACCAGGCCATCGGTCCACCTGGTGGGAGGCCTTCCAACGCAACGTCTTCCGGTTCGCGGTCGCCACTCCAGAACCTTTCTGCCCCATCGGCCATCCGTTCTGCGAGCAATGTGCCCTGCCCACTGCCACTTAAGTTTGGCAATTCTTCGGGCTATGTTGGTAACCCTGGTTCTCTTGCGGATCTCTAAATTTCTGATTCGATCACGCAAGGACACTCCGAGCATAGCCGTCTCCATTGCCCTTTGGGTGACTTTAAGCTTTCTGATGAGGCCCATTGTAAGCGACCACGTTTCAGAGCCATATGTCATCACTGGTCATAGACTTTCGTCTTGAGACACTGTGGTAAGTTGGACGAGAAGATACCGCGCAACTTTCCGAACGCTGCCCAGCCGAGTCGGATTCGACGGTTGACCTCTTTCTCGAAGTTGGCCCTATCCAACTGGATCATTTGTCCCAGGTAGACATAGTCGTCCACAACTTCGAGTATAGAGTCTCCGACCTTGATAGGAGTGGGTGTAACATGGGCATTCAACATCACCTTGGTTTTGTCCATGTTCATCTGATCCTAAGACCCACTCTTTCGGAAGCTCTACTGAGGTCATCGAGCATTGTACTGAGGCCCTCCATGGTCTCAGCCATAACCACTATATCGTCGGCAAACCGAAGGTGAGTGATGTACTCGTCATTGACGTTGATGCCTAGCCCTCTCCAGTCCAGAACCTTGAAGACATCCTCCAGTGCAGCGGTAAACAGCTTCGGAGATATGACGTCTCCCTGTCTCACACCTCGCTGCAGAAGGACTGGTTCCGAGGTCTGATCCTGAAGTCGAACTGACATGGTGGCGTTTTTGTACAAACACTTCAACACTATGATGTGTACTTCGATGGGTACATATGTGTGGAAGTAAATCGCTCTGAAGATACCTACCGACTAAATCTATTCTATTTACTTTGAATCGCATTATTATTGACCCATCTTTTTTTTAATTTAATATTATTAATGTTAATGGTTAATTTATTAATAGTGTTATTCTTTGTATTTTTGTGTTGTAATTTTTATTGTCTTCGATCTAATTTGTACACCAGCCATATTCAAACATGTTGAGCCAATGAAATTCTTTGTAACACCTATAATCAAACCATGTATAATTGTATATTAGCTACACATTTCATCATCACCAATGCTCTCAAAACGGTGAAGGAAAACATCGTGAGGCAACCGGCATGTCCTAGAACCAAAAAATTCGAAGACATGTGACATCCACCAACCCGCACTGGGCCCGCATGGTAGATTACGGCCCATTCCCTCTCACAGAGAGGAGGCCTGTGTCCCAGCAGTGGGAACATTAATAGGTTGATGATGTGATCTACACATTTGCAAATAAATTAATCTGAATCTGAGTAATTAGCTGTATTTCAACTTTTAATTAGCTCAATTGAGTGCTATATGAATTGCCTGCAATGCGTGGCCACCTGGCAGTAGCCCTGTTGATGCGTAGGTTCACTAAATAATTTTATACTAATAAATTCTAAACTTATCCATAATCATTAACATGTAGGTATGCCACAAGAAAAGAAGAATATTTTCCCCATAATTCGAAACTTATATGATAAAAACTAAACACAAAAGGAACTTTGTTTCCACCCTAGAAGAACCCTAAAAGATTCACTCGAGTCCCTACGGAATCGTCCACCTCACCGAACGAGTAAGCTGACAAATCCGATTCCTTTGCCCTTTAATATTAAAAACCGTAATATAAAACTTTATTTTTAAGAACCATCATATTTTAAATTATTTTAGTATCTGTCTACGTTTTAACAGCGTATAAAAAACATTTAAGTACCTATGAGGTCAAATCTAAAAAGGTCACTAAAGTTTAACCTTAAGGGTACACTACTCGACGGCACGAACTATTTTGTGCGCGGGGTTAAAATGCATTTTATATTAACCGACAACACGTGCGGAAGAGATAGATGCTGTGATAAGGAGTAGGAAGCTAGTTCGGGTACGAATACACACTTTTGCAAATTTGTAGCGAAATGGATAATGATTTAGGACGAAACCGAGCGCGCGAAGTTTTATAAACAGACCCTTGGCAGTCTAGATATCATGAAAAAACGACTAAATCTATCTGTTCATAATAAAATTATTTGCATTTTTGAACTACTAATCTATCCCTGTATGGAGGCCGTTTTGCAATTTTCCGTCTTCTTATGGTATTTATTTGTGCACAAAAATGCGTTAAAATTTGTGTCGAAATGTGGAACTTTCGACGCTCATAACTTAATTTTTTTTTTTTTTACTTTTTCGCTTCCATACAGGGCTAGATAATGATAAGACAAATTGATATCACTTTTTATTTTGAACGTACATCGTCAAACAGTGGAATAATCCCTAGACTACGTTTGTATGGAATAATTTTCGACTAGTGTACCCTTAATATCTATACATGTACCTAGCCTACTATCACAGAATTATCGCCAAAACAAAACACAACATCGTTCTGCGCCCACCACTTTTATTAACAAGAACCACAAAATACACTGTAGTTCAAAATTAACATAAAGGCCAACATAATTACAGTTAATCCCTTGGGGTTCAATAAAAAGGCACGCCAGTGTACCAGCGGTTTTTGAAACAAGAGCGTCTGATTTTAAATAGCTGATCATGGCCTATTGAATCAACATTAGGAGTCTTTTGGTTAGGTAGAAAGAAGGGATAGCAAAGGAGGTCGCTTTGAAATATTAACTCTTGCTGAATCCAACTTGTCCTTGTAGGTACACAAGTACACAACATGGTTTAAGAAGATGTGAGTGTATACAAATGCTGGCATGCCACCACAAGTGCGAAAATACCTTGACTTTTCAAGATTTAATGAACGCCACTGACATAACAACGTGACCGTCTACTGTGCCATATTCGAAAAAACTATTATCTTAAAACTATCAATCGGATCAAAGAAACTACACAATATTCATCATCACAACATTATTCTAAGAATTTGATTTAAGAAGGTTTGCTTATTGTAAATATTGACCGTTTAAAAGATTTGGATTACAACTACCTACTTGCCTTCACATCACATCACACATCACATCATCAGCCTATTAATGTTCCCACTGCTGGGACACAGGCCTCCTCTCTGTGAGAGGGAATGGGCCGTAATCCACCACGCAGGCCCAGTGCGGGTTGGTGGATGTCACATGTCTTCGAATTTTTGGTTCTAGGACATGCCGGTTTCCTCACGATGTTTTCCTACGTATGTTTTTTACTTGCCTTAGAAACGAAAGAAAAGGGGGAAAGGTTCTACTGGCAAACATGTTACCCGCGTTTGTTCATCAAATCACCTGCAGGTAAGCTGTTAGCGACGAGACACAAGTATCATAAGAGGTCAATCATATTTTTAAGCATAGATACATAAGTTGTATAAAATAAAGAGTAAGTTTAAGCGTAGATGTCATTTAAGTGTAGGTTCGTATCTTTAAAGTGTATAATGATCAAGTAGACATCTAGGCTAGGAATATTGAATTGCTGTATTCAGCAAGGCATAGTAGCATAGAATTAATAATAGTTTCACCATAAGATTGGAATGCGACCCGACCCCGACGTACACTCGGTTTCAGGTACGACCCGGCCCGACACCGACCAATCGCGTTGCCGATCCGAGAGCTCCTAAAAAATACGCGGCTTTTTGACTTCTAGTTACATAAGACGCCGCCAGAGCTTTCAGTATTTCGGCGTTTTTAGCGTTTAAATTAAGGTTTATCGTTGAAATGTATTGTAATTAGATAGAATAAGTGTTTCGACATGTATTAGTCATAAGTTCAACATTGTAAGGGATGTTTTACCGCAGAAAAGAGGCGGAGACAGTTCCCCATACCACGCTGCACGGGATACGCGCGAACATGTAATAGCGCCTTGATTGGTCAACGGTCTTAAAGTCAGACGCGCGCGCAAATTGTAGTGTTGTGGTTGGTTAGGTCAGTAGAGACCATGCTTCCCCGCGTAAGCGGGGATGCATCTGTTTTTATAGAGGACACACATGTGCGGTCGGGCATTCCGAATCAGCAGCGTCACTAGTGTACATTCTAAGAAAATAAACAGCGAGTAATAATCAATCCAACAAGGCTTTCTCTTGTGTCTATAACGCCGCTCAAGTACTCCCGCCAGCGAACCCTATCTAGTCAACAAGTCAACAGTAACATCCAGACAAACAGTCATCAACATAAGCGATGATGTGATCGAAGATGCTTGCCTAGAAGTAATCTACTCACTCTTGAGTCCGTCCCCCAGACTTTCTACTTGTCCCGTTCGCCACAACCTTCAAACTTTATAAATATGAGGTTGAAAGTGAAAACCGATGAAAAGGTGCCTAAAACGTAATAAATATATAATAACTTACCCAAGTCTAAAAGCTTAAGCACTTAACTTTGAGATTTTGAATTGAATAATTTTAAAGTCGAATAAAGCAAGTCTGGACTTCGCTCGGTGGCTTAAGATTACACAATTAAATTCAACGTGGAGAAGTTAATTACTTTTGTAACCTAGTTTATTTTAGTCGCGGATAGAAACTTGACTAAAATTCTTGTGTTGTCTTGAAGTCTTACTTGTTTTTTCATGTGTTTCAATCATATTAAGCGCTCCTTCTTCACATTTACTGTGCACACAGTCAAAATGTGTAACTTTGTATCAACATCTGTGTTTCCCACCAACTATGGCCCGTCAACATTCAATGCCAGGGTGAAAAGGCGTTTTTTGGCCTCTCTCGCTCCATAGCATACCTATCCATTGATTTTCATTTGGAAAGATCGAGCTCGAAAGCAAAAGCCTGCTCTGCTGCTCATAACATAAAATATTGATATGGAAAAAGCTATAATTACATACAACCGTTTCTGGCACCGAATATATATTGAAAGACTGTCACAATGTTTGAAAACTAGTAAAAGTATTTTAGAAAACTGAATTAACTTGAACATCAGCGCCAAGTTGCCAGTCTGTCGGTTTTTTATCGGTTACAATTCGGGGAGTGTGCGATTGAATTGCGTGTACTAATTCCTCCTAGCCCGTTCCATCATCGGACTACAAAACGTACGGCGATGCGTCATCGGTACATGGTGGACATCCCGCCCATACGCACCAAACGTTTTGGGAGTACTTTCATTATGCGTACAGCTAAGGAGTGGAACTCCCTGCTGGAGTCTGTGTTTCCTGATAGCTACGACCTGGGAGTCTTTAAGTCAAGAGTGAATAGGTTTTTTCTAGGTAAGCGTGCTACATCGTCGACCACATCATCGCTTACCATCAGGTGAGATAGTGGTCAAGCGCGAGCCTATATATATAATAAGAAATAAAGTACAAAAATACAAATTTACTAAACAAATATTACATTAACAACAATTATTATAAATCACAACAGCAGAATTAATCCATCACAGCTCCAACTTTTATAAGAGCTCACAAAACCTATACACACGTCAAGTATTGACCCAAAGAACGCTAAACAAACAAACAATATCAATATTGTGGACCCTCTCACAAAAGAAGAAGTCACTTTCAACTCCTTAATCCGGATGCGACTAGGTAAATACAATAACGGCTAAACTAGGCCGAAACCAGAACAAAAACTAAGTAAATAAAGCCTCGAGACTCGAGAAGTAAACAGCCTTTGAAAAAGACAATCCAAGTTTGACGTCGAAAAAGTTTTTTAATATTCGCTACGCTCAATGTGATCTCGACCCTAAAAATTCCCCATTCGAAGGAGGGCTCCTCAAATGTAATTTTGCATGAAAGAAATGACAAAGTTCCTACAAACTTAGTGGACATCTTTCAATCTTTGGTTTGCGATTATAATAGGGGATTTTTGATGACTTTTTATTTGGTTCTAATATATTTAATTTTAGTTGTTTTAAAGATTTTTTATTTAGAGGAGTATCGGATCTGAACTGGATTCTTGGGGAGTATAAAGCCAGTTGAGAGGGTGTAAGGACAGTTCCTTCAAATGATAAAAGGTTGAGTGATGTATATTACTTGTTTTACGAAGAGGCTAAGCACAAAACCTAGCTAGCTCTGTATATTTGTAAGTGTCTCAAGATCTTAGTTACCCAAACTATGATCAGTTTCTTCATCTTGTATTCCAAGTAAGTTTATATTAACAGCTAATAAAAATTTACTCCATGTCTCCTTTAGTTGCAATAAAAACCTTTTCTAGGAGCATTTCAAAACGCAAACATCCTGTTTCAATGTCATCCCACTTAAGTCCTTACACGTTTCATTACTTTGTCCCTAAACTTACAAACCTTAATCCCCCAATCAACATGAAACTACGGCTCGAAAGTCCCCTAAACACGGCTCAAGAATGATTCGGACGAAAAAAAGTCATAATTCCACTCATTACTGAGAGGGATCGGCTATTGTGAATAGGGGGGGATGGGGATATAATCCGGGGAACACAATGCTTGTAAATGAAGGCAGCTCTTCCGGACCGAATTAAGGCCGTATGCTTTTCTCCCCGTCTCTCCCCTCTGCAAAATTCACGTGTCGTGAAAATTTCAGGCTGTAAAAGGTTTTATTTTTCCTCTTTTTAGGAAAAAGGTGGGTTTAATTAATATGTTATATTGGTGTCCATGTTGTTTTATGTATGGAAATGTGAATATGAGACTTTAACGTCGAGAATATTTTAGAGAGTTGGTTTCGCGAGGTCAAAAAATATGGTAGGCACTTGCAACCACTTGAAACACACAGAATAAATTGAAAAAGATGATTCATTGAAAAAACAATGAGTCAATTCATTGCAAAAACAACTCACGGCTGTGGAAGACCAAACACCCATTCTAGGAACGCCCCAGCAAAATTTTCAAATTCTACATAAGCCGTGCATATTTTTGATTAAAAAATACAATATTAATACACTTGTTGTATTCAGATTCTCATGCTGCAGACTGTCAGCTATGCATGTAAATTGAGAGTCACACGGGACCCGACTAACGGCATGCAATGAATGTAAATGTGACGCTGTCTCAGAGGAAACCGGCTCTTATGACGCCAAAATTATTATTATAATGCATGATTAATGCTTTGAAAAGCAATGATGTGAATGATGCTAAGGGAATATTACAAAAGTTATGAGTGAATGATCTGAGCTTTATTGAAAGACGAAAGCTTTGATGTGACATAAAATATGTGTTATTAAGAACGGTGTTAGTAGGTATTTTCATGAGTCTACGTGACTTACATTGTACTACTTGCTTATGTTTCGAAAATCCTAACAGTGTAATGATTGAGAAAACAACACTGTCCGTACTAGGATGCCTGGAAGCCCCTCGTTTTATGGCTTTAGTTTCAAGTTTTCTTTTTTAGTGTATAATAAAGTATATATTGTCATGGACGAAGTTATTAATATGTGTATAATGCTCGAGAATTATAAATATAGTCAAATTAAATCAGGCAATGTAATGAATACTGATTTAAACTGCTATACTTATCACATAGTCTGGTCATTATGAATATTGCCTCGTAACGGTTGGGCAATTTGATAATTATGGTCAATGAATTAGTCCAAGAGCGAGCGAAGCGAGCTCTGAAGCTTAGGGCACCCCAACACGGATAGGTTAGGTTTAACGGAAGCTGAGTGTGCTCGCTTTGCTCGCTCACTTGAGCTCCCGTCATCTTCATTATGTCAGATTACTTTAGACCCTGCAGAAAGAAATAGGAACCCCGCGCGGCTCCATCGATTTTGTTGCTTAAATAGTAATCTATTCTGTATTAAAATCAATGTCAACATTAAAATAATTTCAATATCTTTTTATTACCCTGCCCAATAAGTGATGGGCGTTATTCAGAAAGCCCGGTCAATTTAATTATTTCAATAGTTTTTATCATATTGCCTATACATTGGCCATTTTTCGAATTTCCCGGGCATTATGAATAATGCCGTATTAAGCGCTAGGTCCATAACATATATAATAAATGAATAAATAACAATTCAAACACCAGAAAATGTATTGGAATACATTAGAAATGTAGACATTTATGTGTGATTTTGCAACGATATAGGGCCATACATGAGGCAAATACATTATTGCAACGATATAGAGCCATACATGAGCCAAATACATTATCGTAACGGATTTTCCTAATTACTTCATGTGTCTACTTTAGCCCAATTAAAACTTAGAACAAAACACGAGACATCTCGACAAAGTCTAAAAGTTGTTTACTGCGTAAATGCCTACAATACATACAGTGTAGGTGATCTCCAACTTCGTATTCTTAACACTCTTAATGAGAACAATCTTTAAAGAAGTTTCGCGCCATCGACCGGATTATACGGCGCCATTTTGAGAGTTCACCAATATTGTCAGACAGTCACTATTGGGCGTTGTAACTGGTTCCGCTGCCAAATTACCGAAGTTAACTCCAGCTTTAGTACTTGAAGTATTAACTCCGGGAAAGTACTGCTCTCGGGGGAAAAACTAGGATAACTTATCTGTATTTTAAATAGAATTTATTTGATTACTGTTTTCGTGTGCGTTTGCTTTGCTGGTACCAGAATCAGGTCATCATCATCAGCTTTTAATGTTCCCACTGCTGGGACACAGGCCTCCTCTCTGTGAGAGACTGTGGGCCGTAATCCATCACGCGGGTCTAGTGCGGGTTGGTGGATGTCACATGTCTTCGAATTTTTGGATCTAGGACATGCCGGTTTCCTCACGATGTTTTCCTTCACCGTTTTGAGAGCAGTGGTGACGAAATAATTTACCCTGCCTGTTCGAACTTACCACCTACAACTTGTAAGTCGCGGCATATACCATTGGGCCACCACTGCTTTCAAAATGTGGTAGATAGACTAGTAATTTTTTGGGTGGGTACAATGACAATCTTATCGTTGACAGCGGAATCTACCAGATGACCTTAGGTTTGACTGAATGAACTATAGCTAGATTTAAGTTGTATTATAGTACCGTTTGCTGTCGTCTTTAAAACCCATGTGCGTAGTACTCATAGCCAACTTACTTGTATGGCCAGACATATGGACGTAAACCAGGCGAAAGGAATATTACGTCAGGATCGCAGCAGATAACATTATGTACTTTCTACCAATCCCCATGGAAAATTCGACTGCTTAAGGTTACACTAGTCGACGGCACGAACTATTTTGTGCGCGGGGTTAGAACTGCCTGATATCTTATCCGATAACTCGTGCGAAAGACATAGATGCTGTGATGAGCAGTAAGAAGCTAGTTCGCGTACGAATTAGCACTTTTGCAAGTTTGTAGCGAAATGGATGATGATTTAGAACGAAAACGAGCGCGCGAAATTTTATAAACAAACCTTTGGGAGTCATCATGAAAAAACGACTAAATGTATAATATTTCCAAAATCAAATTATTTGCATTATTGAACTATTAATCTATCCCTGTATGGTGGCCGTTTTGCCATTTTCCTTCTTCTTATGGTATTTATTGGCGCCCAAAGATGCGTTAAAATTAATGTTGAAATATAACTTTCGACGCTCATAACATTCAAATATTTTTCTTTTTTGTTCCCATACAGGGCTAGATAATGATGAGACAAATTGATATAATATTTTATTTTGAACGTACATCGTCAAACAGTGGAGTAATCCCTAGACTACGTTTGTATGGAAGAATTATCGACTAGTGCAACCTTAAGAAGCGAACTAAAAAGACGAAAACAAGACGAAAATCATGCTGTGCAGTCGGAGGATACATATTCGCGAGCCGCCTGACCAAAACCAGATGTATCTTCCGACTGCACAACATGATTTTCTTCTTGTTTACATCTTTTTACCCGACTGCCGAAGGAGGGTAATGTGTTTATCAGTCTATGTATGTAAGTATGTATGTATGTTTGTATGTATGTATGTATTTTTGTTCCTATGTGGCGTTCTAGAGACCAAACGCATTGGCCGATTTTGATGATTCATACGTCAATCGATTCGTCTTAACCCTGCAAATGTCGGATTTTGGACGTCATATTGTGGGGGATGAAAATGTTTTTTCTTCCAAATCCATCGTGGAGGTATCAAAATAAAGGGTTTTATGAGGTGATTTCCAGCATGATTTTCTTCTTGTTTACGTCTTTTTAGTTCACTTTTAAGCAGTCGGTTATTTACTATTTTTAATTAACTTTACTTTTGTTTTTTTATTTAAAATTTAATAAAAAAACAAAAAAAAGTAAATTCGAAAGATTTATTTATAACTTTTTTGCTAACATTTTTATCGAAATAGGTACATATATTTTTTTATATTTTTGAAATGACCTCCTAAAATCCTTTATTTTGATACACCACACGATGGGTTTGGAGAAAATAAAAATTGGGCCCCACAATATAACGCCAAAAATACGGCATTTTTCTATTTTCCAATTTTAATGTAGCCAGTGTAGCTTGCAAGACTAAAACGAATCGATTGGCGTAAGAATCATATGTATGTTTGTATTGGCGTATGTATGTTTGTTCCTATATGGCGTTCAAGAGACCAACTCTTGATGACCATATAGGAACTCTATATACATAGACAAATAAACACGTTACCCTTCTTTGGCAGTTAGGTAAAAAATGGGTGATTGTATGTATTTATGCTTTGCCCTTACCTCTAAAGCCACTAAACATTTTCAATACAAAAATAATACTACAAACACCGTACATCTGGAGGTCTTATCAAAATAATCCGGCTAGCGATTCGCAAATTCTATAAAGGGGGAGGCATTCTTCGGTTATAAAACCAAACTGCGGTGACCAACATCAATAAACCTTTCAAGTAAATGTTTACGCGTGGCCGCGCCCGCTTCGAACTTTCGCTTCTTTAAATAAAATGGGCCCCACGAAAGATGAGGGTAGCTCTGCTGTGACCCAGGATCTGGTAACCGACATTAATATACGTGGTAAGTCCTTTAATTCGACCGCGGAAATGTGTGCTTAAGTGAAGGGCATTTTGTTGATTATTTGAAAATTATAGGTTGGAAGTGGCATTTTAATTTTTAGAAGGATTTTTTTATTGTAAATAAAAAAAGAAAGGCCTGCATAAATCTATCATTTCATAGCTACATAATTATTAAAATGATGTGTAATTTAGTTTCAACTAAACTCCATTTGAATGAAATAACATTAGAATTTTTTACAACATTCCGTTCAACTGATTTTGAGTTCTATCTCGTAAGTATAAGGATAGCATAAACCTATTACCAAAACTAACTGTTAAATACAGCTGCCATTTGTCATATCACCAGCGCAATAGAAGTCAAAATCGGTTGAACGGGCTGTAAAATGGAAATATTTAAATGTCTAATGTAATCTCAAATGAAGTATAGTTAAAAAGAAAATTGATTTATTATCCCAAGGGAACAAAAAGCCGGGTAGAGAAATACCCTATGTCCTAGTTAGCTATGTTCAGTTTTGAGTCTATCCATTTGCCAAGTTTAATTCCAATTCGGTTCAGCCGTTTAGACGTGAAAGCGTAACCAACAAACACATTCAAATTCACGTTTATAATATTAGTAAGAATAGAATTTAGCACTCCAAAACAAACAAGCGCAACTCACATTTTTCATAGGTATTTTAAACAAAATCTCTACCGATAAAACTTGCGTAAAAACAATTTATCAACAATAAAATTGCCATGGCACCCTTCCTGCAGTACACCAAAGAACTCAAAGGCCTAGTTGTATAAAGAGCAGTCAAACTTTGTCTGTCACCAGTTTGTGAAACCCACAATAAAAAGCACCCCTAGGGCATGGCTCGCTTCATTTTTACGATGAAAAATGGCCGACGACATTTTCGTAAGCATTGATTATAAGATGGTGAAAACATTTGTTCATTAAATGCTTGGTTCGTCCCATTCAGGTCGATATTTGTGTTCGCCCCCTTTGATGTTTGCTTGGGACATCCCTAAGACGGCTAAGACGGTTGGTGGCTCAAAAAGGTTCGTATTTGATCGCCTATAAAATTTATTGCCGCTACTTAGGGTTGGCAAGTTACCGTTATGAAAAATCATTTTAGGGTCACGGTCGGTTTGCGTTTTTGAATGGTAAGGTTAAATTATAGGAAGTGATCCCTTTCTTTGTTGTCATGCAGTTTTGGACAATTATAGTCCAATTATTTGATTACTAAGGCTAAGCTAAGGCACTGGTCAAGTCAAAGCTCCAGAGCCTTGAACATCGTCGCCGAGTTGCCAGTTTGTCGGTATTTTATCGGTTACATTTCGGGGAGTGTGTGATGGAATTACATGATTTAATTCCGCCCAGCCCGTTCCATCATCGGACTACCAGACGTACGGCGATGCGTCATCGGTACATGGTGGACATCCCACCCATACGCACAAAACGTTTTGGGGACACTTTTATTATGCGTACAGCTAAAGAGTGGAATTCCCTGCCGGAATCTGTGTTTCCCGATAGCTACAATCTAGGGGTCTTTAAGTCAAGAGTGAATAGGTTTCTTCTAGGCAAGCGTGCTCTATCGTCGACCACATCATCGCTTACCATCAGGTGAGATAGTGGTCAAGCGCAAGCCTATAGATAATAATAAAAAAAATAAAAAATAATAAGTAGTAATGCAAAGTTTATTGAGTTTTTTGTTTTTTCGTTTCTTGAACTTGACACTACGACCCGGGGCTCAAATTTGTGGGCCCCTTGACGGCAATAGGATCGCTCCGTATGGGTGTTGGTAGTTGGTACACGTCTGCTGAACTCTTCGGAGAATACAGGGCGTAAGGTTATGTTACTTTACGCTTATGTAAAACACAATGTGAATTATTTTGGTAAGTAAACTGATTTGCAACTCAAAAAACTTCTTCACAAAAAAATAAACCGACTTCAAAACCAAAACACTAAAAAGTGCAAAACAATATTCGTTTTGGAAGTCGGTGTCGAAAAACAATACAAACAAGAGATACCAAAGACACTTACTTCCAAAACAAAAGTTATACTATTCCGTTGAGAGATACCTAATCCAATAAAAAATAATGATCACGATCCGATTACTAGTTTCTGAGAAATGCGTGGACAAACATACATACAAACACATAAACACTTATGAAATTTGGCACTCGTATTTAACCCACAAAGAGTAACATATGTGCAATTCCAACAATATTACATACATACCGAATTGATAAACTCCTTTTTTTAAATCGGTTAAATTAAACTTATTCAGAAGTATACAATGGAAATCTTGAAGTCACATAAGTCGATATAATCTGTAAAATACTATACGCATTCGATGTTCCTATAGATTCATTCTGTAGTGCTTTCACGGCGTTGCGTAGTACGATAATCTTCATAGTCGATGAAGCATGCTCGGCTGCAGTCCATGCGTCGTTAACTACGGGCGTAGCACTACAATGGTGGACAAAGTGCTAGGAGAATGTACTTAGTTTACAAAGGTATGTCGTGTTTTCCTAGTGAGTGAGCAATTTCCTTAAGAGCCATGGAAATACGATCTTAGGATCTAGACAAAGGAACATATTAGTCACATATTGTCAGTGATAACGATTGTCGGAATGTCAAAATGTATTAGACGTATATTTATATAATACTCGCTATACTCTCTACATTAGGTCCATGGGGTCCGAGTGCTCTTCGAGTATTTCGAGAAGTAAGTAAACGGTTAGTCGACTCTTCACGTGACCAGAGGGCTGGGCTTTTCCTTGGCCAGAGAATCAGCATTGCCATTCAAAGTGGCAATGCTGCCAGCGATCTGGTCACTTTTCACGTTGACAGCAATGTGGACGAATTTTTTGACGCCCTATGACCCCTGCCCTTTTATACGCCTTCGTAGTTTTATTTTATTTTTATTTAAGTGTATTTATAGGTAGTTATTGCAAAATTAAGTATTTTATATTATGTAAATTTTAGATTATTAATAAATAAAATACTTCAATACTCGCTGCCACTGTGGTTAATATAGATTTTGTGATTTTCTACTTCTTCATGATTTTGATTTCCTGGTAGTTTAAGAGTCACCACTCATGATTACAGCCCCGGTTTTTTTTTACTTCGGGTTTCTAGTCTCCTGATCAGTTCTGTAAAATCCAATTGAGCTTCCAGGCGGTCTTAGACTAAATAAAAATTACCATACAAACTATTATCCCTTATTTCACCTCTATAAGGAATGCATTTCGAAAAATCCTTTCTTAAATGACACCTACAGTATAAAATCAATATCTCCCAAAATTTCGAACTTCTATCATTAGTGAATTAGGCTTGGCGTTGATAAGTCAGTCGGGACATTTGCCTTTTATATATATAGTTAGATAAACGACACGTATATTTCGGCAGCCCTGTCAATGGATTTATTTGCGATAACCTTTGACAGAATATAACTTTGTTTATAGAATATACAGAATATAACTATATTTCAAGACACTGGAAAGCCTTGTAGTTACGGCCTCGAATTAACTTCATAATTATCGACCAATACTTAGAATGTACTTAATACTTCCTCTACCTCACGCGATCCTAACAAAAGAATCCTGAAGGATACAACCAAAATAATTATATATATAATATTCGAGAAATATCAGATAGATTAGACAGGCTAATTGTCTTGTGAATAGTTTTATTTCGAGCGCTAGACATCTGTACTTACGTAGAAAATCTATTACAAAGAAAAATTCCAACATTCTAATATAAGTTGGGACCTAATACCTTTCCCCGTCTGCCGTAATTTACACTCCGTATCTTTCTATTACCAACCGAACGCCGATCTACCCTAAATTAGCAAAATTTAATGCCAACAAAAGAGTCCGGAGGTTTCGTTCCCAAACTTTGTCCATTTGTTAGACATGCCTTATTTTATAGATTTGGAAGTCACAAAGGAACGTTCCTAAGTTATGTAGGTATGGGAGTGGCAACCTCTCGGGATTTGTTCCTAGTCGGAATTCTTCGGATTCGGTGGAAGGAATTAGGTGAAGCTAATTTCTGAAATTAGTTTTAGAACAATGGTCGGCTGAAATAATTGGTTTTCTGATTGTGTTATTTGTTGGAGGCAGCTGTATTATTTTATTTTAGGAAAGTAGCTTTGTCAATATGTAACTTACTAAGTTTTACGGTATTCCTATGTAATACTAATTAACTTACCTTTCGGATACTAAAATAAATACTTAGGAATGAAGACATGGATAAATTATTGCAAAATGTTTAACGTCACAATTTTTACTTATACCACAGATAATATAATACTAGCATACAGATGCCTCATCCCATACAAAGAAACCGTGCCGACGTAACTAGCGTTTTTCATCTCATTATACCGATAATATTTTGTAAATCGATCGCGTTCGGTTCCGTTCCACGGCGATAGATTGATGACCATCTATATCCGTTGAATGGAACGAAACGGAACCGAACGCGATCGATGTACAAAAAATAATCAGAATAAACAGTATAGAACGTCGGCACGGTTTCTTTGTATGGGATGAGACACCACTGCTTATACATTTAGTTAAATTAGAATCATCAGTACATTAGGCAACTTTTATCGGCAATTAATTAACCTTAAAAACTTCGCTAAACCTTTTACTTTCCAGTAAAACAATGTAATTCACCCCTAATTCGAACATTCAAAATGAATAGTCTCAGATAGAACACGCGAAACAATCTTCAGACAATTGATTACCACAAAATAGATAGAAACAGAAGTTTAGCTCTATATAACGAGCGAAAACAAAATGCACACACACATGAACCCGTTCGTACGGTGATTTCAACCAATTGCTCTCGCAAGTACACTTGCACTCGCTGTACGTGAAGCGTGTCTATGAGTGCGTACGTTATTGAATACAATAAAATAACATGTATTTAACACAGACACAACACAACATGAACAAACACAAAGTAAAGAAAAGCACATTGTTAAAATAATACAGTAAAATTACCGTTAGTACCGAAAGGGTGTCTAACGGTGTCTGGTGGTAAGTTACCAACTCAGCATTTGCTGGTCGTTAGAAACCCAGTGCTGATTTTCAGTTCGTACTCCGCAGTGATACACGGACGAAAGTATATAAAATAGATACTTCGGCACTGCTCTTTGTACAGGTTTGATCTTCTGTTTCTCTATATTGTATGTTATTGCCATGCTCAATTATTCACCCATTATTCAACAGGTCTCAATGGAAACTAAGTACTCAGTTAATTATGAAAAGGCTTCATTATAAAAGATGTTATTATGTTTTGAAGCTTAATTTTGGGCCACTAATGCGTACTATTATTCCTTTAATGTATCATTATAATGCTTTTGTTAGCTATCATTTCAGACACTGTAGAATAGAGTACTAGGTTTAATAGATAGTTTTAATAATTGGTTTAATAATGTTGAATAATATGAAATATCTGTCTGGTAACAGTCAGTGGTTAGACACTGATTTATAGTCCAGACATTTTAATGATTTAGAAGCTGAGACGATAAAATATGTACAGTTTGCACGATATATGGTTACACCTAAAGAATGTGAAAAATAGTAGTAATATACCATGACATCTATATTTCCTTAGGAGTAGAGCAGAGGTGTTACACTACACACCACTTTTGGCTGTAGTATTCAAGCTTCTTGTACCATGGGATGTGTCTTTTGCCATACTCCGGGCACTAATTTAGACTTCGCGAAGTTTAACTCTTTTTTTTATGTAAAAAGTCAATAACACACTGTCTCAATCAGGGTTCGAACCCATAAGACATTCTCTCTGTTGACCATTAATCTATCGAAACAATAACCAGAAAAACTGCGGCCAGTATATCTGTCACATCACATCACCAGCCTATTAATGTTCCCACTGCTGGGACACAGGCCTCCTCTCTGTGAGAGGGGAAAGGCCGTAATCCACCACGCGGGCCCAGTGTGGTTTGGTGGATGTCACATGTCTTCGAATTTTTGGTTCTAGGACATGCCGGTTTCCTCACGATGTTTTCCTTCACCGTTTTGAGAGCAGTGGTGATGAAATAATTTACACAAAGTAAAGCGCCTACCTGGGCTCGAACCCACGACCTACAACTTGTAAGTCGCGGCCGATACCACCGGGCCACCACTGCTCTATATCTGACATGGGCAAAGTGATTAATCAGGGGACTATTTATTTATTAGTTTATCCTCGCACTGGAACTCCTTGCAGCAATTACACCAATGGAGCACAATCTTATAATAAACTCACTATAAGTCCAGGTTTCCTCACGATGTTTTCCTTCACCGTTGCCAGCGATGTCCAAAATAAACTTAGAAAGTACATATGAATTGAAAAAGTCACATTGGTACTTGCCCGGATTCGAACCCACGACCTCAAGCACACTGTATAATGCCATTGGGTAATGTAATGAATACTGATTTAAACTTCTATATATATCACATTGTCCGGTCATTCAGTACCGTATGGTGACGGACGTAAAGAATTTCACCATCCCATATCTTCCCGTGGGTGTCGTAAGAGGCGACTAAGGGACACACCAGAGAATGAGCAGCAGCGTTTTCTGGACACTTTAACAACAAACTGCGATCGCCAACCCGCCTGCCAAGCGTGGCGATTATGGCAAACCCCCCCAAACGAATATGAGAAGCACACAAATAAAACGGCCCCGAGTGCCCGGCAGCCCGTCTACCCTCGGCTACGGTAGCGGCCGAGGCGATGGCGTGGCAAGGGGTGCGAAGAATCCCCGGAGTGGACTCGGCTACCCCAATAAACACCGACGACTGGACCTGGGAACATATAACACGCGAACACTCCGGACCGATGAGAAGATAGCCGAACTCGAGGAAGAACTGAGCAGGTTGCGATGGAGTATTATAGGGTTATCTGAAGTCCGAAGAGAGGGGGAGGACTCGATAATCCTCAAATCCGGTAACCTGCTCTATTTCCGAGAGGGTGACCGACAGTCCCAGGGTGGTGTCGGGTTTATCGTCCACAAGTCCCTTGTGAACAACGTGGTGAAGATCGAGAGTGTGTCGACCAGGGTGGCGTACCTTATACTCAGAATATCCCAAAGATATTCGCTGAAGGTCATACAGGTGTACGCCCCGACCTCGGCACACCCCGACGACGAGGTAGAGACCATGTATGAGGATATATCTAGAGCCATGCATGGTTTTAAAACTCATTTCACCGTTGTCATGGGGGACTTCAACGCGAAACTGGGCAAACGTGACGTGGATGAGCTGCAAGTGGGGCAATTTGGAGTTGGACGTCGGAACCACCGGGGTCACCTACTGGCCAGTTTTATGGAGAAGGAGGGCCTCTACATGATGAACTCCTTCTTCAGAAAGCGTGAGCACAGGAAGTGGACCTGGCAAAGCCCCGATGGTGCAACTAAAAACGAGATCGACTTCATCATGTCAACAAAGAAGCAAATGTTCAATGATGTCTCTGTGATCAATTCGGTGAAAACCGGCAGCGATCACCGCATGGTAAGAGGCACATTGAACATTAATGTTAAGCTTGAAAGGTCTCGACTGATGAAGTCCACGCTCCGTCCAGCACATATCCAGGTCCAAAACCCCGAGAACTTTCAGCTCGAACTCCAGAATCGTTTCGAGTGCCTAGGGAGCTCCGTGGACGATTACAGCGATGGGTTCGTGGAAGCTGTCCATACGGTCGGGTCTAAGTTTTTCAAGACCCGCCGTACAGATAGGAACAAAAGACTCTCTGATCCAACTCTCAAGCTCATGGAGGAGAGACGTGAGATGATCCTGCAGTCTTCAGACGATGCGTTGAAATACCGGCAGCTAAATGGACGGATCTCAAAGTCCTTGAAAAGCGACCTCCGCCGCTTTAATACCGAGCGTATCAAAGACGCGATTGAGCGGAATAAGGGCTCCAAGGTCTTTGCAAGAGATCTGTCTATTGGGCAGAGCCAGCTCACGAAACTGAAGACCGATGATGGCAGGATCGTTTCCGCCAAACCGGAGCTTCTGAGGGAGATCGAGAGATTCTATGGGCAGTTGTACACGTCAACCAGTAAACCCGTCGCGAATCTAGCGAATGACCCTAGAGCTAGATTGACCCGACACTATACCGAAGACATTCCCGACGTCAGCCTGTATGAGATTAGGATGGCTCTGAAACAGCTTAAGAACAACAAGGCACCGGGGGAAGACGGAATTACGGCCGAACTCCTGAAGGCGGGTGGAAAACCAATACTTAAGGCCCTTCAGACGCTGTTTAGTTCCGTCATACTCGAAGGGAAAACGCCACAAGCATGGTGCAGGGGTGTGGTGGTACTCTTCTTCAAGAAGGGTGACAATGCCCTACTGAAGAACTATAGGCCCATCACACTTCTTAGCCATACAAGCTGTTTTCAAGAGTCATCACGAATCGTCTCGCGCGCAGGTTAGACGATTTCCAGCCTCCCGAACAAGCCGGATTTCGTAAAGGCTTTAGCACCGTAGACCACATACATACGCTGCGGCAGGTTATACGGAAGACTGAAGAGTACAACCTGCCTCTCTGTTTGGCGTTTGTGGACTACGAGAAAGCCTTCGATTCGATCGAGACTTGGGCTGTACTACAGTCTCTACAGCGGTGCCAAATTGACTACAGGTACATCGAAGTGTTGAAGTGTTTGTACAAAAACGCCACCATGTCAGTTCGACTTCAGGATCAGACCTCGGAACCATTCCGTCTGCAGCGAGGTGTGAGACAGGGAGACGTCATATCTCCGAAGCTGTTTACCGCTGCACTGGAGGATGTCTTTAAGGTTCTGGACTGGAGAGGGCTAGGCATCAACGTCAATGGCGAGTACATCACTCAGCTTCGGTTTGCCGACGATATAGTGGTTATGGCTGAGACCATGGAGGACCTCAGTACAATGCTCGATGACCTCAGTAGAGCTTCCGAAAGAGTGGGTCTTAGGATGAACATGGACAAAACCAAGGTGATGTTGAATGCCCATGTTACACCCACTCCTATCAAGGTCGGAGACTCTACACTCGAAGTTGTGGACGACTATGTCTACCTGGGACAAACGATCCAGTTGGGTAGGGCCAACTTCGAGAAAGAGGTCAACCGTCGAATCCGACTCGGCTGGGCAGCGTTCGGGAAGTTGCGCGGTATCTTCTCGTCCAACTTACCACAGTGTCTCAAGACGAAAGTCTATGACCAGTGTGTGTTGCCAGTGATGACATATGGCTCTGAGACGTGGTCGCTTACAATGGGCCTCATCAGAAAGCTCAAAGTCACCCAAAGGGCAATGGAGAGGGCTATGCTCGGCGTTTCCTTGCGTGATCGAATCAGAAATTTAGAGATCCGCAAGAGAACCAGGGTAACCGACATAGCCCGAAGAATTGCCAAACTTAATTGGCAGTGGGCAGGGCACATTGCTCGCAGAACGGATGGCCGATGGGGCAGAAAGGTTCTGGAGTGGCGACCGCGAACCGGAAGACGTTGCGTTGGAAGGCCTCCCACCAGGTGGTCCGATGACGTGGTGAAGGTTGCGGGGATCCGCTGGTTGCGGGACGCACGAGACCGGTCAATGTGGCGACGCTTGGGGGAGGCCTATGTCCAGCAGTGGACGTCTTTCGGCTGATATGATGATGATGATGATGTCCGGTCATTATGAATATTTCTACGTAACGGTTGGACAATTCGATAATTATGGCAGTGGTGTCTCATCCCATTCAGATTATTTTTTCTAGATCGATCGCGTTCGGTTCCGTTCCGTTCCACGGATATAGATGGTGATCTATCTATCGCCGTGGAACGGAACCGAACGCGATCGATTTACAAAAAATAATGGGTATAATCAGATGAAAAACGTTAGTTACGTCGGCACGGTTTCTTTGTATGGGATGAGGCATCTGTATGCTAGTATTATATTATCTGTGATTATGGTCAATGAATTAGTCCAACAGCGAGCGAAGCGAGCTCGGGAGCTTAGGGCACCCCGACACGGATAGGTCATCTCCTTCATGTTAGGTTACTTTAGACCGTGCAAACAGAAAAATGAGCTCCATGCAGCGGGGCTTCTATTGCCAGGGGCCGTGTTGCTTCAATAGTAATCGTACGGTAAGTACGATTACTTTAATAAAACTAATGTCAACATTAAAATAATTTAAAAAGTAACATATTTTTATTACCCAGCCCAATAAGTGATGGGTATTATTCAGAGAGCCCGGTTAATTTAATTATTTATATTTGCTATTCATATTGGGCATTTTCAAATTGCCGGGCATTATTAATAATGCCGTATCAATCACTTAATCCGTAACATATCTATGAACCCACATTTCCGAAAGATTAATCTTTCAGCTCAAACATACATACCTAATTAAAACATACTAGTATGCACAGAGTTTCTTGCGCTTTGCTTGCCTTGTAATTACGTAGTTTGCTCTCTCGTGCCCTACTAGAGAGGCGACACGTACGCATTTTCTAGTGGAGTGATGACGTCACAAGGCTTTGCGCAGTTTGTGATGCTGAAATGGTACACATAATGGATTTATGTTAATGTATGTATTTGTTTTCGGAGTTTCCTCGTGTTAGTGGGTCATGTTTGTAATATTTATGATGCATACTGAATATTTAATCTATTAATATCTGAAAAACAATATATCACGGGCATTTAACGCGATGATTTCGATTATTTATTTAACTATTTAACCCGACGTTTCGGTCGTGTTGCAACGACCCTGGTCTCGGTAGACTAGTCTTATATATATTAGTCTATGGGTAGACTGGTGTCTCGGTGTACTGGCTCCGTTGGGAAGAAAATTCTTCCTCTACCCTCACATTTCTACACACAACACTGACCGTGTCCTTATTCTGTAAGTTCGCCGACTGCACAAAAGGAGGTAATGTTTTTTGAATAACTTGATCGTTTACACGGCCGAAACATCGGGTTAAATTGGTAAATAAATAATCTAAATCATCGCGTTAAGTTCCCGTGATATATTGTTTTTCAATTATGAAAAGTCTACATCTGTACCAATATTATAAAGAGGAAAGATTTTTTTGTTTGTACCGAATAGGCTCAGAAACTACTGGACCGATTCAAAAAAATCTTTCACCAATAGAAAGCTACATTATTCCTGAGTGACATAGGCTATTTTTTAATCCCGAAAACGGGTCCTGTGGGGTGGTCCACGGGAGCGAAGCCGCGGGGAACTGCTGGTTTTGTGTAAAACAGAAAATAAATAGGGTGAAAAAGATACCAGGCAGATGCATGTCGTTATTGTGCCAAGAAGGCTTCCACTCAGCATGATGCTGTGCCGTGGGGGACCCACAGCACGGTCTTGATTTTCAGTGGTCGCCTAGGACGCGACGTACGGCAACCAAATCTCTTGTGTATGTAAAAATAGACACAAAGAACATAAAATAAATACAACAAAAAATTAAACAAAATGGATAAAAAAAAAACAAAACGGAAACAAAACAAAACGTCCTATTTTGTGTTTTTTTTATGTTATTAGATGATAAAAAACTGTAATGCATGGAAAGATGAATGAATTATGTAAGAAATGATAAATAAGAAATAAATTAAAAGAGTGTCAGTAAAATCATGACATTTGACAGAGACGTTCAAAGTTTTAAAGTTAATTTTAATATCTGGTCAAATCTCATGTAAAATCATAGGAGTCTTTGTTTTTAGTTTTGGAAGATGGTTGCTGAACAGATTTTTCGTAGTTTTTTTATAGACGTTATGTGCAGTCTAGAGTTTGAAGGACAAACAACCAGTCTTACCAAGAGGTACCCAGTGACTGCGTAAGTGAGGTCAGATAGGCAGCCGTTTCATGTAAAATACTAGTAATCAGCTGCATCCTTTTACACTGGAAGCCGACCTTAACATAAATATGTGGCTGACTAAGTAGGCAGATGGTGATGTCGCAAAGAGACTTTGAAACACAAATATAAATTTAACTTGATGACGCGATTGTATGTACTTCGCGTTCCAAAAACCGGAGTAAATTTACGATAAATGATCGAAAAAAAAAACTAGAAAAATGCCTAATTACATCATATTGAGCTGTAAATAATGTATTGAAAAAGTTGGCCGAGGCATTGGAAATGTTTTGTTTCATTGGTAAGTAAATTTGTTTTTAAATTGTGTGTGAAAAAGTGGCACGTTTGGTTTTCATACAGATGGAGGGACTTGCATTATCTAGTTAGATTCATATCTGTGCTTTGAAAAGTATTTCAGTTTAGATTTAGCTTTCTATCCATTCAAAAATGATCTTAGGCCATAAACATGATACAGTCATTTCATCTATAGGTAGATAAGTCATCAAAAAACCGGCCAAGTGCGAGTCGGACTCGCGCATGAAGGGTTCCGTACCATTATCGCAAAAAACGGCAAAAAATCACGTTTGTTTTATGGAAGCCCCACTTAAATATTTATTTTATTCTGTTTTTAGTATTTGTTATTATAGTGGCAATAGAATAAAATTTCAACTGTCTAGCTATCACGATTCATGAAATACAGCCTGGATATAGACAGACAGACAGACGGACCGCGGAGTTTTAGTAATAGGGTCCCGTTTTTACCCTTTGGGTACGGAACCCTAAAAAAGAAAAAGAATTTTCATCTAAAACCAACACGGCAATCTGATCAATACGCCGTTACGTTACAAAGATCAACAAATTAATATTCAGCCGATGAATTTATTCAGTGAGTCCCCGGTTGATTCGGAATCCAATTTTAGGTTATTTAAATAGTCTTCCCTGAGGAGTGGGTGCAAAATTAGAGGAGACGTTTGCACGTTTTCCTGGAGCGTGCTTAAATACGTAGGCAAATGTAATTACTTTTCGATGTTAGGGCTACCAGGGTCGTGCGTGTGAACTGATCTTTGGATTATGTTTACTGCCTGACTTTTTCTGTAGTGCTTTCGTATGAATCCCAACAATAAACTTCAGTGAAAAACGTTGAGGCTCACGATAGATATTCACGACAACTTGTTCATTATTTCTGTTTTTGATATTAAGAATGTCAAAAAAAGGGTTATTGTATGATTCGCACGAATTAAACTCGAACGAAATGTGCGAATCGACATTTTGTAATAATATTATTTTTTGTGGCGATATGCACGAAGTAGCAGCTGACTGTTACCCACATAATTTGGGGCGCGCCTTCCTAAATCTCTGAGACAAAGTCATATATAGAATAGGACTTACGGAACTTATCAAAACGTTTTGGATTCTTGATTAAATCTAATATATTTTATATGCTTTACTATCTTAAAGAGAGCTTTTAATTACGGATCATAATAGTATCGTTCAGTAATAAATGCGTCGGTACGTGTTCAAAGCTTATATTCAGTCCACAATTCACATGTGTAGGAACTGTGCGAGTGATATGCCAACTACATCGGTGTCTCGAGCCAACAAAATTGCTTTGTCTTGGCGACTTAGGTGGGCGCGCCCCAAATTATGTGGGTGACAGTGAAAAAATAATAATAGTAAAAAATGTCGATTCGCACATTTCGTGCGAGTTCAATTCGTGCAAATCATCCAATAAGAAAAAAAAATGTAATCAATAAATAATTGATGTAATTGCTCTTGCCAAGATAAACCAAACATTAGTTTAATCTTTTTCGCCCTTTTGTTAAAAAAGACATGGTAAATCTGTAGATTGTATTGCTTGTCAATTTATTACGTCTGCAGTTTTAAATGCCCCTAATTGAGTGCAAAAATAATTGCTTAAATGGTATGGAAATCTGCCTAAGCTACAAACTAGACAGAATAAAATTATTCTTTGAATTTTGCTTAAAATGTACTATCAAGCGATGACAGTACATTTTAACCAAGTCTTCATCTTTTCAGGCTTACGTCGTAGAATCTAAATATGAAGCACCTATTATACTTCCCATAAAAATAAATGGCGATTACCAAATGTCCTTTGTGTCTGTCCTTTTTCAAAAATCGATGAACTGAAGAGTGGGGCGATAGTTACTGGTTTCATATTTTAGGGTTCCGTACCCAAAGGGTAAAAACGGGACCCTATTACTAAGACTCCGCGATCCGTCTGTCTGTCTGTCTATCCGTCTGTCACTAGACTGTATCTCATGAACCGTGATAGCTAGACAGTTGAAATTTTCACAGATGATGTATTTCTGTTTCCGCTCTGACAACAAATACTAAAAACAGAATAGAATTAATATTTAAGTGGGGCTCCCATACAACAAACGTGTTTTTTTTGCCGTTTTTTGCGATAATGGTATGGAACCACTCGTGCGCGAGTCCGACTCGCACTTGGCAAGTTTTTTTCAATATTCTATAAAACTTAATAGCAGTTACTGATCAAGTGTGCATCATGCACTTATAATATAATAATAATATAATATAATAAGCCATTTATTTCCAAAAAAACATAAAATATTACAACCATTACAATCGCTAACATCTAATCCATTTCATGCGGAAAGAAATCACACATATTACCTCACTATAACAATTATGCCAAATAAAATTGTAATTAATTAACAATAAATACAATTCATAATAACATCATCAATATGCATTTCAATTAGTCTAGTTCATCAAAATTTCTAATAATTTAAATCAGTTAGATAATTTCAATATATACTACAGTTATGATCCATACAGTAATCAATCAATAAATATAAAACATTAGGCAAAATTCAATGTATAGAAATAAGTTTGATTATAACACTATGAATAAATAATTTACTATTATAGCTACATTACAATATAAATTTCAATAAAAATGTCACATTCAATTTAAACTATTATGTCAAACAATTTTAATATGGTTTCAATTTATGACTGACAAAAATGTAATCAATTAATAAAAATTGTTTAATAAAATTTCAATTAAAAAAAAAAAAAAAAAAAAATGGTCAATAAAATTTCAATTAACAAAAATGCACTTCATCATGCACTTGGGCCAAATAATTATATACGATGGAGTCTCGATGTCTTGAGTAGTGTCGCTTTTGAAACTGTAGAACCATAGATATAATAAATATTTCTATGAGTAGAACTCTTTCTGAAATGCCTTATCTGGAAGTAATAATACGTACCCATCATCATCATCATTATCATCATCAGCCTATTAATGTTCCCACTGCTGGGACACAGGCCTCCTCTCTGTGAGAGGGAATGGGCCGTAATCCACCACGCGGCCCCGTGCGGGTTGGTGGATGTCACATGTCTTCGAATTTTTGGTTCTAAGACATGCCGGTCTCCTCACGATGTTTGCCTTCACCGTTTTGAGAGCAGTGGTGATGAAATAATTTACACAAAGTAGAGCTCCTGCCACGTACTCACTATACCAATACTACTGTCACTTGTGTTACTGTTAACAATCAGAGTAGCTGCAGTGGGAGGAGAAATAAAATATAGATAAATAGTGTGAGAAATGACGGTATAATTGTGAAGATTAAGGGTGTGGATGATAGAGTGACATGAAGAAGTAAAGACATAGCAGACTGGAAAAAGATAATCTTGTTGCGCCGACACCAAGTAAAATGAGAAAGGAATTTCTTGCTTACTTTTTATAATGATTAGAAAGTAGAAAAATATTACATGACATTTTTATTTAATTTTATATAAATTTAATTCCAATACGAAATAAGTTGAATGCAAAAGAATTGTATATAATAAAAATAACGATTAAATTACTTCAAGCATTACCTATTGAAGTGAGGCGTGCTCAATCCTTACCAACATTCAAAAAAATGGTGAAGGAGCATTTCCTTTCACTATAATTAGTCTTCTCCTGTCTCTGTGTTATTTTTGTTATTTATTAGTATATTATTTATTATTGTATGTATGTATTTTATGTTATTATTTCAAAGTATTATTATTTAAGATTTATTGTACACTGACAACCCTAAATTCATCTCCTTTCGTACAGTCCATCCAAAGGTTGTCTGTAAGAGTTTGCCCTGTGCGATAAGACCCATTGTACACTTGTTTTTATGTTTTTTTTTTGTCCTGTATATATATTTTTGTGGTGTACAATAAAGAATATAATAAATACTTCATAATTATAGTTGTAATAGTAGTTAAACAAACCTTATATTTACATTGTTTATTTTTACTATGGGAAATTATTAAACGGGTGAAAAAGAAATCTGAATGGGCGACTACGAGTAAGTAACCATTTATCCGGTTTGAGTAATATCTTTTAGGAGGTTTTTGTGAGCTGCGGTTATAATATTGTTACATACTTTAATTGTATTTGGGGTTCTATTTTAGCTATAATTCTTCCGAAAATAGCAGAATAACCGACGAGGCGACATCGCTGTGCAGCGCGGGAGTACGTGTGTATTCATGTTTTTAACGAATTAGTCCAAAATACGCGCTTGGTCGTGGAGTTGCGGAGACAGCCCGTCTAAACTAAACTAACTAAACTAGTCCAAGAGCGAGCGAAGCGAGCTCAGGAACTTAGGGCACCCCGACACGGATAGGTTAGGTTCGAAGGAGATGACGAGAGCTGAAGTGAGCGAGCAAAGCGAGCGAACTTAGTTCCCATCATATCCTTCATGTTAGATTACTTTAGACCCTGCAGACAGAAAAAGAAGCCGAGGCTCCGTCGACAAACTTTTGTTTTCAAGTCGCTGTTATTGTTATCCACCCATTGTTTGTCGCCCACTTAGTATTTCAGTAAGCCATATTCAGTATTTTTTACACCTTTGATTTCAATTTATTTTCGCTCGTTTAAATACTATCCCTTTATTATTATGTACTTAGCATCTCTAGTGTATTTTGTACTTTTGCATGCATCATCATGTAATCATCATCATCATCTCAGCCGAAAGACGTCCGATGCTGGACATAGGCCTCCCCAGAGCGTCGCCAGATTGACCGATCCCGTTCGTATTTTCCATGCCTTCTGATTTAATATGGCTGTTGCTAATTATATTTTTAACGTCACAGCGTTTTGTACCCATATTTGCAAAATAAATATCTTTACAATGCATGTCCTCGAAAAGAGCGTTTTGCAAGCAGCCAAACTGTGCGGAAAGAGTCACTTTTTTACTAGTGATTTTTACTTTCCTGTACTTTTTAATTTTAACTCTTTAACTTTAAAAAGTTTTAAACTTAGTTAAGTATAGATTATCATTCATATAAAAGGTAAAACAAAACTAACACTTCATTTGAGGCGTTTTTAATTACTCAAGATTTAGATTTTGCTCGTACCTTTTTGCGTTACGACGTGACATCTATTTGCACATGCACAGTAGATATACCCGAGAAACTATGAACTATTAGTTAATCTGTGGATATGCTGAGCGCCCTTGAATAAGCGCCATTTTATTAATTTCTTGCTTGGTTCAGATATTTTTTTTTATTTCCTCGCACAATGCATAGTAAAATGTTGTATGATACACGTGCGTAAGATGATTTCCGACTCGTGTCGATTTATCCACTCATCGGAAATCACCTACTTTCCTCACTTGTAGCATAAATAACTATTTCTTATCTTATGGGACAAGGCCAAGAAGATTATGAAGTAGCGAAGCGATGTGCTGCGTTTTCTTTTGAAGAATATCGGTGTAGTTACAGAGACACGAGCCAGCAGCACAAGTTGGTCTCTGATACATGATATCGACACACCACGTTAACTTCTTCTTCGTCTCAGTCAAATGTCATGATTTCACTGACTCTCTTTTAATTTATTTCTTATTTATCATTCCTTACATAATTCATTCATCTATCCATCCATTATAGTTTTTTATCATGTAATAACATTAAAAAAAAACAAAATAGACCGTTCTGTTTGGTTTCCGTTTTGTTTTTTTTTATCCATTTTGTTTTGTTTGTTGTTGTATTTATTTTATGTTCTTTCGATGTATTTTTACATAAACAAGAGATTTGGTTTCCGTACGTCACTTCCTACGCGACCACTGAAAATGCACAGCATTATGCTGAGTGGACGCCTTCTTGCCACAATCACGACATGCATCTGCCTAGCATCTTTTTCACCCTATTTCTTTTCTGTTTTATACAAAATGTAGGTAGTATATGTTATTATTGTTTTAGTTATTTCTCGTCTTTACTAACTTAATTTAAGTACTACTAATACTATTGTTATTAGTTTAGCATAAGCATGTAATTTAAAGATATTTATTCTCAAAAAAAACACAAATTCACTTCATCATCATCATCATCATTTCAGCCGAAAGACGTCCACTGCTGGACATAGGCCTCCCCCAGGCGTCGCCACATTGACCGATCCCGTGCGTCTCGCATCCAGCGCCTTCCCGCAACCTTAACCAGGTCATCGGTCCACCTAGTGGGAGGACTTCCAACGTATCGTCTTCCGGTTCGCGGTCGCCATTCCAGAACTTTTCTGCCCCATCGGCCATCCGTTCTGCGAGCAATGTGCCCTGCCCACTGCCACTTAAGTTTGGCAATTCTTCGGGCTATGTCGGTAACCCTGGTTCTCTTGCGGATCTCCACATTTCTGATTCGATCACGCAAGGAAACTCCGAGCATAGCCCTCTCCATTGCTTTTTGAGTGACTGTAAGCTTCCTGATAAGGCCCATTGTAAGCGACCACGTCTCAGAGCCATATTTCATCACTGGCAACACACACTGGTCATAGACTTTCGTCTTGAGACACTGTGGTAAGTTGGACGAGAAGATACCGCGCAAATTTACTTATATTAGAACAATGCTTAAAGAAACATTAAAAATTTCATGTCAAAGTCACAACGACACGTCATAAAGCATTCAGCATGTAATTATATTATATGTCATTTTGTGATAATTAAACACTTTTTCTTTCTTTCTTAAAATTCAAACTGTCAACCCTAAGCAACAACTAAGTGAAGATGTCACCCTCTGAGTTACTCCCTTGATTTAATCAGACAAATTCTGAGATTTGCACAGTACGCATATTGTGTCTCGAGTGCGTCTCTACACTTTCTAAGTAAAATTTAAAAATTCTTTGATATAGGTAAAAGTGCCTTCGAGTAGGTATTTCATTCTTCTTGGAAGATTTTGATGGGCTATTAGAGAATTTCTCTTTGATTAAACGACTCGCTTCTACTTGTAACAGTGCTACAAAGTAATTGTGAACCTCAATAATTTCGGATATTCCAATTTGATTACGTAAAATGAACTCAAATATTTGAATGAACTACTAGTAGGCGAACCGGAATACGTTGCTTTGGAAGGCCTCTCACCAGGTGGACCGATGACCTGGTGAAGGTTGCGAGGATCTGCTGGGTGCGGGACGCACGGGACCGGTCAATGTGGCGACGCTTGGGGGAGGCCTATGTCCAGCAGTGGACGTCTTTTGGCTGATATGATGATGATATTATGACTAGTAGGTTGGTTTACTAGCAAGTCTAGATTAATTGAATATATATCACTTGTTTGATTTTGGACTCCATCATAGTGCATTCAGTATATTATCATTTCCTAATCAACAATGTCTAGCAATACTACGGAGGTAGCTAAGTGGTTCCTGAATAATTACCGTAAACATACAGAGTAACCTTTAGTTAATGTAGATAAATATGAAACAATCCTGATACGAGAAAACAAATCAGCAGTTCTCTACATAAATGTATCTACCGAACAGCAGTTTTTATTTCATTTGTTTGTTGTTTTTTTTGTTTTTGTTTTTTTTTCAGTGTCGAACCCATTTTGAAACTTGTTCATATTCATGAGCACTTTTAAATTATTGCCAACGAGTTTCAAGTATTACCTACTGCAATTTATAATGAACAGAAAGAACTTCACTTAAACGTCCTGAACATGTATCGCAGTTTTCAAAAGGTCAGGCCAAAATAAGCTCTCAAATAAAAATACTTAGCTCTAAAATAATATTTATGTATTTAATACATCAAAGTTAAATTGTGCAAATAATAGAAAATGTTTACCAACTTTTATTTATGTCACTAAGTCTACAAGTAAGAAGATTACTACTGAGGGAGCAAAGAAAAGCGCTGGATTCTTGTAATTTATGTTATTAGAGCTGTATAAAGAAAAAGATTTATCTTTAAAAAAGGATCACTGAAATAAGGCATTTTTTCTGAAAATGTTTGTTGGACATTATTAAAGAAAAAGCTTATTTTAATTGGAACCTTTGAATTCTGAATTCAGCCACTATACCCTGCCCCCCTAGCCAAGTTGCAAACGTTTCGTATGGAATCTCTTTCTACAGTCGCTAACGCCTTCTATTTGTATGGTCTGACCACGTGACTTAACGTTCAGGGGGTGACCATAAGCTCTTAGAGCGGTATCAATTTGAGATCGAATAAGGGACAGATGTATATGACTTGTATACATCTGTCACTTACTCGATCTCAAATTGATTCCGCTGTAAGAGCTTATGGTCACCTCCCTGATGTGTCATTCCCATACATTGATTCGTTTTCTACTAGCGTTATCGATTGTAGATTATCAACTTGCTACAGGTGCTGACGTATCAAAACTATTTTAGTTCGACTGTGAAAAAGGGACAGATGTATACAAGTCATATACATCGGTCCCTAACGCACACTCAAAATAACCTTGCTCTAAGAGCTTATGGTCATCCCCTGGTCAAAAAAAATTTTAATTTTGGAATCATCGATACGACGAAGAAGAAGATTGGAGAAAAAAAAAATATTTGGAGTTTTTCTTAATTTGTACGTAACTAACTGACTGAGATTAATTCAAAATTCACCATTATTTTCATGCAAATCAGTTTCTAGGGTTGCGTACCCAAAGGGTAAAAACGGGACCCTATTACTAAGACTCCGCGGTCTGCCTGTCTGCGTGTCTGTCTGTCACCAGACTGTATCTCATGAACCGTGATAGCTAGACAGTTGAAATTTTCATAGATGATGTATTTCTGTTGCCGTTATAACAACAAATACTAAAAACAGAATAAAATAAATATTTAAATGGAGCTGACATACAACAAACGTGATATTTTTCCGTTTATTGCGATAATGGTACGGAACCCATCGTGCGCGATTCCGAATCGCGCTTGGCCGGTTTTTTTCATACCTACAAAGCATCCTTTAGTCAAAAGTCATCGACTGCTGCTCCTACTTAGTCCATCCCAAAGTTTCACCACCACAATTAACTGGACTGTGCTTCCCGCAACTAGCGGCTTCTCACGGCCTTCGGACAGGTTATTTTCATATTATTTAGTTTTTAGACAAACCAGAGAACCTGGACAAGTGACCTTCTAACATCGAAAACGTGGCGATAGCGATTGTCAAAACCGGCCAAGTGCGAGTCGGACTCGCGCACGAAGGGGTCCGTACCATTATAACAAAAAACGGCATAAAAATTACGTTTGTTGTATTGGAGTCCCACTTAAATATTTATTTTATTCTGTTTCTAGTATTTTTTGTTATAGCGGCAACAGAAATACATCGTCTGTGAAAATTTCAATTGTCTAGCTATCACGGTTCAGACGGACAGACAGACAGACAGACGGACCGCGGAGTCTTAGTAATAGAGTCCCGTTTTTACCCTTTGGGTACGAAACCCTAAAAAAAGAAAGAAAGAAAAAGTGTTTAATTGTCACAAAACGATATACAATATAAATACATGCTTATGGTCAACCTTTAACAGTAGTATTAGTAGTACTTAAACTAAGTTAATAAAGACGAGAAATAAGTAAAACAATAATAACATTTACGAATAAAAAACCGGCCAAGTGCGAGTCGGACTCGCTCACGAAGGTTTCCGTACCGTAATCGCAAAAAACGGCAAAAAAATCACGTTTGTTGTATGGGAGCCCCACTTAACTAATTTTATTTTAATTTAATCATTACTATTTTTTGAAGTGAATATACAACTAAATATTCCGTGAATATTTCAAGCGTTTACCTGTTGCTGTTTTTAATGTCGAGCAAAAAACGGCAAAAATATCACGTTTGTTGTATGGGAGCCCCCCTTAAATATGTATTTTCTTCTGTTTTTAGTATTTGTTGTTATAGCGGCAACAGAAATACATCATATGTGAAAATTTCAACTGTCTAGCTATCACGGTTCACGAGATACAGCCTGGTGACAGACGGACAGACAGACAGACGGACAGACAGACAGACAGACAGACGGATCGCGGAGTCTTAGTAATAGGGTCCCGTTTTTACCCTTTGGGTACGGAACCCTAAAAATCACGTGATCAATCACTGAAATTTTGACAATAACCTTCGCTGACATCGAAAGCCACTGGTCTAGAGCTTCTGGGTTCCAGACAAAATGAGGTGCAGCATTATCTATTGACATTAACTCCAAAATGTATGGAGTTGGAGCTGGAGAGCTGTAGGAGTTTATGTGGCGACCGCGAACCGGACGACGTTGTGTTCGAAGGCTTCCCACCAGGTGGATCGATGACCTAGTGAAGGTTTCGAGGATCCGTTGGATGCGAGACGCACGGGACCGATCAATGTGGGGAAGCCTATGTCCAGCAGTGGACGTCTTACGGCTGATATGATGATGATGATAGAGTTGACAAGCATTACCAAAAATGTGTACTCCACCACATTTTGATTTTACTAAAATTGTTGTCGCTTATATAATATTTTGTCTAGTATCTAGTAGTACTTGTCTATCCCAAGAATTTTGGACATCTTGACGGTCGTAATCACTGACTGCTGAAATGGTGGGACATTTAACGATTTTTCTTCAATTACTAGGCGAAATGAAAAAGGCACAAATAAAATAGGTAAGAGAAGAAATGAAAAAGCGCTCAAAGCGACACTTATCCTTGAATTATAATCCATAAGGCTGGGCTCGTTGATTTGTGGCTCGCGTTTGACCTCAAACGTCTTTTTGTAAACGGCGAATACTTTTTATTTAGTGTCTCCTGTTCTTGACAAAACGAGTCCAAGATTTCACAATGATTTTTGTTAGAAACCTGAGTAGTACCTCAGGAATGATTTTTCTTTGTTGAAAACAATAATTTCAAAATACCTAACCTTATAATAAAAATATGATTGTAAAAATTGAGAAAATTTGATTTTAGAGAGCAGTGGTGGCGAGAGCAGTGGTGGCCCAGTGGTATCGGCCGCGACTTACAAGTTGTAGGTCGTGGGTTCGAGCCCAGGCAAGCGCTTTACTTTGTGTAAATTATTTCATCACCACAGCTCTCAAAACGGTGAAGGAAAACATCGTGAGGAAACCGGTATGTCCTAGAACCAAAAATTCGAAGACATGTGACATCCACCAACCCGCACTGGACCCGCGTGGTGCATTATTGCCCATTCCGTCTCACAGAGAGGAGGCCTGTGTCCCAGCAGTGGGAACATTAATAGGCTGATGATGGGATGATGTGATGTGATTGTCAAAAGTTATGTCTGGGAGTTAAGATTCTATTCTGAAATATTTTTCAGTGACAAAGGGCTACACTATCCCTAAGAGACTACTTTTTACAAACTTTATATTCATCATCTGCCTAGCCTTTTCCCAACTACATTGAGGTCGGCTTCCAGTCTTACCGGATTCAGCCAAGTACCAGTGTTTTACATGGATCGACTGCCTATCTGACCTCCGCAACCCAGTAACTGGGAAACACGGTACCCCTTGGCAAGACTGGTGTCAGATCTCAAGCTTTTGACTACCCGTAACGACTGTCAAAGATCTTCAAATAACACCCGGGACCAACGGCTTAACGTGCTTTCCGAGGCACGGAGGAAACTCGGTATGTTGAAATGGTCACCCATCCACGGACCGACCTCGTCAAGCGTTGCTTAACCTTGATGATCGACCCGTGCGGCTGTTATTATTTAGCCACGAGCTCCTTTTTTACAAACTTTATGTTAACTTGCAATAAATGTATGTTCGGGTCAAAACTGAATTTTAAAGCAGTTATCCACAACCGACATGTTACTAAAAGAGTTATGAATATAAATATGGATGGATGGAGAGGCAGAGGAAGGCCAAAGAAAAGATGGATGGACTCAATCCCAACGCACTATTACCAAACCACTGCAACTCCTGAAAGCCAGAATCAACAGTGGCGACCACCAAAAAAGCGCCGACTGATGGACTGTGTGAGGAGAAAATGAGAGTCAGTGATAGCGTGACGGTGGACAGGACGGTATTGAAGAAGAAAACGTATTGCGCCGACCCCAAGTAACATGGGATAAGGGCAGAAAGATGATGATATTTGGTTTGGATGACAATGCTTGGTAAGCTAAAAAGATTCATTTAAAAAAATGGCAATTTTTTATGCCGAAAAACACGCATTCAGTGGGATATATCTCAAAAGTTACACGATAACTTTTTTCCACAGGTTTCTATGGAAAAAAGTTATCGTTTAAAGATGACCAGAATCGATGATTTTGTTTTTTTTCACTGCCATGGATTGGCAAGTTTAAATGTCAAAATATATATAAGCATTAATATCTACAAAAAGAGAAAACAATTGAAATTAGCAAAGGCATTGGTCTTAAATTAAAAACCTATATCAAATTTACCAAAGACAACGACTTCCTTCCTAAAACAGAATTAAAACGAATATTAATAACCGAAGCAAAAAAAAAAGAGAAGAAATACGTAAATGTCATATCCGAGCGATGCCAAGGCATAAAGTTATTAATTACGGGCAAGGATCTTTGATCATGCAAATTGATTTTATTCTCTCTTCATTAGAATTTTTAGGACGCCGTGAAAAATTTGGAGGAAACCTCTTAAGTGTAAGAGCCTCTTGATTTCAGCCTAGCTTTTGAACCCTTGTTCGATTGTGATCGGTGTCGATTCTTATAGAAATAGATGTCATAATATTTTAGAGCTTTATTTTATTCTATAAATACAAGTAAAATCTTAAAAATTAAAAAACCTAGACACATTTTTATTGCATGCCTGTGCAATGTGTCTAGTAGTAGACGCGCTTAGATCAATTCTATTGAACACCTAATTATGACACGATATCTTGCGAAAACCCCCCGATTCAAACAGAAAACCGCCCATATTTTTTGAACGTCTTAAGAACACTCTCGTTAAGGTTTCCCTAGTCGACGGCACGAACTATTTTGTGCGCGGGGATGAAATGCATGCTGTTCGCGACGATAGGTCGTGGTGAGGGAAATAAAAGAGAGTGGACTGTATTATAAGAGATGAAGTAAAAAGTATATTAAAGAAGAGAAGAAGAAATTACAACGGTCGGTTAAAAAATAGACAAAGGGATTAAATTATGCGCGAGCGCAGCCGTGCGTGGAGGTATGCAGCAGCTGACTGTCGTCAGTCGTTGCCGGTGGCGGTGGTCGCTCGCTCGGCCGTCGGCCAGCTGGTACCCCGCTGCCCCGCGTTCCTCGTTCACTGCCGCTGGCGCGCGACGGTGTTGAGAGGAGCGGATCTCAACACATGCTATCTCATCCGACAACACATGCAAAAGAGATAGATGCTGTGATGAGCAGTACGAAGCTAGTTCGTGTACGAATTAGCACTTTTGCAAGTTTGTAGCAAAATGCATGATAATTTAGGACGAAAACGAGCGCGCGAATTTTTATAAACAGACCTTTGGTAGTCTAGAAATGATGATAAAACGACTAAATGTATATTTTCAAAATAAAATTATTTGCATTCTTGAACTAATAATCTATCCATGTATGTGGCCGTTTTGCAATTTTCCTTCATCTTATGGTATTTATTTCCGCCCAAAGATGTGTTAATATTAGTGTTGAAATATGGCACTTTCGACGATCATAACTTTTTTTTTTACTTTTTTATTTCCATACAGGGTTAGATAATGATGAGACAAATTGATATCATTTTTTATTTTGAACGTACATCGTCGAACAGTGGAGTAATCCTTAGACTACGTTTGTATGGAAGAATTATCGACTAGTATAACCTGAAAGTCATATTTCAAACTAAATTAAAATCGGTTCATCCGTTTAGGAACTATGATGCTACAGCCAGATACACAAATATACAAAGACACAAAAACACAAATAGCCAAAGATATAAATACACAATTAGGTACACAGGTACACACGTCAAACTTATGAAATTCCTCTTTTCCGTCGGGGATTAAATATGGCGAATTGTATTTCCAATTCAATTATTATAATACGCAAAATATAGGATAAGTATATTCTATTCTATAAAATGATTGCATTTTTTACTTATACACACGTATATAAAAGCATTGTACAAAAACGGACTTAATGCTTCAAGCATTTTCTATCAGTTTATTGCTAAGAAAATTCTTAAAAAAAATCACAACCTAAAATGTAAATTTTTGCATTAAGACAAAATCTTCACGTTACGTCGTAAAGTTTGGCAAGCTGCTCATTCATAAAATAAATGACAGAGAGATGGCTTTTCAAACCTCTACTTCCGAAGTCACATCCAGCAGTAATTTTAAACACTGCTTCCAGGGATTGCAAATCTAATATTCATTCGAAAACTTCAAACTTGAACCTCCTGGAAACGAAACCCCGCCTAGTGTTTGTAATTCAATAAGTTTTGTAAGTCGCTAAGTTCTGTAAGTCCGTGTGACTAATGCACTTAGCTGATTGCACTATCTAGTGTAAAATTCAGTGCCACATCACCCTTACAAATGTCTCCTAATTCCGGAACTCGAACGGTTTGGGATGCATTCCTAATGCCGCGCTTTTTGTAAGTCACGTTTGGGAGGTATGAAGAAGTTTTAAAGCTGTACAAGAATGGCCACTATCTTAAACTAATAAATTTTTAACTATAGATTGGTGTCCCACAGATGTGCAAAGAGCTCCTTAAGTCCAGCGGACCAGGCCAGGTCCAAGACCATATTTTAAGAACGATACAACATTCTCCAAGGAAGTCATAGGAAATTCCAAAAAAAAAAAACTTGCAAAGTTGTTGTCAGCTGAACAAATTTTGTGAGAGAGTTTTTTTTTGAGAATTTTCTATGACTTCCTTGGAGAATGTTGTTTATTTACATGGGCAGAAAAGCCTTTTTTCCATACTCAAAAAAAAATAAAAATGCATGACTTTGAAGGATTATTCACTTAAAAACTTTCTACAAATTGAACAAAGTGAAAAATAATTTAATTTTCGGCAGTCGGTGTCAAACGACGAGGAAGAGAAAACAGGACTTTTTTCACTTTTTAGTTATTCTGGCATTATAGGTAAGGTACCTATAATGCCAGAATAATTATATTTACCCGAATATCATTTAACTTGAACATAATCGATGAAATAATAGTGTACCAAGGTAAATTGTTCACATCTGCGTACTCCTTTAGAGCGCACTGGCGTAATGTTATGTTATAAAGTGGTATAAACAATAAACAGACATGCTATTTCAGCAATCCTGAGAGATTTGCTGTCATTTATTGAAGAGTTCTGTTTTATATCTCCGAAGTTCTTCATCAGATCTTCACGAAATTTATATTGAATCAATATGGAAACATAGTAATTCTCGGAGAAATCGATAAACATACACAAAATAAAATAAAAAATTAACATAAAGTCGAACATAGAACCTCCTCCTTTTTGGAAAGTCGGTTAAGAAAAAGAATGCCGAGTGGTAATATAGCTTGTTCTATCTTATAATATACTAGCTGTTCCCCGCGGCTTCGCTCCCGTGGACCACCCCACAGGACACGATTTCGGGATTAAAAATAGCCTATGTCACTCAGGGATAATGTGGCTTTATATTGGTGAAAGAATTTTTTAAATCGGTCCCGTAGTTTAGGAGCCAATTCGGTAAAACACACATCATCATCCTATCAGCCGAAAGACGTCCACTGCTGGACATAGGCCTCCCCCAAGCGTCGCCACATTGACCGGTCTCGTGCGTCCCGCAACCAGCGGATCCCCGCAACCTTCGCCAGGTCATCGGTCCACCTGGTGGGAGGCCTTCCAACGCAACGTCTTCCGGTTCGCGGTCGCCACTCCAGAACCTTACTGCCCCATCGGCCATCCGTTCTGCGTGCACACATACAAACAAACAAACAAAAAAAAAAATTCCTCATTATAATATTAGTATAGATATGTATTAGTATTAGTATAGATTTGTAGTGCGTGACAGGGTCCATAAATATCTCATAATTTAGCTAACTATCCAAGTTCACATTGTGAATATTTGAGTTGTATTTAAAAAATACTATCATAAGGTATTTTTTCTGTCAAAACTGCCTTTTTCTCTCATCAGCTACTTACATTAGCATCGGCGATTTTACCTTCAAAAAGATAAAATGTTTAAGAAACACAAACATAACCTTTTCAGGGGGTTAATACCTTCTCCATCCTTTTACACGTTCACGTTCAAGATAACGTGGGTCACGTGTTCACGGTAACCATAAACGAAGGTAAGGAGCACTAAAATAAGTATAAATATTTCAATTCACAAGGGCTCTCTCTATCTTAAGGTAGAAGTTATAATGTAAAGATAAATTTTGCTGTGCAGTGGATTTGGTTGGTTTATACTACAATAGATTAAAAATATATCATTTTGATTGGATGTTCTTGTTGGTTTTTAGTCACGAATACGTATAACATGGTTCCGTTTTCATTTTAACATGTTTTTTAATTTTATTATTTATTTTTTTTAGTTGGGAAATCATCCAATGACTTCTCCCGCTCTGTGAAGCTCTGTGGTGGAGGGCGTGTCAGACTTTTACTGACTAAAACCCACCCGTGTTCCTTCAGTTGCTTGAGCCAGGGCCGCGGTAACTCTTTTTCAAATTTATCCACGAACAAGACAGGCATCGGCCCTAGCGGACCCCGTCAGTTTTTGCTGACATATCTATGAGGCGCGCGTGGAACACTAGGCACCGTCGACTCGGGCCTGGTCCTTATCGGACAGCGAGCTAACCATTACTCGCCGTCCGCAAGCCCGCGCCTTCGGCGACCAGGAATCGGCTTGCGACTCCCGACGCTCAGGGCGTCTTCTGCGGTGGCTAGGGGCGTGAGGGCGTCTCCGCTGCGGCTCCCTCACATCAAAGTGTAATTTTAGTATCTAGTATCGAAACCCTAACTGCCACCCGCGGCTCCGCCTACGTGGTATTAGTACTTCGCTCAATATCTTTATAAATTATAGCCCATATGTAACGAAAAAACGTAATGTAAGAAATAGTCTCACAATAATAATTTATCTATAAAATATCAATCTAAGCACAGATAAATTTATATATTCAATCTATAGTCAGAACAAATTATCGTCAGTGTCATTTAATCTTTGTCACATTTTTAAACTTCACAAGTAAAAAAGAATTTCCGTAAAAGAGGTTTGATCCGGAATAGTTTCAACTCGTCGAACTTTGAGTTGAACTTAGTGGAATAGGGGGTCCAGAACTTCTTGTTGACTGTACAATTTAATCCAAAATAGGCTTGGTAGTGTCGATAATTGGCAACGACACTACTGGTAGTGCGGCTGGTAGTGTCGTTGCCAAATAATGTGTTATTCTGATGTATAAGCTATATTTCTGTAAAGTTTCATCAAAATCCTTTCAGTAGTTTTTGGTTAACAAAAAGCCATCCATCCTCACAAACTTTCACGATTATAATAGTAGTGAGATTAATATTATATTATTAATGTTGTTTAACTTCCTCGTTGACTATCCCGTTGATCTAGTGGTAACAAGTGCAGCTGCTGGTAGCATGAGTTTGATTCGATTCCCGGAACGGGCAAAGTATTATTTGGTTTTTCAACATGTTTTTTTTTCAGTAGCAACCTGGTCTGAATTATGTTATGAATATATGTTATGGACCAAGTAATTTAATACGGCATTATTCATAATGCCCGGGCAGTTTGAAAAATGCCCAACATTATACAAAATATAATAAAACTATTGAAATAATTAAATTGACCGGGCTTTCAGAATAATGCCCATCACTTATTGGGTCTTTGGATTGATAAAGATGTGATTTTTTTAATTATTTTTATGTCGATATTATATAATAGGTGAGAACGATTACTTTTTCAGCAACAAAATACACGTAGCCCCGCTGGGCGGTGCTCCTTGCTCTGTCTGCAAAGTCTAGAGTAACCTAACCTATCCGTGTCAGGGTGCCCTAAGCTCCCAAGCTCGCTTTGCTCGCTCTTGGACTAATTCATTGACCGTAATCATCGAATTGCCCAACCGTTACGTAGCAATATTCATAATGACGAGACAATGTGATAAATATAGAAGTTTAAATCAGTATTCATTACATTGTCCGATTTGACTTGACTGGATTCATAATGCTTGGGCTTTATACAAAGTGCCCTAATTAATCACTTGGTCCATGACATATATACTGAGGTATATATACTGAGGTAGATACGTTTTACCGACGTCTGCGCGGTAATACTAACACAAGCTGACCAACTTGGGTGAACTCAGTCCGTCCTGCATCTGGCCGCGACACGAACGTTCATTTTTAGGGTTCCGTACCCAAAGGGTAACAACGGGACCCTATTACTAAGACTCCGCGATCCGTCTGTCTGTCTATCTGTCTGTCTGTCTGTCCGTCTGTCACTAGGCTGTATCTCGTGAACCGTGATAGCTAGACAGTTGAAATTTTCAGAGATGATGTATTTCTGTTGCCGCTATAACAACAAATACTAATAACAGAAGAAAATACATATTTAAGGGGGGCTCCCATACAACAAACGTGATTTTTTTGCCATTTTTTGCGATAATGGTACGGAACCCTTCGTGCGCGAGTCCGACTCGCACTTGGCCGGTTTTTTATCTCTTTCTGACAAACGGAGTCCTATTGCATGCCTTAAGGTTACACTAGTCGATCATTACTCCATACAAACGTAGTCTGGCGATTACTCCATTGTTTGTACGTTCAAAATAAAAAATGATATCAATTTATCTAATCATTATCTAGCCTTGTATGGAAACAAAAAAGTAAAAAATAAATAATAAAAAGAAAATTTATGACTGTCAAAAGTCATCCTATATCCTAATTCAACAGTGCAAGTAATTTTATTTTGAAACTATACATTTAGTCGTTTTTCATGATATCTAGACTGCCAAGGGTCTGTTTATAAAATTTCTCGCGCTCGTTTTCGTCCTAAATCATCATTAATTTTGATACAAATTTGCAAAAAAATCGACTAAACGTATCTGTTCAAAATAAAATTATTTGTATTGTTGAACTACTAATCTATTCCTGTATGGTGGCCGTTTTTCAATTTTCCGTCTTCTTATGGTATTTATTCGCACCCAAAAATGCGTTAAAAGTAGTGTCGCAATGTGGAACTTTCGACGCTCATAACTTTCAAATGTTAACTTTTTTTTTACTTTTTTGATTTCATACAGGGCTAGATAATGATGAGACAAATTTATATCACTTTTTATTTTGAACGTACATTGTCAAACAGTGGAATAATCCCTAGACTACGTTTGTATGGAAGAATTTTCGACTTGTGTAACCTTAAGCGCGAGCGTAGGTATAGTCTACTCTCGCCTAAAAATTCAGATCCCGTGTTTCGTCACAATATTTGTTCCTGACAGACATATTATCACATATTCATGCTAAGAAAAGATTAAGATTATTGGATGAAAAATTAATCACTGACCTTAAAATTTTCTTTTCGATGTTTAATAACCATTTTTACAATTTTAATTGCATGTAGCGTAGATCTTAATAAAGTTCGTGTAGGGGTAATCACTAAAACTCTCACTCAGTGATAGAAATAAACTTCCAAGTTCCATGGGTCCTATGTAGGTAGCTATAGTAAAATATCGCCATGTTTTTTTCTTTATAATGAGTATGACGTCTCTATTGGTAAAATCTCATTGCCTATAACAATGTTGTTTGGGCGTGTTGAAATGTGAGTGTATTACAATGCATTTCTATGTGTTTAATAAGTATGTGTGTATGTTGTTTTAAGTAAAATTACCTTTAATTGGCATTCAGAGAAGTTTCAAAAATGAACTTTACTTTACCTTCACAATCCACAGCACAACAAACTAACCTAACGAAATCCACTACGAACAAATCTAAAACAAAACCCTGGACTCCACATTCCATTTTCAAATACATAACTCGTTAATAAAAATAACGAAACTTTACACTACGCAAACAGAACCCGCGTGGTTCGAAATTCGAAACTTTAAAAATCTTGCTCACAATATACGTTCCTGTTACGCGGCGTAATAAACATAGTTTAGGTTGAAACTTCTACCAGTACCGTTGTTTCCTTCGGCATTAACAACAATTCTGTGAGCGCTAACATGCTGGCTATAACCGTAAAGATATCAGTAACATTATTTTATTTTAGCTGCAGACTTCTTTGTTGCTGCTTTTCTGGTTGCTGGTGGAAATACGAGAGTTTAAAATGGTTTTAAACGTGTGGTAAAAGGCGGTGATTCTTCATTGTGTAGTCTCCATTAGCTGCTCTATGCGTTGGCAAATTTTAATTAAATCATTAACTATTTATTTATAAAATATTCATTAATTATTTTACATCGTAATTAATAATCAATTATTTAATTCAAATAATTGATTATTAATTACGGATTTTAATGATTTCTTCATAACTTTTATTACTTTTATTTTCAAATCAATGAAAATCGTTTATCTTTCATTATTTTATAAATATCATGCCAATAACTGTAAAGATTTTATCAAATTGGAATTAAATTATAATATTATAAAGAAAATGAAATTAATAATTTCCGAAGAAAAAGAGGAAACATTGTGAGCCTTCAAATAAATAACTTTGTCATGTGTAATGAAAATCGTGGTATATTAACATTATTTATGATATAAAACGCATTTTTTTAAATGTAACACTAATTGTTCGTGTTTAATTGCACGTTTATTTACAAGATTAAAAAACATCGTAAGATGAAATAAAGAGGTTTTTTTATAATGGCAATAACCTCTAAGATTTACATCGAATTTCAGACTAATAACTGGCATAATATCTGCCAACTCCTTCGGCCAGGCCAGGGCCAGTATGCATGATGTTATGTTAACAAAACACAACATCATTTTTCCAAGCCAAACAGACACCAGACATTTCAAAGAAACTCTCCTTTGAAGGAACAAACATATTGCTTCTTTCTTTTTGAAAACTAAAACACAAGTAGATTAGCAGCGAGAGTTGCAAGCCGATTCCCTAGGTCGCCATCCGATAAGGACCCAGGCCCGAGTAAACGGCGCGTAGTGTTCCACGCGTACCTCATAGAGATGTCAGCAAAACTGACGGGGCCCGCAAGGGCCGATGCCTTTCTGTGTCGCGGTTCAATTTGAAAGAGAGTTACCTCGGCCCTGGCACAAGCAACTGAAGGAACACGGGTGGGTTTCAGTCAGTAAAAGTCTGACACGCCCTCCCGCTTCACCACAGAGCTTCACACAAGCATAAAATCCCTTTTTATGTCTCCAACAGTGTTTTTGCTTTGACTATACAAAGCAAACTTACACAGTCTGTTAGTACTTAGAAGTAACTTTGTTAAAGTACACTGTATTGTGCATGGTGTTGGTACAATATTATTTACTAGCTGCCAACCATGGCTTCACCTGTGTGAAAGTCGAAATTATGCCAAAGGAACCTAACTAACTGGATAAAAAAGACATTTTTACAAAAAAATACTACCGACTTCTAAATAAGAAAACTACAAAGTGAAAAATAACTTTATTTTTAAAAAGTCGGTCTCTTTCTTAGGTACCATTTTTTTGCGTTATGGACACCGACTTCCAAAAACAAAGTTATTTTTCACTTTGTAGTTTTCTTATTTGGAAGTCGGTAGTATTTTTTTGTAAAAACGTCTTTTATTTTTCACTTTTCAGTTGTATCTACCTAATACGCAAGTTGTTTAGTAAGTTTCCTATAACGCCAGAATAGATTACCCGAATATCATGAAACTTGAACAAAACCGATCAAATGAGAGATCTACCCCTTAAGAGCGTAATGGCGTGATGTTATGTTATGAAATGGTATAAACAATAAACAGACATGCGATTGCAGCGGTCCCGAGAGATTTGCCGTTATTTATTGAAGAGTTCTGTTAGATATACATCTTCGAAGTTCTTCATCAGATCTTCACCAAATCAAAATGGGACCAATTTCGGAACATACTCTTTCAAACAAAAAAAGAATTTTCAAAATCGGTCCACAATTGAAGGAGATATCGGAAAATACATAAAAAAAAAAACATACAAGAAGTCGAACATAGAACCTCCTCCTTTTTCAAAAGTCGGTTAAAAAGTATGTTTTATGTTAATCTAGGTTATAAACTATTTGTGTACCAATTTTCATTCAAAACTGTTCAGTAGTTTTTGCGTGAAAAGTAACAAATATTCATACTGACAAACTTTCTCATTTATCATAAATAGTAGGATATTTACGTACCTTTTGTTGTCGTATTGTATTCAACTACTTACTCTGAGCATTAGTTGTTGATATATTAAGTCTGTCTGCGTCGTATCGGCAAAGTTGAAGACGCAATGCTCAATAGTTTGGTAGGTCATACGGAAATTTTGAGTGACTTAAAGTCGGAGTTAGTTCAAGGAGTAACTGTTAGTTCTAGACTTAGTTCGAGCCAGTATAAGTTATGCTACTTGCTGGCACATGAATGCAATATTATTAGTTAGCAATGAAATGTTTTGGAGAGAAGGATGTATAAGTACAGTCGATCAAGATATTAAGTACTTAAGCCAAATATATACCTTTCCACTACACTGCCAACAGTGTCACTAAATGTCAATTGTCTCATAAAGTTCAAATTCAAAAGCTACAGATTGTTCCTGGCATTGAAAACGTCTTCCTTTATCCGTAAACTTAAACTTTTATGTGGTGTGCAATGGGCCTTATCAAAAAGCTTAAATTCACCCAAAGAGATAGATTGGGCTATGCTCGGAGTTACCTTGCGTGATCGCATCAGAAATAAGGATATCCGCAGGAGAACCAAAGTTACCGGAATAGCTCGAAGAATTGTGAAACTTAAGTGGCAGTGGGCAGAGCACATTGCTCGCAGAACGGATGGCCGAAGGGGCTGAAGTTCTGGAATAGTGACCGCAAACTGGAAGACGATGCTTTGGAAGGGGAGGTCTTCCAATATGTGGACCGATGACCTGGTTAAGGTTGCGGGAATGCGGTGGATGCGAGACGCACGGGATCGGCCAATGTGGCGACGCCTGGGGGAGGCCTATGTCCAGCAGTGAACGTCTTTCGGCTGAAATGATGATGATGATGTATTGAAATACACTATAAGAAAGTATAAGTACTTACCTAGTACTTTGGTACCAACTGAACATTCACTTTTAATAATTTTTCCACCACTTAAACTTTGAATAAAAAGCCTTTATCTCAAATCTTGCAATTTATCACTTTCTCCTTCTAAAATACCTTTTTCATTTCGTAACTTCTTATTACTAACTATCAATTCATACCGAGTACTCGTAAAAGCAATTTTCAAATGTCGATAATCCAAGTTATCGCACATTTGCTTGGAAATCTGGAGACAGCTCGGATTTATGGCTTTAAAACCTTCCTCGAAAATAAAACTTCGATTTGTAAGGATGTCATCGCTGCCGTCCTCGAGAAAGTGCCACTACCTGACAAAATCATATTTTGAGTTATAGACGAAAAAAAAAAAAAATCGCGGACTAATAAAATCAATGCTGTTTATCAACTAAACTATAGGCGAGAGTTTCCGGTGTCAAAAATATATCTAATTGCACACTTTCGAATAGGTTTTAGATTTGATTTATAATTCTTAATTCTTTATTGTACACAAAAAAAAATACATATACGAGTACAACATGAGTGATTATTAAGTTGATGTACAAAGGCGAGCTTAACTCAAAGAAGATTTTTCTACTAGCAAACCTTAGAGTGATAGAGAGAGTTTACAAAAGGAAGAAGAGAAGTAGTCCAGTGTACAATTTTAGAATAATATAAAATAAATCATAAATATACATACATACATAAGTACAAAATATAAATATACATATACTAATTACATTTATTAATTAATTACATTGTTTTTTTTATTTTTTTTTTTATTTGTGTTGGGTTTGCTCTTGACTCTAGTCTAGGTCAAAGGTGACAGAGACAGAGTCGACGATGGAGTGAGCTTACCCAGAAGAAACCTGTTCACTCTAACTTTGAAGAGATTCGGGTTGAATGCGTTCGGAAACACTGACGCAGGTAGCGAGTTCCATTCATTCGCTGTGCGCATTATGAAGGATGTTTGGAAGCGTTTGGTGCGAATTGGTGGAATGGCAACAAGGTAAGGATGATAACTTGCAGTACGTCTAGATGTCCGATGGTAGAAGGGGGCTGGTGGGATGAGGTCGTGGAGTTCTTCAGCACACTCACCGAAGTACAGTCTGTAGAAGACCGACAAGCAGGCAACCTTGCGGCGATGAGCCAAGCTGTGAAGCCTGGCAGCTCAACGTCGTTAGTTCAAATCAATTATTTAATCTTGTCAATAATAGGTTTGCAAACCTAGAAATTTAGACTGTTTTTATTTTGCTATCCGACATCTATTGATAGTAGAAAAATACTGCTTAGACAGATCGATAGAGAATTTTTTGCTGATTACGATGCCATGCCAAAATATGCCAAAAATTAAAGTCTGCCAATCGTCAGTTAGCGGCATTTTAGCTTGAGAACGGCAGATCGGACATAAAATTTCTGAAGAATATTGAGCTTAGCACTATAGGTAACCTGTTTCACAGATGAGTTATTTAGTGCAATTGCTTTGTGCAGTTCTATGCAAATTATAGTAAAGTTGTATTTGTTTTTTTTATGGGTATGGTAGTAATTAAAAACTTCTGCTTCAGTGTTTTTTTTTATTTTTAACAGAAGGAGAGGTCTGTTTTCGTAGTTATTATTATTATTACAATGTGTTTTGCTTGGACAAGATCATAATGATAATCACATAACAAATCCTTGAATTTTAGAAATTATTTTATGTCTTTTTTAACCCAAAGGTGACTGGTAGAGAATGCCTTGCTACATTAAGTCCGCCTATGTATCACAACTTTACATGAAATTTAAATAAATTAATAATTAAGTTACAAGGTTTAAAATATCACCTTTAATAATAATAATATCAGCCTGTTTCCCACAGCTGGGAAAAGGTTTCTGCTAATACAGAGAGGGTAGGAGCATTAATCACCACGCTTGCTCAATGAGGTTTGTTGTAATCGCCTTGTATTTAAAAAAATAAATGAGTTTAGTGTTTGTACAAGCTCAAATTTAAATAGATTAATTACATATTGTCAACCGAACAAAAGCTTGACTAAACCACTGCATGCACCCAATTTCATAAAGCCCACCCTAACTGCCATAATTTGATACAACAGAAGCTAATTTCCATTTCAACCCAGATACCACACACCCATTAAAATGATACCCTTTCAAAAACAAAACCACCTTTTTCAGTAACCCCCGTATTACCTCCATTAATTCGTAAACCATGAAACCATAAAAATAACCAACAACGTGGCTTTGCTGGTCACGTTGGCCATTCTGAATGGGCCCAATTAGAGTGGTCCCCTGAAAGGGCTCGACCATAGAATAGAGACGGTACAGAAGCTCAACTTTACCCACGAGCGAAAACACATGCACACAAAGACACTATACGAAGACACAATAAATCATGGATGGATTATGTGAAACCAAATATGTAGCGAGTGTAAAACAATAATAATACAATTATACAATAATCGTTCGTAATTCAGAAAAAACACATTCACAGAATCAGTAATTAAGAACAGTTTTAACAGTAAACACAGAAAAAGAGAATCGTTGGTAACTGTACTAATGATAATCATTGTATCACAGGCACCAAAGTGAGTGACTTCTGCAGCCTAATAAATTGCGTAAGTGAATTCGGCAAGGCACAGGGGACTGCCATCAATCAACCAATCACATAGATGGAAATCCATATCACGTCTTTCATCTCGCATGGATATATGGATTTATCTGGATCACCAATCTCGATTATCCAAACAAAGATAAAGATAGGAGGGATAACGGTGTGAGTACAAGTGCACAAGCGACTGGTATTCGTTTGGCATAATATGGGAATTGGCTTACGTACCTGTCTATGAGCGTCAGCTTTCGCTCTCTGTTCAGAGCCAGCCTTCCGTATTCATCTATTCTGTTCCCACTCAGGCATTTGTTCCGTTTCGCCAACCAATTAACGAGCCACGTGGTGATACATTATGCACTGAGAAAGATGGCATCCTACGCTTCGTGAGCACTGAATTTGGGTCATATACGTTTACAGATAAAGGTCCTTTTAAACCTTTTTTGTTTGCGAGTAATTTCATGGTTGTGAATGAAAGATATATGCCTGATGTTAACTATCTCGTGTGTTGGTAGTTTGGAGAATTAGGCTGATGAGGTATATTATGGTTTCTATACGAGGCCTTTTTTGAAATCTACTCTCATTTTGTAACCCTATTTAACTGAACATCAGCGCTGCCTAGCAAATGCTGAGTTTTATCGAAAGGGTCACTTTCGGTACGGGCACGCTTAGCGCAATATTTGATTGTATTAGTTTTTAATATTCTTTTCTGTTACTTGTTCTCTATTGCTGAGGCGTATATGTCGAATAAATCTATTCATTCTATTCTAATTTGTAATAGATAAATAATCAGATGTAAAAAATAATGCAATTCAAATCAAATTAACAATATCAATCACATGAGGAAAACATAAAAAGTAATAATAATGCATGTCAAATGAGTGTAGAATTAATTAATTATATGTGAAGTATCAAATGATGTCAATGAATTTTTAATATTGAATTTATGCATGGATTTATATTATTACTACAATTGTGTACAGGGAAGAATAACATTGGCCCGCCGTAGTACATTTTATAACTAGTACGGGGCTCAGGGAGTTTCGAATCAACCTAATTGCAAATTAAAATCAGTGATAATTTATGCTAATGTGTAAACTTTGGCCAAAACCATTTTTTTATCAGTGCCAATACATGATTATGATTTAGAATTAAGATAATTAAGTTTGTCTGCCCAACTATTAGTGTGTCCTGAAGACTTAGAAAAGATTCAAGCTATTAATATCGAGAATTCAAAATTCATTTCTGAAAGTCGTTATCACTCTGTATAGAACATCGAGTTTAACTAGTCGTACATTTTCCACAAAGATAATAGTAACTACGTGTTCGTGGTTGACGAAACCAGTGAAGTTCATTAACTTCTAGCCAAATTGAATAATCCATAGCCAAATCCTCATACACGCCACGTAAAACCAAATGAAGTACTGCCAGTCACCCATCAACGTGTGCCGCGCAAAAGTGGGTCAGCGCAAAAAATACATCCCCAACTCGACGCGTCAAATTGAAAAAGTTACACAAATTATACCACATCACAGTCCTTGAAATTTGTTCCAATAACTTCTACTTGTTTTTAGCAAAAATTCTAACGGAACGTGTCGAAATTGGTAAAAATGAAGAATGATCATGGAGTAGAAAGAAATGTGGAGTGCTAAAGTTCTCGCACTACTCGTGACATTATTGTTTTTACACGGTGCAGTGTTTTAAAGGCAGCGGATAGTTTTATACGTAGCCACTGTCAACAGTTACAAATGGATTACCACCGCTATCTCGCAACTTAAGGTTACACTAGTCGACGGCACGAACTATTTCGTGCGCGGGGTTAAAATGCATACTATCTCATCCGACAACACGTGCGAAAGATATAGATGCTGTGATGAGCAGTAAGTAGCTATTTCGCGTACGAATTAGCACTTTTGCAAATTTGTATCGAAATTAATGATGATTTAGGACGAAAACGAGCGCGCGAAATTTTATAAACAGACCTTTGGGAGTCTAGATATCATGAAAAACGACTAAATGTATATTATCAAAATAAAATTATTTGCATTGTTGAACTACTAATCTATCCCTGTATGGAGTCCGTTTTGCAATTTTCCTTCTTCATATGGTATTTATTTCCGCCCAAAGATGCGTAAAAATTAGTGTTGAAATATGGAACTTTCGACGCTCATAACTTTCCAATATTTATCTTTTTTACTTTTTGTTTCCATACAGGGCTAGATAAGGATGAGACAAACAGATATCAGTTTTTACTTTGAACGTACATCGTCAAACAGTGGAGTAATCGCCAGACTACGTTTGTATGGAAGAATAGACGACTAGTGTAACCTTAACATGTTGACTGTGCAACTGAAAATTAGACATTAAACCCTCAAGTGTTTCAAGGTTTTTGTTTACAATTTCATTGCCCACACTTGTAAGGCAATTGGAATGCTTTAACACCTACGTGCGAGATTTGAAAAGACTAAAACTTTGTACGGGGGGTGACCTATATGTTATGTACTCGTAGTGCACTCATGCCACTTCTAAACCAAGAAATGCCTCACACGTGGGTCATGCACATGTGGGAACCACAAAATGAGTACCTAACATGACGCTTGTACCCTGGTATCGGACTCCGGCAAAACTTAAAATGATTGAGACTGTGTTATTAGGACTCCATTTTCACCACTTCTGGACCCCAAAATTTGCTCGATTGCTCTCGTCTTTGGCAAGAGGATATTACCCTCACATTTCATCTTCGATTGTTTGGGAGTCGCTTGAGAAAATTCGTTTGAGTGTATTGCTTTCGAAAATATTTGTTTTGTGTTGGGACCATGCGGTATTGTTGTTTATTGCCTTCAAGGTCGAACATATTGGTTTTTTACTTCGCAGTTATTTAGGAACGGTGTTGCGTGATTGGTTTCATACTTATTTTGGGCATAATAGAAGGAGCTGGTATTGTAGTGGCTTCTAAGCTGTTTAACATATTACTAAGCATACTTGTTGAACAGTTATCTTTCAAGCTTAGTGGTTTGAAAGAAGTAGGATGTTCTAAAAAAAAATTTTTTAAAATAAAGTAAAACGCAGACAAAACTTTGTGCTTACGAGTAAATTGTTAGTATCCGAACCTAGATTTAAGTTCATATTTTGTTTTATATGCTGGCTACATTAAAAGTTGTTGGTTTTTTGTACTAGCAACATATAGACAGAAGAAAAAAATATTTTTCCTTTATGTTCATACCACGATTTTTTTGAAAGAGGAGTTCGGTAGGTACTCAGTAAATAAAGATACCGACATACACTTAGACGACTGAAATATAGGTTATCTCCCTACGAGAACTTTCTCCAACACTTAAAATTTTCTAAAATACATAAAAAAAAATCTGCAGCTTCATCTTCAAAAGTTCACAAAACTCTTTGAAACAAGTCAAATACTAATGAGTCGAGTTTAGAGAAAACTTAACGAGTGTTACTTCAAACTTCAGATTTGTAAGGCGCAAAAACGCAAAAATCGAAACAACTTTTTGTGGCACAGGCAGACAGTTGTAATGACTCCTTCAAACTCCTCATCTGTGGTATAAAGTACATAGGCTGGAGAACACAACAAGTCTTTAAGGGCTTTAGAGATCCAGCCCTTCTCTTAATCGTGCATAAGAGGCCTTATGTCGAAAGTGTCATGAGAGCCCTTGGAGCTTAAACGTGTAAAAGTTGCAATAAAGGTAATGATGATACAAATATGTAGCGTGAAAAATCCTTACTTGACTTTGGTACTTCTTTTTAGGGTTCCGTACCCGGGTAAAAACGGGACCCTATTACTAAGACTCCGCGATCCGTCTGTCTGTCTGTCTGTCTGTCTGTCCGTCTGTCACCAGGCTGTATCTCATTAACCGTGATAGCTAGGCAGTTGAAATTTTCACAGATGGTGTATTTCTGTTGCCGCTATAACAACAAATACTAAAAACAGAATAAAATATTTTTTTAAGGGGGGCTCCCATACAACAAACGTGATTCTTTTGCCGTTTTTTGCGATAATGGTACGGAACCCTTCGTGCGCGAGTCCGACTCGCACTTGGCCGGTGTTTTTATCGTTTTTCGACACCGACTTCCGAAACGAAAGTTTTGCATGTTTTGGTGTTTTGCTCTTGAAGTCGGTTTAGTTTTTGTGAAAAAGGTTTTATTTCATTCTTTTTAGTTTTAGCAATATCACTACTAATGAGAAATTTCTATAGTACGGTAACTAATGGATTGGCAAAATACTCATAATAACATAATTATACATTCGTGCTGTTTGCCGCTATGGAGTTCGGTTGTATGCTCCATATCTTGAAAACTGCGGCACCGATTTTGATGAAACTTTCACTATTCCCTAAGTTGAGAGATACAAAAAAGCGAACTAAAAAGACGTAAACAAGAATAAAATCATGCTGTGCAGTCGGAGGATACATATTCGCGAGCTGGCTGACCAAAACCAGATGTATCCTCCGACTGCGCAGCATAATTTTCTTCTTGTTTACGTCTTTTTAGGTCGCTTTCAAAGCAGTCCGGTTTTTGATTTTTTCAATTAAGTTTTTTATTTATTACTATTTAGTTAAAAAAAATTTAGAATTAGGTACATTTAAACATATAAGTGTTAAATATTTTTGAAACCACCTCTTGAAAACCTTCATTTTGATACCCCACACAATGGGTTTGGATGAAAAATTAAAATTGGACTCCCACAATATGGCACCCAAAAGCCGCCATTTTTCTATTTTACATTTTTAATGTAGCCAGTGACACTCGGAAGGTTAAGACGAATCGATTGATGTATGAAACATCAAAATCGGCCAACGCGTTTGGTCTCTGGAACGCCACATAAGAACAAACATACATACATATATACATAGACTGATAAACACATTACCCTCCTTCGGCAGTTGGGTAAAAATCCAACAAAAAAAGAATAAAGAATTAAATTTGGCACACGTGTTCAGATGCCCTTTTACACTGTAACACATGTGAATATTGTGCAATTCCAACAATATTACATACATACGTGTCGAATTGATTACCTCGTTCTTTTTCTAGAAGTCGGTAAAAAACATATAATGCATGAGGTTCTGCGTTTGATGCACGGTTCGGGTAATGTGTTATATATTTTTTTTATTTAAAATAGTCTCGCGCTTGACCAATATCTCACCTGATGGTAAGCGATGATGTGGTCGACGGTGAAGCACGCTAGCCTAGAAGTAACCTATTCACTCTTGACTTAAAGACCCCTAGATTGTAGCTATAGGGAAACAGACTCCGGCAGGGAATTCCACTCCTTAGCTGTACGCATAATGAAAGTATTTCCAAAACGTTTAGTGCGTATGGGTGGGATGTCCACCATGTACCAAAATGAAAATGTTTTTTCATTTCACATAGGCATACATGGGCACTTATAAAACGTCGACAAAAGGTGCACGGTTCGGGTTTGTCGTTTCCTATGGAGAAGAACGGGCAAGAAACTCCACGGTTACTATTTTTTTTCAATGGTTTCGTTTTACAATATTTCCATGTTACAGTATTAGTGCTACCGATAAGGGTTATAGGGTTTAACTATTTGGATTTTCTCAATAGCTGCCCTGGTTTGAACTAGTGCCCAGTTGATGGCAGTAGGTGATCACATGATATTACACTAGGACACGTGGACCACCCCACAGGACCCGTTTTCAGGATTAAAAAATAGCCTATTTTACTTGAGCATAATGTAGCTTTCCATAGGTGAAAGCATTTTTTAAATCGGTTCAGTAGTTTTGGGGCATATTCAGTACAAACAAACAATAAAATCTTTCCTCTTTATAGTATTAGTATAGATGGAACTTAAATATTACTTGTGATGTGTGGGTATACTATGCACCTCTGCCTTACCCTTAGTGGAATACAAGCATGATGTTATGTCAGTGTTATACATCTGACTGCGAATATATACAATCTGCACATCTTATCTTATGGGAGTGTATTCTTTGGCAGAATGAACGCAATTTTATGTTGAATAATGTACAGGCTGCATCAGCAGTTGTTTACTATACGGACCTTGTGGAAACTAGAACAAATTGCCGTGCTTTCATGCGTTTTTGTCATACTTATTATTGGGAACAAATATAGCAGCTCACTATGTTAGGAGCCATTAATATTAATGCTAATTTTTATCCGTGGTGCTAGACAACTGGGCTTATCCCAGTTGTAAACGACCCTTTGTGCCTATTGGCCTTGTTTGTTCTGTCTCCTGCTTGGTATGGAGGGAAGTGGAAATTTGTATTTTTTCCTACTCCCCTGTTATTCTTTTCTGATTAATTTGGTTGTGGGATCGAAGACAGTTAAATTCATTCTCCGGGACTTCGTCGAGCTTCATTGCCTCGGCGCTTTTCTGGTGGTCGCCACTGTTGATTCTGGTTTTCAGGTGTTGCAGTGGTTTGGGAATAGTGCGGTGGGATTGTCGCAATAATAAAAGGCATGCCGTTTATATTATACTAGTCGCATGTCGCATCAAGGCTGGCCGATAGATGCAAGACATCGGGAAGTCAGGATGTATTCACTTAGGTTAAGACATCGTGTGTGGGCAGGTAGGTGGGTCAATCGTGAAAATGAAATCACACAAATTATTCGATACACTGAGTATATTCAAATAGACACAAGATACATTCTTGCGTACTAATATTACGGTTATTCAAATACGTAGTATCTCTAAGTAGTCTGTGGTACTCAACTGCCAATTCTGCCGTCTCCACTACGCAATCGATTAGAAAAAGCGCGCCAATGCTTAATTGTTTTTGCTTTGCCGCCAGATGGCGTGCTTGCGATATGTTTTTACGTCCGTACTATTGACTTAACCCACAGAACAGAGAAGACAGTAGAAATCGCATATAGCTTTATTAGTATCGGAACCAGCGTACCCAAACTCACACATATACAGATTAATTGTATTTCATAACACTAATAAATCTTTGGTGTGATTGGTGGTTTAATTTTTAGATGAAAGTAGAAAATATGTCAGTCGTCACTTAATTGAAAATAAACCACAGCTTTATGACAAAAGAGTTGGTTTATTGTCTACTCTTTTTGAGTATTTATTACTTTTTTCGTTTAAAGCGCAAACGGAATAGTTTAATGAGCAAGTTACGCTACCCGCCGCTAGATGTCACTATAATATATTCATTTAATTTAAAGCCGTATTTCGTTACCGATAAGATTTATATTTGCGAAATGAGGTCATTACTACTCGTCGATTTATGACTAAATAGTTGGTTTCAAATATATTATGGGTTGGATTCACCATTGTGTTACCATGATTTATGAGTTAAGTGATTTCAATATATACATAATAATTATCTATGTGAACTGTACTTGATTTTTGTGTTATGACTATGAGTTATAGCTTTAAGACGACGACTAACGCCAACGACCTTGAAGGAACAAAACACGCACACGTTTCACACCCGCGCGACCCAAAATTTTGTAGTTTTTTGTACTTTCCTCATTATTCTATAACTTAAAAAAAAAAGCCTCAGATCAAAATGTAGATAATTAAATTGTCTTTGAGATGGTGTCGATTTAATTAAAATACGCCCAGCGGTTTTAGTGTGATTGTCGTGTTTTTGGCCGTTTTAGACATAACTTTACAAATTAATTACACTATGTTATACAAATTAAACTCAAAATTTTCTTAGATCTTATTATTAAGAAAATGGTGTTATGTAACATATATTTTTCCAAAAAATTACATCAAGCCGTTTATCTATTATATTAGAATCACGTCGATTCTCATTTTAAAATCAGCTACTCAAGGGTATCTGCGCCTTAATATCACAGTGGTCAATGTTTTGGCAGAACTTCAACGACCGCTAACGTAGATAGAAAATTTTTATTTGTAATCATTCAAACGAATTTTTTTTCAACACTTTTTGTTGTAGCATCGTTTTAGGGTTCCGTAGCCAAATGGCAATAAACGGAACCCTTATGGATTCGTCATGTCTGTCTGTCTGTCCGTCCGTATGTCACAGCCACTTTTTTCCTAAACCATCAGAACTATGCTGTTGAAACTTGGTAAGTTAATGTATTCTTTGAACCGCATTAAGATGTTCACACAAAAATAGAAAAAAAAACAATAAATTTTGGGGTTCCCCATACTTAGAACTGAAACTCAAAATTTTATTTCATCATACTCATACCTGTGGGGTACTTATGGATAGGTCTTCAAAAATGATATTGAGGTTTCTAATTTTTTTTTTTCTAAACTGAATAGTTTGCTCGAGAGACAATTCCAAAGTGGTGAAATGTATAACTGTAACTTCTAAAATAAGAGAATAATAAAATTAAAAAAAATATATGATGTACATTACCATGTAAACTTCCACCGAAAATTGGTTTGAACGAGATCTAATAAGTAGTTTTTTTAATACGTAATAAATCGTAAACCACAATTTACCAAGTACGGAACCCTTCGTGCAACGAGTCAATCAAATAAAATCATTTTATTTTTCTTATAATTTGCTTACGCCAAAATAATTGAAGCCCTAACTTCTGATCTAGGTAAAAACCTGTAGTTGTCTGTCCCATTATTGACGCTTGTTTACAATGGTTAAGTAGTGACAAAATAAATATATTAAACACATTGCTGTGAATAACAGCACTCACTATTTGCTTTCTCTTTTATTCGATTAACTATGTATTTGTCATTTGTTATTTCTAAAGTAAGCTGCGTAGCAATCTGCGTAGTATGTTCCATAGTACGCTAGACGCTTGCCACGTATTCTTTCAAATTGAAAAATTCGTTCTTATGAAGAAACTTTATCGGAGGAGGAGCTCGTGGCTAATTAATAACAGCCGCACGGGTCGATCAACAAGGTTAAGCAACGCTTGACGAGGTCGGTCCGTGGATGGGTGACCATTTTAAACATACCGAGTTTCCTCCATCGGAATCACGTTACATCCTCGGAAAGCACGTTAAGCCGTTGGTCCCGGCTGTCATTTGAAGATCTTTGACAGTCGTAACGGGTAGTCAGAAGCTTGAGATCTGACACCAGTCTTGCCAAGGGGTACCGTGTTACCCAGTTACTGGGTTGTGGAGGTCAGATAGGCAGTCGCTCCATGTAAAACACTGGAACTTAGCTGAATCCGGTAAGACTGGAAGCCGACCCCAATATAGTTGGGAAAAAGGCTAGGCAGATGATGATTAAGAAACTTTATCAATGCACACAGTTTCTTTTTAGGGTATAAATAAAAACTTAAAGCCGATTGAATTTTGAAGTTAGTTATTAGACACATTTTTACTTGTAAAGAAAATAGATTTGAAGTATTTCCTCGCTGATTACTACGTTGTATGTTCTATGTTCTATGTTATGGGGTTCGGTTTCCGCACTTAGTCCTGTAGTTGGACCTTTGTGCGTGGGCCTTGGCGGCCGTTGGATGGGTTATTCCAACCAGCCCACCTCCCTCCAGAAGCTTATTAGGGCTCCTGGTTTTTTTAGAACGTCCGTGTAAGATCTGGGTGACCCGAGGGTTTGTGTTCTTATCTGTGTGATCCCTGTGCATTCAAAGAGAACGTGTGTGACGGTTGTCCGTTATGCCTATTGTGTGGAAATGTTTGTTAAGTGAGCAGTGTCCCGTGATGGTCCCCGTCACCATGCGGAGGCCATTCCTGTCCAGACGTAGCAGACGTCTGGTAAGACTACTGTCCAGAGATGGCAAAGCTTCTTTGGACTGCCTGCAGCCTGGTGCCGAGGACCACCAGTTCCCCGCCTGTGTCTTGGTGAATTCCTGTAGCCACCTACGTATTTGGTTGAAGGGGATGGGTACGACGGGTTCGGGTCCATAGACCGCCGTGCTGGATCCGCGTCTCGCAAGCTCGTCAGCTGCGTCGTTGCCTAAGGATCCGCTGTGTCCCTTTATCCATTGCAGTGTCACCGTGTTACGACTAGATAAGGTTATTTGTTCTAGTGCGTTGTGACATTCTAGTATTAATTTCGATGTAATATATTTTTTTCGTAAGGATTGGAGGACTGAGGCACTGTCGGAGAGTATACGAATATGGGTGTCCGTAACCCTCCTGGCTTCTAGGGCATGGACCGCCAGTATGATGCCCACACACTCCGCCTGGTAGACGGTGTTGAAACCTCCTAGCGGTCTGGATATATTTATATTTAGGTCTTGTGAAAAGACTCCGACTCCGGTACCGGAGTTCGTCTTCGACCCGTCGGTGTATACTCTCATCTCCTTCGGGCCTGAGTAATCACATTGTTCTTCAGTAAGTGTTATGTTGTAGTGCCTATGAAAGTGGTGTGTTTTTGGGGCTTTGTCGCATGGTGATGCTAGCATCGGGTTTCGCTTGATCGCGTCTTCTCTTATGCGTGTGTGCTTAACCCTGGAGTCTTGAGTTAGGATACCTGATAGATGGAGTCTAAAAGCGGCCAGAGCTGCCTCCTCCCGCACGATAAGATGCAGAGGTGGCAGTCCTAGCATTGCTTGTAGGGCGGCCGTGGGTGTGGTTCTCATGCTGCTGGTGATTGCAACGCAAGCAAACCGCTGCAGTTTTTCAAGATCTTTTTGAGCTGTGCTGAGGTCTGTCCTGGGCCACCAGACCAACGAGCCGTATGTAATGATTGGTCGAATTACTGTGGTGTATAGCCAGTAGGTGATTATGGGGCTGATCCCCCAATTCCTGCCCAGTAGTCTTTTGCACTGCCACAGGGATATACTGGCTTTTGTGGTAATATAGTTCATGTGTCTCGCCCAATTCAATTGTTTGTCCAAGTAAATTCCCAGGTACTTGGTTTCGGTTGAAAGGCTTAGGGTTGTTCCAAAGAATCTTGGTAGCTGCATTGGCATTGGTTTCCTCTTTTTAGTGAAGAGAATTAGTTCCGTTTTTGTGGGGTTCACTGAGAGTTGGTGCTCGCCGCACCATTCCTCTACTAGTTTTAGGGCTTGACGCATGAGATTGCATAGGGTGTTTTCGTGGGTCCCGTTTACTATTATTGTTATATCATCCGCGTAGCCAACAGTGAAATAACCTTTATTGTTGAGTGTTTTGATGAGGCTGTCCGCTACCAGGTTCCACAGAAGTGGCGAAAGGACGCCCCCCTGTGGACAGCCCTTCGCAACGACGGCCCTTGTAGTGTCGTTAACCGTGACTTGAACCGCTCGCAGTTTGAGCATGTTGGTGATCCAGCCTCCTAGGGTCGGGTCTATGCCGTGTCTGTCGAGGGCCGTGTTTATGCTGTTGAACGTAGTCTTATCGAAAGCACCCTCAATGTCAATGAAGGCAGCCAGTGCTGAGCATTTATGGTCCACTGCGCATTCAATTTTAGAAACCACGTTGTGCAACGCGGATTCTGTTGATTTGCCTGTGGAGTACGCATGCTGTTGTCTATGAAGTGGTTTTACTCGGAGAGGCCCATCACGGATGTGCCTATCGCAGAGTCTTTCTAAGGTTTTCAATAAGAAGGATGTGAGGCTTATAGGTCTATACGCCTTGGGTTGTGTGTAATCAGTTTTTCCAGGTTTGGGTATGAAGATGACTTTCACCTCCCGCCACGCAAGAGGTATGTATCTGAGTGCTAGGCATGCCCGATAGATCTCCAACAGCCACGGTGTTAGATGATCTACCCCCCACTGCAGCAGGGCTGGGAAGATGCCATCCAGCCCCGCCGACTTGAAGGGTTGAAAGGTGTTGATAGCCCATTTTATCCGGTCTACTGTTACTATATTGTGGGCTCTTGACCAATCTTGTTCCGTTGAAGTCCATACGGTACCCTCCTCCCACGTCCTGTCCTCCATGATTTGACAGTCCGGGAAGTGAGTTTCGAGGAGGACCTTACTGGTCTCATAGTCAGTTTGTGTGTATGAGTTGTCGGGTTTTTTCAGCGCGCCGAGAGTTCGGTCCTGATCGGTTGATAGTATCTTCCGTACTGTTACGGGGTGGTTCTTAAAATGGTTTTTAAAAAAACAATTAATTAAGCACTGGAATAGAATTTTAATTGACTTTCAGTAAATACAATAAAAGTACGTATCCGCGACGACGTTCAAATCCACACTGCCTATCCGGCTCTAGAAAACTAGCGATGTGTCGTAAACGCTGACAATGCAAAGATGGTTCCACGTGTAACGACCAGCGTGGTCATCATTATTATTTTATATGCATTCGCGTGTATTTTAAGATATAACAGCCCCCCGAATAAAATGGAGCATCCGAGATGAAAGATGCGAAATTTGAGATTTGAAGCGGATTGGATTTGGACGTCGTTGGAGATTTACAGATTGTCACTTATAAACTAAGCACATTATAATACTATTTTAGTAAAACATAACGAGATTTAGTAACGAGATTAATTTTGTTTATTGGTTACCAAAATGTTTCTTTTCAATGATGTTGGCCTTGATGTTGACAGATCAGGCTCAACAGTTTCTTCAAACACAGATAGTTCAATAGCTTGTTGAGGATGACTGTGATTATCTACTTTCTTGGTATTATTACATTGGTTGAATATTTGTATGCAGCATGGAGCTTTTGAATTTGGGCATATTAATTTTCGACCTCTGTAGAGTAGGTATAATAAGAATATGATAAAAAATGTGTAGCTTAAGGACATATAATGAACTCCATATTTTTGGAAGTGGGTCGGATCTTCAATGTTATTTAATTCTTGCTCAAACGAGTTTAGGTGCATACTGGCTTGTAGTAAAGAGTCTAGATTATTAACATTGTTTAATTTTAGGTATGGTAAACGTGAAAGTGTATTGTTGACCCTACTCCTTTCACAACAGTCATCTTCAACTAGGTTGAAATTAGAAACAACATGTGAGCTTACATTTACGAAAACATTTGATGATGGCACAAATTGTAAAGTTTTATAAAAGGCTTTGCAATTTTTGGTTAAAGATAATATTCCTGTACCGAATAAAGTTTCATCAAAGCTACTGCCATCATTTTCACAAGATACATGACATTTGCCTGGTTCAGATAGAACAAATATCCATCTATTATTACTAATTTTATGAAACACTTGAATAGAGCCTTTTAACAATTTAGTCTCGCAAGAGTTAGGTAGCTTACTGACTAATTCCGTAATTAAAATAGTTTCACAGATTGGGTTCACGACACTTGAGTATACACTTTCTAATTCACATATGTAAAACTTTTCACGAATCACTTTGCACTTGTCTACACTGTGCAACGGTGAGTAAAACATATGATCGATTGTTATTGCAAGGTAAGGTCGACTGGGAGCGATAAGTGCGAAAGTGTCTGGTTGCGCAACGTCATAGGGAACAGGCATTGGGATTATATGGTATAAGTTGTATATTTGAGGTAGGACGAGCGGGATTCTAATAACTACGATTATTTTGTTATTATGAAAATAAGATATAAGTCTCGAAATATCAATAAGATCGTGAATATTTTGTAATGACAAAGATAAAGGGAGTTCGTAATACCTTGGCATATTATTCATATTCCGTTCAAGTTCGTTATAGAGTTGATAAGGACTAAGTACAGTCGGATGTAGAATATTGACTTTACTAAATAGAATCGCGTTATTAATATCCTCAATGTCGAACGACAAGGAAATAATGATGCTTTCAATAGCGTTGAGGAATGTATTTATATTAGATTTGACATCCAACTTATCATTAGAATTAGTTAGTTGCTGAAAAGCTTGATCGATTATTTCAAGGTTTTTGTTAAGCCGTTTTTCATTTTCATTTAGTTTAGATATTGAGCTATTAAACGTTGTAATGGTTGATTTGATTATATGTATATTATCTCTCATCAAATGTGCTAACTGTTTTTCGTCCGTCTGTACTTGGTCTATAGCGTTTGAGAATTTGATTGCATCATCTGAATCTAATGTGCCGAAAAAGGTTTTCAAAAGGGATCCACCGGCATCGATCAAACCGCGTTTGGACCGTTTATTGCTTACGATATAAGAAACTGACGAATATTTTTTAATATTGTTATCATGCTGACTCTGCAACGCTGTTAACGCATTTAGGCAGTCAATCTGGATTTTGGATGAACTATAGTTTTTACAATAAGAGCCAACTTTAGCGAAAAGAGATTCAACTATATCTAGGTGCGATTGTATTTTACTAATATCTAAATACGTAACTACATTCCAATTATCGTTGGTAAACTTAACGTTGATCGTTTTATCGAAGTATAAACCGGAACTGCTTGTTATCGGTGTGACGACCTGATGACACCTACATTCTGCAGCAAGGTGCCTGAAATAGATCAAGTTATTGCAACGTCAGACGCCAACTTAATTTCGTCATAGTGATGACGTACATGTTTACGGTTTATGAGGAGGGTCACGGTGTGGTTCCCGTTGATTTTAACGATTTTATATGGACCTTTCCAAACCGGAGACAGAGCTTTGTTTTGCTTGTGGTGACACTTGAGATATACTGAGTCACCGACATCGTAAGTGATAGGTTTAGCGTGAGAATCGTAATAACGTTTAGACCTCTCTTTGGAATTTTGAATGTTTTGTAGTGCTTTCTGCCTACTATAATACAACCTATGATTCAATACTCTGACGTAATCTGTGTATGTGTTATTTTCTAACGTGTCGATGGATTTGGGAATGTATGGTTTAAAACCTAGTAGTAATTCGAATGGAGAGTAGTTGGTGGTTGAATGGACGTTAGAATTGTATGAAAACATGGCCGTGTTTAAGTACAAGTCCCATGTATGTGCGTTTTCATTGACAAAGGGTCGCAAATATTCCTTTAAAGTTGAGTGGCTCCTTTCCAAAGCACCGCAGGTTTGTGGGTGATAAGGCGTTGCTAGAATATGTTTAATGCCAAATAACTTGCTAAGTTGTTTAAGAACTTCGGAAGTAAAGTTAGTGCCTTGATCGGTGACTATCATTTTAGGGATACCGAGATGAGAGATAAAATGAACTAACTTTTTAGCAGTTTCGTCTGCTGAACATGTCTGTAGTGGATAGCCTTGTGAATATTTGGTGAGGTCGTCCTGAATTGTGAGGATGAATTTGTATTTAAATTCGTAAGTTTCCGGAAGGGGACCTACTATATCCAAAAATAACTTTTCGAGGGGTTTTGTTGCGGTGGAATTTATAATCATAGGAGCGCGGTTAGTTTGACGTAAAGGTTTGTTAATTTGGCAAGATTTGCAGTTTTTTACATAATCTTCAATGTCTTGCCGCATATTTTTCCACCAGTACATGGATTTTATTCTTTCCGCCATTCGTGTGATGCCGGGGTGACCGGCAGAAGGCAAGTCGTGATTATCCCGAAGAATTTTCCTAACCTCTTCAGGTGTAGGGAATAGTATGGCATTTTTATAGATGTTAACTTTAAGCCCAGTATTGTGGAAGACGTAAGCTATAATATTATAGACTTTTGTATAAGAAAGTTTTGTGAATGGGTCAGAAAAATCGGATATAGCAATTTCTTTCTCTTCCATGTACCAAAATTTTATCATGTCCCTATATTCGACTAATAACTTAAAAATGTCCTTATACGACATTTCGTCGTAATGGTGGACTCGCACGAATAAGTGAGTGAACAAATGGTTGTCATTTGATGTGTTGTAAAAAGTGTTTAGTTCGCGTTCTATGTCACGAATGTTAGGTTGACTTGTGGATAATTCTATAATTTCTTTGCAATAAGGTACAGAATCGTCTAAATCGATTGATGTAGGATAGACGATTAGTTTGCATTTAGCCTTAAGTAGGGATTCTTTGAATTCTCGAATGACCGTGTCGAATGTAAAATTCGACTGTTTAATAAGTTTTAGATACTTTTCGTAAGTGTCTGTTGTGGACGGCGAAGGACAGTCGTAGGGCGAATTTGAAGGATTTGGAGAGTTGCTATCGTCGACGGCGCATACGGGACGATTTGAGTCGTTGTTATCTTGAGGCGGGAAACGCGACAGAGCATCGGCGTTGCAATTTAATTTACCCTGTTTATGCACTATCTCGTAGTTATATTCCTCCAATTTTAGACGCCAGCGAATTAATTTAGAGCCGGGGTCCTTAACATTAAATAACCAAACTAAAGGTTTATGATCGGTGACGATTTTAAACCGATGGCCAAAAAGATAGGGACGGAAAGTTTGTACGCCGAATACAATGGCTAAAAGTTCTTTTTCTGTAGTGGAGTAATTGCCCTCGGCTTTATTAAGCGTCCGTGACGCATATGCGATAGGCTTGTCCTTGCTTATCTCACCTTGCGATAGTATTGCACCTACAGCGTAGTTGGAGGCATCAGTTGTCAACACAAAAGGTTGACTGAAATCGGGATATTGTAAAAGAGGCGCTGTGGTTAGTTTTTGTTTTAAAATAGTAAAAGCGTGTTCTTGTTCTCCCGACCAATTAAATGGGACGTCCTTTTTTAAAAGGGAAGTAAGGGGTTTGGATATCTTAGAGAAATTTTCAATGAATCGCCTGTAGTAGCCGACTAAACCCAGGAAAGATTTGATGTCTTTAGGACATTTAGGAGTTGGAAACCGAGTGACGGCCTGGATTTTATCTGGATTGGGACAGACACCTTTGTCGGTGATTATGTGTCCTAAATACGCAACTTCATGTCGTAAGAACTCGCATTTTGCGGGTTGTAGTTTTAGATTAAATTCACGGAATCTGTCGAACACTAATTTTAGCTTTTCTATGTGAGATTGAAGGTTTTGGCTATAAATAATACAATCATCTAAATAAATATAGCAGTGAAGACCTTGAAGACCAGATAGGACAGTATTCATAAGTTTTTGGAATGTAGCAGGGGCATTTTTTAGTCCAAAAGGCATTCTTGTAAATTCGTAGTGCCCAGAAATTTCGTTTCCTACTACCGTAAAGCCAGTTTTAGGCGCGTCCTTAGGATTTAAATTTATTTGGTGGAAACTGCTTACAAGGTCAAGCGTAGTAAAATATTTCGAATGACCTAGTTGGTCTAGAATATCCGTAATTAAAGGAATAGGATAAACTTCGGTAACAGTCACATCATTGAGTTTCCTATAATCAATGACTATCCTCCACTTTTGTTTACCCGATGAGTCTATCTTTTTGGGCACTACCCAAATAGGGGCGCTCCATGGTGATTTTGAAGGACGGATAATGTTCTGATCGAGCATTTTCTTTATTTGACTTTCGACTTCACTTTTGTGGCACTCGGGGAAACGATAAGATTTTGCGTGAATTGGGGCAGCATCACCAGTACTGATCGAATGCTCAATAGCATTAGTGCAAGTTAAGGGCTCGCCCTCAAGGTAAAAGATGTCTGTGTAATTAGAGCAACATTCTAAAAGGATCTTTGTTTCTTCAGGGTTTAGATGTTCTGTTCGGATGAGGTCTAGTACTTGTTGTGATCTATGTAAGGACACGTCATCGAGATTATTAATAAATTGAACATTATCTTGATTGCACGATTGGGAGGACAGTGATACGTTTTTGAAGGGAATCAAATGGACACAATAATCTTTGAATACGACTTTAGACTCAGTGGTATTCAGTATTGAGATATTAATGCGATTATTAGGTTTAACTGAAACAATACAATTTGCTAAGTAGACTCCTTCGGCATACATATGATCAAGAACTAGACCTTCTTTCATGGATTTTAACTCTTCTAAGGAGTTTGACACAGAACATTCAACTATCACCTCGGAGCGAGGCGGGATGGTATAGACAGGCTTACTGAAGTTTAGCGGTATGAGATGACCATCAATGAGCAATGAGTTTTGAGAATACCTAACGTCACACCCAAGTTTTTGTAAGAAATCATTACCTAATATGCCATCGTAATTAAGCCGTACTTTATCACTGACGGCGTGGAAAGTGTGACTAAAACAGACTTTAGAATTTGGAGGGAGAATATATTCGAAATCGATGGTGAATGACCCTAAAGTTTCGTAGCAGGAGTCGTCTTCACTCAGACCTTTGAGTTTAATTTTATCACTGGATAAGGATGGTGTAGAATTAAAATTTTGAAGCTTAACAATACTAACACTAGCTCCAGTGTCGATAAGAAAACACAGAGGTTTGTTTGAAAAATTGGTATTGAGAAATACGTGGGGTAGAGAGATTTTGTGAGATTTAATTTCATGAATTGGAGTGACGGACTCCTGGTTTTGTAGGGCATTAGGACTCAACGAGACAGAGGTTCCTGACGGAATATGTTGAGATTTGTTTGAGGTGTGTGTGCTTTCGGTTTGGGGCTGGTTACCCTGTCGCATGGCAACACGAGATTTTGAGTGGCCTTCGGTTTGGGACTGGTTACCCTGTCGCATGGCAACACGAGATTTTGAGTAGCCTTCGGTTTGGGACTGGTTACCCTGTCGCATGGCAACACGAGATTTTGAGTAGCCTTCGGTTTGGGACTGATTACCCTGTCGCATGGCAACACGAGATTTTAAGTGGCTTTCGGTTTGGGACTGGCTACCCTGTCGATTAGCCGGATGGGTTAGAAGTTGACCTTCAGTTTGGGGCTGGTTACCCGGTCGATTGGTCACAATTGATTTAAAAGATTTAGATTGAATATGATTTAAATGAAGTTGTGGGTTTGTAATGCGAGATTTTGTTGTGCCTTGAATACGGTCGGGCGTAGTGCGGCACGCTAGCGACACCCGACTGTTTAGTTTAAATCGTCAGCACATTCTTCAGTTTCTTCCTGCGATTCAACATGATCGGGTAAAGCCATAACGTTATGTTGAATCGAAGGGTTATTCTTTCTAGAATTGTTATATTTGCGCCTATAGCATTGAGAGATATCATGGCCCGGTTTCTTGCAATATTTACAGACTGCGTCTGTTGATTGACTCGGCTGAGAATTTTGTTGATATTGAGAGTTAGACGAGTTTGGAGGTTGTGACCGAAATCGGTTTTTTTTCAGGCACTCGTTTTCTAAGTGACCAGGTTTATTACAAAACTTACAAGCTTTAGCGATTTTTGGGGAGATTTTTAGAGAGAAATTTTGAATTTTTTCTTCTTCGATCGCGATGTTAATAGCGTCATTCAGAGTTTTAGGGTTTCTACACCGCACCATATTACTGAGGTTAGGTTTTAAGCCAAAAATAAAAGTGTGGAGAGCTAGGTCTTCCGTCATTGCGATTCTACCTGACAGATCTTTCTTAGTAGTTTCGGAATTGTGAATTTCGGTCTGCATGTCGGTGAGACAGGTTTCCAAGCGCAAAGAGAATTGTGACACTGACTCATTTTGTTGTTGCCTACAAGATTGCAACTCGAAGAATAAATGGCTATAATGTTTCCTTTCACCAAAATTTTGGCGAAGGAATGACTGCAACGAATCAAAGTCATCGAAAACTTTGTTTGAGCAGGCTATTTGAGCTTTGCCTCGCAATTTGGATAGGATATATTTTAGGAGCAATTTTTTCTGACTCTCGGACGCTAGGTTTAGTGAATTTTGGCAATTAGTTAAAAATGCGGACAAGGTCTCACGATCTCCATTGTATGTATCAATAAAATCACAAAGAATTTTAATAGGATATTGTTCGCTTAGCGAGATTTCAGTTTTACTCATTTTGGTCATAAGTTGACTAACGATCAAAAGAAGGTAAATAAATATATTCGATAAAATAAGGATTTGTAAGGAAAACAAATAATATAGATACTATTTGGGACAAGGTTGAGCAATAACAAATTATCAAATGTTCGACTCACAGCAGCACCGCGAGAAGGAGTGTGGACATCGTAGATTTTGAGTAGAGCAGGTATGTTGCACTCGCAGCTCAACAGGAACCAGGGCAGCAGCGGGACTTCGTCGGCAGCGGCACGGTGAGCGGCGGCGGACACGTGTCGCACAGACAACGTGTATAGCAGCGGAGCCGACGGCGACGGCACCAGGTAAACCAGGTAAGTGCCTAGTTGGGTAGGATGGTGGCTGCGAGTCCTGACACCAACGTCAGGTAAGAAGCACGAACAGGCTTAATCACGTTGTGAAGTCACACGGCGCAGACACGTGGCACCACGTGGTGGTGATAGGCCAGAGGGTGGCAGGCTTACGTGGTAAGACTTACTGTCGCAGTTCCTCGGAATTCGTAGAGTTTGTGATTTGCACACCAACTAATTTTGTAAGAGTTAGTAAGAGTTCGAAGGATTTTGAAAGAGTTTGTCAAGACGCACTCCGCGGATCGTATAACGGATACCAGCCAACGATTGCTGAGTATCCCACTTCTGACACCACTGTTACGGGGTGGTTCTTAAAATGGTTTTTAAAAAAACAATTAATTAAGCACTGGAATAGAATTTTAATTGACTTTCAGTAAATACAATAAAAGTACGTATCCGCGACGACGTTCAAATCCACACTGCCTATCCGGCTCTAGAAAACTAGCGATGTGTCGTAAACGCTGACAATGCAAAGATGGTTCCACGTGTAACGACCAGCGTGGTCATCATTATTATTTTATATGCATTCGCGTGTATTTTAAGATATAACAGTACCCTGGCGGCTTCGTTATTTGTCTCGATGGATTCACAAAATTTCTGCCATGCCGATCTCCTGGCGGTTCTAATCTGCTTTTTGTATACATATTGGGTCTCTTTGTATATCTCCCAGTCTTCCGGGAGTCTAGTGTTTTTTGCTCTGTTAAATTGCTTACGTAGCGTTTCTCTGAGTTTACCAAGTTTAGCGTTCCACCAGGGGTTCCTCTCGTTCCTACTTTGTGGCGCTCTTGATTTACAGCATGCGTGGTAAGCTTCGGTTAGGTATTCGGATAATTTTGTTACGGTGTATTCTAATTGTGCTTGGTCCCTTATGGTTACCATTGCTAGATGTCTAGCTAGAAGCGAAGCCAGAAGACTTTTATATCTGGGCACATTTGTGCGCCTCGGGTTTCGCCTCGGTGCGGGTTTTTTAGTGTTTGTAGTTAGTGTAAAGCGGATTCTTCTGTGGTCTGAGCAAGAAGGTTCGTCCGATACGTGCCAGTTTGTGATAAGGTTTGTCGCGTTTTCTGTAGCGAGTGTTAGGTCTATGATCGTTTGTCCGCGGACCGTGACCCAAGTGGGTTCTGAGCCGCGGTTAACAATGTTAAGATTAGTGGAGAATAAAAAGGTGGATAGTACCTCTCCTCTGGGGTTCGGCGTGTCGCTGCCCCAGAGCGGGTGGTGGGCGTTTGAGTCGGTGCAGATGATCAGGTCCAAATCGGCGCGCTCACAGTGCTGCACCAAGTCAGCCAACTCCTTTGGCGGGCAATCGATGTCCTCACCTGGCATGTATGCCGAGGCCAGTACAACGTCTGGAACGCTAATTTCGGTTTGGAGCCTGACAGCTGTCAGATCTCTGGAACAAAATTGGGTCAGTGGCGTAAAGGGAATTTCATTGGGTATAAAGATGCAGGTTCTTGGCTTATCTGAGCCATGTGTGTCGAGAATTGTCTTACCTCCGATGTTACCGAGGCCACATATTCTGTTATTCCTGATCCACGGCTCCTGGATCAGTGCGATGGTTCGGGGCTTTACCTCCAGTGCCCTGCGTAAGCTAGCCGTGGCAGTCTGGCTATGCTGGAGGTTTGTTTGGATGATGTTGATGGGTATTTGTGGAGGTGGAGTGGATTTAGTCGGAGACGGATCCATTAGAAAGTCCCTCCGTCGCCACCTCCCGGTAATGCTCGTCGTCGTGCTCATCCCCCGGCGATGAGGCAAGAAGCTGCACGTTCCAACCGGGTGATGCGGGTAGTGTTGGTTCGTCGTCATCGGCCATTGCCGCTCGAGCCATCTCCTCCTCGAGTTGGACAATGTCCGTGTCGCTCGTCTGTGTCGTCGTCGGTTCTGTCGTCAATGTGTTGTCGGTCTGGGTGTCGGAGGGTCGGGTCGTGGGCCAGAAGCGAACGTATATCGACCCTAAGAGGTACGATATCCGTCGCTCCCGCCCCAGGACCTTTTCGGCTTCCTCCGGTGGCAACCCCAGGGTCAAGTACGTCCCGTGTCGGTCGCCACCGACGGTTGTCGCCCTGTACAGTGACCACCTGCTGATGTCATACCAGGTATTCTGACGGATCAGAATACCGTGGGGCTTGCCCACGTCACCTCTGTAACGAGGGACGAAGAGCGAGGCTCGGACACGGGTGGGCACGTCGGTCTGTTTGAGTACCGTCAGTGTAAGGTCGTTGTCGGGGAGTTTAATTTGGGGAACATTATGGGTCAGCCAGGTCAGAGCATTTTCATCCTCGCATCAAAGCTGCACCGTGCCTTCCGCTATCCGTGGGTATCCGCGGAAGGCCGGGAGCGGTGTCGTCGAGTCCGTGTCCAGCATTCTGTCCTCTAGTGCGGTCTTTATGTGTTCGGCCTCTTGTCGGGTCAGTTCTCTGCCGGGATGGGGAAGGCAGATTGCTACCGCCAGCCGCGCAGGAATATCCTTCGTGGCCCGCGCATAGGTCCTCTGCCCCCCCTGAGCGGAGTGAATTCTCACTCGCTTGGCATCCCCCTGTAGTGTACTTGGCGAAGCCGTGTCGTCGGGGCGCACCCTTTTCAGTGGCGCTGTCCCACTCGGTCCAGGTTGTGGGTTTGGGGAGCTTGGCACGGTTTGTTTTGCCTTGCGTGCGGCTCCACCGCGCTTGCTCCTGGTGTGTCTATTTTTAGGTCCGTCGTGGGGTTTTTCAGTGTCTTGGGGTCGGTTTGCGGCCCTGGCAGAAACTATCGCTTGCGAAGGCATTTCGCTCTGGGTTGCCCTTTCGCGTACCTGCCTCCGCTCGCTATGGTCCGCGTCCGATCGCTGTTCACGCTGGGTTTCCCCTACGCGTACTAGCGGCTGGTCGCGTGGCCCCGAGTTCGGCCGCTTTTCGCGCTGGGTTGCCCCTACGCGTACTTGCGGTCGGTCCCGTGGCCCCGCGTCCGGCCGCTCTTCGCGCTGGGTTGGCCCTACGCTTACTTGCGACCGGTCGCGTGGCTCCGCGTCCGGCCGTTTTTCGCGCTGGGTTTCCCCTACGCGTACTTGCGGCTGGTCGCGTGCCATCTCTTCAGCGTCCGATCGCGCTTCGCTCTGGCTGGTGCCGTCGCGGGTGTTGCGCTTTCGGTCGCCTACTTTTCTGTCGCGGGCTAGGATTTTTCCGCGCTTACTCAGCAGGCGTACTCCTTCCACTACAGCCGGGAGAGTCGTAGAACTGCCAGTTCCACTTCCTTTCCCCGAGTCTGTCTGTCCGTGCTGGTCTGGGTCTTTGTCTGGGTAATTGGTGCTGCTCCGCACGACGCTCTGTTGCCAGGGGTTCGTGGGAGTCATACACCGTGTAGCGGGTGTCGCAGTCGGGGTCAAGTCAGTTGGCGCGTTGGACGCAGCCGACGTCGGGTTTATGGGCGCGTTTGTCGCAGCCAGTGTTGTGGGCGCTAAGTCAGCAGCCGGCCGCGCTGTAGAGCGCGGCAGAAGTTCGTCAAAAATGCAGTTTGATGCTCCCCCCATACTACGCTGGGAGCTGACCGCCGAAGCGGTGTGGGATTCCCCGGCTTGGCCGGGACCCACCTGGGTAGTGGTATTGTCATTCTGCATGTTCATTTTTTAGGGGGTGGGCTTTTATTGGAAACCGAGGTTACCCTTCCTCGGGGACCGACGGGATTAAGGGGATAGGAGGGAAGGAGTTTAATGGATAGGGATGTGGGTTTCTTGGGGGTCACCCTAGGTCTGGGAGTTGACCTAGGGATTTAAGGATCGACGGGATGTGTACGGATAGGAAGGGATGGCTTGTTTAGGTAACGGGCACATGGGAAAGTGGTGTATGGGTTACCCTAAGCCTGGGGTTTGGCTTTCGGGAACTTCTCTTGTCCGGGATCTTTTTAACAGATGCCCCGACCACAGGATCGCCACAGCAAAGATAGCTGCGGCCCCGCCGCCGGGGTTGGGCTATCCGCAACCTGCCCACCCGCTCGGTTGCATGAGAAGAAGTGCCTGGCAGTCCGGGTCGCCCCACCACGGATGTACGTATACATTCGCGTTGAGTCGACCCAGCCTTCCCCGAACTGCGTTGTATTCTGATAAACCAACTATGCTTTGTTGAAAATTGTTTGCGTCAACAAAAACCTGAAAACCTCGGGTAGCTCACAGCGGTTGATGACGAAACACTAACAAAGCCTATCACAAGTTTATTGTTAGACAGATCCCGGGGGCGCCATTGTGCAGGGCCGGATCAATTGCACGACTAGCTAAAACGGTGGATACAAAACTGACTGTCGGAAAATTTATGAGTAAAAAGTTTAAAAATATTGAGGTATGATAGAATTTGAGTTTTCCATCAGAGAACCAGGTTTTGTTTTTGTTTTTTGTAATTATAAAATGCTTTATATATAGATCCAGTTTTTCGAAGAATCATTCATTTCTTTTTGCGCGAGTGTCCAAGAAATGCTGGCAAAGTCACTTAAATGAAACGACAAAGAATTGAATATACTTTATTGTATCACACACATCATCAGCCTATTAATGTTCCCACTGCTGGGACACAGGTCTCCTCTCTGCGAGAGGGAATGGGCCATTATCCACCACGCGGGCCCAGTGCGGGTTGGTGGATGTCACATGTCTTCGAATTTTTGGTTCTAGGACATACCGGTTTCCTCATGATGTTTTCCTTCACCGTTTTGAGAGCAGTGGTGATGAAGTAATTTACACAAAGTAAAGCGCCTGCCTGGGCTCGAACCCACGACCTACAACTTGTAAGTCGCAGCTGATACCACTGGGCCACCACTGCTTGCACCTACTTTATTGTATACCAAAAAAGAAATTACACATATATTTTACAACAACTTAATACTATGGGTACAATGGCGGTCTTATCGCTTAGAGCGATATCTACCAGACAATCTTTAGATGGACTTAATGAACTTAAAATAAAACAGGGGGTAGCCTACGCTGAACTGCATTAAAAAAATATTAATACATGAAAATTATATAGCTTTATAAAATACTGTACATAAACTTACAAATAAACATACGTAATATTACATGTTACAAAAAGTCAAAGCTAGGTGTAATGTTCTAACTGGTTGCTTCCTAGGGATGATCATCATCTGTACTAATATATTATAAAGACAAAGACAAAGACATTTTATTTCAAGTAGGCCACCAAGCGGCACTTTTGAACGTTAGGTACATTAAAATTTACAAGTTATAAAAATTGATTCTACCTAAAAGTTGATATAAAAAGGAAAGATTTCTTTGTTTGATTGTTTGTACCGAATAGGCTCCGAAACTACTGGACAGATTTAAAAAATTCTTTCACCAATAGAAAGCTACATTATTCCTGAGTGACATAGGCTATTTTTTATCCCGAAAACGGGTCCTGTGGGGTGATCCACGGGAGCGAAGCCGCGGGAAACAGCTATAATTAATATATTTATAAAATCATCAATCTGACGTATCCTTAATTGCTTTCAAAACAACAAAATTAAATCATATATACAGCGTTTGCTTTTGACGAAACCAATTATAAATCGGATTCCCAAACAAAAATAATGCAGATCGGAATACAATACGAAAATTAATTGCCGATTCTCGGTACAAAAATATATACAATATGGAAATTCGTTGCCTATTGCCAACAAATTGAAATATCAACATTTTAACAATTCGCAGACAATTAGCACCTGCGTTTGACGAGTGTCAAAATGGAAAGCGTTATTGAAATAAAATTAATATTTGTTTTTGAAAGAAATGTGTAGACAAACTAAACCACAACAATAAACTATGAATTTAATTTTTAATGTTAGAGAATAGCCGGCTATTTTTTTTTTTATGTGGGTCGTCTCTCAGTTCAACCAAAGTGATTGTCTTTTGATTAACCGGGCGATCCTGTAGAGACTTAGCTATATAGCCTCCAGCCAGGCACAAAAAGCTAAACGTAAGCAACCACGCTGAGGGCTACCCCCTGTGGGGTCGAACCTCGGCTCAGTGCGTCGCTGGGGGGACAACTAGGGCTGGATCTTAATAAAGTAATTCTACTATCCTTTCGGAAAAAGCCTACGTGGGGAAGAACGGATAAGAACTCCAATTAATTAACTAACTAGAATTTAACTACGGAACAGCATTGCGCGGGCTGGCTTGCATGTCTTGACAGGGACGTCGCGGGGAGCCTCTGCGGCGACGACGGAATGAAGGCGGTTTATGTTTGCGAATTGTGCTGGTCTCTTTGTTGCTCTCTTAGAGCAGGGTAACTTCCCGGCTATGAAAATATCTACTATTCATATTACACAACTGACAGGCATAACACGTATCCAAGAAGTTATCTCAATAGCTTAGAACAGGGGTCACCAAATGACGGACCGTGGTTTGGATCCGGACCGCTGACCTATTTTGTGTGGACCCTAAGTAAACATCATGATCATCTGCCTAGCCTTTTCCCAACTATATTGGGGTCGGCTTCCAGTCTTACCGGATTCAGCTAAGTACCAGTGTTTTACATGGAGCGACTGCCTATCTGACCTCCACAACCCAGTAACTGGGTAAACACGGTACCCCTTGGCAAGACTGGTGTCAGATCTCAAGCTTCTGACTACCCGTAACGACTTTTTTTTTTTTTTTTTTGGGACAATCCCACCGCACTATTCCCAAACCACTGCAACTCCTGAAAGCCAGAATCAACAGTGGCGACCACCAGAAAAGCGCCGAGGCAATGAAGCTCGACGAAGTCCCGGAGAATGAATTTAACTGTCTTGGATCCCGCAACGAAATTAATCAGAAAATAATAACGGAGGAGTAGGAAAAAGTACAAATTTCCACTTCCCTCCATATCAAGCAGGAGACAGAACAAACAAGGCCAATAGGCACAAAGGGTCGTTTACAACTGGGATAAGCCCAGTTGCCTAGCACCACGGATAAAAATTTGCATTAATATTAAGGGGTCCTACATTGTGAGCTGCTATATTTGTTTCCAATAATAGGTATGGCAAAAATGCTTGAACGCACGGCAATTTGTTCTAGTTTCCACAAGGTCCGTATAGTAAACAACACCAGATGCAGCCTGTACATTATTCAACATAAAATTGCGCTCATTCTGCCAAAGAATACACTCCCATAAGATATGATGTGCAGATTGTACATATTCGCAGTCAGACGTAGAACACTGACATAAAGGTGAGGCAACGAGCTTGAAGGAAAATAATTTACTTTTAAAGTTACCATGCCCTGTGAGAAATTGGGCAACACAGTGATCCACCTCCAGCCACGTTCTGGCCAGCCGCACGCGAACGGATGGAAAGAATTGGTGGAGGTGTCGGCCCTTGATGGAATTATCCCACCTACATTGCCATTCGGATAAAAGTTCCTCCCAGACGTCAATATGTGGTTTAAATAACCTAGAGATTTTCTCACGGTCACACCGTGTTAAAAAGTCCGCGTCCATGGTCTCTCGTGCGGAATAGTACATTGCAGCGCGTCGCTGCACTTCAAGGTCGACCGGAAGTACGCCAGCAAGTACCGGTAAGGCTTCAGTACTAACCGTCCTGTATGCTTTGCATAAGAATATCAAAGCCAAACGCTGGCTTTGAAGTAATTTACGTCGTACCACCCCTATTGTGGCCCTATCAGCCCATACAGGCGCACCATAGCACATACAACCCAAGTAAGTAGCCCCATAAATAGTCTTTAAGGTTAAAAAAGACAGACCCCACGTAGATTTAGATATTCTCGTTAAGGCATAGAAGTTCTTTTTTGCTTTTTCACCGACTATTTTAATATGATCTATAAATGCAAAATTCCTCTCTAACACTAGACCAAGATAGCACACGGACTGCTTCCTTTTTACGGGAACGTTATTAAATTTTATAGTAGGACACGATTTGAGATTACCTTTCAAAATGAGTTGATAATTTTTGTGCGGAGCAAAGGTCAGGCGGTTTCGATCACCCCACTGAGATATTAATCGTAGGCAAGTGTCAGCCAAGTTCTCGAGTCCAGCTCGAGTACTTGATTGAATGAGCAGAAGACCGTCGTCCGCGTAACCGGTTATTGAACAGCCGCTTGGAAGCGGAATCGCGAGGAAATCATCAAAGCCTAAGTTCCATAAAGGTGGACCAATAACCGAACCCTGAGGACATCCCATGGTGAGAGACTTCGACATGGAATGATGACCGAGTTTAAGTTTCGCGGAACCATTTAAAAAGTAAGAGTAAACTAAATTGTATATATTTCCATAGCAGCCCCGAGTTTTCATTTTAAGTAATAGCATTGGCCACCATGCGTTATCAAAGGCCCCAGAAATATCTAGAAAAATCCCAATTACGTACTTATGTTCAGATGTATTAACAAACGACCGACCCGTAACGACTGTCAAAGATCTTCAAATGACCGCCGGGACCAACGGCTTAACGTGCTTTCCGAGGCACGGAGGAAACTCGGTATGTTGAAATGGTCACCCATCCACGGACCGACCTCGTCAAGCGTTGCTTAACCTTGATGATTGACCCGTGCGGCTGTTATTATTTAGCCACGAGCTCCTCTGGACCCTAAGTAAACAGTAGAATATAATTTATTTGTGTTACTTTAGTACGTAATTTAATCATTTAACCTGCGGTTTGTCTTTACTGCCACCGAGGCGACAACGGTGGATCGCGGGGCTCGAGATCGTCAGTCGTCGCGGTGGAAAAATAGATTTCGGAATAGGCTTACTGATGAATATGTTCAAGATTTAATGACAATAGCCTGCACCAACTTTAACCCAAACTTCGGACGGATATTTCAAGGCAAAATTGTATTCTGGTATCCTTGATTACAATAAGTCCAAGATCTAATGACAATAGACTTTTATATTTTTTGCTTGGAGAAATGCTCATGCATACTGCGCTATCCCCCGTGATAGACGGGGGATAGCGCAATTATATGGGACTCTAACCCACTAAAACGCCACGGTGTCCTCCTGTGCCGCTTATGGTGGGAACACGGGAACGCGGAAGCATACATCCGCGAACCACCCTTGGTCCACCTGTGATGGGTCAGGACAGTGGCCCCGCCACCTACCACTTTTCAGCCGCAGCGGATAGGGAGAGCGGCCAACACTATACCGACGCTCCTCTTCCCCTGCGGCCCCACCGCGTCCGCCATGAGACGGTGGCGACCCCGTGCAGGCCGCGGAGGGTAGGGCGAACGGCACACCGTAATACCGGCACTCCTCTCCCGCCGCAGCCTCCAACCCTCAGCCGCGAAGCCTACCATACCACATCGCGGCCCGCCTCACTTGCGATGGCGCCCATACGGCACCGCAACCTACTTATTGGCCGCTACGTCGTCGGCTAGTCGGCAAAAGCCCTGGACGAGTGGCCCCTCCTCGGGTTCCTCTTCGCTTTACCCCCGCCTCGACAATGCGGGAACCTGTCAATAGCCTGCACCAACTTTAGCCCAAACTTTGGACGGATATTATTAAAATTATATTCTGGTATACTTGATTGGGGCCAGACTACTCATGTGGCGGCGCCGCTTACGTACTTTGCGTAAGCGGCGCCGCCACATAAGTAGTCTACTCATGTGACGCGCCGCAGACAGGGAGTCCACTACAAACAAAGCGCCATTTTGCACTCACACATTTTCATTACGATTTTACAGAGATTCTCGGGAAGTATTGGACAGAGCTCATTCGCGGCTGTCAGTACTAGCACGGGCGTTTAAGAAGTTCAAAATATCTAAATTTGGCCAAGTGATATCGGCCGCGACTAATAAGTTGTAGGTCGTGGGATCAAACCCAGGCAGGCGGTGCTCTCAAAACGGTAAAGGAAAACATCGTGAGGAAACCGGCATGTCCTAGAAACAAGTGCATGCACCCAGTTCATTTGAATGTAGAACAATAAAAATTCTACAATACAAGTAACTATTACCGACAATGAACACTTCCCAATCCGTCCCTGCATTCACGTTAAGGGATCTTGAAGCACTATCTCAAGAACAGTCCCAATTTATATTAAAGGAACCAACCGGGATCTCCAGCTGATTTGATTACGAGCGATTAATTCAAGGGAGTCCATTGGACCTCAAGTATTGTAAGCAATAGAACAAAGGCTGACTTAATTAATTCTTCTTTTATTTTGTTCCTTCTCGTTTTGATTACTTCGCTTGTTTTTGATAGTCGACGCTGAGTTGTTAATATTATATTTTTGGATTATAAAGGGAAGGATTTTTCCAGAAACAACGGTTTTCTTATAATTTTGACGCCTTTTCATGAAATATGTATTTAATTAGTAATCTACGCTTGGTTTGAATGAATACGAAAAGAAAACCCGTACTCCAGCTGTTTTGTAAGCCGTACTTCACTTGGCATTATACCGCACGTTTTCTTGCAGTATAATAAATATATGAAACGGCAAAATCCCGCTTTTGATACTATAATAAACATATGGTACAGTGCCGTGTAAACCCAACCTAAAACATTCTAAATTCAAAATTAAACAATAGAAGGTCTGCCCTGCAATGCTCTCAGAAAGTTACGTGTCAAGGCTAGAACAAAAATATGTCAGCAAGGAATAGTGGAGCCACGAGGCCAAGGGACATCTGACCTTAAAACTTACCTAAGGATTAAATGGGTTAAGGTCAAAGCACTTTTTCATGGAAGCTCCTTGTCTCACTAATGCAACTTATATGTCGACCCGTCTCACTTCCGTGACGCCTATAAGGTTACACTAGTCGATTTTTTTTCCATACAAACGTAGTCTAGGGATTATTCCACTGTTTGACAATGTACGTTCAAACTAAAAAGGGATATCAATTTGTCTCATCATTATCTAATCCTGTATGGAAGCGAAAAAGTAAAAAATTAAAATGTTTGAAAGTTATGAGCGTCGAAAGTTCCACATTTCGACACTAATTTTAACGCATTTTTGGGCGCAAATAAATACCATTAGAAGACGGAAAATTGCAAAACGGCCTCCATACAGGGATAGATTAGTAGTTCAACAATGCATATAATTTTATTTTGAACAGATAGATTTAGTAGTTTTTCCATGATATCTAGACTGCCAAATGTCTGTTTATAAAATTTCGCGCGCTTGGTTTCGTCCCAAATCATTATCCATTTCGCTACAAGTTTGCAAAAGTGTGTATTCGTACGCGAACTAGTTTTCTACTGCTCATCACAGCATCTATCTCTTCCGCACGTGTTGTCGGTTGATATAAAATGCATTTTAACTCCGCGCACAAAATAGTTCGTGCCGTCGACTAGTGTACCCGCTTCGAACATAGTAGCAAAAGCGGGGTAAACGTGCTTGCTAAGTGCACACATAAACCCTTTGTGAATTGTAGTAGTGGGTTTCTACGACACAATTACGGCAATTCTGCTAATACTAAGTATGTGTTGCATGTTTCTCAAAATAATGAGTGTGTTAAGTGAGGAAAACGAATCAGGGTCTGAAATAAAATGATAGATTTACATCGTCATTCAAATTAGCTAAAATAATTGATGGCAATCTTAGATTTTTAGATACAAAATTTTATTTTTTTAAATTAAGCTGTTCCCCGCGGCTTCGCTCCCGTGGACCACCCAACAGGACACATTTTCGGGATTAAAAAATAGCCTACGTCACTCAGGAATAATGTAGCTTTCTATTGGTGAAATAATTTTTTGAAGTAGTTCCGGAGCCTATTCGGTACAAACAAACAAAAAAGTTTTTCCTCTTTATAATATTATTGGTATAGATTTATTTTATTCTGTTTTTAGTATTTGCTGTTATAGCGGCAGAAGAAATACATCATCTGTGATAATTTTAAACTGTGTAGCTATCACGGTACATGAGATACAGCCTGGTGACTGGCAGACAGACAGACAGACGGACCGCGGAGTCTTAGTAATAGAATCCCGTTTTTACCCTTTGGGTACGTAACCCTAAAAAGGAATGCAAAAGACATGACAAAGGATAAAAAAACACATTGATAATGATTTCTCAAGCAACAAAATTACAGCTACCGAGTATAGAAGAAGAATACCTTATTCTTCTTCTATACTCGGTAGCTGTAATTTTGTTACAACACAACAGGTTTACCTCAAATCGAAGGCGATTGTTGTTTTTTATGGTTCCGTACTCAAAGGGTAAAAATGGGACCCTATTACTAAGACTCCGCGGTCCGTCTGTCTGTCTGTCTGTCCAGCCTGTATCTCATAAACCGTGATAGCTAGACAGTTGAAATTTTCACAGATGATGTATTACTGATCTTCTTTACAAATCCTGCAACGTGCTGACTGTTCGCCAGCTTTTCATTATGCATTTAGTATTAAAACAACACACCATGCTTTCCTATAACGCCGAATACATAAATAATAAGAGACGAAATGATATTGTCTGCGATTCTAATCCATCCTCAAAATATGTATTTGTAAATAGATTCTTTACATTCTTAGGTCTATTTCTGTACAATAGATTAAATAGAAAATTATGTATCTATAAATTCAATTATTTTAGCTGTAAAAAGACTATTCTTGAACATCTACTTCGCATCTCTTACGGAGAGACAGAAGATCTCCTGGCTGTAACAAAATAATAATTTTGCTTTGTCTTTAATTTAAGTATTCATATACAAGCTATACCATTGTTAATTTATTATTATTATTAGTTTTAAGCACTTTATAGTCTGAAACACAGGTTCAACCTAGTTCAGGCAAATAAGCAACTGTCTTCTTTTATATTTTTAAGATATTTTTATTATAAAATGTGCCTTATGTTATAAATAAACGATATTATTATATTATATTATTTCCGTTGCCGCTATAAGAACAAATACTAAAAACAGAATGAAATACATATTTAAGTGGGCTCCCATACAACAAACGTGATATTTTTGCCGTTTTATGCTTTAATGGTACGGAACCCTTCGTGCGCGAGTCCGACTCGCACTTGGCCGGTGTTTTTTTTAGTTGGTTTCTGTTGTTCACGATTTATTGTTATTTTTTGTGAGAATAAATAATAAATAAATAACCTGTAATTTGATTATTTCTTCTGAAACAATTTTTAATTTAACTATACTTCTGGTATATTGCGAAACTGATATTTAGATAAACTGGTATTTTAAGAAACTGGTATATTAAATTATTATTATTTCTAACCCCAAAATGAAATAAGAACAAAAGGATGATGAAGTGCTGATACGTGCAAAACTCCCCCATTTCCAAACTGCAATCACTCGATCAAACAATATGACGTCAAAAACACTGCTACCTATAGTAAAATTCAAATCCCCCAGAGCCTACAATTTGCACTAATATAATGAACCGGCGTGTCCCACTTTAAATCCCCTTTTTAAAGCGAGATGGGAACTCGTCATACAAATCTGTCGACAGCGTGAAATCATTCTCGGAACTCGTACAATGCATTGGTATGTTTAGAAGTTTCATAAAATGGAAAATTGTGTAGTGTGGTGGAAATCAACAGAATTTTCTCGGTATATTTTTAATTCACAAAAAAACAAATCAGATAGTACCACTGCTGAGTGCAAAACCATTCAGTTTAGTCGTAAAGATATTGACTAGTTACTACTATGATATATTAAACCAGTCAGTCGGCTAGTCGTTAAGAAAAGTCAGAATCCAGAAAATGCTAGGCAGTGCATCCTGATACCCAATTACTGGGTAGGCGTCCTGGTCTGGTTACACTGGAAGCCGACCCTAATATGGTTGGAATAGGGTATAGCAGAGTGATTGATAAATTAAACTATAGTCACCATTATTTATTTTAGTTCATTATTTGAACCCGAACCCGAATGGTTGCCATGGGTAAACTAACACCCAGACGGTCTTCTTATTTCTTCTTTTTAGTCGATGGAAAGGGAAACTCTTTAACTGGTTTGGGCCCAGTAGATGGCCACGCCAATTAAAGCGACAGTGGCGTTCATAAGGTCCTCTAAAGTGCAGGTGTATGGACGCCGGTGTATTCACGGATTTAAACCGGGCGATCAGTACTATGGGAATGAGGGTAGTAGTAGCTACATCAGGGAGGCACTCCAGTATCACCGGATGCCGCCCTACCTCTGTCGCGTACTCGAGGCCTATCTGACCGACAGGGCCGTCATCTACCCCAGTCACCAGGGAGAGTGGAACCGGCGAGGGATGTCATGCGGTGTCCCACAGGGATCGGTCGTGGGGCCGCATCTGTGGGACATCGGGTACGACTGGGTGCTGCGCGCCGACCTCCCTAGTGGCGTCAGCGTGGTTTGCTACGCTGACGACACGCTGGTCCTGGCACAAGGGAGGTCGCACCAGGCGGCGGCTGAAATAGCGACACGCGGGGTTGCGACAATCGTCGAGAGGATCCGGCAATTGGGACTCGAGGTGGCCCTGCACAAGTCCGAGGCCATGTGTTTTCACGGTCCTCGGAACGCGCCACCACCGGGATCCCAAATAACGGTAGGAGGGGTTCACATCGGCGTCGAGTCGACGATGAAGTACCTGGGACTCGTCCTCGACAGCCGGTGGAATTTCGTGGAGCATTTCAGACGTTTGGCTCCCAGACTGGAGCGGGCGGGGGCTGCCCTCAAGCGGCTGCTGCCCAATCTAGGGGGTCCAAACGCCTCCTGCCGGAGGCTCTACGCGGGGGTCGTGCGTTCCATGGCCCTTTACGGGGCACCAGTATGGGCGCGTTCCCTGAGGCGGCGACCAGCCCGCCGGTTGAACGCGTCCCAAAGGGTCATGGCCATCCGGCTGGTCCGGGGATACCGCACGGTCTCCGGTGAGGTGGCGAGCCTCCTTGCCGGATTGCCGCCATGGGATCTAGAAGCAAAAGTCCTCGCGCAAATATGGGAGTGGCGCGAGGAGGCGAAATGCCGAGGCGAAACACCGTTGCCGCGACAAATCGCGGCTCGGCGGACAGAGCTCCGGCAGGATCTCATGGCGACATGGAGGGGGCGATTGTCGCAACCCAGTGCTGGGCACGCCACAATTGCGGCGGTAAGGCCCCTCTTTGAGGAGTGGCTTGAGAGGCGTCACGGCGTCCTCACCTTCCGCCTGACACAGGTCCTCACCGGACACGGCTGTTTCGGGAGGTTCCTGTTCAAGATAGGGCGGGAGGAAACGCCCGGGTGTCACCATTGTGTGGACCGCTCGGAGGACACGGTGGAGCATACAGTGGAGATCTGCCCTGCCTGGGCGGAGCACCGCCGTGTCCTCATGGAGGCGATCAGCGGTGACGACCTCTCGCGTCCGGCCCTGGTCCAGGCCATGGTACGGAGCGAGAGGGCATGGGAAGCTGTCTCCTCCTTCTGCGAAGCAGTAATGCTCGCTAAGGAGGAGGCGGAACGCGTGAGGGAGACGCAAAGGAGACGCCCTCACGCCCCTAGGCACCGCAGGAGACGCCCCGGGCGTCGGGAGTCGCGAGCCGATTCCCGGCCACCGTAGGCGCGGGCTTGCGGACGGAGAGTAATGGGTAGCTCGCCGTCCGATAAGGACCAAGCCCGAGTTTACGGCGCGTAGTGTTCCACGCGCGCCTCAAAGAGATGTCAGCAAATGTGACGGGGTCCGATAGGGCCGATGCCTGTCTGGGTCGCGGATAAATTTGAAATAGAGTTACCGCGGCCCCGGCACAAGCAACTGAAGGAACACGGGTGGGTTTTAGTCAGTAAAAGTCTGACATGCCCTCCCGCTTCACCCAGAGCGGGAGAAGTCATCGGATGATTACCCACCCAAAAAAAAAAAAAAAAAAAAAAAAAAAAAAAGGTCAAAGCCAACTCACGTGGTGCAAAGACTGACAAGCTGGTAATTATTTACGTTGCACACACTTTCCACAGTTCTTCTATCCGTGAAGCGGGTAATAGAAACAGTTTATAACGTTCTCTGCAATCCAACTAATTGTATGCTTCAGTCTTCAGCTATGTGGCATGAAGAGCTGACGGTGAGATACGAATTCCTCTCAATGTCAAGGTTGAAATTGAGCTAAATCCATGTCACTGGCGTTCAGTTATGGAACAAGATACAAGGGAAGGGAAATCGCCATTGAAATGTCAAATCCCTAGTCCACGAGTCCGATCATTGGTTTATGACTTATTTCAAGAGATGAAAAACTTTTAGAACTTTTACTTTTGCTAGAGGGCACCTAGTTTTCTCGTATTATTATATACAAGTGGTCCTTCTGTTACAATTTTCAGTACGTCCCGGACTCAACTTCATTAGTTAATTGGCTAACAATCGTGACTGGCACATGCCTATTAAGTTAATTGAAAGTCAGTTACAAGAGAGTAAAATTGTGCGCAAGTACTAATGAAGGGCGAGAATTTTTACACGGTCCTTGATAAGTTGGCTCCCTTTATTTATAAGATTGGTTAGTTGTTGAAGATTTTACGTAAGATCAATTAGACACTTAGTCAAGTTTTTAAGATATTATTTATGTTTTCTATGTACTTCGTGTAAGTTAAGTGGCAGTGGGCAGAGCACATTGCTCGCAGAACGGATGGCCGATGGGGCAGAAAAGTTCTAGAGTGGCGACCGCGAACCGGAAAATGTTGCGATGGAAGGCCTCCCAGCAGGTGTACCGATGACCTGGTGAAGGTTACGGGGATCCGCTGTATGCGGGACGCACGGAACCGGTCAATGTGGCGACGCTTGGGGCAGGCCTATGTACTACGGACGTCTTTCGGCTGATATGCTGATGTACTTCGTAGCGAAATTGTGTGACTCCGCCAAGACAGCTGTGTATGTAGCTGTGTCTCTATGGGTGCAAAACGGGGTATTCTGGGCCAGCAAGTGGTCGTGCACATACAAAACTAGAGACTCTAAAACTAGTGTGAAATGTGTGCTCATTCGTCGCGCTAGGTACTCGTTTCGTATGTCGCTAGCACTAAGCCCTTTTCCACCAGAGCTAGCTATGGGAGACCAGGAAAATTGAGAATTCTATAGGTGGGTACAGCACACAGCCTTATGACATATCCTCTCAATCATCTATGCCGTATTTGATGTTTTCTCCATATATCTATGGTTTAAATGAACCCTTGATGGTTATTTATGCTTATTCTTGTATTGAGTGATTTCAAATCAAGAACAATATGAGTATGCCCAAGGTCGATAAACAAACATAAAATGTATGAATTTTATATTTATTCCACGTTCGGAAAACAAAACATCTGCTAATAAAAAAAAGAATAACAAAAACGAATATTCTTGTTGAAGATTCCAATATTGAAAATGGATGTCATAATATTCTAATAACATTCCTCTAGCGTAGAAGAATAAATCAATATCTAGGCTTTTGTTAAGTTGAAAGTTATTGCATAAAATCCGATAGCAAGGCCTTAATTCAATAGAGTATCAGTGTCTTTGGTATTCAGAGTTGAAAGTACTGCGTATAAATTTCCCAAGATCTTATTAAGACTTCATTGCTATTCGATAGGCACTTCTACGGATCAAAGATGTTAAGTGGATGGATTGTTTTAATATTTTTACAGTGCTTGTCCTCGAAAAGAGCATTTTCCAAGCAGCCAAACTATGCGAAAAGTGTCACTTTTTTTTACTAGTGCTTTTTACTTTCCTGTACTTTTTTCATTTTTAACTCCAACGTCAGCCCGCCGCATAGAGTTTTTATTATTTGAGAAAAGTTTTAAAAATTAGTTGAGTACAGATTATCATTCATATAAAAGGTAAAACAAAACTAATACTTCATTTAAGGCGTTTTTAATTACTCTAGATTTAGATTTTGATCAATAAATTAATTTTAAATATTCATTAAATATGTTTGGCAGAATGAATATTTTGCTCGTGCCTTTTTGCGTTACGACGTGACAGATATTTGCACATGCGCAATAGATATACCCGAGGAACTATAAACTATTAGTTAATCTGTGGATATGCTGAGCGCCCTTGAATAAGCGCCATTTTATTAATTTCTTGCTTGGTTCAGATTTTTTTTTATTTCCTCGCACAATGCATAGTAAAATTTTGTATGATACACGTGCTTAAGATGCATTCCGACTCGTGTCGATTTATCCACTCTTCGGAAATCATCTACTTTCCGCACTTGTAGCATAAATCACTATTTTCATTTTTTTTATGGTGACTATGAATACGCTGGATGTCCGCGGGAATACGCTGCGAGGAGCTCAGGTCCGATATACTTACCTATGTGGCGACGCTTGAGGTTGCCTTGTCCAGCAGTATACTTTTCTCAGCTGATACACTATTGTTTATTTATTATATGCTTTATTGTACACCTTAAAATACAAGTGCCCTAGTCGACGGCACGAACTATTTTGTAAACGGGGTTAAAATGCATGCTTTCTCATCCGACAACACGTGTGAAAGACAAAGATGCTGTGATGAGCAGTAAGAAGCTAGTTCGCGCACGACTACACACTTTTTCAAATTTGTAGTAAAATGGATAATGATTTAGGACGAAAACGAGCGCGCGAAATTTTATTAACAGTCTTCTGGGAATATAATGAAAAAACTACTAAATTTATCTGTTCAAAATAAAATTATTTGCTTTGTTGAACTACAAATCTATTCCTGTATGGTGACTGTTTTGTAATTTACCATCTTCTTATGGTATTCATTTGCGCCCAAAGATGAGTTATAATTAGTGTTGAAATGTGGAACTTTGGACGCTCATAATTTTCAAATATATTTTATTTTTACTTTTTTGTGTCAATACAAGACTAGATAATGATGTGAAAAGTTGATGTCATTTTTTTTTATTTTGAACGTACACCGTCAAACAGTGGAGTAATCGCCAGACTACGTTTGTGTGGAAGAAATATCGGCTAGGGTAACCGACAAAAACAATTCATGAAACATATAAAGCATAATAAGCACGGAACCTGCACAACATCCTACACTGCTGCTGCTAACTGTACATTTTAATGGACATTGTCATTCCTGATATTTTTGTAAAATAACTGACTGTGTTTTTAAAATAGTATTGCCTCGTAACGTCAATGGAATTAACCTCTCTTTTATGTTTTTGTTATGCAGCTTGGACATCCGCCCTGAAGCTGTTGAATAAAAATCTCCTTCAGGCTTCATTTTTAATTAATGAACGTATAAAAGTAATAATACATATTTTATTTTAATGGCTGAATAACTAATGAGTGCACTGCTCGTCGGGTTTCATCAAAATTCTTTAAAATACCTACCTAACCAACAATGTCTCCAATTTAATCTTGTCAAATAATAGTTATCTGAAAGTCTAGTCAACTCATACGACGTACGTTAGTAACGGCTGATATAAGTACATATCTTTTATTTTTATTTTTTTTCCTTGGAGAAATGCTAATGCATACTGCTCTACCACGGGGAGATAGTGCAGTTATGTGGGACTCTAACCCACTAAAACTCAACGGTGTCCTCCAGTGCCCCTTATGGCGGGAACACGGGCACGCGTTAGCACTCACCGCGAACCCGCCGCGGCTGTCCGTCACCGGACCCTCCTCGGGGGAGTACCCCCCATCAGCGGCGTACCAGAACACACTGTACGCCGTGACCACCCCAGGGACCAATTCAGCACATGGGTGCCAGACGACCCCGTGTATGGCACCCTTGGTCCCACTGTGACGGGTCAAGGTCAATGGCCCCGCCACCTACCATTTTGCGGCCGCAGAGGATAGGGAGAGTGGCTAACGCTATACCGACACTCTTCTTCCCCTGCGGCCCCACCGCGTCCGCCATCAGACGGTGGCGACCCCGTCTAGGCCGCGGAAGGTAGGGAGAGCGGCGCACCGCAATACCGGCACTCCTCTCCCGCCGCGGCCTCCAATGGCACCGCAACCTACTATTTGGCCGCTACGTCGTTGAAAGAACAAAGCGGGAACCCACCGGGGGGGATAACATACCTAAACTCAGATTTTTAATTTTATAGAATAAACCGACATTTGGTGGGTTACCACTTTATCGTTACATAAAAATAGTGTTGTTGTATCCTAAATGATCGAAAGTTGATCGAAAATCGAAGTAGATCGAAAATGAAAGTATTTTCCGGCAAAAAAAGTAACATTTGTTAATAAACTAGCGGTGGCCCTTTTTTAATTTCTACTCATTTATTACATTAATAGTTAATGTGATGGAGTATAATACTGTTTATTTAAATGTTCTACTTACTTTTATATTCATAAACATTTATTCACTCCAATTTGTAAAACTAAATTCAGGAGTCATGTCACATCGTATCGATGAATCACATATGCCTTACCTACAAAACTATACACCGCGATTGGAACATTAAAAAATAAGTTCATTGGCAGCTGTAAATTGGGTTTAAGAAATTAAAAAGCAGAGCTTACTACACACTAAGGTTCACTTTATAGTCAAGGGTTTTATTTTATTCAAAAAAAAAAAAAAAAATAGGCATACCAGTTTCAGTGACATCAAATACTTTTTCTATCTTTCTTCAAAAATCACTCAAATCATGCATTTCACGATGAACATATTAATTTGAATACCATTCTATTTCTGTCATCTTCAAACGATTGAAAGAAATAGTGCGATACTTAAATTTCGTTTAGCAGTAAATGCATTCAGTGATTTTTGGTGCAAGTAGGCCTTAGTTATTTTTAACATCTACCAACTCTTTTTCATATCTGATTTAGAACCCAAACTCCCCTTAATCATTCTCATACTTTATCCACACTCGGTTTCACTTAGCGGCAGGTAAAGATTTGTTCATTATATATTCATTATCCACCAGGGGGCGCCACCGCGTCTCTACGGAATTCATACAGGCCTATTTATCACTTACGGATAAATGAGCATTTGGGTGTTTCGTAGTTCGTTGGGTTCCCTCCCTACGAGCTACGGTGGTAGCGCGGGAGCTGGGTTGTGGTATTATGTTTAATACTACAGGATTAGGTATTTGAAACTGGTGGAAGTATTAAAATAAAACTTTTACTACTGGATTTGTCATCATCATCATTTCAGCCAAAAGACGTCCACTGCTAGACATAGGCCTGCCCCAAGCATCGCCTTACTGATCGATCCTGTGCGTCTCGCAGCCACCGGACTCCCGCAGCCTTGACCAGGACGTCACTCCTTGGCATATAAAGCAGCTATTCCCTACATTGTCTCGAGGTATGCGAACATAAACACACAACAGCTGTATTAATTCATTTTCTGAGTTTAATGTATGGGAAAAGTAAAAATCTGGTTAAATTTGTTTTTACTTATTTTATTTATTTAGAGCCTGTTATGTCCCAATGCAGGGCAAAGGCCTCCCTTCCGTCTTTCCATTTTTCCCTGTCTCTTGCTACATCTGGCCAATCCTTCAGATAAACGTCTAATTCGTCACGCCATCTCTTTCTGGGCCTACCGCGTCGTCGGTACCTGTTATTCGGAATCCAGTCAGTGGTTACTTTCGCCCAATTCTGTTGCGACATGCGGCAGATGTGGCCTGCCCAATTCCACTTTAGTTTGGCGGCTGTTTTGCCTACGTCTGCGATTTGTGTTTTGGAACGAAGTATACTGTTCCGAATGCGATCTATGATTTTGACTCCGTTGTTGTTTTTACTTAGGTATTCATAAATTGTTTAATGCCCAAGATATTGGCAATAACAATATGTTTAAAAGTTAGCCAGTACCTATGACTGTTAAGAAACGTGTGCTAATGATGGTATTAGCTGCTAATATTTCAGTAGTTCGTCGTCCGTCATTTTATACAAGCTTTTACCAGAGTGCTTATAGAGAAGCTTACTGGTTTCTTCAGACTTTATTTCAATACCAGACAGAGATATTATGGACATAAGAGGATTACCTATTCTACGGTACGACTTGACTAGTTGTAGTTGTATTGTCAGGTTTGAAAACATAATATGTTAAGCATTTTACCATTGTATTCGTATTATACGTATATTTAACTAGAAAATCATAAATACAGACAATACTGTAAAATGCCTTGGTTTTCTCTAAGAGCCTTGGTAACAATAGACTTATCCGGACGGCTTACAAATTTGCCGGATATCAGTCTTTTGTTAGTTTAAGACTTAGTAAACAATGATATTATTAACTACCTTTTGTGAAATAATAAGTCTCAGATATTATTATTTCATTTATATTGTGCAAAAAACTAAAAGTTACATTAGATAAATTATTATCAATTACTTACTATCTTTTGCCCGTGGCTTCGCTAGTGGGATGGTCCAATTATCTTAGAGAAACGTACCACCGCAACAAAAGTTCTAACCCAGATCATGGTCTACCAGAGGTGTTCCAACTAAATTCGAATCTATTTAGCCATTGAAACTTGATTGGCTTACATTATCCAAACATACATTTTATAACAATTATTAGTGGCTCAAGGACTGGTGTTAATTTGGTCACAGTATAAGTATTAGCGTGTCGTGTTTGCAATTTGGCTATCACACCAAAACGGATAGATTGTAGACTGGGGCATTGATTGGTCGTATTATTCTATACGAAACCTCAAATACTTAATTCAGAAATCGGCACATAGTCGTTCCATGCTCCCGCACTATCATTGCGAGTACAACATCTATCAACGTGCGGTGTGCGCTGCATGCCATCAGTCAACGCAGCCCGATCTGAAAATACATAACCCGGATACATAGAGATGTACACAGTTATGATACTGCGTAGTACGCCGCAAGGGATATTAGATTTAGTCGGGTTGTTTTATGACGCGTTAGCTTATTACGCTAGTTTTAATCCTATTTAATTAAAATATTACCCACGTGTTTATATAGTGAAAAAAGATATTGAATTTGATAATGTAGAGTTAACCCATCTATGCTAACTGGAAACATTATTGTAAATAATTAAAAAAAAAACCCGGCCCAGTGCGAGTCGGACTCACGCACGAAGTGTTCCAACCATTATCGCAAAAAACGGCAAAAAAATCACGTTTGTTGTATGGGAGCCCCACTTAAATATTTATTTATTCTGTGTTTGTTGTTATAGCGGCAACAGAAATACATCATCTGTAAAAATTTTAACTGTCTAGCTATCACGGTTCATAAGATACAGCCTGGTGACAGACAGACAGACGGACCGCGAAGTCTTAGTAATAGGGTCCCGTTTTTACCCTTTGGGTACGGAACGCTAAAAACGACTCCTGCCGAACTATTTATTTTAAAATCTTAATTACCTATTACAGCAATCAGTCAACGCAGTCCGATCTGCAAATTGATAACATAATACACACACACATAATACACATAGTGATGTACAAAGCTTTCGTACTGCGTAGTACGCGGCTTGGGATGTTCGATTTAGTCAGGTTGTATTATGATTACATATTTCTCCGAGTTCAATTTGGCTTTAAGGATTACTTTGTTTATATTATGTATTTCTACACAGTTTATGAAATTGATAAGGTAGAGATAACTAACTGGAAACATTATCCTAAATACGAAAAAAAAATACACCTCATTTCATATTATGTTATCAATTAGTCAACGCAGCCTGATCTGAGACTGGATAATATGGATACATAGAGATGTGCACAGCTTTCATACTACGTAGTACGCCGCATGGGATATTAGATTTATTCGGGTTATATAATGACGCTTTAGCGTATATACTGTATTTATATTATTTACGTAAGTCTGATAACTATGAGGTAATCCATATTAATACTAACTGGAAACATTATGTGATTCTAAATATTTACTTAAAACGTTAAACTATTTATTTTACCTAGATATGTCATCAATTAGTCAACGCAGCCCGATCTGAAACTAGATAACACGCATCATAGAGACGTACACAGCTATCATAATGCGTAGTACGCCGCATGGGATATTAGAATTAGTCAGGTTGCTTTATGACGCAGGGTGTTATTCTGGGTTTAATTATGTTTAAAGGATAATTTTGCTTTAATTATGAATATAGGATGAGTTAACCAATCTATACTAACAGGAAACATTACGAGTGTATGTGATTCTAAATACTTAAAGAAACTTATCAAATCAAAAAAAAAATACATTTATAAGTCATCAATTAGACATGGCAGCCCGATCTGAAACTAGCTAACACGGATACATGTATGTACACAGCTATATTCATACGGCGTAGTACGCCATATAGGATATTAGATTTATTCGGATTATTTTATGCCGCGTTGGGAAATTCTTTCGCCTTTAATCCTGTTCTAAGGATTATAAGAAGATCTAACCATAATATGATTAGTTTAAATATTGATTAGCCATGTGATTAGCAGATTATAAATTCGAATTCATCGTGGCAAATTTGATTTTCGAATCTAATTATCAGTAATCAAATGGTAAAAAGATTTTAACGAAATTTATGCCAATGTTGTTTGTGTTTGAAATTTGCTCAACCTTTTCCTTCGCCCACTGTAGTTTGATTTGTTTTAAAATTTTGATGCGATCGTGCATTCGAAATATAAATCATTGGATTGTTCGTCACTGCGACCCTTTTTTACTAAATATAGGTTACATTATTAAATATTTAGATTAATGAGACTATAACGTGCGGTCGGGTCTAGACACTATTATTAATGAAACTATTTTAACTTGGCTCACAGCTGTTTATTCTTTATTTATTACCCAACTAACTACTAAAATACAATAAAATACAATAAAATACAATAATCTAGTCAAGTTGTCAATAATGTACTAAAATTACCTAATTTACAATTATAATTAAATCTATTATTAAATATTATCTATTTTTTATGCAATGTTTTTCCATTTTAAATATTTTATAATTTTTTTTTGAATCAAATGTTTTTATAATTTTTTAATATAATCCATATTTAATTAAGTTTCATGTTTGTTCTTATTAATTTATCAGTCTTAAATTTAATGTATTAACCTAAAATCTTATTGTATATGTTGTGTTCACCTATAAGTGACATGTTTGCACAGAATGATGTATTATGTATAATTATATGTAAGAATATTTGTAAACGTGTCGTTGGTGTTCCTATCAATAAATAAATAAATAAACTACGGCGAAGCAAAAGGGAGGTTTATGTTTTTGACCGGTATGTTTGCAATACGTTCTGCAAAGTAGCTCACAAGTTTCAGATGAGAATATTTTCTTGTTTCATACTTTTTAGAGCGTTATTTTTCAGTAGTCGGGTTTTAGGTTTTGAACATATTATTTATAATTATTCTGATCGTACCTACCTACTTGTCTGTTTTACAAAGGTACTTTTTTCAGTATTGAACTTGATAATACAAGAGAAGGTATACATTCCACAAGGTGGTGAAGACCGGAATCTACTGGATGGCAAAGGACTGGTTGATGTGGCAACGCTTTGGGAAGGTATATTGACCAACGTTATGGTCGATGTGTCGACGCCTTTCGCTGAAATGATGATCATATTGTCATTATCATATCAGCCGAAAGTCTGCTGGACATAGGCCTCCCCCAAGTGTCACCACATTGATCGGTCCCATTCATCCCGCATCCAGAGGATCCACGCAACCTTCACCGGGTCATCGGTCCACCTGGTGGGAGGCCTTCCAACGCAACGTCTCCCGGTTCACGATCGCCACTCCAGAACTTTTCTGCCCCATCGGCCATCCGTTCTGTGAGCAATTTGCCCTGCCCAATGCCATTTAAGTTAGGAAATTCTTCGGGTTATATCAGTAACCCCGGTTCTCTTATGGATCTCTACATTTCTGATTCGATCACGCAAGTAAACTCCAAGCGTAGCCCTCTCCCATTGCCCTTTTGGTGACAGTAAGGTAAGCTTTCTGATTAGGCCCATTGTGAGCGACCACGTCTCAGAGCCATAGGTTATCACTTGCAACACACACTTTCGTCTTGAGTCACTGTTGTAAGTTGGACGAAATTATGATACTGAATAAAACAGAAACAAACATTGCAAATAGGCCTTTATAGACGAAATGTACCATTTGTACATTAAGGGCCCTATTTATAAAAATCTTAGTACTCTCTGATTCTCAATTGTAAACCTCTATTAATATTCTCTGTTACTGCAGTGTATCTCTGGAGCTCTCTTCCACAATTACTATGCGATAGCCCTTCTCTCGACGTCTTCAAGAGGAAAATTAAGGAGCATTATTTGTATATTTGTATTAATAAACGTAGGCATTTTATATATTACTAGCTGACGAGCAGTGGTGGCCCAGTGGTATCGGCCGCGACTTACAAGTTGTAGGTCGTGGGTTCGAGCCCAGGCAGGCGCTTTACTTTGTGTAAATTATTTCATCACCACTGCTCTCAAAACGGTGAAGGAAAACATCGTGAGGAAACCGGCATGTCCTAGAACCAAAAATTCGAAGACATCTGACATCCACCAACCCGCACTGGGCCCGCGTGGTGGATTACGGCCCATTCCCTCTCACAGAGAGGAGGCCTGTGTCCCAGCAGTGGGAACATTAATAGGCTGGTGATGTGTGTGTGTGTGTGTATGAGCTGACCCAGCAAACTTTGTTTTGCCATAAAAAACACCAAATATTCATCTACCCTACTCTACCTACCCTACCTATCTACCCAACCTACCTACCCTACCCTACCTACCCTACCCAACCTCTCTCTTGCCTAGCCTTTTTCCCAACTATATTGGGGTCGGCTTCCAGTCTTACCGGATTCAGCTAAGTACCAGTGTTTTTACATGGAGCGACTGCCTATCTGACCTCCACAACCCAGTAACTGGGTAACACGGTACCCCTTGGCAAGACTGGTGTCAGATCTCAAGCTTCTGACTACCCGTTACGACTGTCAAAGATCTTCAAATGACACCCGGGACCAACGGCTTAACGTGCTTTCCGAGGCACGGAGGAAACTCGGTATGTTGAATATTTAGCCACGAGCTCTTCTGATCTAAGCTAACAAAAAAAAAAAAAACCTACCCTACCCAACCAAAAAAAAAAACTTCACATAAACCATCTACTAAATAGTCCGAACAAAGCCTAAACATTTGGTTTGGATAGGTGAGCCCGTTCTTGAAATATAAAATTACAACGAAAAGTGGCATTGATTTTTATATATATAAATTATTATAAGTATATTAAATTAGTATCTTACTATTAAATTATACACTGAGTTACTAACCCTCTATTATTATGGTCTATCACTCAAAGGTTTGCTGGAAGAAAACTCTTAGTAACGCTCTTTGTACATGAATATTCTTTTCACTTTGTGTAAATGTATTGTTTTGGTGTTCAATAAAGAACTAAGAATATTTTGAACAAAGAATCTGCTAATCAGTGTCGAAATTTTCATTTTATTTTATTTTTTATGTTATACGAGTACTAACTGTCCCACGCGGCTTTGCTCCCGTCAAATGGCTACCTACCTACCCATCTACCCTACCTACCCTACTCCGTAACTTAAACCGTTTACGCAGCGCACGCAACGGAAGCTCTCAAAAAGGAATGTTTTGCCCGGTTTTGCAACATTTTTCATTTATGCTCCGCTCCTATTCGTCGTAGCTTGATGTTATATAGAATTTTTCAATACCAACCAGTAGTTCCTGAGATTAGCGCGTTCAAACAAACAAACAAACTCGTCAGCTTTATAATATTAATTATATAGTATAGATTAATAATTTTCAATTTTTTTGTAAGTCGCTGAACTCACCTCACGTCGTGAAGAAAGACTTGATACAATTTTATAGGCACATTATAGAGTTAAGTAATTGTCCCTAAGCTGGATTGACATGTCAACACAATTACCTCTGTAAGTACAAACATTTAATCGTATTAATGTGTCACTGAATAAATTTATTCACGTTGATTCTAAGCTAATAATTCAGTCCATCTAACTTTCAGTACATATTAAAGCAACAATTTCTAAAACAATAGCAGAATTAACTTAATATTCTTACTTCAAACATTTTCGAGAGAGCAAAGCCCAATGAAAACGCCTGAATTTCATAAAATACAAGGTTCAATGAACCCTTCCACGTTCGGATACTCCTGAAAATTTGTTTTGATTTAAATTGTTGGCATTTTATTACTTGTTGTTTTTGGGGTTCCGTACTCACAGGCTTAAAATGGGACCCTATTTAGACTAAGTCTTCACTGTCCGTCTGTCTGTCACCAGGCTGTATCTCATGAACCGTAATAGCTAGACAGTTTAAGTTTTCACAGATAATGAAAACAAATATTAAAAACAGAATAAAATAAATACTTAAGTGGGGCCTCCCATACAACAAACGTAATTTTTTTGCCGTTTTTGAGATCACGGTACGGAACCCTTCGCGCGTGTGTCCGACTCGCACTTGACTGGTTTTTTATGTATTTAAGTTTTTCAAGACCGTTTTAATGGTCTGTGTAATTTTATGTATTATAAGTTCCCAAGAGTTTTCTATATTTTATTTGTTCCTTAATTGGGCATAATTTAAAAAAAAAAAACATACAAGAAGTCGAACATAGAACCTCCTCCTTTTTCGAAAGTCGGTTAATAAAGTAGCTTTCATCATCATATCAGCCGAATGACGTCCACGGCTGGACATAGGGCCCAAGCGTCGCCACATTGACCGGTCCCGTGCGTCCCGCATCCAGCGGATCCCTGTAATAATAAATTAATCATAATTAATTAATTAATCATATTTAAAGTAGCTATAAATGTGATTAATCATATCAATATCAATCTGTTCAGCCTTTTGCCAACAACGTTGGTGTCCGTTACTCGATCCAACTCAGTACCTCCTGAAGATAGTCTATCTGACCTCCAGAACCCAGTAACTGGGTAACACCGAGTAACACGGTACCGCATGGCAAGGCTGGTTTCACACTTTCTGGCTTCTGATTATCCATAACTACTGTTATAACTAATTATTAAACCTAATCTTCCTCTTCCAAATGTTGCGTTCGCCTAAAGATAACTTTCCCTTGGAAAAGCCTGGAGTTTATAATATTGTCTGGGCAATCATATATTGGACAGACGAAGCAAACTGTTGCTTGCCGAATCAAAGAACACATTAGGGCAGTGAAAAATAACGATCCCCAAAAATCGGCCGTAGCAGAACACCTTCTCGAATCAGGGCCAAACCACTGGGTCGATTTACATGACAAAGATAAAGATAAAGATATATTTATTTGCTCAAACACGTGTATACATGCAGGCATAAATAATAAGTGCATGCAGGATAACATAAAAAAGTACATAAAGTTCAGACATGTTTGCCACATTCTATGGCGTGCAAATATTTTCAAAGTTATTATAATGAACAATTACAAAATATTAATTTAAACACAATCCTTACAAAAATGTCAACAATAAACACTGCATATAAATAATAATCATGTCAAAATATACATGGAAATGTCAATTAATAATTGTATCTCACAAAATTATGTAAAATATCAAATAAAAAAAATGTATGTCATTATCTGTGTCAAATATCTGCTAATAATGTCATGAACAATTACAAAAAAATGAATTAACATTTAATAATTACAAAATGTCAACAATCTTAAAAAATAAATAATAACAATGTTTTAACATTGTATCAAACAAATGTCATATGAAATGTATGATAGAAGAATATCAAATATATGTCAAAAAAACTAAGTATGTCAAAGCTATGCAATATTCATCAAATATTAAAATATCAATAATAATCTATGTCAAACTAAATGATTCCGCCAGAAATTCGCTAACAGTGTAGTAAGCCTTTTTACTGAGAAACATTCTTAATTGTTTCTTCAATTGGACGTTATTTAGCTCCCTCCAACTTTTCGGTAACTTATTATAAATAGTAGGAGCCATGCAGAAGACACTTTTGCGCATAAGTGCCGTCCTACTTCTATGTAGACAGACTTGACTCTGATCACGCCTGTTTCTAGGAAATGTATCCGCCATTCGGGGAAATAAGTGATTATTCGTCCTAACAAACATTACAGTTTCTAGAATATAAAGAGATGCCAATGTTAATAGTTCGTATCGTATGAAATAGGCCTTACAACTATCGGTGGTTTTTAAATTAAATATAGATCTAAGGCATCTCTTTTGTGCTTTGAAAGCCAATTCTTTATTAGTGGAGTTGCCCCAAAAGATAACCCCATACCAAAGAATTGATTCCGTTAGCCCGTAGTACGCGGTTATTCGCGCATCTATGTTAACCTTCCGTGAAAGAATGTACAAAGCGTACGCATTACTGCTTATTCTTTTAGTAAGGGTCTCTATGTGCGCCTTCCAGTTTAAATTCCTATCTATAGTCAATCCTAGAAACTTAGTTGTATTCACTGTGTCAATTGTTATATTATTGTATGTTAAGTCAAAATTGGGAAGAGTCATTGCGCGTTGGCTAAAATGCATAATCATAGTTTTATTTAAATTAATTTTTAAATTATTATTGTCTAACCATCCTATAGTTTCTCTTAATGTTTTGTTTATGTCATCTTTATAAAAATCTTTTTGATTACACGGAACTGTAATTGTACTGTCATCTGCAAACAATGCCATCGGATGTTTGATTGCCTTTGGAATGTCATTAATATACAGTGTAAAAAGCGGTGGTCCTAAAATGCTTCCTTGTGGAACACCGTACACCACATTACGTTCCTCCGATTGAAATATTTCTTCCCTTTTAGTGCTTATATTTATTTTGCTTATTTCTGTTACTTGTTTTCTGCCACTTAAGTAGGATTTTAAAAGCTCAAGGACGTTACCTCTTACACCATAAGCATCAAGTTTTTTAAGTAAAATATTATGTTGAACGTAATCAAATGCTTGGGTCATGTCACAGAATATCGCACACACTGGAGTATTTTTGTCCATATTCGTCATAACAGTATGCAAAAAGTCATAAATGGCCATGTTAATTGTTTTATTTTTCCTGAATCCCTTTTGTTCTTCACAAAGAATATTATTTGCGTTTAAATAAACATTGAGTTCTTTATAAATGTAATTTTCGATAATTTTCGAGAATATTGGTATCAGTGATATTGGCCTGTAGTATTCCATTAATTCTTTATCTTCTTTTTTGAACAATGGCTTTATTACCGATTTTTTTAGGGCGTCTGGAAAAGCACCTTCGCTTATACATAAATTTATAATATAACTTAAAGGGCCAGAAATTTCTTCGGCTACCGCTTTGATTATTTTGGTACAGATGCCATCATAACCGACACTGTTCGTATTTTTTAGGGCTAAAGTTATTTTTAAAACATCGTTTGGCAAACATGGAGCCATAAACATAGATGCCTTCCTGTTTAAAATATGCTTAGTGACTCTGTCGCCCGAATTAGTAATGGGCTGAATTTTATCAATAAAATAATTATTGAATAGATTTGAAATACAATTTGGATCCGAGATAATGTCATTATTATTCATTCTAATTTTACTAATGTTATTTTTAGGAATATTTAATTTTGATTGATTTATGATTTGCCATGTCGTTTTGGATTTATTATTTGATGTTTTTATTTTATGATTGTTTTGAGCCCGTTGAGTTAAATTTATAATCTTTTTAAATCGTTTTGTGTAATTTTTAAACCGCATTTTATTATGTTGAGTTGGCTTTCTTCGGAACTGCCAGAGTAATTGTCGTTTTTTCTCGCTGCATTTTTTAATACCCCGAGATACCCATTTTTGTTTTTTATGAACGTTTACCGAAACGATATTTTCAGGGAAACATTGTTGGTATAGTAATGCGAAGATCTCTGAAAACGTATTAAAAGCTACATTGGGGTCATTTGCTTCATAAACTGTTGAAAATTTCAGATTCCGCAGATAGCCCTTGAATTTATCAATGTTATCGTTATTATAGTCACGTCTTCTCCTACTCCACCGATTAAACGTACATACTATGCTTATTGGGCATTTCAGTAATTGAGCTGTGTGATCCGACAACGCTAACTCTAATACTGAAGCCTTACAGGACCTGTTAAAGTTATGCGCAAAATTGTCGATGCATGTTTTGCTCTTAAGTCGAGTCGGTTGATAGAGCACCAGTTTCAAATTAAAGCTTAATAGCATATTTTCGAATTCCATTGATTGATTAGTTCTCTTAAGTACATCTATATTAAAATCGCCTGCTAAAACAACATTTTTACAATTCTTTTTATTTAAAATATTTAATATCTGTTCTAATTTACCGATACATTCATTAAAATTATTGGTATTTGGTACTCTATAAATACAAACACATACCATTTTATGGTTAATCAATTCAATGGCGCAACATTCAAAGACACCACTTGTAGATATTTTAGCAATTTTTGGCAGATCTCTCCATTGATGACCAGATCTCACTAGTATGCAAGCACCACCTCTTTTGCTTTCTTTGCGACTGAAACAGGACGCTAAGCAGTAATTGTTTAGATTCAGGTGTTTTTCATAACTTGCCATCATAAAGTGCTCCGTAATGCATAAGACATCCACGCCCATGTTTTTATCATTTAACTCATTGAGACAAACTGCCAGAGTATCGCATTTAGATAGCAAGCCTGCAATGTTTTGGTGCAGGATGTATAGATGTTTAGTCAAGAAAAAAATGGTCTCCAGATTTATCAATGTCATTAGAATTGTGATGTATGTCAACGTTTTTCATAATAATTTCAGTCACTAAGTCCAGTAAATCCTTAAAAATAGTACGTAGTCCAAGACCCACAGGTTATCTCGACTGAACGCCATTACATACCTAGAATGGTTCGGGAAGCAATTGAAATAACCAAGTGCAAAAATTTCAATAGAAGAGCCTGGAATCCAGTGGTTCAACTATGTAAAGGCCGTAAAACTACTGAACGAGTGTCAAAAGTGGACACAATGAGCACCGTCTGTCGTGAACAATGTCAAGTAACTAGTGAGAAAAGTTCTGGTAATAGCGGCATCGTGCGTAAAAATCGAGTGACGAAGAGGGTAGACAGATATCACATCATATCATCAGCCTATTAATGTTCCCACTACTGGGACACAGGCCTCCTCTCTGTGAGAGGGAATGGGCCATTATGCACCACGAGGGCCCAGTGCTGGTTGGTGGATGTCACATGCCTTCGAATTTTTGGTTCTAGGACATGCCGGTTTCCTCACGATGTTTTCCTTCACCGTTTTGAGAGCAGTGGTGATGAAATTATTTACTCAAAGTAAAGCGCCTGCCTGGGCTCGAACCCACGACCTACAACTTGTAAGTCGCGGCCGATACCACTGGGCCACCACTGCTCTCACAGACAGATATATCAGCTTGTAAATAACACCCACCCCCAAAGACTTTAGTTCTCGTGATCATGGCGCTCGTAACGGTGCCGAAATATCGAGCTCTCAACGAAAATCAAAATATACATGGTATATATCCCGAAACAAATATTAATTCTAATGATTGTGACCATGTCAGCTTAAAAACTTTTACTAAACTTTATATTATCATTAGAACCACAAAAATAAATCTAACTAGATGACGCGATTGTATGTACTTCGCGAATTATGATTATTGGGCAATCGGCGAGCTTTCTTAAAGAAACAACTTTTCAAATGATAAAAATATAATAATCTTTCAATACATGTTGTCGAATGAACAAGGTAGGAGAGTCTGTTTAAAACTAGCTTACATGCTACGCGGTCGGAGTGACGCCTTTGTACACACACACTTACACATATGCACTACCGACACACACTATAACACGCGTGACAGGGGAGTAAAAGTACGAGCAATAATCGTACTTAGAGCTGTTTCATTTAGCATTATCGGCACTGGACATCCACCGAAATGCCTAATTATGTCATATTGAGCTGACGTAAAAGGAGCTCGAGGCTAAATAATAACAGCCGCACGGCTCGATAATCAAGGTTAAGCAACGCTTGAAGAGGTCGGTCTGTGGATGGGTGACCATTTCAACATACCGAGTTACCTACGTGCCTCGAAAAGCATGCTAAGCTGTTGGTCCCGGCTGTCATTTGAAGATCTTTGACTGTCGTTACAAGTAGTCAGAAGCTGGAGATCTGACACCAGTCTTGCCAAGGTGTACCGTGTTACCCAGTTACTAGTTTGTGGAGGTCAGATAGGCAGTCGCTCCATGTAAAACACTGGTACTCAGCTGAATCCGGTAAGATTGGAAGCCGACCCCAATATAGTTGGGAAAAGGCTAGGCAGATTGATTGAGCTGACGTAAAAACTGTGCAGAAAAAGTTAGCCGAGGCAATGCAAATATTTTCTTTTATGGGTAAGTAAATTTGTTCCAAGCTTGGTTTTTAAACAGGTGGAAGGACTTCCGTTATCTAGTAAGGTTTATATCTGTGATTAGAACTGTCTAGAGGCAGGAAAATATGTGCTATAGAATACCGAGGTCGCTATTCAGCCCTTGTTGCTTGTCCCAATATATACTTTATCCAGGGATCGGCACAGCATCTTGTCTCATTCAAATTCAAAATCAATTTTTATTTTACATAGGCCTACATGGACACTTATAAAACGTCGACAAAAGGTGCACGGTTCGGGTTAGTCGTTTCCTATGGAGAAGAACCGGCAAGAAACTCCATGGTTACTCTTTTAAAAAAAAAATGTGATTACAATATTTCCATATTACAGCATTAGTACTTGGATATGGGGGAACAACGTAGGCCCGACATTAAGTCGTACGAAATAAAAAGTTAACAAATGTTAACAATCATCTAGAAATCTAGAAAGCCTACAATGTTCACACATTCACAATCGGTAAAAGAATCTATACAAAGGTAAAAAAAAAAAACACAACACTAAATTTAAAATCTGGCACAAATACTGTTATCAGTGCTGTAACTATTCTTAGCAAAGGGCTATAATGATGATTGAAAAATATTGTAAAAAGTCTAATTAAAAGAGGAGAAAAAAATGAGATTGAGAATAGTTAGAGATATCCATATATTTGTGCCGTTAATGAGTTACCAGGGAAGCCGCTTGCGCAGAGGGTGCCAAAGCCAAAATTTTTATCTTCAACGTAGTCCTTGATTTTATAATATGCTTTTTAATAAGGACACGTTTGATGTAGTTTTTGAACTTTCCATCGGTCAGTTCTATAACTGACTTAGGCAACTTGTTATAAAAGGGATATTCTATAGATATCTATTTGCCGTCACCTCAATATCCTTTCTATCCATGTCTATTTCCATAGAAAAATACTGTTCATTTCACGCAATCCGTTCATCACACATCCGATTAACAATATCCGATGATGTTGGTAGTCGCAAATTCGTTAAGGAATTCAGATTGGGGAGTCTGTCCGCACACAAAGTGATTTCAGGAAAGATGGTGATGATAATGATCACGTGCTGCCGTGCACAGGAAGGCTCTGGAGAGAAGTTTCTTCAGTCTTCCCAGGGATATGAACTTACAGGATTTTCACAGAGGGGATTCCAAGGTGATATTTAAAAAAGTCACGGTGTACCTTCTATGTGATCACAGGGCTGGTTTTAGAAAGGTAAAAATCTCACAGTCCCTGGAAGTCCCGTTTTGAAGTGTTGCCCCTGAAAAAAGGTACACAATTTTTACAACTGTGATTATGTAGTGGAGTATTAGTTTCATTTTACAAAGCACCGTGTAGGTGGGGGGGTACTCCCCTGAGGAGGGTCCGGTGACGGACAGCCGCGGCGGGTTCGCGGTGAGTGCTAACGCGTGCCCGTGTTCTCGCCGTAAGCGGCACTGGAGGACACTGTGGAGTTTTAGTGGGTTAGAGTCCCACATGACTGCACTTTCTCCCCGTGGTAGTGCAGTATGCATGAGCATTTCTCCACGTAAAAAAAAAAAAAAAAAGGTGTCAACGAAAACACAATTTACACAGCCCAACGGAGCGACCCTTACTTAATATTTAAACAAATAAAGCGCTCTAATCGCTGTTCTGCGGGGTTGTTTTTCCCTATCAATATTCACCCTTTAAATCCCATCGTCACCCACTTCTACGTACGATTACCCATCCCTCGAGTAATTTACTAGCACTTGGGTAACAACTCATAAACATAGCGAATGGATAGAGCGTTCCCTGTTCTTAAGGTCAATTCCTGTACTTAAAGACGAAAATCGAATCGCAATAATTATCATCTCAGCGATAAATCAATCTTACGGTGCCAGAATGCAGCCCCTTCACAAGATATACACCACCTCCTTTCCTGTCTAATTCCCTTTGCACCTTCCACAACTTTAAAGGGGCCAATGACAGATTGTCCAGTGGTGGCCATGACAAAATATGGGGCAATTAATAATAAATAATAATAAATTTATTTCACCAAAAGCCTGTTATACAATTTCATAGAGGTGTTTTTGTCGTTCTAAGTTTCAAAGTTCTTTTGATTTATCTCTCAGTATAAAAAGTGCGAGAGAGATGAAGCGATTGTGCGGCCAGTAAATGTATCCTGCCGGAATTATGATTGGGCTACGTCATCAGAAGTTGTCGTTCGCTCCTGAAAGCGTATGAGTTGTTCACATAGACGTAGAGAATGTGGAAAGAGATAGACATTGATCGCACAGTTGCTTTATCTCTTGCCGCAGAGAGGTCTGTTTTGCGAGTTTATCGTTCAGTCCATTCTCCATGACTATGTAACAACCCCAGCAATTTAACGCGTTTCGTGACGTCATTCGTCATAATTAAAATTTATTATTCCTCCTTTCTGGGCTGCGCTGTTATTAATTACGTATAAATTATGATTTAAAGTGCTTTACCGCGTGTTGATTGTTTTGTGGAACTACGCTCTTAATAAACAACGTTAGAGATACTGCTAACTAAGTTAAATTCTAAGGGGATATATTGCGAGCAGATTATGTTAAATTATTTTGTTAGAAATTGAAGGTCTTGGTTGACTTCCTATACCAGTTTATTATTTTCCCACTGCAGGGCAAATTAATCTTCTCATACGATAGAAAAGGCACGAGTGGAATTCTCTGCCGATGTCTGTATTTCCTGATAGCTACAACCGGGGAGTCTCTAAGTCAAGAGTGAATAGGTTTCTTATAAGCAAGCGTGCTTCATCGTCGACCACATCATCGCTTACCATCAGTTGGGTTACCCTATCATATGTTCGTAAAATATTTGACCGAATTTCATTTCACCTAAAGCTTTTCAACTCTTTCACTCTTTTCAACTCTCTCGTTTCATTTTTTTTTACTTCATCGAAGTCACGTCTGCCACTGTCTCAGTTGACTTATTATCAATTCGATTTTTTCGTTACTCCGACGTTTCATTTGGTCGAAAAACTTTTTACCGAAGTAACACTTAGACGAAATAACATTTGTTCGAACTATTTATTTTTATACGCATATCAAAATACTAAGTGAGAGAGAAACAGTGGGCGAATACAAATGTTTAAAACAGCGACTTAAGAAAAAATATTGTCGACGGAGCCCTGCTGCGCGGGGCTTCTATTTCTGTCTGCAGGGTCTAAAGTAACCTAACATGAAGAAGATGACGGAAGCTGAGTTCGCTCACTTCAGCTCCCGTCATCCCCTTCGAACCTAAACTATACGTGTCAGGGTGTCCTAAATTCCCGAATCGCTTCGCTCACTCTTAGACTAAATCTTTGAAATAATTAATTAATAAAAATGTCTAATGCATGACAGCTATTAATAAACCATTGCATGAAAATTCAAAATAAATACGTAAACACAGATAAGACTGCGTGAAGTCGGTTTTGCAGCGATTCGTTTCTGTCACAAAATTGTGTAGCAATAAATATTGAATTTTTATGACACTATTTCAATTTTAAATTGAAAATGCTACCAAGTAACCGGCTATATATTTGTGACCGAAAATATGGCAAGTAAAAAAAGGTCAAAAGAGCCTTCGGCCAAAAGCAAAAAGTTATTTTGTAAATTGGCGAAATGTAGTTCGGTAAAATAATACATATGCCACATAATACATTGATGATCTGAAAATATGTCAAATAATGCATATAGCAAAAAAGACGTCGGTCTATAGATTTCGGTAAAATGAAATTCGACCAAAATAAAATTCGGAAAAGTGATCGGTTTCCCATCAGGTGAGATAGTGTTCTAGCGCAAGCCTAGCAACAAAAAAATTGTTTCACCTCGCTCCACCTGCTCAAGGTGGGATGGTTGAAAAACCTTTAAAAAATTCAGACAATGCTGTCACATTTTATGATAGAGTTTTGTGCATATTATCTAAAAAGATAAATAATTTCTAAACAAAAAAAAAAACTTACCAACGAGAACATGAACCTGTTTAAACTTCTCTTAATGATGTCCCTTCACTCACAAAGAAAAAAGACCTTGAAAATGAAAAAACTGCCGTCTTACGAAAGATTCTGAATATTTCGTGAACCTCTGAAACTTTCCTAACGATGTCTCTATGAATACCTGAGAACGGTCACACAAATCCCCATTGATTTCACACTCGCTCCCGCCAATTTTTTATTCCCTTTGACATCCGCCAAAAAATCTCGACTTCATCATTAACTGCTATTCAAACGACATTAGACTTTATGTTGATGTCTTTACCATCTGTTTTTGTATATATGTGTAGAGCAAAACTCAGGTGTTTACGCTGAAAATAAATGATAATGAACTCCTTTCAGTTTCGGGTAGAGATGTCATCTGTTTGGAAGTTGAAGTAGCAAGAATTAAAACTGTTTTGGTACGCTGTGGTATATCCATGAGTACATTTTGCTGTGCTATCTTCGCTGCCGCTAGAGTGTCACTATCTGATAAAATCACATTTTGAGTTATAGATGAAATACAAAAAAGCCGGCCAAGTGCTTGTCGGACTTCGCACATTTAGGGAAAAATAAATAATCGATAAAATCGATAACACCAGGTATTGCACTAGTAAACGGCAAATGTCAATGTCAACGACTACGTCTGTCAACTGTCATGATACAGCTGTAATGTCTTTGTCATTATGTCATTCGTTTTTCATATTTTTGCGCAAATGAATGTGTTTTTTCCGTATTTCTCGAGATTTATTATTTTATCAGACCTTTGCTCGAATAGCAGGCGCTGCAGCACAGCGCATGTGCGTTTCAGATTTACGTAGGAAACAAAGCCTTTTTTTTATGTAGTTAACTCAAATAATAATTATAAATAAAAAAAGAAAGACGCAGCGTTGGAAGGCCGCCCTCTAGATGGAGCGTCGACCTCCTAGAGTGTGGTTATTTTGAGTGTGTGTAAGGGACATACACACATCAACACGGTCTAGGGATATTTCATACTCAATTAAATAACTCGAAAAGTACTGGCCGCATTGGAATCTTTTATACACTGATTTGTTTGTAATTTATCTCAGACTAATTCCAAATTCAATGTTTTGAAAATTCTTTTGATTCGGTGGCATAAAAATGTCTTGATGTGTAGGAGAAGGAATTTTCATTTGTGCGAAATTTAGAAAACAATACGAATTACGTTTAGTTACAGTTTTTTTTCATTTTTAAACAAAAGATAAAGTTAAAATTGAGGTATTGTAGCCATGCAACGCCAACATTTGACGAGGGCGGAGATGTTACGAGCTGTGGGAATGCTGGAAGCTGGGTCTGTTCAGCGTAATGTTGCTGAGGCCATAGGGACCCACCAAAATGTAATTTCAAGATTGTGGACACGCTATCGTGCCACAGGTGAAGTTGCGGAGAGGCACCGGGGGCCAAGTCGCATCACTACCCCCAGACAAGACCGATTTTTGCAAATTACTGCGCGAGCTCAACCAAATGCAACGGCGACTCAATTGGTCCAAAGGCTGCGAGTGGAACACCAAGTGCTTGTGAGTGACCAAACTGTAAGAAGGCGACTGCATGAAAGCAATCTACGCTCTCGTAGACCACTCCGGGTCCCACCTTTACGGAGAGGCAATCGTGGACGACGATTAGAATGGGTTCGGAACCACGTGGACTGGGGCCGTGAGCAATGGTCCAATGTGCTGTTCACGGATGAATCCAGGTTCGGCTTCCATCCAGATTCACGAAGGACGCGTGTTTGGCGAGTCCCTGGACGACGGAGCCGTCTTCAGAACCCTCAGGAAGTTCACCCATACCAAGGAGGAACAATTATGGTTTGGGCAGGAATTCGTCTTGGAGGACGGACGGATCTCGTTTGGGTGCGGGGCAATATGACGGCAGAACGATACGTCCAACAGGTGCTGGGGCCCATCTTGCCCCACAGAAAACAAATGGGGCAAGATTTCCTGCTCATGCACGACAATGCCCGGGCACACACGGCGAGAACGGTAGCAGCTTGGTTACATACACACAATGTTAGGGCCTTAGACTGGCCTGCTCAATCGCCAGATCTAAATCCCATTGAGCATGCGTGGGATATGCTGCAAAGAAGAGCTCTGAAGGAAGTTCCTGAAAATATGGCTACAAAAGATCAACTTTTTGCGCACCTCAGAAGGACATGGGACAATATTCCGCAGCAAGACATTGACATCCTTGTTCTGAGCATGCAATCGTTGCCGATGTGTTATGAACATCATGGGCGCTTTCTCAGACTACTAACTTCAAGTTTATAAACACAAATTAAATTATTTTTCTATTTTTTTCAGTTTTTACTCATAAATTAAAAGTTAATTCATATACGGTTTCCTTCTATGCTTCATTTTTTTTCCATAAAATCCTGAAATTTTAATCGCAGTACCTTAACTATTATTAAAAAAAGGGTAGAATGTAAAATAACGTATCTTTTAAATATATACATGTCATATAAATAATTAACACATTGATAGTAATTCGCTTTTTTTTAAATATCCCTAGACCGTGTTGATGTGTTTATGTGTATGACTTGTATACATCTGTCCCTTGCGCACACTCAAAATAACCTGCCTGGACAAGGCTGCGGGAGTCCGGTGGATGAGAAACGCACAGGACCAATCAGTGTGGCAACGCATGGGGGAGGCCTATGTCCAGAATAAAAATAACCTTAAATATAAATTGTTAAAATATAATATTGTTATGTTCTTATCATGTTTTAATTGTGACATTATTTTGATTTTATCATGATTTAAATTTGAATGATTATTTATACCTACGTGGCTAAATAATAACAGCCGCACGGGTCGATCATCAAGGTTAAGCAACGTTTGACGAGGTCGGTCCGTGGATGGGTGTCCATTTCAACATACCGAGTTTCCTCCGTGCCTCGGAAAGCACGTTAAGCCGTTGGTCCCGGCTGCCATTTGAAGATCTTTGACAGTCGTTACGGGTAGTCAGAAGCTTGAGATCTGACGCCAGTCTTGCCAAGGGGTACCGTGTTACCCAGTTACTGGGTTGTGGAGGTCAGATAGGCAGTCGCTCCATGGAAAACACTGGTACTTAGCTGAATCCGGTAAGACTGGAAGCCGACCGCAATATAGTTGGGAAAAAGGCTAGGCAGATGATGATTATACTGTCGCCTAGATTAAGTTTACTAACCTTTAGATGATAAGCTTTTACTTAATATTGCACCAATGAAGTTGTCTTTGAAATAAATCATATTATTATATAAACATTGTCTGATTTTACCAATTTGGCCATTGCTGGAAGATGTGCAAATTGAGCTCGTGAAACCTTCCTAAATGCTCTAATTTATGGCTAAATTCCAGTCCTGTAACGCCAGGCCCAAGCTTCTATGGATCGGCTTTCGAGTTTCCGAACAATATTTTATTTTTGTATTTTATTACAAAAACTAATGTTGCTGACTTTGGTGGCTTCTCATTCCTTTGTTTTCTAATCTTTTTTAAAACAAAAAGAGCATTTATCTGCTAAATGAGATCTAAACAACGATACACTCGATGGAGTATGTCAATTTTTTTTTTGCTAACAGAGACATTAATAGTACATTATGGTACAAGTGTGCAATGTTGGTGACACACGAGCCGTAGGTGAGGGTCTTAAGAGAGCCGAGGACGGTAATCATCAATACACACGTGTATCATACGACGTTTTTCAACACACTTGTGAAGAAAATAATACAAAAAAATCATTTTCAACAGTAAAAACGAGTTGTGAATTTTTTTCACAATGGCGGGCAAAATTAATCAGTTTTCCTATGCGTGCGTATTCAACAATGGCAATCGGCCATAGACTAAAAGAATGAGGTTTCTTTTTTTTGACTTTTCTTGGATACTGTTTTAGCCACGTACAAAATAGGGAATTTCAAGTTTTCTTAATTACAGAGCAAATAAAATTTATATTTGAGTGAAAGTTTTATTTATTAAGCACGTACAAGTTAAAATTATCTATTTAAATACGAAGTTGCATGAAATGAGCAAGCAATAGGTACATTAATTTATTTGTACTATTGAGCACGATCTTTTTTGTATCGAATTTTTTTTAAGAACAAAGCAACTCAACCAATAATTTAAAAAAAAACTCTATAACTCACTTGTGAATAATAGCAATGAAAAAGTCACAGTTTGATAACAGGTATCATTATGTGCCTAATTGCGGTGAAATTAGAGCCACTTTATGAGCAAGTGTGTTGAAAAACTTAAAATCAACCAAATGTCATAGTGATACTCTAGCTGTAGGACATACAGCAATGTGAGACCGACGACACAAAGATTATGAATTATCCTTTTGCATTCTGTGGAACTCGAAATTGATTGGGGGAGCCGTTTACAATGGTGGACAGACAATAGCTTAATAACGTCACTTAAAATTAGTGGGCTATTGAAGTCTGGGAGCCCTATACGTTTCGATATATGGTTGGAGATCACTGGGGCTTTGTACAGGTAGGTGGTTATGAATGGAGTTATAAGGTGTATCATTACGTTTGCGCATGATATGTACTGTGAATGGTAGCCTATCAGACTGTATACATTTGGGTTTATTATACTCATCTAATTTCCGTGGTACAATAATGCATAAAATTGACTTTATTCAAAGGAATTCTTGTACATTACTTGGTATCGTATCGTGTGGGTTTGAGTATGTCTCAAATATACCTAAAATCTTTTAGAAACTCTTTTCTTGCGTTAACACGAATAAGTGCTTGCAATACACGTCCAATTTATGGGTCCGCGTCCGGTCGACCCACTTAGACTCGACCCGAAGAATAATAGACATAGACAGATGTTTTACTACCAATTCAGTGCCATTTGTATAATCAGAAAAAGTAATATTTTAATTCTAAATTACTTATTATACATAGAATATTTAATATTTTGCTATGACAAGTACATAATTTATCCTGGTAGTCAGTGATTTCGTTTAAATAATTTAGATTTTTTGAATACAGTAAATATTCAATAAATACCACCGATTATAAATTGTAAGGTTAACAAGTAGGTACTAACTTCTAATACATAAAAAAATGCCACTAGCAATAAGATTGTAATGATAATTAACAATAATCAAAAAAACAAGTGATGTTTACTACAAAGTACAAACCGTATACTATATTAAAAGGATAGTACTTGTTTAATTATTGATTTATTTATCCAAACATTATTTAAATTTTACACTCTCTGTGGTGCAAGCGTTAAATCGACACTTTTGTTGTCTGACTATACATCGAAGTTTTTACGCCTATCAAAACAGAAATGTCCAGATATTAGTCTTCGGGTCGAGTCTAAGCGGGTCGAGTGGGCGCAGACCCCAACTTACCTTGCCACCTCTTTCTGAGTATATGAGGAGGAGGATGATGATGATGTACAATAAAGGATATTCCATCAATCAATCTATATTCTGTTTACACAACATACGAGGTGTGTCTTTATATTTTAGTTCTCCTTACTCATTTAAACAAAAACTTAAACGATTTTGAAACAGACGAAGAAAGAAAAACTAGAGTAGATACTCGAAGAAAAGATCTTCCTATTATTCTGCAGGCAAAGCTTAATGTTGTCAAACACTCGTCACGTGTGCAGTCTGTCAATCTGTTTAACAAATTACCAGCGGAATTAAAGAATATTCAGAATGTGAACATGTTTAAAAATAAACTCAGGACTTTGTTAATTAAAAAAGCCTATTATAGCATTGACGAATTTTGTAATGACAAATACCTAAAAACTATGTTAACTATGTTGTTATAAATGTTTTTTTTTTGTTTCTTTTGTACTTAATAAAAAAGCAAGGGACCTTGCTCTGTATCAATAAGAATTAATGTTAGTAAAGTTAGTTTTTTTTTTTTTTTTGTTCTAACTTCGATGATGGGTGAGGAACGAAGTTACTTATGTTACAATTGTTTATGTTGCTTCTTTTTATGTTCCTACTTTGCAAATATTTCGACACAAATGTAATGTTTGTTATGAAATAAATAACTTGAACTAACTTGAACTTGAACTTGAGGATCAAAAGCTTAGTCAAATTAGCTCGATTACATTAGATACTATTAAAACCATATCGTAACATAGTTACATAAACACATTATTGTACTTCCTTGTTGACGTTCAGATTTCATTTGAACGATAACACAATCAGTATTAATATCGCTACATGACAGAATGATCAATCAAATGCAGACGACGTCATTGTCAGCTGATCAATTACAGTTAATGAAACAGAATGGGTTCGCTAGTGAAACGGTATGAATACACTATCGCCATGTTGCTTTATTTATTAGCCATTTATCTATGAGTTTTTTATTGTTCATCCTGCTTGTGTCGTTTCCATAATTGTGTTGGTCGTGACTACACATTATGGTTTCTATAATTTATCTATGCTTATAACATTATTCTATACTATCTGTCTCTGTCAACTTGATAGTTCTTTCAGCACCTGGTACGGTTTCAAAGATTTTAAGAGATTTTAAAGTTTAACGAGGTTTCTCTGATATTCAAATGTTTACACATCTACTTTGGCAGATAACAACATTGGCGATTAGTACATTATGGTGACGCACAGCATCATGTGATTTCGTATTTGTACTATACAAGGTAGTCAATATACTTATGTATTAACTGTCCCCTGACGATCTTATACATCACATGCCCTGCAAATGATCATGCACAACGTCATTTTCAAGGTGGTTTAATTACGTACTGCTATGCTTTACAATCAATTTCTTCATATTCTAATTGCCAAGGGTATTAGTTGTGAAGCTGTTGCTTGATCGAAGTTGTGTCGCAGATGGGTAATTCGGTAAAATAATATTGTTTTAGCGGGACAGCCGTAAGTGGATCTTACCTGATTCTTTTTTCAATGTGAAAATAATTCTCAATTAATGAATCTACTTAACGAACGAACGATCGAACTGGCAAGCGTAAGGTAAGACGCCCTCAGGCTAAGTGGAGCGACTATCTTCGCAGGGTGGCTGGTAGCAGCTAGATGATAGCAAATGGCATGCAATTGGAGCGGCCTATGTCCAGCAGCGGACTGCTATAGGCTAATGATGATGATAATGATGATGAAATCTACTTACAACAAGGCTGACAAAGTGGTTGTATTTACAAAATGAATACCCATATTTCGTAAATGACCTAAACGCAAAACAAAGCGACACCTCTAAACTAAATTTTCACAACAAGAAATCCTCAAAAAGCCGTGAAAGACGCATTACCATACAAAGGGAAAGTTTTGTGTTGTGACGTCATAAATCTTGGCGGGTCGACAGAACTCCAGGTGCTGTCTCGGTGAATACAAATGATAATGAACACGAATCCCTGGACGAGGACAACGGGCTTGAAGGGCGACGGGCAACGGTATAGAGATAGGAATCGCCGCACCGTCCATGGCAGTGTTTATCACATTTCACATATAGATGTCCACCAGTAGGATATAATGTCAATCAAAATCTGATTGCTACAATTAGGTAGGCTTATTTTTTTTTTTTATATTCTGTAGTTTTGGTCTGCAGAGAGGCTTAAAAGGAGATAGGGAGGTTTCTCCCAACACTGATTTTGAATTTGAAGGACATGATTTTGGCTAGGCCTTCGGTAAGCTGGGTTTGGTTTTTGTAAAAAATCAAGCATAAGAGCGAAATTATGACCGTTTTCTAAACCGTTCTGTACGTCATTTATACCCTAGTGTGAGTAAACGGTAACACGCTTGGCTTGTATGGTAAGCTTTGACAGTGTCTCTAGGCCACGTCTGGGCGTCTTCGTGCTCTGTGGGCAACGGCTTGTTTACGCATGAGCGTGGGTATAGGAGCGACTGCGTACGGGAGGTTTGTAGAATGAGTGATGAAGTTGGTGACGTTTTAGAAGATCGAAGAATGAAGGACAGTAAATTGCATTATTATGCAATTACCTTCGTTCTTTGATCTTCTAACAACCTTTTGTATTAACAATAGTCAAAAGGCATAAACATAGAAACAACACAGGAATCCGTCGATAATTCAGATAATGATTATGTGAGGCTTCAAAGACCCTAAGGTATTTGCATACGGGGGCGTTTTATAGACTGTTGAAGTGCGTGCAAACTGCAAAGGCAACTGGTGCTGCTTTTTGAAGGCAGAAAATATGCTGTCCACTCTCAACAATCGCTGTGTGCATTTCAGGCAATAATATTTTAATGCATTTATTTTTTATTTTTGATAGGCTTGCGCTTGACTACTATCTCACCTGATGGTAAGCGATGATGTGGATTGTGTTTTTGGTTGGTGTGTGTGATGAATTGCAGTCATTGCTGTTTAGTAAAGTATAATACTTTATACCTATAGTAGGGCTGGGTGCATCGTCCTCACGTATATGAATTTATTAATGTATGTACTTATGTAAATATTGTAAAACACTTATTTTTTTTAAAGAGTAAGCATGGAGTTTCTTGTGCGTTCTTCTCCATAACAAGCTACTTTTCCGAATGCACGGTAGAATCAATTTTTATTACTCGTACATTTTAACTGTTTAGTTCAATTAATGGCCTATTTGAAATAAATATATTTGACTTTGACTTTGAATTTTTGTCAACTAGCTTCTGCCAGCGGCGTCGCCAGCGTGAAAAGTGTTTTTTTTATCCCATGGGAACATTATATTATAAAAAAAATATCCTATGACAGGGATGGCGAACCTTTATTAGAATACGTGTCATTTAATTTATATACTTTTTATGTGACAATGAAGTGCCACCAAAGAATTTAGACTTTGTCTTACAGCCAGCCAGCATCCTAATATTTATTTACAGTTTTATGTTGTATTTAAATAGAAGTAGAAGTTGGTTTCATTTCTGCTGTTGTAAATAACCTAGATTCTAAATAACCTCATTTTAGCGTGCCCAAAATATTTTGTCGTGTGCCACCACAGGCACGCGTGCCATAGGTTCGCCATCCCTAGCCTATGACCTATTCTAGACTATAATCTATCTCTATGCCAAATTTCATCCAGATCCGTTCAGCCGTTCTGGCGTGATTGAGTAACAAACATCCATCCATGCATTCATACATCCATCCATGCAAGCTTTTATAACATTAGTACGAAGTAGGACGAATTTTCTAGAGTGACTAAGAACATTCAAATGGAGAAAACAAAATAGAAAACGAAATAGAAAATACATTGATAAAGATTGCTAGACCTCAAAACATTGTCGAACAATCCATGTGCTAAGTTATTCATGAAACATTAATGAAAGCTGATATTGACGAACCTCAGTTTTACTGAAGAGCAATGACCTATTTAGTCTATTTGCAGTTGATGAATGGGTTTATTAATTTAATGATGACTCGTATGACGATGATACGGCGTAATTGGCGAGTCAATGAACAATCATTCAGTGACGGTATTATTTCTGATTTTAACCTATTGTTCGGTTTCATTGTGATGATATATTACTCCAAAAGCGCGAAAAACTTGGGCGTCCATATAGACACTAACCTCTCTTGGGAGGTTCATATTGCTGATGTGAGTAAGAAGGTCTTCTACTCGTTTCAGTCTCTTAAACGTCTCCAAAAATTCTTACCAATTCACACTAAGGTAACTCTTGCGCAATCTCTTCTTCTGCCGCTAATAGACTACGCGGATGTATGTTTTCTAGATGCAACGGAGGTACTCCTAAACAAACTCGAGCGACTGCAGAACTTGTGCATCCGCTTTATTTTTAGACTCCGCAAGTACGACCATGTGTCGGATTTTCGGACCAGATTGAAGTGGCTGCCAATTCGGCGTCGCCGAGATACCCACATCCTATCCCTTCTCTATAATATCCTGCTCAATCCTAAGGGGTAAACCTTGTCGCACAGCTACTTCACTTCTTCTTCGAACTCCGCGTCACACTTCCAGCCGCTATGATGGCTCCTTCTCTGTTACTGCAGTGCATCTCTGGAACTCTCTCCCACACTCCCTACGCGATAGCTCTTCTCTCGATGTCTTCAAGAGGAAAGTTAAGGAGCATTTTCTTTCGACACAATAAAAAATATTAGTAGATTTATATATATATATATTTGTATTAATGAACATAGTTCTTCTATGTATGTATTATTATTATATATTTAATGGTTATGTTACTGTTAAATTGTACACTGGATTAGCCCTGAATTAAAATGATCTCTATCACTCAAAGGTTTGCTGGAAGAAAACTCCATTTTGGAGTTAAGCTCGCCTTTGTACATGAAAATTGATTTCACTTTGTATAAAAGTATTGTTTTGGTGTACAATAAAGAATTAAGAATTAAGATATGAAATAGAGCACTAACTAGGTAGAACATGAAAACATTGTGCATGTGCGTGAAAATGGTAAAATATAATACAACTAGGTTCTGCCATCGGCTTCGCCCGCGTGAAATGTGTTTATCATCCCAAGGGAACATTATACCGGGATAAAAAGTATCCTATGTGTTATTCCCGAAGATATTATATGTGCCAAATTTCATCCAGATCCGTCCAGCCGTTTGAGCGTCAAGAAGTAACAAACACACACACTCACAAACTTTCGCCTTTAAAATATTAGTGTGAAGATACGTGTATCCGAGTGTTGTACTGTAACAGGAGATGGGCAGGGCAGTAGGTCACCTGGCAAGGCGTGGTGATGAGAGCTGGATAAATTAATTACCGACTGTCCAAGAACTGGAAGAAGAAAAAAGAGCAAACTAACAGTGGAATAACTAGCAGTGGGCGAAGTCGAAGCTGCGAATAATAATGAAGTTAGAAGAGCCTCATATTCAGTAACGCAATGAGTGCTAGGCAGATATTTTGATATCAAATTCGATTACTGCACAAGTCGTCAATCAACGACATCCGTGGAATGAATGAATAAACTACCATCACTAACTAATCTCAGCCGTGCAATAGTTCCATTTTCGATATACTTCGATTTTCGATCAACTTTTGATCACTCAGGCAGTCGGGATACGACACTATTTTTATGTAAGGATAAAGTGGCAACCCCCCAAAAGTCAGTTAAGTCTACCAAATAAAAAATAACACTATATGTGTACCTTTTGTCAGAAAAATAAAGATGCTATGATTTTCTTACCAATACTTTTAAAAAATAACCAGAGAGCTATCTCGTGTCCGCATAACTTAATAACACAATTGTTTTAACAAATCGTATTCTATTTCATTTTGCAAAGATTAATTTAATGTCACATGGACTACAAACACGAAAACAATAGTCGATAAACAACTATATATGTCAGACAAACGGGCAGGTAAGTCCGGAAAGGGGCAAACAACTTATCTTTACAACCAACCAAGTCTTCTGTAACTCTTAATACCAAAGCCATAAAGATTACAATCTATTTTCAGGAATGGATTTCAAAAATTTGCAAGCAAAGTTAACAATACAATCAACCTAACCTTCTCTAACTCTTATGCTGTAAATTATAAAGGTGATAGTCGGATTTTGTAGCTGTATTTTAAAAGTTTGTTTATTTAAAGGTACGTAAGCCGCTTTTGATTTGTGGGCAAGAATGACACAACGTTGTTTATGATTTCCTTAGGAATAAAGAATAATGTTTTCCAGTCTGAAATGTGAAGAGTATTTTTTTAATGTACGTTTGTTTTTGTTTCTATAGGACACCTGTTCCTGATATAGTGTTTATGTTGCTTGTTGAATGTTTGTTTGAGATTGTATGTATTTTTACAAGCTTTTATTTAACTTGCAATGTATGTATGTATGTAAGTGTGCTCGGGTCAAATCTTGCAACTGAATTTTAAAGCAGTTATCCTCAATCGATTAAGATGAAATTTTGCATACACGTTTTGTTTGGATGACAATGCATGGTTAGCTAAGTGACGACATTCTAAATCCAATATGGCGGACGGCCCAAGATGGCGGACTAGTTATTTTTTATGCACTACCATAATATGGGTATCAAATGAAAGGGTTTGCTGAGAAGAATACGAAAAAAAGGTTGTTAAAAAATATGAATAATGTTATTATATTACTTTGATATGAGGCTAAAAGAGAGTTGTAAAAAGTAGCTAGTAGCTGTTTTCAAGTGACTGGGCTTTAGCGAGAAATTAAACAGAATTGATATAAATTTACCTGCTAGCTAAGATAATATGCGGAAGTGGTAAACAGATCATAATAATTTCATGATTTGTAGTGACTACTGCATCTTATGAGTCTGGGCATTCCCTCCTTGCGAATTAAAATTATATTACAGCTAAACCATTACACTTTAAAAAATGGTTCGTAATTTGATGACTAATTGGATGACACTGTCTGTAGCTACACATAAAAAAAAAATTGTATGTCGAAAATTTTTGTGGCGAATAAAGACTTTTTCTTTCTTTCTTTCTTTATATTAATAGGGAAACCCATTGGATGCATAATACATAATAAATTCATATTATTTTGTAAACGTGAACAAATTTCAGAAAGCTGCATCAACTAAAAACCCCTCACGCATTAAAAATAAAACATCTTGGAAAAGTATCTCGTATAATAGACTCCCGTAGTCCCGTCTCTATTATATGGAAACTTAATAGAATCAAGTCCTAAAAATTCTAATCGTGAAAAGACACGTACAGTACAACTATTTTCTTAATGTCATTCATAATTCAAAACTAAATAATAAATTGTAGTTCTAAAAAGTCGCTAATCCTGAAGATCTTGATAAGGCTGATAGGACAAACAATCGGTAGAATCAACATTTATTACTTGTAATTTTTGGAACGAAGTTCCTTATCGTGCGTTGTGAAAGGGGGCTAGACGGAAAAAATTCTTACGAAAAGTTGTCACGACACTTTTTGCTATAGTTGTAAGCCGTGCGGCGTGCGCGTGTTTCGTGCGTGTTCTAGCCTATACGCTGTTGTGTCTGTGTGTGTGTGTATGTATGTATATATATATATGTGTATATGTATCTTTATATTTAGTTTCTTAACGCCAGACGTACAAAACCCTCCACCACAGGCCGACTCGAGTCGACACTACTCGAAAACCGACCCCGAGCCGCCACTAATAACGAACCGGCGATCTAATCAGAAAACCTAAAAACCTCCATATCTCGGAAACGGTTGGAGCTAACTCAATTCTGAGTAAAAATTTGCCCCCTGCACCCCGTCGCTTCAGGCCGGAGAACAAGATAGGAACACCCCCCCCCCCCCCCTCCCCCCCCTTAACTGTTCACCTTCTCCCCCGCAATTTATTTTTACGCCATTCTAAAATATCAATATGAAAAGTCTATAAAATCGTGCAAGAAACCCCTACCCCCCTCACCCCTCCCCCCACCCCCCCTCACTCCTCACCCGCTCTCATTTACTCGAAATCCTTTTCATAAAATAATTTGTAAAATCCACATTTGTTAACCGTCACCTAGCGCCATCTGTCGCCATCAGACATCAAACATTAATTTAAGAAATAAAATTGTATCTCGGCAACGGGAGGAGATAGGCCAAATCTGACAACAGATTAGAATATACTATAAATATGTTATAAATTGTAATAAATATAGTATATTCTAATATATATATGTGTATACACATATGTATATATACTAAAGGAACTTCGTTCCATCCGGGTGTCCCTTGACACCTCTCAAGTTTTTATTTTTGTATGACTTTCAAAAGTGCCGCTTATTGGCCTAGTTGAATAAATATATTTGACTTTGACTAAATTATTGCATTGTCATCGGTCCTTCATAGGTGTGCAAAGTTTCAAATTAAGCCGACGTTTTCAAGGGGGTGAAAATCACGTTCAAAGATTCCATTACATTGATACATAGTTCCATAGATACATACCAAGCTAATAAAAGCGTGTTAATAAAAGTGGCACATCATAAATAATATCAAAATAAGAATAAGCCGTCACAAAAGGAGAAACAACTCAATGTTCCAAACTGGGTCAGTCAGTTCCCGGTTACAAAACGGATCGAATGGTGTGATGGCGATCAAACAATCAGTGAGGATGGAGCTACTAATTAGTGGGTATTGTGCGAGTTTGCTCAATGAATCGACCAGTTGCTTGAGCTTTATTTGGGAAGGCAATCTTTATTAATTAATGGGAATTTATAATGAAAATGTTGAGTTGGTTGTTGAGAGTGTTGCCACTGCGAAGACATTTTCCACAGCTTTGATTCCCAATCAAAACAAATTTATAAGATCACATGTGTGATAAAAACACACCGCCGCGCCGCGCCGCGCCGAAAATATCGCCGCACAGAGACAAGGTATATTGATTTTTAATTTATTTTATATGTTTTTAAATGATGTAATTGTATTTTTATTTTTGATTGTCTTTGTTTAATTTTATTATAAATTGAGATTTTATTATGTATTGACAATTTTTCTCATAATTTTTAATTTTTTTAATTTTTTATCTCACAATTGTTTTTTGTTCCTTATTTTTTACTTAAATATTAATTTTAATACTATTTGACATTTTGTTTGTAACGGATTTTATTTTATTATGATTTTATTTGTAATGTGGGGTTTAAGTTACCCGAATACTATTATTATTACTAAGATCACTCCACCTTTTTCTCTTAAAGTTACACTAGTCGAAAATTCTTCCATACAAACTTAGTCTAGGGATCATTCCACTGTTTGAAAAAGTGATATCAATTTGTCTCATCATTATCTAGCCCTGTATGGAAACAAAAAAGTAAAAAAAGTAAATATTTGAAAGTTATGAGCGTCGAAAGTTCCACATTTCGACACTAATTTAAACGCATTTTTGGGCGCGAATAAATACCATAAGAAGACAGAGAATTGCAAAACGGCCTCCATACAAGGATAGATTAGTAGTTCAACAATGCAAATAATTTTATTTTGAACAGATACGTTTAGTCGTTTTTTCATGATATCCAGACTCCCAAAGGTCTGTTTATAAAATTTCGCGCGCTCGGTTTCGTCCTAAATCGTTATCCATTTCGCTACAAACTTGCAAAAGTGCTAATTCGTACGCGAACTAGCTTCTTACTGCTCATCACAGCATCTATCTCTTTCGCACGAGTTGTCGGATGAGATAGCAGGCATTTTAATCCCGCGCACAAAATAGTTCGTGCCGTCGACTAGTTAACCTTAAGTTTGAAAATTTTGTGTGCTATGTCGGTAACGGTTTCTCCGCTTTCTTCAAAACCACTCAACGGATTTTGATACGGTTTTCAATAATACGAAAAAAATACTTGTTTTAAAACATGTTTAACTTGTCCCATGCAATGGTGGGCCGGATCGCTAGTATTAGTACTGTGAAGGGAATATTGCCTTTTGATTTATGAAAGACACAGAGATCTGACACAGTAGGTATAACCCTTTTTACATACGACTGTATGTTGAGAAAACAAATTGTGTCACGTTTGAGATTACTAGCATTACATCACGATTTTCCTCAGACAAGCACTAGTGCGGCATGACTACAAAATGCTCCAGACACAATAAATTCCAATTTACATTCCTGAAATCGAAAATTTTACAGTATTATGGTACATTGAACTTTTGAAAGACTTAAAGTTTAAATTTCTCATGTCTAGTAAAATAGTTATTTATGCTACAAGTGCGGAAAGTAGGTGATTGCCAATGAGTGGATACATTGACACGAGTCGGAAATCATCTTACGCACGTGTATCATACAACATTTTACTAAGCATTGTGTGAGGAAATAAAAAAAAAATATATGAACCAAGCAAGAAATTAATAAAATGGCGCTTTTTCAAGGGCGCTCAGCATATCCACAGATTAACTAATAGTTCATAGTTCCTCGGGCATGTCTAAAAAGGCACGAGCAAAATATTTATTTTGCCAAACATGTTTAATGAATATTTAAAATTCATTTATTGATCAAAATCTAAATCTAGAGTAATTAAAAACGCCTTAAATGAAGTATTAGTTTTGTTTTACCTTTTATATGAATGATAATCTATACTTAACTAAATTTCAAAACATTTCTCAAATAATAAAAACTCTATGCGGCGGGCTGACGTTGGAGTTAAAAATTTAAAAAGTACAGGAAAGTAAAAGGCATTAGTAAAAAAAAAGTGACACTTTCCGCACAGTTTGGCTGCTTGGAAAACGCTCTTTTCGAGGACATGCATTGTAAAAGTCTTAAGACTAACACACAAATATGAGTAACAGAAACGCACTTTTTCTAAGTCTCAGTCATCATTAGATGTGTTCGATAGCCTGCCGAAGTTTGTATCAGGAGCAGAAAGGTGCATAAGGAGACATACAAATTTGAAAAATATTATATTGTATTCTTTTTTATTTTACGTTTTATTTTTATTGTTGAATGTGTGTGTAAAATGTTTCAGTATATTTTATAAGATATAGATAATTTAACAGGTGTTTATTACATCGTCTTGTAATACTGTAAGATGTTGTACTTATTGGAGTAAAATAAATCTTACAAATGTGGAAGTGTGTATGTATGTTTGTTACTCAATCACGCCAGAATGGCTGAACAGATCTGGATGAAATTTGGCATAGAGATAGATTATAGTCTGAAATAGCACATAAGCTACATTTCATCCCGTATAATGTTGTCTTGGGATAAGTAAACACTTTTCACTCGGGTGAATCCGCTGGCACAAGTTAGTAAATATATAAATCATCATCATATATATTGGCAGCCTTATTCCACCACCATAGAGACTACTTTTTGAGCCATGCTTACCTGGTATGGCTTACTCAGGTCTACTAACATAGATTTATGTCATGTTTATTTTACGGCCATGCTGCCTGACTTAGTGCCTCATTGGTCTGCTTGTTGAACGAAAATACCACATCGACAGACTTCTTCTTGAACTAAACGATTATCAATACAGTTAAGCTTAAGACGCTAGGTTCGATCCCAAGGTTGAGTAAGGTAAAATTAGCAAATAATGAGTAGGCACCATCTGAGATTTTAGCAATTTTAATCACAATAGTTTCGACTCATATTACATGGAAAGTTCCAAGATACACGTCTTATCATACCCTTGTGAAATACAAGCGGTATGCCTTCAATATACCACCGAATATTTCTACCCAACAATGTTGGCATTAGAACCGCACTATATATAACAGTACGTCCACCTGCCAACTGATATCAGGGTACCGTCTTATGTTTGATAAGGGGTTTTCCCAAAATTAATCAGACTCACGTCTGTGTACATAACAGTAACCCAATTATATGGCCCCCTTTGTACACGTCATCAGCATTCAATGGCTGTCGGGAACACTGGGATTGTTTATAGCTATGGGTAGAAATATTGTACGATTTTAGAATGAGAAGAATTTAAACTGAAAGGTGGCGTCCATTATTTGGTGTAAGTGCTAGAGACAAGCTAAATTGGAATTCTGTGAAGTGCATTAGAATAGAAATGAGTAACTTCAAGGTGAATAATTGATTTGTAAATTATAAAAACTCTGCGTATTAGCAGATGACGCTGGTAGCGTTGTGAGGTTTCTGCCTACCTCCATGGGAAAAATTCATGAGTTTATGTATTTATGTATCACTAGCTGTTCCCCGCGGTATCGCTCCCGTGGACCACCCCACAGGACCCGTTCCCGGGATTAAAAAATAGCCTATGTCACTCAGGAATGAAGCTTTCTATTAATATTTTTTTTTTTATACGGTCCAGTAGTTTTCGGAGCCTATTCGGTACAAACAAACAAAGAAATATTTCCTCTTTATTATATTAGTATAGAAGTATAGATATTAAATTGTCATAATTTGATATTTTGAAGACATCAATCGTTTTAACTCGTAAAAGTTGTCAATCTCACTAAATAATTATTTCTAGACGGCACATAGTCCTGGATGTTTATTAATGCTTTGGATATTGTTTTTATTTCTTAGTTAGTCCTTGCAACCCTATTTGTAGTTAAACTAATTAAGCTTCAAGACACTTGACAGTAAACTAAGGCAAGCACTAAGCTCTAGTTCAGAATGCTCCTAAACCACATTATCGCGAGAATTTCCATTGAATTCCTTATTCGAGCAAATTTTTACTCCGACTACACGAGCTTTTCTTACACCAAATAGGACCAAGTCTCAGAAGATTACTCGTACTAATCAATGGAATGGCATTGAGTTCCTTGGCTATGAAAAGGCAACTTCAATTTTCAAATTCATGAAAATTAGATAAAAAGATCACCTGTTAAAATATTTCACACTGAATTACGGCGGTTAATACGTAAGGCGATGCGTCATCGGTACATGGTGGACATCCCACCCATATGCATTAAACGTTTTGTAAATACTTTTATTATGCGTACAGCTAAGGAGTGGAATTCCCTGCCAGTCTGTTTCCCGATAGCTACAATCTAGAGGTCTTTAAGTCAAGATTGAATAGGTTACTTGTAGACAACCGTGCTCCTTCGTCGACCACATCATCGCTTACCATCAGGTGAGATGGTGGTCAAGTGTGAGCTTTTATCAGATTAAAAAAAAAAAAACTGATTGCCTCATCGGTCTTGTGGTAGCAGACGCTACTGTTAACCAGTACGACCTGGGTTCAATATTCGGCCCGGACAGAGTGACACTTATAGAGTTTTTCATCTATTCTCAATAATAGCAGCTCGGTGAAGTGTGAGTTTGAACCGCGTCAATGGCATAGACTTGCCTCCTTTAACATGGGACTTAGACATACTCGTAACTAGTGAAGGCGAACGGCAGGCTTGTGTGGGCATTTCGTAGGTACAGCTATTCAAATTTCGTGTTTTGGGATATTTTTTGTTTTTATTGGTACTTATTATGATAGAGGAGCTCGTGGCTAAATAATACCAGCCACACGGGTCGATCTTCAAGGTTAAGCAACGCTTGACGAGGTCGGTCCGTAGATGGGTGACCATTTCAACATACCGAGTTTCCTCCGTGCCTCGGAAAGCACGTAGCCGTTGGTTCCGGCTGTCATTTGAAGATCATTGACAGTCGTTACGGGTAGTCAGAAGCTTGAGATCTGACACCAGTCTTGCCAAGGGGTATTGTGTTACCCAGTTACACGATTGTGTTCAGATAGGCAGTCGCTCCATGTAAATCACTGGTACTGAGCTAAATCCGGTAAGACTTGGGGCGCACGGTTGGCGCAGTGGTTGAGCGATTGATTGTTGCGCTGCGTGTCGCGGGTTCGATTCCCGCACGGAACAAATATTTGTGTGATCTACAAATAGTTGTTCCGGCTCTGGGATACAGAAGAAATTCCTAGTGTGGGGCAAAGTTTATACAAAAAATAAAAAAAAAGACTGGACTTGCAGCCGACCCCAACAATAATTGGGAAAAAGGCTAGGCAGATGATGGTGCTTATTATGACAGATAATCCCTTAAATTCTTAGATTATTAGAACTTAGGACGTAAAAGTTACAACGTTTTATTTTTAAGGTTATATACTAGAGTACCAATGTAGATTGTTACATATAGGTAAATGTTACGTATTGTTACATAATATGTAAAATAAATGTTCTGTAAATGTCTGTTGCTATCTTTGTAGCGTTTTACTTACCATTAAGTTGATTGAGATGAGGAATCGTACCTACTCAGTGCATTAAGAGATACCTATGTCCAGCAGCGGACTGCAGCAGTTTGATAATGATAAGTTTGATTATATTTTTGATATGATAAGTTTGATTAAGTTTGATTATTACCAGCCGGTTTTTGCAGCTGGATATCAGACTTCCTCAGTGAACGGTCGATCCGAGTAGTCGTTGACGGCTGCTCCTCTGACCTTATGGCTATTAATGCCGGTGTTCCTCAGGGGTCTGTTCTCTCTGCAACTCTTTTCCTGCTGCACATCAATGACCTACTTCTGCCTGGTATTGTTGGGTACGCAGATGACAGTACTGTTTCAGAGAGATACATGTCCAGCGAAAAACCGGCGGGGATAAAGTTCGTTCCTTGAGAGAGGCTATGGTGGAGCGTACTGATTTGACCTTAAGTCTTGTCTCCCGTTGGGGTGACGACAATCTGGTCTCTTTTAACGCCACCAAAACACAGGCATGTCTTTTTACCGCAAAAAGGACTAGTTTCATTCAAACGCCTACTTTTCGGGGTGCATCTGTTCCTGTTACTGATCGGCTCGAGCTCCTTGGCATGGAGTTGACATCCAGTCTCAACTTCGGCGCCTCCATCGAGTACAAAGCCCAAATTGCGGCAAAGAAACTGGGCGTCCTAAACAGAGTGAAGCGATACTTTACGCCTGGACAGCTATTAACTCTTTACAAAGCGCAAGTCCGATCCTGCATGGAGTATTGCAGCCACCTCTGGGATGGCTCAGCTAAATATCAGCTTGCCGCGCTTGACTCGGTGGAACGCAGAGCTAAGAGACTAATTGGCGACGTCAAACTGGTGGATGCCAAGCTTCACAGCTTAGCTCATCGCCGTAAGGTTGCCTGCTTGTCGGTATTCTACAGACTGTATTTTGGCGAGTGTGCTCATGAACTCCACGACCTCATCCCACCGGCCCCCTTCTACCATCGGACATCTAGACGCACTGCAAGTTACCATCCTCACCTAGTTGCTATTCCACCAATTCGCACCAAGCGCTTGCAAACATCCTTCATAATGCGCACTGCAAAGGAGTGGAACTCACTGCCTGCGTCTGTGTTTCCGAACGCATACAACCCGAATCTCTTCAAAGTTAGAGTGAACAGGCTACTTCTGGGTAAGCTCACTCCATCGTCGACTTTGTCTCTGTCACCTCTGACCTAGACTAGAGTCAAGAGCAAAGCCAAATCAAATAAAAAAAAAAAAAAAAATTTAATGTTATTTCTATTTCTAAACAATTAATTATCATTCCGATAATTGTTTTGTTCTACCTAAGGCAACTTCTGAAAACATAACTGCGTTTAGTGTACGATTTTAATACGTTTATTTATGAGAAACTTTTTATGGATATTGTTAATTAAGCCGAAGTTCTAAAAATAGTACATTTACATGAAAATAAATGGTTTAGTTGCCTTAATAAGTGGTACAAATTCTATAAACGAACAACATCAAAAGTATGCTGTACAAAATCTGCCGTTCACCTTTGTGTGTTGATAATGTAGTGTATAACCAACTTTGCCTTAATTAACCTTTTGGGAATAAAGACGTATTGCTATGTATGTTTGAAAATTATCATTATCACATCATCAGCCTATTAATGTTCCCACTGCTGGGACACAGGCCTCCTCTCTGTGAGAGGGGATGGGCCGTTATCCACCACGCGGGCCCAGTGCGGGTTGGTGGATGTCACATGTCTTCGAATTTTTGGTTCTAGGACATGCCGGTTTCCTCACGATGTTTTCCTTCACCGTTTTGAGAGCAGTCGTGGTGAAATAATTTACACAAAGTAAAGCGCCTGCCTGGGCTCGAACCCACGACCTACAACTTGTAAGTCGCGGCCGATACCACTGGGCCACCACTGCTCTCAATAATCATTATATTCAATTTTAACCTCCAAATAGTACCACAAACAACATATTCTATTCGTCTCTGCCTCATAACTCATATCACTCACTTACCCCTAAGATTGCTCCCTTCCGCAACTTTATTGCATTAGGTTGTACCCCTCAAATTGCCCGTAGATAACACCCCTTCGTATTTGTAAGCGGATTTGCATTCCTTATCTCAGACGTATTCTGTGACATGCAGGGGTCTTATGGCTGCTACACACGATGATGATATTATAGCATCCATTGCTGTTTTTGTGTGGCAAAGGTTGGAGAGAGAGTCGGGTAGGCCGTCAATGGATATGAAAATATGTGTGGCAGATTAATTATGGTAATCTTAGCCTGTCTGTTTGTTCCTTTGTTGTGTTATGGTGAGGTTGATTGTTGTTGTAATCTATATGGTATAGATACAGTAAAGTAACCACTATGTATATTTTATCGTGTAAATCTTGGTGTGCCGCATAGAATTCTAGTTCGGATGGCCGAAGTAAAGCCTGAGTTGAAGAAAAAATAAAGAAAAGTGTTTAATTGTCACAAAATGACATACATATACAGGATGGGCAAAAAACCGTGGACCAATCGAAACAAAACATTTTTGTTACTTTATGTCGTTCTGCTAATAGAATATAACTTTTGGCCCAACCTGTTTATGTCATAGGTTGTTTGTTATATCTATGTTCGTAGGCAAATCGTCGAACTGGGCCGATCGAGATCTGCCTGGGCACGTTACGGCATTTCGTGAATTGGCCGATTATTTCATGTAATGCCACATAAAATTGGGCAGATCGAAGAGACAAGTGACTAGTTGGGCAAATCGACAAATAGGTTGCATTTGTCGATTTGCCCAACTAGTCACTTGGCCACATCGAGATATGGCTGGGTTCCGTTTCACGACGCTGGTGGCGCTGTTTGCGCTCTATCAGCCATTTTTTTACGTGTGAGAATGATGGCGGCGCGCGGCGTCACAAGAAATAGAAAACTATGATAATAAAAGTGAGTTAATTGGAGGAAAACTGCTTTCCAAATGAATTACGAGCATCAGTTAGAGTATTTTTATTTGCTAGTAAAATAATAATTATCTAAACTTAATTTTATTTGCTTGTACTTTGGTCACCCTACAGACTCTATTTATCCAATCATGGTTGGGCAAATCATCAAACGTTAATCTTCGAACAACATGGCGGGTATCAGACAGGAAAATCAAGAAATGCCAGCGTATCGTGATCTACCCAGGCATATCTCGATCGGCCCAGTTCAACGATTGCTCTACGACATATACATGCTTATGCTAAACTTTTTAAAGTAGTATTAGTAGAAGCTACTTAAATTATGTAAGTAGAGACGAAAAAAAAAACAAAGCAATAATAATATAAAATCAAATCTTAAAAACTGGACAAGTGCGAGTCAGACTCGCGCACGAAGGGTTCCGTACCATTATCGCAAAAATCGGCATAAAAATCACGTTTGTTGTATGGGAGCCCCACTTATATATTAATTTTATTCTGTTTTTAGTATTCTTGTTATAGCGGCAACAGAAATACATCATCTGTGAAAATTTCAACTCTCTAGCTATCACGGTTCATGAGATACAGCCTGGTGACAGACGGACAGACAGACAGACGGATCGCGGAGTCTTAGTAATAGGGTCCCGTTTTTACCCTTTGGGTACGGAACCCTAAAAATCAGAGTAAAAAGAGAAAAGAGAGACATATAGATTCGGACTGTACCTTCTCCGGTAATGCACAAAAACGTTCGTACAGCGTTTTTTTTTGGGTTCTGATTAAACTTAGTAGATTTTAATGCTCTCGCCGAAAAATAATGTATGAAGCCAACGGTCTAGTAGAATGAATAAATGCATGCATGATTATGCATTAGTGACTGATAGTAAAAATATTATTTTGTATAAGTGATCATTTCAAACATGATTTAAGTAAGCCAATTCCTTTAATCGTAATAAAATTATTCACTGTATTTTTTGATCACACTCGACAGACGGCTTATAAAATTAAGCAGACAAAAATTAAATGATTAAAAAATATATTGTTTAAACCAGCTTTTCTCTTATTCTATTCAGCAAATCCTTTCATTTGATACCCATATCATAGCAGTGTACTAAAAATACCTAGTCCGCCGTCTGGGACCGTCCGCCATATTAGATTTAGAATTTGGATGACAATGCATGGTTAGCTAAGTGACGTCACTTAGCCATGCATTGTCATAAAAATTAAACGTGTAGGCAAAATTTCATCTTAATCGGTGAAGGATTAAACTGCTGCCTACTGCTTTAAAATTCAGTTGCAAGATTTGACCCATACACACTAGCATATTAAATGCATACATTTCAAGTTAAATAAAAGCATGCAAAAACCAGAACTTTTATACCCCGCCGTTAATGATTTAGTTACAATGACGTTTTGTATAGACTGTCTGTAATAATTCGAAACAGACGCGGTCGCGGGGGTAGGCTAAGGCCCTGTCACGTTTGGGACGCAGGAATAAAGCGGGGGAAATTATGAAAGGAAATAAGATTATCTTCCGTTCACTATCAATAATTTATCAGTTGTCTATGCAGGGGGTGAGGTATAGGTGTGGTTTTTCCTTATAGATTTTATAGATTGTGGTGAACTTCTTGTGGTAGTAAAACAACTTGTTTATATTGCAACAAAACGTGTGCCCGATAGGGTTTTCTATTCTTAATTCTTTATTGTACACCAAAAACAACATTACATACAGTGTGATAATAAAGTACATGTACAAAGGCGAGCTTAACTCAATGCTGAGTTCTCTTACAGCAAACCCTAGAGTGACAGAGAAAGTTGACAATTATAGAGGGCAGGCATCCAGTGTACAATATCAAAAAACTAAATTAAAACATAAATATACTTACTTAAATACATATGTATAGATACATACTTATATTATGTCAATGTGCAAGGAAATGATCTTTAATCTTCCTCTTGAAGACCTCCAGAGAAGGGCTGTCGCGTATGGAGTGTGGAAGAGAGTTCCAGAGACGCACTGCTGTAACAGAAAAAGAGCCGTCATAACGGCTGGAAGTGTGTCGCGGAATTGTTTCTATCCTCGAAATGACGAACTTTCATATACCGTTTACCCCTTTTAGCCCAGAAAAGTAATTGCAATGAAAATGCATTCTTACGTTTCACCTGTCTTTATTTCCTGGGCTATTTAGGGCGTGAATTTTTAGAAGTCGTTTTTAGGGTTCCGTACCCAAAGATGACCCTATTACTAAGACTCCGCGGTCCGTCTGTCGGCCGGTTTTTTTGCGCTTAGGTCCCCATATTAAAGGATTCTTATGCTCCTTAGACTGCACTTGGCCGGTTTTTTTGCGCTCAGGTCCCCTTATTAAAGGATTCTTATGCTCCTTAGACTGCACTTGGCCGGTTTTTTTGCCCTTAGGTCCCCTTATTAAAGGATTCTTATGCTCCTTAGACTGCACTTGGCCGGTTTTTTTGCGCTTAGGTCCTCTTATTAAAGAATTCGTATGCTCCTTAGACTGCACTTGGCCGGTTTTTTTTGCGCTTAGGTCTCCTTATTAAAGGATTCTTATGCTACTTAGACTGCACTTGGCCGGTTATTTTGCGCTTAGGTCCACATGTTAAAGGATTATTATGCTCCTTAGACTGCACTTGGCCGGTATTTTTGCGCTTAGGTCCTCTTATTAATGGATTTTTATGCTCCTTAGACTGCACAGTGTCTGTCAATAAATGATTTTGGCATTTGGAATTCTGGCCGCAAGTATTGAGTGAAACTGGTTGTAAATAATTTTAACCAAAATGTTTTTCTACCTAGGTCATAAACAAATGAAACTCGTAGGTTACCATATACCATGTAACTAATAAAATATTGTTTCCAAAAACACAACAAATACTAGCCATAAAAAAGGAATTTTATACTTTGAAACTTCACTGTCGCATTCCGAATTCTGAATAAAAAACAGCTGACAGTTTATTGGGTCCACATTTTGTGCGTTTAAAAATAGCGGATGCTGAAACTGGAATTCCTACTGTTTTGAGTTTTATGTTTATTTCTGGACTAATCGTCGCACATTAGAAACAATGCTTTTGATTTTGTTTTTTATTCGTGCTTTATTTATTTATTTAATACTTCATGCAAATAAACGTACAGAGGCGGACATAATGACAAGATTGATTGTCCTAATCTCCTGCATAAACTGCGCTTCAATGTCCCCAGGAGATCGGTAAGATTTAATCCGCCTATCTCCACTCATTTTTCTTATAACTACAGGCAAAATTCATACATAGGGCGAGCGAGTAAGGACTTTAATATTCTTTGTAAAGAGTTCTCATTTGACCCATTTACTAACTAATAAAATCTATCCGGCACGCACTCGGCTGAATGCTGACTTTTTTAAATGTGTTTAGTTCTTATTGTTCTTTTTTTAATCATATAAATTGTGCTTGTTAGTGATCCTAAGTTTTCTACCACTTTTTCTGTTTCTATCCGTAAGAACCTGTAATTGGCTCTATGTCTCACATACAATTGTTATCCATCTGTCATAGCTGTTCGTTCTCTAAGTATTAAATAAATATTATATAAATAAATAAATAATTACCTTAACCATTTTCTACCAGTGCCTTTGCAGCTTCCAAGGAGCTAAACTTTTGTTTTTCACTATGAAGATCGTGAGATTAATCCCCTCAAGAATAACCTCGTGTGCACACTTTTTTAATTTAAACTTTGTCCTTGTTCTAATACTGTTGTTATATAATGAGGAGTAAAGATAGCGTGAGGGTTGAGATAGGAGAATGATTATTTTTAACAAAAATATACACTCGACTTCCAAAAAAAAAAATCTACAAAGTGACTTCCAAAGTTATAGTACATTACTGCAGAATCCAGTAAGTAAGCCTTCCTGGCCAAGTATGAGTTAACCTGACCGAACCGCAGGTGAGGTCTGGTTATATACGAGGCCAGGATGGCTTTCTTACTGGTTGAGGCTTGTATAATGCTTTTCTCAAAAATAAAAGAAAGTTTAACAACAAATTCGTTTAATTAATATTGAAGGTTACATTCATATAGGGCAATTACTGATGATATTGTGATCGAATTACCGGGGGCATTTATATTTGTTTGTTGTACGTCTTGATTAACGGACTCAAAAATATATCTATCTCATAAAATGTCATACCAAAAAGAGAGATAGATATATATTTGGAGCCTCCCTCCTATAACCATGTTATAATGGCTAAACTCTAATATGTGTCTGGCTGGTACTATGTTTTTTTTCTAAGCAGATCTGAAGAGGATGACCTACTGTCTAAAGATGGGTGTTTTCGGTTCTTTGCACAAACGGTTATGTAACCGATATACAGATTTCATATCTTTATCGAAAACGGTTTTCAGATATCGATATCATTCAGTACAGTTTGCATAAGTTGAAATGTTATTTAGATGAGCAAACTAACAAAGAACGCGAAATAATACTTGGAAAGAGAGGTAGCGCATAATTATGGTTCCTATCGTTTGTGAAGTTTGCGTTTTGTTCGTAGTTCGTACGTTTCCGCACTGTTACGGTTTTAAGTTTTGACTTATTCGTTCTCGCAAGCTAGTAAGGTTTTTATTAGATACAGATTTTGTAATATCGGTTATTTTGATATAGATATCGATATGATATGATATCTAACACATATCCGATATAAGTTACGTTTTGATATATCGGACCAATCCCTACTACTGTCCAGTAACTAAATTACATACTTACTTACTGGACAGTAGGAGATTCCAAATTTAAAATCTCGCTTCTTACTGGACAGTTGTGAATAAGTCTCCGGTAGAGTTTACTTTCTGGATACTTTTTAGAGATGTTATGACAACATTACGTACCATTTTTGAGAAAAGTTATTTTTCACTTTTTAGTTGTGATACATAATGAGCAAGTTCTATTGTAAAATACCTATAATGCTAACGGTTATGCCCGAATAGATTACCCGAATAACATAAAACTTGAACATAACCGGTGAAATGAGAGTGTACCAGGACGAACTGTACACATCCGCGTAACCCTTTAGAGTGTAACGGCGTGATGTTATGTTATGAAATGGCGTAAACAATAAATAGACATGCGATTGCAGCAATCCCGAGAGCTTTGCCGTTGTTTATTGAAGAGTTCGGTTGTATATCTCTGAAGTTCTTAATCAGATCTTCACTAAATTTAAATGGGACCACATCAGAAGCTGGTGCAGCTTTTAAATAAATAATCAAAATTGGTTCACCGACTAAAAAGTTTCAAAATCGGTTTAAATAAAAAATACATTCGAATTGAGAACCTCCTGCTATTGAAACCTTGTGTGCAAACTTTTTAACACGCTTTTATTAGCTTGGTATGTATCTATGTATCAATGTTACGGAATTTTTGAACGTGGTTTTCACCCCCTTCAAAACGTGGGATTGATTAGAAACTTTGCACACTTATGAAGGACCGATGACAATGCAATAATTTAGTCAAAGTCAAAGCCAAAGTCAAATATGTTTATTCAACTTGGTTCAAATTTACAAGTAATGAAAGTTGATTCTACCGTGCGCGTTTAAATAGTTTGTCCCATTAGCCTTACTAAGATCTTCAGGATTAGCGACTTTTTAGTTCAATTTACCATTAAAGCGTGTTTTTTAGTTTTTAGAACTACAATTTTTATTTAATTTAAACGTTGTCCTTGTTATTACTATTATTATATAATGAGGAGTGAATGCTAGCATAGCGGTTTGTAGGGGAGAATGGAATAAAAAACGTGTTGCGCGACCCCCTCTAGTAAAATGGGGCATAGCAGAGATGATGACGAATGTGAGAGGAATTTTAAAGAGTAACATTGTTTTTAATAAAAAAAGACGGCTCAACAATAAGATAACTTCACGGCTATATTGCCCGTAGGGTTAGGCAGAGTATTCTTATTATTACATTATTAGTATTATTATATATTTGTACATCCATATTTCAGTAGTTATGTTTTAGTCCCGTGTAATAGGGGACTAGCTTATTGCCGTCAACCGGGCACAAATCCAGACTCAGGCTGCTACTGAGAAATTTCACATGGAAATAAATAAATAAATGTTTATTGGTGCAAAAAAGGTTACATTACAGTTTGCATACACGTACAGTCAGCTATATTGCAAGAATTCCATTGTAACCATTTTGAATAATGAACCCTGCCTCTCAAACTAGGGGCAAGCTGTATCTTGAGAGACAGTATTCAGGTAAGATTTTACACAATGTTATTCATATACAATATGTGGTAGGTACATAGTCGTCGCAATCACAAATTATTATCAATAAACTATTCAAGAAAAAGACTAATTAATAAAAATCAAATAAAAATAACAGTTAAAGCAAGAATTAAAAACATAAAATAAACCAAAGTGTGTGTAGGGGGAAAAGCCCAATACTTAAAGTTGCCCTGCTCGACGGCACGAACTATTTTGTACGCGGGGTTAAAATGCAAGCTAACCGACAACACATGCGAAAGAGATAGGTGCTGTGATGAGCAGTAAGAAGCTAGTTAGCGTACGAATACACACTTTTGGAAATATGTAGCGAAATAGATGATGCTTTAGGACGAAACCGAGCGCGCGAAATTAAAAAAAAACAGATCTTTGGGCGTATGGATATCATGAAAAAACGATTAAATGTATCTGTTCAAAATAAATTTATTTGCATTGTTGAACTACTTATCTATTCCTGTATGGTGACTGTTTTGGCATTTTCCTTCTTCTTATGGCATTTGCAAATGCACACAAAGATGCGTTAAAATAAGTTTTGAAATGTGGATATTTTGACGCTCATAACTCTATATTTTATTTACTTTTTTGTTTCCATTCAGGGCTAGATAATGATGAGACAAATTGATATATTTTTTTTATTTTGAACGTACATCGTCAAACAATAGAGTAATCACTAGACTACGTTTGTATGGAAGAATGACCGATTAGGGCAACTTTAACACTTTGCCCAACCGAATTGGACCAACCGCGAATTGGTATTTTTTTTGAACATTGGTCTAATAGCGAATTGGACCAATCGTGAATCCACCAACCGCACCTAAAGGCTGAGAATAGAACCGACCACCTCATGCACAGCAGGGCCGGTTGCGATCACTATACCAACGAGACAGTCTAAAGAATAATTGTCTCTATATCTTAAGGCGCCGATTCCCTTGAGTAGCTAATTTTCAAATGAGAATCACGTCAAAATGGCTAGTCGTATTTTTTTGAAAAAAATATATGTTATATTAGACTATTTTCTTAATAATTTGATTTGAGCAAATTGTGAGTTTTATTCGTATAACATAGTGTAATTAATTTGTAAAGTTATGTCTAAAACGGACAAAAACACGACAATCACACTAAAACCGCTGGGCGTATTTTAATGAAATCGACACCATCTCAAAGACAATTTAATTATCTACATTTTGATCTGAGGTTTTTTTTTTAAAGTCATAGAATAATAAGGAAAGTACAAAAAACTACTAAATTTTGGGGCGCGCGGGTGTGAAATGAGTGCGCGTTTTGTTCCCTCAAGGTCGTTGGCGTTAGTCGTCGTCTTAAGTCTACCTTAATGACAGAAAAGTAACAACTTTGTTTCTCTAATTCTTAAAATACAAAAGTAATTTGTATTGTACCGATGCTCCATCCTGTTAGTAAAAGCATCCTCAAGTTGAGTCCACAGCAAAGAGATAAAGATCTATTCATTGGAATCTTTCCTTTCTTAATTGATTCCAATAATAATTGTCATTGAACTAACATTGATTCGTCCTTTTGGTACGGTGACCAGCGATTTGCACAAAACAGGATAGACTTAAAGATAATTCAGTTAATAGCTTGACTGGATTCCATGATTATAATATCTACTAATAATGATTTCACATAAGGCCGTACCCTGACCAAAAAATCAGCATGAGCATTCCTTTTGGCCTAGCGGCACTAGTGGCGCATGAATTACGGTAGTGGATACGCCCAAATATTAGAATAAAATCTTTATAAAATCGAATATTGGTCTTTTGAAAAAAATAAACCTTACAAAATGTTTGGTATTAAATTGTCTATCCATTAGTATTAGTATAAAAAAAATATTAATGAACGCTTTACGAGGAGATGCATGCTATCAATAATTATTTCACATTTTTATGGTTTTGTTAGAAGGAGATTACTGATACATATACCTCTATAAAAAAACAGTGTACTACAATTTTAGAATCAACATTATGTAGAAATTTAATGTATTTTTATTAATTGATTTTTCTTTTTAAATAAAGAGTAGATAGCTCTTAAAAACTGCACCAAATTCGACTCACGCGGCGTTTTGCTCGGGGAGGCACCTTAAGCTAACTAATACCTACAATTAATCTACTTATAACAACATTCTCAAATTTTTGCATGCATGGTTAATTTAAATTAACCATGCACGGTTGGCGCAGTGGTTGAGCGATTGACTGCTGCGCTGCGTGTCGCGGGTTCGATTCCCGCACGGATCAAATATTTGTATGATCTACAAATAGTTGTTCCGGCTCTGGGTGTTTGTGTATGTGAGTTTGTATGTTTTTAAACGCACCCACGATACAGGAGAAATTCCTAGTGTGGGGCAACGTTTTTTTGAAAAAGAAAAAGAATAAAAATTCACTAGCGCAGAATACAAAACACAAACTGGTTTAAAATCACTGCCTATGACGGTCATTGATCCCGAAATGTGAGTTTACAAAATCAGTTTTTTCACACATCATATAATTATGTGAAGTTTCACTATCTAATTTAATTTGAGCCTCTATTATAACAAAAGTCAAAACTGGTGCTCTAACAAAATGTATGAACTGCGGGCACCAAGCCAACAGTAGCTGCACTATTCACATACAGCAAATCAGCTGCTTACAGTTCTATAACCTCTAGACTATTATTCTCGTCTATTATTCTCGCCTATTATTTCTTTTACTACGTATTTTCTTCTTGGCCTGCCCTCTTTCTCCTTCAAACCAAGACAATCCTAAAAACAATCCGAAGACAACTCCACCCTACAAACTCCTGACAATTTCTGCGAACTTTCGTCATGTATCTCTTCAACGGAAGTTTTCATTCTGGGCTCTTGCCATGAATAACGTTCGGCGGTCGATCGACCACAGGAAGTAGCTTCCGGTCCTGTATCGTTCCTTATCTCTTTTCATTCAACACCGGTGAACTTTTGACCGTCGCGAAATTTGAAACTTGTGAGCGTTTTTGTGGTTCTTTCTTGGAGTTTTTATTTGTGGAAACTACATAATAAAGACACAGTGAAATGACGCGATTAAGAAGATTTTTTTTGGTAGGAAAATTTCTTTCGAGTTGGTGCTAGTACCTGCTAGTTAATTTCAAGTTACGAGATTATTAATTGGGTGTACCAACCAAATTCAAAATTCAAAAGTCATATATTCAAACTAGGCTGAGAATCAGCACTTTCCAAACGTCAAAATTACATAAGACAGTCCCCCAAAAACGCCCGCCCTTCACCACTTCCTAGTGCTTTTGCTGGGAAGAAGAATAAGTTAGGTGGTGCTAATAGAAAACATTATCTAGTATATAATTACATATTTAATGCATTTGTTATCAAAACATAATACATGCGCGTTGAAAACACTTCAACGACGCAGCACGCCTAAATTCCGCTACGATAAAAATGCTTCTCCAAAATTGAGCCTCATTACAAAACATCGGTACGCCATTCTGAACATTTACAATTTATCTGCCCATTAATCATCTCATCACCCCAATCCAATTTCTTTTAATCCTCATCTCAAAACAAAAGCGAACAAACCCTTTGAAAAGCTAATTTATTCACAATTCGAAACGACACGACACTCGATACAGGGACCTTTTGTAAAACTCCTGACACTGGCGCTAACGTAGGAAATTAAAGATTCTATCTGCGTAACGAACTCTTCTTGGAAATAGTATTAAACAGAACAAAACTTGGAATACACTCGTACAATCGAAAACCAACCCTACCTTTTCTCTGATAGAGTTGGAATCTCAGTGTGTTTGCCAGTATAAATTGTTTGAATGCGTTTGCTAGTAAAAAGTTGGACAGAGCTATTAGTGCTGCCTACTCACCTAGATTAAGACTTTATTTCCTGATGGGAAATAGCGCTCGCTCATAGAGTTTTGATTCCATTGTTCTAGCATGTACCTATTTTGAATTGTTCCTGTTTTTACTAAACGTGGGCTTTTAAGGCTCTTTTGTTTAGGGATTAAGTTTATTTTTAACCGACTTTCGAAAAAGGAGGAGGTTCTATGTTCGACTTCTTGTATGTTTTTTTTAATGTTTGTTCACCGATATCTCCGTCAATTGTGGACCGATTTTAAAAATTCTTTTTTTTTAAAGTGTATGTACCGAAATTGGTCCCATTTTAATTTGGTGAAGATCAGATGAAGAACTTCGGAGATATACATCAGAACTCTTCAATAAATAACGGAAAATCTCTCGGGATTGCTGCAATCGCATGTCTGTTTATTGTTTATACCATTTCATAACATAACATCACGCCAGTACGCTCTTGAGGGGTAAGCAGATCTCTCATTTGATCAGTTTTGTTCAAGTTTCATGATATTCGGGTAATCTATTCTGGCGTTATAGGAACCTTACTAAACAACTTGCATATTAGGTATACCTAAAAGGTACAACTAAAAAGTGAAAATAAAAAACTTTTTTACCAAAAAAATACTACCGACTCCCAAATAATAAAACTGCAAAGTGAAAAATTATCTTTTTTTTGGAAGTCGGTGTCCATAGCGCAAAAAAATGGTACCTACGAAAGACACCGACTTTCAAAAATAAAATTATTTTTCACTTTGCAGTTTTCTTGTTTGGAAGTCGGTAGTATTTTTTTGGTAAAAAAGTTTTTTTCTTTGACCTCTTCGAGTACCTAACTGGGGTCTGACTATTCTGTTAAGGGTATAAGTACTTCCGATATTTCCATTGCAAATTGGTTTTTTGACGTGGCTAAATTCACTAAATTAATTGTAAGTAACTATTTACAATTAATTTAATTTTCATCGATGTTCTGTCAGCGTCAGCGTATGTTGAAATGCAAAATGTTTGGGATTGTCCACGTGACATTTCGTACCAATGAGATTTTACCAACAGAGACGTCATACTCATTATAAAGAAAAAAACATGGCGATATTTTACTTTAGCTACCTGCATACTATGGAACTTGGACTTTATTTCTATCAACGGTTGAAAGTTCACAAGAGATACGCAGACGCAGGACGGACTAAGTTCGCTCAAGCTGGTCAGCTTGTGTTTGTATTGCCGCGCAGACTTCGGTAAAATGTACCTCGGTATATATATAACATCATTGTCCCATACGTTTTGAGATATTTGACAATTGTTATTGAGGAGCTTGTGGCTAAGTACTACCAGCTGCACGGGTCGATCTTCAAGTACGCGGATGAATGTCCATCTAACACATATCAAGACTCCTCCGCGCCTCGTCATTGGTCACGGCTGACATTTGTCGATTCATAACGGGTAGTCAGAAGCCAGATGATGAATACAGGCTTGCGGATCACAAAGCCAAGAAGCAACACTGGGGCCCATTAGCAATGCTGTGACTCTTGGATCCTACAAAATCTATACGCGCGAAACCGCGCACGCGGCAGCGGTGAACTAGGGGTTTGTTCTTTGAGATACCGATTCATGTCAGACAGGTGAAAGTGATACACGCATGCACAACTTACAATTACTACTACTCACATATTTTCCCGCGGTGGTCTCCTAGACCCGTGTCCAATCCCGCGCCCGGTCGAGGGTTATAGGGGGGAAATATATATAATAATTAGGGACAACCGACGTGGTCCGTACCGGATCCCGGCACACAACCAGACACACGTTTCCCACAAAAATACTTCGCTGTGCGCGAAATACATACACAAACAAATACACGGGCGATTCCCAGTACCATTCGCGGACAGCGAACATAATTTCGAATAAAGATTGGTCTGCTATAAACCCATTTCAACAAAATGAAATGAGGACCATCTTTTTACGTCGCGTGCTATCAATCACATTTTTGCAAGTCAGTGTCAACTGTCAACTCAACCAAAAACTGTCAAAATCGATGACAGCGAGTTGACACAGTGTTGCATCAAAATAACAAAAGAAAGAACTAAACGTCTAACGGTTTCGAACTCCAGAGAATCTGAGCCAAGAGGTATCTTGATACCAAGTTACTAGGTTTTGAGGTAAGAAAAGCAGATGCTCCACGTAAAATACCTATTTTTATTCAGCTGCATGTGATTGACTGGAAGCGACTCCAAAACAGAAAAATATTAAAAAGTCTAAGCAGAAAGACTGACAATTTTGTTACCACTGATAAAATCACCTTGTCTAGAGACCAAGAGAGAAATAAAGAACTTTACTCCAAGACTCACAATTCTTCACAATCCATATTTTATGAAACCACATTTTTGCAAGTCAGTGTCAACTGTCAACTCAACCAAAAACTGTCAAAATCGATGACAGCGAGTTGACACAGTGTTGCATCAAAATAACAAAAAAAAGAACTAAACGTTTATCGGTTTCGAACTCCAGAGAATCTGAGCCAAGAGGTATCTTGATACCAAGTTACTAGGTTTTGAGGTAAGAAAAGCAGATGCTCCACGTAAAATACCTATTTTTATTCAGCTGCATGTGATGGACTGGAAGCGACTCCAAAACAGGAAAAATGTTAAAAAGTCTAAGCAGAAAGACTGACAATTTTGTTACCACTGATAAAATCACGTTGTCTAGAGGCCAAGAGTGAAATAAAGCTCTTTCACTCCAAGACTCACAATTCTTCACAATCCATATTTTATGAAACCTTCACAACTTGAATCAAACAATTTCTTAGAATGACGTCGTTCGTAGAAGTCTCAGATATGAAGTGATTGACTTTAGAGCTCACTAACTGAATTGGTTCTATCTGTCACTTATCTAGACTTCACGCTCTATTACCTTTATGATATGAACTGAGCTGCGGTATCAATCACACTTAATAATATTATAAAAGGCGAAAGTTTGTGAATGTGTGTGTGTTTGTATGTTTGTTACTTCTTCACGCTCAAACGGCTGGACGGATCTGGCTATAATCCACTATACTACTATGACTATAATCTATCTCTATTTGGCATAGAGATAGATTATAGTCTGGAATAGATCATAGGCTACTTTTATCCCGGGAATATGTTCCTTTGGGATGATTACCGACATTCACGCGGGCGAAGCCGCTGGCTGAAGCTAGTCTCACTATCACACTAATATTATAAAGGTGAAAGTTTGTGAGTGTGTGTGTGTGTGTGTTTGTATGTTTGTTACTTCTTCACGCTCAAACGGCTGGACGGGTCTTGATGAAATTTGGCACACAGATAGATTATAGTCTGGAATAGCACATAGGATACTTTTTATCCTGGGCATATGTACCCTTGGGATAATTTTCGCAATTCACGCGGGCGAAGCCGTTGGCAGAAGCTAGTCTCACTATCACACTAATATTATAAAGGTGGAAGTTTGTGAGTGTGTGTGTATGTTTTTATGTTTGTTACTTCTTCACGCTCAAACGGCTGGACGGGTCTTGATGAAATTTGGCACACAGATAGATTATAGTCTGGAATAGCACATAGGATAATTTTATCCAGGGAATATGTTCCCTAGCGATGATTTTCGAGATTCACGCGGGCAACGCCGCTGGCAGAAGCTAGTCACACTATCACACAAATATTATAAGGGTGAAAGTTTGTGAATGTGTGTGTATGTTTTATGTTTGTTACTTCTTCACGGTCAAACGGCTGGAAGGGTCTTGATGAAATTTGGCACACAGATAGATTATAGTCAGGAATAGCACATAGGATACTTTTTATCCTGGAAATATGTCCCCCTGGGATAATTTTCGCAATTCACGCGGGCGAAGCCGCTAGCAGAAGCTAGTCACACTAATATTATAAAGGCTTAAGTTTGTGAGTGTGTGTATAGATATAAGTATATGCGCGGGGCGCAATAATACGACTGACTGGTGCTGAGCTTCAGTATACAAATTTGACAAATATAAATGAAAAAAGGAAAACTTAGGGACTTAGTATATATCTTACTTTACCAGTTTATGGAATATCTTTTAAATTGGTCCAATATTGGAGGAGGAAACAGACAAGAGCGAAACCTCGAATTATGACTTTTTACTAAGGAAATTCAGTCGGCACTCTCTGCCCATATTTCCTCTTAAGGACGTCCTCTTCCTTGCAAGATGCCCCAATACTGAGTGTGTCAATACTGGTCATGACCACATCATGGGTACAAAATGTTTTTCTGATTATGTTTCTCCACTTGCTTCTATTTTCAGCAACATAAAGGTACGTTAAGTGCTGTTTCAAAAACTAAATCGATGTTTTAGTTTTCGAACTGATTTTTTGTTTACAGTATTTTGGGGTTTTTGCCACATCATTTTTTTTTTTCTGTGTAGTGTTTGTTGTTTTACTTGTGTCTAGATAACGCATAAGTTACAAGAGTGGACTTTGCGACGATGTAGTCGGGTACAAAAACATGATATGGTGGGACGAAATTATTTTTTTTGTTCTTGACTGCGTGCCTCCTAAAGGGCGCCATATTCAATTTAATGTGACGTCACTTATACGCCTATAATCAGCGGACAAACAAGACGCTTTTAAAAACATCTCATTTGTCTTATGATAACCAAGTTACGAGTAATAAGTTACGTGGGAACAGATGAACATACACACATACTTATACACATACCGGTCAAAAACATATCCTTCCCTTTACCTTCGCCGTAGTCGACTAAAAATGGAACACATATCCTCTGAGATTATTTTCATTACCTATCCTTTGAAAGCGCAAATTGTTAAAATCCTTGTCCTAATTTCTTGCTAGAAACCTTTTTAGTATCGCTATATTGAACTTAAGTAATTTTAGCCGATCCAATTTTATGGACTATGGCTGTTATGAAAAAGACGCTAACAAGCTCTAGGTAATTAAGGTTACACTAGTCGAAAATTCTTCCATACAAACGTAGTCTAGGGATTATTCCACTGTTTGACGATGTACGTTCAAAATAAAAAGTGATATCAATTATTCTCATCATTATCTAGCCCTGTATGGAATCAAAAAAGTAAAAAAGGAATATATTTGATAGTTATTAGCGTCGAAAGTTCCACATTTCGACACCAATTTTAAATCATTTTTGGGCGCGAATAAATACCATAAGAAGAAGGATAATTGCAAAACGGCCTCCATACAGGGATAAATTAGTAGTTCAACAATGCAAATAATCTTATTTTGAACATATAGATTTAGTCGTTTTTTCATGATATCTAGACTGCCAAAGGTCTGTTTATAAAATTTCGCGCGCTCGGTTTCTTCTGAAATCATTATCCATTTCGCTACAAATTTGCAAAAGTGTGTATTCGTACGCGAACTAGCTTCCTACTGCTCATCACAGCATCTATCTCTTCCGCACGTGTTGTCGGTTGATATAAAATGCATTTTAACCCCGCGCACAAAATAGTTCGTGCCGTCAACTAGTGTACCCTTAAGTACATTAGTTACTAAGGCTAGTTGATTTACGATGTAGTAACTAGAACGAAAATATATCACATCGAAACGAGAAAATACAAAGGTATTTTTTTATTACTCTTGCCTCTCTCTAGGATTTTTCCTGTATCGTGGGTGCATGAACAAACATATTATAACATCTCAAACACAAACAACTAGACTGGAACATCTATAGACCATTTTTTTGTTTTATCGGCTTTGTATTACGTGTAAGAAGTTAAATAATTCTACAACTCTGTGCTCCATATTTACTTAGATTGCCAGTAACTTTTTGGACAGTCCAGTTGAAATTAGAATTAATATTTGTTTCGGGATATTTATCATATTTAGATTTATTTTATATATATTTTTTTGTTTTGAAATATCGAGCTCACAACCAAAATCTAAATATACATGGTAAATATCCCGAAACAAATATTAATTCTAATGATTGTGACCATGTCAGCTTAAACACGCAGTCTGTCTGTTACCTTTTCACGCTTAAACCGCTGAACCGATTTTAGATGGCGTTAGTCATTGAGATATTACATAACTACCTTCATGGAGTTAGTTTGAGACCCTGGGAAGGACATACGATAGTTTTTATCCCGGAAACTATCCAACGTAGGTAGAAATTTGTATGGTGAACTAATAATTTCTCAAGTAAGGCGGCTCACACATCCACAATATAATTTGTGCAACATTAAAATAGGCTATTAGGAGTACTAATGCTACGCAGACGAAGTCACGGGCAACAGCTAGTATTTAATATTCGTAGTGCTTTGATAGATCTGATGACGAGTGTATCTCTCATACTAATGTTAGTAAAATACCTAAGTATTAAAACATCTTCATGCCAATTCCTGAAATAGTGTTTCCCGTCTAGTACAATATATTTATAAAATAAAATAAATAAAATTTCATTATCAAATCACAACAAACAAAATGTTAATCAAAAATAATAAATGTAGTCACCATGGATACACTCTTAATCCAACCTTAAACTAGCTAGCACCATGGAATAAGTTTTAGTCCGAGACTAGCGTCAGATTAGTTTAATCTCTCCTTATTCTGTGTTTATTAATACGGAAATTTGTTAGTACCAAGCTAATGCTTGGAATAAAGTTAATCTTATCTTAGTCCATGTTTATTAATAAGACGGTCATAGTCCAGTTGAATGATGAAACAAGTTATGTTCAAATTCAATATTACTAGAAAAGGATTGAACACTTCCAGGTATTTGAAACAGAAGGAAGCAGCAAATTTTGATAAGAGGTATAGATATACACCGTGAAATTTAAGTGGTTGTTTTCCCGCGGCAGAACGACTTGCCTTTAGGAGTACTTTCGAAGCATAGAGTTAAAGTAAAAAAATAACGATGTTTTTGTTTTAAAATAATTTAAAAAAAAACATAAACTCGAAAAAGTGAGTAACAATAGTAACTTGTAGGTACTAGGTACTACGGTGAATAATACGGTGGTGATGCGAGTAGTACCTAGTACCTACAAGTTACTATTGTTACTCACTTTTTCGAGTTTATGTTTTTTTTTTAAATTATTTGGTGTATATAGAGAAATTTTGGTACAAAACAAACAAAACACTAAAATGTGCAAATATTACTTTCGTTTCGGAAGTCGGTGTCTGTGGTACCTCTTGTTTTTATCGTTTTGCAACACTGGCTTCCGAAACGAAAGTATTTTTGCACTTTTTAGTAAACACTAAAAAGTGCTTTAGAAGTCGGTTTATTTTTTGTGAAAAAGTTTTTATTTTTTCTCTTTTTACTCGGCTGCAAGGAAAGGGTTATGTTTTTCGCGCGTATCTTGTATGTTTGTATGTATGTATGTAATATTCTTTATTACCTCGTATCTTTCAAACCACTTGACGGATTTTTATAATTAAGACATCGTTAGATACGTCTTGGCCGCCCAAGTATTCTGAGATAAGTGCCGTTGAAAAAAAAATAAACATGGCGGATTTTGGGTGCCATATTGTAGGGGTCGCAATATTTTTTTCTTCGAAACCCATCGAGTGGGGTATCAAAACGAAGGGTTTTTAGAGTTGATTAAGAAAATATATACTACTTATATGTTTAAAGTCATTCGAAAAAAAAAGTATAACTAAAAAGTTGTTATTAAAGAAAAGTTAATTAAATCAAAAAACCCGACTGCTTCAAAAGCGAACTATAATAAAAAGATGTAAAACAAGAAGAAAATCTTGCTGTGCAGTCGGAGGATACATATGGTTTTGGTCAGCCAGCTCGCGAATTTGTATCCTTCGACTGTACAGCAAGATTTTCTTCTTGTTTACATCTTTTTAGTTCGCTATTGAAGCAGTGGGGTTTTTTGTTTTTTTTATTTGTTTTAGTACTCTATCACTAAAAAGTGAGCAAAGTCTATAGGATTGACAAAATACACATAGTAACTTAATTTACACATTCGTGCTGTTTGTCGCTAAGGAGTTCGGTTGTATGTTCCATATCTTGAAAACTCCTGAACTCCTTTTGATGAAACTTGCACTGTTCTCTAAGTTGAGAGATACTAAATCTAATAAAAAAGTATGATCACGCTCCGATAAGTTGTTTCGGTGAAATGCGTGGACAAACATACAAACATACATACACACATAGACTTATGAAATTTGGCACACGTGGTTTAAAGCCCATACAGAATAATGTGCAATTCCAAGAATAGTTAAGTGTCGAATTGATCACCTCCTTTTTCTTGAAGTCGGTGAAAAAAAGGCTATTACAATAATTCTTGTAGCAAATTGCGACAACACTTACACTTTTCCTCTAGATTCCAAACTTCTCAAACTGGCTCATTAAACCTTTCGCTGAATTCTACACCCATACATATGCAAAAACTTTTCATATAAAAAAAACGCAATTTTCTTCAGCAAAAAACGTAACAAAATACGTTACGTTACAGAGTAAAAAAGCCTATTAAAAGTTGGAAGGCTAACGTTGTGTTAGAATGGCTCAATTATCCTTCACAAATGAAGATACTTTTTTTTAAAAGGCTGTTCTATTTTATAAGAATGAGTGTAATTCACATCGCGGAGCCGTGTCGCTCAGGTAAGCTCCGCTCCGTCTGCTAAAAATGTTAAAAGTTTGTTGAATTTTGCTGAGGACTAGCTCGGAGGTAGATTGTTTTGTAATTTTTTTGGGCACTTTGCTTTTATTTTTGGTGTTTTTCCTTGTTTTCTTTTTTTTTCATTGTTAGGCTCAAGCTTGACCACTAACTCACCAGATGGTAAGCGATAATGTGGTCGAAGGAGAAGCACGCTTGCCTACAAGTAATCTATTTACTCTTGGCTTCAAGACTCTTCATCATCATCATCATCATTTCAGCCGAAAGACGTCCACTGCTGGACATAGGCGTCGCCACATTGACCGATCCCGTGCCTCTGGCATCCAGCGCATTCCCGCGACCACCAGGCCAGTGGGAGGCCTTCCAACGCATCGTCTTCCGGTTCGCAGTCGCCAACCAGAACTTTTCGGCCCATCAGCCATCCGTTCTGCGCGCAATGTGATCTGCCCACTGCCACTTAAGTTTCGCAATTCTTCGGGCTATGTCGGTAACTTTGACTGAAAGCTCAAGACTCTTAAGTTGTAGCTATCGGGAAACAGCTAGGTACGTTGTTAAGGTTTTTAGAAAAATCAAGAACCTACCTACTATCATTAATTATTTCCTATAATAAACTATATTTTCTAGCTTTGATACACGATAGCTATTTATTAAAGAAACGACCACACTTTTACTTACTTTATTTGAGCAGCGGCGATCCAGTAGTAACGGGCCCGGCTTACAAGTTGTGGGTCTTGGGTTTGATACTAAGCACAATTTCTACTTTGTGTTGTTTATTTTATCACCACTGCTAACAAAACGGTGAAGAAGGAAAGAACATCGTGAGGAAACCGCTATGCCCTAGGAGCAATAAGCAATCTGCACTAGGCCTACTAACACCGGCAGGCTTATTACGTATCTTGCAAGAGTAAAACGATAGCGATATTTCCGCAATAATTGCTCTTCAATCCAGAAGTTTTATAGTTTTTGGCATTTTTTTTTGGAATATGTGATTTTGTCAAACAGCGAGCGATAAGCAAACGATTGTGTAGGACCTACTATACCTACAGAGTAGGTAATGCCGACTTTTATGACATAAAGCGTTTGATCGCGCGATGATTCCTCATTGCTGTTTCTTACGTAATAAGCCTGCCGGTTTCTCAACGCTAAATTATCGCAAAATTAATGTAACAAATTGTCAAGCACGCGTTATCTGCTGTGATTGGCTGTTGAAAATTCATTCAACCAATCACAGCAGATAACCGGCGATTATTCGTCGATTACGCTAAAAGCCCGATAAACGGGTTTTGAGAAACCCGGTGTACGTGAATTATGGCACTCTGCCTCTCACAGTGAGGAAGCATGTGTCCCAGAAGTAGGCATCACATCATCATCACACATCATCAGCCTATTAATGTTCCCACTGCTGGGACACAGGCCTCCTCTCTGTGAGAGGGAATGGGCCGTAATCCACCATGCGGGCCCAGTGCGGGTTGGTGGATGTCACATGTCTTCGAATTTTTGGTTCTAGGACATGCCGGTTTCCTCACGATGTTTTCCTTCACCGTTTTGAGAGCAGTGGTGTTGAAATAATTTACACAAAGTAAAGCGCCTGCCTGGGCTCGAACCCATGACCTACAACTTGTAAGTCGCGGCCGATACCACTGGGCCACCACTGCTCCCAAGTAGGAATGTTATAGGCTAATTAATTATGCAACGACTATTCAGATGCAAACAAATGATGATGATGTTTACAAATAGTTCACGAGGAAAACTTCCAACCAATATTAATTCTAGAAATCATCATTTTCCAGCTTATTTACCGCTTGAAATTAAAAATAATACCTATTTTATTTATGAACAGACAACATAGTTGCCTACTCATCTTTTTTTAACTGTCACTGACCTATATTTCTAAAGAGTCCTCTTTTATTTTCTTATTTCTATCGTTATTTTAAAGTGCATTCATGCTCCGATTTTTTTGTGGAGAGAATATTATGGCATTTGTTATTTTAATAGCATTGACGTTAGAATTTTTTCCTGGTAAGTAGGTATTAATGTAGGTCAGTAAAAGCAGATTTTCTTGAATTAGAATTTCAACTGTCTATCTATCACGGTTCATTATAAACAGCCTGGTGACAGACAGACAGACGGACAGTGGAGTCTTAGTAATAGGGTCCCGTTTTTACACTTTGGGTACAGAACCCTAAAAAGTAGGCACTCATGTGATGTAACATGAGCTTATTAAAAAAAAAACAAAAATAAATAGCATGGTACAAAATCCATAGTAGACTTAATTAATCAATCTAGTCTATTATTGATAACTATGATACAATTACGGAAATCCGAGTTTCACCCACTTAATTCCAAACTGTATCACTTGTAATGTGACATTGCAAGTGATACACTTGACATTATATTTTACTCTTGACATTTGGCAGAATTTTAATTGATATTGAATTGGTTTTGTATTTTTAATTCAAATGGTTGACTTTCTTTGTGACATTATATTTTTGACGTGACAACGTATAATAAATCGATAAACGCCGGCTGCACGCACGAAAAAGGATGACTCAATGTAACGTTACGCTCATTGTAACGTAACGCTCATAATAACGTTAATCGTTGTCAATGTTTTGTTATGACGTTGTCACGTTTAACTATCGTCCGTAAACCGACTTTACATGACAACCATTTTTTTACATTAACATTTTAATGGTAATATGAATTGTTAGCTATTGAATTATTTTTTGTATTTTTAATTCAAATGATCGAATTTCTTTGTGACATTGGTTTTAACTGGACTATTACCAACTCCACTACTGAAATGGTTATCTTTCTGTTACATTTATTTCAACTAGACTACACTATTATTAGAGTTTATTTAATTGACATTTTATTTTATTGTTGAGAATTGTGGTGGCAATTGAAATGTTTTGATTTTGTATTTTTATTTGACATTATTAAATGCATGGTTGCGAATTGGAATGGCAATGTGGTTGTATAATGTAGTTTTTGTGTTGATTGTTTTGTAATTAGCTGTAGTGTATACCTAAAGTTTTCGATACGATGTAAAAATTGTTTGGAAATTAATAAATGAAATGAAATGATAGGGTTCCCATTCTCATTTGCATGGCAGATAATGTTCATTAAAGTCCAAGGAAACAATTAACAATACGGTAATAACACTTTCCAATCTCTTAGTCGACACCTGCTAAATCCGTACACATAAAACCACTGAAGAATTGCTGCCTATTTCGTGAACGAAGCTTCTCCGAACAAAAATAGTTTCCTGTATTGCTACAGAAAAATGTAACCTCTAAACCCAGTTCATAAGTCAAGAGATTGACCTATTTCAATCCGCCATCTTTTCCCCCAGCAAAAAAATAAATGCCACAGTTCAAGTAACTAGGGACTTTAGTCTATGATTGCTAAGACACATTTTAAGGAACTTTCAGTTTCTCTGGCCACCCTGGCTTTCCTAACTTTATAATGTAGTTCGCGTTCAGGGGGGTGACCATAAGCTCTTAGAGCGGTATCAATTTGAGATCAAATAAGGAACAGATGTATATGACTTGAATACATCTGTCACTTACTCGATCTCAAATTGATACCGCTCTAAGAGCTTTTGGTCACCCCCCAGATCTCGTCAGAGACACCACGTACTCGTAACCAAACCAATAACCATTTTTACCATACATTTTACCAGTAATTTAGTCACATAATTTATAGTTTACCATAATTCACCATTTCATGTATCTAAGTGTTATAGTTAATATTTTATTCAATTATTTGACAGTATACCATGTATAAAATACTTAATTAACTAAGACTATAAATATATACATTTAAACCAAAAACTACTCACTACCTAAACCTAAAAATATACTTAACTAAAATATGGCGTCAAAAATTCTGTTTCAAAAATTCTGTTCTGTACGGACAGATCGTGGGTGTGCGCAGACATAGAATTTTTGGGGATGGATTCAAACGCGTTTACCTATTTTGACACATCGTAAGGGTAGTTGGCTGGACCATTGTATTGTCTCACAAGCGGCCTGGCAATCTACAGTTAACGTCGGAATAATTCAGGATATTTTTGTTTCTGATCATCTGCCTATATTTATCGAGTGCAATTTGGGTTCAATTAGTCCTATCGCCGCGATTGCGCAGTGCTGTAATCTGGGGGGAGAGAGATGAGGCTCAAATTAGTAAATATCTAGATTTATGTAGTAAAGGCTTGAGAGACATTGACTTCCCTTCAGATTTTAAGACATGTAGTTTTGGGCCTTGTACCTTATCTGATCATAAGTTAGTCTTAGATAAAATGTATAAGACATTTGTTGATGTATTAAGTGATGCGGCTGTACAATCTAGAAATAATGTTAAACGTCCCAATAAACGTGTGTGCGGCTGGAGTGAACATGTGAGGGAAGCGCATAGGGAGGCTAGGCTGAAATACCAAAACTGGAGGGTTCTGGGTAGACCAAGTACTGGTCCCGCTTACGACCTGATGTGCGAGTTCCGTAAAATTTTTAAAGGACGGCTAAAATGGTGTCAGAAACACCAGGACCAAATTAGAATGGACGTAATAGCGAAACAAAGAGCCGAAAAAGATTTCACAAAATTTTGGAAGTCCACTAGTAAGCTTGATGTTAAGCCTGGCCTCCCTGCGAATGTTGATGGCCGAAATGACCCGGGGGATATCGCTAATTTATTCATGAAGCACTTTAAAGTACGCTCTCCTCTGGGTCCTTCGACCACTATGCCAGATGGTAGGGCCACCGTGGCGGGCGAGGAACCTTTACTTAAATTTACAGCGAAGCAACTTAAAAAAGAAATAAGCAGTATGCGCAGAGGTAAATCTCCTGGCCACGATGGGCTCAGCATTGAGCACTTAAAATATGCTGGCGTACACGTGCCGAGGGTTCTGTCCATGTTCTTCAATATGTGCATTAGTCATTCATACTTACCGGATGATTTGATGAAAACTACAGTGGTACCCATAGTGAAGAACAGGACAGGAGACATATCGGACAAGGCAAACTATCGCCCGATCTCTCTCGCGACAACTGTAGCAAAACTGTTGGACAGTGTGCTTGAGTCTTGTCTGGATAAGTATATAAACATACATGACGCACAGTTCGGGTTTAGACCTGGACTGTCAACTGAAAGCGCGATTCTGGTTCTTAAGCACACTGTCCAATACTACACTGAACGGAAGACACCAGTATACGCCTGTTTTTTGGATCTCTCCAAGGCCTTCGATCTCGTTTCGTATGAAGTGCTTTGGAGAAAGATGGACAGGGGTATGCCGGCAGAACTATTGAAAATATTTCAATACTGGTACTCGAATCAGACTAATTGTGTTAGGTGGTCAAACTGTCTCTCAGAGTCATATAGGTTGGAGTGCGGAGTGAGACAGGGGGGGTTGTCATCTCCAAAGCTGTTTAACTTGTATGTAAATGGCCTCCCAGTCGAGCTCAGCGGCATGCGGGTCGGTTGCCGGGTGGGGGGTGTTTGTATAAACAACATCAGCTACGCGGACGATATGGTGTTGCTGGGCCCGACTGCGAGGTCAATCAGGGAGATGCTGAAAGTTTGTGAGAAATACGCTGCATCACATGGTCTTATATATAATGTAAGGAAAACCGAGTTCATGGTCTTTAAGGCCTCCGGCAAGTGCCCTGACACCATTCCTTCAATTACTTTGAACGGCGCAAATATAAAACAGGTGACGAAGTTTAAATATCTGGGCCATATACTTGTCGATGACCTTAAGGACGATGATGACGTGGAGAGGGAGCGCAGGGCGTTGGCGGTCCGCGGGAACATGTTGGCGCGCAGATTTTTTCGCTGTACCGATCAGGTCAAAATAACCTTGTTTAAAGCTTATTGTCAAGGCCTGTACACGGGAAGTCTGTGGTTCAGCTGTTCGCGGGGGACGCTCAGTGCCTTGCGCGTCCAATATAACAATGTTTTCAGGATGATGTTGAAACTCCCTCGTTTCTGTAGTGCCTCGGGGATGTTTTCCCAATCGCGTACAGATGGTTTCCATGCGATCATCAGGAAAAAGGTGGCATCGCTTGTGAGGAGGACTCGGGGGAGTGGCAATAGCATACTAAAAGTCGTGGCTGAGGACCCGACAGCTCCTGTGCTGAGGCATCTCATTCGGAATCATTGTCCGCATGAAATGCCTCTTAAGTACACGACTCACTAAGTTTTCTGAGGTTATTAAATTTGTTACTAATCCTAGTGTGTAAGTCGTAGTATCTAAGGTGTTTACTAACAAAAATGGTTCCTATGTTGTCCCAAATAAAAACAATATTTAATTTAATTTAATTAAAAAAACTCCTCCACATCGTTGTCCACTGGTAATGTACCCAAAAGGCTGGCAGCATTGTGACGTTGTATGCAGTGCTTAATCTCTGACCAAGGTAAAAGCCAGCCCTTGGGTCCCGCGAAGTGTCTAGTGTTATAGTTGTTTACCTTATAATACGAGAATTTAACTTTTACCATATTCTATCATTATAAGAAAGGTGTGTTAGGTCACCATAGCACCAAGCACTACTTCCTATATGGTTTCTTTCTACTTTTAATGATAGCCTGAGCTTCCATATTTAAATTTTGCACGTTAAGTGATCTGCAGTTCAAAACGACAGTCAATAGGGAACATAACTGCCAATTGCTCCCGCCAGATGGCGCTTGACGGCTCTGAGTAAACAAAAACATAACAACATGGCGTATACTACTGTTTGTGGTTACCGAACTCTTTTTTACTGTTTTTAAGATAACCTGTGTTCAAAAACCAAATAATAATATTGGGGAAGTTAGTTAGCTTCATTTTTCTTTCACTATTTGTTTATTTTGTATACATAAACTGCAAAATTTTGTCGCTGGACTTTGACAGTTTGGTTTTTTTTTAGGGATGTATCCGATATATCTAAACGTAATTTATATCGGATATGTGTTAGATATCATATCATATCGATTTCAAAATAACCAATATTACAAAAGCTGTATCTAAGAAAAAACTTACTAGCGTGTGAGAACGAATAATTCAAAACTTAAAACCGTAACAATGCGAAAACGTACGAACTACGAACAAAACGCAAACTTCACAAACGTTAGGAACCATATGCGCTACCTATCTTTCTAAGTATTATTTCGTATTCGTTGTTAGTTCGCTCATCTAAATAACACTTTAACTTTTGCAAACTGTACTACTGACATCGATATCTGAAAACCGTTTTCGATATCGATATAAAAACACATACATAACCGTTTGCGCAAAAAACCGTAAACGCCCTTCTCTAGTTTGTTTACGCAGAAACCTGTGGCGCCATCTGAGCGCAGCTTTGCGGATAGTTCCCTATTGTTTGGCGTTGCGAATCTCTTAGTTGTATTTCTTTAAAATCAGTACATGTAAAAGCACAGCAAAATGCCTGTCTATTTCGTGGGCGAAGCTTTCCAAACAAAAACAACGACTGTATTTTACGAGAGCTCTCTTCAGTTACTACAGAAAAATGCAGCCTGTAAACTCAGTCCAGAAGTCAAGAGATTGACCCATTTTAACCCTCCATCTTTTCTCCCGTCAAAGGTTGCAATAAAAATAAAACAATTCTCCTTTATTCAAGATGTTTTATTACTGAAATCAGAATAATTTACATTGTAAAAAATACACATACTTCGAGTTACGCTAAGGTTAACACTTTTCAGCTTTTTGGCTCTATTTTACAGTAAAACTATAGCTTTTTTATCAACTAGATGACAACTTTATCTTTATCTAATTTTAAGATCAACTCACACATGAACTGGTTCAGGATACTAATGCATTACAATACTGAGCAAAATTAAAACATAGTTGAGACAAGAAAAATTTTAGAGTTTTAAAATTTTGTGTGTGAATCGGTCTTCGAGAAACATCTGTCAGTTCAAAATTAAGTCTAACTTAGTTCTTTGGCGTTTAAAGCAAATTGCTAAAGAGTTTCTATAATGTGAATCACTAATATTTTGGTGTAACGAAAATGCTATTACAATTGCATTTCTATGAAGACGAAACAAAGCGGAGTTATCGACATCAACCTAGTGGTGGGTTCGAAATAGGTTCTAAACGAAAAGTTGATATCCCATCTATAAACATGGTTAAACACTATTTTAATGATTGCCCAACTCTACAGTAAAATACTCCCAACATTGTGAAAGTGAAAAAAACTGTTTTATTTGCCTTTTCATTTTGTTTTCGCTCCGCGTCTATGAATGGCACTATACAACATCTACCAAGCATTGTAATTCCAATGTTTATTATATTAAAATTAATAGCAATATCAAATGAAATTCTTAGTTCACAGAAGGCTTTGTGATTATCTAATACAAACTTACCTAGTACAGACTTACTTTAATACTTAATAGCTGATAAAAATAAACAAACTCCTGTCTCGGAACCCGGTACAAAGAAGTTCATTCAGTTTTAGTTTTCTTAAAAGTTTTTACACTTATTTGTATGAAAAATAAAAGCTGCATCTTTGGATCATTTTACACTAAAATAATTGCTACAATTTTATTGAATTACTGTCACAAAGTTAAACACTTAAGTAAACGATATGTATTTTTTTTCTATTATTAATTCCCGAAGTATTTCAGAGATCTATGAGTAGAAATATTGAAATAGGTTATGGAAAATTGTTAATAAATTAAAATTATAAATCTATTATTTTTCTTTATTTATCTTTAATAGCATAAGACACGACATCATTTTGTACTAGAGCAAAAATCTGTAATAATTTATATAGTTCTTAAAAATAATTCTGTAATATGATTATAAGAGATTGGGAAGCGTCATTGTAAAGTATTTTGGAAGAAATATTAGGTTGTAATTTTTACAAGTTTGCAGAAGCATTTTTTTTTTCAAATAATTCAGTTACGATGTAACGCCACGTGACTTTCCTTATAAATCCTAAATCTTAGTCGCCTTAACAATAATTGACCAACAAACAAAATCGAAACAAGCTTAATTAGGTACAGCGTTAATGAACCGAATACACAGTATAAATATGGGCAAACAGTACGGAAACTATCTACAAAAGCTCGAACGGCACACTCACACTAACATGCGCATCGACGAGACCTCTAAGCGGCTCGCACTACTGGCAGTATCGCGACAACTGCTTAGGGGTCTCATCGATGTGCATGTTTGTTTGAGTGTGCCATTTCGAGCGTTTGTAGGTAGTTTTCGTACTGTTCGTCCACATTTATACTGTGCTCAATACTATCTATAATTTTCCAACATTGACAGTCATCTCTTACTATTTTTATTTTATACAACATTTTATTATATTTTTACACGCCACGCCACTTTACATCCAAAATAATTTGAATTGCGAAATGATTAAATGGAATCGAAACAAAATTATACTTGGACGGACAGACACAGATGCTAAATAATAAACAGTCATTATAAATAGATTAAAGGAAAGTTTACAAATTTATTAGAATATGGCCACTAAGTAAGAATTGTGCCTTATTATTAGTACGACCACATGCTTTGGAGACAAGTTTTTATCAACATTTGCCAGGTGTAATACGATAACTTAGGAGAATATGTTTTAATTAGACCACAGTAGGTGAATATCATTCTCTGAAAGACTCAAGATTTACTCCACCACTAATGAGAACTTCAAAATTCAAAACTGAACTCCAAACCATGGTACCAATAAAAAAAAAAACAAATTCGAAAACTGAACAATTACAATTCAAATTACGAATTACGTGAGATTATTTCGCCAGTCTTCGTGCGTCTGCTGTGCCGTGCAGTTGGTCGCACACCATCGTGACAGCGCGGTGGGTGGACAAGGCGCGCCCCCGGGCCGTTGTCGGCGAATTATTCGGCGTGTGCGCATTGCTGAACCCACGCAGCCACCGTCACTGCGGCATGGGCTCCATTCACTCCATTCTGATACCCGGCAGTCTAGCAGTCCTGTGGAAAACAGAATAAATGAGATTTGTTGCGATATCGATACTAAGAATTTGAATTTAGGTTTCCTGATAGCGACGGAGTGAATAGGTTACTTCTAGGAAAGTGTGCTTCACCATCGACCACATCATCGCTTACCACCTTACACCACACCAGGCGAGATAGTGGTCAAACGCGAGACGATCGTTAAAAAGTAATAGAACAAAAAATCAAAAACTTAAAGAATTGCCTACGCTATTGAAAAATCCATGACCAGTCCCAAACATATGGCAATTTTTATCGCTGGTAGAAAGTCCCTTTCTCTAGATCCCTAGGAATTTCTGATGAAACTTTTAGACAAACAAGCTAGGATAGGATAGCTGGACCCCTTTTCCGCACTTAGACTCACATTTGGACCGTTGTACGTGCAGGCCTTCTCCCTGTGAGAGGGAATGGGCCGTAATCCACCACGCGGGCCCAGTGCATGTTAGTGGATGTCACATGTCTTCGAATTTTGGTTCTAAGACATGCCGGTTTCCTCACGATGTTTTCCTTCACCGTTTTGAGAGCAGTGGTGATGAAATAATTTACACAATGTAAAGCACCTGCCTGGGTTCGAACCTACGACCTACAATTTGTAAGTCGCGGCTGTTACCACTAGGCCACCACTGCTCCCGACAAACAAGCTTTGATACCATTTAATTCAAGGAACGTCATAATAAAATGACATAAATATGATAATTTAATATTAGCAAGGTGAAAGTCTTGATAAAGCCAAATAAAAATAAATAAGAACACACACGTAATATCTTTATATCCATTAACGCAGAAATAATATTTTATGAAGAAAGGCAAATAATTCAAGCCTCTTTGCGGATTACAAATGGCTTGTAAGTACGAGAAAAGGACCTCTGCCATGTTTCAGATGTTTAATGATCTGAAAACAAACCGAAACACTTGGTTTAGTATGAAAAAATATGTGGTATTAAGTCAACGAGACCCAGGATTAAGGGAGCCAATGACCTGAGTTTAACGGAGGTCGACTTAAGATGCGTATGGTTAATTGCGACCTTCCTAGTTTCATTCCCTTTTATCTTTGCCTCTAGCTTTTTCGTGAACACGGAGAATATTAGGTGGATATTACTTTTGTTAATTTGGCCCAGAGGCGACATAGTTAATTAACTTGAAGATATAAAATTGTCTGCTGAGAAATTCTGAGTAGTAATAAATATTAAGAGGATTTTTTTTTTTTGGACCATCTTTCTACTCTATTCCCAAACCACTGCAATTCCTGAAAGCCAGAATCAATAGTTACCACTACAAGAAACAATGAAGACCGACGAAGTCCTGGAGAATGAATTTAATCAATCAATTATTTATTTTGTAAAACATAGGTATGGTTACAGTTGGTATATTATTATAATATGTGCACTATGTTTTGCCAATATCTGGCGTACAAAGTTAACATAAGCAAGCAACAATAAGTAATACATTAAATAATAAAATTAAGGTGGCATGTCAATAGATTACATTAAAAAATAAATCAATTTAAAATATGTCAATTACGTAAACAGGTCATTACAATTTTAGATAAATAAACACATTCATACATAATCAATAAATAAAATCATAAGTGTTTAATTGGCAAGTCGGAATTGTCATACCTCTGTTTAACAGTAATAAACTCAGTGATGGAGTAGTAACATCTATCTACAAGGAATTTAAACAATGACCTCTTAAATGATCCCAGACACTCTGTATTTCTAATAGCTGCTGGTATACAGTTATATATTTTTGGGGCCATACCTAGCACATTTTTGCCGAAAAATGCGGTTTTATGAGAGGTAACATGCATGGTATTCTGATAGCGGCGAGATGAACTGTCTTGGATCCCGCAACGAAATTAATCAGTAAAGAATAACGGAGGAGAAGAAAAAAAACACATTATTTCCACTTCCCTCCATATCAAGCTGGAGACAGAACAAACAAAGCCAATAGGCACAGAGGATCATTTACAATTGGGATTTTTTTTTTTTGGGAAAAATTATCATTACTATTAATGGGTCCTAACATTGTAGCATATGGCAAAAACGCAAGAACGCAAGGAAATTTGTTCTAATTTCTACAAGGTCCGTATAGTAAATAATTCTGGATGCAGCCTGTACATTATCCAACATAATATTGCATTTATTCTGCCAAAGAATACACTCCCATAAGATATGATGTGATGTGTACATATTAGCAGTCAGATGTAAAACACTGACATAAAGGCGAGGCAACAAGTTTGAAGGAAAATAATTTACTTTTAAAGTTACCATGTCCTGTGAGAAATTTGGCAACACAGTGATTCACCGCCATCCACGTCCCTGGCCAGCCGCTCACGAACGGATGGATAGAATTGGTGGAGGTGTCGGCCTTTGATGGATATTAAGGAAATATTGAAATCACTCTAGACAAACATAGCAACACGCCTGTACTATTCGAATAGGTAGGCAGAGATACACTTTTAGTACACTCACACTTCACAGGTATGTTGATCCATGTAATAGGGGACGTGACTTAAGTGGCAGTGGGCAGGGCACATTGCTCGCAAAACGGATGGCCGATAGGGGCGAAAAGTTCTGGAGTGGCGATCGAGAACCGGCAGACGTTGCGTTGGAATGCCTCCCACAAGGTGGACATGGTGAAGGTTGTGGGTATCCGCTGGATGCGGGACGCATGGGAGCGGTCAGTGTGGCGACGCTTGGGAGAGACCTATGTCCAGCAGTGGACGTCTTTCGGCTGATATGATCATTGGGGGCGAACCTTTTGTCATAAACCGAGCATTTAGACAAAGTCACTCTTAATATTTCATAGTCAGCAAAGTTACATTCATTCGTCATAAGCGTCAGCCTAAACTACAAAGCTCATGTACTAATCCTGATCTTGCCTCAAAGGCTTTGCGATCTTTCACCCACATTTTTAATCAATCACTTACTTTCTTCAAAGCTAAAATCGTTTCGCAAAAGGTGTTGTTGTGTTTCGGTAAGGTTAATAAGGAGATAGGACATCATTTCATTTATTATGATCACTGTTATTCAGAAGACCATAGGTGATGGTAACTACTTAACATAGGAGGAGCTAGGAAAAGTGACATTCATATTATTATGGGACATTCATATGGCCGATTTCTGAATAAAATAAAATAGGCTTTTATTTGCTTAGAATGTAGGTACAGTCAAGGGCCAAAAGTGCAGTCACACTCTACCAAAACAGAAAAGGTAATTTTTTTGTAGGCAGCAGAATTTCAACTTTTCCCGATTAGTAGGAACAATCTATACTTTAATTTCTATACAAAATATTTAATCAGTTGTGGATAATTTAACTTCTTCTACAAAAACTAGCCATTTCAGTTTTGGGAGAGTATGACTGCACTTTTGACCCTTGAATGTACATAAAAATAAGTTGTTACATTATAAAGTAGGATCCATGTACATTCTGCCTTAATATACGAATGTGATACAAATTAGAGGTTATGAAAGAAATTACGAAAAAATATAATTTAAGAAATCCTGCACAGAATAATAACATTTATCTACAAGTAATACTCGTACTGTGAAATGTTTTATAAGCTTTTGCAAGAGAAAAACAACAAAAAAAAAACAAACAACTAAATTTTTTCTGATTTGAGCATTTGTAGTTAAGGACGACCAAACCAATTTTGAGAGGTTTTAGTTTGACAAATAAATGCAGCTTAAATGCTTAATTCATAAATTGGGGGATAATCTGCATATAGCTGCGATTGTCAAAATGTCGATAATCTCGAAATGCCAGTATGGAATGCCACTTTTTCTAGGGGCTAATTTAAAACGTAAAGACTCACTAGCTCTTTTCCGCTTCCTCCGCTCAGCCGGGTTACTGTTATCAGCGCGCAGCTTGCGTCGCCGCCTCGCTCGGTACCTCCTCGCCAGACTCCTAAGAGCTGATCTTTCGCTGGCAGCAGGTCCCGAAGTCGGCAGCTCGTTAGCCGAACGAGGCTCTTCAGTCGTGCTCGATGTCGTGTTCGTTCTACAGGAAAAGTGCAATTAGATTTTCCTGAAGACACTTTTGAAGGGGCGCTCTTGAAAGTGGGATGTCTTCAAAAGTGATCGAACAGTGAATGTACCTAGTAACCATTTGCTTTTGGATTCCACTTCGGGGTTTATTGGGTTGTGAACAAGATTAATGAAATTGTTTGAAATGATAATGACTTTAGGATTGTGTGTTGTGTTTTTCTGAATTAGGAATTTAATTTTTAGAGCGAGTCATTTATGCATGATGATAAAGCGAAGCATCAAAGTCGTGTGACACGCTTTTAACTTGAAAGCCTCAATTCAGATAACGAGGGTTATATAAAACCTTACCGAAAATTCTATAATAACATTGTTTTCGAAAGCACACCTTAACAAATTGAATTGAGTAAAAACTACAACCATATGAAAAATGGAATACAATACTGATTGCAAATAAAGCCAACAAATGCATTTTTAAATTTATATTCAAATACTTTATATAGAAGTCCATTATGGATGCAAATAGAACAAATTGAGCTTCAGGGCCGTCGCTGTGTTCAAATTGCTCGATTATTCTAGTTGTCTCGGTTAGTAAAAACTTATTGCAAAACTTCAGTATTTTCTAAATGAAAATCTTACGTTATAAAATAATGCAAATTGGATATATGGGGTTTAGAATTAGACCAAAATGAAAACTAAAATTGTTGTGGCGTTAAAAGGACACTTAATCGGACGAAAAAAACGTTAACTTTGAATTTGAATAATAATTGTCGAAGTTCGAAATCCACATGAATTATGTTTTTAGTAAACTTGCATAATATAAAGTAAAAGTTAATGCAAGAGTGCTTTTGCGATTATTGTCCCGTTTTGGCCAAAAAAGGCAGCCTTTGGGACAAATAAATTATCAATATTGTTGATAACTAATAGATATTCATGCAAATCTACACATGTCTATCAACTGATTATAAAATAGGCATATTGTTAAACAGTTCCAAGATTTTAATGAATGAATAAAACTAATAGATTGTCAGTATCTCTCTTACGAGTAAATTAAAAACTCACAAAGAAACTTACAAAGAATAATAAGAGTAAGCCGCATCCGGCGTGGTCATAGATCCTTCAGAGTATATCCTTGGCGCCTGTTCCGCTCTCTCCACCTCTTCTGCGATGGACAGTGCCCTGTTGCCGTCCAGAACATCTATATTGTTGTGGTTCATCTTGTCGAGTTGTAAAACGTCGTATCTCCGGTCGTCGGTGTTGCGGTGGAATACTTCCGAGAGTTCATATTCGCGTAGCTGTTGGAAGATTAGTAAATGACAAATTACGTAAGTATTTTTATTTTCAAATAGTTACTATGTGGTTGGTAGGTTTTTAGTTTGTGGACGGAAAGATTTTGTTTTTGAAAAGTTTGAAACAATGTTCAAGGGAAAGCGCATCAGTTCGAAATTCTGAAGTTCAAGTCATTGTTGGTTGATATAATATTCTGCTTTGATTAAAAAACAAAGTTGGTGGTTGTTTACATTATAATAGAAATTTAAACTAGTTATAGTTTGTGAAACATTGACTTACAATAAATGTATTGAATAGTAAGTACATTATTTCGTTGGAAGAATATTATCTTTATTATAGTATTGATATTGTTTGTTAAATTATTTGATTTCAATTAATGATTGTAAAAGAAAACACAAACATTGTTGCCAAATCTTTTCGCTGTGCCTGCTGGTATAAAGCATACTAAATTACAGTCATATTCTTCATTTATTACAGACAGTATGTTTAAATATAATCGGTACAATGGGGCAGATAACTATCTCCAGAGGCCTTAGACAAATAGCATTCGATGTCTGCGAAGGCGCTAGTCGAAAATCCCTCAATCCCTCACGTGATTTTTCGATATCGCATGTCAATCCCATACTTTTTTGCCTTTGTAACCCCTGACGGAAATAGAGGGGTATCATAAGTTTGACGTGTATTGTTGTGTATCTGTGTATCTGTGTGTCTTTGTATCTATGTGTCTGTGTGTCTGTGTATCTATGTGTCTGTGTGTATGTGTCTCTGTGTCTTTGTATCTGTGTGTCTGTGTATCTATGTGTCTGTGTGTATGTGTGTCTGTGTATCTGTGTGTATGTGTATCTGAGTGTCTGTGTATCTGTGTTTCTGTCTGTGGCATCATAGCTCCTAAACGGATGAAACGATTTTGATTTAGTTTTTTCGTTAGAAAAGTGACTTTGTCGAGAGTGTTCTTAGCTATGTTTTATTAAAATCGGTTCAGCCGAAAGATATGCGCATTGAATCTGGATCTAATTATAATTACGTGTTTCGATAGATAGTCGATTAAAGCGTGTCTAGTACTAGGTATATAATAATTGTAGTTTAAAAAGCATGAAGTAAAAAAATAATTATAATTTAAAAATCCCGCGACACCAAAAACTCCAAAAAGGTGAAAACAAGCCGTACTCGCGTCGGGGAATCACTTAGTAAATAAAATAAACTGCTGTAAATGTTGGCGGTTCCTCGACGAGAGTAAAAGGCTTATTTTTACCTTTTTAGGCTTAACACGCACTGCGATTTTTAATACCGCGAATAAAAATTCGCGCGAATTTTTTAGTACTATTTGAACGCGATATTTTTAGTACTATTTGAACGCGATTTTTTTTCCGCAATGCGTGCAGCTTCATACATTTCCAAAGGTCACAGAATACGCAGAAAAAAATTCACGCGAATAAATCGCAGTGCGTGCTATGCTTTAGAGGTTGTTGTGTCGCGGGTTTTTTTTTAAATTTATTTATAATTGACAATAGCTATAGCCATGCTTCCGATGAAAGAATGTCAATTGTCTAGGGCCTCAGGCATGAATCAAAGGTACCTTTATAAACTGGAACGTAGCAATCGGTGGTAGTCTTCTCAAATGCGGATAGAAGAAGGAGCCAGCTGGATGCGACGGGTACTTGGACGTGATGCGGTATGCCACTCCTTGAGGAGCAGTCGGCCAGTTAGGTGCCGTGAACGTAAAGCCGTTGTCTGTGCCCGCGTCTAGGGGGTCCACCTGCGAATGAATAGAATAGAATAGAATAGAATAGAATAGAATACTCTTTATTATGTACACCATATAAGTTACAGAAAGTATAGACAAAGAAAACATTGCACTGGGTGACACAATGGGCGGCAATGGATTATTTGATGAAGAATATTCTTCGTTATTTCCAAAAAAACTGTCTTGTCCTTTTATGATATACTAGCTTCTGCCCGCGGCCTTGGCCGCGTAAAAAGTGTTTTAAAGTGTTGTTAAAGGGTTTTTCCAATACAGTTATTAAAAATGGCGTACTTTCAGAGGCAATAATTATGATACAAAAATTAAATATTTTGCATAGACATCTTTCTGTTACGCGGTCGTGACTTTTGTTTACGAGCTCGATCATTACTTCTGCAGTTGATTTTTAAATTTATAAGTCAATTTTAAAAAGTTTCGTAGCAAGGCGTTTTCATACATAGAATAAAATGGTATAGATTTTATACGACGAAAAATGAATGATTCCGTACGTTTTACATTGAATTCTCAAAAATCTTTTAAATTGTTGTTTAATATATTTAATTACCAGTTTTAATTTAATTATTTTCACATCAACGTCAAAAATCGACTGTATAGGCTGTTTTCGTTGTAAAAAATATGTCCAGTTGCAATAATCAGATTTTTTTTTTGTGAATTTGCAAATCTTATTCTTTGAATTGTTTTTACTGTTTGCCACAACTGTATTAAAAAACGTCGTGTGATACACGCCTTCGGCTCGTTAATGACAGCTCGTTTGCAATAACCTACTTTCCACCCTTGTATCAATCACAATGCGCTATGTTATCATCTCAAGGGAATACAAACTATCCTATGTTCTTTCCAGGGTCTCAAACTATCTCCATGCCAAATTTCACTATAATCGGTAACGGCTGGGATCCTTAGAACATACATAAATACTTTCTCTTTTATATATATAGAAGATAGATAGATGTGTGTGAAAATTTTAACCAGGATTCGTTCCTATTCGTCTACACTTTGAAATATTGGCACCGTTCATTGAACATTTTTTATTGTTTGTTTCTGTCTCTTTGAATTGATGTTAAGTTATATTGAGAGTTATCTGTCTATCTGTCCATGCATAGACTTAATTGTCAGGAACTAGAATTTGATGAGTCAGGCAGTATTTTTAGCAGGTAACTATTCTCGAAAGATAACTCTTTAATTAATGATGAAACTATGAATCTCTAGACTTAAAAAGCATTTAGACTGTCATTCTCTCTGTGCAACATGACCTGCACCTTAAAAGAACTTTGTGAGGCAAATGGAAACGCTGTTGGCGTGGCTGAATTCTGGTCAAAATATATTTAATTTTAGAATATTGGAATCATCAATACGACGAAGAAGAAGTCTACAGTTTCATATCTATGTTTTCTTTATTATCAGCTTTTACTTGAATAATTAGCGTCTTTGCTTTTAGTTAATACTGACATTTAATCACCATCTCTTTTTTTTTTGTTTTTTTTTTTTTAAATTTAATTAAGGTTCTTTTACATAGTTTCGACTGTTCGTTAACATAGTGGAGACAAAGACGGTAGTTGTATGGTTGAAACAGCACATAAAAAATACATAATAAAAAACTAAACCTTAAAAAATACATAAAATATGGATTGAAAAAGTCACATTAGTACTTGTCCGGAATTGAACCCAGGACATTAAGCACAAGAGGTGAGGTCCTAGCCACTGGGCCACCACGACATAATATTACCAAAATACCTCCAAAATATCTACATAAAAATATCATCTCTACTCCCATTTTTTCCATACTTACCTCAATAGTAATGCTGTCAAGCCAGTTCCCATCCACACAAAGGTCGAAGCTGTCCACTCCGATGAACCAATCAGGAGATGGGATCATCCTGGCCATTACCGACACCTGCGACAAAATATTGCTGTTGAAATTACAATGACAACAAAAAACAAATAATTGCTTGCTATGTACGTCATGCTGTATCCCCCTCTAAAGGTAGGAGATAAAGGGAGATGGAAACATGCTCGAGTGTGTGTTCTCTCGTTTATATTTGTAAAAATTCTATGATTGATGCTGATCACGTTGTGTCGATTATTATCGTTGCTGATTTTACGAATATTGGAATATTATAATAATGTTTTTTAAATCTGTGAATGTTGTTAAATTTTGTGCTGTTTTTTTTCAGGTTATGCTGTTGAATTTGACTTGACCGTTTGTCCAGGAGGGATGAAACGCATGTTACTAAAAGAGTTATGAATATAAATGTGGATGGATGGAGACGGCCAAAGAAAAGATGGATGGACTGTGTGAGGAGTGATATGAAAGAAAAGGGAGTCAGTGATAACGTGACTGGGGACAGGATAGTATGGAAGAAGCAAACGTGTTGCGCCGACCCCAATTAACATGGGAAAAGGGCAGGAAGATGATGATGCTGTTGAACTTGACTTGCTTTTGCATAAAATGCTAGCTATACCAAGACATTGGATTCACTAACTAGCTATGTGTCTTCGAAGTATGTACTTCCGTGCTGTTTTGTAAAAGTTAACTACTACTTTATATTAGTTATACCGAGGTACTGTATTAACATTATTTTCTGAAACTTCATAGTGGTATAGCTGACACAATCAGAGTCTCGTAGTGCTCCAGTCCACAAACCTTGTCAGTCAATATTTAGGGACTGGTTTTAAAATGTTTTTTGTACCTAAATCTAAGAGATCAACAGGTTACTATACCGAATATTGGCGAAAATATTACATGAAAATAAATAAAAAATATCAGCGAAAAAATAAATCGAGAAGTCAAAATGACCGCGACCACGTCTTAGATTAAAACTATTGTTAAAAGCACACTTTGTAAACCTATTAATAATCAGATGATTATATTCAAGACTAGCTGTTGCCCGCGGCTTCGCTCCCGTGGACCACCCCACAGGACCCAATTTCGGGATTAAAAATAGCCTATGTCACTCAGGAATAATGTAGCTTTCTATTGGTGAAAGAATTTTTCAAATCGGTCCAGTAGTTTCGGAGCCTATTCGGTACAAACAAACAAAAAAATCTTTCCTTTTTATAATTTTATATAGTATGACTTATAGATAAGAATGCTTGGACAGATGCTGGTCCTGCTCCATAGGACAATCTTTAGTGTAGACAAAATCCAACTGATTGATTTTTAAATGCATAATTACCATATTAATTTTTGTTTAAGAAATTGACTCGCACACTGTTCCATTGTTGTTGAATTATGTAATTTACCTATGTTTGTATTGTTTGTAAGTGTGAGGACCGTGTTCCTATTTATTAAATTAATGAATTTATCTGTTAGTGTTTATAAAATTTCATACCTATACGTAGTATAGTAGTGTGTCTAAGTGCATCGTCCTCACGTATATGAATTAATGAATGTATGTAAATATTGTAAAACACCTTTAAAAAAAAAAGGAAGTGTGGAGATTCGTGTGCGTTCTTCTACAAAACAATCTACCTTTGCGAATGGACAGTAGAATTAAATACAAATTTAAAAAAATACTGACTTCTGATTCGATCACGCTAGGATACTCTGAGCATGGCCCTCTCTTCTGACCGGCATCCGTCGGACGCACGGGAACGGTCAATGTGGCGAAGCTTGGGGAAGGCCTATGTCCAGCAGTGGGCGTCTTTCGGCTGATATGATGATGATGACTTTGACTTTCACACGTGAAATTTCGATAGTGGATGTCAATATCATACATTTTTTCGTCTCTACATGACACTGGCAGAATAGTCGGCATAGGCTCAGTTGCCAAAGGAGAAAAAAAAAACATTCACTCTTAGTACAATCTTAAATGCTAATAGAATTTCAGTTTGTTCCAAATACGGTGTTCGTCAGTTCACTTCACTTAGGACGCATTATCAAGATTGATCTAAGTACAACAAAACTGAACCAAAACATCTCAACATTCTTTTCCCTAACAAATAACATCAGAAACATTAAACTTAACAGCGACAAATGAAATAACGAGAAGTAAATTGTAGAATGCGACCATTATAGTCACTTGTTAGCCAAAGGGTAACAGACCAATTAGTTGTATACCACAGAGCATTGAGACGTCGAGTCGGGCACTGGTAGAGACGGCATCCAAACTAATATTACAAGGCGAGAGTGTGTCTGTTTGTTAAGTTTTCACGTTTATACCGTTGAGTGGATTTAGATAAAACTTGGCACACGGATAGACTATGAACTGTATTAGAACTTGGCACATTTTTCAAGCTAGTAGAAAGTTCATTTGGCCTTAGGGTAATAAAACACATTTTTATATATATATACAGTCAGAAGCTAAAGTCTATTTCACGAGAAGCTATAAAATTTGTAAATAAAGAACTTCTACTATGTTACGTAACGGCAATTCAATCAACAACAAATAATTCCAAATTCAATCAACTCAATGTAACATACGTGTAATACGAAACTAACGAGCAATTTCACTTGGTCGGGTTATATTTTAGCGATATAAAGCGCTGTCGTCTTATGTTTTGTGGTGGGTACATATTTGAACGTCGAAAATTAAAATACGTACGGATAAAATGTCAATATCAAACAAATTGCTTTATATCGAATAAAATAATTCCCGAATAAAAAATGCTTGTCAGTGAGTGTTACTCTTCGCTTATAGAAATTGACGACCCGAGACGATTCTGAATTTCTGACTATGGTTCATCATCATCATCTGTCGAGCCACCTTGCCAGAAACTGGGTAATACTATACTTCTTAACAAGACTGTTTAATAAACTTTCGAATACTACTACTATGGTTAAGACAGCTAACACTTGTGCTCACTGCGCATTGCTCTGGCACGATTGCACGAAGAGTATAAGCAAGTTTTTTTTTCTGGAATTTAACATAAAAATTGTATGTTCTTTTTTAATCAACTCTCCTAAGTACAAAATTATGGAATATTGTTCTCTTAATTCCCATTTCAAAGGTTATTTGAACGGATAATTTAAAATTGATGCCAATAGATGGCGCATTTTTTAATTTCTGAGGCATTCCTCTCGATTGTTAAAATTTGCATTGTAACACATTTTGATGCAAAAAAAACTCTAAAAACGTGCAAAAAATACTAAAAAACGAACCTTCACTGTATTTAAAGAATAAAATATTCACGAACCTAGTAAACCCTTTTACGTGCAAGTCGCTGCTAACACCATCTATTGCCGTGAAACGGGATCGAACGCGATTGATGTACTTGCAAAAATTACAAGATTAATCAGATGAAAAACACTAGTTATGTCGGCACGGTTTCTCTGTGTGGGATGAGGCATCTGTACTTGCCTTCTCTATTCGATGCCGTACTCTGAGTTCTCTGCGCAGTGAGCCAAAGAGACGTTTTCTGTCAACAACTAACAGGCTACTGTTGTTCATGGCTGGTTTGTTAAGAAACTCTTAGGTAACTTGAGAATATTGTAGTCGTAAAATGAGACCAGCTTTAACTTGTTACCGGAGAATTCTTGATATTGTTGCTAGCATGATGCTTAGGGAATTGAGAGATGCTTTAATGGGAGGTAAATAGAATGAACCTACATTTTCCAGTAACTATTCAGAATTTTACTATTTTTGAATGTTAATTACAAGTTTTCATAAGGATGGGTTTTCACTATTTTGTAAGATTTGTTTGTACCTATTCATGCAATAAGTGGTTAAAAAGTTTCGGCTAATGACGCAGTGGGGTCAAGAATCAAACAACAAGTCCGTTAAAATAAATATCTGTGACTACAACGTACAGAGCCGTAGACAAGTGACATTCTATCATCAAAAGCGTGGCGATAGCAATTGTCCAAAAGGTAAACTTGTATGGAATTGACAAGCGATATCTAAATCACGTGATCAACCCCTTACATTCAGACATTTCGACTATTGCCTTCGCTAACATCGAATGCCACTTGTCGCGGGCCTCTGGACCGGTCGATATGGCTGCACTTAGGGGTATTATGTTCAGCAGAGGATGTCTTTCCAGCTAGCAGATAACCAGCTTTTGCGAATTTTGCTTTGTTTTCAAATCCATTCAGTCATTCACATCATCAGCCTATTAATGTTCCCACTGCTGGAACACAGGCCTCCTCTCTGTAAGAGTGAATGGGCCGTAATCCAGTTCGGGTTGGCGGATGTCACATGTCTTCGAATTTTTGGTTCTGAGACATGCCGGTTTCCGCATGATGTTTTCCTTCACCGTTTTGAGAGCAGTGGTGATGAAATAATTTACACAAAGTAAAGCGCCTGTCTGGGCTTGAACCCACGACCTACAACTTGTAAGTCGCGGCCGATACCACTGGGCCACCACTGCTCAGTCATTGACCCATGATTAATTAACGAACACAACACACACGCACTATGAAAATATTTTATAAAATCTACTATAGTCGTGACAAAAATCTAAGAAGTCCGATGACATTTCTCATTTTATGCGCCGCGATAACTTTGTATGAACGTCTACGAAAAATCAAATTCTCAACGAGTATCATTTGTAAGCATTACGTTTAACTTATGTAACGTATTTTTAACCGACTTACCAAAAAGGAGGAGGTTCTATGCTCGACATTATGTATGTTTTGTGTATGTTCACCGATATCGCCGTCAATTGTGGACCGATTTTGAAAATTCTTTTTTGGTTTGAGAGACTATGTTCCGAAATTAGTCCCATTTTAATTTGGTGAAGATTTGATGAAGAACTTCGGCGATATACAACAGAACTCTTCAATAAATAACGGCAAATCTCTCGTGATTGCTGCAATCGTTTGTCTGTTCATTGTTTATACCATTTCATAACATAACATCACGCCAGTGAGCTCTTAAGGAATACGCAGATCTCTTATTTCACCGGTCATGTTTAAGTTTTATGATATTCAAGTTAATCTATTCTGGCGTTATATGTTACTAAACAACTTGCCTATTAGGTAGGTACAACTAAAAAGTGAAAAAAAACTTTTTTGCAAAAAAATACTACCGACTTCCAAATAAAAAACTACAAAGTGAAAACTAATTTTATTTTTGGAAGTCGGTGTCCATACCGAAAAAAAATTGTACCTTTGAAAGACACCGACTTCCAAAAATAAAGTTATTTTTCACTTTGTAGTTTTTTATTTGGAAGTCGTTAGTATTTTTTTGCAAAAAAGTTTTTTTTATAGCTGTCAAATCCGACTTCTTAGATTGTCACGACTTTAATTAATGGACTTTTTGACTTTCCAAAATATAAGTCATGTTACAATTACAAACTTGTCGAATTCTATATTTAGTCCACGTTAATTTTCATCTGAAAACATTCATTAATGTCAGGTTGCTACTAACGAAGTAGAGCAGAAACTTCGATAAAAATTGGGTCAAACTCCTTCACGTGTTCGTTACTACGGATATCTAAAAATAAAACTTTATTAATGGCACTTCGATAACGAAGGTGTTACAGAAATGGTATTGGAAAAGTACTGCGTGCTTTTAATTAATGAGCCTTATTAGGCCGTTGACTCTCTTTTCTTATAAACAGTATAGGCTTTTATAACAAGTTGCCTAAGTCAGTTATAGAACTGACCGATGGAAAGTTCAAAAACTACATCAAACGTGTCCTTATTAAAAAAGCATATTATAAAATCAAGGACTACGTTGAAGATAAAAATTTTGGCTTTAGCTCCTTCTGCACATGCGGCTTCCCTGGTAACTCATAAACGGCATAAATATATGGATGTCTCTAACTATTCTCAATCTCATTTTTTTCTCTTTTAATTAGACTTTTTACAATATTTTCAATCATCTTTATAGCCCTTTGCTAAGAATAGTTACAGCACTGATAACAGTATTTGTGCCACATGTTAAATTTAGTGTTGTTTTTTTTATTTTATTTTTTTATTTGTATTTTTTTACCTTTGTATAGATTCTTTTACCGATTGTGAATGTGTGAACATTGTAGGCTTTCTAGATTTCTAGATGATTGTTAACATTTGTTAACTTTTTATTTCGTTTTACATTAATATTTTTTGTTTGTTTTTTTTTAATTTCGTACCACTTTTGGGGGTAAGTGAAACAGGGTGTAAAGTCCCACAAACCTCCATAGAAAAGGGAGGATCCTCCGACCAGACGGGTGTTGTGTCTGGTCCGGGCAACTGCCCAACGGTTGTTGTCGGACTGTTGTATACGTTCAAATCGCCCCGCAAACTTTACTTGCGCGATGCAGGATTTGTGTGACGTCATGTCTTTTTAGTTCGTAAGTGGCGGCGCTGGTGCCGCTACACACTTATTGTCGGGCCTACGTTGTCCCCCCATATCCAAGTACTAATGCTGTAACATGGAAATATTGTAAACACAATTTTTTTTAAAAGAGTAGCCATGGAGTTTCTTGCCGGTTCTTCTCCATAGGAAACGACTAACCCGAACCGTGCACCTTTTGTCGACGTTTTATAAGTGCCCATGTAGGCCTATGTAAAATATTAAAAAAATGATTTTGATTTTGTCCTATGCCTTGTTTGGTTTGGGTAGACATTTTTTCAACAAGGAAGCCTCTCTTAGTATGTCGATGACAGATATATATGTCTTGGACCAAGTGATTAATCAGGGCACTATGTATAACGACCGGGCAATATGAATCTAGTCAAGTCAAATCGGGCAATGTAATGAATACTGATTTAAACTTCTAAATGTATCACATTGTCTGGTTATTATGAATATTGCTACGTAATGGCTGGGCAATTCGATAATGAATTAGTCCAAGAGCGAGTAAAGCGAGCTCGGGAGGTTAGGCAACCCTGACACGGATATGTTAGGTTCGAAGGAGATGACGGGAGCTGAAATGAGCGAGCAAAACGAGCGAACTCAGTGCCAGTCATCTCCTTCATGTTAGGTTACTTTAGAACCGGCCAGAGTCTGTGTTTCCCGATAGCTACAACCTAGGGGTCTTTAAGTCAAGAGTGAATTGGTTACTTCTAGGCAAGCGTGCTCCATCATCGACCACATCATCGCTTACCATCAGGTGAGATGGTGGTCAAGTGCGAGCCACATAAGAAAAAAAAAAAAAACCTGCAGACAGAAATGCACGGGGCTCCGTCGACTTTGTTGCTTGAATAGTTATCTTACTTACCTATTTTATATTAAAACCAATGTCAACAAAATATAAAAAACACATTATTCAGAATGCCCGGTCAATTCAATAGTTTTTATCATATTGCCAACTCGTTTTGGGCATTTTTTAAATTGCTCGGGCATTATGAATAATGCCGTATTTATCACTTGGTCCATAACATATACTCTTCACAGTTGACTTACTTGGCACAATATTCGACCACAAGCAAGAAAGTGAAATGCCATTTTTACTATAAGGAAGTTTCTGATACCTAATTTTACCTAAGCAAATAATAAAGTTTCATTATTTATTTATTTTCATTATTTCATTATTCAAGTGCAGTCTTCACCTACCTCAGAATATTACCGCAACACGACAGAAAAACAGAAATAACAGTGGGCCCTATCAGAATATCAGCGCAGCGTTATTTATTTTTTATGCTGAGAAAGGAGCCTTTTTGGTCTCGCACGGGGTTTTTATTTTTATTATTGTTTAATTTTATGTTTTTTCTCGTGTCTCCTGTGCGGGTCACAAATATTTTTTTTTCTTTTCTTTTATATATTGTTTAACACATTGTTTAGAAACAACATTATTGTTTTTATTGTATAATCAGTGATGACAACAACTAAACCAGTTCCTAAATGAAGTCAAATTGTACATTAAATACACGCTTTATAATATGAAACCTAAAAAAGAACTTCATTATTGAAAAGTTGAAGCACTTGGGGCTGCTTAAACTTTCCAGTCGAACTTTACCACTTCGGCAGAACAAAAGAGCAATACCGAACGAAACTTTAATAACTATAACCTCCACTGCTGCCAATAACTTGATAGAGTAATAATAACTGTTTCACTTTTTAACTTTGTTTCAGTATCTACTACTACTAGCTAGAAGCAACTCGTGCGAGTACTGGCGCAGTCTGAACTAAGCACGAGCAGGGATTTCAAGGAGCACATCTAACTGAAACTATCGGATATCCGAAATAAAATTCTATCCGTAACCGTAACTGAATCCCATGTAAAATTTTCGGATAGGGGCGGCGTCTAAATGAGACGATATGACAGATTTTGACACACAAGAACACGCGTCACTTGCATGTTTGTCTATACTATATAATATATCAATCTATACTAATACTAATAATATTAAGAAACAAGGTTTTTTTGTTTGTTTGTTTGTTTGTACCGAATAGGCTCCGAAACTACTAGACCGATTTAAAAAAAATCTTTCACCACTCGAAAGTTACATTATTCCTGAGTGACAGTGAGGCAATTTTTAATCCCGAAAACGGGGCCTGTGGGGTGGCCCACGGGAGCGAAGCCGCGGGGAACAGCTAGTCTGTACTACTAATATTATAAAGAGGAAGGATATTTTGTTTGTTTTTTTGTACCGACTAGGCTCCGAAACTACTGGACCGATTTAAAAAAATCTTTCAACACTCGAAAGCTACATTAATCCTGAGTGACATAGGCAATTTTTAATCCCGGACACGGTCCTGTAGGTTGTTCCACGGAAGCAAAACCGCGGGGAACAGCTAGTTTATTATAAAAAAACTAATATTCGCATCCGAAACTAACGGATTATACGAAATAATTTCATATCCGTAACCATATCCGAAACCGGTACAATATGATTTCTATATCCCTATTCGTATACATATCCGAAATTTCATTTCTATTACATCCCTAAGCACGAGTGACATAATTATCTTATTTACTGCGTCGAGATTAATTTCCTTAATAATTTTATTTCAGTATTACTTCAGAGATGATTTCATCTACATCACAGCACAATGTTTCTTTAAAAGCCATTTTCAACACTAGCTTTATCCGCGAGCCCAATGGGATAAAAAGTGTCTATGGCACTCAGGAATAATGTAGCTTTCGAGTGTTGAAATATTTTTTTAAATCGGTCCAGTAGTTTCGGAGCCTAGTCGGTACAAACAAACAAAAAATATCTTCCCTTTATAATATTACTAGCTGTTTCCCGCGGCTTCGCTCCGATTAAAAAATAGCCTATGTCACTCAGGAATAATGTAGCTTTCTATTTGTGAAATACGAAATGTAGTTTTTTGTCACTGAGACAATTGTTGAAAGTGCTGGCACTTTCAGCAATTGTCTCCGTAATAAGCCTGGGCTACGTAAGAAACATCAACCAGCAATCATCGCGCGATCAAACGCTTTATGTTATAAAAGTCGTAATTGCCTACAATGTAGCTATGGAAGTTTACGCACTTTATAATATGAAACCGAAGGTTACGACCTTCCATAGCTACATTGTAGGTAGTTACGACTATTATTACAAACAGCGAGCGATTAGCAAACGATTGTGTAGGCACAATTGTTTGCAAATCGCTCGCTGTTTGCCAAATGCACTTGTTTAAAAAAATACAGCAATATCTCTAAAACTTCTGTATTGAAGATCAATTATTGCGCAAACATCTCTATCGTTTTGCTCTTGCAAGATACGTATAAGACTGCGGATCAGTACAGCCAGATAATCTCCTACAAAGATAATATTACCTCTTTTTATTTTGTTTGTCATTTTGAAGCAACAATAGTTTGTATTAAAGCTTTCCAGCACAATTTCTATATTCGATTATACCAGTATTACATTATCTGTAGGTCAATCCAGCTACGTCTGCCTTTTTCATTATCATATCGTTCAGAAGATAATGAGTCTTAATGAACCGCGTAATTATTCCATAATATACTTCGAATATTTAATTAAGTACGCACACAAGCGGTCTTAATACTCAAACAACCGTCCAATCACATAACCCACCATTAATTAACACACAACAGTAACCTCAAACAAATTCATTCGATAATCGATTCCCCACTCATACCGATTAACGAGTAAAGAATTGAAATTAGGCTTAACTGGCAGAACAACAAACGGGATTCTCGATTCGATAAAACTCCCCTTTATTACGGCATCGATTCCTTTCTTTTATTTATTCGTATCGTAATTGGTGTTTGCTATCGAAGCATTAATTAGTGATGAAATACGATATTTTTCGGCATTGTTTGCTGGGGTGGGCTTTGAGTGCAATTCCACTAGTGCAAATAAGCTTTGCCCGTGTGTATTGTGGGTGGGTGACACACGTTGTGTCATGTTCGTGACGTGTTATGATTATTGACGATTTGACGTTTGCGTTTGGGCTTTTTTATTTGTTTTTGTGGGGTGCATTGTTGACTGGTAAAAATACTGCTTTGTTTTTCACGATATGGTACAAGCTGTCTAACTATTATTGATGGCAAACAATATCTTATGCCTGAATAACCCTTGATATTAAACTTAACCATCTAGATTCAGCTACAACTGTCACAAAAGCTGATTTAAAATAATTGGTAGTTCGAAAAAAACATTCAATATTCTCCCAAACTGAAATCCATTCATCATTCGCGGAAATACAATATTATGACACAAATTGCTTAAGCTTTTCGAAATCTCCAAATTTAAATTCGGAAGTCCCGTGTCGGTTGGAATAAAGCGGCATTGTAACCGTGCCCTTATCTCGCAATTGCGCTGTCCATTGCCGATTTTAATTGCAAAATTATTGAGGCCTCATCTTTATTGCATTCGATTACAACTGCAGCCAGACCATGGAAATAATGGCACTAATAAAATCAGACAATTTGCTGTGATTCGCTTATGTTTGTATGTCAAATTGTTTCGATAAATCTGATATTAAATTGGTTTGCGGTATAAATATTAAATTTAAAACATTGTAAACCGTAATGAGGCTGTTACTGCTGTATATGCTTTCGAAATATTCATTTTAATAGCAATATTGTACATTCGGAATGTGGTAGAAGATTTTATCGACAGTTTTTCGAATAAAGTTCCATTATTCCGATAACGGTATTGGAAAGTTCAGGTACGAGTATATTTAAACACGCGAGCATTCAAAATGACATTCGGATTCGTGGAACGGTAAAACTAAAAGGAACATGATGTATGGATTTAGTTTGAACGAATTCACCCGTAGGGAAATATAGGAATTGGAACAGTCAATTTTAGATAGATTTTCCTTGTAATGACATAGTGCTGCGGAAATAATTCCTTGTTTTTATTAGTTTTATTTTGGTTACAAGTGACATTTGCATGGCTAAGTAGCATTTGGTGATTAGTTTGGAAACACATGTATTTTAAAGGGATTTTATTCACATTATTGCACATTTTAACATTTGTCTGAAGTGGAGTCGGATAGGACACCTGCCTAGACGCGGAGATAACCGCTGAAGTAAGATGTTCACCGAATACTGGCCAAGGTTGGCACATATAAATCAATGGCGTTCAAAAGCGCGTTGGGTCACCGATAAAGTTAGTCGTGGGCAACACATACGTGATAAAGGCATGGAATTGGGAAGCATGGCAGAAAGAAAAAGAGGCAGCAGTAGGTGATTGCAGACTAATATGATAATAGGGATGTTTCCTGGGTAGAAAAAATATATTCTAAATAGTCCGCCAGTGAGATTAACAAATAATATTGGACACGTATTTTTTGCTTTACGAAATCAATAAAAATTGACAAAGATATAGCGCATCAAAGTTCAGGAGTTGGGGCTTGTGACATCACTATGTCGGTTTTAAGTGCACTAACGGCGTGACGTCACACGATATTTCAACGCATTATATCGTCGTCACTTTATGTTTACGTGTCCAATATTTTTATTACTACCTGACGGAAAAAATCAAATTTTCAGTTAACATCCCTACATTGGAATAAGTTCCTTTGTTCGCGACAACTTTTCTTTCTAAGACCTTGTCGCTAGTCAGCCCTACATCTAAGTTAAGCTAATAAAATCTAATGAGGTTACTAATCCTAATTGTTAATTCTTTTTCGTTAAGAAGCTAATTCATGTCATCGCATGTCGCCTTTGCATGTTGGAATTAGTCCGAATTAAGCTCTCATTTGTAAGTTGGCTAGGCTAATAAACTCATTATACTTATCAGAGATTTTTTTTGTAGCAAATCGTCGTCCTAATTCTTAAAACAATAATACCTATATTCTTAATCATTTTGGTAGTTGAGTGTAGTATTGGAGTAGTCGTCGGTCCTTTAGGGAGCTAACACACGTTGCACACTCCGGAACGCAGTTGCCATTTCAGCCTTATCGGCTAGCAACTCCGTTCCGGTATCTACATGCCAAGCGCTCCAAAATTTGTGGTGTGCTAAATAAAGCTATCATGAGTAAATGATGGCACAAAATCTTGAAATTTATTTTCAAATGGAACGATAACTTTCTTTTCCTTCAGTTATTTCACAAAATTATAAAGCGATTGGAATGTACACCGTTCCATTGCAGAATATAAAATGAAATATTGGTAAAACCACTTACTCTAGAATGATTCCCATCAACAAAGAACTCGGCTTCAGTTCTTCCAGCGCCCTGCCCAACCGCAGGTCCACCAAAGACATCGAGCGTTCCCGGAGCGGACCCGAGCGCGTCCGAACGACCGGACTCGGCGAACTGACGGACCGGGGTCGAAACACGACGACCTAGTCGGAAGAGCACGTACGCCCGGTCGTGTGATACACCTGGGGGCAAACGAAAGTAGGAATTAGTACCAAAATTAGAACCAAAGTCGTTTGGTTTAGTTGCGACTGCTGTATGTAGGGTTTTCCTGGGTACGATGCCCTGGAGCTCTTGACAAAGTGACATTATTATATCGGTAGTGAACGCCAATATGTTAGACCGCAGTTCGACGACACGAAACTTTTCTTACGGCTGCAGCGCGAATGTGGATACTATTTACTGAAAGACAACGCAAGAAAATTTTCGTGTCGTCTTATTAGAGGTCTGAGACAGTACTAAGATGCGCGACGTGCATTTGTTTCTTGTACAAAATATGTCTGTTTGTGTGCTGTTTCCTTCATCTTTTAATTTAAACATAACGGTCAAATAAATACGGCGTATTTTGCTATAATAATGTGATTCGCTTAGCAGCCGGACGAAATGCGTCTAATATAAACACGACTTTTTCGACTTTTTGATAATCTTTGTCGCTGAGAGAATATTACTTTGGCTAAGCCCTCGGATGGGTAAGAAGTAATTATTAGATATATTATGTTTGTAACATTGTGTTAACAAAATCGTTAAAACCTTTTTATCAAATTAAATCCTTATTACCAATATTGTTAAACATAAAAAAATCCGAGAAAAGGTATTTGAATAAAATGCCAACCTAAACATAATTAAAGAATACTTCATATTTCAGCTTTTAATATTCGACCAAATGAATAATTATATTAGGTAATAGTACATTATGGTACAAGTGTGCAATGTTGGTGATTACCGCTGAGGCGCCGTTGAGACCCGAGCCGTAAGTGAGGGTCTTAAGAGAGCCGAGGACGGTAATCATCAATACACACGTGTATCATTCGACGTTTTTCAACAAGCTTGTGAAGAAAATAATACTAAAAACTCATTTTCAACAGTAAAAACGAAATGTGAAAATTTTTTCGCAATGGCGGACAAAATTAATCAGTTTTCCTATGCGCGCGCATTTAACAATGGCGATCTGCCATAGACTAAAAGAATGAGGTTTCTTTTTTTTTGGCTTTTCGTGGATAGTGTTTTAGCCACGTACAAAATAGGGAATTTCAATGTTTCTTAATTACAGAGCAAATAAAATTTACATTTGAGAGAAAGTTTTATTTATTAAGCACGTACTAATTGAAATTATCTATTTAAATACGAAGTTGCATGAAATGAGCAAGCAATAGGTACTTTAATTTATTTGTACTAGTGTGCACGATCTTTTTTGTATCGAAACTTTTTTAAAAACAAAGCAACTCAACCAATAAATTAAAAAAATAAATCTATAACTCACTTGTGAATAATATCAATGAAAAAGTCACAGTTTGATGACAGGTATCATTATGTGCATAATTGCGGTGAAATTAGAGGCACTTTATGTGCAAGTGTGTTGAAAAGTATTATCTTTACAGAATTTCGGCTCCGAGAAACGCTACTAAGGTCGAGGATTTTTTTTATCTTCCATATTTCTTGGAAAAGCGAAGTCAATAGGATTGACACCCACGTGTATCGAAAATGTTTTGATGTGGACCAAGACGTTTTTAATAATATTATTCAAAATCCAGAATTATTAAACAGTATGAAACAAAGGGAAAGGTTTTTAAACCCTCTAGTCGTAATATGTTATGTTATGAAATGATGTAAACAATAAACAGACATGCGATAGCAGCAATCCCGAGTGATTTGCCGTCATTTATTGAAGTGTTGTATACCTCCAAATCTTGATCAAATTTAAATGGGACTGCATGAGAAGCAACAGCTTTCAAATTAAAAAATAACCATAAAAATCGGTTCAGCTAGTAAAAAGTTACAGTTACAGGTAACAAACATTAAAAAAGTACCGTCGGATTAAGAACCTCCTCCTTTTTGAAGTCGGCTAAAAATATACAGATATTAATAAAAGTCTTAATAATACTTAATTATTTCTAAGACAACCAATAAGGAAGAAAACACGCCTTTATAAGCATCAAAATAAAAAATACAAAACCTAAAAATTTTAAATGTATTTACAAAATATTTGCGAGTGCCTTCGCTTCTACTGAACGGTATACTTAATGAACTCTTATTAAATCGGGGATAAACTGCGAAGGGGTACAAAAAAGGGTAACAAATTACTTCACAAACAGCTTCTTGGAAAAATATTATACAGGACTTGTTCGAGAATCTTCGTTAAGAACTTGACTTGAACCTTTTTCGGGTTTCGTAGATCAAATTGAAAAACTTATAACGGTATTGGATGCTTTTGCTACCTGCGTTTATCTGTCATGATGGGTTTGCCCAGAAATCACTACGTCTCCGCATCGTAAGAATAACTGCATAAAAATGAGTTGTTTAAAGTTTATGCCTATATCTACATTTTAAAATAAACGTGACTAGTCTAGAATAAACTAGACTAGACTAGTTAAAGGTTCCGTTGCGTGCGCTGCGTAACCGGTTAAAGTTGCGCAACATTCATGTATGTAAGGTAGGTGGGGTAGGTAGGTAGCCAGTTGACGGGAGCGAAGCCGCGTGGCACAGCTAGTTACAAATAAATGCACAGTAAAGTGACGGTGGTTACAGACCCGACTTACGTGTCGTCGGTCGTGGGTGCAAACCCAGGCAAGCGCTTTACTTTGTTTATATTATTCATCACCACTACTTTAAAAACGGTGAAGGAAAACATCGTGAGGAAACCGGTATGCTCTAGAACCAAAACTTCAAAGACACCTGACATCCACCGACCCGCACCGGGCCCGCGTGGTAGATTAAGGCCGATTCCCTCTCTCTTAAGGCCTGTGTCCCAGCAGTAGGAACTTCAAACGGCTGCTGCTGATTTAGTAGAGTGTGACTGCACTTTTGACCCTTAACGTACCTAAAGTACCTTCCTACGATTCCGCGAGCAAAAAAGGAAAAAAGGCGGCTTAATGTCTTGCCTGCAAGCTTGCCTTAATGCGAAGAGGAGATAGAAGTCTAGAAAAGCTGGTCATTGTTGGCAATACCGAAGGGAAAAGAGCACGAGGCCGGTCGCCAACACGATGGTCTGACCAAGTGGAAGAAGCTACGTCCTCAAGCAAATTCCAGCAGGTGGTGATGGCAACTTTGGACCGGAAATCTTTCTTTCTTTCTTTCTAATGAGGGACTGATTAAAGAAGAAAGAGAATGCCTTGCCAGACAACCTTAACCAGGGCAATTCAGAGCTAAAAACATCATAATAGAAAGAGAAAACGAAAAAAAAAGCTATATATACTAAACTTTCGTACTAAATCTTTTAATTACAGAATCTCTTTAATGTGATAATTAAATATAAAGTGTACCACCTACTGCGTCTTGTCTATTGACGAAGATAACGATAACGCAATTACAGCCAAATTAATTAAATGTAATTATGGCTGCGAGATAGTTGAAGCCGTAATTAAATAAACAGTTGCTGTGACAACTTAATTAGGTATAAATTATGATCAGATATATAATCAACGTTAAAAGTAAATGATGGTTGTAAATACTTCTCCAGTGTTTGGTTTTAAAAACGTGTTAAACAATTTGGAAAAGGTGAAGTTTGAGTCTGTTTTAATCACTATAGTTATTTGCAATGATAACCACTCGGACGAACACTTAACCGGTTTGGGTAAAGTCAAATTTTTTGAAACTGGCTTATTACCCATTTTGGGTAAATCCGGTCGGCACATGTTTTTTTCTGATTTTGTGTCACTAAACCGTCTGTGAGTGTTGCATCTCTATTTAGTCTTCTAGTTTAATAGACAAGTATGGAAAAAAAAATTGCCGCTACTCTGTGGATCCGCCCGTGACAGTAATATTTATTTTTTTATATCAGTGCACGCTCGGTCGCCATTTTTCGACCGCACAAGGTCCGCGCTCAAAGTTTTTGTGATAAAAATTTGTTTTATTTTTTTTTGTGGCGTTTGTTTTTTAGTGAAAAAAACGATGGATCGATAAGTGTTGGACTGTTTTAAATAGTTTTTTTTTCGTATTTGGTGTAAATTCCAGCTGAAATAAATATTTTACGAACGCAGTCGGACATTTTTTTTGCGTTTGTTGTTGTGTTTTGTGTCGTTGAAAAATAAAATTATTTTTTTTTGTGCTTTTTTCCAATTTTACTCATGAAACTGGTGTTAGTTACAGTGCTACGTTAATTAAAAACAGAATTAAAGCATTTAAATGAAGTGGTAATGATCCAAATTGGAATATAGTGAAAAGTGAATCACAATACCCATTTTGGGTATTTGGACCGTCATCGTCGTTTTTCTGTAAGTAATGTGTATTTTTTTGAATTTCTTTGTGTTTTTTTAGGCAACATGCCCTTTTGTTGTGTTATTTCATTAGTAAATATCATTAGCACATGGACTGTGAAATAAAATGCCAAACAAACAAAAAATAAACAAAAAACATCAAAAAAACAAAACAAAGGCCGTCTTCATGACCCTTTTCAAGTGTTTACATTGTGACTCATATCTTGTAAACTAAACAATTCTAACAGCTAAACACTGTGTGTGCGATAAGACTATGTACCAAACTATGTAATACAATAGCATTTTAAGCCACTTGACCTACAGAGTTCACAGAACTGGAGTGTAAACATACTCATTTTTGTGGCGCGCCGGCGCGCCGTCGGGCGGTTTTTTTTGCGGCGTAATTTTTTTGTAATTTTTTAAAGTGTGTGGGATGAAAAAAATGTATGGGGAGGTGTGTTATTTTCATTGATTATTGTGGAATAGGGTGTATTTACGCAAATAAAATTAAAACTTTTTGAAATTATGCTTTCTATTTTTATTTATATCTACTTTTGTACACAAAACTTGGAAAATTTCCCTTACCACTGACTTTACACAATATTTAAAAATAAATTACATGGTAAAACTAGATACATCCCTTGGAAATATGATAGAATATTTCATAGCGATTCTAACAAAATAAATTTCATACATGGGTCCCATACAAAACTTTCGAGAAATCGGCGTTTTAGTGAGACCGGGCCGATAGCAAAAAATGGCGCCGAGGTACCTGCGCAGTTTGGCGATGTTCTTTATTTTAGCTGCGCATCTGAGTGGATAATAATGAATAACACGATTCTTAACAAAAAAAAACGTATAAATGTTAAAGTGGTGACGCCTGGGGAAGGCCTATGTCCAGCAGTGGAGGTCTTTCGGCTGATATGATGATGTTGATGTTGATGAAACAAAACAATGAAAACTGTATCAGAAAATGATATTATTGTGTGAGGAAGGAATTACCATAATCTATTATTTAAGTTAGCTACGCTAGATGAGTTTAAGTTAAGTTTCCGTAAGTATTATTGTATTTATCTTGGTGTACAATAAAGTATATATAAATAAATATCTAGACATCATCATATCAGCTGAAAGACGTCCACTGCTGGACATAGGCCTCCCCCAAGCGTCACCACATTGACCGGTCCCGTGCGTTCTGCAACCAGCGGCAACCTTCACCAGGTCATCGGTCCACCTGGTGGGAGGCCTTCCAACGCAACGACTTCCGGTTCGCGGTCACCACTCCAGAACCTTTCTGCCCTATCGGCCATCCGTTCTGCGACCAATGTGCCCTGCCCACTGCCACTTAAGTTTGGCAATTCTTCGGGCTATGTCGGTAACCCTGGTTCTCTTAAAGATCTCAACATTTCTGATTCGATCACGCAAGGAAACTCCGAGCATAGCCCTCTCCATTGCCCTTTGAATGACTGTAAGTTTTCTGATGAGGCCCATTGTAAGCGACCACGTCTCAGAGCCATATGTCATCACTGGCAACACACACTGATCATAGACTTTTGTCTTGAGACACTGTGGTAAGTTGCACGAGAAGATACCGCGAAATATCTAGTATTATAATAATATGAAAAATGGTCGCGAGTTTTGGCGGGAACGTAATGGCGTCTATATTGCTTCTCTGTTTTATTTTCCTAAAATTGTGTTAAATTGATTATTAATAGTGTAAAAAAGGTGTTTTTTTTTTATTCTAATAATATAAGTGAACGTGCACGAGTGTGGGCAAGTAAAACACAGCGGTAGAACATGAGTTTGTACATGTTGTCGACAAAACTCCGTAGAAGCTTCCAATATAGTTACCGCCATTTTATTGGGGCCTAAATAAGACATTGGACTAAAATCTAATGAAACTAGAATTCTATTCTAAACGTGACACTGGCTAAATGCACAAACCGTGAGAAGCCAACAAATAAAAAAAAAAAAAAAAAAATGAAAAATGTGCGCCGACCCCAAGTAACATGGGACGAGGGCAGGAAGATAATGATGATGATTTACAAAATAATATTAAGCTACTAACTGCTCATCAAAATAATGCTTATTAAGGACGCTGTTACATTTTCGACGAACTCAAATTTAGGCATCTATTCGCACACAGCAACATTACGCGTACGCACACATTGAAACTACTGAGCGCTCGATTTTATACATCACTCAAATAATGTTGGTCCTTCATATTATTTTTTAATTTTATTGAAGTTGATTCAGGAATGTTAGTTGTCACTTTGAAAATGCATTTGGTAACTGTTACAAACCTTCGTCGAAAAAGTAGGTTATTATTATCAACCGACTTAAAAAAAAGGAGGTTCTCTATTTATTCGACCCGTATGTATCTGCGATTTTCAAAAAAACTACTGATCCGATATTGATTGGGTTTTCGTCGATAAATGTATGTGTTATCAGGGAAGGTTTTATTGTGTAATATATTAGGATCTGATAAAGATCTTCGGAGATAGAAAATGTAACTCTTCAATAACAAACAGCAAATGACCTGCGATTACTGTGGTCGTATGTTTATGTATTGTTTTCACCATACCATAATATAATATCACGCTTGTACGGTTTTAGCGGGTAAACAGATGTATACCCAATATTTTTCTCTTTGTTGTAATAAGTAGGTATTTAAAAAAAAACGCCACGTGATATAATTAGATACCTAAAACGAAATAATTGCCGGTCACTAGCATAAAAAAATGACTTGAACATTTTGCATTACATGGAACATATAAAATATTATTATCCAATTTTTTTTAAACCATTACATAATGAGCAGCAGCTAATGATGTACTACCCAAAAATCATGAAAACGACACCCATGACGAAAAGATATCAAATTTTCGTCGGCGCCATCTTGTATTTTGGTTTTGACCCCATATTCGATCTAAGCCACCCCAAAAACCATGAAAATGACATCCATGACGAAAAGTTGTCATTTTTTTATCGGCTCTATCTTGTATTTTGGTTTTGACCACATATTCGATATAAGCGACCCCAAAAACCATGAAAATGACACCCATGACAAAAAGATGTCAAATTTTCGTCGGCGCCATCTTGTATTTTGGTTTTGACCCCATATTCGATCTAAGCCACCCCAAAAACCATGTAAATGACATCCATGACGAAAAGTTGTAATTTTTTTATCGGCTCTATCTTGTATTTTGGTTTTGACCACATATTCGATATAAGCGACGCCAAAAACCATGAAAATGACACCCATGATAAAAAGATGTCAAATTTTCGTCGGCGCCATCTTGTATTTTGGTTTTGACCCCATGTTCGATCTAAGCCACCCCAAAAACCATCAAAATGACATCCATGACGAAAAGTTGTCATTTTTTTATCGGCTCTATCTTGTATTTTGGTTTTAACCACATATTCGATATAAGCGACCCCAAAAACCTTGAAAATGACACCCATGACAAAAAGATGTCAAATTTTCGTCGGCGCCATCTTGTATTTTGGTTTTGACCCCATATTCGATCTAAGCGACCCCAAAATCCATGAAAATGACACCCATGACGAAAATTTGTCTATTTTTTTTCGGCGCCATCTTTGGTTTTGGTTTTGGCCCCGTATTCGTCATACATACATACCTACATACAAATCGATTAAAATCATAACCCCTCCTCCCACCCATCCACTTCTAAACTTCACCGCCGACAGCTTGACCTTAACCATCCAAATCTTTACCTTACTAAGAGCTGCTTAAACCCACCCATCCATTTCTCAACTTTTTCAACAACTGCTTAACACCACCTATCCAAATCCCGATCTTACCCAACATAATTTCTAAATCACATTCATAATAATAGGAAACTGAAACATACTTTTATTTCGGTACGATAAAATATCAACTCCTTTTGATCACGACAAACCACGCGTGGAGGTACTCACACGCATGCACACTACAATCTTTCTGTTACTTTTATCGTATTTATTTTTTGCGACAGAGCGATACGCCCGTCCTTCCACGAGCGCTTCTGAGCGCGGAATGATGAACCCTTAGAGCAAAATGTATGAAGAAGTCGGCAAGTGTTTTTATTTTAGCTAATAATTAAAAAATATAATGATTTAGGTAAAAAATAATTAGCTGAACCTGCAAAGGACTATATATATCGCAATTTCTTATAATTTTGAAGATAAAATATGCTGTAAATTTACCTAAACTGGGACCTATTCGGACCGTACATTTTTTTATGTTTTTGCGATTATTGTGATGGGAAAAACGTATTTGTGCGAAAATTTTGTATGATGTCATACAATTTTTCTGATGCTAATCTGGAGCTGAATATATTATCTTTAAATTAAGACCATGATATCTTCACATCTGTGATTGCATATACATTAAAATGGTACCTGAAAAGCACTGTTATTTGTAGAAAAATGTAATAGCGTCCTTAACATCCTAAGTGATTTGATAGCAGTCAAGGTCACACTGCAATAATTCTGACTAATTTATTTCATAAAAAAAGAAGACCTTAATCGCCGTGTTCAAGAAGAGTTATTACTGCAATCACTTTAAATACTAATAACCTACATAAGAGTCATTAAACAAGAATAAATATAAAGTAAAAAAACCGGCCAAGTGCAAGTCGGACTCGCGCACGAAGTGTTCCGTACTTGGTAAATTGCGTTTTGCGATTTATGACGTATTAAAAAAAAACTACTTACTAGATCTCGTTCAAACCAATTTTCGGTGGAAGTTTACAAGTACATCACATTTTTTTTTTCATCATTCTCTTATTTTAGAACATTTTACCACTTTGGAAGTGTCTATTACGCAAACTGTTCAGTTTAGAAAAAAATGATATTAGAAACCTCAATATCATTTTTGAAGACCAACCCATAGATACCCCGTATGGGTTTGATGAAAAAAAAAATGAGTTTCAGTTCTAAGTATGGGGAACCCCCAAAATTTTTTGTATTGTTTTTTTTTTTGTGAAAATCTTAATGCGGTTTACAGAATATATCTACTTACCAAGTTTCAACAGCATAGTTCTTATAGTTTCGGAATAAAGTGGCTGTGACATACGGACGGACAGACAGACAGACAGACAAGACGAATCCATAAGGGTTCCGATTTTTGCCATTTGGCTACGATACCCTAAAAAACAAGACAGACTCAATACATGCAAAAAAAAAACAATGAATCGACAACCTTGTTCTAATTTTGAAGGTGGAAACACATAAACAGAATTCAAAAGTAGGCTGGCAGTGTTTTAAAGATAATTCTGTTCCATAAAGCTGAATTACGAAAAAATAAAATACATATTATTTGAAAATGGAATTCGTCGCATTGTTCTCATAAACTATGCATCCTTCGATTAGTGTATTCTTGATCGAAGTACTCAACAGATTTTGATGTTTTCACTATTTTTAACACGCTTTTATTAGCTTGGTATATATGTATCTATGTATCAATGTATCAATGTAACGGAATCTTTGAACGTGATTTTCACCCACTTCAAAACGTTGGATTGATTTGAAACTTTGCACACTTATCAAGGACCGATGACAATGCAATAATTTAAACAGTTTGTCCCATTATCCTTACCATTAAAGCGTGTTTTTTAGTTTTTAGAACTACAATTTATTTTATAGTATTTACTTCGGAAGGTAGTATAATAATACCTTAGTTTAAAACTAGCATTATAATGAAGAAATCTGTGTGTTTTCAAGTCGTAATAACTGTGTGAAGCAGGAGAAAGTTTTTCATAAACTTTGGCAGAAGTAATATTTAAAATATGATCGCATTTTTCCTTTACACCCTGTACATGGATAAGTATAAGTACCTTCATATAAATTGTAATGAAAATTGTTTCCAGTATAATCGTTTATGTTATGTCAGATGAATAATTTCGCCAAACATTTTATATCATTTTATTATATTCTGTACATGAAATAGGACGTTTCAGATGTCCAAACGTCACAAATATCAAAAATGAAGTGTAGCGCTATTACTTTTATTATCTTATCGCTCATCATTCGGGGTTCCGTACGAACAATTTAAAATCTGCATTGTTGACCATTTCATGTTTGACAACAGTCTCACCTGATGGTAAGCGATGATGTGGAGATACACATGCCTAGAAGTAAACTAAATGGTTATTTTAAAATAACAATTTATAATAATCTATATTTTGATATTTACAACAAAAAAGAAATAGGAAACCCGCGACACACTTGACTTTGACTTTGCTTCTATCGACAATCTACTGAACACGTTATTATGATACGATATCTTGTGAAAACCGCCCGATTCAAACTGTAAAACGCCCATAACTTGTGAACGGCTAAAGCAATTTTCATCAAACATAGCTAAGAACACTTTGGATAAGGTCACCATTCAAACTAAAAAAAACGATATCAAAATCTGTCCATCCGTTTAGAAGCTATGACGCCACAGACAGATGCACAAATACACAGATACACACATCAAACTTATAACATCCTTCTTTTTTCATCGGGGGCATTATTTACTATAATTATGTTGACGTTAAAAAGTGCCGTTTAGTGGCCTAATTGAAATAAAACTATTTGACTTGAACTAGACTTGAAAACATAGGTAAGTTACAGATAATATTACCCGCTTGCTTATCGAGCAGATCCATACTATCAAACACCACAATAATTTGGAATTTAGCTGTGAATGTAGCATTGTGTCTATTGTGTTCAATGTGGTTTTGTGCTCCGCATCCTCTGACACCTTTAATCAAGACGAACTAATGAACGTAGACAAGAGCTCTGTCACTGACGTAAAATCTTCAGTATGTTGACACGGTAGGAAAGAATAGTAGAAAAAACAAGACACTATTGCAACGATTTCAAGTTATTTATTTAAATTATACTGACTTTATCGTCAAAGAGTTTTAGTACAAAGTATTTTTTTTTTATTTTACTTTCATCAGTGGATTATAGGCCTACACTCTGTAACACAGGTTTTTACCTAGCTCAGAAGTCAGGGTTTCAATTATATTGGTGTAAATATTTATTTGTCACTAAAAATATTTGATTTGATAGGCCTGCACGACAGAAATACAAACTACTAAGAAATCAAAATTCTAATAAAAAAATAATAAAATACACAAAAACCACTTATGGTTTTTATGTAACGTTGCCGCGATAGACAATGAGAAACACAACACTACAAATGAACCAAAACAAGACAAAACTACACATAAACACAAAAAAAATACACGGAACCCTCGTGCGAGTGATTCATAAAACGATAGCACAGTAGCGTACTTGCCAACTGGCAAGCGTACAGCATTTGATAAACACTGCAATACGTAATTATGTACTCTGTTGTGTTCGGAGACAGGTGTATTTCTGGCCTATTGAGGGTTACTCAGCGAAGTATTTCGGTTTTTACGGATTTGATTGCTCGAGTAGACAGCGTGAAATTGAAATTTTGTGAGATATTATTGGAGTTAGTGAGTAATATTTCCTAAGTTGTTTGACTAACTCCTTGATAATTACCTCCTAGTTAGTCAAAAATATGGAGGATCTAAAGACTGTTCAACTCACAGGAGTTAACTTTGCAATAGATGCATAATTATGTACTCCGTTGTGTTCGGAGTCAGGTGTATCTCTGGCCTATTTGAGGGTTACTCAGCGAAGTATTTCGGATTTTACGGATTTGATTGCTCGAGTAGACAGCGTGAAATTGAAATTTTCTGAGATTTTATTGGATTTATTGAGTGATATATATATATATGCTGGGTTTTTGTCTGACTCACACAGCTACCTTGATAGTAAATAGCTAGTCAAAATTTTTTTTTTTTTTCTTTCTTTTCTAAATAAAATGGCTGGTTTCAAAGACTGTCAAATTCTTGACTTTAAAACTTTCGCGTTTCATAATTGAAAAGCAATATATCGCGTTAAATTCCCGTGATGTATTGTTTGTCAAACTCTTGCTAATTGATATAGACTAGTCGACTTTGGTTTCTATCTGACTCTATATGTTAGGTGAAGTGTGCTGTATCTAGGTTTTGGTGGGAAAACAACTCACTTCAAGTCGGTTCACTTGAGAATCAGAGTGAGAATTTTACTGTATAGACCGGATCGCATAGATCACAGAGACAAACCGATAGACCATGTAAGTCAATGTTATGCCATAAAATATTACTCTTAATAACTCTCATAACTGATTGGTCCTCAAAATAACTTCCACCGACTAAAACAGAACGTAACGAGGAGATATCACATCATCATCATCATCTGCTTAGCCTTTTCCCAACAAAATCGGCTTCCAGTCTTACCGGATTCAGCTGAGTACCAGTGCTTTACATGGAGCGACTGCCTATCTGACCTCCACAACCCAGTAACTGGGTAACACGGTACCCCTTGGCAAGACTGGTGTCAGATCTCAAGCTTCTGACTACCCGTAACGACTGTCAAAGATCTTCAAATGACAGCCGGGACCAACGGCTTAACGTGCTTTCCGAGGCACGAAGGAAACTCGGTATGTTGAAATGTTCACCCATCCACGGACCGACCTCGTCAAGCATTGCTTAACCTTGATGATCGACTCGTGCGGCTGTTATTATTTAGCCACGAGGAGATATCACATCATCACACTAATAATATAAAGGCGAAAGTTTGTGAGTGTATATTTGTCACTTATTCACGCTCAAACGGCTGGACCATTTTTTATGAAATTTAGTATCAAGGTAGCCAACATCCTGTGGGGTTACATAGGGTAATTTTTATCCCGAGAATATGTTCCCTCGGTATAATTTTCGACTTTCACGCAGGCGAAGCCGCTGGTAGAAGCTAGTATAACATAAAACGATTATGAATTTGTAATACATACTTGACACTCCATAATCACACAGTGAACAGAGTCCAATGTTATTAATTAAATTCAATGGAAAGCGTCATCGCTACGCAAAAGGCCATTGAACCCCGTAGGTGGGTAAATAAATATATATAATAATATATTTTGCACATTAATTCTGGCTCGTAAAATAAATTGTGTGTGACGATTGACGTAGAAAATCTCGGGGAGAGCTAACGACAAAAATACTTAAGAATAAGAATAAGAATAAGAATAAGAAATTTTATTTGCTCAAACATGTGTATACATACATAATTAAAATAATACATGCATGCAAGATCTTAAATAAGAGTGGCTCACGACATGTCTGCCACTTCTCATGGCGTGCAAATATTTTAGGTACTATTATTATTATTGAATTAATGATTTTAAAATTTTACAACTATACATTAAACATCATTCACACAAACAGATTTCTTATATTATATATTATTTACATTATCCAATGATTTCTAATTTATTTTCCTAGTCCAATATTAAAGATAACAATTATCACAATGAAGATTTACATCACTTTAAAAGACATTCAATTATAATGAAATTTATAATATTATAGGCATTTCTAAGTTCGCCACTACGACATGACCATAATTACTACAATGTTAGTTATCATGGTCAAATTATTTATAATAATCACCATGAGTCGTTTAAAAATTCTGTTATACTATAATATGCTTTTTGTGCCAAAATCAATTTTATTGTTTGTTTAAATTTAGGTATAGTTTGTTCTTTCCAACTTTTGGGCAATTTATTGTAGATAATTGGTGCCATGCAAAAAACACTCTTGCGCATAAGTGCAGTTTTTGATGTATGTAAACATAGCTTACTATCATCACGCCTATTTCTTGGAAATTTGTCTGCCATACGAGGAAACAAATGTGGATTTGTTTTTACGAACATTGCCATTTCTAATATGTAAAGTGAAGGTAATGTTAATATTTTATATTTAATGAAATAATTTTTACAGCTATCGGTAGTTTTGAGATTAAACATAGATCTCAAGCAGTACTTTTGTCTTCTAAAGATGATATCCCTGTCGGTTGAGTTACCCCAGAAGATAACACCATATCTAATGACGGATTCAACTAAACCATAGTAGGCCGTTAATAGCGCCTCTATATTTAGAGTACGTGATAATTTATATAACGCATATGCACCACTGCTTATTCTTTTGGCTAGAGCCTCACTTATGTTGTTAGTCTACAAGAAAATTCTATCTCTCAGGGTAAATTAGATCGCCGATCAGGAATAGTACATTACTGCAGCGGCCAGCAAAAGAGGCATTGATGAACAAATGTGTGTCATTAGTCATTGATTTTGAAAAATAATTGAATTTGACAAAATGAGTTCTAGGTACGTAGTTTGAATTGCCGCGCATTATTTGAAAAAAATACTATACAAGAGTTGGCCACAACTAGGCATTGATGGACCTACGTGTTCGTCCATCAATGCCTCATTAGCTGGCCGCTGCAGTAATGTACTATTAAGTCGTTATGATTGATTGGGCAAAAATAAGAAGATTAAAAAGTTAACATGGTCAGACACAATACAACAACGGTAAAATTCCTGGACAAACCTCGTGTTAGTCCACGTATTTGACCCTATTAAATAATAGCTTAAATAAATAAAATCGAAATAGATTTTGGAAAAGTCCTAATTTTGCCCCATTAATGAACTGGTAACTTTAGAAGAATACACAAACTTTATTTATTTATTTAAACTTCAAGCACAAAGGTACAATGGTGGACTTAAGACGACGACTAACGCCAACGACCTTGAGGGAACAAAACGCGCACTCGTTTCACACCCGCGCGACCCAAAATTTAGTAGTTTTTTGTACTTTCCTTATTATTCTATGACTTTAAAAAACAAAAGACTCAGATCAAAATGTAGATAATTAACTTATCTTTGAGATGGTGTTGATTTAATTAAAATACGCTCAGCGGTTTTGGTGTGATTGTCGTGTTTTTGTCCGTTTTAGACATAACTTTACAAATTAATTACACTATGTTATACAAATAAAACTAAACATTTTCTTAGATCAAATTGTCAAAAAAATAGTCTAATATAACATATACTTTTTTCAAAGAATTAGGACTAGCCATTTAGACGCGATTCTCATTTTAAATTCAGCTACTCAAGGGAATCGGCGCCTTAATGCCTTAGGCATTCTCTACCAGTCAACCAAGGGTGGTGAAGAAAAACATGGCTTTATAACTTTTTCTTTAAATACATAGGTCTTGTTATGAAAACCAGTAAATACAAAAATACCTACACAATATAAGGCCTTCACCAAAAATAATCAATAACCCAATATCGTCTATTCTTAGTCACATACGACATTAATTTATCCTCCATCAAATATTTCATTATTGCTATCCAAGCTTAAGGCTGTTTACACAAACGCATAGCACATAGCCTAACGATCGCAATTCAAAAGTATCTTTGTTTGAGCTCTGATTATGCGGTTCTAGAATAATTTTTCTTTAGTACATTTATAAATAAAGCAACACAATTCCGTGACCCATTTATGTTTTTGTATTAAAACTGGCACAACCAGCACGAAAATACTCCTAAGGTCTGAATTACATTTATCAGCACCGATTCTATGAAGCTATTGTCCTTCACCAAATTTAATCAATATCCCAACATTATCTATTCTTAGCCACCATACGACATTAATTTATCCTCCATCAAATATTTCATTATATTGCTATCCAAACATAAAGCTGTTTACACACACGTATAGCACATAGCCTAACGATCGCAATTAAGGGCCGGCCCACCTTGAACTAATGGTTCTGTTTTGTCTGACCCAACGATTCTTGGATAATACTTTTTTTTTCTAGAAAAAATACTTTCTATTTAATGGTAGCATTAATTTAGTGTGGTAATATATGAAGGTATTAAATAACAGGTGTTTTGTTAGTGCTTAGTTGATTTATATTACGGTTAATATTTTAGTGAATTTCAGATTGTATTTTCTCCTAGAAAATAAAACTTTTCTAGTTTTCTCAAAGCGATTATTAGCTTCAAATTATTATCCGAAACCTTGTTTTGTATGATTTTTCAGGAGTGTAAATTCTCCTTTCATAGACTTTCAGTCAGGCCCAACACAAGTTTTTTCAATTACTTACTGGGGCTGCCTCAATTTTATATGTAATTGCAATAATTTGAAGCACAATAAACATATTTTTTTTATTTATAGACTTATATTATTTCCTATGCACAAGACCTATATCTGCCTCGAGCATGAGGTCCTTTTTATAAGGTTCCGTACCCAAACGGTAAAAACGGGACCATATTACTAAGACACCACGGTCCGTTTGTCACCAGGCTGTATCTCATGAACCGTGATAGCTAGGCAGTTGAAATTTTAAAAACCGAACAAAATAAATATTTAAGTGTCCCATACAACAAACGTGATTTTTTTTCTCGCTCCCGCAGGAGACGCCCAGGGCGTCTCCTGTGGGAGCATCAGGTCCTGGTGACGACTACCGGTTCGGTAAAAGTGTTGTTGGGTTTTCCTATCTAGAATTTCTCAATAGGAGTCCGGTATCCGGCTTTGTGACTGAAACTACATGGAACTGAAAACATAAATGGTGTAATTATGTGGGTTTACTAGACCTCTGCCTTACCTTTTGGACAATAAAGGCGTGATAATATTATGTACATTATCTCTTATAATTTCTTTCTAACTCTCTCCTGATCTATAAAATAATGTAGCTAATCTCTGATTTTGTATTTCGTAGATACTGACATTTGGGGGGTTGCCATTATTATAAAATATACAAATTATTTTTTATGTAACGATAAAGTCACTTACTTTATCGTTACATAAAAAATAATTTCAATTTCGCAAGTCGGTGTTCCTGTTATCGTTTCTTCGTATTTTGACACCGTCTTCCGAAACTGACGTTATTTTTCATTTTGTAGTGTTTTATTTGGAAGTCGGTTGTATTTAGTGTAAAAAAGTTTTTTATTTTTCACTTTTTTGTTGTGGTACATAATGCAGTTCTATAGGCTAGGTACCTATAATGCCCAAAGTGAAGCGAGAATAGATTAACAAATAAAAACAAAACCGGTGGAACGAGAGTATATCAGGGTGAACTGTTCACACCTGCGTACCCCTTTAGAGCGTACCAGGGTAATGTTATGTTATGAAATGGTGTAAACAATAAATAGACATGCGATTGCAGCTATCCCGAGTGATTTTCCGTCATTTATTGAAGAGTTCTGATGTATATCTCCGAAGTTCTTCATCAGATCTTGATGAATGACAAGCACCAGCTATCAAATAAAAAAAGAATCATCAAAATCAGTTAACCCAGTAAAAAGTTCTGAGGTAAAACAAATAATAAAGAAAATACAGTGAAATTCATAACCTCCTCCTTTTTGGGCAGTCGGTTGAAAATAGTTTCGTATCCTGAGTGATTGAAAGTTGATTGAAAATCGAAGCAGATCGAAAATTAAACTATTTCACCGCAAAACAATCACATTTGTTAAGAATCTAGATTCTTAACGAATCTTCATTCTATCGACTGCATTTATTTTATTGTGGATTTCTTATTTATTACAATAAAAGTTTATGTAGGTACAACATTTATTTACACCACATCACACATCACATCAGCAGCCTATTAATGTTCCCACTTCTGGGACACAGGCCTCCTCTCTGTGAGAGGGAATGGGCCGTAATCCACCACGCGAGCCTAGTGCGGGTTGGTGGATGTCACATGTCGTCGAATTTTTGGTTCTAGGACATACCGGTTTCCTCACGATGTTTTCCTTCACCCTTTTGAGAGCAGTGGTGATGAAATAATTTACACAAAGCAAAGCGCCTGCCTGGGCTCGAACCCACGACTAACAACTTGTAAGTCGCGGCCGATACCACTGGGCCACCACTGCTCCACTGCTATTTACACCAATTAGTATAATTTAATTGAGGAATCATGTCACATCGATTCGATGAATTACTTATGATTGAGTCTTACCTAGAACACTATGCTCCGCGCTTGCAACATTTAAAAATATAAGGTCATTGGCAGCTGTCAATTCAGTCTACGAAATTAAAAAATTGTCACAGTATACGTTGTCATAGCTATACATAGAAGCGAAACAGATAAATCGGCGCCAAGATTTTAGACCAATAAAGATAAAAAAACTTTCAGTTATGCGTATTGATATTCACAACAACATAAACTTGCGTTTGACAAAGTTATCTTGTCAACAAGATCATAAATGGAGAAACATGCCAACATGACGTACATTTTCAACAGATAACTTTATCCTACAACATCTACAGATACATGAATGCGTTAGATATGCCCACGGACTAAATCAGGTATTAACATTATTTTCTACTCAAGGGACTAAAAACATTTATATATGCTTTATTGTAGGTACACCAAGTTAAAACAAAGAAAAGGGAACTTAAAAATAAAATACATACAACGGGCGGCCTTATCGCATACCGCGATCTCTTCCAGGCAACCTGGAATGGACAGTGATAGCCTGGACATGAAATGGGGTTGACATTGGTGTAACACTTAACAAAACGAATATTTACTTTAAACACAATAACATTATTATAGATACACAAATATATACATATGTTCTATAATAGATACATAAATACATACATACTCAATAAATATATAGGCAATGAAAGTAGATGTTGACTAACGACAATCACAGTGACAGGTAATGTTCTTTCACGAGTCTTTTAAATACAAGCAAAGACTGGGCGCGTTTTATTGGGTCGGGCAATGCATTCCACAGACGAGCAGCTTGGACAGTAAAAGCTTTATCCAAGAAAGTAGTGGAATGTATTGGCATTTTAAGTCGCAAGTTATCCGATGACCCTTTCTTCCTTTTTAACCGACTGCGAAGGAGGGTAATGTGTTTGTCGGTCTATGTATGTTTGTTCCTATGTGGCGCGCTGGCCGATTTTGATGAATCTTACGTCAATCGATTCGTCTTAACCTTGCGAGTTTCACTGGCTTCATTCAAATGGGCAAATAGAGAAATGGCGGTTTTTAGGCGACATAATATTGTGGGGCCCAGTTTTTTTTCTTCCATATGCATCGTGTGGGGTATCAAAATAAAGGTACCTCTTATAACAGAGGTGATTTCAAAAATAAATAAAACTTATATGTTTAAATGTAGGTACCTAATTCGAAAAATTTTTAGTTAGTTTAGTTTTAGTTATAAATAAAACAAAAGTTAACAAATAATAAAAAAACCGGTCTGCTTAAGGTGCGAACTAAACAGACGTAAACAAGAAGAAAATCATGCTGTGCACTGTGCAGTCGGAGGATAAAAGTCAAAGTCAAAGTCAAAGCACTTTATTTCAAGTAGGCCAGTTACAGGCACTTTTGAATTGTCAAAAGACAAAATAAAATATTACAAAATTATGGTGCTACAGTCCCAGTCACAAGACATAATAACTGTGAAAGTACCGTAGATGCCCATTCCAAGGCGTAGATCTCTATGGAGAAGAACGGGCAAGAAACTCCATGGACACTCTTTTTCAATTAGGTAATTATTATTATTATATATATATATCAGATACATCTGGTTTTGGTCAGCCCGTTCGCGAATATGTATCGTGTAGCATGATTTTCTTCTTGTTTACGTCTTTTTCCATTATCTCTCATACTGTATTTCTAACTCTATCGTACCACCGCTAATGTAGCTAAGTTTTCATAGTTATGCACACAAGCGAAACAGATGAATTGGCGCCAAGATGTTAGTTCAGCTAAAAAAAAATTGTTACTACAGAAGGTTTCATTTTAGCGAATTAAAATCGAGCAACACGACAAACTTGTGTTTGACAAAGTTATGATGTCAACAAGGCCTAACAAGATCACAAATAAATTAACACGAAGTACATTTTCAATACACAACTTTATCCTTTTTTATTCAAATCATTCATTAAACGTAAGTTGTGCCAGAAAGCGTTTTATACCACTAAAGATTATGTTGAGGACAAAAAGGCTTGGGATTGAGCAGCTCCAATTAAAAATTAATTTTGTATTTTTTTTTGTTTTTTTGCAATGACAAGAACATTTACTTTTTAATGTATTATATTATTTTATTTTAATTATTATGAATGTGAAGACTATGTGGACCATTTTTTTTGTTTTATTTTAATATATCTTAGTTCTTAATCGTGGTCTGGCAGTTCTAGTAGTTTATGCGGCCTACCCGAATGTCCTTTCTTTGGTATTGTTCGTAGAATCGTTGAGCTCCTTAAATTCTGTGTTGAGCTGCTCGGTTATTGACAAATGCGTGCACTGACTGGACAGGTCCACTCAATCTGGCTGGTTCTTTCCTCAAAATACCATTTCAGACGTCAATCTACATGTTCTTCACATGATCTGACCAAGATTTTTGTCTGGACTTTAAAACCGACTGTGATCTCTGAGTTTGTTTCGGCCTTTCTTCTCAGAGTAGTCAGATAGGAAACGCCGACCTCATCTAGTTTTAAAATATGATCGACATGTAAAAGTGTTTGTACAAACCAACTTACAGAAATAAAATCATTTATCATTTATTTAACATCCACAGAAACATAAATGCTTAAAATCTCCATTCATAGAAAACATTATTTTCTACTCACGTGATCACTTTACTATCTTTCTAACTCTCACGTATCACAGCTAGGTTTACATACTTATGGATACAATCAAAATAGATAAATTGGCAACAATATTTTAGGTCAGTAAAGAAAAAAGTTTTATCTACGACAAACTTTCAGTTATTCGAATTGGAATCGAGCAACGAGACAAACTTGCGTTTGACAAACTTATCTTGTCAACACACCCTAACAAGATCATAAATAGAAAAACATGCCAACACGACGTACATTTTCAACATACAACTTTATCTTCCTGACTTGTACTATTATTTATTCTGTGCTGTAACACAAACCACGCACGCGACGAAATAATTCGGGCACGCCAATACAAATTAACGAATCTATGTACTCGAGCCTAATAAAAGATGCATCATCTAATTTGCAGCAGCAAAATCATTAAACTTACGAGTGTCGAGTGGTTTTTACTGACTTAAAAAAAAAGAGGTTATCAATTCGCCACGTATGTATACAATATTGTTGGAATTGCACAATATTTACATATGTTACTCATGTGTGTCCACGTATACCTCCTAAACTAGTTATCGGATCGTGATAATTCTTTCTTTTCTCTTTTTATTGGATTAGGTATTTCTCAACTTAGGGAACAGTACAAGTTTTATCAAAATCGGTTCATCAGTTTTCAAGATATGGAACAAACAACCGAACTTCAATACTTTAGGTACTTTACTATAGACTTTGCTAAATTTTAGTGATAGCGTACTAAAACTAAAAAGAGAGAAATAAAAACTTTTTCACAAAAAATAAACCAACTTCTAAAGCAAAACAATATAAAATACCGACATCACTTTATATTGTTTGTCTTTGGTACCTTTTGTTTATATCATTTTTCAACACCGAGTTCAAAACGAAAGTTATTTTTGCACTTTTTAATGTTTTGCTTTAGAAGTCCGTTTATTTTTTATGATATTTTTTTAAGCAGAGTTTTAAGCTTTCAGCATAAAGTTTTATTTTCTGTACAACTAGAATAGAATAGAATACTCTTTATTATGTACACCATATAAGTTACAGAATGTATAGACGAAGAAAACATTACACTGGGTGACACAATGGGCGGCCTTATCGCTAAAAGCGATCTTTTCAAGACAACCTTTGGATGGATTTAAAAAAATGAAAGGAAAGACAGTACTGTAGGTAGTCTTTGGTGTACTATTCATAAATAAAATAAATACATATATATATAAATCTAACAGTCAACATTCTGTGAAGGTACGTAATCACCACATTGGACTTAATTTTGTAAAAAATGGCGCGGGCACCTATATATATATACAAGCTTGGCATCCCTGACATATACACAGACACATAAATGCGTTAGATTTGATGGCCAGGGATTAATTCAGGTATTATACGAGGTGAATTCTGCCTCGTATATTATTACCGCACAGGTGCATAAGCGCCTAACACGTAGCCACAAATGCACCTGCCAAGCATGATCATGATTAGTTTGGTCTATTTGTTTTATTGGTCTGTAGAAGTAGATGCTGGAATATTTTGATAGGATTATTTCAATTAGTGATGCGTAACTGTTGTGATTGATAAATTGAACTATTATTTAATTTATGCTCATGCGTAGGAGTTCAGAACTTCTTCAAAAGTTCAGACCAAGTGTTGTCATTAGTATTATTTATAACTTGACCCTGGTAAACCAGGGTCAAGTCTACAGCCAGCCTAAGTGGAACAGAGTCTCCAGCAGGCTTAAATTTGGCAACAAAGCATTCTCACATATCGGTCCACATCTGTATGAGAAAGTCAATGACAAACTAAAAATGCTCCCCATGACCAAGTTTGGGTGCAAAAAACAAGTTCGGGATTGGCTACTAGGACTTACCTATAACGAAACAGAAAACCTACTAGCAATTTAGTGTTAACACACCATATGACCATACACATCACTGCATACACACATCCACATACACACTATAGCATAGACTCCATAACTTACGCTTACACCTTTAGTTACATTTCAGTTTGCATTTGATATGTCTAATCAAAAATCATATTATTTGTCGAGAGAGACTGGATTCTGCAACACAGAGTATCCTAGTGCAGGATACAGTGTCACATCTTAACACTGTAACGCTCTTTTATGAATCAATAAACATTATTTAATTTATAATACTTGTCATATATACATAAGTCTAATGTAGTTACTCGGGGACAGACCGTGAATTTGTGGGGCCTTGGGCTAACTAACACTAAGCTAGCTAAGCGGCCTAAGTTGGAATTATATGCAGTGTACCTACACTGCATATAATTCCGACTTTTATGACATAAAGCGTTTGATCGCTATTGTTGTTTGCTCTTGCAAAAGATACGTAATAAGCCTGCCGGTCACTAGTTTCAGAGAATATCTTCAAACATTTAATAACAGTTTTTTGCCAACTTAGGCCGCTTAGCTAGTTTACTGTTAGGACCTACCATACCTGTGGTAGGTCCTACACAATCGTTTGCAAATCTCTCGCTGTTTGTCAAATGCAATAATTAAAAAAAACCGCCAACAACTCTAAAAATTCTGGATGGAAGAGCAATTATTGCGCAAAAATCGCTATCGTTTTGCTCTTACAAAAGATACGTAATAAGCCTGCAGGTTTCATAAATTATTTCACTGTTAAAAAGCTACACTATTCCTGGGTGTCACAGGATATGTTTTATGCCAGCAAAATTTACAGTTCTTGTGAGACAGGACTTGGTAACGCAGCCGTGAGTGTGATTAAATTGGGCGAAAGTTTACACACACTAAGATACTAAATTAGAGGCCAACCTTTTTAGATTAATTTATAAAAGATTTCATTAATCACTATTAACTAACTAACTATTAAATAAAATCAGGACCGTTAGTTTAATATTCTATTACCATCCCTAACCAGCAGTCTATAAAATCCAAATTACCTGATCAAAGCCTAAAGAAATCGTGTTTAACGATTATTAGAAGGACTTTTTTCCAACTCCAACCCAATTATAGAATGGAATCGGAGTAAGAAATCTAGGTATTTTTAGGGTTCCGTACCTAAAGGGTAAAAACGGGACCCTATTACTAAGACTCTGCGGTCCATCTGTCTGTCTGTCACCAGGCTGTATCTCATGAGCCGTGATAGCTAGACTGTTGAAATTTTCACAGATGATGTATTTCTGTTGCCGCTATAATAGCAAATACTAAACACAGAATAAATAAATATTTAAGTGGGGCTCCCATGATATTTTTGCCGGTTTTTTGCGATAATGGTAAGGAATCCTTCGTGCACGTTTTACCTTTAGGCTTCGAGGGCAAATTTTTGCCTGAATTAAAACCATAATGCTTCGTCGCAGTCGGGTAGAAAGAGAGCTCCGTGAAGAAGGTTCCACGTGCTGAAATGGCTGACTTAACCATCTTTCTCGGGGAAAGTTCTGTATACACGAAGCTAAAATCCCAGGTTGCTATATGCACTTTCATGATGTCGTATCTATAAGTGCGAGCACTGTTGTGGTTTCTATCTCCGAGTCAACTGAATTAGTGGCAATATGCTAGCAGTAATCTATACTAATATTATAAAGCTGAAGAGTTTGTTTGTTTGTTCATACAAACAAACAAACTCAAACGCGCTAATCTCAGGAACTACTGGTTGGAATTGAAAAATTCTTTTTGTGTTAGATACTTCATTTATCGAGGAATGTTATATAAAATCACGCTACGACCATTAGGAGCGGAGCATAAATGAAAAATGTTGCAAAAACGGGAACCTTTTTGAGAGCTTCGTTGCATGCGCTACGTAAGCTAAAGTTACGCAACATTCATGTATGTATTGGTAGGTAGGGTAGGGTAGGTAGGTAGCCAGTTGATGGGAGCGAAGCCACGTGGGACAGTTAGTGCATAATATACATTGTGTCTTGTCTTGTCATCAACACTGAAAATCAGTGCCCCAACTGTCTAAAACAAACTACAATAATAAAACAAAAGAAGCTCGGAATAAAAGCGCGTAAAATAAACATCATTTGTGATAATGAGAAACAGTTGACGTAGGCGCGGTCAAACAATCGAATGTGTGGGTAGACGGTAAAATGACGAATGTGTAACCGTTTGAGGGTTATTGTTATTGTCTCTTCGTTTTGTGGTTATCGTGGTGACGTTTGTGTTTCGTTTGCTTTGCTGGAATCGGCTTTTGGGTGTGGTAATGTTATTATGGAATGCAGAGCAGTAGTGGCCCAGTGGTAACGGCCCCAACTTACGTGTCGCAGGTCGTCCGTTCGAACCCAGACAGGCGCTTTACTTTGTGTAATTTTTTTCATCACCACTGCTCTAAAAACGGTGAAGGAAAACATCGTGAGGAAACCGGCATGTCCTAGAACCAAAAATTCGAAGACCTGAGACATCCACCAACCCGCACTGGGCCTGCGTGGTGGAATAAGGCCCATTCCCTCTCTCGAAGAGAGGAGGCCTGTGTACCAGCAGTGGTAATATTAAAAGGCTGATAATGATAATGATGATGATGAATGGTATTATAAGTATAAAGATGTGGCCTTGAATGGGGTTGTGCTAACTTCTTTGGATAGATATTGGAGATAAACTTAACTTTATGGGCCGCTGATTTTTGGCACGGGGAGGGTGGGGGACAAGGGGGAGTGGTTTGGCTACCCACCTGTACGATCCCCACCACTCGGAGCCCCATGATTATGGGGTTCCGTGGGGTGGGGATGTTGCAGGGGGGTAGCCCCCCTACAACCCTTCACCTCCCTCCCTCCCCGACCCTCAAAACTATGGACATTTACTAAATTTTTTGTCTAACCTGAAAACTTTATCCATGGATATCTCCATAACCATGGGGATCCGAGTGGTGGGGATCGTACAGGGGGTAGCCAAACCGCTGCCCCTCCCCCCTCAACCCTCCCCGCGCCAAAAATCAGCGGCCCATAAAGGAAATTTTAACCGATATTGGACAAGTTTACGTAGATATTATGTGTATGTTATAAAATTTACGTATATAATGTCATCAAAAGTCGACTCTGGCACAGCAGCTGAAACTTATTATGAGAAGAGATCATATTTTCACTAAAATCTTACTTTAAAATTGAATTTATGGTCACTTGTTAATAAATTTACCTATTACTGATAGACGAAGTTTAATAGTAGTTTATACAACGATCATATAATAGGGGTTATTAAAACACGAGTGTGGGTTTATCACACGAGTGTTTGAATACCGAATTATATGCCGTTGCATACACTATTTTATCTTCACTCAGTAGATATAAAACAAAAGTGAAAACGGATGAAATATGTGGTATGGCAGGAGTTAATAAATTACTTTACCACGACAGATTACTGAAAAACGGCATCTAATAAACAAGTAACAAAAGCAAGGTATCATTATTGAAACTAGGTTTTTAGAATCCGTAGGCTATATTTTCTTCTTCTAGAAAAACTTTACATATTCAACTTTGATTGGCTCAATGCCTACAGTGAAACTTAATACAAGAGTCACACAACGCTAGTACATACAAACGCAGCACTAGACTGCACTATAGAAATAGGAAACCGACTGTTAAGCCGGTTGTCGATTTGTCTTGGAGATTCTCCCCAATTATCCACGCCGGTCACCTGAGTCGGTGCCAAGGTGTGAGTAATGGCGCCAGTCGCTAGCTGACACATGTGATGTAATTTTAGATATACTACGAATGCTCGTAGTTTTGTATATAGTGGGAAAGGTGATGACAACGGTTTTATGAGATGAGTGATTGTAATTCGGGATAGGTACAAGTTGAGTAATATTGTAATATTGTATAAATCTTTTCCAATCTACATACATATTTGTAATTTTATTAATAGAGTTATATTTAGGTAGTTATATTTTCGAGCCGTATGGGGTTGAAACTCTTGGTCCGTGGGGTCCGAGTGCTTACGCTTTGTTTAAATATTTTTCCAAACGCCTAGTTGACACTTCGCGTGACCCAAGGGCTGGCTTTTACCTTGGACAGAGAATAAGCGTTGCCATACAACGTGGCAATGCTGCCAGTCTTTTGGGTACATTACCAGTGGACAACGATGTGGAGGAGTTTTTCGACGCCATATTTTGGTTTAGTATATTTTTAGTTTTAGTTAGTGAGTAGTTTTTGGTTAAAGTGTATATATATGTAGCCTTAGTTATTTACTGTATATACTTTTATCTATGTAAATAAATGACATCTTTTTATTAATTTAGGTAATTTGTGATTTTAGAAATAAACATGTATTTATTTATACATTTGATAAGGTATAAGAATTATGTTATGCAGTATGCACATTGTTTTCTTAAAACCTACGTATGTTGATTATCATATTAGAGCAACCCCACTATATTTTTTTTCTGTGGCAACCCTGTCTCGATTACAGGTGGTCAATCTCAAACATTTTCAACTTCTGATAATCTTTTCTGTTGTACACAGCTAAAATCTGAAGCGAATGCGATGCCCCACCGGTAATAGTTGAACAGTCAACCCGAGAGCAATAAATGTTACTTAGCACGTAGATACGTTGTTTCTGTCCCTGTCATTCAACTGTCAAACTAATAGAGTTGAAACATGTCTAAGTCAACTCGACTCCACCTCGAATCATCAAGTTGTTATCTATAAAAAAAAATCAATGGTATTTTTCTCCGTTGTAATGGCGACTGAATCGAATTGAGGTCCGTTAAATTGAAAAACAAGGCAAAATCTCAAATATTTTTGCTAAAATGCGTCTCTAAATCACTAATATGCATCCTTTTCCTCAAAGATAATAACAGAAATAACTTCCCTTCTTAAAACAATACGCTAGTGACATTCCAAATCACACTGTAATTACAGTTTCCCATTACGGAACATCTTGGAGCCTTCAAACCTTTGATCTATAGAACTCGTCAACGTATCTAATGTCGAAGAGAGTATGGTCCCGATGGGAGCTAAGCGAGGAATGAACGAGATGAGGAAAACTGCGAACACAAAGGTGAAGGTAGCGTGACGTATAGGTGACTTATGGGCAGAAAGACGTATAGAACGGTCACTCAAGCAATATGTCTCCAAATTTCCCACAGGTAGAACTTTGACCTAGTTTTTGTAAAAGAAAGGTAAATACTTAATAAAACTAATTGAAACTATGTCCAGCAGTGGACGTTTTTCGGATGAAATGATGATGATTAGGTAGCTATTCACTTTTCATTTTTCTTTGGTTGTCTTACTTTAACAACACAATCATTTGGGAAAAGGCTGGCCGACGACAATTTCCTTTGTCTTATTATTGAATATCAAAATCGGTGGAAATTACAGTTCAATTTCGAGCGGAGCGAAACTAAGCGAGAAATTACACATCTAAAGCGTAGTCCCAAAAACAACAACTCGAAACCGCTCAAATAACAAAGAGACCGCGATCGCTCTTTGCAGCGTTGAACAAACAATGCGTGAGCTATTTAAATATCTCGTCGAGCAATATGAAGCAATATGAAGTAATGAGTAGAGGATTCTAGTTCATTTGTTCAGTCGTAAATTCTGTTACACTACATCTTACTTTACTGGAATTCTAATTTTGTAATGTACTTCGTATTTTGAAATAAGAACGTGGAATTTCGTCGTCGTTTTTCCACGTATACATGTGGAGGCTGTTACTAGGTAGTACTGATACTTCTAAATTCAAAAATTAATGATTTATTGAAAAATAATGCTTCCTTTTGATAGCAATGTCTATCTATGCCTCTGTAAGTAGGTACTAATTATACAAGTAACTGCTTTTAGCAGGAATGCTCATACTCAAAACTAAAACAACACTAACATCGATTAAATACTTATTTCTAGAAGATACAATCACACATACACACATAAATTTACGCCTTTTTTCCAAGACAGAAACTATAGAACTAACTTCATTTACGCTTACACATTTAGTTATACACGCACGAGGGTCATGAGAGAGTATTGCGCACCTAGCTTTTCTAAAGAACATGACCAAGATACAAAGAGTTGACTAAAACGTACATTATTTCACACAAAAGGCCTTCAGGAAAATCATCTATACCGAGGAAGGTTACCACAAAGTCATTATCCATAAAAATGAAAAAAGGAAAAACCCAATTTTATTTTTCATGAGAATTACAGCCACTCATATCAATATCTCGCTCTTACAGCAGGGCATTAAATTGTGCGTAAAAGATATAAATCAAATATGAACGATTTATTCCTCCTTCTCGAAATGATTTTGGTCATCCCTTGCTCAGATAGCTGTGAAAGCGTTCACGCATTTTATCTTAAGTATTATTTAATGGCTGCGATAAATTATAAAATGCGTTGAATTTACATTCTGTGAAGTGAAGTCGGTTTGGAATACGGATTAGGTAGATATGTAGGTGATTTCCTTTGTTAGAAAAGGACGTACCTTTCATGGAAGGAAAGTACATGCTATACCAAATTTTTTGTTCTACGTTTATTCTTAAATCTTAGATTGTAGGGAGCCATGGTTTCATAGAATACATTCTACCTAGGTTTTCTTAACCATATGAAAGAAAGAAATAAAATGTGTTTAACTGTCACAAAACGACATACAATATAATTACATGCTTATGCTAATCCCTTAACAATAGTATTAGTAGTACTTAAATTAAGTTAGTAAAGGCGCTAAATAAATCAAACAATAATAACAGTTACTACCTAAATTTTGTATAAAACAGAAAACAAATAGGGTGAAAAAGATGCTAGGCAGATGCATGTCGTGATTGTGGCAAGAAGGCTTCCACTCAACATAATGCTGTGCCGCATTCAGTGGTCGCATATAGGGATCAGCTTCAAGTCTAATTGAATGCGACTAGATATCAGTATTTCGGTTTCATGGAAAATGAAGAGCTCACAAGGTCGCAAAACTTGTAAACCAAACTGACAGTGAGAACCACTAATCAAAGTAATAAATATCCAACAGATTACCAAAATAAGTATCATATTTTATTTCAGCCTAATCGTGCAAAAAACAAACAAAATGGTAATAAACTTCATACAAATTAAGCGATAAAATTCCACATTACAATAATTTTAAAAAGCTGTCAGAAACGACGATTTAATGCTCTCATATATTTTTAAAGCCTGCCCTTTATCCCGAATAAGAATCTTATTTGTAATATTAGCACAAAAACCTCATATGTGGCCTATGTGGGTCGTACTAATTATTTTATTAGGCTGAAAGTCGGTCGCGGCTTCCAAAGCTTAGGGCGGCCCACTACCCGGCTTATTTAATAAAATAATACTCCCGTCCAAAGGCAAAAAGAATAGATAAGTGAGGATACACACGGATGAATTATTTAGAGAGAGTAAATGAAATATGCTCGGTGTGTAGAAAGGACGTGAATTATGGGAATAAAATGTATTTTAGCTGTTGTGTGGAAATTGGATAAAATGTTTTTTGTTTATTTCGTGTTCCTCGTGTAAGTTTTAAGCAACTTGACTTACTGTAGATAAGGATTGTTATCGTTGTATGATGATATAAATTGGATTTAGAAAAAACCGGCCAAGTGCAAGTCGGACTCGCGCCCGAAGGGTTCCGTACCTATATCAAAAAAAAACGGCAAAAAAAAACATATTTGTTGTATGGGAGCCCCACTTGAATATTTATTTTATTCTGTTTTTAGTATTTGTTGTTATAGCGGCAACAGAAATACATAATCTGTGAAAATTTCAACTGCCTAGCTATCACAGTTCATGAGATATACCCTGGTGAAAGACGGACAGACAGACAGACGGATCGCGGAGTCTTAGTAATAGGGTCCCGTTTTTACCATTTGGGTACGGAACCCTAAAAAAAAGGTGAAATTTAAAAAAAAATTGGTGCTGAGTAATATTTATAGTTTCTTAAAGCTAAACCTACAAGATATAATTAGGCTTTAAGAAACTATAAATACCTATTCCTACCTATTTTTTTTTATTTGAGACGGTTTGCTCTCGACTCTAGTCTAGGTGAGAGGTGACAGAGTCCAAGCCGACAATGGAGTGAGTATTGTGTTGTTACTTGATTTTTAATTGGTTTTAGTTTGTAATTTTTAATTGATTTCATTTAATTTTAAATTTTGCAATGTAGCAACACCTCTAATTTTTATGTATTTTTGCACATTAGTACCATGGCTGAATCACTAGCCTCCAAAATACAGTCCTAGTTTGGGATCAGCTAGCATCATCATGATAAGTGTTACCTTTGTGTCAAATAAACATTTTTTTTAATTATTTTATTTTAGTTAAACAATTTGGCTGATGTGATTCATCATCAAAAATCAAAATCAAATATTTTTATTTTACATAGGCCTACATGGGCACTTATTAAACGTCGACAAAAGGTGCACGGTTCGGGTTAGTCGTTTCCTATGGAGAAGAACCGGCAAGAAACTCCATGGTTACTCTTTTAATTTTTTTTGTTTACAATATTTCCATGTTACAGCATTAGTACTTGGATATGGGGGGACAACGTAGGCCCGACAATAAGTCGTACGAAATTGAAACAAAAAAATAAACAAAAAAAATAATGCACGAAATAAAAAGTTAACAAATGTTAACAATCATCTAGAAATCTAGAAAGCCTACAATGTTCACACATTCACAATAGGTAAAATAATCTATACAAAGGTAAAAAAAAACACAACACTAAATTTAACATGTGGCACAAATACTGTAATCAGTGCTGTAACTATTCTTAGCAAAGGGCTATAATGATGATTGAAAAATATTGTAAAAAGTCTAATTAAAAGAGAAAAAAAATGAGATTGAGAATAGTTAGAGATATCCATATATTTGTGCCGTTTATGAGTTACCAGGGAAGCCGCATGCGCAGAGGGTGTCAAAGCCAAATTTTTTATCTTCAACGTAGTCCTTGATTTTATAATATGCATTTTTAATAAGGACACGTTTGATGTAGTTTTTGAACTTTCCATATCGGTCAGTTCTATAACTGACTTAGGCAACTTGTTATAAAAGCGTATACTGTTTATAAGAAAAGACTTGCTAGTTTTCGTTAATCTGAATTTGGGTATTACAATTTCGTGCTTACTGCGTGTATTTAAATTATGGAAGTCACTTCTAGTTTTGAAAAGCCCTCGATTTTTGCGGACATACAAAATACATTCCAAAATATAAAGTGAAGGTAGAGTCAGTATATCGATCTCTTTAAATTTTTCTCTGAGGGACTCGCGAGGACCCATTTTATAGATCGCGCGGATTGCCCTCTTTTGTAAGATAAAAATTGAGTCAACGTCTGCTGCTGACCCCCACAGCAGAATGCCATAAGACATAATACTGTGGAAATAAGCATAGTATACTAGTCTAGCTGTGGCTACATCGGTTAACTGCCTTATCTTCCTTACTGCATAGGCAGCCGAACTTAACCTGCCCGAAAGAGTTCTAATGTGTGCGCCCCACTGCAATTTTGAATCGATAGTAATCCCCAAGAATACAGTTTCCGTTATTATTTCAAGATTTTTGCCGTCAAGATTTAGATTTAGGTCACGTTGAGGTACATTTGGTAAAGAGAACTTTAGACATTTTGTTTTTTTCGCATTCAGTAAAAGATTGTTAGCTGCGAACCATTCCGAGAGAACAATTAGACTTTCATTGACATGTAAGACATCCGTATCTTTCCTATCTATTTTAAAAATTAGCGAAGTATCATCAGCAAATAGAATTATATCCGATAATTTGGCCATCATAAAAGGGAGATCATTAATGTAAACAAGAAAAAGGAAAGGGCCGAGAATTGAACCTTGGGGCACGCCCATTTTGACTAGAGACCCGGAGGACGTCACCCCATTAACATTTACTTTTTGCTGTCTGTTTGATAAATAGGAAAGCACAAGATCAGCAGCTTGTCCTCGAATTCCGTAGTGTTGTAATTTACAGATCAGTGTGTTGTGGTCGACGCAGTCGAACGCTTTTGACAGATCACAGAAAATGCCAATGGCATCCTGGGATTTCTCCCAAGATTCCAAGATGTGGCTGATGAGTTTTACGCCCGCGTCCGTTGTCGACCTACCTTTCGTGAAACCAAACTGCTGACTATGCAGGATCCCATTTGAATTGAAATGAGACAACATCTGGTCCAGCATGATTTTTTCATAGATTTTACTCAATGCTGGTAGCACGGATATAGGTCTATAATTAGAGGGATCGCTCTTACAGCCTGATTTGAAAATTGGTACTACTTTACTGTGTTTCATTAAGTCAGGAAACGTGCCGCTGTCCAAACACTGATTGAATATGCCTGTTAGGACAGGAGCAATTGAGTCAATGATATCTCCAAGAACCCTAACGGATATCCCCCATAAGTCTTCAGTGTTTTTTATATTGAGACTTTTGAACGCGTTTTTAATTGTATCAATGCATATTGGTTTAAATTTAAAGGTTGGTATGTCTTCAGTAAAGTATTCCTTAAGAAGAGCTGCTGCCAATTTAGATGAGGAGGGAAGTGACTTCGTAACCTCTAACGGAATGTTGGTAAAGAAATTTTCTAATGTCTCAGCGACTTCTTGCTTACCAGAAATGGTTTGATTAGATATTTTCAAAGATAACTCATTCTGATCGCGTTGTTGTGTCTTTCCAGTTTCTCTATTAATTACTTGCCACACAGTTTTTATTTTATTTTTAGAAACACCAATTTTGTTAATTATTATTTGAGATTTTGCTTGAGCGCATACTCTTTTGAATATTTTGGAATAGTTTCTAACATATGTGTGGAAAACTTGATCGGTAGTCAAAGATTTTTCGTAATATAAATTATATAAATTATCTCGGCTTTTTCTTATGCCCACAGTGGCCCATTCACTAAATTTCGATTTGTAATTGTTGACTTTAACTGTTTTTATAGGACACGTTTTATTGAATTCTTGGCAAATTGTAGAAAACAACGTGCCGTAATTTATATTGGGGTCTTTTAAATCAAAACTGGCGTTGCAAAGGTTGCTAAAAACATTATTATTAAACGAATTTAATTTATGTTTAGTAAGAGGTCTTAATCGAATTGATTTAGCTAGGTTATTTTTTTTATCTGACTCAAAAGATACTAGCTGACCAGTATGGTTTGACCTAACGCCACTAATTAAAAACGATTTTTGTTCTTTACAATTAGTGAATACATTATCTATGCACGAAGCTGAAGTTGCTGTTATTCTTGTCGGTTCATTAAATAAATATTTTAAGTTAAATGATTTGAACAATGAAATGAGCTTACAATTTTCAGGTGAATTGACTAACAGATCTATATTTAAGTCACCACAAACAAAAACTAATTTATTATCTCTGAAAAGTTTACTTAACAATTCTTCCATTGTAATTAAAAACAATGACAAGTTTGATGCTGGTGGTCTGTAAACACACAAGATAGTATGCCCCTCGACCTCTGCACATGCTACCTCACATAAGCGATCAACAGAGTAAGCAGTGATATCCTTTCTTTCCTTATATTTGAGATGACTATTACAAAGTATCAGGGTACCACCACCCACTGTGGATCTGTTGTACGCGCTGGCAACTGAAAAATTATTTACATTAAACAACATCCTATCTGGTTTTAACCAAGTTTCACAAAAACATAAGATATCCATGTGGTATTTATCTACTAACAATTCCACGTCTAAAATTTTGCCGGAGAAGCGATTTATATTTTGATGATATAGTAAAATATTACTATACGTCTTCTCTATTGTCGGCTGAAATCGTTTAAAGAATCTACAGTAGTATTATCAGAAAAACTGGATAATACTGTTAAATCACTAAACCTAGTCTCAGTTAAATCATCAATAACTGCGTGTATATTAAAAGCTAACAATGTAGCTAATAAATGTCGACTATTTTTGGGAAGAAACATATGATCCCGAATCAAAACAAAATCACTAACAAAATTGTTGGTGTCAAAAAACAATAAACGGTCACTATGACGACAAGATAAAATATGCATCAAGTTATTTAAACTAGAAATGTATTCATTTGCCTGAACAAGTAACTTGTCAGAATAGGGCAATGCACATAATATTAATTTGCCTAATCTTAACTTAAGTAGGGTGTCAATACCATTAACTATGTCCCTTTTTGTTACACTAAGGCTATTTCCAAATAGAAGCACTACAGTATCATCATCATCGTCATCATATCAGCCGAAAGACGTCCTCTGCTGGACATAGGCCTTCCCCAAGCGTCACCGCATTTATCGGTCCCGTGCGCCTCGCATCCAGCGAATCCCCGCAACCTTCACCAGGTTGTAGGTCCACCTGGTGGGAGGCCTTCCAACGCAACGTCTTCCGGTTCGCGATCGCCACTCTAGAATATTTCTGCCCCATCGGCCATCCATTCTGCGAGCAATGTGCCCTACCCACTGCCACTTAAGTTTGGCAATTCTTCGGGCTATGTCGATAACCCTGGTTCTCTTGCGGATCTCTACATTTCTGATTCGACCACACAAGGAAACTCCAAAGCCCTGTCCATTGCCCTTTGGTTGACTGTAAGCTTTCCGATGAGACCCATTGTGAGCGACCACGTCTCAGAGACATATGTCATCACTGGCAACAAACACTGGTCTGATGTGATTGGCTGCCTGAAATGAATCGATCTGCCGAGTCTTTTCTCAACAATGTTGGTGTCGGCATCCAGTATAACCAGAGTACCAATATTTTACATCGAGCGACTGTTGCCGAAATATCATCATCATCATCATCAGCCTTATAATATTCCCACTGCTGGTGCACAGGCATCCTCTCTGTGAGAGAGGTAATGGGCCTTAATCCACCACGCAGGCCCAGTTCGGTTTGGTGAATGTCTTCGAATTTTTGGTTTCAGGACATGCCGATTTTCTCACGATGTTGTCCGTCACCGTCGTGGTGGTCGTGGGTTCGAACCAAAGCGCCTGCCTGGGTTCGAACCCATGACCTGCGTAAGTCGGGGCCATTACTGCTCCAACGGAACTGTCTTGCCGGAATATACTGGCAAATAAATAAAATTACTTGATATGTACAAAAATCTGTTGGATTACTTAGTATATATTTGTGTTGTTTATCCTTCAAAAACATCCGGCTCCTGTTAGTTAACCAGTTGTTGAAAAAAGCTATACGATACACTTGGTTTCTCGACGATATGAGAAACCAAGTCAAGTAATGTTTTAAAATCTTCTGAAAGCCCACCTTTGTATTCTAAAGCACCTACGAAGTCCCAGCAAACTTAAGAGGCTGACGAAACCCGACAGTAATTAGACGATCCCATCGCGAACATCAAAGCCGATTTTATGAGATACCCAACAAATTGGATGACTGAGCCATCTTTTATGTTGATCCTGTAACGCAAGTTTGAACAAGTATTTCGCTAATTTGATTTTAATAAAATTTTAGTTTAATGAATTAGGTGACGGGCGTTTGAATGGAACGTTGATGTTTATTATTTGTTTGGGTTATTGATAGTAAGTATTTTGTATTTTTCCTTGTTGATTAACGCTCAAATTAATTTATTCTTCTCCAATAAAGTAGTTAAATTACCTTAATTCTCTTAAGTAATTAATATTCATAATTAAAAAAATTAATGGTTTGTACAATGTTACTAAATATATAAATTATACGAAGTATATCATTTATAAAACAATAATTATAATTCTTAAATTCAATTCTTTATTAATAAAACAATATAAACTTACTAATACCTAAACTTATCAATAATAAAAAAAAACACAATAAAGACTCAGTGTTCTTCTACCCGACAGGGTCCATAATTGTGACTAATATAATTATTTCCCTACCAACTACGTAATGTATACTTATGGTACGCAATAAAGATTTGTCAATTGAATTGAGAATTGAAGTACCTACAGTTATTGCCAAGTTTTCTTTTCTAGTAATTTTGTCGCGAACGTTTTCCAATTACTTGGCGTAACTTAGAGAACCCACAATCTGAATAAAAATAGTTAAACCTAGAAAAAAATATGTTAAAATTGCTGATTTCCAAATTAATTTTATGCTTAGATATTTCGATAATCATTGCACAACTAAACATTTCTAAATGCGCCCAAACACACAACGGCTGCTCAATTTCGACAAAATAATAAACGTAGACAAGTTTTTCTTACGCGTCCCCCAATAAGCTCTCTGAAATATAATAGTGTTGTCGATACCACATCCTGCGACTGTCGATAGGTGGCCGCTATTTCTGGCGAAGTGCCAAACCCGACCATTCCCGTGTCAAAATAAATGGCTCCTTTGTAACTTTTATAATACTCGTTGTGTCATAAAATAAATGAGTTATTTTAATCGCAGCGTGTTTCTATGACAATTAAATACTACAGTATATTCTTGTCACTTTCTGCGGTATGCCTATTAATTAAGCTCCTGTTTTAGTAAATGTGTTCGTTTTTTTTGGATTGTGTATGTTATTGTGACGTGATTAATGTTTCTCGCGTTAATTATACATATATATTTTGTTGTTATTTTTTTTTTATTGTTAATATGTATACCTGGAACGCTGTCGTCTCCCTTCTTGGAGGTGGGCGCTAATGGCCGCGACACAGTATTCCATACATATGCGGCTGTTAACGAACTCAAATTTTGTAAACTGTTTTCTTGTTCCAATAAATACATTTGATTTGAATTATTTGAATGTTTCTATAATTTTTTGTTATTAAGGCGATGAGGTCATTATTTTAAAGGATGTTTTGACTGTCTGCTATTTGTTTTAATCTTAGATTTGATCCGATACGGCATGTTAAGGTTGCACTAGTCGACGCGCGACGGCACGAACTATTTTGTGCGCGGGGTTAAAATGTATGTTATCTCATCCGACAACATGTGCGAAAGAGATAGATGCTGTTATGAGCAGTATAGCACTATCTGATCTCCAGAAAACAGATACTGGGTAACATGAAACCCTTTAGCAAGACCAGTGTCAGCTTCTCTGACCTCTGCACAAGTACTTATGATATACAAGCTTCTGCCAGCGTCTTCACCTGCGTGAAAGTCGAAAATTATCCCGAGGGAACGTATTCCTAGGATAAAAAAGTATCCTATGTGCTATTTCTGACTATAATCGATCTCTGTGGCAAATTTCATCCAGATCCGTCAAGCTGTTTGAGCGTGAAGAAGTAACAAACATACAAACACACTTACAGACTTTCGCCTTTATGATATTAGTATGATTAAAAAAAACAAAAGAAGGAAACTGTACATCCGTACCTAATAATTCGCAACACAATAACAACATGCATTAGCAGTCGGTACAGCACCATTGTCAACTACATGAATCATGATTCTATCACATTGTGGTCAGCTGTTCTGAGAATCGGCACAGACGGAGCTCCATTAGGAACAATAAAAGGAGCTAGAGGTTAACCGACACCGCGTTTGTTTTTAAATAACAAATCGTTTTGAAAATGGAAGATTTCTTAGAAATTGAGGCGGTGAGTTTGTAAATAGTGTTAGAACAGTTTGTATAAACGTTGTTGGTAACTAAAACAGTGAACAAGTAAAACGTCCAGTCTCAATTTTTTCAAGATTGAGCCTGTTTTAAATAATGAATAAAAAACCGGCCAAGTGCGAGTCGGACTCGCGCACGTAGGGTTCCGTACCATTATCTCAAAAAACGACAAAATAATCACGTTTGTTGTATGGGAGCCCCACTTAAATATTTATTTTATTCTGTTTTTAGTATTTGTTGTTATAGCGACAACAGAAATACATCATCTGTGAAAATTTCAACTGTCTAGATATCACGGTTCATGAGAATCAGCCTGGTGACGGACGGACAGACAGACAGATGGATTGCGGAGTCTTAGTAATAGGGTCCCGTTTTTACCCTTTGGGTACAGAACCCTAAAAACATACAGTTTTTTTTAAATTACATGCGTACTTTAGTTTACTATTAGTTATTATTTCAAAGAATTTACGCGACACTATCAATGGGTAATATACAGCGTGTTAGTCATTGATATTTCAAATATCCAATGACTACATCGTTTTTTAGTTTTCATCAAAATCAGCCTCGTGACTCGGTTGAGTGTTTTCCGCTATTTCTTATAGTTTCAGATTTGGACATACCCACTGCTTGGAACCACTTGAGAACAATTGAAAATTAAAATTCATCGTCAAATATTTTATCGGTACCTAATTTGATTATGTTCTAGGAGACACCACTTAGTTATAAGTGACTGAGTAGATAATTTTAATAAAAGTAGCAATTTCAGAATTCTTAAACTGAAATAACATGAATTCCATTATACTAAAATAATTTTTACTGAAAAAAGTAAAGAAATAACTGACATAATTAGATAGTCACATTACTGAAATAGTCTTGAGTTTCAGCGTATTCTAAATGTCGCCAGGTCTTTGAAGACATTTCTGAAATGTCAACCTAACAAATTAATGTGTGGGCTGTCATTTAGATGACACATTATAGTAACTAAATATAAAAAGGTGTTGAAGCAAAATAGAACAAGTAAAATTTCAAAATAAAAAAAACCGCCGACAAATTTTGATTACATGCTACATAATTTAACTAGTATATAGTAGATACGCTTCGATCGGCAATCTATTGAACACGTAATTATGACACGATATATTGTGAAAACACCCCGATTCAAACAGTAAAACGCGTATAACTTTTGAACGGCTAAGCCGATTTTAGTCAAACATATTATAGCTAAGAACACTCTCGACAGAATCACTTTTCAAACAAAAACAACTAAATCAAAATTCGATTACCCGTTTGGACGCTATGATGCCACAGACAGACACACAGATACACAGCAACACACGTCAAACTTATAACACCCCTCTTTTTCAGTCGGGGGTTAAAAAGCAGATTGAAAAAGCAGATTGTACGAGGACGAGCAAAGACGAAAATGGATGGAAAACCCGAGGGGCAATATATTCATGTCTGTAAGTTGCATGAAACTGTGTAATTCGCTTGCATCTCATTGTGACACCAATCAGACTTTATTATGGCACAATGGCTGGTAAGCAATTTGCACACTTTTATGCAAGTCACTACAGCCAAGTGTATTTTCGCCCTTTTTCGCAAAATCTATTACCAACAATGCAGTTGAAGAAAAATACTTTGTCAAACACAATTTCCGCAGATGAACAAAAATCCTATGAACATAGTTGAGATTTCCAAAGGTAGATGAACTATGTTCTAATTTAAGGTTGGTAACCCTAAATCAAAACATAGGTCTAGCACTACCCACGAATAAACAGAAGGTGAAAATGAAATTTTCTAAATTACTGTTTAGAAAGCAAAGCACCCCGCTGAATATTCCCTGTATACTAAAAGTTTGGTCATTAAAGTAATTAGTTTATTTGAGTAAGAATAACTGTTTTAAATTGAATTTATTGGTGGATTAACAACATTATTTTTGTATTCTTTACATGGTGCATAACGCAGCAGCATAAGGTGTAAGCTGTCCTAATGTATTTGTAAATGTATGTTTTGTATATAATAAAGAACTTGAATATAAAACAAAGCAATTTTAGAGAACAGGTAATTGGTCTCATCATTATAAAAGAAACGGCAGTTTGAACGAGGACAACTAAAGACATCAAAATACATAGTCTAGCTTAGAATGTCCACCTTTTTTGAAGTCAGTCTATCATTATCGTCCATAAATAAAATAAAGTGTGCAAATTAAAATCTTGAAATAACCGAAAAACATTGTTTAGAACGTTCCCCACCGTTTTGCTTGAAAGTTTGGTCGTTAAAGCAACTAGTTGAGTCGAGTAAGAGTAAGAAATGTTTTATGAATGTATAATTTATTCATTGGCGGTTATTTCGCACAAATTCACACAAATGGTTCGAATTTATTCGTCTGACAACATCGAGCCCCGTCTGCTTCGAGTGATTGCAATTATTTTTCACGTCTTTTGTGATTCGTAGTTAGTGTTTATCATTGAATATTGTTTGCTTTTGTATAAATAGAAGGTTTTTATGCTGTTTAATATTAAATAAGCAATTATTTTTTCGGTATTTACCTTACGCAGGATAATGTAAATATAATCAATAGATTTTTTCATACAAATCAGCAATACACTATAATACTTACTGTGCTATACAAACTTCCATCTCTTACATATTTAAAAATCACCGGCTGGAGTATTTCAAACTGAACTTTTTACTAATGACATCGAATAAGCTGAAATTGTACGACATATTTCGGTACAAATTATCGATATTTTCAGTCAATGGCAACACTTTAACTAAAATGACTATAAAATTACAGAATTTCAAATTGAAAATGGATTAAATGTTACTACCATGCCATTGAGTTTCAAATTATAAGTGCCTTGTTTTGAAATAAAAATTACCCGTACTATACCAGATCGCGCGGTAGGTCACCTATGCGCTGGACTAACCAAGTGAAATCCGCAGTGGGAGGCCGCTTAACTGACTGCGAAAACAGTCCACCAACAGGGAGAGACGGCGAGAGATTGTGCGGAGAGCTGTGTCCGCATCTTACACCGACGTGGACGCCTCGACTTGACCACGACCGCTCTGCCAAGAGTGAAATGACAGAGAAGAAGAAGACCTGTACTATTGTACGGGTAAAAAAAACAGAAGAAAAAAACGTGTTTTCTTAAGGGTTCCACATCCCTAATCTAAACAAAACATATACTAAGTTATCTTGCAAGTAAGAAGGCTTACACAAAGAGACATTTTACCAACAACAGTAATTTCTCAAATGCCTAAATTTAAGGCATTGATCATGTGACATTAATTTGTGCATTAAGTTCTCTACTCAAAATTAAAGTTTTGAACTCACCATAAATCTTCGACCACTGCGCCGGCGGTCTCCAATCCGGGTAATGCTTGGGAAACTTCTCCCTCGTCCAATACGTGTGCAGCACCATTTTGTACACAGTCATTTTATCCGGGTTACACACATCTGCCTCTGCAGCGGCCGCTGCGGCCAACGCCGACAGCAACATCACTAGTAACAACCGCGCCATTTCGATATCGGCTATCAACAACGTCACAACACTAAGGCATAGTGGTTGATGTCACAACATTTCACCTTTGTACCTGTAAAGAAAATAATTTACATGTTAGTATAACTAATAAATTGGAGTAAATACAGTTTTAATCAGGGTGACTTTTAATAAATTCATTGGTAATAAATATTTCAGGATGTAAAATAACTCATGATTATAAAAAAAAATTACTATGGAACAAATCTTGAAAAGTAAAGAAATCAGATATTCCCTATATTTTGTCGAGTTATGTAAACATAAATGTACGTAATAATATAAGTACCTACTACGAAATATGGAATAAAATAGCCTTTTTCATATTTCAGAAAAAGTATCAAAATCATTTATTTTTTATTTCACATAGGCCTACATGGGCACTTATAAAACGTCGACAAAAGGTGCACGGTTCGGGTTGGTCGTTTCCCATCGAGAAGAACCGGCAAGAAACTCCACGGTTACACTTTAAAAAAAAATGGTTTGATTTTACAATATTTCCAGGGGACAACGTAGGCCCGACAATAAGTCGTAAAAAACTAAAAGTAAGAAATAAGCGAGATCTATGTCATAGAAAAAGTATTTTTTTATTCATGTGAACTTTTACCTCTTGAATGATTTCTAAACTCATGGGAAACTGTTGAAGACTTAATATAATAAAATAATCAATATTTAATAATAAATAATGCAATTTTCGATCGAAATTTTAGGCACGTTTGAATTCACGCGACTACAGTACTGCATAAAAAAGAAATACTTAACAAATAATTTAATTTCCAACAAAAAACACCTATATAAGTACAATCAATTTCAACACTAAATTTCAGCCCCCTCATATCATGAACATTCAACACCTACATTTTATACCTCCATGTAGCCAATGAATGAATGTGTATAGTAAAATAGTTCTCTGTCTGTCTGAGACTGGGTGAATGACCGGTCTATTTCGGTCCCTTTGAGGTGAGATATTGGTTGAATCTCTCGGAACTTTTGACGCGTGTCCAAGTTTAAGACTCATGACTTTAAGGTGTCTTATTTTTCTTCAGGTATTTTGTGATCAAATGGTATTCGACTTGAGAATTTACGATGTTTTTTCTAGAGAATACGAATATTTTTGTTTAATAAGAAGCTTCATGGTTTTTATACTAACTTATTGATCTAAATGCCTTTGGAATGTGTTAATTACAGAACAATAGGTTAATTCATTATCATCATTACAACCAAAAAACGTATACAACAGTTGATATGAGGCCGAGGCTTATGTCCAGCACATACATACGCCTTGGCGTCTCTCGTATTTATTTAAAACAAACTGGCACAAAATAATTGTAATAAAAACGATACACCGATGTTGGGCCGGCTTTGAAAAAATACGGGAATATTCGTGACGAATATACATAGTACACTGTAGCTTTTGTAAACTGTGCAAACTATAGTGACTGGTAGTGTAGTCAATTTTTATTGTGTGCGGTTATTTTTATGGCCTGCTTTGTTTATTTACGTTTTTTAACTGCAACATGTTTCGAACAATGAACGTGCTTTATGTAATATAGACTTTGGTAATATGAAACCATTGTAATACACGTTTTTTTAAAACAAGTGCCACTTTTTCGACTAGCCAAAAACTCCATAATTTCATTGCCTCCAATTGAAACCTAGCTTGTTGAGTTTCATAAGTGCCGATGAAGTTGAAATAAAATAATTTCCAATGGAATGCAAGAAAAAGTAGTTGTTTCGTAGCATTCTGAACTAAGTCAGATTACTATTAATTGAGTATTTGGAGTTATCATCATCAGTAGCCTTATAATGATCCCATTACTGGGACACAGGCAGCCTCTCTGTGAGAGAGGTATGGACCTAGTACGGGTTGGTAGATGTCACATGTCTTCTAGTTTTTGATTCCAAGACATGCCGGTTTTCTCACGATGTTTTCCTTCGCCGTTTTAAGAGAAGTGGTGATGAAATAATTTACACAAAGTAAAGCGCCTACCTGGGTTCGTAAGTCAGGGCCATTACCACTGGGCCACCACTGCTCTGTTTGGAGTTATAAACGTTTCAAATTCTACTTTAATTCCAAATTTTGACAGGTTTGCACGCTTTCAATTTGACAACTATTCAACTTCGAATACTTAATTCAAAAATCGGGGGCAGCTTTTAAGAAATACGAGATAAAAAGATTCTGTTTTTGATATCCTCTACAGAAAATCTGTATAAATTTCCTCGATAAAGGCGACATTGTCTAGTTATTTCCAGTACAACAAACCGAATCGCCGGTCATATTGACCCCAAAATTCCGACAGCCTAACAAACCCTAACAAAAACAATAAGCCAACCCTACAATGCCGTCCGTACACGAAATATCCCGAATTGGGCAAAAATTTCAACCTCTCAGTTATCATATTGAGCGATCATAAATATTCGCTAGCCCGTGGGACCGTGGGACGTTGGGACCATGTCTGTGAAGGGTGTCAGGCTCTTTTTACCAATATTTTGCCAATATTTCAAAAGAGTATGTGCTGACGTGACATGACGTCAGCATACGGCCCTTTATTTCGAGCAGGCTACTCGTTATGCGTTCCACGTTTAAAATAAGAACAGTTAGGTTGGTGTTGTATTGTGTTGGCAGTGTAAGGGTTAATGTGAGACTGTTCGAATGGTTTTGTAGGGTTAGCAACTTCAACTAAAAGTGTCATTTGAATTTCACTTACTTATGTTTGTAAAATAAATGTACCGTGCACCATTATTGTTATACTCAATAAATTGATCGGTATCTTGTCATTTATTGAAATTAATTGAGGTTTTTTTTTCCATCGGCATTGCGACTGTATGACTGGAGGAAGTTTCCTTCGAAAGGACTTCGAATATAAGGTTGTGCTTCAGTAAGTTTTCAAAGAAATTATCGACAAATTCACGTTCAAAAATAAAAAAAGCATGTCTGTGACTTTAACTATAATTAAATGTAACAAAAAAAAAACCCAATCCGTTTTACAGGACATAAAATTCAATGGATGTTATATCGAATCGACCTGCGTAACTCTTTATTAAGCGCCACGTACAAACGACTGAGTTTATTGGTTGTAAGAAGTGTAGGAACTATTCGTTGTAAATTGGGTTAACATAGTAATTATAAGCCGATCAAGATTTGCTAGTCAAACAGGTATATGTCTATGTGAAAAAAATTCTGTGGGGGACTGATTCTCCCATATGATGTATGTACGTGTGATCCCCCACATCCAAGTAACAATTGCTGCGTGTCGCGGATTCGATACCCGCAGGGAACAAATGTGTTTATGTGCTACAGATAGTTGTTGCTGTCTGGCTGTTTGTGTATTCGAATTTAAATATTTGTGAATTACCACACAAGGAATTTATGCACGATACAGGAGAAACTTCTAGTGTGGGTCAACGATTTAAAAAAACCGTCAAAATGCGAGTCGGACTCGCGCACGAAGGGTTCCGTACCACTATCGAAAAAAACGGTAAAAACAATATCTTTGTTCTATGGGAGCCCCACATAAATATTTATATTATTCTTTTTTTTTTTTTTTTTTTGTCTATAGTCTTGCGCTTGACCACTATCTCACCTGATGGTAAGCGATAATGTGGTCGACGGTGAAGCACGCTTGCCTAAAAAAAAACCATTCACTCTTGACTTAAAGACCTTCTAAGACATTCTGTTTTTAGTAATTGTTATAGCGGCAACAGAAATACATCATCTGTGGTAAATTTCAAATGTCTAGCTATCACGGTTCATGCCTAGCCTGGTGACAGGCGGACAGACAAACAGACATACAGACAGACGGACCGCGGAGTCTTAGTAATAGGGTTCCGTTTTTAGCCTGGTGACAGGCAGACAGACAAACAGACGGACCGCGGAGTCTTAGTAATAGGGTCCCGTTTTTACCCTTTGGGTACGGAACCCTAAAAAAACACAAGATGGAGAAATGTGCTGCATCAACGAAATACAATTACAGATTGAAATACATTAGTTAGGTATGTACTTGTTTAAACTTCATGTAACGCAAAGTTTCACCCCCTGAAAGATTTTCAATGAATTAAATGTTTCCCGTATAATTTGCCAATTAAATCGCGGCCCAAGCGTTTCGATATCGATAACACGTAATCACCTCACTATTTTACAGTCCTTTTCAGCGAACGTTAACAGTTCCAAAGGAATTAACTCGCGTGATTCGAATATATTTCAGGGGTCGTAAAATATAGGTATTTTATTGAATTCAATGAAAGTGCTTACTAGTTCACCGACTGAAACTGGGTTTTGTGAATGGAATGTTGTTCCGTGTTTGTATGTAGGTAAGGGGTTTATAGTGGGTACCCTTTCAGATCTCAATAGAGTAGTTTTGAAAGCTTCGAGAATTTTCACTCTTAGGCAATCACATTTTTATGGCGTATTTTTTTTTATTATTTGATTGGTTTAATAGCTCATATCAATAAGATCATCAAGGTTAAGCAACGCTTGACGAGGTCGGTCAGTGGATGGGTGACCATTTCAATATACTGAGTTTCCTCCGTGCCTCGGAAAGCACGTTCAGCCGTTGGTCCCGGCTGTCATTCGAAGATCTTTGACAGTCGTTACGGGTAGTCAGAAGCTTGAGATCTGACACCAGTCTTGCCAAGGGGTACCGTGTTACCCAGTTACTGGTTTTTGGAAGTCAGATAGGCAGTCGCTCCATGTAAAACACTGGTACTTAGCTGCATCCGGTAAGGCTTCCAAGCCGACCCCGATATAGTTGCGCAAAAGGCTAGGCAAGATGAGATCAGTAAAAATGATAATATAAACCTTGTTTTTTATCAAAATGTGTATTTAGATATATTTTTAGATGGAAATAGGTTATTTATGAAATAAAACATATTTTAAGTCCCATGCAATAGCGGGCGTACAAATCTACGGTATGGTAATGGTAACTATGTCGCGTCTTAAGGTTACACTAGTCGAAAATTCTTCCATACAAACGTAGTCTTGGGATTATTCCGCTGTTTGACAATGTACGTTCAAAATAAAAATTGATATCAATTTGTCATATCATTATCTAGCCCTGTATGGAAGCAAAAAAGTAAAAAAATAAAATATTTGAAAGTTATGAGCTTCGAAAGTTCCACATTTCGACACTAATTTTAACGCATTTTTGGGCGCAAATAAATACCATAAGAAGACAGAAAATTGCAAAACGGCCTCCATACAAGGATAGATTAATAGTTCAACAATGCAAATAATGTTATTTTGAACAGATACATTAGTAGTTTTTTCATGATATCCAGACTGCCAAAGGTCTCTTTATAAAATTTCGCGCGCTCAGTTTCGTCCTTAATCATTATCCATTTCGCTACAAATTTGCAAAAGTGTGTATTCGTACGCGAACTAACTTTCTACTGCTCATCACAGCATCTATCTCTTCCGCACGTGTTGTCAGTTGATATAAAATGCATTTTAACCCCGCGCACAAAATAGTTCGTGCCGTCGACTAGTGTACCCTTAAACACTGTTTGTGTTAACAAGCGTCCACAGAGATCCATACAACTCTGATGGCTCTGAGTGTCGACGCACGGTTAATAAACCTCCAGGACAAAAAGTACTATCAGTTTTCTCACATATACAGAATGCGTCTGACACCGACGCGAAAAAAAAATCCATGGATTCAGTATTATGATTTTGGACCATAGTGTGGAATTTTACGTCGGTATTTACCATATTTTTGAAAAAGAATCTGCATTTTTTTACTGTTATCATGTAAAAATCATTATTCCTATCTAGCTCGGTTAGATTTTTAATTATTACAAAAAAAAAGGATTAACCTATAAGGCGGCGTTGACCTATCGTGAACTTAAGGCAATCAGCTGATAGGTGAGCTATTGAATTTTATTTTCATTGCTGTTTTTGAAAATAGGGATTTAATGATAAATTGAAAAACATGTTTTTTTTAATAGGAGAAAGCCTAAGAAAACTTCTAACACCAGGAGTCCAGAATCATGTACTAAAACAACGGTATTTTTTTCACGTCGGTGTCAGCCACACCCCGTATTTCAAATTGAAGCCTGTCAGACAAATAAAAATATTGATAGGCTGGCCTATCGCAAGGGACCTAATGCTGGCATTCACAGACTGTGGGTTTATTTTTTTCATAAAATGAATTATTGCCACGATATTATTATATCAATCCTTTGGGGATCGGTATGTGAACGTGACGACCATATTGTAACAAATTACATTCTATTTTTAGAAATTCAGGCCCAAATTCTTGAACAAATTGATTTGAGTCGAGAGTGGGGGTACATGTCTAGACTTAAATCAATTTGTTGGCGTTCAAATCTGTCAGTGAATTATTAAGTGCCATTATGGTAAACGAGTTATAGGCAAAAATATACATAAGTACTTAAATAGTGGGTATTATTTTCTGTCTAGCCTTTTTTTCAGTCTAAGTAGATGCAGGAGACTACTACTATTTAAGAGGAGAAAAGAGGACTTTCAAAGTACTTCCAACCCGATATGGTTAATGATTAAAGGGGATTGGCCAATTTCTATAGCATGCTTCGATCAATAATGCACTAGCCGGTGAGCGCTTCAAAAACGGGCCGAAAAATAAGAGCACAAATACGGTCCTGGTCTTATTTCAAATTAGTATGGTCCAATCATAGCCAACGTTAGGACGTAAAAAATGCTGCGGTACGAAGAGAGTGCAGATAGAAAAACCCAATAACACTTTGCCCGATCCGGAAATTGAATTCACGACCTCAAACTTAGCAGTAGCGCTAGCGACCAATGAACCAACGAGGCAGAGTCGGTTGAATTTTTACCCGACTGCCGAAGGAGGGTAATGTGTTTATCAGTCTATGTATGTATGTATGTTTGTTCCTATATGACATTCTAGAGACCAAACGCGTTGGCTGATTTTGATGATTCTTACGTCAATCGATTTTTCTTAACCTTGCGATTGTCACTGGCTACATTAAAAAAGGAAAGTATAAAAATGGTGGCTTCAGCCATATTGTGGGGGCCCCTATATTTATTTCTTCCAAAACCATCGTGTGGGGTTTTAAAAGGGGATTTCAAAAATATGTTACACATATGTTTAATTTGAAAAAAATAGTCAAATAAAAAGTTATTAATAAAAAAAGTAAATTCAAAAAATCTAAATGAACGATTGCGTGAAGCGAACTTAAAAGACGTAAACAAGAAGAAAATCATTCTGTGCTATTTTTATCGTTCAAAATACGAGCACACAATGTCACCATCCCATTTCGTTACAAAGTTCCAAAAGGAAGATACTACGTAACTAAAGATCCAACCTTTAGTCGAGTAAAGTATTAGTTTATTCTCAAAAATAATCCTATTTGATCCCTCCACGATACAAATACTCGGAACTTTAATATCCCGTTTTAAATACTTAATTGTACTTCTATGTTGTTGACACTATTATCATAATTTGGAGTAAGTTTCAAAGAAGCATTAACTTGAAGATCGCTTTAAGATGATTTTAACCCGACTTTGCTCTGTCGAGACCACAAAAGGTCTTTTGAGATATTTTCTCTCGATTATAATTTTCTTTGGCTTGAGGCTTTTTAAACGAGAAAATTTTGAAGCATTTTCCTGAATCACTCACGACATTTTTGGAGCTTCATTAACTCTGTTCTGGTTGACATTTTAACGAAAATTTTCATAATCTTTTCAGGATGTTGATATTTTTTACTGAATGGTGAGGCAGCTTATGACTTTTTGTTACTTCGGCGCAGTTTGTTGTTAGTCTAACAAATGGTAAAATAATTTACTCTTCAACTTATTTGGCCATTTGTGATGCGTTAACGCATTTTACTGGTGTTTGAAACCATTGGTTAGCATAATATATAATAACCATTGGCTGAGTTAACTACGCATGAAAAAAAATGGCCCTTAGAATGATTGAAAGTTGGTTAGACTCTGTATACGTGGTTCGCTGTTGCGCCATCTTTCATGGATTGTCGCAACCGTGATTTACTGCTATTAGTTGAACTATTTGATTGATTTGATTACTAGATTTAGTGTCAGTGCTTACTAAAACTGTGTTGTACAGTCGAAAGATATATGAACAATTTTTTGAGTAATAAATCTATATCTATACTATCTATACTAATATTATAAAGAGGAAAGATTCGTATTTTTGTATGTTTGTATGTAACGAATATACTTAAAAACTACTGAACCGATTTCAAAAATTCTTTCACCGTTGGGAAGTTACACTATCCCCGGATGACATAGGCTACTTTTTATCCCTATATTCCCACGGGAACGGGAACTACGCGGGTGAAACCGCTATCCATCCGCTTCCTCGAATAAAGAGATTTCTACAAACATCAAAGTTGATCACATTATTAAAGCTTGCAATAATAATACCAGTGTCAGCTCCCTAAGATTGATAATAATATATATGTCGCATCAAGGCTGGCCGATAGATGCAAACCATCGGGAAGTCAGGATGTATTCCCTTAGGTTAAGACATCGTGTGTGGGCAGGTAGGTGGGTCAATCGTGAAAATAAAATCACACAAATTATTCGATACACTGAGTATATTCAAATCGACACAAGTTACATTCTTGCTTACTAATGTTACGGATCGACACTGATTCTACGACGTCTTAGCTCTACTCTAGCTGTCAGTACACTTGCCATATTCCGCACCACGCAACTGCTTATAAAAGCGCGCCAATGCGTAGTTGCTATTGATTGCCGCTAGGGGCGTGCTTGTGATTTGTTTTGACGTCCGTACTATTGACTAAACCCGACATATACAACTCTCGTTAAAAAAAGATTTTAACTTGCCAATTTTTTTTCACAAACTTGTGACTTTCAAAAGAAAGAAAAATGTGTTTATTGGCATTAAAAAAAACACCTTAAAAAATAATCGAATCTAATTACATAATCTATAATTATCGCTAATTACCAGCCCTAATTCTAACAATAACCACCCCTAATCCACCGATACTACCCACTTCACAGTAACACGAACCAATAACATAATTCTAGTAATTCCTCAGTTTATTATTAATCCCATTCCTGCCGCGCCTCCCCTGAACTCTTGTCCAACTTGTTTCAACTCCCCCTTCAGTTGTTTTTCATCGCACTGCTCCCGGGAGGGTTGTAATTCGATTAAGTTATTGTTTTATGTCCTATCGTCTGGAACTGGATGGTGTGTGTTTTGGTTCATGCAGGTCTGGTGAGATAACGGCCGGTGGACAGAAAAAATATTATTGCTTCTGCTGTTTGTAAAGGTACCATAGTTTGATATAGTGCGTTAAGACGTTAGTCTTGGCTGTCATTTAAAGGAGTGACAGAGATGTCAGAAAATCGAAACCAGTCTTGCCAAAGGGTACCGTATTACCCAGTTACTGGGTTGTGGAGGTCAAATAGGCAGTTGCTCCATGTAAAAAGTTGTTAAATGACTTGATTTTTTGTTAGATATGGCACCTGAAGTTGTTATATTACTTGATTTATTGTTAGATAAGGCACCTGAAGTTTTTATATGACTTGATTTTTTGTTAGATAAGGCACCTGAAGTTATTATATGACTTGATTTTTTGTTAGATATGTCACCTGAAATTGTTATATGACTTGATTTTTTGTTAGATATGGCACCTGTAGTTGTAATATGACTTGTATTTTTTAGATATGTCACCTGAAGTTGTTATATGACTTGATTTTTTGTTAGATATGGCACCTGTAGTTGTAATATGACTTGTATTTTTTAGATATGTCACCTGAAGTTGTTACATATGTCTTGTTTTTTGTTAGATATGGCACCTGAAGTTGTAATATGACTTGTTAGATAAGGCACCTATAGTTGTTATATGACTTGATTTTTGTTAGATATGGCACCTGTAGTTGTTATATGACTTGATTTTTTGTTACAAACGGCACCTGAAGTTGTTATATAACTTGATTTTTTGTTACAAACGGCAACTGAAGTTGTTATATAACTTGATTTTTTGTTACAAACGGCACCTGAAGTTGTTATATAACTTGATTTTTTGTTACAAACGGCACCTGAAGTTGTTATATAACTTGATTTTTTGTTACAAACGGCACCTGAAGTTGTTATATAACTTGATTTTTTGTTACAAACGGCACCTGAAGTTGTTATATAACTTGATTTTTTGTTACAAACGACACCTGAAGTTGTTATATAACTTGATTTTTTGTTACAAACAGCAACTGAAGTTGTTATATAACTTGATTTTTTGTTACTAACGGCAACTGAAGTTGTTATATAACGGCACCTGAGGTTATTATATGACTTGAGTTATTCGTCTTTTGTGCACACACAAGTCAGTAGTGTTTTATTTATAATTAGAGCACTATGTAGATTAGGAAAAAATAAAAAAAATAAAAAACAAAGGTATAAGGTAAAAAACGCAAACTCTCTAAGGAGTTTGTTGTTTCAAAATCTGTAAGGAGTTTGCTCAAAAGCTTATACTAAAATTCTTTTTACAGTGTCTTGATAGCGCCCTTTAGTAATATATAACTACAGCTGCTATCAACAACACTTGTTTACTGTTTATGATTTTTCCTCTTTAGACTTTTACCCAAACCTGTCCCCCTTTCATCCGCCATGCAATATTTTCTCATCCATTTCCAAGCACTCCAACTGCAACGCATTATCCTAAGTTGAACATAAATTCAGAATATTAAAACTGAACAACTCCAAACTAACAAGAACCAACATTGGCACTCGATGTAAGACTGTGCACCGGCCGAAACGAATGGAGCGTAGAATATGTCATTGAACAATAAACTTTATTTCCAGTACAATAGAGCACAACGCACCGTACTTTCAGAAGCACGAGGCATCTTTTGAAGTCAACGTCGATGTTCAAACAACTTTATACCTTATGCTACAGTTATAATAGTGCATTTTGCAATGTTGTAGGAAGTTTTCAGTGTTTTGGGCCTCTCGGTGTGTGCGAAGCCTAAAGGGGCGAGCTCATCGAGATATAACAGCGACTGCCCAAACTTATACTGCAGAATTACGTTGCCACCCAACTCCTAATGAAGTTTTAATAATTCACAGTCTTCCGAAACTGTTGGCTTGTTAACTTGCTCAAGTCAACTCGTGGTCTCTTTAAAATGTTAATTGTGAGTCGAAAAGGCAAATTTCGTAGACGAGATGTTGAGTTTTTGAGTAGGTATTATTTTCTGTTGAAACTAGAGCTATTGAGCTGATGGATGTGCTTTGGTTAAAAGCAATTAAAAATGATCTTAATTAAAATTGTAAAGGTATAAAATTGTTTGTTTGTAGGAGGTAATCTTTCAAAGTCCACATCTGATTGACAATTCTTTCAATGATAGACTACGTGCTATAGATTCGTATTTAACCACCGACGGAAAAAGAGTGTTTGTGTATCTAACTGTGGCATCATAGCTCGTAAACGGATGAACCGATTATGATTTAATTTTTTTGTTTGAAAGGTGATCGAGAGTGTTCTTAGCTATGTTTGATCTAAATCGGTTCAGCCGTTCTAAAGTTATGGGCCGTCTTACTGTTTGATTCGAAGCGTTTTTGCAAGATATCGTGTCATAATTACGTGTTCAACAGATTTTCGATCGAAACGTGTCTCTTACAGGATAAATTATGTAGTTTAAAGAGCATGAAATGTATCGGGGTTATGTTAAATTTTACTTGAGTACAGTCAATTTAAAAATTGTAGATAACTAGCTGTCCCACCCGGCTTCGCTCCAGTCAACCTACCTATCCTACTCTACATATTTGAATGCGTAACTTTAACCGCTTACGTAGCGCATGCAACAACGCTCTCAAAAAGGTTCACGTTTTTGCAACATTATTCATTTATGCTCCGCTCCTATTGGTCGTAACGTGATGTTATATAGCCTATAACCTTCCTCGATAAATGGACTATGTAACACAAAAATAATTTTTCAATTCCAACCAGTAGTTCCTGAGACTAGCGCGTTCAAACAAACAAACAAACTCTTCAGCTTTATAATATCACATAGTAAGATTTGATTGTGGTTAATCTCAAAGATGAATTAAAATCAAATAATTATCGATCAAACATTATTCTGTCTTCATATATAAAACTAAAGGCAGGCCCGACAAAATCAATATAATACTATAAACACACAGATATTATTTACTCTCCACTAAATGATCTAAATGATTAATCAGACTCTGTACATAATCTGTCAATGATAAAAGCTACGTTATGTTCATTTGAGAAAGATAATTTGATTTCCCAACGGCCCTCAGGTAGTCAGCCTGTGTTACCAGATGAATAATTTAGCAACACGATAATTGGTTTATCAATATTATTTCAATAACAGTTGACGGACGAGATGATGAAATAATTGGAGATGTATTTCTGTTTATTTATTTAAAGTTGAAGTGATGGCAATTATTCTGATGTCAATCTTTGATCCAGGTACTTCGATAAGTTATCCTGAATATTGGAGATATTGTTTGCTTTATTTGAGGGCTCTAGTGATTCTAAAGATAATGGTATCATCAAAAAGGAAAACATAGGGACATAGTACATTTTGATTTTGATTTTTTAATTTATTGTTTCTGTTTTTTTTTAATTTCAAATTATTCAATTTATTTTTTATTTAATTTGATGTTTTATTGTAATTTTATGTTCTTTAATTTGTTAATGTTATAAATCTGTTTTTGATTAATTATAATGTAGAATAGAATAGAATAGAATATACTTTATTGTACACCATAAAATTATACACATTTTCAAGAAAAACTTATTTCTACGGGTACAAAGGCGGTCTTATCGCTGACAGCGATATCTACCAGACAACCTTTCAATGTAATGTTTTTGTTGATATTATTAAATTGTAAACAACCAAAAATGTTTTTGTATGTATAACCATAAGGTGCATGTTGTGTTAGCCTGTAAGTAATTGTTGCACTTATAAATGTATTATTATACGAGTATAATTTTAAATGTTTTGTGTAAACAATTGTTGGCTAACCTAAATAAATAAATAAATATCTTAAATTTTCAGTTTACGGAATATCTTTCAAATTAATAATAAAATAATAGTGAATGGATAATCTAGTAATTAATTGGTATTACGATTTTGATTTTTCGTGGACGTTCATACAAAGTTATCGTGCCGTGTAAAATGAGTAACATCATCGGACTTCTTAGATTGTCACGATTATAGTTGCTTTTTCGTATACGAGCTTTGGTCCACGTCTTCACACGTGTGAAAAATGTTTTACAATGCATGTCCTCGAAAAGAGCGCTTTCCAAGCAGCCAAACTGTGCGGAAAGTGTCACTTTTTTTTACTAGTGCTTTTTACTTTCCTGTACTTTTTTAATTTTTAACTCCAACGTCAGTCCGCCGCATAGAGTTTTTATTATTTGAGAAAAGTTTTAAAAATTAGTTAAGTACATATTATCATTCATATAAAAGGTAAAACAAAACTAATACTTCATTTAAGGCGTTTTTATTACTCTAGATTTAGATTTTGATCAATAAATTAATTTTAAATAAGTATTCATTAAATATGTTTGGCAGAATGAATATTTTGCTCGTGCCTTTTTGCGTTACGACGTGACAGCTTTTATTAGTTAATCTGTGGATATGCTGAGCGCCTTTGAATAAGCGCCATTTTATTAATTTCTTGCTTGGTTCAGATATAATTTTTTATTTCCTCGCACAATGCATAGTAAAATGTTGTATGATACACGTGCGTAAGATGATTTCCGACTCGTCTCGATTTATCCACTCACTCGCTTCGCTCGCTCGTGAATAAAAATAGCACTCATCGGAAATCACATACTTCCCGCACTTGTAGCATAAATAACTATTTCAATACACTTGCTCATAAAGTGGCTCTAATTTCACCGCAATTAGGCACATAATGATACCTGTTATCAAACTGTGACTTTTTGATTGCTATTATTCACAAGTAAGTTATATAGTTTTTTTTTTAATTTATTGTTTAGTCTATGGCCGATCGCCATTGTTAAATGCGCGCGCATAGGAGATTAATTTTGCCCGCCATTGTGAAAAAAAATTCACAACTCGTTTTTACTGTTGAAAATGATTTTTTAGTATTATATTCTTCACAAGTGTGTTGAAAAACGTCGTATGATACACGTGTGTATTGATGATTACCGTCCTCAGCTCTCTTAAGACCCTCACCTAACGGCTCGGGTCTCAATGGCGTCTCAGCGGTAATCACCAACATTGCACACTTGTACCATAATGCACTATTATTATCCCAAGTGAACATTATACAAGTACACATATGGCAAGTACTGTTTTTTTATTTATTAATTTTATTTTAGATAGGCTCGCGCTTGACCACTATCTCACCTGATGGTCAGCGATGATGTGACCGACGGTGTAACACGCTCCCATATCGCTTCCGAATTCCACTCCTTAGCTGTACGCATAATGAAAGTATTTCCAAGTGCGTATGGTGCGTACTCTATATGTTAACCCAGGTAATTAACTACCTGTGTGCAAAATGTCATCCAAATCCGTTCACCCGTTTTTACTTTGGACGTGATTGAAACACTAACAAAAACGTGACGAAAAACGCAATCTGTTAATTTGATATGTCGATTTTTTTTCTCTTTTCCAGACCCAGAACCTTTAGTTCTATTTTCAAAATTAAAATTAAACAACTCTCACATATTTAAAAATAGAACTCAACAAACATAATGCAATTTAATCCGTAAATATTCATCGTCCGTAATCATAACAGACAGCCCCTAACAAATTGTCAGTGGAAACTGACCCGGGCCAAATTGCTGACCCGGTTACTGGCTAGAACATAATGAGATGAGCATTGACCACCAATACACTGACGACAGCATTAATCTCAATTTTGTAGGTGTTATGACATGTGACAGAAACACCGTACCACGTATTGCTAAAAGGAGTAGCCTACCTGACAGCCTAGGTAAAAATAAATTTTATTAGTGAAGACGGTTGTCAAAAATCCAAAATGATTTGTTATGACATGTGCTACTGTAACCATTTTAAACTTTGATAAGACCACCCTATTAACACACCCTATATACTCTTAGGCCGTTTGTTCACGAAGCGACACACGACACGATAAAATGTGGTCACGATTCAGAGCTTCATATTATTTGTATGGAACGTTTGTTCATTGCACGACACCGCACCACGCGCGACATGATTTACAAACGGTTTTTTCGGCTATGTCGTCGATGCCGCTATGTCGTCACGACTTTTTTGCGGTGATGATTTAATCAAGTATGTGCTTGTTGACGACACGACACACCGTACCGCACGCCTCCCGCGTGGTTCGTCACTCACGCGCTTATAAAACAATACAAGTGCACTGCAGTGTCGTTGCAGAATCGTTTCTAAAGAACAAACGAACGGATGACAGACCGTCTGCAGTGTGTCGTGTGTTAAAAATCGTTCAAGCAAATCGTCTCATGCGGTGCCTCGTGAACAAACGAGTGCTAAATTGTGCGAGTGACGCTCCTAATTGTGAGAGTGTACATCAATCTATCTATCTTTGGACAAATATTTAATCTGATGGACTGTTCCTTTTGGTCACACCTTTATTGTCAGTCACTTTTAAGGTCTATTTTACAGGGAATAAATATCAGACTTTTAGTGGCTCCTACTGACTAAAATCTTACGTTAACTTTGGAACATTAAGTCGACACAGATTGCGGTACGCCCACGCATTAGATCCCACTACAAAAGGTCACCTACTGAATCAGACTCAAAACCCACGCCAAACTATTTTCGAATAGAATCAACCGCAAAAATAATTTTAATAGTCAACTATTTTTACCAAAAGTGAAAGATACAAAATATTGAAACAAGCCTTCCGTTCAAGTTATTTTCGTTACTTCCAGTGTATGAATTTAATTTTAAGACGTTTATTCAAAGATAAAGGGTAAATATCAAAGAGTTGGCTCAGATCGATTTGTGCCGCTTCGAAAATATCGGGGTGAATCAAATATGTAGTGATCGGTGACAACCATGATGTGCGAATATATTTCAACTTGGAGTGGGGATTGATAAAGTGTTGGAGGTTTTATCAAATATTTGAAAGGATTAATTCCTGTTTGTTAGAGTGAAAGGTTCAGAAGGTCCCGGGGGTAACCGGGGACGTCCAAACGCGCGTTGGATTGAAGGTATCTTCAACGTCTCGGAATACACACGAAACCAGGATGTATGGCAAAATATTGGGAAGGCCTGTTTCCAGCAGAAGATGATTTGAGGGGATGATGATTAAATTTATTTAGTAGCAGTTTTCATTTTGATTTTTTTTTGCAGATTAACACTAAATAAATTTTATTTATTAAATTTTATAGAATTGTGTCACTCAGATAAATAAAACTGTTGCTGGTTTTGCTGACCAATAAAATACGTCCCCATGCAAGTTCTTCTTCCAAAAACATGACCTAACTAAACGTAAACAAGACAAGCAAACACATAACTACGGTTCCCTCCTCTATTTACGAACGTAACTCACGGGTCTCGCACACCCACGCTTTAGACCTATTCATTCAGTGCAAAGTGGGCTCATGAATAAATTATTACACCAGTTCAACTGTACCGTACAAAACGTTGGGAAAACCGTATTGATGTGTGCGATCGCGACGATATTCTTTTTTTGAATGATAAGTTTTTTTTTCGGGGATTTTCTTCTTGCGTTTCCATTTTGTTTTTTCGGTGAGTTATTTTAGGGTGCCTGTAGTTTGCGTTTTCATAGACAAATAAGTTGGTTTGATAGATTATGTAAATCAGATTTTTAGTCATTAAGCATATTTTGTAGGTAGTGAAAGGAATAAAAAAAAACATGCTTTTTAAACTAAACTTCATAGAATATACCTAATAATAGACATGCTACAATCGACAATCTATCGAAACACCTAATTGTGAAACGATATCTTGCGAAAAAACCCAGATTCAAAGAGTAAAATGCGGATAACTTTGTAAAAGGTTTTAATCAAACATAGCTAAGAACACTCTCGACAAAGTCACCTTTCAAATAAAAATCGGTTCATCCATTTACGAGCTATTATGCCATAGACACACAGATGACACGTGTCAAACTTATAACCGCCGATGCCTTTTTCCGTCGGGGGTTAAATTGGCTAACAAATTTGGCTAACTGGATGTTACTACCTACAAAAATAAAATTAAAAGATGTTTAAATACTACCTATAAACTTCTTAACAACAGAATTGATTGTGCACAAAACCGAAAAATAATAAAACAATAACAAATAAAGTATCCCTAAAATTGGCAACCGACCTTGCTAAACACTTTTAACCCAGTGACACAGAAAGTCCAGAGTTTATTTCAGACGCGAATATTCCGGCAAGATAATTATTACGTGCCACGTAACCACCGGATTTCTGTTCCATATTTATTTATATTTCAACACGTGCTTTTCCGAATAAAAAGGTTTATTTTGCACGTGCAAGTAGAGCTACCTGTAGGTCGTTGCCGCTTTAGAATTTGGAATCTCATTGTACCCGAATGCTGTGTCCGCCATGTTGGAATACTAATTTGACAGATGTCTAATTTAAAAAAATTGTTCTTTATCTATAAATTTTTTATCTAGTCTGGGTAGCGACCCAGACTAGAAATGCATTCGGTGATTTGTGATGCAACTAGCGTAGTTGCATCACAAATCACCGAATGCATTTAGCGCTAAAAGAATTTAAACCATCGTTCTATTTCTGTCAATCGTTTGAAGTTGGCTGAGACAGAATTAAGTTTTATATACGTTTAGCTTTAAATCCGTTAAATCCATTTAGTGATTTGTAGTGCGACTGGGCCTTAATGGTACTTAATTAGAATGAAATATTGTTATCAAAACCTGACTAAATAATCATGTTACCACTTAAATGGAGGCAAAATACGAATAGGCCTATTCTCTCTCTCCGCATTGTGACAATGACGGTGATCATTACTAAACCAATTTAACATTGCACGTAGCACTACACCGCACAAAATCAACACTAATCCCTTTCAGTTCGATACACCAAACATTATTGACTGGAATTCAATTTGTCGACTGATAAATTTATCTTTGAGGTTTAGAAGCGCCGGTGGTCGCTAGTTGTCAACGTTCGATGACCTGGTTTCAAGTCTATTTTGGTGTGGACACGAATATCGAGCGGGAGATCACTTGGCTGTAAGCGTTGTTTCCTATGCCTCAAAAAATGTGGGTGACACACGCGATGTTTAGACATTTTTTTTTTCTGTGACAGACTTTTTTTTTAAATAACTCTCCATTTTGCTGCGAAGCAAATATTTTTGAAATTGACATGGAAATAGTACTACGCTAGGGCACTAAGTGTTTTTTGTTTTTTGTCATAGTTGTTGTCTGTATGCAGCAGAATATATTAATGGTACTCAAGTTCTTTAAAGAGTTTGATGTCGTGAAAAATTACGTCATCCCATCATCAGCCTTTTAATCTTCCCACTGCTGGGATACAGGTCTCCTCTCTGTTAGAGAGGGAATGGGTCCAGTACGGATTGGTGGATGTCACATGTCTTGGTTCTAGGATATGCCGGTTTCCTCACGATGTTTACCTTCACCGTTTTTAGAGCAGTGTTGACAAAATAAATTACACAAAGTGTCTGGGTTTGAACCCACGATCTACGGCACGTAAGTCGGGGCCGTTGCCACTGGGCCACCACTGCTCTCAAAATTGCGTAACTGTACGTAATATTTAAATTTTCCGATGGCATTTCGATACCAGATTGTTTTTATGCGAGTATTATAACTAATGTGTATCTTATCCAGCAATATGCACTGGGTTCGCGTGGTGAATAGTGTAGTTGACTGAAAATTAGCTTTTTGTCCATCAGGTAAAATAATAAAAAATATTGGACACGTATTTTTTCTTTTGACACGTAAACATAAAGTGACGACGATACGGTGCGTTGATCAATATCGTGTGACGTCACGGTGTGCTACACTTTATACTGACAAAGTGACGTCATAAGGCCCTACTCCTGAACTTTGATGAGCTTTATCTTTGTCAATTATTATTTACTAGTTGTTCCCCGCGGCTTCGCTCCCGTGGACCACCCCACTGGTCCCATTTTCGGGACTAAAAAATATGTCACTCCTATGTCACTCAGGAATAATGTAGCTTTCTATTGGTAAAAAAAAAAACAATTCGGCCCAGTAGTTTCGGAGCCTATTCGGTACAAACAAACAAACAAATAAAATCTTTCCTCTTTATAATATTAGTATAGATAGTATAGATTAGTATATTAGTATAAGATTTGTTAAAGCAAAACATACGGGTCCAATATTATTTGATAACTTTACTAATGGATTAAATACCATTTTTCTAACCAGGAAACATCTCTATTAAGGCCCATTCCCTCTTAAAGCCTGTGTCCTAGCAGTAGCAATATTAAAAGGCAATGATGGTAATGATGATGATACATACAAATATATCTAGGTTAATCAGTATTTAACACAAACTTTTTTATATATATCAATGTGTCACCAAAGCGGCAATATTTGTTTAAGCTCTGTGTTATAAGTACTATGATGATTACCACCGCGGTCTCAAGACAACTTGTTCTACTGCAGTACAATACCATAAGTTCATACATAAAACGAACAAGAATAAATCACCACGTTCAATCAGTGCATTGGCAAAGTGAACGAGTATCGTCTCTTTACACATTGTAAGTAAATATCGCTTACAGCTATTAACTACAAAGCTGCCACACATGCACTTCCTACATTTTATAAGAGCACTAACATCAAGCAACAAGTTAGCTTTAATGATTGCAATATAAAACGTAATGTGATGGCTGACTATGAAAGACTATCCTCAACGGACTTGTGATATTTTAGCAATTTAAAGCGCTGTCGTCTAATGTTTTGTGGGACTGGAACGCGTTTGACTCATGTAATATTCCACTAACACAAAAGATGGAGGACAGCGCATCCCTAAAATATAACCCGACCAAGTGAACTTGCTTGTTAGTTTACACGTATACTTTGAGTTGATAGAATTTGGGATTATTTATTTTCGATTGAATCGTCGCTATGTAACTTACCTCGAGTTTCTCAGCTCAAAATTATCGCAGAATTAATGTGACAAATTGTCAAGCACGCGTTATCTGCTGTGATTCACATCACATCATCAGCCTATTAATGTTCCCACTGCTGGGACACAGGCCTCCTCTCTGTGAGAAGGGATGGGCCGTAATCCACCACGCGGGCCCAGTGCGGGTTGGTGGATGTCACACTTCGAATTTTTGGTTCTAGGACATGCCGGTTTCCTCACGATGTTTTCCTTCACCGTTTTGAGATCAGTGGTGATGAAATAATTTACACAAAGTAAAACTCGGGGTTAGTAGAGTTCTTTATTTAGAAAATTTATAGCTTCTCGTGACGGGGATTTTAGTAGAGCTGGGCTGTTTTGCCTTTTTGTGTTTAGTGAAGCTCCAACCTTGTAAACTAAGGCTACTTCGACGAAAAAGCAGCAGGGTGTGCATGAAGAGCATGGCATGGCATGGCCCTGTGTGCCCCAATACCTGCAACTAAAGTGATCTATGCGCTGCCACCTACGATGCAGTAGAAGTGGAAAAGTTTTGGAACAAACAAATTTGAATGACTGCCGTACCAGCGACACATGTTTTTTTTTTGTGTGGACTTCAAAATATTTAGGCGTCAAGCAATCGACTTTCAACGATATACTTTGAAAGAAAAACCTGCTCAAAATTACCCCGATGAAATTACTGAAATTCTAAATCCAAATTTTATAGGCTCTTTTACGAATTAAAGAAAAAAGAAACAAAAGGAAACGATCACAAATTATTCAAAGCCGCAAAGTGAGATTTTATCCCTCTTCAACTACTCTTTAACCAGAAAATCATACACGGTTAAACATGTTCAATCCCAGAAGACAAACCACTGAACCCCTCACTTGCAAATACATAATTAATGTAACGGTACAGTAGGCCTAGAAAAAAGGTTGGCTCTAACCGTGTGAAAAATGCGATCTGTGGAACAAGGGCTGGCCGAAAACAAAAGAAAAATAATTAGGTCCCAAAACAAAATCACTTTTTGATTTGAGTTGCTTTTAATAATATAATTATGATTCTATTTTTTTTATAAAATAATGCAATTTATTGCATTAATTAATTTTATACAACCTGTCTATCAGCTTTCAAAAATATTTTATTATTTATCTGGCAAAACATTCGAGGGAAGGTTCCTGTATTTAATATTCGAATTTTAATCTGTCTCCATCTGCCAAAAATACTCCTTTTGATTCTCATGACATAATAGCTTCAACTAGGTACTGGCTGGCTGCTGGTTTGGCCGTCTGTTCAAAATCATTAACATAATTTTAAAATTGTTTGCACTTAAAGATTAATGTTATAAATAGGAAAAAGAAACTATTTGATCACCATTCGAACAAACTAATTCTTCCCCTCCCTAGTTAAAACAGACCCACGCGTTTTTAACCAACGATTTACATTCAGCCCCAGATTACCGAAGTACTGCAAAAATATGAAGTGCCAGATGAAATAGGTTAACAACTGTACCGCAGTTTTGGCATGACATATTTTTTTCGATGAGTGTACGTGACCTATCTGAAATATTCCTAATTAATTGGATTTTTTTATTTATATCATTGGATTGGTAAATATTGAACGGGAAAATATTTTGATTGAGGCAAAGGGTGTGACAGTAAATTTCTGGTTGTACAAGGTGTTTGGCAGTTCGAATGCGGTAACCCTAGTAAAATAAAAATTGTTCACCTTATTTTAAAAAGAGAACACAAAAAAAAATTGGTTTAATTATCTGTGAATGATAATATATGAAAGAAGATTACATAGGACTTGAACTTAACCGAAATGTGGTCGTAGATAGGTACCTACTACGGGTACCCTCGGCCTCATCCTTCGAAAAAAAAAACAGGCGCGATGTTATGTAAGTATTTAGTACTTAAGGCTGATCGAGCTCTGCTTGGGAGAAGATAGAGACAACGTAAACGTTTTCTAAAAATAAAACCTAGCTAGATCGATTTATTGGCCCCGAAACCCCCTGCATACTAAATTTCATGAAAATCGTTGGAGCCGTTTCCAAGATTCAGATTATATATATATACAAGAATTGCTCGTTTAAAGTTATTAGAAGATATATAGATAGATGTGACAGTAAGATGAGATAAGATAAAATAAGATATATTTATTTTGTAAAACATGAGTACAGAATAGAGGTCTTATATTAATATGAGGTGGCAACATATTTTGCCATTTATGGCGTACAAAATTAGTTGCATTAGACAAACAATACAGAAAAGCACAATACCAAAATTTTAATTTAATTCAAAAAACAGTAGTATCAAAACTACATTTTGAACGGCAAACTAAAGAGAAGATTGACAATTTAAGAGTACCCATTTCAATGTTCGATCATAAACTAGTAGGGATAGCCTAGACTAACATTAATATTTTCAATCTTCAACTTCAAACTCAAGAAGTATTTCAAGCAGCCCAATATTCGACATAGCGGTACATCAACAAAAGATTATCTTTTCAAATTGCCCGTAGGCTTTCGCGAACATATTCAATATTCTGGTCATCCAGTCCATTACGTCACCGATAAGATCGCTTCTCCAATCGCTGGATACTGTAGAGGTAGCCGAAAGGTTTCCGTAATTTATGTGAAAATAAAATCGTTCAACCGTCGTAGAATTCATGGAACGTGAATTTTAGGACATTCGGGGATTAAGAGGAATAATGTTGGACTGTTTAATGTCGCATGAAAGGCTTTTAAGGTCTAAATTTACGTTAAAATCTATTGACGCGGTATACGTAGAATTTTCGGTAATTTGCACTCTATTTTTATTGTAACTGAATTTATTTTAAGCTGACTTTATTCACTTTATAAGGGTTAAGAAAACGTGTACCTAAATTACACCCACATTTTACTAGTTATGAATCTAATCAACTAATTTCCCCCTACCTTTGTCATTGGCTAATGCAAACTTCGCAAAGCCAAAAAAAAAAAACAAAACTAATTTCTGGCAGCGGCTTCGCTCGCGTGAAAAGTGTTTTTTCTCAAACATGCTTGGAAATTTGAGCATTATTTTGACAACTTTCATCGAGATGAATCGAAATTGCAGTACTGGCCAAATACATGCGAGCAGCGGCCGGCAAAAGTTGTATGAAAATCCATATCTGTCGTGTTTAGCAGCCAAATAAATGACATAGTAGGTTATTTAAAAATGGAACGATATTTTACTCCGAAACATTGCAACAAAGGAGGTAACTTATGAAAGGTTTTATTTAAATTTGGAACTGGCTTGCAAATAGAAAGCTGTTTATTGAAAAAAAAACAAAAGAACACTTTAACGTGGGAACAATTATTGTTGTTCATCATTGATTTTGACAAAATGAGTTCTAGGTACTACTTAGTTTTAATTTCCGCGCATTATTTGAGAAAAGTACATACAAGACTTGGCCACTAGGCATTGATGAACTTACGTATGTGTGCTTCGGCTTCGTCTCGGGCCACATTTACACGTTCGTCCATCAATGCCTCTTTTGCTCGACTATAATCTATCTCTGTGCCAAATTTCATCTTTATAATATTAGTGTGTTAGTGTGATATAGATATATTATAGTAAGATATAAATATATATAAATACTTATATTACTAGGTTCTGCCAGCGGCTTCGCCCTTAATGTCGAAAATTATCCCAAAGGAGCATATGCCCGGGATAAAATGTAACCTACGTCCTATTTCAGAATATAATCTATCTCTGTGCCAAATTTCATCAAGATCTGTTGAGCCGTTCTGGCGTGATTGTGTAACAAACATACATCCACATATCCATCCAACCAAACCTTCACATTTAAAATATTAGTAAGAAGTAAGATTGACGCGATATCGTTGTGTTATTCAAAGAATTTTCGGTAATTTGCACTCTATTTTTATCGTAACCAATGATGTGATGTCGTGATGGCCCAGTGGCTGAGACCTCGGCTCTCGTGCTTGAGGTCGTGGGTTCAAATCCGGGCAAGTACCAATGTGACTTTTTCAAATTCATGTGTACTTTCTAAGTTTATCTTGGACATAACTGACAACGGTGAATGAAAACATCGTAATGAAACCTGGACTTATATAGTTAATGTAAATCTTGAATAGCTAAGTCAGAGTCATGTATGCGGGTTTCCCAGAGGCGGCTCAATTAACTCTGACAGCAGAGGTGGATACATCCTCTCACGAAAAGAAGAGGTGGAAGATCTTAACCAATTATTTAAGCTGACCTTATTCAGCTTATCAAGTTTAGGTGTACTTATTTATTATATGGATACCTAGGTGCTATGAATTATATTAGCCGAATAGGTACTAAACAAAGCTCTCGAAATATTTTAAATAACTGACTTTCAGATACTGAAAGATCTATCTAAGGGCTGGACTAATAGCAGTTTTGTTTTAATTCACACCTGCTATATAATATAACTAGCGGACGCCTCGCGGTTTTACCCGCGTAGTTCCCGTTCCCGTGGGAATACAGGAATAAAAAGTAGGTATGTCACCCGGGGATAGTGTAGCTTCCCAACGGTGAAATTTTAGAAATCAGTTCAGTAGTTTTTAAGTTTATTCGTTACATACAAAAATAAAATCTTTCGTCTTTATAATATTATTAGTATAGACGTATATATATAGATAAGCCCTTCATTCTGAACTACGCATACAAAAATAATAAAAAGCTGATTTGGTATAAATAATTTCCCACAGTTCAGTGTGCCTTTTGGCATATACCTCCTCTAACAACGTCCACTGGCTTCTATCTCGCGCCATCCTTCTCCAGTGGCGTCCAGCCGTCAGCTTCAGATCATCCTACCATTTTATATGCTGCCGTCTTCTGTTACGATGCCCGTCACACGTGCAATATACCCAGAACCAAATAAAGAGAAAAGAGTTTTGGGAATACTTTAGTTATGCGTACAGCAATGAAGTGGAATTCCCTGCCGGAGTCTTTATTTCCTGATAGCTACAACCTGAGTCTTAAAGTCAAGAGTGAATGGGTTTCTTCTTGGCAAGGAGGCTACATCGTCGACCGCATTATTGGTTACCATCAGGTGAGATAGTGATTAAGCGCGAATCTATATAAAAAAAAAGTTTTACTAACACACTGCAAAGTGAAAATTAACTTCAATTTCAGAAGTCGGTGTTCCTGTTTTCGTTTCTTAATTTTTTTACACCGACCTCCGAAATTGAAGTTATTTATCACTTAATAGTGTTTTTATTTGGAAGTCGGTTGTATTTTTTTTGTGAAAAAGTTTTTTGTTTTCTCTTTTAGGTTACGGTACTTACCTAATGGACCAGTTCTATAGGCTAGGTACCTATAATGCCCAAAGTGATGCCAGAATAGATTAACCCAATAACATGAAACCTAAAAAAACCGCTGGAATGAGAGTATACCAGGGTGAACTGTTTACTCCTGCGTACCAGTGTGATGTATGTTATGAAATGGTGTAAACAATAAACAGACATGCGACTGCAGCCATCCCGAGTGATTTGCCGTCATTTAATTACGAGTTCTGATGTATACCTCCGAAGTTCTTCATCAGATCTTAATGCAATTTAAAATGGGACCACATGACACGCGTCATCTTACAAATAAAAAAAAAAATCACCAAAATCGGTTCAGCGAGTAAAAAGTTCTGAGGGTACACAAATAAAAAATAATACAGTCGAATTGATAACCTCCTCTTTTTTGGGAAATCGTTTAAAAAAACAAAAGGAGCTAGGCTTTCCTCCAGAGTTTAAAAAAGTTGTTGAATTGATTCAATAGTGAATTATATGACATAGAGCTCACGAGATAAACCAAAGAGCTAATCCTTTCTAACAAGCAGCATGAACTCGGTTAAATCTGACTTTATACCAGAAAATACAAATCGCGTTTGTTCCAAACTAGACTAAAATTAGGACCCAAAAGGACTGGCAGTGCAAAGCAATTAAACTTCGCTTCAAAACTCAAACTACAGCTTTAGTTTACCTACTACAACGAGATACCAGGCTTTGTTGAATTCCAAATGTTACAAATTATTCACGTTTAGGCTCTGAAGTGAACTTCTTTCTATCTGAATCGATTTCCACTTCAAAAACTTTTCATTCGGTTACTTAACTCTTGTTCGAAGACAGTTTCTGCTTTACATACCCTCCTTTTCAATTTCGACTCCCAAACTACACACTTACTATCGGAATCCACTTACAACTTCAAACTTCACCACCAAAAAAAAACTTAAGGGAATATACAATATAAATAAAAGCGCTGCGGGCGCTGAAACCGAAAATTGATATTTTCCTCGTGCGCTTCACATTCACCGGTACGTTTTACAGCTAAAGTCACTTTCAATTTTCAACGTAAAGCGCTTTATAGCTGGCTGGAAGCGTGACGGGCATAAAACCTCTGGAGAAAAAGCCTCAACTTGTCTCTATCTAGTATCTATGTAGAAGCTGCGAGAGATTTTCCGATTTCCTAATCCTAATGAAACACGATTTTCAACGTTACGACTTTGTGTTAAAGTGTAAAATACACCGAAGACGCAAATATAAAATTCTTAATCTTGCCAAGTTATTTCATTTTTTTACTTGGACAGATGTTACCTAGATGTAAACGTGGAGTAAAAGTTTCCGTTTAATTTTTTATGACTTTCGCAAATTAGATTGCGTAGGTAACGCCTTTGCGACAGTTGATTCGAGTTCTGACGTCACGGGGGTGTTCCATTTTTAAAAGGTTACAACTTTGCGCATTCTGAAGTTACAATAAAACTTTTTTTATGGTTGAATGTGAGGTAAAGGTGAAGTGAATAAAATTTTTACAAATTAAAAAAGCGAGGACTGTAAAACTTTTGATACAAAGTAAAATTATAATGGAGAAAGTTTAAATATTCAAGCCAAGCCAAGCTTCAAAATAAATGTTTTATTTAAGAGAATGTTTACCTAAGTGCATTCATGCGTACAGCGTAGTAGTTTCAAAGTGAATTTTCAAAGGCATTTTGACCCTTAGAATAGAATAAGAACTAGAATATTTTTAATAGAATTCAATTTTTTGGATAGGGAAGACTGTAGTAAACATGACTTGTGATTAGAAGTAATTAGAATGATTTTGGAAAAGGGGGTACCAGTGCGAGATGGCAAGATGATCTAAGATCGACGGCGGGCGCTGCGTGGAGGAGAAAAGCAAAAGATCGTGTACTGTGGAAAGGGTTGGGGGAGGCCTATGTTAGTGAGCAAGACACATGATGTCTGATATTCTTAAAAAAATGTAAATATTAGTTTTACGTTTTTTAATAAAAGCTATTCGAATTTAATTTGAATTAAGAATGATTTTCACGCTTCAATAACTTCATTTACTGCTAGAATCTGTTGATAATAATAATCGTAAGCATAATCTGACCTTAAGGCGCAGGCCACATAGAAATTTCATACATAATGCTTGGAAATAAAGCGCAATTTAGGACACACGGTATGTCGTTGATACCGTGTGTGCTAAATTGCGCTTTATTTCCAAGCATTATGTATGAAATTTTAATGGAACAGGATTGTCAATCCATTAGTGTTAGTACAAAAAATAATTAATGAACACTTTACGAGGATGTTATCAATAATTATTTCTCATTTTTATGGTTTTGTTGGAAGGAGATTAGTGATACAAATACCTCTTTAAAAAAAGTGTACTACCATTTTAGAATCAACATTATGTAGAAATTTAATGTATTTTTATTAATTGATATTTTCTTTTTAAATGAAGAGTAGATAGCTCTTAAAAACTGCACAAAAAAGCTAGCGCGGCGTTTTGTTAGGGGAGGCGCCACAACGTATCAGACTCTAAGAAAGTGCTACCGAACTGTATAAAAGTGCAAATTGACACTATTCTTAGTCATAACATTATACAATATAATAATACGTTAGAGTTTAATTGCTTATTAGTCTATTAAGGCTAGATTGTAATGTATTATTAAGAACCTTAGTTTTTATTAATATAGAAAAAAACATTACCAATGGTTAAATAAAACGTATAAAAAAGCTGGACCTTAGTTTATTCAATACTGAGACACAAGCCTCTTGTCTGTAAGATCTAGCATGCATTATGATACTTACATTTATATAAAAATCTGTATATTCTACGGCCATTAAAAAAGCAAAAAGTTTTACAAAAGTGGCCAATAAATCGTCTCTATTGATACTTCACGATATTAAAGCTAGGGCTGTCCCAACAATAAAATTCCACTCGACTAGCACCATCCTCAGGCTCTCATAAAGAAAATTACGCAGATAATAATTCAACGGGTAACAGCCCTAAATCACAGCGTATGCCAGAGGCAAATGGAAAGTGGCTGAATTTAAACATTTTGTTGGCAATTGAAAAAAATCTGCGATCATAAATCCACTTACAAAATGGTAGAAATGAAAAGTGTTTCAGTATTGTCATTTCGGATAAGGTTTTTTTTGGTTGCATGTCAATCCGCCTGGATTTATGGAGAGAAAGTTTCGTATTTTTTTAGTAAATATTTTTTTTGGAAAGGTCATGTAAACCCACTTCAGTCCACGTATTACGAAAATATTATTTAAGAATTTGCATCAATACTCCCATTATGGTGACATCTTCTGGGATGCGTATTGTCTTCTATAAGATGTAGTTTATACCTTCACTAGCGGACGCCTCACGGTTTCACCCGCGTAGTTCCCGTTCCCGTCGGAATACAGGGATAAAAAGTAGCCTATGTCACCCGGGGATAGTGTAGCTTTCCAACGGTGAACGAATTTTTGAAATCGGTCCAGTAGTTTTTAAGTTTATTCATTACATATAAAATTAGAAAACTTTCCTCTTTATAATATTAGTATAGATATACGCAATAAATTGTTAAAGTACTTAGTAAGTAATTGTTTAGTTAAATTGTTTGTATAAAAAAAGGAAAAGACGAACACAAGTACAATATTTTACAGACTCAAAAAAGTCTTCATAACGAATCTTTGTAATTATGATCAGGCGATCAGGCTACATATTACACGAAAAATTTACTCAAATCTAAAATCTTTGTCTAACCTCACTAAGGATTCAAACTTACACACTATCTATAAAGTTACCTAGTTATTAACCTAGAAACCTAGATCATATCTAACCTGTAACTAAGCGTTAACTAAGATAAAATAGACACAGAAACTGTAATTGTAAATTCAGTAGGATTAACAAAGGGCCCGAGATACCCACAGTTTATCAATTTCGGTATTAGGTGACACCCAAAGGAGTGAGCCTAACGTCATGTAACCGGTCTCAATTCCAGCCACGAGATTCGAATTTCCAGACGAAAATTAACTTAGGCGGTCGTTGGCACAACAAGAAATGGAACTGAGTACTGAAATAATGTAAATATCTAAAACGATTTTATTGTCATTGTACCGTATACAGAAAATCAAACATACGTTACACCATCAGTCCTTTTTTTACGTGTAAGTTCGAAAGGTTGGCAGAGGAGTATTTTCATAATCTGTACTGCGTTCTGTTCTTAAATTTCGTCAGTTAAAATCCGACGTAATAGAGTACAAGCCTATAGTATTTCTAATAAAGTATATTTCTGTAATTCTACATGTTTTAAAATCAGAAACACACAGCTTTCAAGTTTATTTGGCAAATCAATGAGTAATCCCACTCCGTATTCGTCGTAGATAGATAGATAGAGAAAACATTTACTTACTGCATACAAAAGACACAGCCATAGTAAACCTCGATACCTAGCGCAGATTTTAACTCCTGACGGAAAAAGAGTATTATAAGTTTGACTTGTGTATCTGTGTGTCTGTGTATTTGTTGGATGAACCAATTTTGATTTAGTTTTTTTGAAAGGTGAGTTTATCGAGCGTGTTCTAAGCTATGTTTGATGAAAATCGGTTCAGCCGTTCAAAAGTTACGGGCCTTTTACTGTTTGAATCAGGGTTTTTTTTGCAAGATATCGTGTCATAATTACGTGTTCAATAGATTGTTGATCGAAGCGTGTCTACTACTAGATAAATTATGTAGTAAAATAAAAATGTGTCAGAGGTTTTTTTTTAATATTACTTGTTATTACAAGCCCTACGTATTCAATTTAAACAGAATATCATTAAAATACACAATGTTATGATAATTTTAAAACAACGGCGGCGACGTTCGTATCAATGTCATTGACATAACATGCATTATGCATGAATGAGTTATCGTGACACATTCAGTATTGTACGACATGAATTTCTCTGAAAAAATTTAATATTGAAATTCGATTTCAATATTATTATTTCTGGGAATAGAATGATGAAATTCTACGACTTCATTTTACAAGCTTTTAATTAACTTGCAATGTATGTATGTAAGTATTTTCGGGTCATATCTTGCAACTGAATGTTAAAGCAGCCGTTATCCTCCACCAATGAATATGATTTTTTGCATACACGTTTGGATGACAATGCATGGTTAGCTAAGTGACGTCTTTCTAAATCCCATATGGCGGACGGCCCAAGCTGGCGGACTAGTTATTTTTTGTGCACTGCCATGATATGGGTATCAAATGGAAGGGTTTGCTGGGTAGAATACGAAAAAAGCTTGTTTAAAAAATATTTTTTACTAGCTCCGCGGGGAACAGCTAGTAGCAGACCACCCCACAGGACCCGTTTTCGGGATTATAAAATAGCCTACGTCACTCAGGAATAATGTAGCTTTCTAATGGTGAAAGAATTTTTTGAATCGGTCTAGTAAATCGGTCAAAAAAATGCTTGCTAGCAATACTAACACTGCACTGAACCACAATCTTTATTTTAATTTTAATTTTTGTACTCCCATATTTTCTTTTTTGAACACCCAAATTTGAACTGCAGACTTTTAAAAGTTCTTAATATGAAACCTCTAATTGAAATTGTTAAATCAATCCATTTTTTATTACTATGAAATGTATCTAACTGCTAGAGGGTGGTGACCTGGTGACCTGAAACACAGGCCCTTAAAACCTAGCTTAGGCACCAGTCTACCACAGTAAACTAAAATCTATCATGTACCGTTAGTGTAACAATGTCTGTAAAGTTTATTGTGGTGAGAAATAAATAAATAAAGTAGTTTCGGAGCCTATACGGTAAAAACAAACAAACAAACAAATCTTTCCTGTTTATAATATTAGTTTAGAAGTAAAGATGTATAATTTTATTTCTAGTAAGTGTAAGTGATCAGTTTGATTCGGTTACCAGTATAAGCCGCCCATAATTTAGAATTGTTCTCATTTGTTCTCGCCAAAATGTACGAATAGTTACAGTTCCAGTTTTTGATTAAGGTTAAATAAGCTTGATGAAGCTGTATAAAGGAAAAAACAATATTCTGAGTTCGAATCCCATTCCAAAATTTCAACAGTAGTCCGTAGTGTGAATTTAATGTGCCCATTTATTGAAGATTAGGCACGTGAATTCTGCTTTATACCTTGCCATAATTCCACTCATATTTAAAGTAATTACTTATTACTAGATTTTACTAAATATTCAAAGTAATTAATACGATATTGACCATTGCGTCATTCTTTTTTTTTAAATAATGTGTTTTATCTTTTTCAATCTATACTATTATAATATTATAAAGAGGTAAAATTTGTAAGTTTGTATGTAGGGGGTAATCTCTGGAACTAATAAACCAATTCTAAAAATTTTCACTGGTAGAAAGCTACATTATTCTTGAGTGCTATAGGCTATATAACATCACGCTACGACCAATAGGAGCGGAGCATAAATGAAAAAAATTGCAAAAACGGGCAGTTTATTACTTTTTGAGGGCTTCCGTTGCGTGCGCTACGTAAACGGTTTCAGTTATGCAATCATGTATGTAGGGTAGGTAGGTTAGGTGTAGGGTAGGGTAGGTAGGTTAGGTGTAGGGTAGGCTAGGTACGTAGCCAGTTGACCGGGAGCGAAGCCGCGTGGGACAGATAGTTTTTTTTATATTTTCGGTGTATTTCTTTCTAACTCAAAATTATATGTTATCGTTGCGTTAAAAAAGTATTATTTATATTTTATTACGCTACATTATAAAATAAAAATAGTAGTCGACCCTGTTACATAGAAATAAAACAGAAACTTACACAAGTAAACCAAAATAACTTAACTATATAAGTTCTTTAATCTATTGACATAATGATTTAATTCACTACATGTTTTAAAATAAAAGTCTCCCACTGCGTCTGTTTGCGATAATCTCAAAAACTACTGAACGGATTTTCATGCGGTTTTCACCGACAGAAAGAGTAAGAAACGAGGAAGGTTTTATGTATAATTTATTTATTTATTTATTTATGTACACACAAAACACTTCAAAGAGAAAGTACATATCAAGATGAATTCGTTACGGGTGAAGCCGGGGCGAGTCGCTTGTAACTATATAATATAAGTTACTTAATCTATTGATGTAATTATTTACTTATCTTATAATAAAAATAATTTATTTGCCACTTGTATTAATGACTTTAACTTTTATGTATTTCTAATTGTATTTTTTTAAAGTATCTTTTATTTTTAATTTTACATGGTATGCATATGGACTGGTACCGAAATATATGTATTTTAATTTAATTAAGATTGTTTTGCGAGCTTCAAATATTCTCCTGTCACGGGTCATCCTACCCCAAATTATACCAGCCGTTTGCCGGATATATTGACAAACATCTGTTTCGCAAAATGTTTAAAAAATGTTCGCAACTGTGTTTTTAACTGTAATTCTTGAACGCTGCCATAAATTTCACTCTTAAGGTTACACTAGTCGGTTTTTTTTCCATACAAACGTAGTCTAGGGATTATTCCACTGTTTGACGATGTACGTTCAAAATAAAAGGTTATATCTATTTGTCTCATCATTACCTAGCCCTGTATGGAAGCGAATAAGTAAAAAAGAAAATATTTGAAAGTTACGAGCGTCGAAAGTTTCACATTTCCACACTAATTTTAACGCATTTTTGGGCGCAAATAACTACCATAAGAAGACGAAAAATTGCAAAACGGCCTCCATACAGGGATAGATTAGTAGTTCAACAATGCATATAATTTTATTTTGAACAGATAGATTTAGTCGTTTTTTCATGATATCTAGACTGCCAAAGGTCTGTTTATAAAATTTCGCGCGCTCGGTTTCGTCCTAAATCATTATCCATTTCGCTACAAATTTGCAAAAGTGTGTATTCGTACGCGAACTAGCTTCCTACTGCTCATCACAGCATCTATCTCTTCCGCACGTGTTGTCGGTTGATATAAAATGCATTTTAACCCCGCGCAAAAAATAGTTCGTCCTGTCGACTAGTGTACCCTTAATAGTACAGTGAGCCTACATATTATGACTATTGTTCCAATCCCACAATATAATGATGTAATAATTTTGGTGGTCTCGAGTTTTACCACTGAATAATATGTTTCTTTGACTTGTAATTTCAATGAATTCAAGCGGCATAGAATTTTTTACTTTTATTGAAGCTACATAATATTTTTGTGGCAAATTCATAAAAAGTCATGATATCTGTAAGATTTATTGACTAATATAAACTTTGGCTCTTTGACAACACATTAATGCACTTAACTCCATTTAGCTAGAATTGTGGCTTAGCTCCATTGACTTCCAAGGCGACGATTTTGTATACCCATTGTTGAATACAGGCCTGCAGATCACAGCCAAGAGGCAACGCTGGGGCCCATTAGCAACGCTGCGACTCTTGATCCTACATGGTGTATACCCGCGAAACTGCGATACGCAGCAGCGGTTTTATTATTGTCTGCTCCCTCTCTTTCTTTTATTTTTCCAACAAGACACCATTCGGTTACGTCCTTCGCCCATACTCCTCAACAAATATGTTTACTATTTAATCACACGTCTGACTAACTCTTGGCATAAAGGCATGATTTTACTACAAAACTATGTTCAATGAAACCGTCGTTCCGTCTAGTAATCAATAAACGCAACCAATAGGGTTAATCGTCAGCTCGCATGGAAGAGTTCTGCAATACTGTGTTATCGACACAATATCTACGTAGGTGGAAGTAGTGATAGGTGCCTCCTCCCTACCATCGACCTTATCCATCGACCTGATTAGATGATTGGCTGTGGTAAAAGTCTATGGCAATTATAGTAAGGTCAACGGAGGCTTCTTGTTTTTTGACGATAACAGTCTTGATTATTCCATCAGTATTCTAAGAAAGAAACATAAGTTCGTTTGTTAAAATTTAGTATGTCGGTAGTTATAATGTTGGTTGGTGTGAATAAAATAGCGTCGAATATTACATACAAAATGTATTCCACCAATTGTGGTGATTAAAGATATATTGTTAGGATCCTAGACCAACTACCTAATATTACTCGTACTATTCGAAGCTGTTTTCAATTATATACATCACTAGCTGTTGCCCGCGGCTTCGCTCCCGTGGACCACCCCACAGGACCCGTTTCCTTGAAAAAAAAAGGCCTTTGTCACTCAGGAATAATGTAGCTTTCTATTAGTGAAAGATTTTTTTAAATCGGTCCAGTAGTTTCGGAGCCTATTCGGTACAAACAAATAAACAAAAAATATTTTCTCTTTATAATATTAATGTAGATTATCGGCTACTTTGTGATATTGTGCGTGCGAAACAAATCCTACTTATTAAAAATTATAAACTCGAGAGTTTGCGGAAGATGATTGCACGACTGTTTGTTACTCTTTCTCGCAAAAACTACTGAACAAATATTGATGAAAATTTATAGAACATAGACTATAATAATTAATAAAAATGTAAGTACAAATAACACACGCTTGGAGCCGCGTGCTGATGTATATTTTCCTTTACTGTTAATTACAGGTCAACTTTTCCATCTGTACGTACACATACAAAGCCAGCGAAGCACAAATAACTTAATGTCATTTACGACGTAGATAACCACAAGAAGAAAGCTTACAGCGCTGCGAACAATTTAATGTAATAAAGGAGAATTGCAGCAATTACGAAAATTGTCCGGAAGCGAGCAATTTGCTCGTAATGCTGATACTTGCCGGTACACTACATCCTTTTATCATTTTGTCATAAATGGTATTCTTTTTAAAATTTCAAATTATTATCTGTCGCTGATTACTGGGAAACATTTGAAATTCGATTATTTGTTGAAATGTTTTTTAAATATCTGATAACGAGGCTTTTAGTTAACGTGGAATTAATATTTTAATGTTTGTATTAAACAAAATAGTAGGTATTGAAGCTAATGGATGGTATTTTCAATTTATATTTCAAGTAATCTTTCAATATTGTATTATTAATACTCGCAGAAAATTAAAGTGTGTCGATCAGTTTTAATCCATACTAATATTATAATTGCGAAAGTAACTCTGTCTGTCTGTCTGTTACCTTTTCACGCTTCACCCGCTAAACAGATATAAATGAAAATTGGATGGAGATAGTTTGAGACCCTAGGAAGGACAGAATAGTTCTCATCCCGGCAATCATCCTTTAGGGAGTGGACAGGGGTTTGAAGTTTGTATGATGCACTAATAATTCTCTATTCTCAAGTATTTTTCTATAATTCTCAAGTAAGGCGCAATATAAAAAATAGGCTATTCAAAGTAATGATGCTACGCAGACGAAGTCACAGGCAATAGCTGGTAAAATATAAAATAAAATTAATTTATAAGTTAATTATTGTTTTGTTAAATTATTCGTTATTTCCAATATTTTATCATGCAGATAATAATGTCATCACGACTAATACTCGATAGGGATACCAAGGGACATTCATAATTATTCTTTCAATCGACATTTTAGAGTTGCAGAATCTAATTGTTTTTTTTTAAACTTTGCCCCATTCTAGGAATTTCTTCCTGTATCGTGGGTGCGTTTACAAACATATAAACTCACACATACACGTGTTGTGTATGTGTGAGTTTAGAGCCGGAACAACTATCTGTAGGTCATACAAATTTTTGTTCCGTGCGGGAATCGAACCCGCGACACGCAGCGCAGCAGTCAATCAACCACTGCGCTAGCCGTGCGTTATCAGATTGATTGTTGGATTATATTAAATGTGTCGTAAGTAAAGAGGTATCAAATTGGCACTGATCCAGATACATTCAATTGCATTCGAACTTGAAACTGCAAGCAGCTGAGAACTTTCTGTCGACGCTGGTAACGAGTAATAATAATTTCCCGAACTAATTATCCTATATATCGTCCTTAAGATTTAGTAGTTGTTAACTTTACCCCAGGCTATGAGGTCCTGGATTCGACCTTGTTGGGCAAAATCATATTGGGTATTCTATCTGGAATTTGTCAGTATTAGCCCAGAAGCCGGATTTGTGCCCGCACGGTAGAATCAATGTTTATTACGTGTAAATTTTAATTGTTGACGTTCAAAAGTGACGCTTAATTGCTTAGTTGAAATAAATATTTTTGACTTTGACTTTGACTTGATGACAGTAAACTTGTCTCCTGATAAATGGAACTTAAAAATAACGGGTGAAATATGGGTACCACTAATAGCTTTTTTTTAAACTATGCCCCTCTCTAAGAATGTTTCCCTGTATCGTGGGTGCGTTTACAAACATTTAAACTCACACAGACAAGACAACCAGATTCGAAACAATCATCTGAGATACATCTCTGCATAATCCCTTGAGAAATACAAGCGTGATGATAGGTTAAAAATATACATAAAAATTACATACTAACAAAACCTGCCGGGTGAGCACGGCCTACTGTGACAGGTTTGAGTCACACATTTTTATTACAGTTTGGGAGCAAAAACTGTGATATAAAATGCGTGACTCAAGCCGATAACAGAGGCCGTGCTCGCACGGCTGTAATATTGCAGATAAAATACTAGCGGTATACCAAACGCGAACCTATTTTAAACAATACTCTGTGTGTAGGGAAACCGCAACCACTCGCAGACTGTGAATTTTGTTTGTTTACTTCCTCCGTACTAAAACGTGAGAAAACTTTAATTATTTTGTAAAATATAGAAAGTTTTTTATTTGTCTAGTACTTTTTGTCCGGTATTGGCCTGGTCCACTGCAACTCCTGAGACTCAGAGTCAACAGTGGCGACCATCAGAAAAGCGCCGAGTAATTGAAGCTTGACGAAGACCCGGAGACTGAATATAATTTTTAAATTTAAAAAGTCTTGGATCCCGCAACGAAATAAATCTGAAAAGAATAAAAGACGAGCAGGAATAATAAAAAAAATATATTCCTAGCCCTTCCTACATGGAAATTATACACAACTGTTGAAATACGGTTGTTATAAAAGTAGCCTAGCCCATACTCTGGAAACTCAGACATGATGATATTCTTAAGTTCTGGCTTTTTGGGCGATAAACTAACAGCTAAATACAGTTTTTTTTTTTTTTTTTTTTATAGGCTCTGTTTGACCACTATCTCGCCTGATGTTAAGTGATGATGTGATCGAAGGTGAAGCACGCTTGCCTAGAGGCAACCTATTCACTATCTTGACTTGAAGACCCCTAGGACCCCAAATTGTGCAGTTCCATCGCACACTCTCCGAAATGTAACCGATAGAAAACCGACAGGCTGGCAACTCGTCGTCGGTGTTCAAGGCTCTGGAGCTTTGAACACCAGCGCATCTTGAATTATTACAAAATAAATTCACTCAATCAGTTTCATCATCATCGTTTAAGCCGAAAGACGTCCATTGCTGGACATAGGCATCCCCAAAGCATCGCGACACTGATCCACCGGATTCTCACAGCCTTATCCAGGTCATTTTACTCAATATACTATCCATAATACAATCATCTTATATTATCAATATTGACACTCATAGAAAGAGGCTATTTTTACAGAGGGATAAAAAAGCGGACATTACGTATCTCGATATTCCCATAACCCAAGAAACATTCACATAACGAGCTTATATAAACAAAATAAAGCGTAGCAATGTGAGATATGACACAATAAGAAAAGGGTACGGCCCTATAATAATAATAGATTCCGGCGTAGCAACGCGCTACGGCGTAGCATCGTAGAATAAACAAGTGCTACGAAAATTCGTAGGCTTAGGTAAAGAGCCTTTGTAGGTGCGCACCGGTGTTATTTAATAAAACTGTATTTCGTCAGTTCCCTTTGACAATGTAATTTATATGGAAGAAAAATAAAATTGTTACATTGTTAGAGTGCTTTGAAGATTTTTGGGTACAAGGAGTCCCTTAGAGTGGAAAGTAAAATGTTAAGTATCACTTAGAATGAAGGCCGGGATTTAATTTATTTAATATACTTATTTGCTATTTGTGAATAAAAAGAGGGTTTTTATCTTTTTTTTGGGTTTTCAATAAATTGTCATTTAGTATGAATCTGCTTTTTTATTCATCCTGTAATCCTATTAGTAAAATGACTAAAAGGTAATTTATAAACTATACTTTTAAATAAAATAATAACATTAAAATTAGGTTGATAAAACCTGATTTAGAAAATCGGACAACGTCCGAAAATAATACTACTAAATGCTACGAATTTAATGGCTTGAATATATAATTTTAAACTATTTATTTGGTAGCTACGTCATGTTTTTGTCACTGATTTTATTCATAGCATTATCTAAAACTGGAATTGCATGTTTGTACCTCTGAATGCAAATAATAACACAATGCTGGAATACTTATTGAATCTTATTAATAAAACGTTAATATCAAACAAGTGCTTGTTGCATTTAACATCGGATATTTCTATAATCTTACCTACTTCCAATATTTGAAGCTTTTCCGGATTAAAAATACATGTTTGTTATTTTGATGGTAGATTAAACTTATTTGAATGTTAGTTTAATAATAGCAAATGAAGAGAAAATTTACATAAGCTCTCCCAATCAACTCGCAATTCTATGCAATTCGATGTAAAGTAATCTACCAAATGAACAGACAGTAGAGCTTTACGTCTTTTAAATGATACGAAATATTGAGTCTTATGCAGTCATCAAATAAGAGCAAAGATCATGAAAAAGAGCACGACTGTATTGAATCCATACAACAGGTAGATAATAAAACATGAATAAAAACAGAACAACTGTGAAAAGATATTAACATGATAAAAGAGAACAGAAAAGAACAATACGGAGCAAATGAATCAAAACGAAGGGAACCGAATAATCGTCTTCGACGGAAACGCGACGAAAGACGATTTTCAGTCACATTATCTACCTGAAATTGGCACTGGAAACGTTGCACTCACCGTGTTTGCAACGGTTACATTACACACTCAGATCCTTGTTCCACACAAAGTTTAATTAGAGACACAGTCTATGCCCGGGTAACGACGCACGGTGCCGTCAAAACGTAGTTTTCATCAAATTTTCATTAATATCCCGGTGAAAACACGCCTGTGTCGTGTCGGCGAGAGACCGGCTGACGGGTGACACGTCCGCACTCCGCGAGCTCGCGGATAAAACTAGGAGCTCAGACCGAGTGTTCCAAGCCCGAATCGAGCTGGAAGGAGACGGAATTATGTGCAGGATAGAGATGGAGTAGCATGCAGAGGTGCGCAGGAAAGAATTAGATGTTTATTTGGGCTACTAGTAATGGGATAACAGAAGCTCGTGCGTGCTTTTTTAGTCTCAAGTGTAGGAGAATCTCGAGATAACGTGGCTTGATACGCTGATAACACCATACCCACTGGGCGTCATAACATGTTATCATAAATTAAAAGCTTCACTAAAAACATATTTTGAACTTTATAACGAAGTATCTATTATTGGCATTTATTAAAAACTGTAATTAAACTTAAAATCTAATACACACTAAATAAAAATTCTAGGTATTGAAAAGCTGTGCCAACTAAATTCCTATTTTTAAATTGTTATTAAATTTCAACACTCCACAATTTTACCGTAACAAAATACTAAAACCCAGAAACGAAACCAAATGATTCAAACTCAAAAACAGATGCGATTCAATTTATTCCAACAAAAAGGTGCCAATGCTGCCGAATTTAATAAAGACCAGAACTAAGTCAACAAATTCAATAATAAAAAAGAAATTCGTTTTTAATACAAAAGGTGATTGAGGTGGCTCGAGGAGTCCAAACAATAATGAAATAGCCAGAAGATCAATTTAGCCAGAAATCAGCCGGATTGCATAAAAAATAGATGAAGAACAGACACAAGCCATGTTAACTTTAAAACTTTCGCGTTTCATAATTGAAAAACAATATATCACGGGAATATAACGCGATTATTTCGATTATTTATTTACCTATTTAACCCGAAGTTTCGGCCGCGTTGCAACGACCGTGGAATAATCCCATTAAATTCCCGTGATGTATTGTTAGACACAAGACACTTATTTTTGTAACTTTCAATCGCATTGACAGATATATGATGTCATAAATAGGACTTTTGTTCATTAGTGTCTTCTGTTAAGTGTGTCTTAATTAAGATAATAAATGTTCGGTTTTGTTTAGGTTGTTTTTGGTCGAAATTCGTGTTAGGATTTTAAGGTCTTGTTTTTTTAATTATAATTCGCACTCGGAGGGTAAAATAACAAATTCGTTTTAGAATGTTATTTGAGGTAGATTGGATGAAGTTAAAATAAATATGAAACATTCTAAAACATAAATCATGTTTGCAATCGGGTTGATTAATAAACTAGTGGTGTTAACGGCTACTGCTAAACATGAGGTCCTGGGTTCGATTCCCGAATTGAGCAGTGTGTTATTGGGCTTCTCTATTTGGAATTGTTCTTACTTGTACTTGCTTAACGGCAATAGGCTCGCCTTCTATTTCTTACTCCCGACGCAAAAACGACGTGTCTGTCTGTTTGCGTTTGTCTGTCTGTGACATTGTAGCTCCCGAACGGATATACTGATTTTGTTTTTTTTTGTTTGAACGGTGAGAGCTTTATCGAGAGTGTTTTTAGCTATGATTGATTAAAATCGGTTGACCCGTTCAAAAGTTATCCGCATTTTGAGCCTTGAATCTGGGTTTTTCGCAAGATATCATGTCTTAATAAAGTTTTTCGTTAGATTGTTGATTGAAGCGTGTCTATTAATAGATATATTATATGAAGTTTAAAAAGCATGAAATTAAATAAAAAATAAAATAAATCTGCGACACAAAACCTCTAAAAAGCAAATAATAAGCCTCGTACTCGCGTCAAGGAACCGCTAAGTAAATAAAATAAACTGTTGTCAACGTTGGCGGTTTTCCGATGGGAGTACGAGGCTTATTTTTTGCTTTTTTGAAGTTTTAGTTAGTTCAACTCATCTTTGCGCGCGGCTCCATGTGTGCGTGCGCTGTGCGTACGCTTGTAAATACACAGCTTTAATTTGTGTGGTATTGACGCGGCAGTGCAAACAAACACCCACACATGCTTACTTACACATAGAGCCGCGCGAAAAGGTGACTTGAACTATCAGTAAATAGAACTTAAAACATATCTGGTGAAATGTAAGTATCCTCTGATATAGGTATCTCTCTCGTCTGCCTAATTCTTCGGGGAGTAATGACGTGACATTATATATATTTCTTAATCATAATTCTAAACAACTTTCGCAAAGCAAGAAAAAAAACATTATAAAAATTTAAACCAAAACACATTAATTATAAAAGATTTAAAACTAAAACCTCAGCGGTTTGTAAATATTAAAGTTTTCAAGACGTTGCTCGCACAAAGGACGTCTGTCACAAATTTCATTCGGTGGCTCTTTTAAATGCTGATTTGAATAATGCAGTATTGTATCAGCATTTTAATGTCAGTATGACCTTATGTTTCAGAACTATATTAACCTTTTCTATGTTAATATTATGTAGAAATTATACTGGATTTCTAATCTGATTGTCGAGGCTAGGGTTAATGTTTGGTTATGTTATAGGTAAACTCAATAAACTGTAAACTATTTATATTACTCGTCTGTCTGTGATTTTTGTGTTTTTGTGTTAGGGGTCAGTGATATGTTAGTCATGATTTGGTGAACTGTTTGCAACGTAGTATTTTTTAGGGTTCCGTACCCAAAGGGTAAAAACGGGATCCTATTACTAAGACTCCGCGATCCGTCTGTCTGTCTGTCTCTTTGTCAGTCTGTCTGTCTTTCCGTCTGTCACCAGGCTGTATCTCATGAACCGTGATAGCTAGGCAGTTGAAATTTACCCAGATGATCTATTTCTGTTGCCGCTATAACAACAAATACTAAAAACAGAATAAAATAAATATTTAAGTGGGGCTCTCATACCACAAACCTGTATTATTTGCCGTTTTTTGCGATAATGACAAAGACAAAGATATTTTATTTCAAGTATGCCTCCAAGCGGCACTTTTGAACGTTAGGTACATTAAAATTTACAAGTTATAAAAGTTTATTCTATCGTGCATTCGGAAAGTAGCTTGTTATGGAGAAGAATGCACAAGAAACTCCATAAATGGTACGGAAACCCTCGTGCGCGAGTCCGACTCGCACTTGGCCGGTTTTTTTTTACACGGCGTATTCTTCTTCTTTCGTGTGAGGTGTGGCCACCTCTGGTGTCAGAGTTAATTAAGCCGCCTCTGGGAATCTCACAGGCCTCAGCGGCGTATTGAAAGTGTTGTTCAGTGTCATATGTGGTAAAAATTTCTAAAGAAAACTATCCTACTTTTTTTCTCGGTCACTTATTAGTTTACACTAACTGACAAGAGAACTGACAAAACAAGGTCATGATGAACAATGGACGATAAAAGTTATATTGTCCTTTATAATTTATTTATTTGTATGTAAGAGCGGGAGTACTCAGGATTCTCAAATGATAACGATCAGACATCTTGTTAACACTTTTTATTACTCACACCAACAGTAAATAAACTTAATTTTATAAGAAGATGTGCACAGTTCAAAATACAATTCAATATTGAGTTCTTTCGACTAGAAACAGCCTATTTATACGTTTAGACAAATGAAAAGGCGTCACATAGCAACAACTACCCGTGACATTAGTTTATCAATTAATTTTAGATTTAAGTTTGTAAAAATACAGTAATTGTGTACAATATTTGATTAGTAATTAAGAACACTTTTTACAAATATTTTGAATGGATTTAGCTACCAATTATTTTATTTGAATGAACTAACAGTCATTCATGTCCTCCAAGTCCTTCCATTTTTGATTTTTAAAATATTAATCAAATAAAAATAAATCTTTACATTAACAATACTTAATTCGTGTTTCCGTTAAGTCATCTGCCTTTTTGAAGTTTGATTTCGTCTGTGGTACTATTTTCATTTAGCAGCGCTATCATGTATATACTTTATTGTACACCAAGATAAAAACATAACCGACGGAAACCTTAAAATAACAACAAACATACAACAGGCGGCCTTATTGCGTTCTGCGATCTCTTCCAGGCAACCCAGCCTGCAAATGACATGGGGTTGCACTTGGTGCAACTTTAAAATTAAATAATAGGTTACAAACAGGAAGCACTAAATATAAAATACTAAAATAGATACATAAATACATACATACATAATCTATTCTAATATTATAAAGAGGAAAGATTTTTTTGTTTGTTTGTTTGTACCGAATAGGCTCCGAAACTACTGGACCGATTTGAAAAATTCTTTCACCAATAGAAAGCTACATTATTCCTGAGTGACATAGGCTATTTTTTAATCCCGAAATTGGGTCCTGTGGCACCCCACAGGACCCAATTTCGGGATTAAAAACGAAGGCCAATTTCGGGATTAAAAACGAAGCCCAATTTCGGGATTAAAAACGGACCCAATTTCGGGATTAAGAGCGAAGCCGCGGGCAACAGCTAGTTATAAATATACAGGCAAGAAAACAATACAGCTCCAACAAGAATAAGATCACAGTGACAGGTAGTGCTCCTTTACCAGTTAGTGTTATACCGCGTTATTAATTCAAACCATCTATAACACCCTTCGTATCATCATTTCAGCCGAAAGATGTCCACTGCTGGACATGGACCTCCCTCGCCTACTATACTGCTACCGAATTCTCAAAATCCTCTTACGCAACTTAATTTTCTCAAGCTGTTAATGGCACAACCTCACCACTGAGTTAGTTACTAGAAAACAATTAGAGCTTCTATGCCACACTAGTACTTAATTGGCAAAATTCAGGCTGTCTCCTTTGATAGAGCCAATCAATTTGGAAGAAAAGATTAATTAATCAAGGAATATAAGTAGACCTTTCGAGATACGGCCCGTCAATTCCAACTTTTTCCTTATCTAAAACTATAGGGCCTTTTATCGGCCTGTCTTCTTTTGTTTTCTAACAATTATTTTCCTTTTATTTAACGTTCAAACTAAATTCGGAAAAGTGTAAGTATACGTTTTCGTGGTTTAATTACTACTAGCAGGACAGTGATCAGGCAAAACCTTTTGTTTTTTAGACGTTTTACAGGTGTTTTTTTTTATTTAATAATGGAAAATCGGAAATCATCCAAAGAGATCGTGCTCCCGGGATCCTGACCTAGTAGACAGTGTCCGAATGGGGCGTTGCCAATCTGGTCAGTTTTAATGCTGCTAAGAAACAGGAGTGTTTTTTTTCCGCTAAAAAGAGCCAATTCCACCCGGCTCACAGTATACGATTTGACCAATCTAGCTGGACAATAGGTATTTAAATATAATACTTAAAATAACGATTTACTGATCTCCTTACATCCTTGAATATATACTTAACTGACAATAACAGTAACTTATCCCTAGACCGCGCGAAACTGTTTATAACAAAGTGCGAAAGTACTCAAACCCTGCCAGTAGTCGGCCGACCCGCTCAGTGTGACCGTTAACGCTAGAGTGTACATGTTTTTTTGTGTTTTGAGCAACTTCGAGTAGTTTTTTTAATGGAGTCGTCAAATAGAGATAATTATTTGTATATTAAGATATTAAAATAATCAATATTCTACTTTGACGGATGTGTGCCGTTTGTTTAAAAATACATAGAAGATTTCGTATTTTTTTCTCTACTTAATTTTGACTTCGAGTTGTATTTGGTGGTCAAACGCAGTCAAGCTGTGATAATAGTCTTAATAGATTACGTGTTTAGTATACTTTGATGATATAGTACTCATTACTTGCGATTTTTTGCGATTATAATATATTTTTCATTTTCCTTCATAGACGCCCGAATATCTGAAGAGGCTTCTGAAGCAAAGAATAAAGAAATAAGGAAGGCCAGATTAGGCCATACAATGAAAACCTCAAGATACAGCACCAATTATGATTTAATAAAGCATTTACTGATATCTTCAGACCCCTACATCACGCTATTATGAAAGCTTCCAAGAAAACGTACATTGAGACAAGACAAAGATGTACATAATTTGTTAAAAGATTAAAATAAATATTGTTTACATTCCATTTTTTATCATATTATTCTTTTAAATGTAACAAACAAAGCATTTTTTTAGTTACTGAGATTTGTCCACCTAGATTAGTCAAATCGTATACTGGCTCCGATTTTCTGAGATGTGACCGAACCAATTAGGGACCATCTTGAGCTTCTTGGCGTTACGTAAACATCGACTCTCACTTGTGGTCTATAAATTGAGGCAAAGGCTCAGCTAGCTGGCACAAAGTTGGGGATCCTTGCAAAGGTGAGAAGATAAGAGTAATGTTCTCATCTATGTGACGGATCTGCCAAATACCAGCATGCACTAGAGTCGATCGAAAAGCGGGCCAAGAGGCTCATTGGCAATAAGGCACTGGTCAAGTCAAATCTCCAGAACCATGAACATCGTTGACGATGTTTTTTATCGGTTTGTTTGATGTTTTTTTATCGGTTACATTTCGGAGAGTGTGCGATGGAATTGCACGATCTAATTCCACCCAGCCTTTTACATCATCGGACTGCCAGTGTACGGCGATGCACCATCGGTACATGGTGGACATCCAACCCAAACGCACAAAGAGTTTGGGAACACTTTTATTATGCGTAAAGCCAAGGAGTGGAATTGCCTGCCGGAGTCTGTTTCCCGACAGCTACAATCTAGGGGTATTTAAGTAAGAGACTGTTACATAACTATTTAACAGAATTTAGAACATATTAATAAAAGTCCAATACAATAAAATGTGAGTGCGCGCACGTGTGTGTGTTAGTGAGTGTGTGTGTTAGTGAGTGTGTGTGTGTGAGAGTGTGAGTGAGTGTGTGTGTATTATGAGGAACTTTATTGTTGTAAGAAGGGATTCAGTATCATCATAATTTTTAGTAGTAAGAAATTCAGTAATCCGTTTTTTGCATGTTAGCTTACAACATGTTTGCAGTGGAATTATTGCGTTTAGTCTATTATATAGAAATGATCCTTAGTAAAAAAAGGATTTCTTTGTAAAAGTAAAATATGGATTAGGCACAGTACATACCCTGTTTATTCCCATGGGTATTTTCGGCCAACGTGCAATTTGAGTGTTAGTGTGCTGTAACACTCAAATCGCATGTCAATGACAATTAGCCCTAATTCAACCTCTGTTAATGATAGTTGTAAGTCAAGTTGTCAGAAGATGATACAAAATTGACGTGCAATTACGTTCTGAATGTCTTGTCTTTCTTTCATAAAAAATAGATAATAGTTTAAAAAACACGCTTAAATAGAAAACCAAACTAAAAGGAAAAAAAAAAACAATGAATTTAAATCAAGAATTCTAGAAAGTGATTAACAAAAAAAAAACATATTGTTAGAAAGCGTGGGGTGCTTGATATCAATTGTTATAATATTTTATTGACAGATATTGGTAAAAGTACAGTTATTTTGAAAATATCTTAAAAAGCACCCCGTGCTTTTTTACAATAAACTACATTTTTTGTTAATCACACTATTCTGAATTTAAATTTATTGAAAATTATTCTCTACTTTTTAGTTTAGTTTTCTATTTAAGCGTGTTTTTTAAACTATTATTTATTGAAGAGGGTGCAAATCACGTTCAAAGATTCCGTTACATAGATACATACATACCAAGCTTATAAAAGCGTGTTAAAAATACTTAGTAATACCGGAAAGCCTTCAACCTAGATAGGCCATCCTAATCCAGCCAGTGACGTTCCAGATTGCTTAGCCATCATTTACTTATGGTGACTTAACAAAGTGGGCTCTTAATAAATATTGATAGAACAGCGTCCGAGGAAAGACACCGCTCGTTAGACACCCTCAGCTGCATAAATATCTCATGATCTGCGATAGAACGGTCAGTTATCTCCCGAGTAGTGGAATATCTTAGAGAGGGGTAGTTTGGTAGCGATCGATAGGGGTTAAGTACGCGAGGATACGTTTATAGTTGAATGAGGAAAAGATGATGGTGACAGGGTTTTTCATAGTTATAATTTTTTAACATAAACCAGTGAAAGGTGATGATGTTAATAGTATTTTCACAACTGAAGTCAAGTACAAAATATTCATTCTACTCGAGTTCTTGGTCATACTATCTTATTTAACAATAGAGGAGATCAAGATTGACTATAAACTTGAGTCTTGGCAGGACATAAGTTCTTGGAATACGGGTTACGTGACTTTTATGACGCCGAAATAAGATTCATTTTGCTATGATTCATCCGTCATCGTGAGATATAACAACTATATCGTAAAACGATTTGCCAAAGCCAAAGAAAAGATTTCGTCAATCCATGGTGCTCTTATTTAAGGCGCCTCCTCAAGAAAAACTCTAGTCGAATTTTGTGCAGTTTTTAAGAGCTATCTACTCTTTATTTAAAAAGAAATATCAATTAATAAAATGACATTAAATTTCTACATAATGTTGATTCTAAAATGGTAGTACACTTTTTTTAAAGAGTTATGTGTGTAATCTCCTTCCAACAAAACCATAAAAATGTGCAATAATTATTGATAGCATGCATCTCCTCGTAAAGTGTTCATTAATTATTTTTTATACTAACACTAATGGATAGACAATTTGATAACGAACACTTTGTAAGTTTTGTTTTTTCAAAAGACCGATATTCGATTTTATGCACTACCGTAATTCATGCGCCACCAGTGCCGCTAGGCCAATAGGAATGCTCATATCTCATGCTGATTTTTTGGTCAGGGTACGACCTTAAGTTAGTAATGGTTCTAATTTCTTCCTCTGCACATGATGTAGGTAGTTAGTAGTTAGATACGTGAGCAATTATGGAAAACTCTTGCCTTTAATTAAAACAAGATCTTTAAACAAACTTTTATCAGATGTCGTTTTTAACTTACATTGATAGTCTTCACAAACTGATTAAATCTTGCTTCTACTATTATGACCCAATTAAACTTTGATATTTCAAACTGAACATCGCCATTACTCCTACCAAAGTACCGTTGAAAGAAATCTTTCAGCATTCTTCGAGATTCAGCCTGAATTTTTCCACTAAAAATGCCTTCCAAATGAAGTAATTAATGCAACTCACGTAGGATACTTATATCAAGTCACAGGAACATTCCCAGAGCAATTGTCTGAAATTTATCACCTTCCATTGTGACCAAGGGAGCGTTCGTACCTCCGTAGCTACTTCTAATTTGATTGCACGTAAATTCTTAAATGCTGGTACTAATATTCTAGTGTTACGGAGGGTAGTCATAAAATTGTGAAGGATGGCCGTGGTTATGTCTGTGTTGTAATTAGTTAGGCGTTCATGAGTTTAATTAGTGGAGGTAATTAGGACGTTTTTACTGGGGGCTTTTGAAAACATACCTAAGCCTGAGTTAAAATACAGGGCATTGTTTTTTCTCATTATACAATTTTTCAGAGTCTTAGTACTTATGAAAATAAACAAATTTTAGTATCGAAAACCTCTGAAATATAAGAAAAAGGGCCTCCCACCAGGTGTACCGATGACCTGATGAAGGTTGCGGGGATCCGCTGGTTGCAGGACGCATGGGACCGGTCAATGTGGCGACGCTTGGGGAAGGCCTATGTTCAGCAGTGGACGTCTTTCGGCTGATATGATGATGATAAGAAAAAATCAGCTGATAGTGCATTTATGTTCGCATGACTTAAAAAATATTGGTAAATATTTTTTTGGAAGGAGGTTTTTTTTAAGTAGATTAATGAATATTGTTCGCGAGGAGCTCGTAGCTAAATAATAACAGCCGCACAGGTCGATCATCAAGGTAAAACAACGCTTGACGAGGTCGGTCCGTGGATAGGTGACCATTTCAACATACCGAGTTTCCTTCGTGCCTCGGAAAGCACGTTAAGCCGTTGGTCCCGGCTGTCATTTGAAGATCTTTGACAGTCGTTACGGGTAGTCAGTAGCTTGAGATCTGACACCAGCCTTGCCAAGCAGTACCGTGTTACCCAGTAACTGGGTTGTGGAGGTCAGATAGGTAGTCGCTCCATGTAAAACACTGGTACTTAGCTGATTCCGGTAAGATTGGAAGCCGACCCCAATATAGTCGGGAAAAGGCTAGGCAGATGATGAATGAATATTGTTCGTATTCATGAGCACTTACAACCACAGAAAGATTGCTATGTTACGAATTAAAAGTGACCCAGTATAAATTTTGTGTCCCATCTATTCATTATCAATTCACTAGTTATTATGTCCGTCGCAGAATAACGACTGAAACTTTTTTTTTTTTTTTTTTTTTTATAGTCTATAGGCTCGCGTTTGACCACTATCTCGCCTGATGTTAAGCGATGACGTGGTCTACGGTGAAGCACGCTTGCCTAGAAGAAACCTATTCACTCTTGACTTAAAGACCCCAAGGTTGTAGCTATCAGGGAACAAAGACCCCGGAAGGGAATTCCACTCCTTAGCTGTACGCACAATGAAAGTATTAGCAAAACGCTTTGTGCGTATGGGAGGGATGTCCACCATGTACCGATGGCGCATGGCCGTACGTCTTGTAGTCCGATGATGGAAAGGGCTAGGTGGAATCAAATTGTGCAGTTCCGCAAACTGCAAATGGTCTTGATAATAATCACGTCTGAAGAATAGATTGCTGATTGCAGTTGCAATTAGCAGATGGGATGATGTTGCTGCTCGCATTCACGACATTATTATATTCCCCGAAGGAGCATAGGCAATTAGGCAGTGGTGTATTAAAAGTACACTAGCTATTTCCCACGGCTTCCCTCTCGTAGTCTATCCCTCAGGTACGGCACATTTTTTCGGGGTAAAATATAAAATATAGTATAACGTAATTTTTGTCTTTACCAATATAATTTAAGTACAACTAATACTATCGTTTTATTTGGGTTCGGTTTCTCTTTTATGAAGTATAACTTTTTTTATAAGTAAACGTAAGGCGAAAAATGACGTTTTTAGGGTTCCGTACCCAAATGGTAAAAACGGGACCCTATTACTAAGACGCCGCGGTCCGTCTGTCTGTCTGTCTGCCCGTCTGTCCGTCTGTCACCAGGCTGTATCTCATAAACCGTGATAGCTAGACAGTTGAAATTTTCACTGATGATGTATTTTTGTTGTATAACAACAAATACTAAAAGCAGAATAAAATAAATATTTAAGGGGGGCTCCTATACAACAAACGTGATTTTTTTGCCGTTTTGTGCGATAATTGTACGGAACCCTTCGTGCGCGAGTCCGACTTGCACTTGGCCTTTTTTTTAGCGTTACGTACCCGAAAGGTTCCAACGGAGCCCTATTGCTGTCACTCACGAGTGCTTTATGTCCGTCGTCTGTCACACAATTTTGTTCTGAATAATTTTTTAACTGCCTATTTGACTTATGAACTTGAAATTAAGGTATTAGTTTTTTTAGTTTAGATACACACCTACATTTCGGCACAAATGTAAGTCCCAAGTTTTGAGGAGGCGAACCTATTGACATTATGTAGGAGGCGATTTACTTACAACTAGTTGTGCCCGCGGCTTCGCTCCCGTTGACTGACTGCCTACCCTACCCTACTTAACTTCCTGCCTACCCTACATATTACCTGCAAATTGTTTTTCTAGGCTCATCATTCTTTCGCGGAGAATCTTAACACCGCTATTCAAAAAATGACTTCAGATGCACAGCGCCATCTATCGAATATCGAGTTCAACTGTCCGAGTAGTACTTCTTGAACACTTTGAATTCATCTAACTTTTGATAGAGTGAACCGATTGCGATGAAACAAAAACTAAGTAATTTTTCATGTTACGCACAATTTTATGTATAAAAGTTATCTACATAGGTTTCGTACATTTTACGTGATGCGTGCACAAATAAACAGACAAACAGATAAAAATTCCAAAAATGCTGGCAATGGGTTCTTTTTGTTATCTTTTAACACCCTGGCTATTATTTTTGGCAATATTTTCGATGTTCAAAAACGACTTTTCTACAGATTTATTATATGTATTGTTGATAATTATTTTCAACAAGAAAAATACTAAACCTCGGTTTCTGGAAAAAAGTTATCGACGCGTCACAAATCAGATGCAAGTCAAGTGGCATCACTTTGCCGGATTAGCTATTGAAAAAAGTTATCGTGGCGTCACAAATCAGATGCAAGTCAAGTGATGCGATTAGTTATTGAAAAAAGTTATCGACGCGTCATAAATCAGATGCAAGTCAAGTGATGCGATTAGCTATTAAAAAAAGTTATCGACGCGTCATAAATCAGATGCAAGTCAAGTGATGCGATTAGCTATTAAAAAAAGTTATCGACGCGTCATAAATCAGATGCAAGTCAATTGATGCGATTAGCTATTGAAAAAGTTATCGACTCGTCACAAATCAGATGCAAGTCAAGTGATGCGATTAGTTATTGAAAAAAGTTATCGACGCGTCATAAATCAGATGCAAGTCAAGTGATGCGATTAGCTATTAAAAAAAGTTTTCGACGCGTCATAAATCAGATGCAAGTCAATAAAAAGTTATCGACGCGTCATAAATCAGATGCAAGTCAATTGATGCGATTAGCTATTGAAAAAGTTATCGACTCGTCACAAATCAGATGCAAGTCAAGTGATGCGATTAGCTATTGAAAAAAGTTAACGACGCGTCACAAATCAGATGCAAGTCAAGTGATGCGATTAGCTATTGAAAATCAATTCAATACAACACCTAGCTAGAGCAGTGGTGGCTTAGTGGTATCGGCCGCGACTTACTTTGGCAGGCGCTTTACTTTGTGTAAATTATTTCACCACCACAGCTCTCAAAACGGTGAAGGAAAACATCGTCAGGAAACCAGCTAGTCCTAGAAACAAAAAATCGAATACTTGTGACATCCACCAACCCGCATTGGGCCCGCGTGGTGGATCATCCCATCTCACAGAGAGGACGCCTGTTTCCCAGCAGTGGGAACATTAAAAAGGCTGATGATGATGATGATGACAACAGTTAGGATGTGTTTGATTACTTGCCACATTAATTTTGCATATTTTTGTTCGTTCCAGAAACTGAACCTAAACCAGTTAAGTTTAGATAATTATCGTAAAAAAACCGAGTTTAGGCGAAAACCTAATAGAAACGTTGGCCATGAAACATCGTTTAAGAGTAAAAGCTTTTCGGGAGTTTCTCTCCCACATAACGTACGAGATAAAACGGAGCACCATTTCTATGCAGAATGGAATTTGCTTTCGTGAGTTCAACAAAAGCAAATGTAGGTACTTTGTGAAAGTATTTTTTCTATGTATATTCTGGGATTTACAAACGACGACATGATTGGCTGTCTGGGTCTCGGATTTGTAATAGAAAAAATATTTTATCGTCCTTCAGGTTACGGCCTGTAGGTAAGTAAGGTTGTGCCAACTCTGTGAGGTAATATTCATGTAAAAGCTACTTGTAGTGATAAATATAAAAAGAATAATCTCATACTGATCGGACATGCATGAAACCATCATAGACTGAATTATTTCAAAGATTTGCTTCGTAGTCGAACGACCTTGAGGCTCGACAGTGTATTAGCCATTTGAATAATAATAAAACATTTGTGATAAAACAGGTGTCACATTTCCTGATACATGCCTAACGGGGCCTCTGCGAGTTGGCTTCGGTTCCTCGCACGGGTTTCAATGGACCGGGACCCTAGGGTACCGAGATTCGCGCACATTTGGGAGGGTTGACTGGTAGAAAATTCCCAAGGCATTAAGTCCGGCTTTGTACGTGTGCATAAAGATTTAATAAATAAATAAATTACCAAGTGCTGTCGAAATGTGACAAAAGGCTCTAGACATGTAAAATTCTATCGATGAAAGCCTATCGACAGCGATTAATAAAACGTTATCTAAATGTCACGTAATCATTCTCTTACTTTTTGGCATTTCGATAATCCCTATCGCTGATAGAGTAAAAATTTATCTTAAGGCCCGTATCCCAGATGCTCATGCTCGACTCAAACTTAAAACTCGACCTATCACAACTCAATTCAATTGCCAACCAATCACAACTCTCGAGTTTGGCATATGATTATTTAGCTTGGCATATGTGTACTCAATAGAGCAAGAGCGCAGATGCCCCAACCGTTACTGAATTATTTCTACATAAAATGTGTGGTAGGTATTGAATGAAAATGAAAGTCTAAGTTATCAAATACAAGAACGTTCCAAGTACATGCTAACACTACTCAATTCCACTGAATTTGGTATTAAAAGAGCTCGGTAACGTTTGGGGCGTCTAGGATCGTGGACTTGAGCAGAAAAAACAAGCCAACCAATCACAACTGTCCATTTCAAGTTTGAGTTGAGTTGAGCATGAGCATGAACATCCGGAATACCGGCCGGCTTAGACCGGTATTCCAGATGATGATCCTTTTGTAGCGGCACCAGCGCCGCCACTTACGAACTAATGACATGACGTCACACAAATCCTGCATCGCGCAAGTAAAGTTTTCGGCGCGATTAGAACACATACAACAGTCCGACAACAACCGTCGGGCAGTTGCCCGGACCAGACACAACACCCGTCTGGTCGGAGGATCCTCCCTTTTCTATGGAGGTTTGTGGGACTTTACACCCTGTTCCACCTACCCCCAAACTGGTGACCTCGAACATGAACTTCAGCGCAGCTTTCGTGCAGAACAACTTCGTCGTGACGTCAACATCACTTCCGCAAGCTTTCGAGCAGCGAGTCATACAGCCAGCCAGTACCCACGGCATCTACGGGGGTATCCTGATCACCAGCATGCAGCGGACGCGCATTCCTGGTCATCACCCTCAGCTTCTTTCATCACCGCTCCGACCCACTGGAGCCAGCAGCACTGTCCCGACTCACCGGGACACCATCACCGCTCCGACCCACTGGAGCCAGCAGCACTGTCCCGACTCACTGGGACACCATCATCACCGCTCCAAACTACTGGAGCCAGCAACACTATCCCGACTCACTGGGATATCATCACCCCGGCTCACTGGGGCACAACCGCATACAGTTCCGACTCACCGCGAACTCTGCGACTTCCGGTTCCGACTCACGGGAACCAACCTTCCACTGGCCAGGCACGCATCACAAGATGTACGGACGACTCAACCCGCTATCGACCTCCGGTCTCCGGAAGGGAGTGATGTAGCGGCACCAGCGCCGCCACTTACGAACTAATGACATGACGTCACACAAATCCTGCATCGCGCAAGTAAAGTTTTCGGCGCGATTAGAACACATACAACAGTCCGACAACAACCGTCGGGCAGTTGCCCGGACCAGACACAACACCCGTCTGTTCGGAGGATCCTCCCTTTTCTATGGAGGTTTGTGGGACTTTACACCCTGTTCCACCTACCCCCAAACTTTATATTTTGGCATTACGATAATCACATTACCATCACTTTTAGAATTACACATTCTAGAGCCTCTTAATCATTAAATACAGCATCAAAATAACCATAAACCCACCCCAAAACTAAACCCCAATTACAACAAATACATTCATTTAATGCGTCACCATTCCACCGACTAAGTTATATGAGCTTCACAAATTCATACATATTAATATGAAAGTTGTACGTGCCGAGTTTTTATTATCTGCGTCAAAATTCTATGACCAAAACGAAAATGAAATGGTCCATGTGATATTCGACCTTTTCAATGTTAATTTATGCTTTTTTTGGTCCCTAAAGTAATTACAATGTTCATAGTACTTGGTTTTCATCCCTTTTTATGGGTGTGTTATTTGTGCGCTGGGCGAAATTTTTACACACGCAAAATTTTGGCACGTGTTTGGGTATATTTTTATGGCGGATAAAAGAGAGGAATTTTGTATTTTTAGTTTGTTTGCCGTTGTGTTTTTCTGCAGTTGTTGACAAAAAGTGCCTATTAAAAACTAAACGGCGATGCGTCATCGGTACATGGTGGACATCCCACCCATACGCACAAAACGTTTTGGGGACACTTTTATTATGTGCACAGACGAGTGGAATTCCTTGCCCGAGTCTGTGTTTCCCGATAGCTACAATCTAGGGGTATTTCTAAGTCTTTTTTCTAAGTCAAGAGTTAATGGGTTTTTTCTAGGCAAGCGTGCTTCACCGTCGACCACATCATCGCTTACCATCAGGTGAGATAGTGGTCAAGCGCAAGCCTACAGATAATAAAAAAAAAAAAAACTATGTACCTACTTAAATCAAAGATTGGTCTGCCAATCTATACTTCTATACTATAATACTGTAGGGGGTAATTTCTGGATCTACGGACCGATTTAGATAAAAATTTGGCATGGAGATAGTTTGAGACCCTGAGAAGGACATAGAATATTATATATGTACATACTTAAACACTAAACAAAAGTAAACTTTACAAACTTAAAATTAAACTAACTACTTACACTATATACAAAAGAAAGGTACACTTAGGCGTCGAAGTACTCATCCACATCGCTGTCATCCGGGAACGTGCCCAGAAGACTGGCAGCATTGCCACGTTGAATGGCAATGCTGATTCTTTGCGCAAAGAAAGAGCCAGCCCTCTGGTCACGCACGGTGTCGATCAGTCGGCGAGAGATCTCCTTAAAAAGGAGACGTGCACTTGGGCCCCATGACCCAAGCGTTTCGACCCCAAACGGCTCAAACTGTAATTACCAATTAGGTTACAGTATTTGCGCCGCTTGAGGGCCTCAGCAGCCGCAGCAGCAGCGCCAGCACAGCCCGCCGAACTAGGAATATGAGATGGCGCAAGGGTGTCGACACAGGTTGCGTCCCACACCAGAGGCCTACCCACCTTCCACGGCACCAATGTCATGCCATCTGGTCTCTTCCCATCGTCACGTACCAAGCCGTTAGGTTCTAATACAGCTGGTACGCCGGCGGTGACAAGGGCTCGACGAATAATGTCATTGATGCTGGCGTGCCGTGCTATGCGTCCTGCGCTCTTGCAACAAGACAGGCCATGGTGCCCAAGGCTGCCGACAGCTTCACCACATTGACACCGATGTGGAGCAACACAAGGTGCGCCTAAGCGTAGACAGGTTGCGAGCCGAAACGAAGAGTCATCCATCATAGTGCCTATGGTGGATGACGGGAGTGCTTGAAGCCACATAGAATAGTTTGTATTCTTGGAATGATATAACACTTTTCACGCGGGCAGAAGCTAGTGATTAAATAAGATGGTAGGCGTTTTTTGAGTCATATGAAGAGTACAGGCAAAGAACAGGGAATTTCACAAGTTTTAATTTTTCTATTTTTTATTGGCAAGCAAATCTTTATCTATGGTAGTTTTATTCTCAATCACTATACTTCATAAAAGATAGCTTGACGTATACGTCAATTTAACATATGTCGCAGACGACATATGTCAAACTAACGTATACGTTATTATTAAGTGTTAGCCTGTCAAGCGCTATTGTTAGCTGTATTGATACTGACATCTGTGGCAGAGATCAAGCTATCTTTTATGAAGTATAACTTTTTTATATAAGTAAACGTAAGGCGAAAAAAGACGTTTTTAGGGTTCCGTACCCAAAGGGTAAAAACGGGACCCTATTACTAAGACTCCGCGATCCGTCTGTCTGTCTGTCTGTCTGTCCGTCTGTCACCAGGCTGTATCTCATGAACTGTGATAGCTAGACGGCTGAAATTTTCACAGATGATGTATATCTGTTGCCACTATAACAAAAAATACTAAAAACAGAATAAAATAAATATTTAAATGGGGCTCTCATACAACAAACGTGTATTATTTGCCGTTTTTTGCGATAATGGAACGGAATCCTTCGTGCGCGAGTCCGACTCGCACTTGGCCGGTTTTTGTTTATGGCCGAAACGAAAAAAACCGGGCATGTCCATGACATACCGGTACATAACGGTAAAGAAGAAGCATACAAATTACATACTTCTAAACTTTTAACTGCGTTTTTCTCAAAATCTATAAATTAGGACATTCCCTGTTTTTTGCCTGTACCCTTCAAATGTTCGTTAGGTAATTAAAAATGCAGAGTTTAAGAAAAAGATTCATATTTGAGTTGAAATTGAATCCCTTAATACATAAAAGTAACTGCTATGTTTTTAATAGTACCTCATATTATGTAGTAGATACCTTATCTATTCTACACTAATAATATTATAAAGAGGTAAAGTTTGTGAGTTTGTGACATTGTAAGGGGTGATCTCTGGATCTACTGAACCGATTTTGAAAATTCTTACCTAAGGTAGCAAAATGATGCCTATAAAATTCATTCTTTGACGTGCGCCGAGAAAACTATTGATTATAGATAAAAAATATTAGGTATGTAGATAGGGTAGGCAGGGTAGGCAGGGTAGGCAGAGTAGGCAGGTAGCCAGTTGATGGGAGCGAAGCCGCGGGGGTTAATTATGTAAAAAAGAAAGAAATAAAGAAAAATTGCTTATGGGTGACCCGCACAGGACACCCACACTACTTTATCTGTTAGTATATATAGTGCATTATAAGGTAGGAATAGAGAACACTTATGATCACAATTTCTTTTCAAAACCGCCGTATCATTAAAAACAGCAAATTATCCATCAGAAACCGTTTTATACCCAAAAAATATTGACCATGCAGGACATGCGTCAACTGTGTGAATTCCGCACAGCGTCAATAAACGTGGGGCTCTCGATCATTCTGCACAATAGATAAATCATAATCGTGTCAGATCTGACGCGGTGGCCGGATATTGGGTAAGCGTAACGCCGAAATTCAACTCTACGTAAACACTGAGGGAGAAAGTTCCAGGCGTGCAGATAAAAGGACAAAGGATTTTTCATCCCGGTATATACAGATAGACTAGCTTCTGCAAGCGGCTTCGCCCGCATGAATGTCAAAATTTATCCCGAGGGACCATATACCCGGCATAAAAAGTATCCTATGTGCAATGCCAGACTATAATCTATCTCTGTGCCAAATTTCATCCAGATCCGTCCAGCCGTTTGAGCGTGAAGAAGTAACAAACATACAAACACACTCACAGACTTTCGCCTTTATAATATTAGTGTGATGCCTTCAACATTTAATTGACGCAAGAAAAAATACATATCACACAAAAGCTCAATCCTACATACCTACATTGTAAAAAAACATTTTTTTTTAAAACCCTACGAAATAAGGAACTGAAAAGCAAAAACTTTTTAGTCTAGCATTTTGAGTTGGCGCCTAGCGTTGAGGAACTCGTGGCTAAATAATAACAGCTGCACGGGTCGATCATCAAGGTTAAGCAACGCTTGACGAGGTCGGTCCGTGGATGGGTGACCATTTCAACATACCGAGTTTCCTCCGTGCCTCGGCAAGCACTTTAAACCGTTGGTCCCGGCTGTCATTTGAAGATCTTTGACAGTCGTTACGGGTAGTCAGAAGCTTGAGATATGATACCAGTCTTGCCAAGGGGTACCGTGTTACCCAGTTACTGGGTTGTGGAGGTCAGATAGGCATTCGCTCCATGAAAAACACTGGTACTTAGCTGAATCCGGTAAGACTGGAAACCGACCCCAATATAGTTGGGAAAAAGGCTAGGCAGGTGATGATTTTGAGTTGGCGCCAAACAAATTGATTGTAGCTAGGTTGATCTTCGTTGAATTTGCGCCGCCTCAAAATGCTAGACCAAAAGATTTTTTTAAGTTTTTTTTGTTTTTTGGTTTTCTGTTTTTTCAACAGAATTGGTTCACAATAATATTATACATATATTAACATATATACAATTGAATATTCTAAAAATTAAAAAAAAACCTATAAATATGAACACAATTGAAAATTCTGTTGAAAAAATATAAATATATCCTTTTTTTCTACTTTTTGGTATGGATATTATTTTTCAAATTTAAATGGGAGCAACTTTGAGATATACTCAAATAAAAAAGAAATATTGAAATCGGCCCGCTTTAAAAACATATGCGTGTGCAAACATAAAAAAATATATATGTTGAATTGAGAACCTCCATCTTTTTTTTTCGTTGGTTAAAAACAAACTAATGTTCATCATACCCGTATTCTTCGAACATTTAGGTAGAGCTGTACATTGTACATCCACACTTCGCAGTAAGAGGGTTGAGCCCATTACGATTCACCGAAGTCAAAAGCAAGCTAGATTTCTTCTCAGAATTTTGTAAGGGAAAACTCCAATTGCTTGACGTGTGGTTCAAACCCAATTTACAATCCTGACCTATCCTTAGAAGTAACACTTGGGGCCACTTGACCAACGAAGCAGACCCAAATATTTTGTATGTGCCCAAAGGACACAATAGTTTACCATGTAGATATAATTATTATAATTTCCTGAAAAGTAGACTGTATGATATAACCAATAATAACAAGTACAACAGTCATAATCGTCATCATCATTTCAACCGAAAGACGTCCACAGCTGGACGTGAAGTCTTCACCAAGTGTCACCACATCACCAGGTCCTGTACATCTCGAATCCAGCGGATACCCGCAGCCTTCACCAAGTCATCTGTCCACTTTGTGAGTGACCTTCAAATGCTGCATCTTGTACGTAATCGCCATTCCAGAATTTTAGCGACAAGAGCTAGAGTCCAAAAACATCACTCCCAAAAATTAAACTTCTGTCCCTTCCAAACTGATGCAACGTTTTATTAAACTCACGATTCTCTCACAAAAGGCCTCGTTAATGACTTTATTCAATAAATCAATTTGCGAACACAATAACTGAGCATTCGTGAAGGACAAAGGCATTGCAGGTCAGTATAATGAAAGCCAGACTTCCATTGTATGCCTGCATTACATTTTTACACGTAAATGACAATGGGATGATGGAACTATGCTGGTATGTTTGGGTTGAATGCTTTTAAAGGCTTATTGTGTGCGTACATTTTCATTTTGTGCGTAAAGCATTCTTCTAGCAAATGAATTTAAGTTGATGATGACATGTGTTTTAGTGAGCTTCTATGAAGCATGTCGGTTGTGCTTGTTTCGCTTTGAAGCATATTTAATTATTATATTCGGATAGGAAACATCGACCTCATTTAGATTATAATTAAGTACTATCTTCTTGGCAGGATTTGGTTCAAACTAACACACACAACAACAACAACAACACAATACACAACAACAACAACCCAATACAATAATTTATTGTGATATTCTATCAAATTACATTTTGCTGCGGAAGGATGTAAGCCGTTAGACCCGGCTGTCATCTTCTAGATCTGTCTTCGTCTAGATCTTTGACAGAAGTAACGTTTGTCAGATGCTAGAAAATCTTCCTCGTCACGGTGTATCATGTTATGGTGTGACCCTTTTACTGAGTTGCGGAGTTCAGCTAAGCATTCGTTCCTTGTAAAATAGTGGTACTAGCCATGTCCGGTTAGACTACCTACTAAATTTTACTTCGGCTTATCGGCAAAAATCCTGACGAGCGGCCTCTCCTCGGGTAAACCAAGCCACGGCTACTGAGTCCCCCCGCCTCGACAGTGCGGGCACCCACCGGAGGGAAACTATCTACTTTATGAAAATTACATAATTTTATTTTGTGATACATTGCAAGATGATCAAGGTGTTGTAGTAGCTTGGTTTAATTGATACAAAACAAGTCAGTTAGCTCCTATATTTATTTAGTTCTTTTTTTCCCAGCAGTCAATCCAGGTACTAGGAATATGTACAATTTCTAGTTTAACTCCAGAACAGCAAGACATGATCTCAAGCCGTAATAGTCTGTTGATTGCAATTAAGTGCACAACGATCTTATCTAGAGCGTGCTTTGTCATCGTAGATAGCTTGGAGTATGCACACATGCGCAAGTAGATATACGTATCTATTGGTACACATAATATTCCTGAAATACTTACAGGGTCGGCTTTAATTCAATGCCAATCTGTCAGGAGCTGGAAGTACTATGAGCATGAATATATTTTACATTAGGTCAAAGATACTATATTTTTATTCTCATTGTTTTAATTTAATTGATTTTTAATTGTTAACTCACGATTCTTATTTTCTATTTATAATTTGTATTGTAATTTTGCTTATTTTATAATTATTATTTTCTTTGTTAAATTAGATTTTTGACTTGTAATTTTATTTCTGAAAGTGCTGTGCACATCTGTCATTGACGGGCGGGTTTCTGATTTGAGTATTCGACGCTAAGTATGTGCTGATCTCGATTTAAGCATCTGTCACCCTTGATCATCTGCCACTTTAAGTTTTCTGCGATGCTGAGCACGGTTTGAGTATACGTAGTCAAGTCATGCCAAAGTATACCTTATGTCATACAAAAAACCTTCATTGACGTTCAATTGGGTTTCTCAACTGAGAAAACACATTTGATCATTCTCAAATTCTCAAAGTTTTCTGAAGCCGTTGTCAACGTTACATCAACAGTGTAGCCAGATTGGGCGACTTTTTGCCATTTAGGCTACTCGGATCCATGTTGGGGCGACCAATTTTTACGAGTGGTGGCAATTAGGCTACCTCAGAAAAAAAATGGGGTGATTTCAGACGATTTCGGAATGAGACTATCTAATACAACATTATCTGAGGAATGATGAAAATAACTGGAAACCAAAATGCTTTTAACTGTTCATCACTATTTTAAATTAAACATCAGTCGCGACAACACAGGGAAAATAGAGAACAGCTGAAAAATGTTTTTATAAGGAACCTATAATGATTATTGTGTTTAACGCATTGAAGTTTCGAAGAATGTTTCGTGGTTTTAGTGAATAATGTTCGACTTGAGTTTTTTATAAATGGAAAAACGAAATTTTTGCCGATTTGGGGCTCGTCGAATCTGGCTACACTGGTTACATTTGGCAGTTGATAGTTGACAAGCCTGTGCTTAAACGGTGATCAAGCGAAATAAATACAAAATAATATATAAACTTATAAAACGAGTGACGAAGATACATCCTTGTCTTCCTTGGAGATTCCTCAACGAAGACCGATGCGTGGAAGAAGAGTGTTCGCCCTAAATTATCGAAAACATAAGATTGGATGCAAATATTTCATGCCTGATAAATCTCAGATGCTTGAAGAACGGATGGTCAATGGGGCTGTTAAGTTCTGGAGTGGCGACCGCGTGGTGGAATACGCATTTAAGGACTCCGTAGACCGATGACCTGGTCACGGGAATCCGATGTATGAAAGACGCACAGGACCGGTCGATGTGGTGACGCTGGGGAAGTCCTGTATCCAGCAGTCTTTCGGCAGAAATTATGACGATGTTGAGTGAGATCTTCAAGAAAAATATTCAAAAAGTGCCAGTTAATGTGTTTGTGGTCGCGTGGTGCGCGAAAACCGAGTCTTGATCAACAGGAACTATGTGAAAAGTGATGCGCGATAACCAAGGGACATGGAAAAAAGTGACAAACTCGTACACAAGAGATGGGAAAAGAAGACGTGGAAGACGCGAATGAAATATGGGAAAGACCGCTGGTCCAAGATGTACAGGACAGAGCCCAGTGGAAACTGTTAGTGGAGTGGAGGCCTATGCCAAGAGGCACACTGAGATTAGGGACATTTTATAAACTATAAACATGTATTGTATAGACTACAGTTTAATATCTCTGATTTCAGAATAAAAGGCTTTATTATGCCGTGCCGTGTTTTTATTATTAATCTATTTTATTATATTAATTTATATCCTAGGTTCCAATTCTCATCATTGTGTAATTGTTTTCCAAAGTATATACTTCCAAATACGTTCAACCATTAAGGTGTGATTAACAAATAGCCAAACATACAGAGTTTCATACCTATATAGAATAGGTATTAGTAGGATCCACAAGACAAGAAGATGTTACAACGATGAAATTTTGTACAGAATTTGGCTTTTGTATGATATGATTTTGGTATCAGAATAATAAAAGACGATAAAAACAACATGATAGGTCTTATTTATTTATTATTTTACAAAATAAGTAGGTAGGATAGTATATTGTTTGTTAACACATATTAAAACACAGTCCTCCTTCATAATATCCGACACATATCCAATGGCACCGACCCTGGCTACTACTCTTTTTCTTCGGAGGCTCTTCGATGGCTAGCAAAGCCTTTGATCTTGAAAACCCAGGTCACTCATTAAAAATTGCATCACAATAGTCCATTTTTGTTGGTAAATCACAATTGCAACTAGATTCCAATACAGATGAACAAGGGGCACTTGAGAGATCTTGTGAAATTCTGAGTAAAATATTCTATAGTTCTATGAGGTATCACAAGAACCAGCAACTGCTCGCTCTGAACACATTCACTCCTAGTAATTATAAGCCTAAATTCTTTATTTTGGCAATAACAAATTATATTAGATATTATTTTCTTTCGATAAGACATCATTGACAAAATAAATACGGTTGCCATGACAATCTTGAAGTAATTGACTAGTGCCTACGATCCATTTCATAGTTTCATAATAAGGTTGTATAGATTTCAAATAGATATCTTTAAAATTGCTTCATCACATCATCATCAGCCTATTAATGTTCCCACTGCTGGGACACAGGCCTCCTCTCTATGAGAGGGAATGGGCCGTAATCCACCACGCGGGCCCTGTGCGGGTTGGTGAATGTCACATGTCTTCGAATTTTTGGTTCTAGGACATGCCGGTTTCCTCACGATGTTTTCTTTCACCGTTTTGAAATTGCTTAAATATGAAAAATCAAGTTAATAAAGATGTTATATCTTTATTAACTTGATTTTTTACTCTTGAATAAAGTAATATAATACTATTGTACTTTTTATGGTTGTATAAAATGTATAAATAATATTTATGCAATCTTGTGATGTCTCGGATTTCTTTTGTAAAATGGAACGTAAGGGTGAAAGAGAAAGTGAATTGAACTTTGGCAGGTCCATACATAAGTAGGTACTTACTTAACTGATCTAGGTAGATTCTCAATTGTGAAACGTAAAATACTCAAACGCTTCCTAAATTATTTGACAATACTCAACTGATTATTGCTGCTTTACTTAAATCAGAAACCGGCCAATAGACACTAGAATAAGACCCCAGAAAATGTATTATGTCCATGTTTGTGTTTGTGTTGTTGATGTGCCTTAAATAAAATAAATAAAAGATGATAACTCAAAAATAATCTGCTCTTTTCTAAATTTGTTATGTAAAGTTATACGAACATAAACAAATGTACATAACAGTAGTTATTATGATCCCATTATAAAAGTTTTTAATATTCATGATTCTTTCACCCACTGAAAGTTTTTCCATAGATAAATCATCACTCTGTATACACACGGCACTAACAATATTAAAGCTATTAGGTTGGAGCAACACATTGCCTTAAGCGGTTACAATGATTGAGGAGTTCGGAATCCATGTTTACGAATTGAAGCTTCAACAAACCAAACTGACGAAAATGGAATTTCCCTTTAGATAGTTGCGGAGTGTTTTCTCAGTTTAATATTGATCCGGAAAGTGGTCACCATTCGTACACTTTTTATTTTTTATTTTTTTACTTTATGATTAATTGTCGAATTTATCTAGTTTTTGTACCTAAGTGTAACAAATATATTGTAGTTTATTACAAAAAAGTCCGAAACTATTATGTCAAAAGGTTAAAGGGCTATAGCCATTTTTCTACGATAAGATATTTGTACGAACGTACCCCACGTACGGGGTACGTTCGTACAGTAGGTGGGGTACTTTCGTACGCCATGAGGAAGATTCATACAGGGTAATTAAAAAGCCAATTAAAGTCGTTAATTTTTTATTAATTATTATAAAAAAATATTTATTTATCAAAGAACTAACTTAATAATATGTGACATGATTAATAGTCGACAAACCTTTCTTTAGAAAAATAACTAAAAATAAAATGGTTCATCCATAGTTTACTTTATGACAATGGTAAGCTTTACAATCAGTCTAAATGAGATGTTTACAAATATCGTTGAACAGTCTTTGACAATTTAAACTTAAAGTAGGTAATTATACATTTGATTGTTACTTTGGAACTTATTGCACATTATAATTATTTAAATTAACTGCAAAAGTCTAGCCATTCTAGCGGTACAGCCCGTTCGTGCTTGAGGAACAGGTGACATCGCTGATATGCAGAGTGTGTATGTCTTCTATATCAGGGCAAATAATAATCCCGGTTTCTTCCGAAGTTTTTTTTTTCTAAATTCATCGACTCTTCATCCACTTCTTAAGTACGCGTACCATGATTCTGCAATAAAATAGTAATTATGAGGTTCATCATCATCATCATCATATCAGCCGATAGACGTCCACTGCTGGACATAGGCCTCCCCCAAGCTTCGCCACATTGACCGCTCCCGTGCGTCTCGTAATCAGTGGATCCCTGCAACCGTCACCAGGTCTTCGGCCACCTGGTAGGAGGCCTTCCAATGCAACGTCTTCCGGTTCGCGGTGTCGCGACTCCAGAACTTTTCTGCCCCATCGGCCATCCGTTCTGCAAGCAATGTGCCCTGCCCACTGCCACTTAAGTTTGGCTATGTCGGTAACCCTGGTTCTCTTACGGATCTCAACATTTCTGATTCGATATAATAATGATTACTTATATGATTATTTTAAGGTTGACTTAATAAAAATATTTCATTTTGTTAGAAGTAGAATACTTCATAAAAGGAAAAATATGTTATTATGCTCTGTCTGTACGATAATTTTAAAAGGTAATACTATATTTTAATTCATAAAAAAAATAATTTTGATGTACTGGTGGTTAATAAAATCTAAAGGGCAGCATTCGTACGCGTACGAATGTGCCCCCTGTCTGGCTGTCCGAATGCACCCCATGCCTTTGCACAAAATTAAAATACAAATTTATACAAATTCTAATTAAGTTTGAGAAATATAACAAATAAAGCTCAAAATAAACATTGTTAACATTAATCAATCATCACCATTTTGTCAAAAACATAACAATTCTACTTACAATTACGAACGAAACTTAGGTAAAAAATTTACTCACCGCGCGCGAAAACACGTTACGTCTTGTCAGCTGATACACCGTAGTGCGATTGGCGCGACACTCCGCTAGCAACATGGCGGTCGGTATGTCTATGCACACAAGCAAAGGCGTCTTTGTGTGCCGTTTAGTTTTTCTGTTATACTAACTGTACGAATGTGCCCCGCGTACGAATGGTGACCACTTTCCCCTATCGTAATAATATCATAATATTAGGTTTGTTTATGAGTAAAATACAGTAGTTTATTAATTAAATTAAAATGTAAATGGTAAAAATGATCTCCTTTAAAATGCTCAAGTTCCGAACGAAATTACCTTATAACTTAATTGCAAATATTGTACCTACTAAAACTATAGCATAAAATCATTGCAGACGTCGTCGACTAGACCTTTTTTTTAGTTATCCTCCCACCATCTTATCTTAAAAAAAACTTTTTAACAAAAGAATTAGCGAAAAAATAACTTTTGATTTCCGAAGACGGTCTTTGGTACCTATTTTTATCCGACTTCGGAAAACAAATTTATTTTTCGCTTTGTAGTGTTTAGTTTTAGAAGACGTTTTAATTTTTTTGTTAAAAAAGTTTTTTATTTGACCCTTTTTAGTGTTGGTACCTAATATTACTATTAAAATCATTTATAACCAGAGTACATCTCATTACAATTCCAATAAGCCCAAACACGACTAGGATACACTGTTTTATTACGTAGTTCCAGTGCCTACCTTCCTGCTTCATCATCAGATCAGTTCGATGGTCCCATTTTCATCAGTTCCATTTATTTATATATATTAGCTTCATCAAAGTTGTTTAACTAGTCGATATATCTTACACCCGTGACACACTTATTAAGAAGTTCCAGTGGCCATTTGTGGTCTTCTTCATTAGTTTCACTTCACCAAATGATACTTTTTGAGTGCAAATGCTTGCCATGTTATTGAAAATACCAAAATTGTTACATGTGTGCCTATAATGTTTGAGGAGTTTCCTCAGTTTTCATGGGATCCCATGATCAGATTCTGATTTGGTGACAATGGTACTATCTCGAGAGTATACCTTTTTAAACAAAAAAAGTATTTTGCAAATCAGTTTATTTAAGAGGGAGTTATGTCCGAACTTACATGAAAAAAATATCCGAATTGAGAACCTCCTCCTTTCGGGCCGTCCGTTAAAAAGCAATAACAAACAATAGATCATCAAAAAATACAACCAATCACAACTCAACGAAAACTGCAACAAAGTGTAATAAAAATATTTCCAAATTGAAGCTTTTCCAAGCAAATGGAACACAGAGAAAGCTGTGCACAGATATAGCCAGACAAGTTGGTGCAGTTTGTCGGCGACTGTACCAACTCCTTGGGGAAATCTGGCGCTGAATACGTACCGTCGAGTCCAGTGACGCCTTACAAATAAGGGAATTAGTATGATAGCTTTTACATGCATTCGTTTCAAGGAAATATTGTTTGTGGATTCTCAGTTCTATGTGTGCGAGACATACCTACCCACAGAACATACATAATGCGAGTATAAAACAAATCCTAGTAAGGGCAATTGCTTTTCAAGTATTTACTCTGTAAATCCTTTGGAAAATATATTTTATTTGCGGTGTGGAGATACTTAAATCAACTCTTGCTGAAGACAGATTTAGGAACCCAGTCTTGTGAGGTTATTTACTGTTTATATTATTAACTCCATCATAAAGGCGCGATGTCACTATGGGGCAACCTTTTTTGTAAAAATTGTTCTACAGATAACTCGTACAAAACTTTCAATGAAAAATGGTCATCAAATTGTTGTCGTTTCGTAACTGACTGTGGCAATTGGGCTTATCCCAGTTGTAAGCGACCCTTTGTGCCTATTGGCCTTGTTTGTTCTGTCTCGTGCTAGATATGGAGGGAAGTGGAAATTATGTTTTTGTTTTCCCACTCCTCCTTTATTATTTTCTGATTATTTTCGTTGCGGGATCCAAGATAGTTAAATTCATTCGCCGGGACCTCGTCGAGCTTCATTGCCTCGGCGCTTTTCTGGTGATCGCCACTGTTGTTTCTGGCTTTCAGGAGTTGCAGTGGTTTGGGAATAGTGCGGTGTGACTGTACCAAAAAAAGTAATTGAATGTGGCTTTTCGTTATTAAGGCCTAGTTTTTTGATCGAGTAGCTGAACTACGGATCAAATACCATTGGTTAGCATATTTAACCATTGGTTGACCTAAGTTGAAAGAAAGAAAATACATTTATTTGTCAAAAATTGGGCTAAAGTAGTTATGTATTTAACTTTTTCTCATTTTAATTTAAGAAATCTTCTCCTACTTAGCTGTGCCGATCGCATGTAGCTTATTCTACATAACACAGACATTATAAATATTGCCGCGATGCGTCAAATCTTCCTGGAACTCATTAGTAAAACATGTATTTCACAAACTAATCACTAAAGCTGGCTTTAATCGGTTAAATATAACTTAAAATTAAAACAGATTGTACTTTATTAATTTAATACTGTAGCTGTTTAATATTGCTGGTTAAAAGAAATATTTTATAAAACTTTTGTTGTTTATAATTGTTCAGTCTAAATTGCTGCTCTGTTTGTGATATTGTACTGTATTGCAGATATTGTTTTGGCATGCTTCGGTATTGCAAATATTACATTGGTTATTTTTTCTACATAACAATAAATTCTTGCACTTTGCAATATTTTCCTACTAGGTAGGTATATTTGCTACGTAGAATTTAAACTTTCGAAAAGGCTGAGGGATTAACATAATACTAATACCAGCTGGTAACTATGCATACGCAGAGCAAAGGCCTCTAACCATACAGGCAATAAGTATCGATTTGAAGAAATTCTTGTGCACCTTCTCGAAAAAGGAAATTGCCAAAAAAGCTTCAAAGCCAAATGAAAAACCTTGCTTCAACAATCGTCATAAAGAATTAGATTTACCAGAACAAATCTTAAGAATTCTGTCTGACTCGTGCTTCGCCCCCTAAGCAGACACTAAAAGCCACCTGAAGCTCCCTTCTCCCATTTCATCCCCATTGTCGCGTTCCCCTACCTTTTAAACAATAATGAACACCTTATTTCGCGTCTTTGATCGCTTTAATACAAGTAGGAACCGTCCAAAAATGAAACATTTAATTAGCAAAATGGCGCGACTTTATTCGCGGAACTTAACTAGATGGCGCTGTTTTAAGAAATTGAATTAAGAATCTACAGGTTGGTCTGGAAAATAAATGAAGATTGTACTATGCACTCTTGATATTTATATTTGACTACTTCCTTTGTTTTAGTCTACGTCGCAAGGGCTACTGCTGAGCACGAGGTCATGGGTTCGATTCCTGGGTAAGGCAAATTGTTATTGGGTTTTTCCTCCTAGAATTTCTCAGTAGTAACCCGAAGTCTGGATATGTGCCCAAATGATGGCAATAGGATCATCATCATCTGCCTAGCCTTTTCCCAACTATATTAGGGTCGGCTTCCAGTCTTACTGGATTCAGCTAAGTACCAGTGTTTTACATGGAGCGACTGCCTATCTGACCTCCACAACCCAGTAACTGGGTAACACGGTACCCTTTGGCAAGACTGGTGAATAATAGGATCGCCCCCTATTAAATAGTATAACATGGGATTTAAATATAACTGGCGAATTGTGGGAGTTCTATAGATACAACTCTGCTCAACCCTTCGGGAAATTTAGGATTGATGTTTTGATAATTATTTTTACCTATAAAATTACCCTTTTTTTTTTTTTTTTTTTTTTTTTTTTTTTTTTTTCCGGGGTGGAAAATCCTCATTGGATGTCCTCCGCCCTGGGGTGGCGGAGGGGTCTGTCAGACTCCTACTGACTAAAAACCACCCCGGTGTTCCATCTCACACCTACGCTGGGGGTCGCGGGAACAACGATACTTCCGCAACCCCCGGCTAGTGCCGGCCCGCCATTGCGGGCCTCGATCTCGAGTTGGGGGGGAAGTGAGGTGTTAGACTTCCCCCGCGACATCTAAGAGGGGCGCGCGTGGAACACAACGCGCCGCCACCTCGGATCCTGATGTGTGGCGACGGACGTCCCCGGGTCCGTCACCCCTGGACCCATTTAGGGGGGCTGGAAGAGGGCGTTGTCCGCCCTCCGCCGACGCCCGGCGCGTCTGCTGCGGATCGGGTGAGCGGATGAAATCTCCCTCTCCCTCTCCGCAGCCTCCTTCTGCGAGACGACTGTTTCGCAGAAGGATACCACCGCGTTCCAGGACTCCTCGCTGCCGACCATAGACTCTACTACAGCCGGCAGCGATAGGTCACTGCCTACTTCTGAGATGAGGGCACGGCGTGGCTCCTCCCAAGCGGCACACTCTGCCAGCGTATGCCGCGCCGTGTCCTCCCGGCAGTGAAACGACCTTTAATCATTCTGAACAGTTGGTTTTTCGGAAACACGACTGTTATGAACATCGCCGGTAGCACTACAAATATGGGACACTCAGAAAGTTTTGCGAAACTAAAAAAAATTGTTCTATACGTACATATATTTTTATTAAATCTTTTCAAAGTACTTTCCACCAGCCTCTATACAAAGATTCATGCGCCTAAACCAGTTTTCAAAACACTTTTTCCAGTCCGCCGCAGACACCTCGTTTACAGCCTGCTCGAACGCAGCCAGCGCATCTTCCGGCGACGAAAATTGTATCCCTTTGAGCTGATTTTTTATTTTTGGGAATAAAAAGAAGTCACACGGTGCTAGATCAGGGCTGTAAGGAGGGTGACCCAGGAGTTTGACTGGCGTGCTGTCCAGGAAGTCCCTCGTTTTGAGTGCGGTGTGCGCAGGTGCATTGTCGTGGTGGAGCAGTAGCCCGCGGAGCCCTGTGTTTGGTCGCTTGTTGCTTATAACAGAGAAAACTTCTGGCAAACATTTGGTAGTATACCATTCGGCATTAATGCTTCTTTGATCCCGTAAGGGAATTGATACCAAGTGGCCAGTCAAATTAAAAAAGCTAGCGATCAAAATCTTACCCCCGCTTCTAGATCGCTTCACTTTGGTAGGCGTTGGCTCATTTTGAAACACCCAAACAGTCGACTGGCGCTTGGTTTCTGGGTCGTATTGATAAATCCAGGACTCATCACCTGTAACGATGTCGTAAACACGCCGAGACGAGCCTGCTTCAAATTTGTTAAGCATATCACGGCACCATTCCACCCGGACCTGCTTCTGAGCATCGGTGAGGTTGTGCGGCACCCAGCGTGATACTATCCTCCTCACGCGAAGATGGCTGTGTAGAATCTCGTGAACGCTTCCCGATCCAATCTTCAATATGTGTTGAATCTCCTGATATGTAATTCGCCTATTGTCTTGGATTAAATTTTTCACTGCTAGCACGTTTTCTTCGGTAACAGCCGTCAAAGGGCGACCGCTTCTTTCGTCATCCCCCAAAGTTGGTCGACCGCGCTTGAATTCGTTATACCAACGATACACGGTTGCCTTGGAAGGGCCTTCATCCATGAATGCCATTTGAAGTCTATCGTACGATTCATCCGGTTTCAGGCGACACTTGAAATCGTATAAAATCATAGCTCTAAAATGTTCCCGGCGCAGATCCATATTTCAGTGAGACACAATACTTTGAATTAACTCGCAAAAAATGTGGAGGGAAATTTTGAAATTGGAACTTACTTATTTTTACTTATAAATAATCATATTTTCGAAAAACATTATAACTGGCCAGTCTCCCATATATAAAAACTTTTTTTCGCAATACTTTCTGAGGGGCCTGGTAGTATGAATGAAAACTTTAGGATGAAAAATTTTAGGAAGAGTGATCATTCGGATTACAAATCGTTAGGAAGAACAATTTCGGGTAAAGAACTTTAGAGTGAGCCAATATGGACCCCGTTTTTGTGGCGAATAAATACTTTTTCTTTACTTCTTTCTATGACATACAAATGACGAAGTTCAAACTCCAATGCAACTCATACTTCTTAGGGCTTTTTTAATACAAATGGTCACATAAAAATCAATTTAAAATACACAACGATAAATTCGATAGGTATTTACTTGAGTTAGTAGCGATGGATTGAAATTATCTCGAATAATAAATCCAAGTATAGTACGTTGTTCAGTCATAAATCTGGCTTTAAGAGATTTGAGTGGGGTTTAGAATGAATTGTGTCAGTTTTAAATCTAGATGCATGAATAAACGTCACGATGCTCAATAGCAAGAATAAATCCGTTGGATTCAAATCTAGCTGCATGAGAACCTATCTAGACATGTCATTGACATTTTAGTAAGAAGTAAATCAGCATTAATATTATTATATCACGGCTGTATTCGCCGAAGGCTTAGACAGTGGTACATATATAAGTTATGGTTTAAATAAAAATAATGGCAGTGACGGACTCCACACCAGTACTAACACAAACTCTTGGGGCTGGGCTGTTTTAACAAACTTGCGCTTTGAGCCCTCAGCGACAAGCCCTATGAGGCTTGGCTTTGTCGATGCAGTCCTACCTTGTTTGACTCCTTCAGAGACGGCAAGGTGGCGTGGTCTTGAGGGAGAGCGCACGGTCGTGATGATCCTCAAGGCAAGTTCGGTGATTTTCCTTCTCGTGGTTGCCGCCCTGTTTTTGGTCTAATTCCCTATGAAATAGACGTAACAGAAATCACCGGGCGCCCTATCACAGGGGTGGCGAGGTCATGCCCCTGGGTGTCCACCATCGGAAAAAATCAGATGATGGATAGTAATGACCTCCTGCGTGTTTGTGCCGTGCGCAGGGACCCGTACGGAAGGATGATGGGATCCTGGTGGCTGAGCCGATGAGCGTAGGCGGTTTAACGTCTCTGAGGCAACACTCCACTTTGGCCCGGATTTCTTCTCACACGGGTGGCCGTAGCCTAGCCAGCTACGGTCAATCGGCTGCGGGGTCCGGTCAGACGGCCCCCAGGCAAGTTCACTCCCATTAGGGGCTTGCAGACGGCGGCGCTCGCTCGCATCGCTAGTGGTAGCGGTGTGAGTTGGTGTCGTGCAGTCTCGTGGGCAACTAATGGGGGGGGGCTATATCCCTCGACTAATCCCTGGTGCTACCGTAGCATCGCCACTTGAGCACTCCATGGCGGGTGGGGATAGTCGAGGGATGAAAATTGTTTTTATCGGGTTTAATGGATAATTCAATCAAAAAAAAACACAAGGCGAAAGGACCGGCGAAAGCTGGGACTGCGCACCAAAAGGCGGGACCGGCGAAAGCTGGGACTGCACACCAGACGGCGGGACCGGCGCAAGCCGGGACTGCATCTTCCGCAGGAACGTCATGTTCAGGACCCACTTCCCAGAATGTATACTGCGCGATAGCGATGAAGAGGAACCAGTCACAAGGGACGAGCTTACAAGGCACACGTCCAAAAATAACTGGCTCACGGCAAAGAAAGTGGTAGATGAAAATAAACTGAAGCTGGCCTTAGCGGGCTTCCAGCCACTCAAATCCCCTGGTCCAGATGGCATCTACCCAATACTATTGCAAGAAGGGGCATCTGTTTTGATACCCCATTTGAGTAAGCTCTACAGAGCCTGCATAGCCTTTGGGTACGTACCCAAAGCATGGAGGGAGGTCAAAGTCACCTTTATACCGAAGGTGGGTAGACCGACTTATGAAGAAGCTAAAGCTTACAGGCCCATTAGTCTATCATCCTTTCTCTTGAAAACTCTGGAGAAACTGGTAGACAGGTACTTAAGAGAGGGTCCTCTGAAAGTATTCCCTCTACATAAACTACAATGCGCCTACAGCCCCGGCAAATCTACGGAAACGGCATTGCACCATGTTGCGAGTCGAGCCGAGGCTGCGCTAGAGGGACAAGAAATATGTGTCGGGGCTTTCCTCGACATAGAGGGAGCCTTTGACAAGACAACATTTGAGTCCATACGCACTGCTGCAAAGGAACATGGCATCAATGATACCACGTGCAACTGGATTGACTATATGCTGAGAAGCAGAACAGTCAGATCGGAACTAATGGGAGACAGACTTAGTGCAAAAACAACAAGAGGTTGTCCGCAAGGCGGAGTGCTGTCACCATTATTGTGGTGCTTGGTAGTAGACTCGCTACTAACCAAACTTAATACCGGACCATTCTACACAGTAGGCTATGCGGATGACATAGCTATAATGGTCAATGGTAAATTCCCGAACATAGTGTCTGGATTATTACAACAGGCATTGAGGATGACAGAGGAATGGTGTACAGTGAACCACCTCTCTATCAACCCAAGCAAAGCAGTCATTATTCCCTTCACGAGGAAGAGACAACTAGGAAACCTAGGAGAGCTCTCCCTCAATGGAATAAAACTGCCCTGGTCCACCGAAGTTAAATATCTGGGTGTAACGCTTGATAAAGAACTCAGGTGGAAAACTCATGTGGAAAATATTACGACAAAGGCCTTACGAGTGTTCGGCATGTGTCGTTCTACCTACGGTAAAGCACAACAGGGTAAGACTGATGTGGGTCCCTGGGCACAAAGGATTCCATGGTAACGAAGTGGCTGATGAACTGGCAAGGGAGGGCTCAGCGAATGATTTTGTGGGTCCAGAACCATGTGTAGGCATCTCGACGTGTCTCGTAAAAGTCGCATTTAGGGAGTTTGCAGATCACAGACAACGAACTTGTTGGCTGTCTACTACCGGTCTACAACACTCCAAGAGATTCCTGGGCTCCACTTTCAAAGCCCGGGATTGCATTTGGAACATGAGCAGGGGGCAAATCCGCTACCTGCTTGGGGCCTTTACTGGACACTTTGGAACCAACGACATGCTCATGAAGATGGGTCTAACCGCGACACCCATGTGCAGGTTGTGTGGGGAACATACGGAATGCATGGAGCACCTACTGTGCACATGCGATGCACTGGCTGGTAAGCGAATGAGTCTCCTAGGGGTTGGATACCCAAAACCAGAAGATTATAGGCTCATATCTCCTAGTCTCGTTGTAAAACTCATGAAAACAGTTTTCAACGAGAAGGAGGAGGAGTAAGTTATCTAGGGGACCACAAAAGATCCCAATGGGTCGAAGTGTCCGAGGTATTTCTCGGCCCCTCCATAAGATAAGATAAGATAACACAAACTCAGTTTATAAATTGAGACTCACACTTTTGCGGTTTAGAAATACACTCTAAGTAAGATAATAAATTACAAGAGATACAAAATAGCTCTTAAAATAATATAAGTTACAAAAAGAAAATGATATGTTCCAGCATATAAGTAATAAAGTGCACCATCAAACTATTTTACTGGCGTGGTATCGTTTTAAGATAAGATAAGATTTATTTGCTCAAACATGGGTAACACATACAATATACATGCAATATAACAAAAAAAAAGTATACAAAAGAGCCCGACATGTTTGCCACATTCTATGGCGTGCAAATATCATGCAAGTAAAATTATAAACAAAAAACAATGACTTAGTTTAATTGTAAATTAATTCCATTATTATCAAGCCAACAATAAAAATAACAAGTGAAAATCATAACAGTTATCTCCAAATATCAATGAAATTAAAATAATAATATCAGTAAAAAATGTCAAATAGCAATAAGGTATCATTATTAAATCTATGCAATAAATGTAAATCAAATATCAAAATCAAAATAGTGCATGTCAAATCTATGTAAAAGTTAATCAAATGTAAAATAGCAACAACACATCACTATCACTACTATGCAAAATAAGAAAAAATAATAAATGCTAAATAAAATAATGCATGTCAAATATAAAAGTAATTCAAATGTCAAAATGATGATATCAATCAAATGGCAAAAAGGAATAATGTATAATTAGAAAATCTATAAAAAAAATACCAATAAAATGTCAAACAAAAAATTTATACAAATCAAATCAATGTAAAAATGATCAAATGTCAAAATTGCAAGAAGATCTATGTCAAAACAAAGGATTCTTTCATAAAATCGTTAATAATATAGTAGGCTCTTTTACTTAGAAACGACTTTAGTTGCTTCTTTAATTCTACATTATTAAGCTCAAAGATGAAAGCCAAAATATAATCCCATATCTAAGAACAGATTCACTTAGCCTCTAGTAAGCCATTAATAGCGCGTCTTTAACCGTTCGAGACAGAATGTACAAAGCGTAAGCACTACTGCTTATTCTTTTAGTCAGGGTCTCTACGTGTGCATTCCAATTTAAATTACGATCTATTGTCAGTCCTAGAAACTTGTTTGTATAAACTGTGTCAATTGCAATATTATTATATATTATGTTATATTATTAATATTATTATATATTATCATTAAACTTGACTTGTAATCAGCTGCCTGCTCCTACTACTAATTTATACTGTTGTATTTTTCCCTTAGTTTTTTTTTATTGTTTATCTGATATAATTTAATAATCTAATTGTAATATTAATTAATGCTTGTGTCTCAATAATTATTTCAATGATGTATTTTGAGAATATTGTATTTTAAATTGTATTTTAAATCGTATTGTATATAATGGTAATGTTTTTTACTAAAATTTGACTGATTTTTAAATTTTTGTAATGCGATATAATTGAATAATGTTATTGTAATTTTGATTAATGTATGTTGTGTAGTTATGTGTGTAAAATGTGTGTGTCTCAATATTTATTTAAGTAATGTAATTCGATAATATTGTATTTTTACTCGTTTTGGATATTAATGGTACCTATTGTTTAATAATAATTTTATTTGACTCTTTACTTGACTTGTATTAATAATTTCGCTCTTAGGGTAATAATTGTTCGATTTTAATTTAATCAAAATTTTATTTCATAATTTCATTTTATATGGTTTTATTATGATTTTAATTTATTTATGTTTGTTTTAGATCTTTATTTCAATTTATGTAACCTATTCTGTAAGTGTTGTGCATGCCTGTAAGTGACTTGCTTACACAGGATCTTTTCTTAATGTTTCATTATAAGTAATGTTATATGTAAATAAGTCGTTGGTGTGCCTTATTAATAAATAAATAAATAAATAAATGTCAAGATTGGAAATAGTCAGTGCGCGTTGGCTAAAATGCATTATCATGGTCTTACTTAAATTAATTTTTAAATGATTGTTGTCTAACCATTCTATAGTTTCATGTAATATTTTACTTATGTCTTGTTTATATAATTCTCTTTGAATACACGGTATTGTTATTGTATTGTCATCCGCAAACAGTGTCATCGGATGTTTGATTGCCCTTGGAAAGTCATTAATGTAAATTGTAAAAAGCGGTGACCCCAGTATACTTCCTTGTGGAACTCCGTAGACAATATTACGTTCCTCAGATTGAAATATTTCGTCCCTTTTTGTGCGTATCTATGTATTTCTTTGTTATTGTTCGTCGAATCGTTGAGCTCCTTAAATTCTGTGTTGAGCTGCTCGTTTATTGACAAATGCGCGCACTGACTGGACAGGTCCACTCAATTTGGCTGGTTCTTTTCTCAAAAGACCATTTCAGACATCAATCTACGTGGTCTTCACATGATCCAACCAAGATTTTTGTCTGGACTTTAAAAGAGACTGTGACCTCTGAGTTTGTTTCGGCCTTTTTACTCAGAGTAGTCAGATAGGAAACGCCGACCTCATCTAGTTTTCAAAATATGATCGACATGTGAAAGTGTTTGTATAAACCAACTTACAGAAATAAAATCATTTATCATTTACTAGTTGTGTGAGTCACATGTTACTTTGTTGACAACAGTAAGACAATTATAAAACCTCCGTGGGTGTTTCGTGGTATTCCCACATATCTATCCAATTAATTTGTCAAACCAAGTACCTAGAAAACAAAGTCACCACAAACCACACCACAGACAGAGCAGAGAATAAATATAAAAATAAACTTATTAAGAAAAAAATTAAACCATCTTCTAAAGCAAAACACTACAAAGTGAAAATTACTTTCTTTTCCGAAGTCCGTGTCTTTGGTACCTATTGTTTGTCAAGTTTCGACACCGACTGGACCACCTCGGGTGTATCTATTAAACACAAAAAAAAAACAAAATCGGTCCATAACCCACGGAGAAATCTCGTAACAAACATACAGAAAAATACAGTTAAATTGAGAACCTACTCCTTTTTTTGTTTGAAGTGGGTTGATAAAATTTAGCTTCAAATCCTAACTTCAATAAAACATCCAGATTTTACCGATTGCAAATTTGCACCAAAAAGTTTAAAATTTGATTATATTTCAGACTGAATTTAGTTTAGCATTTTCATTGGCATAGATAAAAAATGCTAATCTAAATTCAGCCTAAAACATCAACTGAACAAAAACTATATAATAGGTCTCTTTTAAAACAATAAAGTTCGACTTTTAAACGCTTTGAAAACTTAGGATTATATTGCAAAAACATTATTCCATGTCAAAATTGTAAAGCATAATTAATCGTAAAGAGTTCGATTATGGATTGGTGGATTTATTGAGGCAGCTCTTAAGTATCTCAAATGTTTTCAATTCTAATCTATACAATAAAACTGTACAATAGAATGTCGTACCAAAAAATTAACTATTCTGAATACAAAATCAGAATGTAATTGGTGAGAATTCTACAGAGTCAAATTAAATTAGTAAGTTTACAACTATAGCTGCCTACAATAGTACATATTTGTATTTTAACCCTTCACTGACAGTGACACTACCAACACAGTCTCATCATTAGCTGTCTATACTATACGCTTTATTGAATTAGCTGTTCGAGAACAATAGCGCTCAGTGAATAAGGAAGTTGCAGAACATTCAATTATAATGGTTGCTAGGCAACCGTCCGCTTCCTTTCCTTCACTATTAATTTACATTAGATGGGTTTATTATGTTTAGGAATAATTATATTGTGTTAGGAGATAGTGTGTCGGAGTGATTTTGTTCTATAGTTATGTGTAGGTAAACGTTATTGTAATTAGGTCAAGAGGTCATGGTTAAAATATGTATTATATAGGTAACAATAAATACACATTAGATTACTACAAATAAGTTGTCATTTACCTGTTTATTTATTTGTACCTGTAAGTTATTGGACGGAGGAGCTCGTGGCTAAATAATAACAGCCGCACGGGTCGATCATCAAGGTTAAGCAACGTTTAACGAGGTCGGTCCGTGGATGGGTGACCATTTCAACATACCGAGTTTCCTCCGTGCCTCGGAAAGCACTTTAAGCCGTTGGTCCCGGCTGTCATTTGAAGATCTTTGACAGTCGTTACGGGTAGTCAGAAGATTGAGATCTGACACCGGTCTTGCCAAGGGTACCGTGTTACCCAGTAACTGGGTTGTGGAGGTCAGATAGGCAGTCGCTCCATGTAAAAAACTGGTACTTAGCTGAATCCGGTAAGACTGGAAGCTGACCCCAATATAGTTGGGAAAAGGCTAGGCAGATGATGATAAGTTATTGGACGGAAAACAGTATTTTCGATCGTTTTATATTATCTGATTCGCTCATAATTTGGAAACCAGCTTAGATAACATTCAAATGATATATGCTATAGGTACAAGGTCAAATTAAAAATGCAAGCGAACCCCCACAGACTTGCTGGGATTTATATCCAATGATGATAAAACAAGTTTTTTTTTGTTTTTTTTTTAAATCATTTATTTAATGAGGCTTTTTGCGCTGATGCGCCAAGCCAGCCTCGTAAGGTTATACATTATGTGTATTGTACAACAAATAACTAAATTAAAAAAAAAAACCTATAAAAAAAACCTACCTAACATTTCGATGAAATGCAGCGCTCCCAACAATCCAAAGCCAAGAAAATTTTAAAACACATTTTATTTGATTCTACATAATTTATCTAGTAGTCCTCTAAAAGGCGGCGCTTTTAAAAACGAGTATAATTTATTTGTATAATTAAGCTTGGCTATTTAATAACACAGACCACCCACCACCCAACAATAATAAAATTTAGTACTAATTTAACGTTAGATACAGACCTATGTTTATTCAACACACGAATCGACTGCATGTAGAGGTATTGTGGCAGAACAATTGCCACATATTTCCACGTTCCCTTTGTCTTGATTCACTTGCATAGTTTTATTATATTGCATTAATTTATGAATAGGTGCAGTTTATTTGCTATGAGTTGATTTAAAAGTGTAGAAGTTCACTGTTGTAAAAAGCGTTGCCAAGACTAATTGTATCCCAACTCTATGAAGAAAAGCCATGTCATAAGTACCTATACCTACCTTTAACTACGGTGATTTCTTATGTCAAAATAAATATTACCTTCAAAACATCTTCAGATCTTAATTGGAGTCCATTTTGCCTCGAATTGCTTTCGATATAACTGATTGATAATTAATTAATTAAAGTGAACGAATAAAGCCATATTTTTCGAACTAATCTAGACAGGTACCTTCACGTCCTTATCATATTTCTTTTACACGTTTTCTCTATCTTGTTCACATTAATTACAAATATTCACGAGACTCAACAGCATGAGTCAAAATACCGGTGGGATCACCAAAGAGAGGAACCACCTTACAAATTTATCATTTTCAGATGTCTACCTACTGCTTTTTAACACGCTTTTATTAGCTTGGTATGTATGTATCTATGAATCTATGTAACGGAATCTTTGAACGTGATTTTCACCCCCTTCAAAACGTCGGATTAATTTGAAACTTTGCACACTTATCAAAGCCCAATGACAATGCAATAATTTAAACGTTTGGCCGCGCATTAGTTTGGCCCATTATTCTTACCAGGGTCTTCAGGATTAGCGATTGAACTCAAAAGTAAAAAAAAAAAAGTCAATAAAAACTAAAAAACACGCTTTAATAGAAAACCAAACTAAAAAGAAGAAAATAATTTTCAATAAATTTTAATTAAGAATAGTGTGATAAACTGGTGACAAAAAAAAAAGCGTGGGGTGCTTTTGAGAGTATTTTCAAAATGACTACTTTTACCAATATCTGCCAAAAAATATTATAATAATTGATATTAAGCACCCCACGCTTATTTCAATCACGTTATTATAAGTATTGTTGTCAATCGTTTCAATGTACAATGCTCATTAGTTCATTACAAACAATGACCTATCTTATTAACAATTAATAATACAACTTACCTAGGAGAAACGTTTAGCAACAACAACACAAAACAAAAAACTTTTACAGTCTACAAGGTTGCAAATATTTTGTCACCCTACGAACACGGTATGCCTGCAGGTAATTTGATAACCCAGTTGCAGCTGGCTGCAGAATCAAGTGGATGAGGCGACGAGCCAGATTGCCAATGTGATACAGACCATATGGCTTGCAATTTGGTTTAGATGACTGCACACCTACCTTTACTATTTCATGTTTTTGTGCTAAAGAATTTCACTGGCAACCTTTTATATACTTTTATATTAATACTTTGACTACTAATGTGTGGCCACCTGTCTTATTTATTAAAAAAAACCGGCCAAGTACGTGTCGGGCCACGCGCAGTAATAGGGTTCCGAAGTTACATAATAATGCGGACTAAGAAGAGGGTTTTGTTGTTGTTACATGAACATTAAAACGGTTTCAGCTGCACACAACGTCTAAAAACGGGTCCACATAGGAAGATGTTTTTTTTTCATCTATAGGTATGCTCGCGTTTGACCACTATCTCGCCTGATGGTAAGCGATGATGTGGTCTACGGTGAAGCACGCTTGCCTAGAAGTAACCTATTCACTCTTGACTTAAACTAAATAAGGACTAACTGGGAACTGAAGTAGGAGCGATAAAATCTAACTTCGCAACTGAAGTTAAAAAAATATTATCTATTTGAGTACCACCGCGGTTGCGAATTGCGAAAGGAGCCACAGGGATTGGTATGGTTCGTTCCGGTGATTTAGCACGCACGCTCCTTGTTTATTTCACTTTCGGAATTTAAAAAATTTCGTATCACCTCTAATCTGCGGTATTCACTAGTGATGTAGTCGGGTCGAATATTGAATTTATAGATGGATATCAACAAAAGAAAATAAGTAATTTGCTTGGCAATCGAATCAAATTTGACTTTATGTATTTTTATTTATAATTTAAACAATATATACAATTGAATATTTCTAATCTTATGACTAATAACAAAACAAACTTACATACAAAGGGGAGAGGAAAAGGGGCTCATTGCGCATCAAAAAATTCATCCACATCGATGTCAATGGGAAACGTGCCCAGAACGCTGGCAGCATTGCCACGTTGAATGGCAATGCTGATTCTCTGGCTGAAGAAAAGGCCAGCCCTCTGGTCACGCGAACAGTCGACTAACCGTTTACTAATGTCTCGAAACACTCGATGAGCACTCGGACCCCATGGACCTAATGTCTCAACCCCAAACGGCTCAAACATATAACTGCCAATAAGGTTGTTATATTTGCGCCGTTTGAGGTTTTCTGCACCAGCAGCAGCTGCCCCAGCACAGCCCGCCGTGCTAAGAAGATGGGATGGCGCAAGGGTATCGACACATGTTGCATCCCACACCAAAGGCCTACCCAACTTCCAAGGCATTATGGTCATCCCGTCCGGTCTCTTCCCATCGTCGCGTGCCAACCCATTGGGTTCTAAAACAGCTGGCACCCCGGCGGTGACAAGAGCTCGACGTATGATGTCATTAATGCTGGCGTGCCGTGCTATCCGACCAGCGCTCCTACTGCAGGATAGGCCATGGTGTCCGAGGCGGTCGACTGCTTCACCACATTGACAACGGTGTGGAGCTCCGCTGGCAGTACCAAGGCGCAGACATGTAGCGATCCGGAAGGTAGTGTCACTCAACATTGTACCTATATTGGGTGACGGTAATGCCTGTAGCCAGAGGCCCGACTCCCACTCACCCACAGCCAGTAGGCGAGCACGCTCAGCAGTATTGGTGGACGTATTTATGAGTTTATTCCGTTCCAATCTGCAGAGCGGCTCATCCCACTGTCTTTGAGAAGATGGGTTTTCGGGCAACGCCGTATTCGGGCAAGCCACTTTCCAGGCGCACACTGCGTCGGTCGAACACGGCACTTCACTGTTAACCACTGACAGGGATAACATATTAGTGGTTAACGTTTCAGTGCTGTGGACCGAAGACAGGAACGCCGGTAGGCTTATACTAGAAATTTTGCGGATGCCGAGCCCACCAAAGCGAATGGGTAGCGTGGCTTGCGTCCAGGCTCGGTCATCTAAGGCCACATTTAAGATAGATGTCAGAGTGCATCGAATAATTTCGTCAATTTTTTCCAGGAGAGGTGGCTGCTTCCATAAAGGGGAAGAGCGGAGAAAATACATAAAATTTGGTCCAAAACAGCAATACCTAATAAGAGTAAAAGCCGAATGAAGGTTAATTTTGGAGAGTCTATCCGAAATATCATTAAAATGGTTAATTTTGCTATCAATGAATGAAGAAAAACTGTCTTCCAAAATTGGGGAACCTAGGAGGTGCAGTGAACTTTTATCTAAAATTTTGATCTCTGGGGCTATTGCATAGAATTTCTGAAGCGTCGGTTGTCTGTCGGTACTGTCACAAAGAAAAATTTCACATTTGGAGTGGTTGAGGTCTAGGCCGATGGATTTGAACTGCTCTTTCAGGAATTGGAAATCTGATAAAACGGTGTCTACGTCGCCTCCTAGTGTTCCATCATCCAAATACCATACGTTAAATTTCGAATTTAGTTTTTGAATGATCGGATGAATAGCCAGACTGAAAATGACTGGCCCGAGAGGGTCACCTTGTTGGCAACCAACTGAAGATTCCAAAACATTGTCTTTGTATAATAATTTTGATGGGTGCCTATAGCATTGCCACAAAAAGCCGAAAATTTCTGGTAGCTCTTTTTTTGCTTCAGCCAACAAAGTGTCCCTGTTGACGGAATTAAAGGCGTTTTTAACGTCAACCTTGAGGATGACCTCACCTTTACCGGAATTCAAAAAAGTGGAAAGGGCATGTACGGCAGCCTCACAGCCCCCTCTGGAGCCAAAGCCAAGCTGTAGGGGCTGGAATTTAGTAGTAAGAGTTTTACCATACAGTTTACAGCAAATGTTAGCTGCCATACGCCTGTAGGTGCATCCGACGGCAATTGGACGAATACCGCCGTCCCTCTTGCGCAGGGCACATAAGTTGGCCCCGTACAAGACATCAACGACGGCATCGTTCACACCGCCGGAGAGCATCAGGTTGACTAGAGCCGCAAGCTCCTTCAAAAGAGACTCACCAGCGTCCCCGGCGCCTGAACTTAAAAGAATAATAATACTTAATTATTACTTAATTTGACTTTTGATTACAAAACGTCGAAAATACTTCTGCACTAACACAAAATAGACGCCATAAGTTGGTCGACTATTACTCGTAAACTAGTGAAGCCTGTTATGATTTTATTTTTGTAAATTTTTACATGGTTCATAAGCATATATTTACTCTGTTTTACACAGCTAACAACGTTATTTAAGTAATTTTTCAATGGCATTTGTACAAAAATTTTACTGTTCCAAGTACATTTTATAAGTTGGTCGACTATTACTCGTAAACTTGTAAGCCGTAGCGTGTAGTGTATCTGTGATAGTTTTACTTTTAATTTCGTTATATTTACTACTGCCGTGAATTTTTTCACATTGCCAAGAGCAACCATTTCGCTGGCAGGGAGGGGGGGACACTCGACTCTAACATAAATTTGCAATTTAAAGCTTAATTTTACGCAAACGGATCTCTGAATCGAAAAATGGTGCTCATAAACCCATATTATTTTTGAATTACCTATCCAACGATACCCCACACCATGGGATAGACGAGGAAAAAAAACATCCCCACTTTAGGTCTAAAGGAGCACTAAATTTTTTAATTTTTTATGATTTCATTTAACCCCTTTGTCAGAATTATTAATATGTAAATCCATGCCAAATTATAGCTTTCTAGTACTTAGATTCTCTGAGCTAAGCTACGGACGGACAGACGGACAGAGCGAAACTATAAGGGTTCCTTGTTGACTTCGGAACCCTAAAATCTCTGAACTTAGCAACTGCCGAGTCGCCACTTATGTACTTTGGGCAACTGCTTGGTAGATTCTTAATTCAAACCATCTTATTTGTATTGTTTTAACCATGTTATCATCTGTACTAATATTATAAAGAGGAAATATTTTTTTGTATGTTTTTTTGTACAGAATAGGCGCCGAAACTACTGGACCGATTTAAAAATTCTTTCACCAATAGAAAACTACATTATTCCTAAGTGACATAGGCTTTTTATAAATCCCGAAAACGGGTCCTGTGGGGTGGTCTCCGGGAGCGAAGCCGCGGGGAACAGCTATTATTTGATCTCGTATAGTTAAACAGCTCAGAGATTTTAGAAGCTTTTATTTAGTTTCACCTATCCCGATATCTGTAACCAAATCTTGCAAGCTAAATTTAATCCACTTCTCAGTGTCGGATTGAGCTGAAATTTTTCACACACATCTGTTTCTAGGTGAATGTATGTTTGCTACTCAATCACGCCATAACAGCTGAATGGATCTGGATGAAATTTGGCACAGAGATAGATTAAAGTCTGCAAAACCACATATGATACTGGGTGACTAGAATAATTTTCGACTTTCACACAGGCGAAGACGCTGGCAGAATCTAGTAATATTATAAATGCGATAGTTTGGATGGAGGGATGTGTTTGTTACTCAATCACGCCAGAACGGCTGAACGGATCTGGATGAAATTTGGCACAAAGATAGATTTTAGTCTGGAATAGCGCATAGGCTAGTTTAGTGTTCCCTTGGGATAAAAAATAATAATAAATTTTTCGTTTAATCGTTAGTCTTGAACGCACTCGTGAAATTATCAAATCCAAAATTTAAACTTTACTTTCAACCACCTGTAGATTAACAGTATGTAAACTATCTCAGCAATAATTAATCTTTTATGTCCCATCAAAAGCCTTTTCTACACCGATGACTTCCACAGATAACCTAATCAGTAACACAAAGAACCGACCATTTCTAAAATAATCCAGTAGAAGGATGGCTAACAAGACTATTCGCTGAAGCTGTCTGGCCCAGACGATATGGATAACAATACTTAAGCTATGGATAACGATATGGTTAACAATGCTTATTGTATTGGCTTATGTGGCTAAGGTGCAAATAATAAATCAGTAATTTACTTCTAGAGTTTTTTCTAAATTTCCAGTAATTTTACAAATAATTTTATCGTCAATCTCTTTCAAATTAAAATTCCTTATTGCGAACTGCGAAAGAAAATTAAAATTCTTTATTGCGTACAGAATTTTGAAGATGTTAACATAAGGTAGGTTCTTAGAACTTAGTTGCCTGTTAAGGCATTGCAATTCTTTCATTTGTCCCGAATAAAACCTAAGCTAATCAAATCTATACTAATATTATAAAGCTGAAGAGTTTGTTTGAACGCGCTAATCTCAGGAACTACTGGTTGGAATTGAAAAAATATTTTTGTGTTGGATAGTCCATTTATAGAGGAAGGTTATAGGCTATATAACATCACGCTACGACCAACAGGATGGGATCATAAATGAAAAATATTGCAAAAACGGGAAAAATTATTCCTTTTTGAGAGCTTCCATTGCGTGCGCTGCGTAACAACCATGTATGTAGGGTAGGTAGGGTAGATGGGTAGGTAGGTAGCCAGTTGTCGGGAGCGAAGCCGCGTGGGACAGCTAGTGCTAAAATAAAACTTTAATTTCAGAGGTAAATTATGATAGCAATCTCTTCAAGTAGGCAATTACCTAATCCTTTTTATACCATCAAAACCGCTTTCTACAAAGGATATTTCCACAGATAACCTAACCGGTAGCACAAAGGACTGAGATCCTACTAATACGACTATTATAAAAGTGAGAGTTTGTGAGTAGGTACGGATATTTTGTTGCTCTTTCACGCAAAAAGTACTAAACGGTTTTTGATTAAACTGTACTGTAATATAGCACGCATCAGAATAACACATCGTAATATCTTAATAGCCGAATATCCTTATATTCTTATATCCTCATATCCTAATGTATCTATCTATCTTCTATCTATCTATATATATAAAAGAGAAAGTATGTATGTATGTTCCTTATAGACTCCGAAACGGCTGGACCGATTTTAATGAAATTTTCAGACAATCTTAAGATTGACGCAGCGGATAATCCTGTAAAGTTTGGTGGCATTTTTTTTTAACTTTGAACGCGGGCGAAGCCGCGTGCAGAAGTTAGTATTTTATAAATACAATATTATAATTAAATATAATATTATATATACGAAAGTAACTCTGTCTGCCTGTCTGTTACCTTTTCATTCTTTAACCGCTGAACCGATTTAGATGAAAGGGGCATGCCCATTTTGTAAGGGAACTTGGGCCCCTTTGAAAAAATGGTTGTATGTTAATGAATTTGGTTGTATATTGTAGAAAAAACACGTTATATTCATAATTAGAAAAAGTTTTTTATTTATTTTGCGGGGTTCATGAGAAATAACGATGTTTCTGTTCTTCACCTTATTACAATGCAATAAGGTGCATATAAATGTCCAAGTGAAGAAACCTGAACTGTTGTTGTCTGTACATAAAAAGTAAAAGGACACGGATGGAAAAAAACACAAAATATAAATCCTATTTTTGGATAATATTGAAATCGCAAAAACGATACCTCATAAGGGGCCTGTGTATGGGCAATCTCCTTTGATGTGAAGATAGTTTGAAACCCTGGGCAAGACATGGTATAGATTTTATCCCGGTAATCATCCTTAAGGAGGTGGATCGGGACGTAGAAGTTTGTATGGTTAACTAATACACCTAAAATATGATGCGCGATAATAATAGGCTATTCGAAGTACTAACGCTACGCAGACGAAGTCGTGGGCAGTAGCTAGTTGGCAAAAAAATATAAAGATATTGGGGAGAGTAATAACTACTCCACACGAGCGGAGCAGCGGGTGTGAGCTAGTTTTCTAAAGGAATGGCTAACTAGACTATTCGTTGGCACTGTCTGGTCCAGACGGTATGCTAATGTCGGCAATCTCATAACCGCTGTGACGAGCATCGCCGGATGGCAGCCAGTATCACACCTTTCTTTTTCATTATTTTATGGAAGCTGCTATGTGAAAGCATTTGCATCGTTTGAAGGTGGAGGATTTTTCAAGTTTTTTTTTTTTTTTTTTTTATACTTTATTAGTAAGAACAAAATTCTTAATAATTAATTACGATCTAGCCTAAAAGACTAATAAGCAATTTAACTCTAACTTAATATGTTACGTGATAGATTATGTTAAAACTAAGAATAGTGTCCATTTGCACTTTTACACAAGTCCGCAGCACTTTCTTAGAGTCTGATATAATTTAAAAACACTATGTTCATGTGTTATATGTATAGCACAGCATTGTCACTATTATCCATTCACTTTACACTACACTAATTCAAAAGGTTTAGTTCTTTTTAGTCTACGCACTAAGTCTGTATTGTCTAGCAGCTGGATAGCCTCAACATTCACGTGTCGATGAAGTCTGTGTTCGTGGGCTTCAGCAAATTTTTGGATGATGGTGGTGACGAATTCCGTTTTAAGGTCACGGTGAAGATCGTCATTCCTTATGTACCAGGGTGCATTTACAGCGTCCCTGAGCACTTTATTTTGGAATTGTTGGATTAGTTTGACGTTGCTTTGTTTAGTACAGCCCCAAAGTTGGATACCATACGTCCAAATTGGCATCAGTAAATGCTTATATATGGTTATTTTATTATGTATTGATATACAGGATTTCCTTCCGAGTAACCAATACATACTTTTATAACGTATGTCGAGTTCCTGTCTTTTCTTTTTGACATGAGCTTTCCAACGCAACTTGGCGTCGAGAGTTATGCCAAGGTATTTAGCTGTATTAGCATAAGGCACTTGCATGCCATTTATGTAGATTGGGTGATAGTCCAAGTGTTTGTTTGTGAAGTCAATGTGAATTGATTTTGACTCATTCAGTTTGATCTTCCATTTTTGTGTCCAATCATAAACTTTATTCACAGCTAGTTGAACTTTTTCTACTGCTTCTCTGTGGCTTGATCCAGTAGCCATAATTGCAGTATCATCTGCAAAGGTCGCAATGGTGTTATTTTCCAGTTCTGGGATGTCGCATGTGTATAACAAGTACAAAATTGGGCCTAGCACACTTCCTTGAGGTACGCCAGCTTTTATAGCTTTTAGCTCTGAATATGCGTCTTCTTGCCGTATTCTAAACATTCTATTAGTTATATACGACTCTAGAATATCTGCAAATTCTGGTAGCATGCGTCTGAGCTTGAATATTAGACCCTTATGCCAAACTTTGTCAAAAGCTTGCGCGACATCTAAAAACACGGTGGCGCAGACTTCCTTATTTTCAAGCGTTTTTTCAATAATGTTTGTTATTCTATGTACCTGGTCTATTGTTGAGTGTTTTTCCCTGAAGCCAAATTGATGATTTGGAATAAGGTCTTTATTTTCTATTATTGGTTTTAACCGTTTCAATAACAGTTTTTCGAAAAGCTTTGATAACACGGGCAACAGAGAAATAGGTCTATATGATGATGCTTCATTGGGTGGTTTCCCTGGCTTCGCAATCATAATGACTTCAGCAACCTTCCATGGCTCAGGTACATATTTTAGGATAAGTGCAGCATTGATAAGCTTGGTCAGCTTTACTATGGCTTTGCGTGGGAGATGTTTAAGAATTTCCCCTGTAATGAGGTCGTAACCCGGAGACTTTTTCGAACTAATGTTATTTTGAATTTCTCTCATTACTTCTTTAGGAGTCACAAGCTTAATTCTTTGGTTTTGTGACAATCTTTCACTCTCAAGTATTTCTATCGAGCTTTCATTGGGTTGAAAAGTTTCTTCTAAGTGTTGAGCAAACCTTAATGCTTTTTGGTCATTGCTTATGGCCCATTTTCCGTCGCTATCTCTGATGGGTGGTATTTGTTTCATTGGTTTTTTCAGATTTTTTGTAGCTTTCCAAAGGGAGTAATCCGTTGATTTGTCATTGCTTAGCTGCAAAAGTTTAGTATTCAGAGATTCCTCCTCAAACTGTAGAATTTTCCTCTTTAATCGTTTAGTTAGGTTATTTAGTGTTGTTTTATCTCGCGGGCACCTTGTTTGCTGCCACAGCTTCCTTTGTTTCCTTTTCTCAGATAGTAAATCTACAATTGCCTTAGGATAGTTAAATCCCTTATAATTACGTTTTAATTGCGGTGTGTTGTTCCACGCACATTGTTGGATATTAACAATATATTTGTTTACTTCTAAGTCAAGATGATCTTGCTTTTTTATCGGCGTTTTAAGGTCGATAATATTATCTAGATCAAGGGCAAAACTTTCCCAATCTGTAAACTTATTAACCAGGGTTAAGTGGCTTTCTTTGAGTAGGATTTTTTGACTAAGCATTAATATAATCGAGGAGTGGTCTGAGTTCATATGAAAACCTTCCTCCAAATGGATGTAGTTGGCGGATATATTTTTGCAAATGAAAAAATCTATAAGATCCGGTATTTTTTGGTGATCAGTGGGCCAGTACGTTGGTTTACCCGTGCTCATAACTTCTGAATTCATTTCTTTAACTGCACTTAAGAGCTGCCTTCCCTTAGTTGTAGTAAGTCTTGAACCCCAATGCGTGTTTTTAGCATTAAAATCACCGCCTAGGATAAATCTCTGGCCTAATAGTTCAAAGAGATGTAAATATCGTTCTTTTCTTATCATATGCCGTGGAGGACAGTATATGGCTGCAATAGACACGTGACAATATTTGGTTTTAACAGATACTGCCACAGCTTGAATGTCTTGTTCTTCATATTTACACTGCAAGTAGTGACTAATGTTATCTTTGATTATAACCGCGCTACCTCCTCTGGCAGAGTTGTCAGGGTGCAGCGAATTATATACCATGTATCCTCTAAATTTGACAAAAGATTGTTTAGTAAAGTGCGTTTCGGAGACCAAACACACGTCTATGTTTTCTGTGTCTAGGACCACCTGCAACTCATTTTGATGTTTGATGAGTCCATTGGAGTTCCACGCCATTACTTTAAGAGTGTTGTTCATTTTGGATGATTTAAAACAGCTGTTTTGGCGCTGGATTCTAGCTTCTCTAATCTCTTGTCAAATGAGGTAATATACTTTAAGATCTGATTAATCTTATCATCTAGATTCAAAGGCTGTGACCTTTGTTTTGCAGCTTCCGCGTAGGAAACAGTGTTTGTTACTTGCATGGGTTTTGCAGTTGACTGAACACTTGCTTTCTGTGCCTGTTTATCATGATTTTGTGGGGGAAGAGACTGCTGGGTAGTTGGTACCACAAGTTTCTTTTTAATATTTTTATTTTTCAGAATTTGTATCTGTTTAGCTACTTCACACCCTCTATAGTTGGCAGGGTGAGGAAGACCACAGTGAACACATTTTGGCTTCTCTTGCGGAGATTTGGTACAGTTGGCTGTAAGATGCTTGCCAGTACATTTTACACACCTTGGCTCTTTTCTGCAGTATTTATGAGTATGCCCATATGCCTGGCATCTCTTACATTGGGGAATGAGTTTAGGATTTTTGAGTGGGTGTATTTCAATTTTACACCCTAAAATGTACTTTATGCCATAGATTTTGTTGACATCTTCGTCATTATTGAATGATAAAACGAACATATTGAGTGGTTCTTTACTCTTCCAGCTCAATTTGTTGTCTACGTTTTCTATTTTCAGTCCTTGTGATGTTAGATCGTCTTTGATACGATCAGGTTGGCAAGAGGAATGTAATTTCTTCACAACAACTCTAATTGGTCTAGCCTGCTTATTTTCGTACGAATGCCAATGGTATTCTTTTTCTGTCAAAAGCCTGGAAATTACTCTATAAGAGTCTTCTGTTTTGGCGTTCACCTTTACACAATCCCCATTCATCATTTTAGCGGTAAATGATTGGGCTGGTATGGTTTCAGTTAGCGAGTCGTAGAATGATTGGTAGTTCTTAACTCCGTCTATTATGATTGGCGGTGGTGGGGGCACTTTTTTGACGGAAGTCTCTTTCGCATTTTTTTGTTTTTCTTCTTGTTGGGCACTTGATCCGGGTTGTTGTTTTGGAGAAAGGGAGGTGTTAAGCTTCCTCTTCTTCCTGCTCTTGGCCCTTATCCACTCAGTCTCTTTAGCGAGTTCATCCTCGTCTGTGCAATATTCAACGTCACTTTTAGTACGCTGGGAAAATATTGTTGTCTCGCTTTCCTGTTTTTTTAGGGGTTCTTCAGTTTCTTTTTTTTCCTTCAAGCAATTTAATTCTCCTCGAAGGGCTTGTACTTGGTCCTGTAAGCTATTAATGTGATCATTCAGTTTACGTACCATAAGTTGCAGGTTTTCTCTATCCGTTTTCTCCTGGATGTAACAGTCATACAACCGCTTTTCCAGGTCAGTTTTTATCTTAAATGACTGTGCAGCCATTATTTAGTTGTTAGGGCGAGTTAAACACACCTAAACAATAAATTATTATAAACACTTCATGATTTCCGCACTTGTAACTAGGTCATGGCAATGACCCCGATAGATCGACGTATGTACACCGCGATGACGCGACGGTGTTGTGCTGCGTCTGCAGAAAACTCTTAACTAGAGCACGCGCGCGCGATCGTACGTCCGTCCACTATTGTAATTAAACAACAACTGACGTTTCAAGTGTCAGTAAGAATGTTATGGGTACATACTTGTTAAATAGCCCTCTGGTATCTAAACTAGTAATATAGGGGGGGGGGGGTAGGGGTTGAGTGGGTGAAGCGAAACTCAGTGCCTGGCGACGACAAGCAAACATTAGGGTTATGTTTTTTGGAACAAAGTGTAGGGTAGGTGTAGGGTAGGTGTAGGGTAGGTGTAGGGTAGGTGTAGGGTAGGTGTAGGGTAGGTGTAGGGTAGGTGTAGGGTAGGTGTAGGGTAGGTGTAGGGTAGGTGTAGGGTAGGTGTAGGGTAGGTGTAGGGTAGGTGTAGGGTAGGTGTAGGGTAGGTGTAGGGTAGGTGTAGGGTAGGTGTAGGGTAGGTGTAGGGTAGGTGTAGGGTAGGTGTAGGGTAGGTGTAGGGTAGGTGTAGGGTAGGTGTAGGGTAGGTGTAGGGTAGGTGTAGGGTAGGTGTAGGGTAGGTGTAGGGTAGGTGTAGGGTAGGTGTAGGGTAGGTGTAGGGTAGGTGTAGGGTAGGTGTAGGGTAGGTGTAGGGTAGGTGTAGGGTAGGTGTAGGGTAGGTGTAGGGTAGGTGTAGGGTAGGTGTAGGGTAGGTGTAGGGTAGGTGTAGGGTAGGTGTAGGGTAGGTGTAGGGTAGGTGTAGGGTAGGTGTAGGGTAGGTGTAGGGTAGGTGTAGGGTAGGTGTAGGGTAGGTGTAGGGTAGGTGTAGGGTAGGTGTAGGGTAGGTGTAGGGTAGGTGTAGGGTAGGTGTAGGGTAGGTGTAGGGTAGGTGTAGGGTAGGTGTAGGGTAGGTGTAGGGTAGGTGTAGGGTAGGTGTAGGGTAGGTGTAGGGTAGGTGTAGGGTAGGTGTAGGGTAGGTGTAGGGTAGGTGTAGGGTAGGTGTAGGGTAGGTGTAGGGTAGGTGTAGGGTAGGTGTAGGGTAGGTGTAGGGTAGGTGTAGGGTAGGTGTAGGGTAGGTGTAGGGTAGGTGTAGGGTAGGTGTAGGGTAGGTGTAGGGTAGGTGTAGGGTAGGTGTAGGGTAGGTGTAGGGTAGGTGTAGGGTAGGTGTAGGGTAGGTGTAGGGTAGGTGTAGGGTAGGTGTAGGGTAGGTGTAGGGTAGGTGTAGGGTAGGTGTAGGGTAGGTGTAGGGTAGGTGTAGGGTAGGTGTAGGGTAGGTGTAGGGTAGGTGTAGGGTAGGTGTAGGGTAGGTGTAGGGTAGGTGTAGGGTAGGTGTAGGGTAGGTGTAGGGTAGGTGTAGGGTAGGTGTAGGGTAGGTGTAGGGTAGGTGTAGGGTAGGTGTAGGGTAGGTGTAGGGTAGGTGTAGGGTAGGTGTAGGGTAGGTGTAGGGTAGGTGTAGGGTAGGTGTAGGGTAGGTGTAGGGTAGGTGTAGGGTAGGTGTAGGGTAGGTGTAGGGTAGGTGTAGGGTAGGTGTAGGGTAGGTGTAGGGTAGGTGTAGGGTAGGTGTAGGGTAGGTGTAGGGTAGGTGTAGGGTAGGTGTAGGGTAGGTGTAGGGTAGGTGTAGGGTAGGTGTAGGGTAGGTGTAGGGTAGGTGTAGGGTAGGTGTAGGGTAGGTGTAGGGTAGGTGTAGGGTAGGTGTAGGGTAGGTGTAGGGTAGGTGTAGGGTAGGTGTAGGGTAGGTGTAGGGTAGGTGTAGGGTAGGTGTAGGGTAGGTGTAGGGTAGGTGTAGGGTAGGTGTAGGGTAGGTGTAGGGTAGGTGTAGGGTAGGTGTAGGGTAGGTGTAGGGTAGGTGTAGGGTAGGTGTAGGGTAGGTGTAGGGTAGGTGTAGGGTAGGTGTAGGGTAGGTGTAGGGTAGGTGTAGGGTAGGTGTAGGGTAGGTGTAGGGTAGGTGTAGGGTAGGTGTAGGGTAGGTGTAGGGTAGGTGTAGGGTAGGTGTAGGGTAGGTGTAGGGTAGGTGTAGGGTAGGTGTAGGGTAGGTGTAGGGTAGGTGTAGGGTAGGTGTAGGGTAGGTGTAGGGTAGGTGTAGGGTAGGTGTAGGGTAGGTGTAGGGTAGGTGTAGGGTAGGTGTAGGGTAGGTGTAGGGTAGGTGTAGGGTAGGTGTAGGGTAGGTGTAGGGTAGGTGTAGGGTAGGTGTAGGGTAGGTGTAGGGTAGGTGTAGGGTAGGTGTAGGGTAGGTGTAGGGTAGGTGTAGGGTAGGTGTAGGGTAGGTGTAGGGTAGGTGTAGGGTAGGTGTAGGGTAGGTGTAGGGTAGGTGTAGGGTAGGTGTAGGGTAGGTGTAGGGTAGGTGTAGGGTAGCTGTAGGGTAGCTGTAGGGTAGCTGTAGGGTAGCTGTAGGGTAGCTGTAGGGTAGCTGTAAGGTAGCTGTAGGGTAGCTGTAGGGTAGCTGTAGGGTAGCTGTAGGGTAGCTGTAGGGTAGCTGTAGGGTAGCTGTAGGGTAGCTGTAGGGTAGGTGTAGGGTAGGTGTAGGGTAGGTGTAGGGTAGGTGTAGGGTAGGTGTAGGGTAGCTGTAGGGTAGGTGTAGGGTAGGTGTAGGTTAGGTGTAGGGTAGCTGTAGGGTAGGTGTAGGGTAGCTGTAGGGTAGGGTAAATATTATAAAAAGGTCCAGACCAATTAAAAAAGTCAACTTTTTATACTTTTGTGAACGGTAGGTATCTCTGAAAATACTGAATGACTTTTTACAAGCTTTTATTTAACTTGCAATATATGTATGTATGTAAGAGTGTTCGGGTCAAATCTTGCAACTGAATTTTAATGCAGTTAACCTCCTCCGAATACAAGTATAAATTACAAAACCTCGGCAATTTTTTTTTTATTTCACCCTTTTTAAAACTACATAATTTATCTAGTAGAAGACACGCTTCGATCAACAAACTATCGAACACGTAATTATGACACGATATCTTGCGAAAATACTCCGTTTCAAACAGAAAACAGTCCATAACTTTTGAATGGCTAAACCGATTTTCACCAAACATAGCTAAGAACACTCTTGACAAAGTCACCTTTCATACAAAAATCTAATTCAAAATCGGATTATCCGTTTAGGCGCTATGATGCCACAGACAGACACACAGATACACAGCAACACACATCAAAATTATAACACTCCCTTTTTTTCCGTAGGGGGTTAAAAATTTAATTTTGCATACACGTTTAGTTTGGATGACAATGCATGGTTAGCTAAGTGACGTCATTCTAAATCGAATATGGTGGACGGCCGAAGATGACGGACTAATTATTTTTTGTGCACTACCATGATATGGGTATCAATTGAAAGGTTTTGCTGAGAAGAATACGAACAAAGCTTGTTTAAAAAAAAAAAGAACAATTTATTATATTTTGCTGACCTTCACTACTTATCGCTAAGTGTCCGAGGCTACTTTTGATCCCAGAAAAATATACGGTACCTAGTTGATAGGCCACAGGAACGAAGCCAAAGGAAAAAGCTAGTGTATGAATAAAAATGCCCGAGGATCGTTCTTAGTAACAAGTAGACTACTAATGGCTGATTATATTGTTTGTGTGTTTGTATTTATTATATTGTTGATTGAAAAATTAAACGAAAAGAACTAAACCTTTGAAATTCGTCGATAAAAGTTCATATCAAATGCAACAAAGATAAACAACAATACAATGGACCAAAGTCTAGCAAATATTGAAGATCATACCCATGCTGTCATTTTGGTGATTAAATAAAGTTTCTATTTTATTTTTTATTTCTTTAAAAGACTCTTTATTTGGGTGAAACTTTAAAAGACTCAAGTAATTTGAGTGAAAAAATATTGACATAGAGATTGACACAGCAATAAACAAAAAAAAATACAGCAAGGCCTACGATTAACTGAAAAAATAACAGTGACATATTCTCTAAAGCCTACTTGAATAACAAAAATAATACTAGAACCACTCGATCCTGTCTGGGTCACAGACAATAATTGACAAGCTACGTCTCAACTTAATTTAGTTCAGCTACACGTCTTGAAAAGTAATAAAGACATCCAGTCTCTGTGAACTAACCGCCAATCTATGTAGGTATAAAATGTAACTTAGAATTATACTATGTACAGTCAGAGCAGTTAATTGTTTACTAGTTTTATTTTATTTTTATTAGTTATCTGCCCAGAATTTTCTCAACTTTTTAGGGTTGGGCAGTCTTTCTGGATGCAGGTGGCTACCAGTATTTTAAGTGGAGCAGCCGCTTTACTGATGACCACAACCCAATAACAGGATAACACGGTACCCTTGTCACAGATAATATAATACTAGCATACCAAAGAAACCGTGCCGACGTAACTAGCGTTTTTCAACTGATCAAACTGATATTTTTGTACATCGAACGCGTTCGATTCTGTTCCAGGGCGATAGATAGATGGTGTTAGCAGCGATTTGCAAGTAAAAGGGTTTATTTGCAAGTAAATATTTATCTATAAATACAGTGACGATTTGTTTTATAGTATTTTTTTCTCGTTTTTACAGGTTCATTGCTTCAAAATGTGTTGCAATACAAATTTAAACAATCGATTAGAATGCCTCAGAAATTAAAAACCGTGCCATCTATTGAATGATCCGTTAAAATAATCTTTGAAATGTGAATTAAGAGCACTAATATTCCATATTTTTTTGGTTAAGAGAGTTCACATCACATCACATCACATCATCGGCCTATTAATGTTCCCACTGCTGGGACACAGGCCTCCTCTCTGTGAGAGGGAATGGGCCGTTATCCACCACGCGGGCCCAGTGCGGGTTGGTTGGAGTTCATTAAACAAGAACATGCAATTTTTATGTTTCATTCCAGAAAATATTAACTTTACACACAATTAAATAATAAGTCGGTACATAGCGCGCCATCTAGTGAGATTTACTTGAACCAAATTTTCTTTCTCAGCACTGAGACCCCGTGCCCTTGTTAAAAGTGGTATTAATTTTTTTGGCTTCTGACTAGTTAACAACGCTGTCAAAGATTTTACTAATGACAACCGCAACCGATTGCTAAATGTGCTTGTAGAGGCATAGAAGAGTCTCGTTAAGTAATTAGTGCAGCAGAAGCCTTAGCGCGAGTTTTTACTCACGTTCAATCGCGTTAATGTAAACGATCTCTTATGTCAAAATGTATACAAGAAAAGAGGTTACTCCTTACCGTCTCAGACGGCGCTTATCCAGTTTCAATACAAAATCATGTTTACGTTAACGCGATTGAGCGTGAGTAAAAACTCGCGCTAAGGCCTCAGTGTGCTTAGTGCTAGTTTTTTAACGTACTCACTCGTGATAACGTAAACGATCTCTTATGTCAAAATGTATACAAAAAAAGAGGTTTTGCCTTGCCATCACCAGACGGCGCTTATCCAGTTTCAATACAAATTGGCGTAAACGTTAACGCGGTTAAGCGTGAGTAAAAACTCGCACTAAGGCCTCAGGTCAAACATACACGTACCGGCGCTGGCAAGCGTTGCCTAACTACTTTTGATATCAATTAAGTTTATGTAAATTGAAACTTTACTAAGGTTGAAACCATCTAACTATTACATAGACGTACAGACTTTGTCATTTAATGACGTGCAAGTCAAAGTCAACCTTAAGGTGATCAACAATATATCTCCCTGACTGTACTAAACATAGTAATACATTATGAACCAAAGACTTTGTAGACATCTTCATTACGTTTCGGTTTATTATTCCAAGAGTGCTTTCGTAACTTATAATAAACGTTTGAGGGTATTTTGAGGGTAAAGGAATTTAGTGTTATCCAGTGAACGGAAATAAACATGGAAGCATTACTTCGAAGGAACTTAACGCGCATCCTGACACAAAATCCCAAACAAACTCACACATCGAAACCCCGCAACTGATTCGCCAAACTAGCCAAAGTACACAAACAATATTATTACAACTCATGATGCACAGTAAAAAATAGACCTTATTTACTTAAGTTTTGGGTTTAAATTACCATCTAACGTATAGGCCGCTAACGACATTTCTACGACGCCACTGCGTCCACCAATCGCGTCGCCCGGGATTCTTTATGCAATATGGTGCAACGCAATTATTAATTATGATAGTGATGGTATTAAAGTAATATGAAAGAAAATATAGAAGCATAAATAAACGTGTGTGATCAGGTTACCACCGTCAGGAACAAAGTTCCTTCTCACGTATGATTTAAACAAAAACATTTTTTTTTATTTTTGCGATCTTGGATTATTTTAGCCTCACAATCGACTTTAGCATCCTCGAAAACTAAACCCATGATGAAAAATATGAAAGATTTCGCAGCTGCCATTTTGGATTTATATTTTGACCAAATTCGAAAGAAGGATATCGCATAGAAGTATGAACGCTTTTTCGCGTGATGATTTCTACCAGTCAAATCCTACGGCAATTCGTGTTAAAGAACCATCTTTTATTGTATTAAAAATATATCTTTTTGGAACGGTCAAAAATATATTAGAAAAGATAAAGATACAGCAACGATATCTATTTTCTCCATGCTGTTAAAGGAACTTTTATGTACCTACAATAACTTGGTATATTTTGCATAGTGCCGTCCCCATAGAAAAAAAAAATGGCGTGTATTGTTCCTTAGGTTGTAATCAAATTATATTTGCCATTATTGTCAGGTAAAAAAGTTAATTGTTTGGTTGGCATAACATCATCCCTATAGATTTCGTGGCATACTTCATTTTTTATAGAAATATGAATAGCGATGTATTTACACGTGAAATATAATTCCAACATTCTTGTTATGCAAATGTGATTTATTCATGCACCGCTTCACTGCACAAGAAGGCATTTTTAAATAATTAACACGCGAAAAACAGTAAATATTAGTCGACCGCCGCTGTTGCCTACTGCGGACGAACTAAAAGCGTGAGCGGCACGATCGGTAAGCCCCGCCCACCGGGGCACAATTTGCGTTGGGTCATTTTTTAAACCTAGGAATGCTTCCATGTTTATTTCCGTTCACTGGTGTTATCATAGTTATGTGACTATTCAGAAGATGAAAAGTCTGACAGTAAACAAACACGACATAACATAGAGTCTGTATTCCACGGTCATCGGTGAAGTAAATTGTCAATCCATTGCTTCAGGTGGAATGACAGTTTACTTCACGCTTACTTAAGTTTTCAAGGTGACATTTTGACAGAATAGATTGGCTGGTCCTAAGAGAGTGATCAGTACATACACCACATCACCGCCAGTTAGTAACCAAACCAAAATCTAATGTCCATCCATTTAGGACGACTAACGCCAACGACCTTGAGGGAACAAAACGCGCACTCGTTTCACACCCGCGCGACGCAAAATTTAGTAGGTTTTATACTTTCCTTATTATTCTATGACTTTAAAAAAAAGCCTCATATCAAAATGAAGATAATTAAATTGTCTTTGAGAGTGTGTCGATTTCATTAAAATACGCCCAGTGGTTTTGGTGCTATCGTCGTGTTTTTGTCCGTTTTAGATATAAATTTACTAATTAATTATACTATGTTATACGAATAAAAGTCAAAATGTTCTTAGATCAGATTATTAAGAAAATGGTCTAATGTAACATTTACTTTTTCCAAAAAATTACGACTAGCCGTTTAGACGTGATTCTCATTTTGAAATCAGCTACTCAAGGGTATCTGCGCCTTAATAGTGAGGCATCGCGCCTTAAAAATTACAATGTTAATATTAGGAAAGGTTTGAAGTCGGTTAATTTTTTTGTGAAAAAGTTTTTTTCTCTTTTTAGTTTTAGAACACCATCACAAAAAATGAGCTAGTTTGATAAAGTTAAAGTAAGATACCGGAAGGATTGACAAAATACACAAAATGACCCAATTTACACATTCCTGCTGTTTGTCACTAAGGAGTTCGGTTGTATGCTCCATATCTTGATTTTAATGATACTACGCACTATACCCTAAGTTGAGAGATAACTAATCCAATAAAAAAAGAATGGTCACGATCCGATAAGTAGTTTTTGAGAAATGCGTGGACAAATATACATAGATACCTACATACATACAAACATAAACTTATGAAATTTGGCTCAGGTATTTAGAAGCCCACATAGAGTTACATATGTCCATATTGTGCAATTCCAATAATACGAGTAGGTACATACATACGTGTCGAATTGATTACCTTTGTTTTTTTTAAGTCGGTTAAAAGCTTTGATCAACTACAAAAGAATGAGAAGACAATAAGTACAAACAACTAGACCATAAAATTTGATCCCAAAAACATTTCCAATCAAGCCATCGAACTGCAACTTAAAGCGCTTTAAAGCACTAATACCTCCACAATCACTCTTGGAATGTGAAAAATCCTCGCAATCTACACGGCTTGCCTCCGAAGCAAGCGCCCTGCATGCGGCTCAGGATTCCAGCTTAACGCCCGTCATCGTGTAAAGGCCCTTCAATTTCACTTTCTACCCTATCTGCTACTATGGGATGGATTCTCGACTTGCTAGGTATAGAAAATTGCCAATGGATAAAACAAGTATTTTTAATGAGTTGTATAAGGTAACTAACCTTGTCAAAAAAATAAAACCGGCCAAGTGCGAGTCGGACTCGCGCACGAAGGGTTCCGTACCATTATCGCAAAAAACGGCAAAAAAATCACGTTTGTGGTATGGGAGCCCCACTCAAATATTTATTTTATTCTGTTTTTAGTATTTGTTGTTATAGCGGCAACAGAAATACATCATCTGTGAAAACTTCAGCTATCTAGCTCTCATGGATACAGCCTGGTGACAGACGGACAGACAGACAGACAGACAGGCAGACGGATCGTGGAGTCTTAGTATTAGGGTCCCGTTTTTACCCTTTGGGTATGGAACCCTAAAAAAACATAAATAATGGCTTAAGTCGATCTAAAGTAAATGAGGTTCGTAAGATTTCCCTCTCACCCCCGTTGTCACATTTGCTACTGCACCAGTGAAGATTGTTCCCAGTTGATATTAGGTTTGATTCTCACTGTATCATTTGCTTTTTTGAGGCGAGCATCAATTTAAGGGTTTACCAGACTGATCACTCAGTTAATCCAAAGATGTCACGGAGAAAAAGATAGACGTGATTATATTTTTTCGATAAATAACGGCTATATTTAGCTATATAATAGCTCTGACACTTTTTTGAGTGCCTTAATTACTGAAACAATTAAAAAGTCATTGTGTATCGCGATAACCCCTTGAGTTCCCGAGTGATCGTTTAGGGAACTCAAGGGGTTATCTCGATCCATCTGGTATCTACTTAAGGTTACACTAGTCGAAATTTTTTTCATACAAACGTAGTCTAGGGATTATTCCACTGTTTGACGATGTACTTACATCATTATCTAGCCCTGTATGGAAGCGAAAAAGTAAAAAAAGAAAATATTTGAAAGTTATGAGCGTCGAAAGTTCCACATTTCGAAACTAATTTTAACGCATTTTTCGGCGCAAATAAATACCATAAGAAGACGGAAAATTGCAAAACGGCCTCCATACAGGGATAGATTTGTAGTTCAACAATGCATATAATTTTATTTTGAACAGATATATTTAGTCGTTTCTTCATGATATCTAGACTGCCAAAGGTCTGTTTATAAAATTTCGCGCGCTCGGTTTCTTCCTAAATCATTATCCATTTCGCTAAAAATTTGCAAAAGTGTGTATTCGTACGCGAACTAGCTTTCTACTGCTCATCACAGCATCTATCTCTTCCGCACGTGTTGTCGGTTGATATAAAATGCTTTTTAACCCCGCGCACAAAGTAGTTCGTGCCGTCGACTAGTGTACCCTTAAGTAATGTTGTCTTATCAATCATCAATCGAAAAACATAAAACCAGACTACCGCTAGAAAATTGTCTATATTCCCCGATTTTTTAGGCTGAGGATCAAGTCCCATGTAATCATGGTCGAGCTAATCATCAACCGGGCGCAAGAAATTCCAGTTGAAAAAAACTCAAACAATATTGTCGGGTAAATACCCGACCCGTGGAACCCCGAATCGAGCCTATTGAAATCAGAAAATAATAAGTCATCATTTCCCCCCAACAAAATTTAAAATCTCCTCATTATTTCTATCACAAAAACTAACAAAAAACGATTGAATGATTTTGTTTTAGCGTTCTAGAACCGTTAGTAGCGCCCGATCGCTTCACTGCAGACGCCCGGAGAATTCGTATCAAACCAATTTGGTGCGCGCCGCAAATCGCGCAGTCACCGCTTCCCTGAAATGCACTGTCTGACTGAAAACTATTACGTACGCAACCTTGAAGTTCGTTAAATGAAAATGGTAAAGGAATACAGCAGATATTTATTTAACCATTAATGTAAACACACATAATACACAGACAAGAAGAAGGAGCAGAAAATAGGTGCAAAGGTATGCTTATTTCTGACGAAATCTCTTCCAGCATACCTGCAAGAGGAGAGTTGAAAAAAAAGATATGTAGACAACGTGTGTAGAGGGGAATTAAAAGAAAAATATATTAAACAATTCACAATAAAGAATAATACTGTATAGATAATAATATACACTCTTATATACATGCATATTAATAAAATAAATATTACAATAATAAATAATAACTAATATCACAAATACTTAAATAATAATACATAATTTTTTGCAACTAAGACGGAATGGAAAGATAATGCTCTTTCACTCTCTTTTTAAAAATATAGATATTTAGAAATAGGAGAATTGTTGACTTCAGACCTTGTAGATATAAACTTAGACATCATTATAAGTTTGGTATAATAGGTCATAATAGTATTTCTAGGCTTGGAGCTCAAGACAAAGTGACATTCAACGAATTTACATCACTCAAAGTAACGATAATGATGTTCAAAATCATTCATATTATTGTCAAACAAAATGGATTTAACATTTTGTATTTTCTGACAATCGTTAGGGAGATATCGCTGATAAATGTCACTGTAGTAGTCTGTAGCATTGCGCTAGAGTGCGCGCAAGATAAGTTTGCGCGCGGCCAAAATCGGAACTAAACATTTGTCATTTTTGTTAGATGTCAAGAGAGTGTGTTGTATTCCGTGTTTTTATCGCTATCATTTTGCCAAAATTAAAGTGCTGGCAGAGATGTTTTCTTGAAGTGAGCAAGACAATAACAGGCCTACGGTACCGTTTTACAAAGATAGAGTCTGCATTGCTTATTTGACAGTTACTTTTAGGGATACCAGCACAAATATTTCTCTAAATTTTCGTACTACCGGTGCCGCTTCTTCAAAAATTATTGAAAAAGAAATAAAACAAGAATTGTAATTGAAATGGACGGTATTAGCCACTGCAGGGCCATTGTTAGACCAAATTTAACAGTAGGTACTAAGTATTCAATAAAAGATTTACAATAATTTCAAGCTTTTTTCATCATATTTTATGCAAGTAGAAAAAGCTAGTAATTAAGTATGCTTAACTTAAATTACTTTAAGTTTCGAGTAAAAAATGACTATTGATTAAATGAAGGAAAAAGGTTCAGTTATCCTGGCAACATTAAGTACGCCACCCGTCGCGCGCAGACTTATCTTGCGCGCACTCTACAAACCTTATCGGTTTAGCTTTTTTTTATTTGTCACTGGTTGGTTAAATTTTTAAAAGTTTTCAAATTTCGTTTGACAAGAAAAGAGAATACTTTTTTGCTGAAAACGTCACTACGGCAAATTCAAAATGTTACGATATTTTTATAGCAGCTGATAAAACCGTCTTTAGTATGTATTTTTCTGTATTTTTTTTTTTTTTTTTTACCTTTTTGTATTTTTCATAAGTTTTAAGTGTAGTTTTATTTTAGATAAAAATATACATATTAAAGTACACTTTTATTTCGTATTTTTTTTTATTTAAATTTATTTTACTTTTTTATAACGCCACAGTAGGTACAATATTTTAAACTAATATAACCTTTACTGTTTATGTGTTATACCACACACAGTCTCAGCACACCCTTTAATTCAATTTCATCAACAAAATTCTATTTTGAAACGTCAATCATCCTTACCTGATTTAAAATGGCGATGGATTAAAATTTGAAACCCGAGTACAATTTAAATTGGAGCTGCAAACAGACTAGATAATGTTTTATAGCCAGTGCTCCTACCCGATCAGTATTCGCCCCTGCAATTGCCCGGAAAATTATATTAGGATCAAACTCAATTTGGTGAAGCCCGCAAATCACGCACTCGCCACCCCTCGTATAGAAATGCACTGTCTGGCAGTTTTAACCCTTTTGCTGTACAAAATACACAGGGCGTGGTCGTGGATCGGATTTCATACGAGTGTCCTGATTGTATATCAAGGGATGACCTTTTCAATTTCGGACTGTAGGTAAAAAGAAGGGAGGAGGACAAAATTGCAAGAATGGGTAACTGAAAATCATTCACTATCATGGAATGTTTAAGGTTGTTCTCTGGCAGTGACAAGATCGCCATTTACTGTACTCATAAAATTAACAATATTGTAGAAAAAGAGTTGCTCCTATTTTGGTGTACACTAAAAGGGTTTATTGAATCTGTCCAAAGGTATAATATTAAATATTTTATCAAGCATTAATTCATGCAAGAAACCAAGTCACCATTTTTTTTTGTCTTAGATAGGCTTGCGCTTGACCACTATCTCACCTGATGGTAAGCGATGATGTGGTCGAAGGTACCTATTCACTCTTGACTTAAAGACCCCTAGATTGTAGCTATCGGGAAAAACAGACTCCGGCAAGGAATTCCAGTCCTTAGCTGTACGCATTATGAAAGTATTTCCAAAACGTTTAGTGCGTATGGGTGGGATATCCACCATGTGCCGATGGCGCATCGCCGTACGTCTTGTAGTACGATGATGAAACGGGCTTAGATCATGGCGGAATTAGATCATGCAATTCCATCGCACATTCCCCGAAATGTAACCGATAAAAGACCGACAAGCTGGCAACTCATCATGGAAATCAACCATTCATGGAAAAGCAACACTGCATTTGATAATTCTATTCTCAATCAACTTTAAATTATGCTAAGCCCAAAATTACACTTTACCACAAAAAACAATCTCAGCAACTATTGAATTGAATGCAAAGCCAAAATAATGACGACGTTTTTATTTTAGAGAGACCAAATTCTGATCAGAATTCAGCTCCACAAATGCCCCCACAAATTCGTTCCAAATTTAATTTGGAATGCGCTGGAAATTCCGCAGTCACCACCCTTCTCTACTACATTATGTGACACTTTTGATCCTTTTACATGTCGTGTTGGATAGATTTGGATCGAAGGTTAGGTAGAATTTATTTTGAGTGCTATTAATTTTGTGAAGCTTAAGAGTTAATGATTTGAGTGAAGATATGGCTTAGAGTTTATGAGCAAACTAATATTATATTTAGGTGTTGTTACTGTCACCGGATAAGTGTAAAAGTTTGTAATGGCATGGGTATATTTTAAACTATAGAATTTGGATGGGATTTTATTGTATTTGGCATTTGTTCACAATATACCGAGAATTTATAATCCCGCAAAATGAATTGCAAACTTAAGGTGTCAGCAATGCGTGCTTATTAATATGATTTGCAAGCTATCTGCTTGGCAAACATATGAAATTGAATACATTTCTTTAGACTATAATATCTAGTATCTTCATAGTTGGGCGTCCACGAACGTTCTATTGTTTCTACGATAGGTAACTAGATTTTGATCTAAACAGGACATGGAATAGGACCATAAACGGCAATTTAAAAATCTCCAAAACATAAAACCCACGCTGTAGCTTTAAAAAAGGTACATCAATAAATAACCCTTTAATTGCCAAAGTTTACAGCTGTAAAAATTGAGCGGCCATTTTGTTAAAAAACGCAATAAAAACTTGAATGAAAGCGTAATATTGCATAAAGTTGTGAATGTTTTCAGTCACGGAATGTTCGCGATGTTTATCTGTGGATATTTACACAGACAGACGGACAAGATGCCATAAATATTTCACTAACTGATTTCTGTCGTGATACTAAGCAGTATCAGGGTTACAGTTAACTATCACGAAGTTTATGACAGAAAAGATGTTGTTAAACATTCTCTTGTGATTGGAATTGATACAATAATGTTATGATAGTACGACTATGAGAGAAAATAGTTTAAATTAAAGAAAAATAATTAGAGTTTCATGTTTCATGGCCCAGAAAGAAGAGGCATGACGACTTGGGTACGTACCTTGAGGGCTGGATACGAAGTGGCGTAGGAAAAATATCCCTGGTAGGTCTCGGGAGTTGCCTTTGCCTACCAGTGGGACACTAATAGAGTAAAATTGAATTGAATTGAATTGGCATTGAGTCCGCCTCTGTACGTTTTTGTGCATGAAGTATTAAATAAATAAATAAATAAATAAATAAAATAAAAAAGGTAGAAGGTTACTAACTAAGTAATTAAGTTTCAATTTATAACATCTTTCTAAAACCTTTCACCTGCACCTAAACTTAAATCTTGAGCAGCATTTAATCAAATTAATTTAAAAGCTAATCTCCTTCGAACAAACTCATTGTCTGAGCATATTTTTTATTACTTACCGCAGATTCAAATCCAGATTAATCTCATAAGTCAAGTGCCAACGACCGGACTAAAGCCATTAAAACAAACAATGGAATATACTAATTTCTGCTGAGCTTGTCCTAAAAAGAACTTGGACGACATTATGCAAAACGAAACGGATTTAAGAATCAGCTGCTCCGGACAGTGTTTATGCTAAATGGGCAAATTAATCTTAGCTGTGGCCGGATTTGTCGCATAGTAAATCTTGGACACCCTAACGATGTCCATGTGTTGGGAGTCCGGTCGTTTTGTGCTCTGTGATCAGAAATTGCTCAAGGCAAATGATTTATTAATTGGGATGCTTTTATGGAAATATTTCATGTTTTGTAGATTGCTTTTTGTGCGTGTATTCTTAACACACTTCCTATTACAATCCAAAATGTTTGAAAACTTCTTCTGCTCGACACCGGCAGTATTAATTACGCAATGAATATTGTTGAGTTGTCAAAATGAAGGGCATTTTCATGGATTATTTGTTGAGCCACTACCCCGCAGATAGAGCAGTGGTGGCCCAGTGGTATCAGCCGCGACTTACAAGTTGTAGGTCGTGGGTTCGAGCCCAGGCAGGCGCTTTACTTTGTTTAAATTATTTCATCACCACTGCTCTCAAAACGGTGAAGGAAAACATCTTGAGGAAACCAGCATGTCCTAGAACCAAAAATTCAAAGACATGTGACATCCAACAACCCGCACTGGGCCCGCGTGGTGAATTACGCCCCATTCCCTCTCACAGAGAGGAGGCCTGTGTCCCAGCAGTGGGAACATTAATAGGCTGATGATGTTTGATGTGTACCCCGCAGTTCTTGTATAAAATGTAGCTTGTACTAATTAGTCAAAAATCCAATTGTATATAAATAAATAAATGTCACTGAAGGCTAGATGAAAACCGATATACGACCAGAAGCTTGTCTATACCCACTTTCATAAAAACAGCCGACCAATAAATTCCATCCCAAAACAATTCAGCGAGAAAATTAAAACAGTAATATACTTGGGAGCCTATATTGAAACTCACATTTTATTTCGGTATTCCGCCGATGCGGATTAAAAATCAACAGTGGCCGAATAGTGGGGCCATGCAATTAATCTTACCGGAGTTGTCCGAACGCTGTCCGCTGTCCGGGACTGTCCTGTGAAGGTCGTAAATCTTGGACACCCGCGTCCTGTCCGGTATCGCGCTGCGCATACAAATATTCCAGTTGGTGTATAATAGAAAATTCTTTGGAAAATGATTTCAATTTGCTTGTCCTTGTTGAAAAGCGTGTTATTTTAATGTTGTTGTAAAATATCATTTTGTCGAAAACCTAGTTAGTTATTGTTAAAATTATATTGTAGGTAACAAAAACCAATATAAGCATGCCTCGCAGTCTATTGAAACTCTACGGAAGGTCAGATCAAAGACAAATTGTTAACCAACCACTGATGTTAAAACCTAAACCTAAGTTTAATTTTTTTAATGTAAACTTCATGAGTATAACAAAATATTATCCTTATAAAAGAGTGAAAAATAAAAAAAATCACCGACTTCCAAAAATAAAGTTATTTTTCACTTTGCAGTTTTCTTATTTGGAAGTCGGTAGTATTTTTTTGAATAAACGTTTTTATTTTCACTTTTTAGTTGTACCTACCTAATAGGCAATTTGTTTAGTAAGTTTCCTATAACGCCAGAATAGATTACCCGAATATCATGAACCTTGTTCAAGGTTCATGATATTCGGGTAATCTATTAACCTCACTCGGGTAACCGGTCAAATGAGAGATCTGCTTACCCCTTAAGAGCGTACTGGCGTGATGTTATGTTATGAAATGGTATAAACAATAAACAGTCATGCGATTGCAGCAGTCCCGAGAGATTTTCCGTTATTTATTGAAGAGTTCTGTTGTATATCTTCTAAGTTCTTCATCTGATCTTCACCAAATTAAAATGGGACCAATTTCGGAACATACTCTTTCAAACAAAAAAATAATTTCCAAAATCGGTCAACAATTGACGGAGATATCGGTGAAAATACAAAAAAAAAAACATACAAGAAGTCGAACATAGAACCTCCTCCTTTTTCGAAAGTCGGTTAAAAATAAAAAGGGGCAGAATCTATATACTCACTCGAATTAATTTTTATTTTTAAGAACTGAATATATTGGATTTATGAAGAACAGAAAGGTTGAATCCAAACTATGTGTAGTTTGGTGATGTGTGCATCACCTACTTGTTTATATTTAGTCATATAACAAAATAAAACACCACACTCGTGATTAGTTTCGCAGTTGCAAGACAAAGAGTTCTCGCTCCAATCCTTTGGCAACAATACTTTGCCAGATGTGACCTCTTTACCAGTAATACGAGTATGGCTCCAATGCGATTTTTGCAACGACATCGCAGTAATCCCTACAATTACAAAGCAAAACAGAAGTTCTACTCTGAGAATAAAATAATATACTCTTACCTGCATAGTAAGCAAGGGAGTGCATAAAATTGGTTGCCGTCTACCTGGTAATACGGGTACCAGACTAGTCGGCCATTCTAGCAGCAATAAATTAAATAACATTTATTCAAACGCCATCCAAAATAAGTTCAAATACATATCTTGGTGTAAGTACTGTTGGAGTTAGATTAGTGTTTAGATTTAGAAGATTAAATCAGTCGGGGACTATACTGACTTTCTATCACATATGTGAGTACTATGTAACAACTGTAAATCTACCATATACTGTACCTATACGTCGTTCACTGAATTGTGTGCCCGGGCAGTTGCTCTCTCTCTAATGTCACTCTGATGGTGGCACATGTATTGGATCATTCGGTTCCCTTCATGATGGTTGGGCTGAGTGGTGCCAATCCATGCGTCATGTCCGTGAACGGGTGCCATCAGTATGGATTGGTCATAACTTAGCTGCTTCGGCCTGTTTTTAATTTCTTACTTATTGTATTTTTGAATTGTTTGTTTTACTCTAGACGCTTCTACGTGCAGGTCTTTTTACATCGTTCTCACATATTATATGTATTTTTTAATATAATTGTAATTAAAACTGATGGAAAAGAGTGTCCGTGGAGTTTCTTGCACATGCAAATGTGCAACTAGAATTATATTACCTACAACTGTAAACGTGTATAGCACGAGAACGTGGGAATATATATTACCTGACACTTTAAATAAAATTCCTAAAACTGTGCAGTCAAATACTGTTACTAGCACATATAAAAAATGTAAATTTACCTTAAAAAAATATTATATTACTGGTGAAATCACACCTTAGTTTTTAAGTGGGTATAAGTATTATGTTTTCATAATTTAGTAATTATGCGGTGCGAATTGCTTCCTCCACTTTTTCACATAAACCTTTTAAGGTTTTAGACAGGTATTATGCTGTACAATAATTGAAATTTAATGTATTGAAAAATAAAGGAAAAAATATTGAAACAATTTTTATTTTTTATTTTTTCATTTTTGTTTTGATCTACAAATAAATTGTAGACAGTTAAGCTTTGTGAGAATGCTACCGTACTTTTGACCCCAGACTGAACACATATGTATAGTAATAGTGTTGGATCGTTATCATAAAAGTGGGACTAATGTTAATACTATCTATGTTTAAATAAATTTATTTTCAGCAGTGAAACTTAGAACTGAGAGATGGCACTTATAAAAACATCAAAAAATAAATAATATGTATTTGGCCCTTCTGCAAGTATCTGTCCAGTGTCATAATATGAAAGTGTAATAGAGGTAAATAATGACCGTTATATTCTATGATTAAGTGTTTTAACATCTCACCATTTGCTTTTTCAGAATTATTCGGGCTTAAAATACATTCCATTACTCCGAATAGCCTTTTTGTCTTATTGCCTGTAACTACGCTACGAGAATATTTAACAAAATTAATTACGAATATATCCTGCCAATTCTATTGCAAGATTTTTATGATTTGTAACAATTTAAGCGGCGGACCACCCAGTTGTTAAGTGGACGTCGCCTCTTTTGGCCATATCGCAAGTTCGTAGCCAACATAGAGACATACCTAGCCGAAATATTACATGTGTATGTCATTGTACAGTGAAAAATCGATATAAATAACATGTCTCTGTGTTTGTTACTAACATAGTATATAAGTCGTGTGTACTAACAGTATAAATGACGACACGCTTGGTTGAGCGATCGGCTGCTGCGCTGGGTGTCGCGGGTTCGATTCCCGCACGAAACAAATATTTGTATGTCCTACAGATAGATGCTCCGAATCTGGGTGACTTGTGTACACCCACGATACAGAAAGAAATTCCTAGTGAGGGCCAAAGTTTAAAAAATAATGTGGTGTTCACGTTTGTTACTAACATGCCTACTTTATAAGTAACCAAAATACAAAATCAAAACGAAGAAAATAAACAAGATTTTTTGTTTATTTTCTTCCACAAATAAAGACAACACGAGTAATGTGTACTACTAATAATCTACGCATCTTTGATCAGAAATAAAATATTTTGATCTTTTGTTGCACCAAAACCTACCCACTAATTGGCTGCAAGGATAATGTTTTAAACATTTTATAATCTTAATCTACATAAGAATGTTTATAAGGCTGGCTGTTGGTAAAAATAAAATCACACCTAATTGTGAAAAATCACAAAAATTTAATCTAACTAATAAAAATCTTAATTTCCGGTTTTACAAATTCAATGTTACTATGTGGTTAAACATAATATTATTTAAGTTTAACTATTAGGTAGTCTACAATTTGGCTTTGATACACAACGCGAAAACATATCAATACCTACCCAAATCCGATACCCTAACCCGAACCATACAATACAATACAACCCATATTAGATAACCTTACTCTCATTATTGTCACCGAAAAGGATAGCGAGGTCGATGCCTTTACCCGAAACATATACTTACACGAAGACATTTCGTAATTTTACATTCCCTACGCTTTTAGCTGAATGAAATCCTACGCGAATTCGCGAGGACATGAAAACGTTATTAAGGTTACACACTAGAAATGCCGGGGTTTTGTTATAAAACTACCGTTTTGTGTAATGGGAAGGGCTATTAAGATTTGAAAATGGAGGTGTCTGAAATTGTCATGATTTCATTTTAAAATCCACGGTTGGAGTAGGTTTTCCATCAAGCAGTAGGTTGATATTGGTTGATGATAACATGATATATAATTAAACAGAATTTGCCAAAACTAAACATTTATTAAACTTTCAAATATAATTTTAATACGTAGCCATAAAGTCTGAAGGAAAATATTGGGCCCAGGGGTTAAAAGTGTTAAACATACTGAATATGGCTTACTGAAATACTAAGTGGGCGACACACAGTGGGCGAATTGACTTGAACATAAAAGTTTGTCGACGGAGCCCTTTTCTTTCTGCAGGGTCTAGAGTAACCTAACATGAAGGAGATGACGGGAGCTAAGTTCGCTAGCTTTGCTCGCTCATACCTAACCTATCCGTGTCGGGGTTATCTCAGCTTCCGAGCTCGCTTCGCTAACTCTTGGACTACAGACGTTCAGCTATTTTTAAAAGAATAATATGCTAAAATAGAAAAAATAGAACACAAAATACAATTAAAGTAAACAATATTATAACCGCAGCTCACAAAAAGCTAAAATGTATTACTCAAACCAGATAAATAGTTTCTTACTTAGTATAATAGTCGCCCATTCAGAATATTTTTCGCCCGGTTAGTAATTTCCGTTAATTAAGACGACGACTAACGCCAACGACCTTGAGGGAACAAAACGCGCACTCGTTTCACACCCGTGCGACCCGAAATTTAGTAGTTTTTTGTACTTTCCTTATTATTCTATGACTTTAAAAAAAAAAGGCTCAGATCAAAATGTAAATAATTAAATTGTCTTTGAGATGGTGTCAATTTCATTAAAATACGCCAAGCGGTTTTGGTGTGATTGTCGAGTTTTTCTACGTTTTAGACATAACTTTACAAATTAATTACACTATGTTATACGAAGAAAACTGAAAATTTGCTCAGATCAAATTATTAAGAAAATAGTCTAATATAAGATACATTTTTTTCCAAAAATTACGACTAGCCATTTAGACGTGATTCTCATTTTAAAATCAGCTACTCAAGGGAATCGGCGCCTTAATTACCTCTCGTAAATAAAGAGCAGCTATTTCAACTTCAAGGTAAAGCAGGTATAGTTCGTTCAATCCACGAAGACGCGCCCCACCACTATTCCTCCTAACCGTTTATAGTATATCAATATTCGTCAATATTCTTCTGTTCTTCCGTCAAAACGAACTATACAACTTGTGAAAATGGTATAAAATAATGACAATTGGAAATAAGTAGGTAATACTGTTTTTGATTTTTTGTGTGTCCGGTTTTGTAGCTTGTACAATTTTTTACAGAACACACACAGTTACACAGAGTAGGTACTCATTAATTTATCCGCTTTCATTCTGAAACACCGAAATATAAAAACTGCTATTTCAAACAACTGTGCGTGCCATACGAAACACGACTTTCATAGAACACAATTTTAACCCTGAAATTTTCCTACAAAATGCAATACGTTAATTTCAATTTTGTTCGCAGAGTTGTTTATAATCACGAGCTCTGTAAAAGTACATAGATACGTTATAGTCTGTAACCGGTTACACTGTATGCTATAAAGCTATTTGAAAGGTCATAAAGTAGTAAAGTATTAAAATGTAGAAGCAACCATTAGATTCAAAATCAGAAATCATAAGTTAAAATCTAAATAAAAATTATATCTCCGGAACTTTAAATCTCTCTAAACCCATTTATAAATCTAAGCTAAGCTATTCATACGTCATCGTGACGGTAAGTCATTTGCCCAAGCACCGCCATTTTGTATGAGGACAGCCATTTTGTTGATATTAACTGAAAAATGCGTTTAAATCTGACGTTAACTAATTTTATTGCTGCTTTAATTTTTACGGCGCGTAAACGTAAAATTATAATTTTATGATTACGCGGTTATTTTGAATCAGGATTTTAGAGTAGGATTAGTACGTTTGTCTGCAGTAAGTAGTTCCTTTAAGATAGATAGGTAGGTAGGTACTAATCGTAGCATACCCTTTTATTTCAAGTCATGATCTCCGACTCGATTTCATCTACTAGAATCAACAAATTGACAGTTTTGTTGTTATTGAAGGACATTTGCCGTGAAGTTTTCTCCATTGTCATGATTGAGATCCTTCAACCTAGCCAAAAGAATATTCCTTGGTTTTCCCTTATTCCAAGTCAGCATAGCAATAATGGTGATATTTCACTAAAAACAAGTGTTTATACCGGCCGAAGCTCAACAAGACCAAACAAAAACACTCTGAAAGCAAACAGAATATTTCCTACATTACATTCAATTTTCAACATGTTCTAGAATCTGCCTCAGAGAGCAAACAAACTGTTTTTAAACGAAAAATAATGTAAGTAGCATTAACACTTCCAAGGAGACGCCAACGTTGAGAGCAGTCATGCGAACTAAGCTGGCACCTATATTGCCGCAACAAAATCGTTATTCCGTCTACGACGACCTGAGTAAAAGCAATAAATTGAAATAAACCTCTTCGTTGCATTCCTAGAGACGCTTCGACGCGTCGCAACGAATAAATCAGAAGGCTGCAACAAAATTGTTTCCCTTTAAAGCATTTATAAGTCATAAGTCATTTATTTCGGAATAATATACATTGTGTAGAAATTTCGTAAAATAAACAAGTACTATTAAAACATTCCGATCGATAAAGAAAGTAAAAACAACACTAACTACTTCGTTCCAAAACACAAATCGCAGACGTAGGCAAAACAGCCGCCAAACTAAAGTGGAATTGGGCAGGCCACATCTGCCACATGTCGCAACAGAATTGGGCAAAAGTAACCACTGACTGGATTCCGAATAACAGGAACCGGCGACGCGGTAGGCCCAGAAAGAGATGCTGTAACGAATTAGACGTTTATCTGAAGGATTGGCCAGATGTAGCAAGAGACAGGGGAAAATGGAAAGACGGAAGGGAGGCCTTTGCCCTGCAGTGGGACGTAATGGGCTCATAATAAATAAATATAAAACGCAACAAATTCAAATCAATAATCATGTATATTTCATTTAAAATAATCAATAATATAATAATAAAATAGGAAAGAGAGAAGAGGACCTATTCCACCTATTCCAGGTGTGGTTGTTTTTGTAATTTTTTAATGTTTTCAAATAAAAATATAACGGTTAATATTATTTGTTTATTTTGTTTTGGTTAATATTAATTGTTATGTTAATAAACAATGAAAGTATTAAAAACGATTATAAACAATAAAAAAATTACTTTAAGATTTTTTTTTAAATCTTTATTTTACCTATACAATAACTTGCTTTTTTTTTTAAATCCCTGAATAGTCTGTTTGTTTATAAACAATTTCTTAACAAAATGACGTGATTTTTTTTCCTTTGCTAATTAATACCTATATTAGATGCAAAAACAGAAATAAAACGTTACAAACGTTAAAAATGTAACAAAAAAAAAATTGATAACATTTTATCATATCATTTATTGTTAATTAAATAAAAATGTAATTAACAAAATAATAAACTTTAATAAATTATTTTAGCATTACTTTAAGTACTTAAATTAGAAGCGTTCCAGGAAGCGAAAAATTACCTTTTCTTTTTTACCGAGGTTTTTTTAGTTCAAGTGTCTAGATTAGACCATAATTTATTAAAATTTTTTAACTGTTAATTAAAACAGAAAAAAAAATTTTGGTGATATACCGGCTTTGGCGATATCGCGCCTGTGCCGTAACGACCTCGCGGAGCCCTATTTACATCGTTAAAAAAATATAAATGTTAGAAATAGATTTCCGGGAGCTCAGATTTTTTTATTGTAAATTTTCTCCTCTTTCAGGATCTTTTTTTAGAATTCCTTAAATATCATTATTTTAGAAATTATTACCGAAAAACTAAATACCTTTTTTATCTTATTTAATAACAATCGCAATTTTTTATATGCTAATAAACCCTTAAAAAACATTTTTCTAGACGTCATTCCGAATCGAATACTCTATCGCACATATTTTTAGGAGCTTTATTTCTATTTAACACGTTTTTGAACTTGTTGACTAGACTACAATAGGGAAATTGGCCTGTAGTTGGTAGGATCAGTTTTTGAACCCTTCTTTAAAAATGGAATTACTCGCGCAATTTTAAACTGATCAGGAAATAGGCCTTCCTCAATATAATTATTATAAAGTGTGATGCTAGTGGAGTTGCCAATATGTCAATGTTCTCTTTTATGATGGTCAGGGGAATTTCGTCATAGCCTGTAGACGATTTATTGACCATCTTTTTAGCTGTTGACACTTTCAGTCAGATATGTAATTGCCAACTTTTGATCACACGTATTTAGGCGGACATCGTTGGCGAACTTTTTTGAAAATACGTTAGCTACGTCTACAGCATTATTAATCATTGTGTTGTCAATCTGAAGACGACGACTAACGCCAACGACCTTGAGGGAACAAAACGCGCACTCGTTTCACACCCGCGCGACCCAAAATTTTGTAGTTTTTTGTACTTTCCTTATTATTCTATGACTTTAAAAAAAAGGCTTAGATCAAAATGTAGATAATTAAATTGTCTTTGAGATGGTGTCAATTTCATTAAAATACGCCCAGCGGTTTTGGTGTGATTGTCGAGTTTTTGTCCGTTTAGACATAACTTTACAAATTAATTACAATATGTTATACGAAGAAAACTGAAAATTTTCTCAGATCAAATGATTAAGAAAATAGTCTAATATAACATATATTTTTTTCAAAAAATTACGACTAGCCATTTAGACGTGATTCTCAATTTAAAATCAGCTACTCAAGGGAATCGGCGCCTTAAGAATAATTTGGTCACTGTCCAGGGTTTTCGTAGCATTGTGCTGACGATTGACTATTTTCCAAATCATCCTACTGGAATCCGATGATTTTGCTTCATGTCTTTATTCGAAGATATGTGACATCCATCAATCCGCACAGGGCCCGCGTGGTAGATCACGGCCGATTCCCTCTAACCGAGAAGAGGCTTGTTTCCCAGCAGTGGGAACATTAAAAAGATGATGATGATGATGATGAATCCTTCATAAAATGTTATGTGGTGATTGAAAAACAATTATAAGCAGCCGTTTTACACAACGTCTGTATTTATCTAAAAATTAAGCAAGTCAGATGATTAATTGCTCGAAATCCCCTGTTGCAACTATTAAATGAAGGAAGTAATTGAATCCCCGAATATTTCAACTCATACTAGTAATTGCAACATAAAATATCCATTGAATAACTTCCAGCAAGTTAATTGGTATACCATTAAAACAACGTTATAATACCACTCAAAAATTATAAAAGATTGGTCCATTTAACAAATATCCATTTTAAATTCACGCTGAATGAATATTATACTACAAAAATAATTTAAAACCGCCGACATTACAGTTAATTAAATGAGTAAGTAGACCGTCGACCACACACCCAAAGTATTAATTGCTACCGGGATATTGTTAAAAACATACAGATAGACTCATTAATTCGTTTATGAGTGAACAAAATATGCCTCCCGGCTGATTCACGTATTAATTACCGAAGTGATAATAGCATTATTTTGTATTTTAATTGTCTGTTATTTTATTGGTTCTACGTTTCAGTTGTTAATTATGGGACGGTTTACAAAAGCCACGCTCCTGCAATATGTCAAATCGGTTTATTCTGAGGTCTATCTGCGAAGCTACGTCATGGATAAGCTTCGAATGAAAATTGAAGAGATATTTGATCTCTTCAATTTTCATTCTAAGCTCTATAAAAAAAACGTTTTTAACAAAAAAATACTACCGACTTCCAAATAAAAACACTATAAAGTAAATAAATAACTTTCTTTTCGGAAGTCTGTTTCTTTGGTATGTACCATTTTTTTTCGTTATGTTATATACTTAAAAACAAAAAAGTTAATACATAAAAAAAACTAAAACATCTGGTTTTGGTCAGTGTGTTTAGGTACATTTAAACTTTATACATATTTGAAATCACCTCTTAAAACCTTTTACCCACACGATGGGTTTGGAAGATAAAAAAAATATTACATACATACATAGACAATTATCAACACATTACCCTCCTTCGGCAGTCGGGTGAAAAGAAAGTTATTTTTCATTTTGTAGTGTTTTTATTTGGAAGTCGGTAGTATTTTTTTGTAAAAAGTTTTTGTTTATTTTTCACTTTTTAGTTGTACCTAATAGCCAAGCTCGTTAGTAATTAAGGTACCTATAATGCCAGAATAGATTACCCGAATAGCATAAAACTTGAAAATAACCGGCGAAATGATAATGTAGGTGAAAGGTGAACTGTATACAACTGTGCAGCCCTTTAGAGCGTACTGGCGTGATGTTATGTTATGAATCATGCGATTGCAGCAGTCCAGAGATATTTGCCGTCATTTATTCAGAATCAGAATCTTTATTTGTAAACATAGGTAGTACATGGTGTGTGAATTGTTATAATATTACGTAGATTCTCTATGTTTTGCCGTGAAGCGTACAAATATCATGAGTACATTTCCAATGAAAAATAACAGTGAATCAACAAGTGTTACATTAAATCATTAGATACCAAATCATAAGAAGAACCATTATTAGAAAACAATAGATGCAAAAATAAATTGTCAATCAATTAAAACACAAATAAAATGTCATAAAAAATTAGATGTCAAATAATAAATTAACCTTAAAAATGAGATGTCCAATAATACATTTTGATTTCAAATAGTAAATTATCAATTAATTAAAACAATAACATATTTTAATTGATTTTTAGATGTCAAATAGTACAATTTATAATGTCAAGAAGCAAAAATAATTAAACAGAAGTCAATAAAACATAAAAAAATTAAAATGTCAAAGATACAATCATATTTAGTCATATAAATAAACAATTTACTATCAGTACACAAAACACTTAAACTTTATGTCAATATTTTTTCCTCCAGAAATTCTGATATATTATAATAGGATCTACTTACTAGAAAGTTCTTTAGATGTCTTTTAAATAGGTTAATACTATACATTGATTCTGGTATATGGTCGTATATTAATGGCGCCATGCAAAGAATACTATTTTGCATCAGTGCTGTTCTGCATTGTCTCGAGCACAACATATTAATGTGTCGTCGACTTCGGTTATTTCTTTCGGACAACTTGGGGAATAGATTAGGGTTGGTTTTCACAAATATTGCAATTTCAAATATGTACATATTGAAGAGTTCTATTGTAAATCTCCGAAGTTCTTCATCAGATCTTAACCAAATTAAAATGGGCCTAATTTGGCAACATAGTCTTTCAAACAAGAAAAGAATTTTCAAAATCAGTCTACAATTGACGGAGAAATCGGTGAAAAACATAAAAAAACAAACAATGTCGAACATAGAACCAACTCCTTTTTGGGAAGTCTGTTACAAGGACTTGAAAACGCAGCTGTGGTTATAGATAAGTGCCAGTCTTTGAGTGATACCGTGGCAACAGGGATTGTCAATTAGTTAAAATCTATGAGATTAACGAGCGCTATCAAAATGAAAAGTGGCAAATACACTTTTTAGAGCATTTCCACAATGCTTATCGCTGTTAGAATATGCATTTTGTCTACACCAGGGATATTGTATGTATGCATAGGCAGCGGTGACCACTTACCATCAGGTGGACCATCTACTTGTTTGCCACTCTATGGCATAAAAAACCGGCCAAGTGCGAGTCAGACTCACGCACGAAGGGTTCCGTACCATTATCGCAAAAAACGGCAAAAAAAACACGTTTGTTGTATGGGAGCCCCACTTAAATATGTATTTTGTTCTATTTTTTGTATTTGTTGTTATAGCGGCAACAGAAATACATCATCTGTGAAAATTTTAGCCGTCTAGCTATCACGGTTCAGACGCCTGGTGACAGACGGACAGACAGACATACGGATCGCGGAATCTTAGTAATAGGGTCCCGTTTTTACCCTTTGGGTACGTAACCCTAAAAAACGTTCATACAGTTGACATTTGTTTTTGTACATGATGCATTTAATTGTGTTGTAGGTGCCTGAACTTCTGTATGCTACCATGAATCGTGTGAAAATGCCATTACTAACTGAAATAGTATTATTGCAGGAAAATTCCCACAAAAAACTTAATTATACTGTGATTTTTAATCACGTGGACTAAACTGACAGATGCCAATGACCTTACTTTTTTTTAATGATGCAAACGTGGGGCATAGAGTTGTAGGTAAGGCTCAATCTTAAGAGATTCATCGAATCGATGGGACATGACTGTTCAATTTATTTTTACTAATTGGTGTAAATAAATGTTTTATGAATATAAACGTAACATATTTAAATAATATTATTCATACACATAGTACGTGAACTTTTATTGTGTCGCATTTATTTTCAATATGAAATCAACAATAAAATAAATTAAGTGTCGGAAGAGTTTTCTTCGATGCACACGGGCCATCCAAGACCCACCGCCTCTAGTGTGAAGCAGGTTGTGGAGACAAGCTCACCTGCCACCACCCGATTTCTTGAAACCCCAAGAACACCTGCCACCTGGACGTGAACTGCAGTGGCCTATATGGAAAGCACTCAATCGTTTGCGCACCCAAGTAGGCCACTGCAAACACAATTTGGCAAAATGGGGTTTTATAGACCCGTCTGATACCCAGTGTGAGTGCAGTGCACCCCTTTGCAAGATATTGCACACATGCTGGAGTGTCCCGAGTGCCCATACTCCTGCACTTTGGAAGACCGTATGCTCGCCACTGACGCCACAATCGGGGTGGCCACCTACTGGGCCCAAAATTTATGAAGAGTTTCCCATCGACTTGAAAAGAAGAAGAAGATTTACGTGCACATTTTTTTTCTGCTACTTCGTTTGCGTACTTCGAAAATGGAATACCTCATGTTGATGTTGTCTTTAATTGGATTAGTCGTATCAGTAGAGTGCACTTTTCTATTTCAGTGAAAATAATTTAAAGTGACGTGGATAAATTGATTTCCCTTTTTTTTCGTAGGTTGACTTTCCCATTAGGTTTTGCTTCTGTCAGCTGCTTCACCCGCGTGAATGTCGACAATTAGCCCGATGGAACATATTCCCGGGATAAAAAGTAAAAAAAATCCTATGAGCTATTCCTGTCTATTATCTAACTCTGTGGCAAATTTCATCAAAATTGGTCCAGCCGTTTGAGCGTGAAGAAGTAACAAACATACTACATACACACTCACAAACTTTCGCCTATACAATACTAGCTTCTGCCAGCGGCTCCGCCCGCGTGAATGTCGAAAATTATCCCAAGGGAACATATTCACGGGATAAAAAGTATCATTATGTGCTATTCCAGACTATAATCTATCTCTGTGCCAAATTTCATCCAGATCCGTCCAGCTGTTTGAGCGTGAAGAAGTAACAAACATACTACACACACTCACAAACTTTCGCCTATAGAATACTCGTATTAATGTGATAAAAATGAAAATTTTCTGGTAAATAAACATTTTTAATTCGATTTATATTTCGTAGGATGTAAGCCGTTTTATGTAATAACGTTGGATGTAATAGTATTTTTACGTTTTGTATTAGGACGTTTCGAAAGCGTTTGAAATTCCCTATTTTTTTTTTTTCATTTTTCGAATCGCTTACACCACACTTTCGATCATAGAATGCCACTTGTCTAGGGGCTAAGGTAAGTATTTGTTTTCGACTAGGTACGCTATTGCCAAAATTTTGAAACTAATTCCTTTTGTACATAGCAGACGCATTTTAAAAGAAAATCACTCAATGTTTGCATATCACTTTTTAACGATTTGCCCTCAAATTGCATATGTTATGTACGAAGGAATTAGTTTTTAAATTGCTAAGCTGGTAAAATGTTTGTGTTCTCAACACCTTTGCTTCACTCTTCAGGGAATATTTATGTTTTGTTTATCTTTTCTCTAACTCTGAAATCTTTCGCTTCATCTATATTTCTTCAAATAACTTCAACGTAACGTATACGTGCATGTTCATTTTGAACGGTATTCATCTCAGTTACTATGTACGGTTCAGATGGGTACTATTTTTGTTCTGCGCTCGGTACACCGCGGGAATTGGATTACCGAGGGACTTATTGTTCGAAAGAAAGGTACATGTTTTTTGCTGCTGCAGATTTCAAATCATTGTAAAATGTCCTGAGACCAACTACCATACTATGTCTTTCTATTTTTCTTCGTTATTGGCCTTGGATTAAATAATTAACAATCATTTGAACTGATAAAGAGTCAGTCACAAATTTAAAGCAGGTAGTCCATTCCAAAACGTAGATTATTCATTGAAATTGATCTCTATGGACGCTCTTGTGAATCAGAACATTGTAAATATTCTTGTTTATTCTGTTAGTACGGTCGGCTAAGCAACCTCAGGGATTCTCGATAGTATACATCTATTTTACAATCCGCATGCTCGTAAAACTGCCACATGGAAGGAGCATTAATTACTCATTTTATGGGGTTCATGTTCTGACCTCTGATTTTTAGGGTTCCGTACCCAAAGGGTAAAAACGGGACCCTATTACTAAGACACCGCGGTCCGTTCGTCTGTCTGGCTGTCAGTCTATCCGTCTGTCACCAGGCTGTATCTCATGAACATGAAATGTTGAAATTTTCACAGATGATGTATTTCTGTTGCTGCTATAACAAAAAATACTAAAATCAGAATGAAATAAATATTTAATTGGGGCTGCCATAAAACAAACGTGTTTTTATTTCCAGTTTTTGCGATAATGGTACGGAACCCTTCGTGCGCGAGACCGACTCGCACTTGGCCGTTTTTATATTTCATGGTCTCATCTAATATTGTATTCCATGGGCTTAAATCTTTAAAAAGTGATTCGCAAACATTGAGTGATATTCTTTTAAAATGCGTCTGATATGTACGAAATTGGCAATAGCGTAGTCGAAAAAAAAAACTTACCTTAGGCCCTTGACAAGTTACATTCTATCATCGAAAGTGTGGTGATAGCGATTCGAAAAATGTATGAGAATATCAAACGCTATCGAAACGTCCTAATACAAAACGTAAAAAAAAAATAACATAAAATTTATGTTATGTGGTTTATTTATGTTGTGTGTGTTAGGAGCCACTTCAGATTTTAAAAGGAAACTCACCTCCTTATTTAATAGGAGAGCATATAATTTTGTAGGCCAAATTCTCAAATTTGTAGTAAAACATATCCTAAGTTATATCAATGTGAAAGAGGCTCCTCAATCTGAATTGAGGAGCCGCCTGGAACACGGGAAGTAAGTAATGAGTATTTTTGAAAAGTTTGTAGTAATTGTGTATAGTGCCTACTAAAAAACTGAGTTCAGTACTGTTGCTATTCAAGAATTTACAATACTTTATATATAAAGTGGCTCCTCAATATATTTGAGGAGCTCGTGGCTAAATAATAACAGCCGCACGGGTCAATCATCAAGGTTAAGCAACGCTTGACGAGGTCGGTCAGTGGATAGGTGACCATTTCAACATACCGAGTTTCCTCCGTGCCTCGGAAAGCACGTTAAGCCGGTACTGTGTTACCCAGTTACTCGGTTATGGAGGTCAGATAGGCAGTCGCTCCATGTAAAACACTGGTACTTAGCTGAATCCGGTAAGACTGGAAGCCGACCCCAATATAGTTGGGAAAAAGGCTAGTCAGATGATGGCTCCTCAATCTATACATAAGAGCGTGAATTTCCATGAAAGTAATTGGTCAGTTTATATTCCACTCCAAAAACATTTAGTAGTAGTGTGTTCGAATTTATAAGCGCAAAAAGAGTTAATTGAAAAAAAAACTTTGTTTTCGCTTTAAGTGTTTTGCTTTAGAAGTCGATATTTTTTTTGTAAATTTCCTTTTTATTTTTTTCTTTTTAGTGTTGATACCTCATCATTCATTATCATGAAAATCATTTATAGCCAGAGGTCATCTCATTTCAATTTAAGTAAGCCAAACACGACTAGGATACATTGTTTTATTACGGAGTTCCAGTGACTACCTTCAGGATTCATCATCAGATCAGTTCATACCATTTTCACGAGTACTATCTATTTATATGCTTCATTATAGTCGCTTAACTATTCGAGATATCTGGATCCACTGGATCTCCTTCATCAGTTCCACTCCACCAAATTATACTTTCTGACTGCAAATGCTTGCCATGTTATTGAAAATACGAAAATAATTATATGTCTGCCTATAATATTTGAGGAGTTCTCTCGATTTCCATGGGACAGCATCATCAGATTCTGATTTGGTGACAATGCCCACCTCAAAAAAAATAAAAACATCCGAATTGAGAACCTCCTACTTTTTGGGAGGTTGGTTATAAATATAGTATTTTTACGTATTGTATTAGGACGTACTTCCAATGTTATTACATACAATGGCTTACATCCAACAAAAAATTATTGGGAAAAGATTTGGGTGATCATCAATCTAAATTAAAAAAATGGAAACTAAATTCTCTACATCACTTTTTGTTTTCACTATAATAGAAAAGTGCACTCTACTGAACAACTAATCCATTTTAAGACAACATCAACATGAGGTATTCCATTTTCCCCCGGCCTCCCCGCGACCACGAGTACTCTGCAAACATTCCTACCGTTCCATTAACTAATTGTTAATTATCTCCCCTGCCTCCCCTTTGCGAACGATGACGTTTTGATGGAGATGCCAATTTTTCGTTTTGTTTTTTCTAGGGGGCTCTCAGATGATGGTACTTTGTTTTATTTTTTTTAAATTGCGCTTTTGTGATTATTTTTTAAGACGTTGTTAAAGTTTATCCACATTTTTTCAATTAATTTTGTAGGGGGATTTGTTGAAAGTACAATTTAACAACACCCGGTTTTTTGGATAGAAATTACTGATGCGTCACAAATTAAACGCAAATCAAGTGATGCGATTCATCATCATCATCAGCATTTTTAATGTTTCCACTGGTGGGACACAGGCCTCCTCTCTGTGAGAGGGAACGGGCCGTAATCCACCACGTGGGTCCAGTGCGGGTTGGTGTATGTCACATGTATTCAAATTTTTGTTTCTAGGTCATGCCGGTTTCCTCACGATGTTTTCCTTCACCGTTTTGAGAGCAGTGGTGGTGAAATAATTTACAGTAAGTAAAGCGCCTGCCTGGGTTTGAACCCACGACCTACACAACACATAAGTCGCGGCCGATACCACTAAGCCAACACTGCAAGCAAGTAATGCGATTGGTTGCTGAAAAAAAAGCCAACCACAGCATCTAATGCCCGTTTGACAATTTGTCACATTAACTCTTGACAATTTGTCACATTAACATTACGAAAATTCGGCTTATGCTAGGTTTTTCGTCTGGATCCTTTTAGCATTGACCAAATTGTAGCCGGAATTACATCCAATAAGACCAAAAATACACTGTGTGATCCCATAAGAGAGGTCACAGGGCCACATGCAAGGGAAATGGGCCTTGTGCGTGCTATTTGATTGCACATTATTTCCAGACATTAACTTTTCATTTTGGTGTAATGCTGCTGAGCTCTTAAGGGCCTATATATAGTCACCGACTCTTGGCCCGGAAAGATGCTTGTTTTTTGTAAGTCATAGGTGGTGTTTGTGTCACAATGTTAATGGCTGAATAAACCTATTTACTTAGGTACTATAAAATAATTGAAAGACACACAGTTAAAAGGTCTTCCACACCACAAAGTGGACCAATGATCTGGTGAAGCTAACACTGATATAGATGTCGGATGACTTGGCGAGGTCCGCAGGAGTTAGATGGTTGCGAGATGGACGAAAACGGTCGATATGGCCCTTATGTTGTCTATGTCCATGTCCTTTATATGCCAATCACTTCTAGAGCATAATCAAATAGCTTGTCTTTTGATTGTTTAGTTGTAGGTTTAATTGGAGGACCTTCCAACAGATGATTAAATAGATCACGATTTGTTAATTTAGTGCTGTACCCTGAAAAAAAAAAATGTTCAGGGAGCTGTAGTTTGCGGCGAAAAATCAAATCAAATCTAATAGAAAAAGGTTGAATCCAGCTGTTATAACAAAAATGTTTGTGTTCTAACATGTTTCTTGAAATGTCTACGCTTCGAAAGGCAAAAATGTAGTTAAAAATTCAATGTCATAATAAATTATTTATTTTACAAAACAACTTTGAAAAATTATTAAAAAAATAACACTATATGATTATAAATACCTTTATTGATATGTAAAATTTTTTCAATTCCTACAAATCACAATTTAGCACAATGTAACTAACGTTACGCAAAAATCACGATAAAAATAAAGATAGTTAACTTATTCGCTCAACTGATAACTTGGACGTACCAGAACACACAAAGTATTGGCTTAATGACTTTTTTGTCAACATGTATTCTGTAGTATATAGTACTATTTTTTTTTATTATTGGTAGGCTCGCGCTTGACCACTATCTCACCTGATGGTAAGTGATGAAGTCGACGACGTACATGACACGCTTACCTAGAATCTACTAGTACTAAAAAGATTAAAGTATTTTTTAAAATCTTATATCAACTTGAGAATTATAATTTTCGTACCGCTAAGTCCTCGAAATTGGCCACTGTGCGAATCTTGCCACAAAGGTAAACGACCCACGTACAACAAGTGCCTACCGAAATACAACAACAAGCAATGACTATACATCCCGGATAAAATCTCAGATTCAAATCCGGGTTCCAGATTGTGATCTCCAATTTAACTTTGACGATTTTCCACTTGAGCACAATACACAGACGATGCAAGTGTACGTACGAATTCGAGTTAACTTTTCCAATATATTCGTGTGCTCAAGCGAGTGGGAACAATTCTCGGATAAGGTACCCAGGTAACAAAGTGTTAAGTGAGAAAATAAAGAAACGCAAACTTTACCAGAACTTTCAAAATTTGATTTTTGTGCACGTGGAAAATGTTGGGCGAAAATATATAGTTAGTCTGGGTTTTTGTGCTGGGGATTCGAAGTTAAGCTTTTAATAAAAGTTTTTAGAGAGAAAATATAAAATGTTGTTTTGTATGTAACTATGCAGTGCTGCAAAAAATATCTTAGGTCATTGCCATTCAATTTTGTCTCGTCAAAATGATTTTTAGGATTAATTGGTATCTAAAACTATCCACCTGCCTAGCCTTTTCCCAACTATATTGGGGTCGGCTTCCAGTCTAACCGGATTCAGCTAAGTACCAGTGTTTTACATGGAGCGACTGCCTATCTGACCTCCACAACCCAGTAACTGGGTAACACGGTACCCCTTGGTTAGACTGGTGTCAGATCTCAAGCTTCTGACTAACCGTAACGACTGTCAAAGATCTTCAAATGACAGCCGAGACCAACGGCTTAACGTGCTTTCCGAGGCTCGGAGGAAACTCGTTATGTTGAAATGGATACCCATCCACGGACCAACCTCGTCAAGCGTTGCTTAACCTTGAAGATCGACCCGTGTGGCTGTTATTATTTAGCCACGAGCTCCTTAATTGGTATCTAAAACTGTACTACGAAATTACAGGCACAAATTTCTACTAAATCGCAATATAGCATCATTGTCACGTTGTCGCGTCGCAACTGTCTATCAACACTAAAAGTACTACCACTCATGGAGGCCCGTTACTGCCGTATTTAGTTATAGATTGTTCCTATTTCAGTAAACCACATATACAACACATTTACGTACCAGGCTTTCATAACCCCCGAAGAAATCAATCCAACAATCCAAATAAATCAATATAAAGTAAGTATAAAATAATTATTTATTCTAACGTCGAGTTTGGGATTCGATTCGCGTTCGGCTTCGGTTTGAGCGCTTCGCAAATACTTTGCTAGAGGGGAACGGATGTGGGGTATGCTGCATCCTTCCCCCGGGATCTGGAGAACTTTTTCAAATGTTGTGTTTGCCGATGAAATCTTATTGTTGGTATAAATTCTGGTAAAATTCTCGAAAAGGTTCCGAAGAATAATTTTGTGAGTCGTGGAATGAAATCATTGTGTGTATTGAAATCATTATTTTTGTTTCGAAGTACCATTTCCTCCCTTTTTCCGTAAAATACGAAAATGATCCCAAGGGAGCAACTGGTATATTACACATAATCCTTTGTCCTAACCCAGATCATTTCATCAAAATCGATTAAGTCGTTGTGGCGTGATTGATTAACAAACATACAGACTTTCACAATTGATACAATCTTCTATATATGTATATAAAAGAGAAAGTTTATGTACGTTCCTTATAGACTCCGAAACGGCTGGACCGATTTCAATGAAATTTTCAGACAATCTTTTTTGGTGCACGGTTGGCGCATTGGTTGAACGATTGACTGCTGTGCTGCGTGTCGCGGGTTCGATTCTCGCACGGAACAAATATTTGTATGACCTACAGATAGTTGTTCCGGCGGTTGGGTGTTGTGTATGTGAGTTTATATGTTTGTAAACGCACCCACGTTACAGGAAGAAATTCCGAGTGTGGGAAAAAATAAAAAATGTATATATTGACCAAGCGGATAATCTTGTTTTTGAACTTAAGGTTGGTGGCGATCGGAGCATTTTTTTTGAACTTTGAACGCGGGCGAAGTCGCGGGCAGAAGCTAGTTATTTATAAGTACAAGTAGCACAAGCCTAGTACCAACATCTAGAAAAAAATGCAACATAGAATGGTAATATTCCTCTCAGTAGTATCTCAGTAGTAAAAATTACGTTGCGTAATTTCTACCTAGTGTTACAAAATCAAGCACAGAATGCACAAAACAAAGACTACAACACCACTTGCACACATCAGTCCTAACACTAAAAGATAAAACGTTTTACATTCGGTAATGCGGTCCCGGGGGCACTATTCTGTAAAGTCAAGTCATAGAAACTAACGCAGCCATCGCACTAAAGTTAAATGTCAGCCATTAACGTTTGCGACTGTGTTGCATCGCTTGCAAGTGAGTTTCAGAATAGGACGCCCTGAATTTGAATTAATTAAATTTTGCATTCGAGTAGTTATCTAGGCAATGTTTTAGACTTTAAAGAGGTACTTCAGTAACCTTTATTTGAAAACAACTTCTATGAAAATAGTTAATTTACCTTTTTAAGAGAGGGTCTTTTTTAAAATGCATTTAAAGAGGGAAGGATGGAACTTAAATAATATGTATGTTCTGCGTTATGAGTAACATTCTCTAGGACTCGTTAGCTTATCTTGTCACTGCATGTTTACCTATTAATTTTAGGCTTTATAGATAAGAATTAAAACAAAAAGTTATTACAAAAAAACAAAAATCCCAAATGCTTATGAACCGAACTAAAAATACGTAAACAAGAATTTACTCTGTGCCAAATCCATGATTTATCTTCCGACTGCACAGCATAATTTTCTTGTCATTTAATTATTTTTAGTTCGCTTCTTAAGCAGTCAGGTTTTTTTTAGTTTTTGGATTAACTTTTTATATTTTTTACTTTTTAGTTAACATTTTTTTTCGGATAAGGTACATTTAAACATCTATATGTTTTGTTTTGTTACATATTTTTAAAACACCTCTTAAAACCCTTTATTTTGATTGACCGTACACGATGGGTCAGAAGGAAAATATAAAATTGGGCCCCCACAATGTGGCACCCAAAATCCGCCAATTTTCTATGTTCTAATTTTAATGTAGCCAGTGACACTCGCAAGGTTAAGACGAATCGATTGACATAAGAATCATCAAAATAGGCCAACGCGTTTGGTGTCTAGATCGCCACATAGGAACGAACATACATACATAAACTGATAATCACATTACCCTCCTTCAACAGTCGGGTAATAAAGGATATGGTCACTAAAAAAATCAATCCTTGCCCAATTATGTTAGGGTCAGCATTATGTTAAACCAGACCCAACTGAATCATCATCAGCCTTTTAATGTGTCCACTGCTGGGACAAAGGCCTCCTCTCTGTGCGAGGGAATGGGCCGTAATCCACCACGCATGCCCAGTGCGTGTCGGTGGATGTCATATGTCGTTGACATAAAGTAAAGCACCTGCCTGGGTTCGAACCCGCGACCTACAACTTGTAAGTCGCGGCCGTTACCATTGGGCCACCACCGCTCCCACCTGAATAGGTACCAGTATTTTGTTTAAAGCCAATGGCAATCTGATCTAAAAATCATATACAATATAAAATATTTATAACAAAATGTAACTTAATCATTTAATTAACGACGTATTTGCTACAAACAATTAACCCTTTGCTTACTGGCCCCGGGCGAGGACGTGTCAGTAACATTTTCCGAAAGGGTCCCCGGGACCAAACAGGTACACATCGGGCAAATAAAAGGGAATGGATTCTAAAGTAACTGCTCCATGTATGTACTTATTTGTAATTCTGTTTAGAGGAATAAAGAGGGGTGTTCTGTGTCGTTAATTTGGTTTAAATATTTTTACCCAAAAATACAACCGATTTCCAAATAAAAACAGTAAAAAGAGTAAAATAACTTTATTTTCGGAAGTCGGTGTCTTTGGTACCTATTTATTTCGTTTATCACACCTAATTCTGAAATTGAATTTATTTTTCATTTTGTAATGTTTTAACTAAACAAAAGTATTTTGTAAGCTTTTATTTTTCACTTTTTGGTTGTGGTACTTAATGAGAAAGTTGTCCAAAGTTATGCTGGAATAGTTTACCCGAATATCATAAAACTTAAACATAACCGGTGAAATGAGAGAGTACCAGAGTGAACTGTAAATAATTATCTGCGTAACCCTTTAGAGCGTACCGGCGTGATGTTATATTATGAAATGGCGTAAACAATAAACAGACATGCGATTGCAGCAATCACGAGAGGTTTGCCGTTGTTTTGACTGAGAGGTGTCTGTCAGACTCCTACTATTCAGTTGGTTGTTAGTCAGTAGGAGTCTGACAGACACCCCCCCAGATTTGCCACTAAGCAACAAAAAGGAAAAAGGGGGTGCTATCTACTTCCATCGCCCCCCACACATCAGGACCTGAGGTGGCGACGCGTAGTGTTCCACGCGAGCCTCTCTAAGTCGTCGCGGGGGCAGTCAAACAACTCACTCCAGGTGACTATTAGGCAAGAATGATCATAGGGTACGATAGTATTTTCTTCTGCTATCGAGTTTTGTCAAAGGACAGACTGTCACACACAGGTAAGGGCCCAAACACAAAACTACGAATTGAAGCGATGCCCAACGCAGAAAACAGCTAAGCAACAAGCTAGTAGATTTTTACGATGCGATGTCACACCGCAGTTGTGTTTGGGCCCTTTGTATAACAGGTCGCTTCGTTTTGTACCTACCTACATGATATTCCTTTTCTAAAATTAAATATCCCATATTCTGTATAAGTTTAAGACATCTGATCTCCTCAATGTGGTGACCACTGGGCCATCACATCACTTTAGCACACTACCATTTTATGACAAGTGATTTAGCAGTGAACACTCAATTGATCAGCGCTATAAAAACATTGCACGAATGCACGTATCATCGGATATTATCGGTCGCAGCTGCGTCTGTCTCGAGGTAAGGACTTCATTCAATATTTACGATTGTTTTGCAAAGTGCAACGGAGAAAGGGATAGGAGGTAGCGGGTTTGTCAATCAAGTGCTAAGAAGCTTAGCTGAGTGTGAAAATGTCTAAAGAAGTAGAGGTTTTCTTTTAGTTTTCTGTTTATTCTTTCGTTCACATTATGTAGAGAACCTTGTTAGTTAAAGTGAGAGTAACGAAACGAATAATAAAACCCCCAATATCTGAATGAAGAATTTAAAGTTCTTCAAACTCTACTTTAGTCTGGCAACCTGACAAATTTTGACACGTTGTTAAATACAAATACCCAATTCAGAAACCATCCCTATGTGTTTCTTGTGTGTTATTTATGTAAATACCCTAAGTGTTAACATTCGCTTTTTAAGTGTATAAAGTTGATAAAAGAGGAGTAATTTGTTGTCTTACAGATACAAATTGCATAATAGGCAAAAAGTCTTCTGAAAAATATATCAAAAATATATGTCATACTTAGGTGATCCGTACTTGATCTAAAAACTAAGGCATTTTTGCAAATTAAAGTCAACCCGCTAACCGCTCACGCTTAACAGCACAGAGGTCAGGTCGAGAAACCATAACGTACTTTGACCCTTCGTGAACTTACTCTGAGAATCTTTAAAGTATAAAGGAGACACACAACATAATACAGAAAACACATGCAATTGGTAAATTGATTGTTCAAGCAATGGTTTTATCTGAAGCAATATCATGATCACCACTTATAAACGCTACTCAAACAAAAAAATACCTAGGAGTTACGTACTAGGAAATAGACAAAATTTCATGGCATTTGTTTCCCGAAGGAGTGGGTAGACTGGAGTTTTTTATTAGTACCATTTTTTTTTTTAAACTTTGCCCCACACTAGGAATTTCTTCCTGTATCGTGGGTGCGCTTACAAACATATAAACTCACATACTCTACACCCAGAGCCGGAACAACTTTCTGTAGATCATACAAATATTTGTTCCGTGCGGGAATCGAACCCGCGACACGCAGCGCAGCAGTCAATCTCTCAACCACTGCGACATCCGTGCGCCCAAAAATTAAAATGGGGTTGAGCCTATTGTCATCAACTATTTTTTTTTATTTGATATGGGTTTGCTCTTGACTATAGTCTAGGCCAGAGGTGACAGAGATGGAGTCGACGGTGGATTGAGCTTACCCAGAAAAAACCTGTTCATTCTAACTTTGGAGGGATTCGGGTTGATTGCGTTCGGAAACAGACGCAGGGAGTGAGTTCCACTCATTCGCTGTGCGCATTATAAAGGTAGCTTGGTGCGAATTGGTGGAATGGCAACCAGGTAAGGATGGTAACTTGCAGTACGTCTAGATGTCAGATGATAGAAGGGGGCTGGTGGGATTAGGTCGTGGAGTTCTTGAGCACATTCGCCGAAGTACAGTCTGTAGAAGACCGACAATCAGGCAACCTTGCGGCGATGACCCAAGCTGTGAAGTTTGGCATCCACCAGTTCAACGTTGCCAATGAGCGTCTTAGCTCTGCGTGCCACCGAATCAAGCGTGGCAAGTTTGTATTTAGCTGAGCCGTTCCAAAGGTGGCTGCAATACTCCATGCAGGATCGGACTTGCGCTTTTTATAGATTTAAAAGCTGTGCAAGCGTAAAGTATCTGTGCTGGACGTAGCGTGATCACTGGCCCCGAGAAAAGAAGGGCGTAAACCTTCTGGCCATTGCCACTGAACGCCCCGATCACACACGAAATAAGGTTCTTGGATGCCTGGCTGCAGCAGCGACGTAAGGTTGCAAATCGACTCGAACGATTCAACAATGTGTTGGCTGTACCCGAGTTACTTCCAGGTTCTGGGTTCCCTTCTTCTGGATCAGCACTCCTGGAGTCCAGGTCCCGAGGTTCAGCTCGACAGGATCGAAAAGGGGTGTCTTCATTGGGGTTGAAGTCGACGAATTAAATGAAACACTAAGTTATTCAGTACACGGCACGATTCTAGAGCTCTCAACAATTACTGAGACTCGATTCTATATAAGAATTACTTCTTATTTACTAAGACAAGTACAAGCGACTAGCTTTGGATGACTACAAATTCTATTTGGGACCGGGGTAGCTATATACCCTCGGCCCGTGCCATTATTGAGAGCCCCGCAGATTCTCGCCGAAAATAATTTTTAATATTGTAAAAAACCCTTATCAATATTTGGTAATAGGGTTACCGCACCCCTTCCATGGTGCTATCAATAGCTGGATTTCTTCGTACTGTAGCACAGTAACGCCCCCTATCTCTGTATCTAATCCATATACCTAATTTCCAGGTATTGATAGCTTCCCTAGACTAATTCTATAAAATAAAGGGACAATTTCCTTTATTTTCCGGTTAAAATCTCAATAGGTTCTAACCTAGCCTAAGGATATCTATAGGTTGGGTTGACCTGCTGGTGCCAATAGCAGGCTGTCTGTTGACGTCTAGAAAAAGCTTATTTTCGGGATTTTTCTATGGGATATCATCCCTTATGTACTGAATCTATAAAATCCTAAGTCATTTTACCGACTTAAGGATTTTCTACTTAGGCTAACCAGACAATCACCGCCTATTATGAGGATTCGGGTAGCCGATAGACCACACTTTACATTCTTAGTGTTTATATAAGTCTATCCAGGCTATATGCACATAAGGTGCCTCGATAAGTACCAAATCGATAGCTGGTCACTTTCTTTGCGCCCGGCTATCGGAGAAACTATTTACAAAAAACTAATAAACTTGAGACGACACGATAGCGCGTTTATCGGGCTATTGGGAGGTCCCCAAAAATTCCTTATTTTCGGAATTCCCAGGGGTGTATAGTCCTGGGGAATGCCAAAAACGGACTAAAAATTACATTTCCAGAAACCTATTTTCTGGAATTGTACTTAAACTACTTGAGCGATTTTCGCTCCAAAGTGATGACTTGGTAGCTAGTCCAGCAAGCCATCCGAAAGTACTTACACTATAAGTACATCTATTCCCTTCATGGAGTTATTCCACTTGAAGGGTCTACAAATTTCAACGTTTTACGTTGTTTACGTTTTTCTTTGCTGTTCATCTCGCTGACTATCCAAGCGATTCTTCCCATCTAGAAACCGCCTGGAAGCCCTTTCGACAAGCTTTCCAATGGTAGTAATTTTACCAGTACACCTATATGTTTTCTAGGTACTTAGGGTACCTAAAACTGTAAGCCTTTGCCGAAAACCAGATAAACAGCATGTTTATACTATATACCGACTTGATATCTCAAGTAAATGGGCTTTATATCAAAGACCACGCTAACTATGAGGTGTATATAGGTTTCCCGTCTCGGTCTAGGTCCCCTATATACCCTAAAATGACCTAAATCCATATTTTTGGTGTTTGAGATATCAAGTCGATATTCACTTCTATATAGCGGAAATTATGTGGTTTTCACATAGTTTCATCATTATGTACCGATTTTATGTCTAGTACATAGGATAAGCCCTTAAAAACATGATTTTAATTACTATAATTTTGTATTGACTTTTGTTCCCAAACTCCACGAGTACAAATAAAACTTGCTGCCACCTCGTGGCTCATTTGGAACTAAATCTTCGTCAAGTAACGACGTATCGTACGACAGGAATTTACGATTTTCACTATGATAACTCTTATCAGTATGTTTTCTAATGCTTTTACTCCATTAAGGGTGAACTATTGAACCCTATAACATACTGACAAATACTAAAAACATTATACTACTATCTCAAAAAATGCAGGTAAAATTTTAGTATAAATATAGACGTGCCTCTAAAAATTATTTCTCACTCTTCGCCAGCCGTCGCCCTGCGCGGACGTCTCGCTGCTCGCCGCCTCCCCGCTCGCCCCGCTGCGAGCCCCCACTCATCGCTCCGTCTCGCTCCTGCGTGACGTCACTGCGGCCGACGCGTCTTCGCTCGCCGCCCCACCGCTGCGCGCCCCGCGCACCGCCCCCGCCTCGCCGCACCCCTGCGTGTCGTCGCTGCGGCCGCCGCGTCGCGTTTTAAATCCACATCTTGTGGTCCTTGGCGGATACCTAACGGTGCTAACGAAGCCAAGTGGGGTGTCGACCCAAGCACCCGCCAAGCCCCTTCAGGGCTCGGCAGTCATTGGATTCGGGAGCAGGATCGTTGGCCTTGGTAGATAGCCTAGCCAACCCCTGCTTCGTTCCACAGCATTCACCTAGCACGGTCGGGTGTGTCTACCCCGACGTGCTAGACTTTCGGTACACAGAGGTGGGTGGCCCACCTTCAGTGGGTTTACCGGTACCTTAGGGCCCCTGTCACACAATAAGATTGGTGCAGGGTAACAAGCTTAGGGCTCACCAGGGACACACCTCCCAGTCTCACCCGACTGGGAGGGTAGGCTTACACATCCCCGGGCATACCCACCCGGGGAAGACTCCCTACCGGCTTCACCGGAAATATATCTTCGAAAATGTCGCTCGCGGCAATTATCGAATTCCTTCACGAGATTCTCGAGAAGGAAGGTCTTAGTAAGAAATACGACCATGCCGTAAATGAGGCTTTAGCCTCTTTTATACCCGTTTCGGGCCCGACCGAGCTCCCTGGACCTAGCAAGGCCCCCGTGCCGAGCGTGGCTCAGGACTCGCAAAGGTTGTCCTCCTCTCCAAACAGGTCTACTTCAAGACCTAATTCTTCTACCCCGCCCCAGAGTGATGCTCAGGTAATCCAGCCTGTTGCACAACCTTCTTGCAGCGATCCAATCCCATCCAAACCCACGTCTCCGGCCATCGTGCCTGGATCATGGAGGGACCCCAAAGCCATTAAAGAGCTAGAGGACTATCGAGCGCGCAAGGCCGCCGAGTCCAAATCAAGGAGAGATCCCCCAGCCACCAAACAATACCAAGACTACAAGGCGCGCATTGCCTCCTTGTACAAGTCCTTGGATGAACGTAGGTCCAATAAGTCCAAACAGTCCATTAATCAGTTCAATATATGGGCTGATGAGGATGACTCCCCCATGGAGGATGGAGCAACCCTTAGCACTGACGAAGAATGGGAAGCTGTAGCTAACCAGGATGAGTCAGTTGCTGATAACCCATCAGACCCAGATGTCCCCGACAAATCAGACGACTATGACACCGTCTCCACTTCTGACGGTGATGACTCCATAGTCTGTTCTGGAGGTAAAAGGAGAAAGAGGAAAAGTCCCAACCATGCTACCAAGGCCAAAAAGGCGGTAAAGAATCCCTCTCCAGTTTTGCCAGCGGCTTCGCCTGCCAGGCAACCCACCCCCACTCCCGCCGCCACTGCCGCTTCACAGCGGACAAGCCGCCCACAAAGCCCGATGGAAATAAATACCACTAGGAAGTTTCCTCCCCCTCCTCCCATATATCTCCAAGACAAGGGGAAATGGAACGATGTGTCCAACGCTTGTGTTGAGCGGAAAATCAACTACACCAAGGCTACTGCATGCCAACTAGGCATCAGGATTCAAGTCCCCACATCCCGTGATTTTCGAGATCTTACTCGCTATCTAAAAGACAGGAACATTTCGTTCCACACATACTCCCTTCCGGAGGAAAAGCCCCTCCGTGTGGTTATTCGGCGTATACCGAAAGAAATCTCTACGGAAGATGTCCGTAAGGATTGAATAGCCCAGAAAGTCCCAGTCACAGAGGTCCACCGGCTGCACAAAGCTAGAGGTGGACAACTGTATGACATTGTCATGGTTACATGCAGCCCGACTGAGGGTCGCAATCCCATTTTTAATATCAAAACCGTTTGCTCCCTGTCGGGCATTTCGGTTGAGAAACCGTACCGCCCCCACCTAGTTGGTCAGTGCCATAACTGCCAACTATACGGCCATTCTCAGGCAAATTGCTATGCTACCCCTAGGTGCGTAAAGTGCCTGGGTGAGCATAACACGAAGGACTGTACACGTCCAAAAGACCGCTCAGAATGCACGGAGCCTCCCAGCTGCGTGCTCTGTGGCCAGATAGGACACCCTGCTAACTACCGGGGTTGTCCAAAAGCTCCCAAACTTGCGCCTAAAATGGCCAAGCGTTTCAACAAACTCCAAGCGCCTTATGCGCCCTTGTCCCAACCCCCCCGTCTAGCCCCTCAGAGGACTTCACCTTGGGGTAAACTGAACCACCAAAGAGTGGCCCCTCAGTCTTACTCCCAGCCCATGCCAGCGCTGCTGGACCAACCTATAGCAGCGCCCATTCCAGCGCCCATTTCAACCCCAGGCCCAGTAGCCACTGCTGCCCCCACGACCGCACAAAGCCGGAAGGTGGCTTCCACCGCCACCGACGCTAAGCGCCCGCCCCCTGTCGCCCCCTCTGGGCACAAGCCATATCTGTGCGTGGCTGTAAATATCATCAGCGCGTACTCCATTTGGATGACCCCTCAGGCCTGTGCTCTGGATGCAGAAATCCGGAATGCAGGCCCTCTTGACCCAGTTTCATGCAGTGCCATCTTCTCGAGGTACGAATGCATCACTAGGGAACTAGATAGACTCGTCTACAAAGACGGTCAATGGGTTCGTAACTAGTACGAACATTTCGACAACAGAACACAATATCAACCGTATTCGTTCCGCGCTCGCCGCCGAGGTCCGTCGCGACGTCCCTATAAATTATGAAGCCAGCCCGCGAACGCTGTGCTATAGTTAAAGTGGCTAGTTTACAATTGGAGTTTCTTGTCCGTTCTTCTCCACGTAGGCTTTTCCGAACGGATGGTAGAATCACTTTATTAGATCCAGCCTTAGCTGTCCCCCCAAGTGACGCCCTGAGCCGAGGTGTCGACCCCAACTGGGGTAGCCCTCAGCGTGTCGCTTTAGGTTTAGCTTTTTGAAGCCTGGCTGGAGGCTAACTAGATTAGTCTCCACAGGGAAGCCCGCTTAAGCAGTAGTCGGTCCCTTTGACTGAACTGCGAGACGCCATGTATAAAAAAAAAAAAAAAAAAAAAAAAAAAAAAAATTCATTCACCGCCAGCCGCCGCCCGGAGAGGTCGTCTCGCTGCCCGCTGCCGCTCCGCTCGCCCCACCGCTGCGAGCCCCCCCACTCCGCCTCGTCTCGCTCCTGCGTGACGTCACTGCGGCCGACGCGCCCCGCGCTCGCTGCCTCACCGCTGCGCGCTCAAGCGCCCCCGGCCCCCGCCTCTTCCCGCTCCTGCGTGACGTCACTGCGGCCGACGCGCGCCCCGCTCGCCGCCTCCCCGCTGCGCGCCCCGCGCCGCGGCACTACTAGTAGCCAGAAAGCTCCCTCCCCCGCCACCGATTTATCTCCAAGATAAATCGAAGTGGAACGACGTTTCAAATGCCTGCACTGAGCAGAAAATCAGATTCATTAAAGCGACTGCATGCCAACAGGGCATTAAAATCGCTGTCCCCACGTCGAAAGACTTCCGCGATCTAACTCGCCTACTAAAGGTTAGGAACATTTCGTTCCATACCTGCACCCTCCCGGAGGAGCGGTCCACCCGAGTGGTGATCCGCCGCATCCCCAAAGAGATCCCCACGGAAGAAGTCCGTCTGGATCTTCTGGCCCAAAACGTGCCCGTCACGGAAGTCCACCGACTGCACAAAGCAAGAGGTGGCAAACAGTACGACATTGTAATGGTCGTATGCAGCCCCACTGAGGGACTCAACCCAATATTCAAGGTGAAGACAGTATGCTCCCTGTCGGGCATATCGATCGAGAAACCATACCGCCCCCACCTCGTTGGTCAGTGTCACAACTGCCAACTCTATGGTCACTCTCAGACCAACTGCTTCGCAACCCCCAGGTGCGTGAAGTGCCTGAGTGACCACAGCACAAAGAACTGTCCCCGACCGAAAGACCGCGCAGAATGCACGGAGTCTCCCAGCTGCGTGCTCTGCGGCCAGGTAGGGCACCCTGCTAACTACAGGGGTTGCCCCAAAGCCCCCAAGCTTGCGCCAAAAATGGCCAAGCGCCACATTGCGCAACAAGCAATATTGGCGCCCTCCTCCCAACCCCCCCGCCTAGCCCCTCAGAGGGCTTCTCCATGGGGAAAACTCAACCACCAAAACGTGGCCCCTCAGTCCAATTCACAGCCCATACCTGCACTGCTGGATCTCCACATCCCAGTGTCCAGCCCTCTCCCGGCCGCAGCGGCCCCAGCGCTAACCAACAAGGTGGCTCCCACCACTGTTGTTGCCGCGCGCACAGTCCCTGCGTCCCAACCCGCCCAATCGTCATCTTCATATCGCAGTATCGCTGGAACTATTTTCAGTGCATACGCGATCTGGATGACTCCAGAGGCCCGCGCCCTTCACGCTGAGTTAACGAACCCAGCGGTAACCCATAACGCCATATCATGCCTACAAGTTTTTGATAGGTATCCTTCTATAACGAAGGAATTAGACTCACTCGTTTTTAGGAACGGAGAATGGGTACGCAATTAAGATCAAATTGCCTAAAACCCAGATCCCTTAGGTTAGGGTTCTTCAAAGCCAATGGCATTTCTAACCAGCGTGATGAGATCGCCGCATTTATTCGCGACCATCAGCTGGACATCTTCCTCATCCAGGAAACCTATTTAAAACCCCATCAGCGCGATCCCAAAATTGCCAACTTTCGTTTAGTTCGCAATGATAGGACGCGCTCCCACCGTGGTGGCACTCTCATTTACTATAAAAATGAGCTCCACTGCAGCGTAGTCACCCCTCCTGACCCCACTTCGAGCCTCGAGTACACAGCCTGCCGACTAGGAATGACTGGTCATCAAACGATTACCATCATCTCCGCCTATTGCCCCCCAAACTCGGCGTCATCACCCAACAACCCGGAAGGTCTCAAAAAAGACCTTACAGCCCTCTTCAGCATAAGTGACTCCGTTATCCTAGCGGGTGATCTCAATGCTAAACACCCAGCCTGGAACAGTGCCGCTACTAACCCTAGGGGAAAGTTGGTGCTGGACCTAAGCTCATCCCTTCACTACGACGTCATAGCCCCAATGAGCCCCACTCATTTCCCGCATGACCACACTCATAGACCGGATATCCTCGATGTAGCGTTACTTAAGAACGTTAACCTTCGGTTACGCTCGATAGAAGCGCTAGACGAGCTCCACTCTGACCACCGCCCTGTGATCATGGACCTAGGCAACCGCTCAGGCCTCCCAGATCTAGGACAGCCACCCCCTACCAAAAAGGTCACCGACTGGAGGAAAGTAAGTGAGAAACTGAAATCCACCACGTCACCCCAGCTAGACTCAATCCCCCCCGACATAAAATCAGTCGCTGACGCGACGGCGGCGATCGACTCGCTTACAGCCCACGTACAATCTGTCCTGGACGAATGTTCAAGGGAGGTTCCAGTGCTGGACATCCAGCAAGGGAAACTCCCGGACGATATACGGAGGTTGATAACCAAGAAGAACGCAGCTGTCCGTGCCAGCAGGAACTTTCCCAGTGTCGCAAGCGTAGCTCACATGCGGAAATTACAGGAAGCTGTAAAAGTACGCACTGCTGAGCACCGTTCTGCGACATGGAATAAGTTGCTGAGTGAACTTGAGCCCAACCACCATGCCTTCTGGCACCTTCAGAGGAGATTACGCTCCACTGAAGACTCTGCCATACCCCCGCTTATTCGCCCTGATAAGAGTGTAGCATTTGAAAACACTGAGAAAGCCGAATGCTTGGCTGACAGTCTAGAACTTCAGTGCTCACCCAGCTCCCAGCCAGTAGACCAAGCTCACCTTGACATGGTAGACGCTGAAGTCGAACGCAGGACCTCCCTCCCACCCGTCGAAGACCCCGATGACCCGCTACCTCCCGTCACCCCAGACGAAGTAGAGGAGGTCATCAAAAGGCTTCACCCCAACAAAGCCCCGGGCTTAGATGGCATCACCTATAAGGTGTTGAAACTCCTCCCCGCCCAAATTATAATGCTAATGACGGCCATTTTCAACGCTGCATTAAGCAAAAATATCTTCCCACAAGCTTGGAAACAGGCCACTGTGATAGGCATCCCCAAACCGGGTAAACCCAAATCGGAGCCTACCAGTTATCGTCCCATCAGTCTGGTAAATTCCCTCGGAAAAGTCTATGAACGGCTTATTTATAAGCGGCTCAAAGACTTTGCCGAGCGAAAGAGCCTCATACCCAATGAGCAATTCGGCTTTCGTTCCGAACATAATTGCGTCCAACAAGTTCACCGCATCGTTGAACACACTAGTGCTGGTTTCCAGCGTGGTCTGATGACGGGTGCCTTGTTCTTCGACATAGCGAAAGCGTTCGACAAAGTCTGGCACAACGGCTTAATTTATAAGCTTTACAAACTCGGCGTGCCAGATCGTCTCGTGCTCATCATACGAGATTGGTTGTCGGACCGTACCTTCCGCTATCGTGTCGAGGGAGAACTCTCCTCCCCTCACCCCATACGAGCCGGAGTCCCTCAAGGCTGCGTGCTATCCCCTATTTCATTCACGCTGTACACCAGCGATATCCCCAAAGCTAAAGAGAGCCAGTTGGCTCTATTCGCTGACGACACGGCCCTCTATGCTTCTGGCCTAGTACCCAATGCCATCGCCCTGCAAAACTCCAGAGAGCCGCTAACGCCCTGGCCAAGTGGTTCCGCCTCTGGAGGATAGAAGTCAATCCCGACAAGAGCCAGGCTGTCCTCTTCTCTCAGCCTTACACTCGCTCCACAAAATCCCGACCCACCAAACCCATCACTATGTACGGCAAGCCGATCCCTTGGGAAGAGCAAGCCAAGTACCTAGGAGTCACCTTAGACAACCACCTCAGTTTCGCCAAGCACATTAAGACGGCGCGCTCGCGAGCCGCCTTCGCTATGGGCAGACTTCATGGGATGGTAAACGCAAGCAGCGGCTTGTCACTTAGGTGCAAGCTGCGCACTTTAACTGCGGTTATCCGTCCCATCATGACCTACGCCAGCGTAGTTTTCGCGCACGCAAGGCCCTACCACATTCACAAGCTTCAGGTTATACAAAACCGATTCCTCCGCAAAATCACGGGAGCCCCCTGGTACGTTCGTGACCAGGATCTCCACGTCGATCTTAGAATCCCCACAATCCAACAATTCATGAAGCGCACTTCCAAGCGCTACTTTGACACAGCTGTCAACCACAGCAACCCCCTTATTCAAGCGGCCTCCCGCTATGAACTTTCCCAAATCTCCAAGATTCGCCGACCAAGGCTCGCCCTCTCCACCCCCGATGACGCCACTACCCTGCTCCAAGAGAGCAAGAAAGAAACCAGCACACTTAGAATACACAGACCGCCTTCGATCCGTCCTCGCCGCCGAGGCCCGTCGCGACGTCCCCGCCAAGATATACAAGCCAGCCCGCGCAATGCTGTGCCGTAGTTAAATTATAGTTAGTTAATTGGAGTTTCTTGTCCGTTCTTCTCCACGTAGGCTTATTCCGAACGGATGGTAGAATCACCTTATTAAGATCCAGCCATAGTTGTCCCCCCAGCGACGCCCTGAGCCGAGGTTCGACCCCACAGGGGGTAGCCCTCAGCGTTGTCGCTTAGGATTAGAAATTTGTGCCTGGCTGGAGGCTATATAGCTTAGTCTCCACAGGGAAGCCCGGTTAAGTAGTTGTCAGTCACTTTGACCGAACTACGAGACGCCACATAGAAAAAATAAAAAATTTAGTATTAGATGGCGCGCCGGGATGAGCAGACATGTCTACACATACATACTTTATTTTTATAAATCATTTAGTATGGTTGGTGACGCTTCGTCGCGAACAGTATAGTTTCGCTCTATTTAGGATGTCCAATTTTTGGCCCCAATTTGGGCTTTGTACTATTGAGAGGCGCCGAAGTTGAGACTGGCTGTCAACGCCATGAATAGGAGTTCGAGCTGATCAGTTAACGATTAACACCCCAAACGCACACCAAAAAGTAGGCTAGTTTTATCGAAACGACTCCTTTTAGAGATAATAGAGACACGCCTGTGTTATGGTGGCCTTAAAAGAGACCAGATTGTCATCATACTGGGAGACAAGGATTAAGATCAAAACTGTCCACCCCACCATAGCCACAACTAACTAGGCACAAATCCAAGCTACTATTGAGATTTCTTTTACGAAATATCCCAAACAGTTTGTCTTACCGAGGATCGAATCCAGACATACGAGAACGGTGACAACCTTGAACAACTGTTGGTTACCGGGAAGGTTGAAGCCAAACGCCACGCCGTACAGAACGCAGCCTACTCTGACCAGACCAGATTCGAACTAAGTACCCAGGACACTAAATTTCACGACGCTCTCCACGCCCCAAAAGACAGATGGCGCGAAATTGTTCATGACAAAGTTATCTCACGGGGAAATCACGACCCTCAGACATGAGGTTTTACAACGTGAGGAGAAGGAGGGGACATACGAGGCAGTTAGTTCTTTCTTGGTTCCTTCGTCATAATTAACAATACCCACAACTCAAACTACGTAAACCTATCCAGACCAGCCCCAACCACAAAATAAGAGCCACATTCAAGCCATAAATAAGGCCAGGTGGGCGATATAGTGTCATTAGTGTAGTGTTCCTTCAGTGGCCCGTTAATAATGTCGTTAATGGCACATGTGGCACGCTGCAGTCATTTGTTGTGCTGCATAGGGCACATAATGATGTGTGTCAAAAGTGTAGGGCTACCAGAAGTAAAGATTTATCCTAACATTTCAGGTTTTTTGACGTGGATACTTCTGTAAATCTGCTCCCATAGGGTAGCAATTAAAAAAACTGATGATCACAAAATTCAGGTATATAGTTTGGTGTTGTAGCTCCTCTATCTATCATCGACATCCAAAATTTAATTACCCTTCGATAGCTGCAAGATCATAGAATTCGTTTAGTTAAAAAATAAAACATGGAAATCCAAAGGCCGCGTCCATGGTGCTGATTTTCTTGGCTTTGGTCAAGATTCTGGACATTTTTTTAATATTTCATGTTTGAATTAGCTATTAGTTTGTAGGAACAATTTTTTTTTTTTGTTCTTCTCGCGCCTGACCACTATTTCACCTGATGGTAAGTGATGATTTGGTTGACGGTGAAGCACGCTTGCACCAAATATTACCTAATCAACAGAATTAACATAAAAATAGAAATACAGTATCCGCCAAATCTTCTTACCCCTCAACGCATCGGGAGTCGGAATAAGGTACAGTCGGAATTACTTCGCGCACACTTTTGGCTAAAATGTCAGGACATTTTTACAGAAATCAGGCTTTCTGTCAGGACTTTTCAATTATTGATAAATCTGAGGCTCACAATAAGTGACCTATTTATTATAAAGATAATAAATAGGTCACTTGTGAGCGAATTAAACGAAGGTGTCGCAATCGCAATTTCCATTGGTGAAATGTCAAAATTGTATGGATTGCCAAAGGCTATTAAAATTTCAATCTAACCAAATCAATCAATCCCATGCAATTTGGCATTTCGACAAACGCCATCGCGGATACAATACTCTTTGTCTAGAGACTGGTAACCCTAGTCAAGTGTGTGTATGGACTTATGTTGGGGTTAACTTTGTAGACTGTTTATTGGTGAATCTGATTAGGAGCTGTGAGTTAGTTGTAAGATTGAAGTTTGTTTATGGTAATAATGTGTATGAGGTAAGACAATTAACAAGTTCCGGCGCGGTAACGGCTGTAACCGAATTTTAAATGTTGGTGGACTGATAGCACGGCCATAGCCGTATAATTAGCTACCCTCTTTACGTCAAACACAGCTAACGCATTGTTAAATTTTTGCTTATTGTATAGACTTTAAAGCAATAATGCTGAGATCACGTTGATTTACTGTACAAAACAAGTGGTTTACGTGCTGTCAATGTGTGTACACATAAATAGATTTCATCCACAATTCTAGTACGGCTACAACCGGTTTGGTTACTATGAAACGTCATATTACTGAGTAGTCAGTATCACGCGAGCGACGGTCAGATTTGGGTGTGCTATGCCCACACATAAAAATAAATCATAGGATGAACTAATTAATGTCAGTTTAAACTTGGAACTTTCACTAAGGTCCAGAAGTATAGCTGTCAAAGTTTGTTACGTACCTACTACGGGCGTGAAGACCAAGTTTACATTTAAATCACATTTAATACAAATACTTACAAATACAGATACTTTATTGTTTCAATTAGAAATTACATTACAAGTTAATGTGAATGGAGTCCCCCCTTTTAATACCTGAAAGCATTGACATTCATTGACTCGTAACTCATATTTGCAATTACTAATCTGAGGTCAGAATTGCCAAACTTAAGTGGCAGTGGGCAGGGCACATTGCTCGCAGAACAGCAGTGGACGTCTTTCGGCTGATCTGATGATGATGATGAATCTGAGGTGTCACAAAATGTTCACAACAATAATATAATTAGGAAAAAGCCCGCCCACTCACAACACAAACGGTGGAGTTTGACATATTGGAGACCTTACGCTACACCAGCGCCTCTAGCAGCGAATTCAAACGCGTGTGAACGACCCCATTAGCTCATCCTATGCAGTAGTATGGGTACGGTGGTATGCCTTGTATTCTTTCGGATACTGAAAGTTATTTGTCTTCAGTTATTTGCCTATCCGAAAACATCCAAAAGTTATTATAACGAATACCGTAGAAAAACGAATCTTTAGAACTTAAAAACATCGTATTTTAATTGTGACGACAATTCCCAGTAAATTAAACCTCACTTTTGGGTTGAAACTATACAACTGTTAGTGAAATGGAACTTATATGTTTTATGACGTGCAAGAGACATTCAACCATGGTGAAGAAAGCTACTCCGTGAAGACAATGCTCAAAATCAACACCAAGCAACGAACAAGGGGCAGACCACCAGCCTCTTGGTGGACCACTGTCGAGAGAGACCTCAAAGAGAAAAAGTTGCCGCCATCGACAACCCAGGATAGACCATCCTGGTGAAGACGGACAAGGAGGCCCGACCCCAAATAAATTGGGAAGGGGGCAGGCAGAAGAAGAAGAGACATTCAACGTTTGGTGATAAACTTAAATAAAATCCCTAACTAAAATAATTACTGTTACTTTCTAATAAAAAATATTCGCTATGCTGAATTGTTGATCCATAACAAAACACCATCAGCAAACAGAACGTTGAGTGGCACCACACAAGCTACTTCTCAAAGAGGGTTGCCAAGTTTTAGTGTAAAAAGCGGGTGGTTCACAATATCGTATGCGGGCGACTCGCTGGCATGTTTACAAGCTGAATGGGACTGTTTCAGCTCGAAACGGAGCTGCACTCTGCTATGCATAAGATTTTAGTGGTGAGGGTACAGTGAGAAGAGGCAGCGTCATCAACGTGGTTGGTAATAGAGAGGTCGTTTGGTTTTATATTGGTCAGAATTTTAAATATGAAAAGCTCGGTGTTTGCCTGGTTTTTGACAATGGGTTTGCCCTCTTATATATGCGACCTATGTAAACTATAAGCACGTAAGTTGCCAAGAGTCGTTAGATGCGCAGAAGTCGTTTTTTAGGTATCTTTGGTAGTGAAGCGGGGCGCATCGAAAGTTCCGAGCGCGCGATTGGTTGGTCAGTTGACACAAGGATCGATTGACCTATCTCCTTGTGTGCACGTTCCGTGCGTTCTATGTGATGGTTGGTCAGTCCGTGCAACATGCGCGAACTTGCCCCCACTACGCCAAAACCTTGACAATTTACATGCCGGGGACTTATAGCTATAAGTCCCCGGCAAACGACAAAACTCTGCAGATTCTACACTTACATTCAGCTGAACGTAAGTGTAAAGGGTGCAGAGTTTTGTCTATCCTTTGCGACGTGTAAGTTATACGAGTATTTGTCTAGATAAAATAGTTGGCCTTCCTAAGAACTGATGTTGATGCTGTGAAATATTACCTACGTTATAATAATGGTTAAACGAGTGCCATGCCATAAAACCTAGGTACATGTTTGGTGCACATTTAAGAAAATCTAGTTTTTTTTTTTTTAATTTAAAAAAACTTTGCCCCACACTAGGAATTTCTTCCTGTATCGTGGGTGCGTTTACAAACATATAAACTCACATACACAACACCCAGAGCCGGAACAACTATCTGAAGGTCATACAAATATTTGTTCCGTGCGGGAATCGAACCCGCGACACGCAGCGCAGCAGTCAATCGCTCAACCACTGCGCCAACCGTGCGCCCGAATACGTGTTCGCACCCTGATACGTGGATTCAAAACATAAACTGGCAAAATATAGAAACACCTCTCTCTCTCTCTCTCATCTGGCTGAAATACCAAGTGACGTTAATTGGTGTGTTAAAAGACGTAAGAGTCTTTTAACACACAAATTCTGAAAACTTAACTAAAAACCTCTCTCTAAAAAAAAAACTTGAGTCTGCTTCCACCTCTGCTCTCGCTACCTCTCATCACCAAACCCTGCCCACCAGTACTCATTGTACCGCAGTGACTCCTTTCAGCGCCACGAACGTAAAAGCGTCCCTCGGAGCGTTCGACACCAGCACATTTAAGAGTCGAGAGCGACCGACAAAGAGGTATTGTAATCGCTTCAACTCAACGCAAAGATAACCGAACAATGGAAAGTATGCCGGCTATTAGTCTTTAAACTTTTTTATCTTTTAAAGATATCTGAAAAGTTTTATAAAGTACTCTTGAAAAACGCTTTTCGTCTGAGTTCTGATGCATGACAAATATTCAAAACAAAATCTATACTCAAAAACTTTTTGGATGTTTGATCGTTCCTATACGGCGCTGTTTCGCCTGATTTTAATTTTAAGAGAGATATGGACAGGACCATCACAGTTTTATTATTTTACAATGCATGTCCTCGAAAAGAGCGTTTTCCAAGCAACTAAACTGTGTGGAAAGTGTCACTTTTTTTTACTAGTGCTTTTTACTTTCCTGTACTTTTTTAATTTTTAACTGCAACGTCAGCCCGCCGCATAGAGTTTTTATTATTTGAGAAAAGTTTAAAAAAATAGTTAAGTACAGATTATCATTCATATAAAAGGTAAAACAAAACCAATACTTCATTTAAGGCGTTTTTATTTACTCTAGATTTAGATTTTGAGCAATAAATTAATTTTAAATATTCAAAAAAACACCACACAACAAGAAAAAATGGGAGCAGTAGTGGCCCAGTGGTATCGGCCGCGACTTACAAGTTGTAGGTCGTGGGTTCGAGCCCAGGCAGGCGCTTTACTTTGTGTAAATTATTTCATCACCACTGCTCTCAAAAACGGTGAAGGAAAACGGCATGTCCTAGAACCAAAAATTCGAAGACATGCGACATCCACCAACCCGCACTGGGCCCGCGTGGTGGATTACGGCCCATTCCCTCTCAGAGAGAGGAGGCCTGTGTCCCAGCAGTGGGAACATTAAAAGGCTGATGATGATTCATTAAATATGTTTGACAGAATGAATATTTTGCTTGTGCCTTTTTGCGTTACGACGTGACATCTATTTGCACATGCGCAGTAGCTATGCCCGAGGAACTATGAACTATTAGTTAATCTGTGGATATGCTGAGCGCCCTTGAATAAGCGCCATTTTATTAATTTCTTGCTTGGTTCAGATATATTTTTTTATTTCCTCGCACAGTGCATAGTAAAATGTTGTATGATACACGCGCGTAAGATGATTTCCGACTCGTGTCGATTTATCCACTCACTCGCTTCGCTCGCTCGTGAATAAAATACTAATCATCGGAAATCACCTACTTCCCGCACTTGTAGCATAAATAACTATTACAATCGCGTACTAAAACTTCGCAAAAAATAGTTAAAGAAAAGAGGATAGCTCCATTTGAATCAATTCTAGACCATGTTTTGAAATAAGATATAGCTAGCGATTTTTATAGATTAAGATACTTCTCATGATGAAGAAAATCGCATCACCCAGTTGTGAGGAATGTGGAGTTGTCGAGGACCTTCAACATTTATTGATGGAATGTGTCCAATATGAGTCAATTAGAAATAATTTTGTAAGGTCCCTGAATTTGAACAGAACTGATGTAGGCATGTTCCATGCAATTCTATCCCAACCAAATGACGATGATGCGAAAGATTTCAAATTCATGGCCCACGTGTTGGGAAAGTACAATTGTTTAGAATACGATAGTACTGACATACGCTATGCGTAAAAGACCCTACAAATAAAAAAAAAAAAGATAATCTTCCGCTGATCTTTTCTCAATATCGTTGCAGGATCCAAAACAGTTGAATATTTTCACTGGAATACGTCGAGCTTCTTTTCCTCAGTGCTTTCTTGATGTTTGGCATTGTTGATTCCGGATTTCAAGAGTTGCAGTGAATAGTGTGGCTGGATTGTATCATCAATCTAAATTATTATCATTCTCGTTCCTCGACATGTGGCGTCGACCCCAATTAGATGGGATAACCAATCTAATTGGGGTCGACGCAACATGTCTTCTTTCACATACTTATTTATCTAAGTCGTCAATCCCAGTAGTAACCTATTGTAGTATCTTTCTAGCCACATGACACACAGTCCATGCATTCGTTGTTTCTGTCTCCCCTTGCACTTCTATCCATCCTTTGCCCATTATTGCCCTCTACTGGATAAAAGCATCCCTTTTCTGCACCGTCTATCTCTAAAACAACTGAATCGGGCTAGTAGATTCGTAGCAAATTGGCTGTGACAGACGGACAGACAGACACACGAGTAATGCTACAAGAGTTCTGTTTTTTCATTCCACCGTACGGCATCCTAAAAAAACAAAGCAGTTAAAATCTAAGTCAAGTGCAAGCAACCGCAAGCTTCGCCAAAATAAGCGGTTAAATTCTACCCAAGGTGGGTCAGATTTATAACGACCCGACTGGGGACCGCAGGCCTACGCCTTTATCTAAGCAAGGAGGAACGGGCGATAAATTCTTTACGAATAGTGTTGTATTTTTCGGGTGACATAGGTAGACTGGTGTATGGGTGGGCTGGGACGAGGGCTAATATACGAAGGTCAGATGGAAAGGATTGATTTTGTGTCGACGATAGAAAATGTGAAGCAAAATTATGTAGAGAAAATAATCTTATATTGTAATGTTTATTTTAGAAAAGGTTAACTGCTGTGTTAAAGACGTCATCACAGCTTTGAATGTTTTAACCGACTTCAATAAAAGGGGGAGGTTCTCAATTCGTCAGTATCTATTTTTTTGTTTATTCCCCGATTGCTTAAAGACGCCTGGACCGATTTGGAAATTTCTTCTTTGGTTTGAAAGAGAAAAACTTTTCCCAGTTCCCATGGTCAGGATATGATGACGGAATCCTGGAGAAATCGAGAGAACGATGCAAACATTTCCACCCAGAAAGTATCATTTGGTGAAGTGGAACTGATGAAGAAGACAACAGAGGGTCACTGGAACACCTTAACGATAAGTATGGCATGGGTATAAGATATCTCGAATAGTTAACCGACTATGATGAAGCAAATACTTATACATACTGGCTTACTGTACTACAGTCTCTACAACGGTGCCAAATTGACTACCGGTACATCGAAGTGTTGAAGTGTTTGTACAAAAACGCCACCATGTCAGTTTGACTTCAGGATCAGACCTCGGAACCAGTCCTTCTGCAGCGACGTGTGAGACAGGGAGACGTCATTTCTCCGAAACTGTTTACCGCTGCACTGGAGGATGTCTTCAAGGTTCTGGACTGGAGAGGGCTAGGCATCATCGTCAATGGCGAGTACATCAGTCACCTTCGGTTTGCCGACGATATAGTGGTTATGGCTGAGACCATGGAGGACCTCAGTACAATGTTCGATGACCTCAGTAGAGCTTCCGAAAGAGTGGGTCTTAGAATGAACATGGACAAAACCAAGGTGATGTTAAATGGCCATGTTACACCCACACCTATCAAGGTCGGAGACTCTACAATCGAAGTTGTGGACGACTATGTCTACCTGGGACAAACGATCCAGTTGGGTAGGGCCAACTTCGAGAAAGAGGTCAACCGTCGAATCCGACTCGGCTGGACAGCGTTCGGGAAGTTGCGCGGTATCTTCTCGTCCAACTTCCCACAGTGTCTCAAGACGAAAGTCTATGACCAGTGTGTGTTGCAAGTGATGACATATGGCTCTGAGACGTGTTCGATTACAATGGGCCTCATCAGAAAGCTTAAAGTCACCCAAAGAGCAATGGAGAGGCCTATGCTCGGAGTGTCCTTGCGTGATCGAATCAGAAATTTAGAGATCCGCAAGAGAACCAGGGTTACCGACATAGCCCGAAGAATTGCCAAACTTAAGTGGCAGTGGGCAGGGCACATTGCTCGCAGAACGGATGGCCGATGGGGCAGAAAGGTTCTGGAGTGGCGTCCGCGAACCGGAAGACGTTACGTTGGAAGGTCTCCCAACAGGTGGACCGATGACCTGGTGAAGGTTGCGGGGATCCGCTGGTTGCTGGACGCACGAGACCGGTCAATGTGGCGACGCTTGGGGGAGGCCTATGTCCAGCAGTGGACGTCTTTCGGCTGACATGATGATGATGATGATACATACTGGTACTAATGAAAATAGCAGCATCGAACTGATCTGATGATGAAGCCGTAGATACTGGAATTCCGAAATAAAACAATGTATTCTCGTCATGTTTGGGCTTATAGGCATCTTCGTAAGATTTACTTAAAACAGCAGCGTGCCATGCCATGCGCATTGGATAGACTTCAGGGCGGTCAAGAAGATTGGAGAGTGCTGTACCAGCAGAATGAAAAATTATATGCATTATGACGTCCCCAATCCTACACTTTTGGTCCCCATCTTGCAGTCTTACATTAAAATCGCAACCTCGTCTAACTTACACTGAGCGTTTATCTTGGCGGACTTTATATACTGCAGTTAGCCGCTTAATTAAACTTAGAAATGTAAAGTAAAACACTGTAAGCACGAGTTAAGCACCGCTACATACTGTGACGTTTAAGACGGGATAAAATACTGAAAATGCAGATTTAAAACTGAAAATGCGAATATCTTGACCCCTGACTCCTAAGACATAGTTATGATGCACGGGATCATAGATAGAGTGGTTACGGTTTGTCGACATTTGCATATTTGAAATAAGATGCTGTAAGTTATTATTGAGCAGTGGTGGCCAAGTGGTATCGGACGCGACTTACAAGTTGTAGGTCGTGGGTTCGAGCCCAGGCAGACGTTTTACTTTGTGTAAATTATTTCATCACCACTGCTCTCAACACAGTGAAGGAAAACATCGTGAGGAAACCGGCATGTCCTAGAACCAAAAATTGGAAGACACGTGACATCCACCAACCCGCACTGGGCCCGCGTGGTGGATAACGGCCCATTCCCTCTCACAGAGAGGAGGCCTGTGTCACAGCAGTGGGAACATTAATAGGCTGATGATGTGATATGATGTGAAGTTATTATTGTTAAATATAACATTTTATTGGTTAAAAGCCACTTTTACCCTCCGACGGAAAAAGAGAGGTGGTATAAGTTTGAAATGTGTATCTGTGTGTTTGGGTATCTGTCTGTGGCATTATAGCCACAGACAGATTCCCATCATAAAAAAAATACTACTGCTATTGTATTTTTTTTTGTTTTAAATGTGACTTTATCGAGAGTGTTCTTAGATATGTTTGATGAAAATTGGTTTAGCCTTTCAAAAGTTATGGGCGTTTTACTATTTAAATCGGCGTGTTTTAGCAAGATATAGTGTCATAATTACGTGATCAATAGATTGTCGATCGAAGCGTGTCTAATATTAGACCAATTATGTAGCATAAAATAAAAAATGTGCCGGGTTTTTTTAAATTTTACTTGTCACCCAAAGTAATTACTAATAGCATACGATGAGTGTACTTCGTTGCTTAAATAAATAAAATTGCCTTGATATGCAAATTATCAGACTGCCACGTACGGGCAGTATCTCTTATCTCCACCACAAATCTACCTAGCTATCGACTAGATATTTCCATTTTCAAAAACATCTGTAGTTCGGAACTAACTTTATTACATACATACATAAACTCACTTCTTTTCTCCATGGGGATAGGCAACAACTATAAAAAATCTATACTTAATAAAATTATAAAGAGGAAGGTAGAGGAGGTAGTTGTCTACAAAAGTAAATAAAATTAAGTCAGAAGATAGAACAGTGACTAATGAAGTAGTGACAGTGTTATCTACAAGTTTCATACACAAACTGTGAAGATAATAACAAAATATATAAAACCATAACAACAGGAAAAATACAAACAAAAACAATAACTAGAAAACAAGTGAAGCGACACCGAAAACAGTGACACAAACAAACAAAAAAGTGCATAAATAGTGTAAAAACATATAATTTAATAAACAAAAACAAAGTGACCAAAGTGTCTGACAGTGAAAAAATTCCACTTGCATGAGTAATTTCAACCGTTTTTGAATTTTTTTCAAAAATTTGAACACAAAGCTATGCTTAATTTCAACTTGTTAACTTAAGTTCATTTGGTTCGGCGGTATAGAAGGCGACACTTCGCCACTAATTCATCGGTCGCCGGTTCGAACCTCAGCTCAGATTCCGGCTCTTTTTGTGAATTCTAAAATTCTATATTATTTCACAAAATAACGCATTCAAATAACCGATCAGTTCAAAAAAGAATAATATTTCGATAATTTCCCACCGGAGGGCACTACGATAGCTTGGAATTAAGGATGGACTCCAGCAGCAACAACATTACCTACCGCAAACCTTGTAGATCAAGCTCGTTAACTGACTTAACTAAAAATATGACTACGAACAGTGATAAAACGATACTTGATACAACAATGATGAGCATTCCTGATAGTTTCCATGACACAATTGACGAAGTTCGCGAGTTAAGTGAAGAAATCAAAACACTTAAAAACCAATTATTAAGCGCACATAAAGAAATAGAAGATCTTAATACGGAGAACTTTCGTCTCAAATCAGATCTACAGAATATGATCAAGACCGTTAATACATTTAAGAAAATATGCTCGACTCCTGAGAAAAAAAGTGCGACTCCGACTCTTAAAAACAAATCCTTGCAACGAATAAGCTCACCAAAGTACTTAATCAAACAACATGAACAACAACGACATGGTATTGAGGGCGTAACTAACAAACAAAATAAAGAGACACAAACTAGAAGTACTTATACACCAAACAAAGAGAAAAATATTATGACTACCCCTATACCACCATCAAATGTAGTATCGAAGCCTACGCAAAATAAAAAACAACCCTTTAAGAAGAATACTAGAGAGGATAACAAAAGTAGAAAACTCTGCGTGCTCAGTAACTACACACAACGAGGCAGGCTACAAGCTATTGAAGAAAATTTTGCAAGGGTCTTCAATTATTGTAGTTACACTTCGCCAAATTCAAATATTAAAATATTATTGGCGGGTATAAAATCAAAGTTAGAACATTTTACAATGAATGATTACTGTATAATTATGTTGGGGGAGACTGACATTAAAACCAATGATAACCTTATTGACCTAGTCAAATTAATAAGAGAATGTTTAGTGGATGTAACTCACACCAACATAATAATATGCGCACCCACATATATCTGTGGGGCTCTCATTTATAATTATAAGGTTGAAATATTTAATAACCTACTCTGTATGGACATTCAAAATAATAAATATGCATATTTTGTTGACTCCAACTATGGATTAACACTTGACAATTTCTCAAATATATCGGGCAAATTGAACCCAGATGGAATACAATACATATTTAGGGACATTATGAATAGAATTAGAATTGACATAGAATTATTTCCTGATGACTTGACCAGTGACACAAATGGACAAAACTCACAGTTTTTTCTTTTATAATAATATACGTATTCTCCACCAAAATATAGCAGGTCTCATAAACAAATCGGACATCTTGACGGTACATTTAGAGGAATTAGCACAAAATAATAAACCCATAGACGTTATCTGTATAACAGAACACTTTATGACGACCGACCAGGAAAACACACTTGACATACCCAACTTCCGCCTAGCAGCAAGTTATTCTAGAGACGTAAAGAGAGGAGGGGCATGTATACTAACTAGAATTGGACATGAATATACAACATTAAAAACTAACTGTTCTATTAAAGGTAATATAGAATGTAGTGCTATAGAACTAAATGAACATGGACTGATAATAGTTTGTGTATACAGAGTGCCAAATTCATGTTTAAATCTTTTTTACGATAATTTAGGACAATTGTTACGCCAGATATGTGACAAAACTAACAAAAAAATCGTTCTATGCGGCGATTTCAACATAAACTTACTCAAACGAAACCGCCATGCTCTAGACTTTGAATATTTTTTAGAAAGCCACAATTTAAAAGTTGAAATAAGACATCCTACCAGGCTTAGCAGTAAGTCTTGTATTGACAACTTTGCACACAATATTCCCAGATGCAAAAGTGAAATAATTGAATTTGGGATATCAGACCACACAGCTCAACTGTTACAATGCCCCGTCAAAAAAACCTGTGCGATAAAATCATGGCGTATTAAAAGACGGGACTATAGTACTGACAACATGAGTAAATTTAAAAAATGCATAAGCGGCCTATCTTTTACTGACATTTACAATACAAATGACCCTAACAAAGCCTATAATTATTTCCTTGACCTTTTCTTGTGTTTTTACAACTTATGTTTTCCTTACAAAATATTAACAATATCGCTAAATAAAAAAACTAAATGGATATCCAAAGGTCTTAGAATTAGCAGTAAAATCAAAAGAAAAATGTTATGGCAGTACAGAATAAATCCAACAAAAACAAATAAAAACATATTTAAGCAATACGCAGCTAGATTTAAGAAAATAATATCACTAACTCAGAAGTCGCAAAACAATTACTATATAAATACATCACAAAACAAATCAAAAGCGACATGGTCAATTATAAACAAGTCTAAATTCAATTTTCCCAAGGAGCCTATTACAGAAATAATTAAAAATAACATCAAGATTACGGATCCTAAATCTATTGTGAATAATTTTAACAACTTCTTCATTGACCAAGCTTCAGAATCAGACCTAACAAATAACTTAAGAAATGACAGTCAAAACAAAACCAGACCTACACATCATAAAATCAAAACTAACATTAATTCAATTTTTCTTACTCCCACAACACCTACAGAGGTAGACAAAGAAATAAAGCAGCTGAAAAATACCCATAGCGTGGGCAACGATGGTATCTGCACCAAAGTCATAAAATATGTATCCCCGGACATTTCAGCTCATCTGTGCTACATAATTAACTTATGCATTTCTAACGGCATATACCCAGAAAAACTTAAAACATCTATTGTCATTCCGTTACATAAAAAAGATGACAAACGAAAAATGGGGAACTATAGACCCATAGCGTTGATAACCATTTTTTCAAAATTATTTGAAAAAGTTGTATATAGCCGACTATACAGCTATTTAGAAAAATATAATATTTTGGTAGACGAACAGAAAGGCTTTCGCAAGGGGAAATCGATAAATATGGCAATTTATGACCTACTAAAAACTATTTTGGGCGCCATTGACAACAAAATACCAACATGTGCTATCTTTATGGATATGAGTAAAGCCTTTGACCGAGTTGACCATGGGATACTAATGCAAAAATTAAGCATGTATGGCATAAGAGGTAAAGCGCTAGATCTCATCTATTCATACCTGCAGAACAGAAAACAAATAGTAGAAATAACACAGATATGTCAGAAAACACGAACTGAGATTAAACATAGGTCAAACTCGAAAACTGTAAAAATGGGAGTACCACAAGGAAGTGTTCTAGGCCCTTTATTGTTCTTGATATATATCAATGATCTCCCTAACCATATCAATCAACCAATGGTACTATTTGCAGATGATAGCACAGTCATAATAAAAAGCGACAAAGAAAATAATTATGAGCACGTAATCAACCAAACATTAAATAGGATAATTCAATGGTTAAGGGAAAATAATCTTAAAATAAATATGGACAAAACTAAAATAATACACTTTCACCAGAGAACCCAACTGACAAATATAAACGTTAGTTACCAAGGCGAAATAGTACATCCTGTGACAGATACAAAGTTTCTGGGCATTAATATTGATGATAGACTGTCATGGAAAACACATTTAGAAAATGTCTGCAAAAGAATTAATAAGTCCTCATTTGCTCTGTATAAACTCTCAAAAATTGTTAATAAAGAAGCCTTATTAGCTGCTTATCATGGACTTGTGGCACCTGTCCTAAGATATGGTATTATATCTTGGGGCAACTCAGTCGATAAGGAATCTGTATTTAAAGCTCAAAAGAAATGCATTAGAGCAATGTGTAATGTAGACCAAACTACCAGCTGTCAACCCTATTTTAAAAGTTTAAAAATTCTGACTCTGCCTTCGTTATACATATATGAACTAAATATTTTTGTGAAATCAAATCCTAACTATTATAAGACTGCTTTTAAAAGCTACTATAGGCAATTACGTGATAAAAAAAGATTAGATATTGAAATACCATATGGGAAAACAGCACTAATCAATAAAAGTATTCTTGTTATGTCATCATTGATTTACAACAAATTGCCTGACGATGTCAAAAAGTTACCTGTACATCAATTTAAGTCGAAGCTGCACAAATTCCTAGTGAATAAATGCTATTACAATGTCAAGGACTACCTACAGGATAAAAATATAGATAGAGACCTATAGTAAGAATAATTTATTGACATTGAATAATATGATATTAAAAATAGTGTGACATGCATTAATTTTGACAGCTCTTTAATTGATTGATTGTTAAGTTTATGACATGTAATTTAATTCATCTGACATTTTTGTACTTTTTTTATTTTTTTATTTCACTTTTGACATTTGTAGTATTTTTAATTTATTTTATTTTCTTTTGTTTTATATTCTTTGAGTATAATTATTTTGTAATGTTATTTTAATGATTATTTAAATGGATTGTCAATAATATAAATATTTGCACACCTTATTAGGTAATGATACAGTGTACTATATATCTATCTGTAACATCTGTTTGAACCTACCTGTATTAAGCAAATAAACAATTTGATTTGATTTGATTTGATTTGATTTGATTTGAAAGATTTTTTGTTTGTTTGTACCGAATAGAATCTTTTACCAATATAAAGCTACATTATTCCTGAGTGACATAGGCTATTTTTTTATCCTGAAAACGGTTGCTGTAGGGTGGTCCACGGGAGCGAAGCCGCGGGGAACAGCTAGTAAAAAATAAAGAAAGAATAGTACATTATGGTACAAGTGTGCAATGTTGGTGATTACCGCTGAGGCGCCATTGAGACCCGAGCCGTAGGTGTATCATACGACGTTTTTCAACAAACTAAAAGAAAATAATACTAAAAATCATTTTCAACAGTAAAAACGAGTTGTGATTTTTTTTCTCAATGGTGGGCAAAATTAATCAGTTTTCTTATGCGCGTGCATTTAACAATGGCGATTGGCCATAGACTAAAAGAATGAGGTGTTTTTTTTTTGGCTTTTCGTGGACATTGTTTTACCCACGTACAAAATAGAGAATTTAAAATTTTCTTAATTATAGAGCAAATCAAATTTATATTTGAGTGAAAGTTTTATTTATTAAGCACGTACAAGTTGAAATTATCTATTTAATTAATACGAAGTTGCATGAAATGAGCAAGCAATAGGTACATTAATTTATTTGTACTATTGAGCACGATCTTTTTTGTATCGAAACTTTTTTAAGAACAAAGCAACTCAACCAGTGAAATAAAAAAAAAAAACTCTATAACTCACTTGTGAATAATAGCAATTAAAAAGTCACAGTTTGATAAAGGTATCATTATGTGCCTAGTTGCGGTGAAATTAGAGCCACTTTATGAGCAAGTGTGTTGAAAAATAAATTTATAACACGCCACCTGCTACGATCCTTACTCCTTTTGTCAAAAGAAAAGAAAGAAAGAAAAAGTATTTATTTGTGACCCGCACAGGAGACACGAGAAATCAGCTTAAAATTAAACAAAATTAAAAATAAAAACCCCGTGCGAGACCAAAAAGGCTCCTATCTCAGCATGTGCAGCGGTATCCAAAAAAGGAAATAACGCTGCGCTGATATTCTGATAAGACCAACTGTTGATGCCACGGACACGCTTACGAAAACGGAAAATACTTAAATAATACAATAAAATAGAATATATTATATAAATAACAAACAAAATAAAATAAACACAGAAGGTGGGTCAGAGTATGTCACACGGGTCGATCATCAAGGTTAAGCAACACTTGACGAGGTCGGTCCGTGGATGGGTTTCCATTTCAACATACCCAGTTTCCTCCGTGCCTCGAAAACACGTTAAGCCGTTGGTCCCGGCTGTCATTTGAAGACGTTTGGCAGTCGTAACGGGTAGTCAGAAGCTTGAGATCTGACACCAGTCTTGTCAAGAGGTACCGTGTTACCCAGTTACTGGGTAGTGGAGGTCAGATAGGCAGTCGCTCCATGTAAAACACTGGTACTTAGCTGAATCCGGTAAGACTGAAAACCGACCCCAATATAGTTGGGAAAAGGCTAGGCAGATGATGATCTAGTCATATACGCACGCCAGTTATAAGTATTGCATACTTGGCCTTTTTGAAGAACATCACCAATCAAATAGAAATTAATAAGTTTTAGAACAGACGTGAACCAACCCTTACTAATTTCTGAATAATTTATCTCTCTAACACTTACTTACAATTATTATCTATTTATTTTTATGAAATAGTTAATAAGTATACAAAAGAGTTTACGATAATCCCCGTACGCTCCTTACAACATATTAATGCTACAGCAAATAATCTTCATCCTCCCACTAACGTCGGATTACTGACACGCGCCATCGGTTGGGGGGATGAGCTGACCGACAAGGATACGCGTAAGTACAACCTACTAAGGGCTGTGTAATTAGTTACGGAGAATACAAGAAAATACAACTGATGAAGGACGCACAATTATTTCAAATATTTATTGAAACAAGAAACTGTTAACAAAAGTTTGAGTTCATTAACAGCCGCATTAGTATGGAGTACGGTGTCGCAGCCATTAGCGCCCACCTCCAAGAAGTGAGACGACAGTGATCCAGCAGCCTAATTGCGTAACTGAATTCGATTTTGGGAAAGAATGGATTCCTTCCCAAAAACGACTTTACGTATTGCATATTAATACCTAAAGTCGTTTTTGGGAAAGAATCAACTTGTTTGCTTTGCAGAATTCACTTACGCAATTAGGCTGCAGGTATATATATTAACAAGAAAAATAACAACGAAGTATATATGTATGTAAGATTTTGTGGAATAACAATATAAAAAATATGCAAACTACTTAGGATATACCAACAAAATATACAAAAAATAAAATAATATTTTGCACTAATTATATTACTTTTGCATTTGTGTGTGTGTATATTATGAGCGTGAGTGTAAGTGTAGAGTGTATGTGTATGAGCGTGAGTGAATGAGTGAGTATGTGTAGGTATATGTATGTTTGTCTGTTTTTGTGAATTGGAAGGCAGTGGGATTAAAAGGTTTTCTTTTGACGTGACAACGTCTAATAAATCGATGAACGCCGGCTGCACGCACGAAAAAGGATGACTCAATGTAACGTTACGCTCAATGTAACGTTACGCTCATTGTAACGTTATAATCGTAACGTTACAATGACGTTAATTGTATCGTTAAGTATGCAATCATTTCATCAATGTTTTGTTATGACGTTGTCACGTTAAACTAGCGTCCGTAAACCGACTTTTTGTATAAGTAAGTTTTTCAAGCCGTTCATAAGTCAGGAAACTGAGCCATTTATGTGTAATTGATTTACACTCACGTGAAGTAAATGGGTAAATGTTATTTATTTATTTTATTATATAAAATTGGGCTTATAAGTAGTAATGTCGTCTAACAATTACAATGAGTGCAATAAATTAAAAGACTGGCATTTACTGCTTTTTAATCCACCACGGGAAAAGATGGGTTAGTTTGACGAGTGTACCTGTGAGTTTGTGTATTCGTTTATCTGTCTAGGGCATCATAGCTTCTTTTTTTTTAATTTTAATTTCTTTGCTTGAAAGGTGATTTTATCGAGTGTCCTGAGCTATGTTTGATGAAAATCGGTTAGCCGTTCAAAAGTTATTGGCGTTTTTATGTTAGTAGTTTTTACTGTAGTTATGGGTGTTTGCATCGGGGTGTTTTCGCAAGATATCGTGTCATAATTACGTGTTCATTAGATTGTCCATCGAAGCGTGTCTACTACTAGATAAATTAATTAGCATGAAATAGAAATGTGTCGGGGTATTTTTATTTAACTTGTAGTCGCCAAAACTATGTATATTGTTAAAATTTATTTTGTTTATTAAATCAATCACAGTGCATTAATTTGATGGGGCTGAAAGGTTTGGGAGTGGTCAATGTAGCGTTTGAAGGTCTATTACAAGGTTGTGACTTAGTGAGGGCCGCTGGAATCCACTAGATGCGTCAAGCACAGGTCTGGTTGTTGAGGCGACACTTGGATGATGCCTAAGTCCACCAGAGAACGTCTTACGGCTGAAATTATGATGAAAGTAAATCTATGTGCAAATTACAGTTCAGTGATTTTACTTTAATTCAAAGCAATCTTTCTAATCTGTTTCAGGGACAGTAGCGATAAGAAAACCTACACTGAGTTATAGATAGGTCAAGTCATCTTTGCGCGCGGCGCTATGTGTGAGAAAGCATGTGTGGGTGGTAGCTTGTCTGGACGATAATACGATGCGACGACTGCAGCATCACTGCCACACAAATACATAATGTATAATTACAAGCACACACACACATGGCGCCGCGCACACATATGAGTTGAACTACCTATTGCTGAGAAAACTGCTGCCATAAGCCTCTTCAAGAAATAATTACTTAGAGGGTATATAAAAACCGGCCAAGTGTGAATCAGTCTCGCGCACGAAGGGCCCGAATCATTATCGCAAAAAACGGCAAAAAAACACGTTTGTTGTATTGGAACCCCACTTAAATATTTATTTTATTCTGCTTTTAGTATTTGTTGTTATAGCGGCAACAGACATACATCATCTGTGAAATTTTCAACTGACTAGCTATCACGGTTCATGAGATAAAGCCTGGTGACAGACGGACAGACAGACATACAGACAGACAGACCGCGGAGTCTTAGTAATAAGGTCCCGTTTTTACCCTTTGGATACGGAACCCTAAAAAAATATTCTTAAGTACCCATAAACGATAGTAAATTGGCAGAGCAAATAGCGGGGTCGTGGTCAGCTCCTAATGATGGATTACCACAACATAAGTGATCTCACGGAGATAAACTGACCGAAACGGATACATGGGGAGGCTGCGAAAAGCTATAAGCCTCGTTAATTAGATACGGATAGGAAAACTTGTTTGGGAACGAATATTTTTTTCTTTGTAATAATTTAGTCACTAAGTACGTAAAACTGAGCAGTGGAGATCCAGTGGTACCGGCCGCAACTTACAAGTTGTAGGTTGCGCGCTTTACTTTGTGTTAATTATTTCACCACCACTGCTCTCAAAAGGGTATTGATAGGCTCGTGCTTGACCGCTATCTTACCTGATGGTAAGCGATGATGTGGTCGACGGTGTAGCACGCTTATCTAGAAGAAATCTATTCACTCTTCATTTAAAGACTCTCGCTATCAGGAAATACAGACTCTGGCAGGGAATTCCACTCCTTAGCTGTACGCATAATAAAAGTATTCCCAAAACGTTTGGGGCATATGGGTGGGATGTCCACCACGTACCGATAACGCATCGCCGTATGTCTTGTAGTCCAGCGGTCCTAGAACCAAAAATTCAAAGACGTGATTTTCACCAACACGTACTGGGCCCGCGTGGTAGATTACGGCCCATTCCCTTTCACAGAGAGTAGGCCTGTGTCCCAGCAGTGGGAACATTAAAAGGCTGATGATGATGACGTAAAACTGTTACATAATATGAGGTCTGTACTTCCTGAAAGGTTAACCAGAGCTGTATAGGTACTGTATAAACAGTACACTAACATTCATCAGTTAAATTTGAGTCCCATCTGATCGGAAGCAAGCATAAAAGGACCAAGCATCAGAGCCGGACTCCTACTGTGAAAGCCAAATCGAAAAACCTAAAACAACCCTTTGCCCAACCCCACATGTTCAAAACTACCTAGAAGTTAGAACTTGAATAAACGACTCTCTCACTGGACGAGACTGCTAAACTTGGGATACTAGTTTCGATTCTGATCAGAACGACTTGATGCGACATCGCATCAAGGATTTCTCAGCCAAGTAATCAGCTAAGTAGTTTAGAGTTGAGTCAGTACTTACATCAAAGTCTACAGCACCTTTTTCGCTAAGAACCAACCACAATCTAACTTCCTAGCAATATTTTCCCGGATGACGTACCATTTAAGCGCAAACACGTCTATTGGAGCGATTCGCCAAGATTTATACAGGTTTTCAAAGCAACTTCTACCGTATGCGAGGCTATGCATCTCACGAGTCTGCTAAATAAAATGCACTAAAAGTTATTTAAGGCACCCGGTGTAGTGACAACGAGTATTCTGCTTTGTACATTTATCGCAGCAGAACATTTTTAAGAGTTTCGTTTAGAGATGGTCTTTAAATTTAAAATATTATTATAGAATTTCCGCTAGCTACCGATAAGTTACTTATTTCTCTTAAGGCACCTCCCCGAGCAAAACGCCGCGCTAGTCGTTTTTGTGCAGTTTTTAAGAGCTATCTACTCTTTATTTAAAAAGATATATCAATTAATAAAAATACATTAAATTTCTACCTAATGTTGATTCTAAAATTGTTGTTCATTTTTTTTTTAAAGATGTGTAAGTATCACTAATCTCCTTCCAACAAAACCATAAAAATGTGAAATAATTATTGACAGCATGCATCTCCTCGTAAAGTGTTCATTAATTATTTTTTAAACTATCACTAATGGATAGACGATTTGATAACGAACATTTTGTGAATTTTATTTTTTACAAAAGACCAATATTCGATTTTATTCTAAAATCTGGGCGTATTCACTACCGTAATTCATGCGCCACCAGTGCCGCTAGGCCAATAGGAATGCTCATATCTCATGCTGATTTTTTGGTCAGGGTACGGCCTTAAGTGTCGTAAAAGTAATTTCTATTGAAATAAGCAGTACCTTTGTGCTCTTCTATCTGTATTCTTTCTTTTCTCTGTAAAGTGTTTTGTGTGTACATAAATAAATAAATAAAAGCAAACTTACCTAGAGGTACCCAGTTAATGGGCTACTGGGTTACTGGGCTAGTTGTGGGCAGATAGGAAGTCGCTCCATGTAAAATTTCTATAATTAGCTGCATCCGGTGGACCGGCTCCGATCCTAACATAGTTGTGAAAAGGCTAGACAGGAAGGTGTCGTTAATCCAGGCTTAGGGATTTTCTGCAGTCTTACATTGGATTTGCCGAAATTGCGAAAACAAACTGTTGCTCCATTATGATAGTCATGTAGTCGTATCACACATTTTAATGACTACTTTTTAGGGTTTCGTACCCAAAGGGTAAAAACGGGACCCTATTACTAAGACGCCGCGGTCCGTCTATCTGTCTGTCTGTCTGTCACCAGGCTGTATGTCATGAACCGTGATAGCTAGACAGTTGATAATTTCACAGATGATGTATTTCTGTTGCCGCTGTTTATTTATTTAGGAATAACCAACAGTTACACGTTTAAAACATATGACTAATACTATAAGAACATGATACAAATGCGCAACTTACACCGTTATCCACATTATATAAAAATTCCACGCTATAACAACAAATACTAAAAATAGAATAAAATAAATATTAAAGTGGGGCTCCCATATAACAAATGTGATTTTTTTGCCGTTTTTTGTGATAATGGCACGGCACCCTTCGTGCGCGTGTCCGACTCGCACTTGGCCGGTTTTATGTTTTATTTTAAAAGCATTTATTTTCGAAATCAGATAGTTTTTACCCGCTCGTGTAAAATTTGAATTATTACAGTTACGTGAACTTTTGACCATTTATATGTTTATTTTCCTGTAACTTAATAAAATGTACGGAACATCTTGCTTTTTTGTTAAATTGGTCTCTATAAGATGAAAATGCACTTAAAGTTATTTAAAGCACCCGGTGTAGCGACAAGGAGTATTCTGCTTTGTGTATTTATCGCTGCAGAACATTTTTAAGAGTTTAGATCAGTGATGGGCAAAGTACGGCCCGCGGGCCAGCTCCGGCCCGCGAAAGCATTTAATCCGGCCCACCGACGGTCCTTCGACATGAATAGTTTATGGCCCGCGATAATTATATTTTGACGGTCCAGACTCCAGAAGTATAAAGTAGATTCTACTTAGTAGAATATTAAACGCATAGATAAAGGAGACAGCTAGAATAGCCGCGTAGTTCATGATTGTTTTGCGGGTCGCGGGGTGCGGGGCGCAAAACTCAACCAGAAACCGACTTACTGATGAACACCTTTTCGCGCTGCTAAAAGTTAGTTCGTCACAGCTCGAACCTGCATTCGAAAATATTATGGAAAATCAAAAGCAATTTCATATATCTCACGCCTACCATGCCAGGGCCTTCAAATAACAGTTAATTGTAATTTTTTACATTTGAGAGGAGCTCGTGGCTAAATAATAACAGCCGCACGGGTCGATCATCAAGGTTAAGCAACGCTTGACGAGGTCGGTCAGTGGATGGGTGACCATTTCAACATACCGAGTTTCCTCCGTGCCTCGGAAAGCACGTTAAGCCGTTGGTCCCGGCTGTCATTTGAAGATCTATGACAGTCGTTACAGGTAGTCAGAAGCTTGAGATCTGACACCAGTCTTGCCAAGGGGTACCGTGTTACCCAGTTACTGGGTTGTGGAGGTCAGATAGGCAGTCGCTCCATGTAAAACACTGATACTTAGCTGAATCCGGTAAGACTGGAAGCCGACCCCAATATAGTTGGGAAAAAGGCTAGGCAGATGATGATGTAATTTTTAACATTTGTGCAAGTGTGTAATGCTGTAATGTTTTTATATGATTAAAAGTTTCAACACAATAGGCATTTTTCCTATAATTCTGGCCCTCCCCAGAAATTTCTTAAACTTTCTGGCCCCTCATTAAGAAAGTTTGCCCACCTGGTTTAGATAGTCTTGAAAATAAATAGTACTTGGGCTACGGGGAAGATATTTGTTTCTCATAAGTGTCGTTAAGCCAGGTTTAAGTTTTTGTTGCAGTCTGAACGAACAATTAGACTCGCAAATAGAAATCGCGAAATAAATCAGCTACTCTAAACATTTATGTTTGCGAAACTCAACAAAATTTATGGAACATTTAGTTTTCTGTTCGCCATTTTAGGTGATGTCCCATTGCAAAATTTGGTCATAATCTATACTTATAATATAATATATCTATATAAATAAAAATGAATTGTTGTTCGTTAGTCTGATTAAAACTCTCGAACGGCTGAACCGATTTGCATTTTTCTTTTTTTGTTTTGGTCGACAGAATACAGGGAAGGTTTAAAAACAAAAAAAATGGGGAAAAAAGGGTAGGGTAGGTGTAGGGTAGGTGTAGGGTAGGTGTAGGGTAGGTGTAGGGTAGGTGTAGGGTAGGTGTAGGGTAGGTGTAGGGTAGGTGTAGGGTAGGTGTAGGGTAGGTGTAGGGTAGGTGTAGGGTAGGTGTAGGGTAGGTGTAGGGTAGGTGTAGGGTAGGTGTAGGGTAGGTGTAGGGTAGGTGTAGGGTAGGTGTAGGGTAGGTGTAGGGTAGGTGTAGGGTAGGTGTAGGGTAGGTGTAGGGTAGGTGTAGGGTAGGTGTAGGGTAGGTGTAGGGTAGGTGTAGGGTAGGTGTAGGGTAGGTGTAGGGTAGGTGTAGGGTAGGTGTAGGGTAGGTGTAGGGTAGGTGTAGGGTAGGTGTAGGGTAGGTGTAGGGTAGGTGTAGGGTAGGTGTAGGGTAGGTGTAGGGTAGGTGTAGGGTAGGTGTAGGGTAGGTGTAGGGTAGGTGTAGGGTAGGTGTAGGGTAGGTGTAGGGTAGGTGTAGGGTAGGTGTAGGGTAGGTGTAGGGTAGGTGTAGGGTAGGTGTAGGGTAGGTGTAGGGTAGGTGTAGGGTAGGTGTAGGGTAGGTGTAGGGTAGGTGTAGGGTAGGTGTAGGGTAGGTGTAGGGTAGGTGTAGGGTAGGTGTAGGGTAGGTGTAGGGTAGGTGTAGGGTAGGTGTAGGGTAGGTGTAGGGTAGGTGTAGGGTAGGTGTAGGGTAGGTGTAGGGTAGGTGTAGGGTAGGTGTAGGGTAGGTGTAGGGTAGGTGTAGGGTAGGTGTAGGGTAGGTGTAGGGTAGGTGTAGGGTAGGTGTAGGGTAGGTGTAGGGTAGGTGTAGGGTAGGTGTAGGGTAGGTGTAGGGTAGGTGTAGGGTAGGTGTAGGGTAGGTGTAGGGTAGGTGTAGGGTAGGTGTAGGGTAGGTGTAGGGTAGGTGTAGGGTAGGTGTAGGGTAGGTGTAGGGTAGGTGTAGGGTAGGTGTAGGGTAGGTGTAGGGTAGGTGTAGGGTAGGTGTAGGGTAGGTGTAGGGTAGGTGTAGGGTAGGTGTAGGGTAGGTGTAGGGTAGGTGTAGGGTAGGTGTAGGGTAGGTGTAGGGTAGGTGTAGGGTAGGTGTAGGGTAGGTGTAGGGTAGGTGTAGGGTAGGTGTAGGGTAGGTGTAGGGTAGGTGTAGGGTAGGTGTAGGGTAGGTGTAGGGTAGGTGTAGGGTAGGTGTAGGGTAGGTGTAGGGTAGGTGTAGGGTAGGTGAATATTTGGTGTTTTTATGGCAAAACAAAGTTTGCCGGGTCGGCTAGTAATATTATAAAGAGGAAAGATTTTTTTGTTTGTACGGAGTAGGCTCCGATACAACTGGACCGATTTAAACAATTCTTTCACCAATAGAAAGCTACATTATTCCTGAGTGACATAGGCTATTTTTTTATCCCAAAAACGGATCCTGTGGGGTGGTCCACGGGAGCGAAGTCGCGGGGAACAGCTTGTAATAAATAGAATGACTCCTTATTTCAATAAGGTACACCATGAATTGGGCTCTAGACTTAGAGAAATTGTCGAACAGTCAAAATACAAGCCATTTTGGACTTTAATCTATCGGTCAAGAACCCCTTGCCCCTGGCATCAAAACCACAGTACCACCATAAGCTGGCCTCGTTCTCTATTGAAAATGCGCACTTTTCTAGGCCAGCATAAAGTAACGTGCAGTAGACTTATTCATAAGCACCATAAAGACAATGTACACTTACATACATCGACTTTCACGTTAAAATTCAGCACACTGTTGACCCGAAGCCATCCATTAAATCCTGGTTACGCTGCGCTGACGGCCCACATCCGTGCCTGACGCTTCTAAAATAAAACGACGGACACTAGTGGTCAGTGTGCAACCAGCCTGTGTGTTTGATCAGGATGTTGCTGTAAAATTTTAGTGAAAATTTAGTTTCTAGGTCACAATTTTATTTCCTTGTGTTGTTTTCTTCTTCTTTTTTTAATGTTGTTCTTTTATTGTGCGTTGCTTGTAATTATTATTTGTTTTTATTTGTCGTGTAAATTTGTCGTTTCTGTGCTGTGTCTTCTATTGTGTTTGTACTGAATAAATGTTTTATCTATCTATCTATCTAAATATTAATCGTTTACTTTTAACAACCTTTTGATATAAATAGTGCTTATTATAGGAAACATAGTGAGGTGATTGTTTCGTTGTTGGCTTCGATTGTAGATAAACAAGCAGTACTACTTCCATAATGCAGTGTGTAATCGTTTTTAACCGACTTTCGAAAAAGGAGGAGGTTCTATGTTCGACTTATTGTATGTTTTTTTTATTTATGTATGTTCACCGTTTATTGTGGACCGATTTTGAAAATTCTTTTTTTATTTGAAAGAGTATGTTCCGAAATTAGTCCCATTTTAATTTGGTGAAGATCTGATGAATAACTTCGAAGATATACAACAGCACTCTTCAATAAATAACGGCAAATCTCTCGGGACTGCTGCAATCGCATATCTGTTTATTGTTTAGACCATTTCATAACAGAACATCACGCCAGTACCCTCTTAAGGGGTAAGCAGACCTATCATTTGATCGGTTTTGTTCAAGTTTCATGATATTCGGGTAATCTATTCTGGCGTTATAGGAAACTTACGAAACAACTTGCCTATTAGGTAGGTACAACTAAAAAAAATGAAAAATAAAAAAAACTTTTTTACAAAAAAATACTACCGACTTCCAAATAAGAAAACTACAAAGTGAAAAATAACTTTATTTTCGGAAGTCGGTGTCTTTTGTAGGTACCATTTTTTTGCGTTATGGACTTCCGAAAATAAAGTTATTTTTCACTTTGTAGTTTTCTTATCTGGAAGTCGGTAGTATTTTTTTGTGAAAAAGTTTATTTTTATTTTTAGTGTTCAAAGCTAAAAGCAAGATGCCAGGAAACTGCAGCAAAATGACGACCATCGTGAAAATGAGTGCCGTATTTTAATTTGATTTTAGTAAATCAGTGTCTACATGTTATACCGCGCATCGCTCCGTCGATTTTGTTGCAAATAGAAATCGTACTTAGGTACCTATTCTATATTAAAATCAATGTAACTTTAAAATAATTGAAAATTAAACTAATTTTACTACCCGGCCCAATAAGTGATGGGCATTATACAGAAAGCCCGGTCAATTTAATGTTTCAATAGTTTTTATCATATTGCCTAGCATACTCATATTGGGCATTTTCAAATTTTCTGGGCATTATGAATAATGGCGTGTTATTCACTTGGTCCATAACATCTACATCTACAATGTTATAAGGACGGCCGTCACTTTTGGACGATTACAATGGCGCGGGCGATACCGCTGTCTTATGGAACCTAAACTTATAAAAGTTACACATTTAGGAAAGAAAGTCCTTCCCGTATGAAATCAAACAAAAGCACCATTCATTTACCCATCAACGAATCTTGTTGAACCAACCCATTTGTGTCTCAGTTAACCCTATCCACGCCGGCGGGGTATTCAGCGCCGTGACGAGTGACCGGTGACGGCTTAGCAATAAAACAATGTGCATGAGTCAGTACGAACAACTAGCGACGCAGCGACGTGCTAACGAGCAGTGTATGAAAGAGAGAACAGAGAGGCTCCTAGACATTTTATCAATGAAAGCGTCGCGATTTAGCTATTGGTAAAATGTGATTAATATGATTGCCAAGCGCTATTCAAATATCACGTGATCTGTCCTTTACATTTAGGTATTTTGACAATGGCTTTTGCGGATAGATTCCCTTCATCTGTTGTATAATAAGGAAAACAATCGTTAAACAATAGACCGGCGTCAAAATCTGATACCGCTACAGATGAGCGCATAAAATACTTAAAAAACTATCGACATATATATACACTTCAATCAAAAACTACTAACTAACCAAACATATGCGAACACCACACCACATACCAATAACATTCACACCACTCCGTTTTATCCAATACTAGCATAATACTATTCTATGTATTCTTTTCACCAAGTTATTTACACTATTTCATAACATAACAAAATTTTTCTTTTGACAGCCGACCATAGATTTCTTCCGTATTTAATAAATTACTCTTTGGTCCGTGCGCTCTATTGTTTGTCTATGGTTTCGACAAATAATTATTGAGCATCGCGGACGTCGGTCTACAAAGGTCTACCCACTTTTTAATATGTTTTATATTTGTATAATACTTACACATACTCTGACCCACCTTCTGTGTTTATTTTATTTTGTTTGTTATTTATATATTCTATTTTATTGTATTATTTAAGTATTTTTCGTTTCCGTAAGTGTGTCCGTGGCATCAACAGTTGGTCTTATCAGAATATCAGCGCAGCGTTATTTCATTTTTTTTGGATATCGCTGCACATGCTGAGATAGGAGCCTTTTTGGTCTCGCACGGGGTTTTTATTTTTAATTTTGTTTAATTTTAAGCTGATTTCTCGTGTCTCCTGTGCGGGGCACAAATAAATACTTTTTCTTTCTTTTCTTTCTTTCTTTATATATTTGTTAACATATATACAATTGAATATTCTAAAAAAACATACCTACGAGTATATACAAATACAAAAGGGAGACGGCAAAAAAGCTCATGTGCATCACAAAATTCGTCCACATCGATGTCAATGGGAAACGTACCCAGAACGCTGGCAGCATTGCCACGTTGTATGGCAATGCTGATTCTCTGGCCAAAGAAAAGGCCAGCCCTCTGGTAATAAAAATAAACAACTTACTAACTAATCCTAAAAATAAACTAATCTAAAATATGACTTCGTAAAACTGCTCCACATCGTTGTCCAAAAGACTGGCCGCATTGCCACGTTGTATTCTTATCCTCTGACCAAGCTAAAAGCCAGCAATTGGGTCACGTTATGTTTCAACAGGCCTTAGGATATTTTTTTAAATAAAGCGTAATACATTGTGGAGATGCTCAGAGTTAGCTGGATATTGACCCAATAAGAGAATAGATAGTAATTAGATTTATTCATTAATCAATGAACCTTGTTCAACCAACCCACTTTTATCTCAGTTAACCCTGTCCAGTCAGCGCGGTGACGAGTGACGGCTCTGCAATAAAACAATGTGCATGCGGCCAGCATGTGGCCTGTCAGGGGACCGGAGCGTGAACGGGCTGACGAAATTGTTGCTGCGAAGGGGTGTCGACTTTTGCCTAAAAATTAATCTGAGAAAAGCAGCCTAGTGGGATACGAACGAGAATTTGGCATTTTGACCTTATATGTATTTATCTGTTTGGTCTCTATAGGATAAAAAAAATAAGGATACTTATTACGAGAGCTGAGAGTAAAATTTTGTACATAACTAGCTGTTCCCCGCGGCTTCGCTCCCGTGGACCACCCCACAGGACCCATTTTCGGGATAAATAAATAGCCTATGTCACTCAGGAATAATGTAGCTTTCTAATGGTGATTTTTTTTTTAAATCGGTCGGTCGGTTGGAGCCTATTTGGTACAAACAAACAAAAAACCGGCCAAGTGCGAGTCGGACTCGCGCACGGAGGGTTCCGTACCATTATCGCAAATAACGGCTAAGAAAACACGTTTGTTGTATGGGAGCCCCACTTAAATATTTATTTTATTCTGTTTTTAGTATTTACATCATCTGTGAAAATCAACTGTCTAGCTATCACGGTTCATGAGATACAGCTGTCTAGCTATCACGGTTCATGAGATACAGCCTGGTGACAGACGGACAGACAGACAGACAGACGGATCGCGGAGTCTTAGTAATAGGGACCCGTTTTTACCCTTTGGGTACGGAACCCTAAAAATCTTTCCTCTTTATAATATTAGTATAGATTTTATCCCGACGAACAAAACGCTTTACTCGTTGATAAAAATAATGCCTGGTTTCTTTTTAACAGGAAAGTACTGAATATAATGTATACAGAGGCCTTAGTGCGAGTTTTTACTCACGCTCAATCGCGTAAACGTTAACGCCAATTTGTATTGAAACTGGATAAGCGCCGTCTGGTGACGGCAAGGCGAAACCTCTTTTTTTGTATACATTTTGACATAAGAGATCGTTAACGTTATCACCAGTGAGTACGTTAAAAAACTCGCACTAAGCACACTGTTATTATGCGTACAGATGTGAGTGGAATTTCTTGCCAGACTCCAGCTTGCGAGTTACGCAGAGAAGTTAATTCAAGGCAAGCAATTTCTATCGTCGACCGCATCATCGCTTGCCACCAAATGTGATAATGGTCAAACGCGAACCTAACAATATCAAATTAAAAACAAACAAAAAATCTATGACACTGAGGTTTGCTGTAAGAGAACCCATTTATGGGTTAAGCTCGCCTTTGGACATAAACTGTCAGACTGTATTTGTATTGTACTGTATTGCACACAAAATGAAAAAAAAAAACAAATTAAAAATCAAATTTATTTATAATTTTTTTAGGCTAGTCAACAATTGTTTACACAAAATATTTAAAATTTTACTTACATAATTAGTAATTGTTACACTTATCAACTTACAAATATTATTTGTAAGTTGATAAGTGTAACAATTACTGACAGGCTATCACAACTTGCATCAATTATGGTTAAATATTAGTACAAAGTGATTGAAAATAATTACAACAAAAATAAATTACATTAGAATTGAAATTATATAAAATATAAATGATTTGAATAGATTCATAACATAAAGAAATCAGAAATCAGAAATATTTTAATAATTTTATTAAAATATTTCTTTTATTTTGTTTTATTTTATTTTTTTTTTTTTTTTTTTTTTTTTTTTTTTTTTTTTTATTTTTTTTTTTTTTTTTTTTTTTTTTTTTTATTTTTTTTTTGCTTTAAACAAATTTAATAATTAAAACTAACAATATTTTTACTTAATTTATTTTATAAAAATATTTGAAAATGTAGACAGTAAGAAAAGAACTTAAATAAAGGATATAATAAAAAAAAACCCATGAATTATTTCAAATACCAACATAGTATGTCTTGAAATTATACAGGCCCAATCTCAAAATCATTAATAGTGAAATCATTGGTTGTGAGAATAGTGAATTGACTGTTTCGGTCTTGTAAAGAATATATGAATACTGGCAATATACAGGGAAATCTTTATCCGAAGGTCGGTTTCAGCTTTTCCACTTAGTATAGTAACAAAAAAGGTTTGACCAAATAGCTACAGTTAACTGAGTTACTCATAAACACAGAACAGGCGCGAACAAATAGACATCATACAAAAAGCCACTTATTTGTGTTTCCATTTTCTTTGTTGAGGAAAAAATGTAATTTTGTCGGCAAGAAGTGTTCCTCAGTCGGTTTCTTGCCGATCATTCGCGGTCAAAAGGATGACGGGCGTATTGGATGAGAACCAGAGAGTATAAAGATGGCTCGGCGGCCATTGTTAGAGACGGTGTTGTCAAAACTTTCTATAATAATTTATTCATTAAAAAAAATTTTTTTTAAACAAGCTTTTTTCGTATTCTTCTCAGTATTTTTCTCCCTTTCATTTGATACCCATATCATGGCAGCGCACAAAAAATAACTAATCCGCAATCTTGAGCCGTCCGCCATATTGTATTTAGAATGACGTCACTTAGCTAATCATGCATTGTCATCCAAACTAAACGTGTACTCAAAATTTCATCTTAATCGGTGGAGGATAACTGCTTTAAAATTCAGCTGCAAGATTTGACCCGAACACACTTACATACATCTTACATACATACATACATACAGTGCAAGTTAATTAAAAGCTTGTAAAAACCAAGCGTGTCAGTGAGTTTACTTTGGCTATGGCAGACGAAAGAACAATGGCGAATTCTTATCTGACTTAAATTTGAGCGTCTGAAAGAGAGTCATATACGAAAGACATTCTGTTAATTGTCTACGTTTTTTAAAGTAGGTTGAATAAAAATGAATAAAGAAAACATAATAAATAAAAAGTTATTTGATTTTTTTGTTAATTTCTTTAGCTTAGTGTTGCCAGCATACATTTTATCTGCTAAGTGACAAGTAGTAACTATATTAAGTAATAATATCATTATGTATTTATTGCAGTAAATGAGTTAACATACATAAATAAAATACAGTTTATGTCTAAATGTAGATGTTCCTTGCAGGTAGGTAAGAAGATTGTAGTGTAGTGTATTGTGTTCTACACTACAATCTTCTACAACTTTGAATTAATGATTGGCAAAAAGACTAGTATCCAAGTCTAAAAAAAATATAGCTTGGTTGTTGACGAAAACCTTTTGATACACGTCAAAATCGCTTAGTTTAAATAAATATACTCTTTCCAAAGATTATATTATACATTTCATGCTGAAATAATTAGGTAAGGGAAATACTAAGCGATATTCCCCTTTTACTTCCACGATATTGAATAATATAACCTATTAAACACATTATTAAAAGTTACCCAGACTTATGTATAAAAGTTTATAAATAAATATCTATTATTCTCTACATTCTCGAACAAAAATTCTTGCACAAACTAATTCAGAACATCACCCTGAGCTAAACCAGATATTTTTCATTTAATGACGTAGGAATTTAATCTCAGCTAAAACAATGTATGGGCACCTGCCATTGTTCTTTGTGCTCAGCTCATTTGTGCGGCCTCAATTTTTTTTTAAATTTTGCTTCGCTTGCGTCAAAATCAAACATTATTTAACGGGTAGTTACAAATCAACGGGGTAAAATTTTATAGTATTTTAATACCTAATTCTGGCCATAGTTTAACTGTATTTAAAATTACTTCGGAATCCATTCAGTTGTTAAGGCGTGATTGTTCACAAACATCATGTCTTCCAAATTAATAGTATTAGTACGATGGCGTCTAGCTAGCCACTGCCGGTGGTTCCGTGCTCTGTGGATGACAACAATCCTACTGGTCATGACTAGCCGATATTATACGCGATTCTTTCTCGCGATAGATTTTCCTGAAGACTTGTAATAATTTATAATGGTTAGTGAGATGGTGCAGTAATCAATAGGGGGATCTTGTGAACTTTGGTCGATAAGATGGTCTATTTTTGGCAATGCTTGGGACATTAAGCTTATTATTTTTGGGGTGTCTACAAAATATTAATGACTCGCTTCTGCCAGCGGCTTCGCTCGCGTGAAACGTATTCCAAGAGAACTTTACACCGGGATTAAAAGTTGCCTATATGTTATTCCTGACTATATCTTCTCTGTGCCAAATTTAATCCAGATAGGAACAAGCAAGGTTTACTAGGAATTTCTTCCTGTATCGTGGGTGCGTTTACAAACATATAAACTCACATACACAAACACCCAGAGCCGGAACAACTACCTGTAGATCATACAAATATTTGCTCCGTGCGGGGATCAAACCCGCGACACGCAGCGCCGCTCAACCACTGCGTCAACCGTGCGCCCTTCAGATCCATTAAGGCGTTTTGGCGTGATTGAGTAACAAACATACATCCATCCCAATATTAGTAGGATACTCGTCCAGACCGAATTTCGGGCCACGGCGGCTAATCTCAGCTGATCCTAGCCATCTGCGCGGGAGATGTGACAGTGAACTAGTGCATGCGCAACCACAGGTGCAGTTCCCTAACTCTTATAGTCAAATGGGAGGTTATAATGCCACGTGACTGGAGCGAGATTAGGAGCAGGAGTCAAGAGCAAACCCAACACAAATAAACAGTTAACTTAAAATACTATTTATATACTAAGTTCCCTAAAGTAATACCTATTATATTATAAACAATTAATGGAGTCGCTACAGTACTCCCCTTTGTGTAAAAGTATTCATTCAGTCTTTTTCGGTCTAGAGGAGCGGTCGGTCGGCACTCTTACCCTTTGTAATTTATCTTAAATAAACTAACTCCAACACGAAGTAAACCAAGTTATACTCATTTCGCGATTCCCGTAACGCCGACATAGCTAAGTAACCATACGTTCCCGAAATATATATATACAGGACAAACAATCATAAAATCTAGTATAAAATGGGCTGCCTTATCGCACAGGGCAATCTCTTACAGACAACCTTTGGATGGACTGAACGAGAGGAGCGGCATTTAGGGTTGTCAGTGTACAATATATCTTAATAAAAAAAAGAGTGATCGGTTTTCAAACCGATGACTTCCAAACTCCGAGCTTCCATTGAGAAATTCCTAATTTATAAAACCCAATGAACATCACAGAATTGATTTGTTGATTTCGGTTTCTCTATAACATTGTTTATGTATGTATGTATCTAAGTAAATATTTTTATATATATATTTATATGAGATTTTTACTCAATTTATCCTTTCATTTAGTTGTACCTGCCTTATAATCTCTGCACCACCCTTAGGTCAACTGGTAGAAAATGCCTAAGGCATTAAGTTCGCCTTTGTACTTGTGCAGAAAGTTTGTTCATAAACATCTGACCTGGGAATCGAAATCGGAACCTCACGCTCAGCAGTCGCATTAACGACCGTGAAACCAATGAGGCAATTAATAGTGTACGAAAATAATTTGAATTAATAATTCCATTACCTGACAGAATACCACACTAATGTTTCAATGTGGCGACGCTTGGGGAAGGCCTATGTCCAGCAGTGGACGTCTTTCTGCTGAAATGATGATGATGATGATATCACACTAATAGAATGGAGGGTTTTAGTTAAATACGGGTATACGCATCGATATAATAATATATGTACTACGCACTAGATGTGGCGATCCGAATACTCAGTCTGTTCGACTGAACTGTACTGTAATCCGTACACCTTAGGAGAGGATAGATGGACCCCCTTTGCCGCACTTAGACTCTGATTTGGTCCGTTGTGCGTGTTATAGGCCTCATCTCTGTGAGAGGCCGTAATCCACCACGCGGACCCAGTGCAAGATGGTGGATGTCACATGTCTTCGATTTTTTGGTTCTAAGATATGCAAGATTCCTCACGATGTTTTCTATCACCGTAAATCCGTACTCCTTATTTTACACTATGTTGAACGAAACACGTAAGCGCCATGAATTTCATTGCGCTTGCGACGTTTTGATCGCGAGTAAACTAAACTCTATAAACGATCTAGCGCTGCATGTTTTTATAGTTTTATTATAAAATATAAATATTTTAGCGCTGCAGCGAACTTAAGTTCAAAATCCCCAGCATATAAACAATTTGTTTTCATTAATTTTCTTGTCTATCGCTAGAATGTATGTCGATGGGTATAAGGGGTCCTTGAGACGTGTGCAATATTTCAGTATGTTTGATACAACTGTTTTCAACAACCGCACAGCGAGGGGCCGTCCCACTCCCCAAGTGCCGCCTTTCGGTTCATAGTCACCATTTAACAACCCTTTTACCCTAAGGGTTGTATCTCCAAACTACAGAGTGCCATAAACAAACCTACCCAAAACTCGTAAATCACCAAATTCGCCTTTATGACGATTAATTAATCAACCAGATAATTAATTAACATTGGCAATGGAGAAATCGCATATTGCGCATAATTGGAGCGTTTCTGGCGGTTACATTAACACAGAAAACTACAAAAGGACATAGGATATATCTCTAATTTTCAGATTATGAAATATCTTTTAAATTGGTCCAATATTGGAGGAGGAAATAGGCGAGAGCCAAACCTCGAATTATGACTTTTTACTTAGGAAATTCAGTCGGCGCTCTCTGCCCCCGTTTCCTCTTGAGTCGAATAAGAGTGAGTTTTTGGATCGCCAAATCTAGTGCGTGGATAGGAGACTGTCAACCTTAATCTTATATTAATATCTTATCTTACTCTTACTCTTACTACATACTATACTATCATCACAGTAATATTAGAAAGGCGAAAGATTGTGAGTGTGTGTGTGTTTGTATGTTTGTTACTTCTTCACGGTCAAATGGATGGACGGATCTGGATGAAATTTGGCACAGAGAGAGATTGTAGTCAGGAATAGGACATAGGATACTTTTTATTCCGGGAACAAGTTCCCTCGGGATAATTTTCGACATTAACGCGGGCGAAGCCGCTATCAGAAGCTAGTTACCTTGCATTTGTTGCCTATTACATGTATGTATGTGTGTATCCATCCAACCGAGTTGCTCAACCGAGCCGACCTTCTGCACCTATCTGTTTAGTGATAGAAACCCACCTCGCGGTGACAGTGGGCACTATTGAGCAGTAATTATTGCCCGGCGGATTAGATTTACGAATCTATTCAGATTTGATACAATTAGTAGGTATCTAGTCAAGCTGTGTGCTGATGACGTAGCCGTAATTGGAAAACGGCTGGATTGATTACTTTTTCAGATAGACAGTGTTTGTTTAGGAACAGCCTACTAGGTCGGACTTATAAAGGTTGGTTTTGGCGGTAGGCGTTTGATTAAGAGGGCGTACATACGTGTGGATAGTTACATTATTATAACTCTTTTTATCCGACTGTGACGAAGCCCAGAAAGAGTCCTATGTAATTGACCTGTACTGTATGTCCGATTTTGTTTGGTAATTTCTACTCTCTGATGGCCACAGATGGCAGTACAATAAAATGCCGACGATAAAAATGAGACGACAAAATCATGTCTATGCGTGACCGGTCGCCATGTTGATTGCCGAAAAAATTGGTAGTTGTGTGCCGTATATATACGTTTATCTGTGTAGTTGTGCTGTCAAACAGTTGCAAATGGGCAGCCATCTTAATTGCCCGATTTTTTTAGGTATGCACGCTAATTTCGTAGGTATGGCAAGTCCATAGGTTTATAAGTCAGTGCAATCTAAGAAGCCCGTTGACGTTTCTCATTTTACATGCCGCGATTACTTTCTACGTAAGAAATTGAAAAATCAATTTAATCATCTTTATAATTACTGTTACACATACACCTTAAAACGCATCAAGTTTAATTAATATGAAGTAAGCAAAACGGGCCCTTTTATTTTTTGACAACTTTACTAATTTATATCAAAGTAAAAAACGCTTGCAATAACTTTTCTGAATGCAATCCAATTTCAAGGATTTCTTAAACTTAACCCCTAAGATATTGACCATTTCCGCCATTTAAGGGTACACTAGTCGACGGCACGAACTATTTTGTGCGCGGGGTTAAAATGCATTTTATATCAACTGACAACACGTGCGGAAGAGATAGATGCTGTGATGAGCAGTAGGAAGCTAGTTTGCGTACGAATACACACTTTTGCAAATTTGTAGCGAAATGGATAATGATTTAGTACGAAACCGAGCGCGCGAAATTTTATAAACAGACCTTTGGCAGTCTAGATATCATGAAAAAACGACTAAATCTATCTGTTCAAAATACAATTATATGCATTGTTGAACTACTAATCTATCTCTGTATGGAGGCCGTTTTCCAATTTCTTTTATTTTTTTTTCTTTTTCGCTTCCATACAGGGCTAGATAATGATGAGACAAATTGATGTCACTTTTTATTTTGACCGTACATCGTCAAACAGTGGAATAATACCTTGAATCGTAAAAGTAAACTCTGAATGCATAAAAACTGCATGATGTTAAAATTGAATTGTAGCTTTTTCATTTGCCGCAAAATGTATGCAAAAACGACATAATATATATTTCTCATTTACCATATTTTCCTCTTGAACGAGTTAATTTTCTTACTATAAGTGTCAACGCTACAGTAACTGTTCTGAAAACACATCGATAATGTTCGTGACAACTCAAACGGCCCCTTCGTTTGAGTCATCAAGTCAAAGCGTTTTTGCTCAACCGGGAAACGGTTACTGAAGAAAATACTTCCTCGAACCCGAATGCCAGTTCCACGAAATCTGCCAATGCCACTAGGGACTAAATACAGAGCAGGAAATTACTGTATTGACAGCTACTAAAGGTACCACACTATGATATTATATTATTTCCCTAACTTTATTTATGGTTTTATTTAGTTTGTCCCGATTTCTGTAATCAAATCTATTAAGTTAAAATTTGACTCACTTCCCAGTGTCTGATTGAGCTAAGATTTTGCAGACACTTTTTTTTCATGTGACAATGCAATTTTTCAATTTAAAAGCTTGTAATATTAAAAAAAAAAATATGCTTGTAATGTAATTCAATGCGTTAAGACTTACGCTTTCACGCCTTACCAGCAGAACGGGTTTAGATGAAAATTGCTGGCTTGCTAGGACATAGGATAACTTCATCCCGATTCCCTTGAGATAATAAAACACTTTTCACGTGGGTGAATCCAAGGGCCGAAACTAGTAATATTATAAATGCGAAAGTAAGTCTGTCTGTTTGTTACCATTGCACGTCTTAACGGCTGAACACATTTGTATAAAACTTCGTACACAGATAGACCATGATCTAGATTAGGGCAAATGATACTTTGTATCCAAGGATTAGGACCCTGGGGATAATATCCGACTGTCACAGGGGCGAAGCCGCTGACAGAAGTTAGTACCACTAATATTTGTGCTCGCGAAGACAGCACTGATCGCAAGCTTCGGCTTAACACAAGCATAGTCAGAATTTTCACGGGTCATCACTTTCTACGAGTAAGCGATGACGCTCACTGACATGCTTGGTTAGTATTGAGAGTGTTAACAATCGACATTGAAGTTTTAACAGTGCGAAAGTCAAAAATGTCTACTTTACAAGATACCAAAATACCTGTTAAATTTAGAAAAATACTTTTGAAATGTTGAAGTGTTGAAGTGTTTGTACAAGAACGCTACTATGTCAGTCCGTCTTCAGGATCAGACCTCGAAACCAATTCTTCTCCGGCGCGGCGTGAGACAGGGAGACGTCATTTCTCCGAAACTGTTCACTGCTGCGCTGGAGGATGTCTTCAAGGTTCTGGATTGGAAAGGGCTTGGCATCAACGTTAATGGCGAGTACATCACTCACCTTCGGTTTGCCGACGACATAGTGGTCATGGCTGAGACCATGGAGAGCCTCAGTAAAATGCTCGATGACCTCAGTAGAGCTTCCGAAAGAGTGGGTCTTAAAATGAACATGGACAAAACCAAGGTCATGGTGAATGCCCATGTTACACCCACTCCTATCAAGGTCGGAGACTCTACACTCGAAGTTGTGGGCGACTCATATTTACTGAGTACTTGAGTCATATTTACTTAATAGATACCAATGCGTAGACGTTAATGGCGCTAAATCTTCCAGGTTACCTGTTGAGCTGGGTGTACCTCAAGGCTCAATACTAGGTCCGTTTTTATTCCTGGTTTATATTAACGATCTGCCATTCTATTTAAAGGATATTTGCGACGTTGTACTGTTTGCAGATGATACTTCTCTGATCTTTAAAGTAGATAGGAATAGACAAGTTTTTGATGACGTGAATAACGCACTATCAATGGTCACAGATTGGTTCACAACAAATAATCTTGTTCTTAATGCCAAAAAGACTAAATGCATAAAGTTCGCTTTGCCCAATGTTAGAAATCTGGGTCCCAACATTGTGCTCGGCAATGAGAAGCTCGAAACTGTTGATTCAGCTGTGTTTCTGGGTATAACAGTAGACTCAAAAATTCAATGGGGGCCACATATATCAAGCCTAGCGGGTAGGCTTAGCTCGGCCGCCTACGCCGTCAGAAAGGTTAGACAATACACTGACGTTGATACAGCAAGGTTGGTCTACTTTAGTTATTTTCACAGTATCATGTCCTACGGTATTCTACTGTGGGGCAGAGCCGCTGATATTCAAAATATATTTGTGCTTCAAAAACGAGCTGTTCGTGCCATTTACCAATTAGGTGCGCGTGTTTCTCTAAGAGATTTTTTTAAAGAGATTGGTATTCTCACAGCGGCTTCACAGTACATATTCGCCAACATTTTATATATTAGGCAGAACATTCATTTGTACAGTAACAATAGTGATATTCACAACTTTAACACCAGAAATAAGGACAAATTACGAGCTCCCTTTCATCGACTTCATAAGGTGCATAGTTCATTCGTTGGGGTTGGTATAACTTTTTACAACAAGTTACCGTCTTCTTTTCTAGAATTGCCATTTAACGCATTTAAAGCAAAAGTAAAAGCTAATCTCTGTTCTAAGGCATACTATTCTATTAATGATTATCTAAATGATAAGCATAGTTGGTCGCTGTGTTGAACTCAAGACAATGTTCGTGTTCTTTTACCAAAATTAGCTTGCTGTCAGGTTAAATATTATTATTTTTTAATTTCGTTTTTATGTGTATTTTTTTAATTTTATTTTTTGGTGAGACTGTCGTAGGTATCGTTTACTGTTATTGTCGGAGCTGATGAAGATTGCTACTATCTTTGCATTATATAGAGTCAATCTTTCTAGTATTATATAGCAGCATAGCCAGCATTGTGTGAGTACCATGTACTTCAGAGCTATCATTGTCTAGATACCTACGTCTTCTATTGACTTGAATGACTCCGGTGGTTGAGAGTATGTCATGCTCACTCAAATGTCTCGCCGATGGTGGCGCGTGTGTCGGATCATTTAGCTCCCTTCAAAATGGTTGAGCTGAATGGTGCTGATACATGTGTCATGTTCGTGAACGGGCGCTGTCGGTTGGGACTGGTCATCTCTTAGCTGCCATGGTTTATTTTAATTGATTCTAATTTTATTTCTGAATTGTCTTTTTATATTTACTATGGACACTTTTAACTTTCTACATCGTTCTCACATAATGTGTAATCTCAACATGAATGATGTAACAAATGATTTGTAATAATTACCTAATTGAAAAAGAGTGTCCATGGAGTTTCTTGCCCGTTCTTCTCCATAGAGATCTACGCCTTGGAATGGGCATCTACGGTACTTTCACAGTTATTATGTCTTGTGACTGGGACTGTAGCACCATAATTTTGTAATATTTTATTTTGTCTTTTGACAATTCAAAAGTGCCTGTAACTGGCCTACTTGAAATAAAGTGCTTTGACTTTGACTTTGACTTTGACTATGTCTACCTGGGACAAACGATCCAATTGGGTAGGGCCAACTTCGAGAAAGAGGTCAACCGTCGAATCCGACTCGGCTGGGCAGCGTTGGGGAAGTTGCGCGGTATCTTCTCGTCCAACTTACCACAGTGTCTCAAGACGAAAGTCTATGACCAGTGTGTGTTGCCAGTGATGACATATGGCTCTGAGACGTGGTCGCTTACAATGGGCCTTATCAGGAAGCTTACAGTCACTCAAAGGGCAATGGAGAGGGCTATGCTCGGAGTTTCCTTGCGTGATCGAATCAGAAATGTGGAGATCCGCAAGAGAACCAGGGTTACCGACATAGCCCGAAGAAGTGCCAAACTTAAGTGGCAGTGGGCAGGGCACATTGCTCGCAGAACGGATGGCCGATGGGGCCGAAAAGTTCTGGAATGGCGACCGCGAACCGGAAGACGATACGTTGGAAGGCCTCCCACTAGGTGGACCGATGACCTGGTTAAGGTTGCGGGAAGGCGCTGGATGCGAGACGCACGGGATCGGTCAATGTGGCGACGCCTGGGGGAGGCCTATGTCCAGCAGTGGACGTCTTTCGGCTGAAATGATGATGATGATGACTTTTGAAATGTAGGTACATACGGTGAAGGAAAACATCGTGAGGAAACCGGTATGTCCTAGAACAAAAAATTCGAAGACATGTGACATCCACCAACCCGCACTGGGCCCGCCTGGTGGATAATGGCCCATTTCCTCTCACAGACAGGCCTCGTGTCCCAGCAGTGGGAACATTAGTAGGCTGATGATGTGATGTGTAAGGTACATACGTGAAATAAATGTTTAAGAGCTGTCTCATTTCTGATTGGTTCGAAAAAAGCGCGTGATCTCTCTTACAATCTCTACAATTTTACTAGCGCGCTGTCAGAACTTTACTGACGCAATGCAGTCCAGCCACTAAGGTGTCTCCTTGCTCTGTGGGCCGAAACATAGAAAACAACAATACTCCACTTGTCAGTGCCAACTAGTACTGATATTCAAACCGTTTTTGTTGGCTTGCGAATGACAAAAGTAACAAATCTAATATTATTGTCTTATCTTCGGAAGGAGGCGACTAAACTTGACACCCTCTTAATCTAGTTATCCCATAAATCATTTTATCCTGTCACTTTTTATTAGGCCTGAGATGTTAAGGTGTGGTGTAAGTTATTGGCTGAATGGGATTGAAAGATCGCTGAGTTATAGGCAAATTTTATCGATCTACTCTAAAAAAATAAAAATTAAGTAAAAGTAAAAAAAAAAAAAAAACTAGTCTGTTTATAATATGAAGTAATTCTCTATGGATATAGGATACTCTAGTAGTCTAGTATCTAGTTTTTACCCGACTGCCGAAGGAGGGTAATGTGTCTATCAGTCTATATGTATGTATGTTTGTTCCTATGTGGCGTTCTAGAGACCAAACGCGTTGGCCGATTTTGATGATTCTTACGTCAATCGATTCATCTTAACATTGCGAGTGTCTTTGAGCACATTAAAATTGGAAAATAGAAAAATGGCGGATTTTGGGTGCCATATTGTGGAGGCCCAATTTTTTTTTCTGCCCTACCCATTGTGTGTGGTATCAAAATAAAGGGTTTTAAGAGGTGATTCCAAAAATATATAACAGTACTTATTGTTTTTTTAATCACAATGTTTAAATGTGCATAATTCGACAAAAAAAAATGTTAACTAAATAGTTATAAATAAAAAAGTTACTTCAAAAAATGAAATAAACCCGTCTGCTTAGGAAGCGAACTAAAAATGACGTATACAAGAAGAAAATCATGCTGTGCAGTCGGAGGATACATATAGTTTTGGTCAGCCAGCTCGCAAATATGTATCCTCCGACTATTTGAGGCAACAAAAAAATATTTTAAATCATCAAATCAATTTTTTTTATTTTACATATATATGCCTACATGGGCACTTATAAAACGTCGACAAAAGGTGCACGGTTCAGGTTAGTCGTTGCCTATGGAGAAGAACCGGCAAGAAACTCCATGGTTACTCTTTTATTTTTAGTTTCCAAATAAATAAATAATAAATAAACTTTTCAAAACTATCTATCTTCCACAATAACTTTTTTTAAATAATATCGATACAATATCGTCTACTGTCAAGATAGTCCACGACGAGAGTATCAAAATTATCCAGAACCAGCATCTTTCTTATGCCTCAATTGCCTTGAAAAGGGGCCCTTTGTTTCCCTTATCTCAATGCGGTTTGATTAAGCCATTGTGTATCGCGAAGCCATTTGTTAGCTCATTAAGAGAAAGTCCTGAAAACTTTTTACAACTTCAAATTGAAGCCTATTGCTTGCATAATGTAGGGTGGCAGAATTTTAGAAGTCGTTTTCCTTGTTTACCGGACTCTGTTTGGACTTTACAGAAGATTAGATAATTAAAAGAAACGTCAAAGTAAAGATTTGGTTTGGCCCTTGTTTGTTGTTTCGAGAAATAAATGAGGATCTATTGAAAATTTTTTCAAAAAAAGTTTGTAAATATTAAAGCTCATCAATATTTGGTTGTTAAATACAAGATAAAGGTTTATAATTAATGTATCCGAAATCGTTTTCTGTCCTTATCTTGTTGTGCCTTTGATCACAGATTTTGTTTCACAGTTCAAACTGATTTTCGTTTCTGATTTTCACTAAGCACGTAGTAACACCGCGTATATACCCATTTCATTATATTCAATTGAAGATGGCGTAGAGCAGATTTTACTACTTTCCATTTTTAACCGACTTCGCAAAAAGGAGGAGGTTATCAATTCGATTGTATTTTTTTTATTTTTTATGTGTGTTACCTCAGAACTTTTTATTGGGTGAACCGATTTTGATGATTCTTTTTATATTCGAAAGCTGCTGTTTGTCATGTGGTCCCATTTATATATATTTTCATAAAGATTTGATAAAGAACTTCGGAGATATACATTAGAACTCTTCAATAAATGACGGAAAATCACTCGGGATAGCTGCAATCGTATGTCTGTTTATTGTTTACACCATTTCATAACATATCATCACACTGGTACGCTTTAAAGGGGTAAGCAGGTGTGAACAGTTCACCCTGGTATACTCTCATTCCACCGGTTTTGTTTATTTTAGTTTCATGTTATTGGGTTAATCTATTCTGGCTTCACTTTGGGCGTGTAGGTACCTAGCCTATAGAACTGGTCCATTATGTACCACAACTAAAAAGTGAAAAATAAAAATCTTTTTTTACAAAAATTACAACCGACTTCCAAACAAAAACACTACAAAGTGAAAAATAACTTCAATTTCGGAAGTCGGTGTCAAACAAAGAAACAAAAACAGGAACACCGGCTTTCGAAATTGAAGTTATTTTTCACTTTGTAGTGTTTTTGTTTGGAAGTCGGTTGTAATTTTTGTAAAAAAAGTTTTTTATACAATCATTTGCATACACCAGGACTTGAATGAGGCGGATGATATAGCTGTTTACTACATGATAGTCTGATGAAATTGGTTTAACCCTATCTAAAGTATTTTTTACCCGACTGCGGGAGCGCAAGTATGTATGTGTAAATCAGGATGGCAACCAACCGGCTAACCTTCAAAGTTAAAGTTCGCGAGCACATTTGCAAGAAGTTGGCAGCAGTATCGTCACAACGCTAATGTTTTTCAATTATTAATCTAATATTACTAATGTTTAAGTATGTCTATATATTTAGTTTATTCTTTTGTGTGTATATGTTATAATTATATAGTATTTATAGTTTATATATATTTTTGCATAACCCTTACTCGTCAATATTGCACCTACCACTAGTTGTCTCTGCATCACCCAAAGGTCGACTGGTAGAAAATGCCTAAGGCATTAAGTCCGCCTCTGTACATTTGTGTGCTTGAAGTATTAAATAAATAAATAAATATGTATGTCCATTTCTATAGCACGCTCTATATCCCAAATGGCTTGACGGATTATGACATATGAGGTATCGTTAGATTTGTGTCAATTGTGGGATTGACATAGGCTATATACTTTTTTTAAATAGCGCGCCCCCCATAAAAGCAAGGGGTTATACAATTTTTTTTCCGTTGTTATAACAATATGGGTATCAAATCAAAGCTGGAAAGCTGAGGGAATGGAAACAATATGGGTATCAATTAGGCCATCCTAAATACATATACTGTATAACCTCCCTAATCCGGCACTATTAAAAACCAGAGGGTGCCGGATTATTGGAATGTTCGGTTTACTGGCTTATAGAGAAAAATCATAATAAATACATACAATGTATTTCTCTCTTCAAAAAAACAAGTAAATACGTATGCACGTACACATGATAAGTTTTGAGGTTAGACTGCCAGCCAGACGACGACGCAGCGACCGGAGCGCATAGGCGTAGAGGGGCGAGGGAGGCGTGGGCGGAGGGTGCCGGATTATTGGACGTGTCGGTCTATTGAAGTGCCGGATTAGTGAGATTATACTGTATATTGTAACACTTTTATGTTCCTATTTAGGCACAAATCCAAGATAAGCGTAATTTTGATAACAAAATAAATAATCTTGTACCACATTACTTATTTAGAGGATAGTTTTAGTAATGACTCGATCATAAAAATATGAAATAAAACAAATTATTATAAAAACAAAAACCCGACTGCTAAAAATGTTATACATAATGTACCTATACATAATATTTAATGTATAAATTCTATCTAGTACTTTTCTCTTTTCAGTTTTCTAGGGTTTTTTTGTTTTATGCTTTTAGAGATGACAACATTGTTAGGGGTAAGAAGCTTGAAAGGATTTATAATAGTCAACCGACACGAAAAGAAGAAGAATTTTACAACCACAAATAATAAACACTAGAACTGGACCATAAACTAACACACATCTCCACAAAACAGCCAATTCATCGTTCAAACCGCGGCAACTGGCCCAGTCAATTTTCCAGCAAGAACGAGGGCTAATAAATTCCGCGAAACATTTTATTGAAACACATCCGGGCCCCTTGGGCCGCATTAATACCCGACAATCGTATAATTTATGCATCGCCACGACCCCGGGCCCCGAGAAACATCACCACTGTTTTATACTTCGAAACACCGTAATTTTATGAATACTTTGTGTGTCCAAGTATTTGTTGGAGAATGGAAGGTTCTAGAAAAATGTTGATGAATTGCTTTAGTTTTCAGAAAGAGTCATTCCTTTTTACCCGGCTGCAAGGAAAGGGTTATGTTTTTCACGCGTATCTTGTATATATGTATGTATGTAATATTCTTTATTACCTCGGATTTTTATAATTAAGACATCGTTAGATAGGTCTTGGCCGCCCAAGTGTTCTTAGATAAGTGCCGTTGAAAAAAAAGAGACATGGCGGATTTTGGGCGCCATATTGTAGGGGTTGCATTTTTTCTTCTTCGAAACCCATCGAGTGGGATATCAAAATTAAGGGTTTTTAGAGGTGATTACGAAAATATTTACCACTGACATGTTTGAAGCCATTCGAAAAAAGTATAACTAAAAAGTTGTAAATAAAAAAAAGTTAATAAAATCAAACAACCCGACTGCTGAAAAAGCGAACTTAAAAGATGTAAACAAGAAGAAAATCATGCTGTGCAGTCGGAGGAGACATATTCGCGAGCTGGCTGACCAAAACCAGATGTATCCTCCGACTGCACAGCATGATTTCGCTTTTTAAGGCGCCGATTCCCTTGAGTAGCTGATTTTAAAATGCGAATCACGTCTAAATAGCTAGTCGTAATTCTTTGAAAAAAATATATGTTATATAAGATAATTTTCTTAAAGATTTGATCTAAGCAAATTTTGAGTTTTATTTGTATAACATAGTGTAATTAATTTATAAAGTTACGTCTAAAACGGACAAAAACTCGACAATCACACCAAAACCGCTGGGCGTATTTTAATGAAATCAACACCATCTCAAAGATAATTTAATTATCTACATTTTGATCTGAGGATTTTTTTTTTAAAGTCATAGAATAATAAAAGTACAAAAAACTTCAAAATATTGGGTCGAGCGGGTGTGAAATGAGTGTGCGTTTTGTTCTCTCAAGGTCGTTGGCGTTAGTCGTCGTCTTAAGCAGTCGTGTTTTTTTGATTTTACTAACTTTTTTTACAAGTAAGATTCTTGGTAAAGGTGACTGAAAAAGTAGCTAGTGCTATGACAAGTCATCCTGAAATGACACGAATGGTTTCACAAAACTTTGGAAAATTTCCAAGGCTACTTTATCAAAAAAATAACACGAAGTTAAGATTGTGTTTCATGGGTAAAGACTCTACTCAAGATCAGAGATCTGAAGAAGACAGGCCGTCCATCTTACTTCTAACTAATATTATAAATTAGAAAGATTGGATATGTGGATTTCTGTATGTTTGTTCAGCTGTTCAGTTTTCGCGTGATCTAAATCACGCTAAAACGGCTGAAGGGATTTGAATGAAATTTGGCACTGAGATAGATTATAGCCTTTTCATCCCGGTATAGTGTTCCCTTGAGATAAGAAAACACTTTTCACGCGGGCAAAACCGCTGGCAGAAGCTAGTTTTTAAGGTTCCGTACCCATAGGGTAAAATCGGGTTCCTATTACTAAGACTCCACGATCCGTCTGTCTGTCTGTCTGCCAGACTGTATCTCATGAACCGTGATAGCTAGACTGTTGAAATTTTCACAGATGCTGTATTTCTGTAACAAATACTAAAAACAAAATAAAATAAATATTTAAGTGTGGCTCCCATACAACAAACATGTTTTTAGAGTTCCGTAGCCAAATGGTCAAAAACGGAACCCTTATGGATTCGTCATGTCTGTTTGTCAGTCCATCCGTATGTCACAGCTACTTTTTTCCGAAACTATAAGAACTATGCTGTTGAAACTTGGTAAGTAGATGTATTCTGTGAAACGCATTAAGATTTTCACAAAAAAATTGAAAAAATACAATACATTTTACATACTCCATACTTACCATACTTAGAACTGAAACTCAATTTGTTTATTTTATAAAACCGATACGTGTATCGGGGTATCTATGGATAGGTCTTCAAAAATTATATTGAGGTTTTAGAACATTTCCAAAGTGGTAAAATGTGTCTTCCCCCCCTCCGTAACTTCTAAAATAAGAGAAAAATAAAACTAAAAAAAATATATGATGTACATTACATTACAGACCTTTGGCAGTCTAGATATCATGAAAAAACGACTAAATGTATCTGTTCAAAATAAAATTATTTGCATTGTTTAACTACTAATCTATCCCTGTATGGAGGCCGTTTTGCAATTTTCCGTCTTCTTATGGTATTTATTCGCGCCCAAAAATTCATTAAAATTAGTGTCGAAATGTGGAACTGTCGACGCTCATAACTTTTAAACATTTTCTTTTTTTACTTTTTTGCTTCCATACAGGGCTAGATAATGATGAGACAAATTGATATCACTTTTTATTTTGAACATACATCGTCAAACAGTGGCATAATCCCTAGACTACGTTTGTATGGAAGAATTTTCGACTAGTGTAACCTTAACACACTTTTGCCCGAAACAATACAACTGCAATAACACCAGCTCAAAATTAGCGTTTTTAAGCCCTTACTCATCAGGAGCCATCAAAAACAAAATTCATTCAAAGTGAACGCGACAAATGTTATTACACTTGCAGCCTGTCATCATATTAATTTGTATGTTAAACATGGATGTTAGGGCGCCATACGGCGAACTCGTTTGGCGTCTGATGCGATGTAATGGCCTGAAAATGAGACTGCCATCGTCGAATTATGTTTTTCGAGTGTGTGTGTTGTCTGGGTATGTTATGACTGTGTGTAGGGTATTATTGGGTTGCCGCGATCAAATTAAGTCTAGCTGTAATAGTGTCTGTTGTGATTTATTACGTTTATCTATTTAGGTGCGCTAAGAGGAGCTCGTGGCTAAATAATAACAGCCGCACGGGTCGATTATCAAGGTTAAGCAACGCTTGACGAGGTCGGTCCGTGGATGGGTGACCATTTCAACATACCGAGTTTCCTCCGTGCCTCGGAAAGCACGTTATGCCGTTGGTCCCGGCTGTTATTTGAAGATCTTTGACAGTCGTTACGGGTAGTCAGAAGCTTGAGATCTGACACCAGTCTTGCCAAGGGGTACCGTGTTTACCCAGTTACTGGGTTGTGGAGGTCAGATAGGCAGTCGCTCCATGTTAAACACTGGTACTTAGCTGAATCCGGTAAGACTGGAAGCCGACCCCAATATAGTTGGGAAAAGGCTAGGCATAGGAGGATCTATTTAGGTACGCAAAATATTACGAAATTTGATATTGGTAAGTACAACTTCATTGTTTGTTCTACTATTTTAGTACACTAACTTCTGCTCTCGACTTTGCACGCATGGAAGTTAACCATACTAATCTTACGTAATAATGGTACTCGGTAATTTATAGTAGGCACAGCTATACAGCCTTGTTTTTAGGGTTCCGTACCCAAAGGATAAAAACGGGACCCTATTACTAAGACTCCGCGATCCATCTGTCTGTCTGTCCGTCTGTCACCAGGCTGTATCTCATGAACCGTGATAGCTAGGCAGTTGAAATTTTCACAGATGATGTATTTCTATTGCGAAACAACAAATAAATAAATATTGATTATATATAATAAAAACAGAATAAAATGAATATTTAAGTGGGGCTCCCATACAACAAACGTGATTTTTTGCCGTTTTTTGCGATAATGGTACGGAACCCTTCGAGAGCCAGTCTGACTCGCACTTGGCCGGTTTTTTTTGTCTTGTCTTGGCCTTTTTGGTCTCGCACGGGGTAATTTATTTTTATTTTTTATTATTGTTTGTGTTTTGCTGTCTCCTGTGCGGCTCACACGTATTTTTATGCCGTAGGTACATTGACTGAATAGGAAGCATATAAACTGTATACAGTATACATTAGGATAGGATAGATTGACCCCTTTTCCGCACTTAGACCCCCATTTGGTCCGTTGTGCGTGCAGGCCTCCTCCCTGTGAATGGGCTGTAATCCACCACGCGGGCCCAGTGCGATTTGGTGGATATCACATGTCTTCGAATTTTTGGTTATAAGACATGCTGGTTTCAGTGGTGATGAAATAATTTACACAAAGTAAAGTGCCTGCCTGGGTTTGAGAACCCATGACCTACAACTTGTAAGTCGCGGCCGTTACCACTGGGTCACCACTGCTCTCTACAGCATACATTAATATTGGGGTGTCTTTACGTAGGAACGAATTAAATAAAACGGTTTCACATCTCTTTGCTTCCAACAGATACAAAAACCAATTCAGTTAAAAACCCACAACACGTAGTAAACTGACAAAACAACATCGTAAAATTACCTCAACCCATCCCCAAAGTTGGAATATCCTTCCCTGAAGCTTATCCAGCAGCTGATTAACCGACAACCGATGGATAGTTCGGGGCAGTTGAAAATGAGCATCTACTTAAAAGTTTAGGAGCCCCGGAATTGTGCTCGATGCCGACATGGATCCAAGTTTAAAACTGACAGAACTTTGGACAAGCTCGATATGTTTTAGAAATATTAGCAGATTAATTCTTAATTATTTATTGACGTAAGCAACGGATTTTGTAAACTGTGGTAACCTTCATTGAAACCGAAAAAGGTTTTTTTTAAATAATAACTTTTTGCTTCGGTGCTTTGGTTTGCTTATAGATTTTCTCCACATGACCAACACTTTTAATGTAAGTTTGGGTTTTTTCCAAACGCCTTGACACTTTTTATCCAGTAGGTAGATAAGACATCAGCATTTAGCACCGTTATTTTAACAAACCCCTCAACCCGATTTGCAACAAAGGACATGAAGTGACAAACAGTGCTGTGCCAATTAAACTAATTGCACATCCACCAATCGATAAGGATCTTCGGTGCTCCGCTTTCCACTAATTGAGGCATGTCCGGTCATTTTGTTCGCCAGCTAAACTTCCCGGGGTCGGCTTGTTAAGGGCCAACAAATTCGGAAATCGCGTCCAAATGTTAACGAGTACCAATTTGTGGGTGGTATCGACCTCTCCGCTCTCTTGGGATTTGAGAACATAGTATTTTATTAGCAGGCTGATTAGTTGTTTGTCTTGTTTCAGTCTGTTTGGAGAACCTGTCTATTATTCGAGTAGTCTCTTAGTTATGACGGTTTATTTTTGGGGGCTTTGCGATTATGTCAGATTTTGTTTATTTGAGTGATTATGGTGCCCCCAATCATTTTTACAAGCTTTTTATTTACTTGCAATCTACGTATGTATGACTAACATTAACATTAGAAACGGGATATTTACCATGTTTACTGTTTGTTGTGAGTTTCCGATATGTCGGTGCTGTTGCAAGCACCATGATCACGGATAAACTGAAGTTATTACGGGTGGGTGTTTATGAGGAGACAAATCGGTCTACCCTCTTTCTTGTTAGTTTTTTGCACTCAGTACCGCTACCACTGTCACTCACAACTCGATTCAAAACTCACTGTGTCCGCGCGCGCTCGCTTTTTTCGGCACATTGCAAATATGACAAATATCTCGTTAAATGAAAAAATCCCGTAAATATCCCGTTTCTAATGTTAATGTTAGTGTTAGTGACCATGACAGTTTAAAAACTTATATGTATGTATGTTCGGGTCAAATCTTGCAACAGAATTTTAAAGCAGTTTTCCTCAACCGATTAAGATTAAATTTTGCATACACGTTTGGTTTGGATAACAATGCACTAAAAGCTAAATAGATTGTTAAAAAAATTTAAGTGCTCTTTATTTGCTTTGGAAAGTACGCGTTTTTTTTCCCCTTGAAAAAATTACCCCTAAGACGACCCATAGACCTAACGTTATACTGATATATATAATATGTTATCTTTCATTAATTTAAAGCCTTACCAAGTGTTGGCAATAAGGCTAAAATGACTACCCAACACCCTAAACTTTATTATTCACCTAACGTCACTTAGCCGAGTTTGCGTCCCTTGCCAGAGGACCTGACAGCCATTACGTACATATATCTACATAAACACGACACAGACGGTAATCTTCTTGACCAAAACACCAGGGGCGCATAACAGCCACGTTGGTTTAATTTTCCAGTAATCAAATGCGAGTTGATGCGATTTTGAGGTTATGTCTCGCCCGCGGCCATGACGCTCCGTTCGGCGCCATATTGAATTACCGCGTAAACGTCATCATGACGCGCGCTGGAGCGAACTTTGTGAAATTGCAGGTAAAATATTGTTGGCAAGAGAGATGCTGGGGAGAAATGTTTTGGGTAGAACTACCGGATTAGACAGATCATCTCTGCGGGGAATGGTTGTAATTAATCCCGTGTGGAGTTGGGTGAAAATAATGTCTACTTAAGTTAGCAACAAGTTTTTGTTCCTGCTCATGACAACATCAACAATTTTGTTTTATTTTAGTCAAGAGCATATTAACTTAATGGTCTACAGAAAGACCACAGGGTTACTCATAACCGGCGTTCGTGTTTGAATAGATGTTTTAACGTAAACGAATCGAAAGGAGAATGTAAAGATCGTAACGCCCACGGAAAAAAAAGTTAATACAAAAAATCAAAAAACCCGGCTGCTTAAAAAGCAAACTAAAAAACGTAAACAAGAAGAAAGTCATGCTGTGCAGTCGGTGGATATATACTCGCGAGCTGGCTGAACAAAACCAGATTTTCATTTTTTTTACTTTTTTTTCGAATTATGTACTCTTAAACATATAAGTGTTACATACTTTGATGATACCACCACGATGGGTATAGAAGAATAAAAATAGGGCCCCCACAATATGGTGCCCAATATCCGCCATTTTTACAATTTTAATGTAGCCAGTGACACTCGAAGGTCACACAAATCGATTTACGTAAGAATCATCAAAATCGGCCAACGCGTTTGGTCTTTAGAACGCCACATAAGAACAAACATACATACATAGGAACCTACATACATAGACTGATAAACACTTTACCCTTCTTCGGCAGTCTGGTAAAAAGGCGTGAGTCTATGTTTCTACCAAAAAAACTCCGAAAAAAAATTATTCAGCCCATAAAATAATTGTACAGCACATTTTGAGGTTCCTCAAAAAAAGAATAGTATTTATTTGTGACCCGCAGAGGAGTCATGAGAAATAAGAAAAACTGAAAAAAATAACCCTGTGTGAGACCAAAAAGCCTCCTGTCTTAGCAAAGGGCGCACGGTTGGCGCAGTGGTTGAGCGATTGACTGCTGCGCTGCGTGTCGCGGGTTCGATTCCCGCACGGAACAAATATTTGTATGATCTACAAATAGTTGTTCCGGCTCTGGGTGTTTGTGTATGTGAGATTATATGTTTGTAAACGCACCCACGATAAAGGAGAAATTCCTAGTGTGGGGCAACGTTTTTATTAAGCAAAAAAAAAAAAAAAAAAAGATCTATTGGCCCCATTTCTCCGTGAATGTCGTGTTCGTATTAAGTGCAGCAACCCCACGTAAACTATCAACATTCGCCTGAGATTGCCAAAACCGTCTGCCAAGAGCAGTAATTATGGACATATCTACGAATTTTGGAACACTTCGGTAGCTTCATATTTGGCAGGGGATTTTATTTGTAGTATATAAAACAATAAAAGCCACATTCTACACGCAAGAAAAAACAATATTCATGATTGTTCTCAAAAGGATGAAGGAAACATGCATCGTAGGAAAGCCGTCGTATCCCAAAACCAAAAAATTCGAAGACACGTCTTGGCATTCACCAGCCCGCAGTGACCCTGACAGGAGGCTTGTGTCCCAGCAGTAGGAATGTTATAGGCTGATTATACTTATTCCATTGACCATACAGCCTCACACACACCACACACACAGCTTATACACTGATTATTCTTATAGACTTCTAAAAGGAGGAGGTTCTCAATTCTACTGTATTTTTTTTTAATTTGTGTTACTACAAAACTTTTTACTTGGTGAAACTTCAGGTTCTGTGGGTAAGTCATCCTCAGGTAGAGATAGGATTGCTGTTTTTTTTTTTTTTGAACTCTGGTCTTCTCATGTGGTTCCATTTAAATTTGATTCAAAATTCAAAAGTCATTTATTCAAACTAGGCTGAGAATCAGCACTTTCCGAACGTCAAAATTACATAAGACCGTCCCCCAAAAACGCCCGCCTTTCACCACTTCCTAGTGCTTTTGCTGGGAAGAAGAAGTGGCGCAACAAACTCCCCAGCAGCACAGCTGTCTGTTCAGTTAGAAAAAAAAACAAAAACTTGATTCTATACAAATAATTTACATTACTCAACACAAAAGAAATAAAATAAAATATATTTGCCATAATGACAGCTAGCACACGCCAATATACCAACAAAAACATCGAAATCTAAACTCAAGCGAAAATAAAAACTAAAAATAAAAACGTAAACGGAACTTAGTACCCGAATTATAAAGCCTCCAGGCATAAAGGGTGTGCCCGCCTACATATAGCTAATACAGCTGTAACTCGAAGTCACATAGATCTGACGAGTACCTAGTTTTTGAGTTATCCTTAATAATGCATTTTTTCATGATAATAAATAGGATAATAAAAAGGTATTTAATTTTTCTCGTTTTAGTTTTGGTAACTAAAACGAGAAAAATTAAATACCTTTTTAGTTAACAATAATAATAAAGTGACTTCCAAAACAAAATACTACAAAGCGAAAAATAACTTGCTTTTCGACAGTCGGTGACAAAAACGAAAAAAAAAATAGGTACCAAAGGTTTTTTGGTAAATAAAAAGTTTTTTTTTTATTCTCGTTTAGTTTTGGTACCTTTTTTTAAGTAAAATGTTTTTTAGGGTTCCGTACCTCAAAAGGTAAAAAAAAGGAATCCTTACAAGATCACTTTCTTGTCCGTCTGTCCGTGTGTCACCACCAATTTTCTCAGGGTGGACCTAGCAAGATGAAATTTATACCGGATACTGAGGTCTATAGTCCCATTAGGTGTATAAAATCAATGTCCTGATCAACACGATAAAAAAATGTAAGCAAATTTAGATTTTCGCGAAAACTTGTAAGTACCAAAATTTACCTTAATTTTCGACATTTTTTAATTTTCGGCATTTTCTCTTTACTTATGCTGTAAGACCTTGATTTTAACCCAAATTGACAAATCTAGGTCAAGCGGAAACTAAGTACCTACCTTATAGGTTTTGGGTCGAAAACCTTTATGGTAGTTCCCGTTGACATAGATTCACGAAATTAAACACAAATAAATAAATAAATCCAAAAAAAGTTGAAAATTAACCAATAAAAATGGTACCAATTTTATTTTGGCGGTTTAATGGGTAGCCTCGGTACACGATTTCGACTCGCACTTGACCGGTTTAGTTTTTCCTTTCATCTGGTTTTCTGGTAGAGATCGCAGACAGCGATAAGACCGCCATTTTACGCATACAAATCGATTGTTACAATCCTTGTATGTTAACATTAAAGGATATTTTATGTAGGCATCTTTGACAAAACCTTATTAAAATCAATTGATATTTATCTACAAAATCAATCAATCTGCCTAGCCTTTCCCCAACTATATTGGGGTCGGCTTCCATTCTAACTGGATTCAGGTGAGTACCAGTGTTTTACATGGAGCGACTGCCTATCTGACCTCCACAACCCAGTAACTGGGTAACACGATACCTCTTGGTAAGACTGGTGTCAGATCTCAAGCTTTTGACTACCCGTAACGACTGTCAAAGATCTTCAAATGACAGCCGGGACCAACGGCTTAACGTGCTTTCCGAGGCACGGAGGAAACTTGGTATGTTGAAATGGTCACCCATCCACGGACCGACCTCGTCAAGCGTTGCTTAACCTTGATGATCGACCCGTGCGACTGTTATTATTTAGCCACGAGCTCCTAAAACCTTATTAAAATCAATTGATATTAATCTAAAAATATTGTAGCAAATCAACAGCATTTTCATAAGGCAGTGTAGTTATCAGAAACGTCAGTGGCACCTGGCTATGTTAATAAAGAGGACAGTTTTGAATATCCGCCCGGCATCTGCCTACGACACGGCGACGATCGGGGCAATATTTTCATACAGATATCTACCTGGCTTTATTAATTTTGCTGAACTACATTGTAATGGCTCAGAATTTATGTGAAGGTATATTATGGCAATTATCTGGGCTTTAAAAAACGCTTTGAGGTTGTAATAGATACTTGATTGGTTGCATAAACAATATAAATTAGGTTCCTACAGTGCGCGCAAGATAAGTCTGCGCGCGGCCAAAATCGGAACTAATCGTTTGTCATTTATGTCAGGTGTCAAGAGAGTGTGTTGTATTCCGTGTTTTATTCGTTTCCGAAGTAAATAATAGCCATCATTATGTTGAAAGTAATTTAAAGTGCTGGCAGGGATGTTTTCTTGAAGTGAACAAGACAATAACGGGTCTACGGTACCGTTTTACAAAGATAACATGGGGTAGGGATACCATTATACTAAAATTTCCCTAATTTTTTCGTACTACCGGTGCCTGACACTATTGGTTTTTGGGTGGTACCTATATATACCGGCGGGACAGGACCGGCATCATGTAATATAATGCATCATTTTTATTTTTTTTTAGGCGTTTCTGAACGCACCGTCACCCAAATAACTCAAGAGGGTTATGTGGCAGCAGCTTCTTCAAAAATTGTTGAAGAAGAAATTAAAAAAATATTGCGACGATTTAACAGTAGGTACTACTAAGTATTCAATAAAAGATTAACAATAATTTCATGAAGCTTTTTTCATCATATAAAGTATATAAGCATAATAGAAAAAGATAGTAATTAATTATGCTTAACTAAAATTATTTGAAGTTTCGAGTAATGAAAAATGATTATTGATCTGATCTTTTTCCTTCATTTAGAAGGAAAAAGATCAGTTAAGCTAATTAAACACGCCACCCGTCGCGCGCAGACTTATCTTGCGCGCACTCTCACATAAATTTGCTTCTGTCAGCGGCTTCGCCCGCGTGAATGTCAAAAATTATCTCGAGGGAACAAAAAAAATGCACAGGAGACACGTGTTACGTGCCCTGCCTACACCAAATCGGCTGAATAGCGACATGATAGCTAATTACGTACAACAGATGTTTCCATATAAAATTGCAACACCGGGGCTCTGCTGACTCGACGCCTCGTGTCGCCGCCGATCACCTACTTCCAATCAGCTGATGTCGCACATGCGTTTCGCAATCATTCTAAAAATGTATTTTTATAATAATTAATTTAGGCACTTTGAGACTAGCATCGTCCAAGTCTAGATTTAAGATTTAATTGTAACTTTCAAGTAATTAAACTTTTATTTAAATTAACTTCGGTTTTTTTTAAGTCCTCCGGCTGTCACCTTCATAATTGGCGCAGTCGGTAGGATATTCGAGGCAGTGCGCGGCGCGGTATAGATTTCCAAAATTGATAATCTGCTGGCCCCGATAGTCGCTGTCGGTATTTCCAAGTACCTCGTCGAATATCCGAACATAAGAAGTCGCAGCTGAGGACGTATCCAGGCATCGATACAACGAGAAAACCATTTATATGTAAGTCCTTGAAAACTTCTTATAGTGCTGCTTCCTTGTCCTTCCTTTTACCCAAGGGAAACTAGGAAAAAATCTGTCTCCTCCAGACAGATAAGTAGGAGTAAGGAAGTAGATTCAAATAGGTTTATAGATTCTGATAACTTAAGTTTAGGGTTATTATTTGATAGTAACAATATGGCACTGGACCCCGATACTATCTACAACGCTTTGCGCGCAGATCCAAATTTCGATAGCAATCCGAATGTTCTAACACGTTTTATTAAAATATGTGATCAGCTCGTAGTAAAATATGTTGGAAATGGCCCGAGTCATGAGTTAACTAACTTATGTCTCTTAAACGGCATCCTGAATAAGATCAGCGGACCAGCAGCTTCAACTATTAATTCCAATGGCATACCAGAAAATTGGCAAGGGATCCGTGACGCATTAATTAATAATTTTTCCAACCAAAGAATGAGACCGTCCTTTATAATGACATGTCTTTACTGACGCAAGGAAGTAGCACTATTATTAGGAGTATTTTGACAAATGCCAGACCCTTTTTAGCACCATAATGACTTATGTCACATTACACGAAAATGTAGCAACTACTATTGAAGCAAAACGCGATCTTTATAAAAAACTAACTCTACAATCCTATGTTAGAGGTCTTAAGGAACCTTTAGGGTCCCGTATCAGATGTATGAGACCCGAAACTATTGAAATGGCTCTGCAATTTGTACAACAGGAATTAAATGTCATGTATCTACAGCAACGTAATGAGAGTATCCCTGAGCGTCGTAACCCGACTTCACAGCAAACGCATTTAACCCAAAGAATGCCACCCGCGGTCCCTATGACCACACCAAAAGTTTTTAGCTACCCTAGCCCAGGCCCCAGCTGGCATAAGCCTATGCCTGTGCCTCCGCAGCAGCAGCAGTGGAGGCCAACCTTCCAGCATAATCAGGTACCTCAACGGTCCCCTAATATGCTTAGCCGTACTCAGCAGATGTTTCGTGCGCCCCCGCCGAACTACAACCCTCAAAGTGACGCATTTAAATTTCCAAATAGGAACCCCCAAACGCAGTACACCGGTCCGAAACCAATGAGCGGTGTTAGTCATTTTGTACCGAGACCACTAGGGTTGCCAGTACACGATTGGCGTAGGTTAGGGAACCCACCACCTAGTAACTACTTTAAAGCGCGCGAAATGAATTTTAACGAAATTACTGATTACTATGACACTTACAATTACCCCGACTATTACTACGAACAACCTGACTATTACTATCACTGTGACCCTTGTGACTTTTATGACTACCAGCAGACCGATCCCGAAAATCAATCAAATGTACCGGATCAATTGAATTACGTAAAATGCTTAGAGGCAGAGCCGTTTGCTACTTCTAAAGCAGATCAGGATTTTCGCAAGGAACAGGATCGAAAAGGATTAAAATAGAATTAAATCTCCAATTTAAAAGGGAATTACGTTACATACAGATATCAGACCCACCACTTAGATTATTAGTAGATACCGGAGCTAATCAGTTTTTTATTAGTCCCGAGGCAGTCGAACAATTATTTTTCACATATCCCTTTAAACTTTGATCCCTTCGAAGTAATAAACGCTCGTGTAACTAGTACGCACGAACATTCTATTACGATTCCGAACTTTGCTGAATTTAATAATCCCACGAATGTAATTTTTTTTATCTATAGGTTTCATAATTACTTTGACGGTCTATTAGGTTTAGATTTACTTGACGGAGCACAGATTGATCTAAAAAATAACTATTTAATTACAGACTTTACAACCATCCCTATACGATTTTATCAATTTAAAAGATCAAATTATCAAGAAACCATTCCCGCTAACTCATCAAAACTAGTGAATATTCCTATTTATAGTCCCGACGGTGACGTTTCGATAGCTCAGCAAATTCATTGTAATTGCATTATTCACGAGTGCATTACTCGCGTTACTAATTGTACTGGAATTGTAGAAATTGAAAACCCGACAGAATATGATTTAACTATTACATTGGACCGGCCTTTACAAGCCGAGATATTCAATACTGAGTGCATTAGCACCGAACAAGACCCTATCCGCGTTAGAGAGGTTTTAAGTCGATTGCGTACAGATCATTTAAATATTGAGGAAAAAACTAACTTAGAGACATTATGTGCCCGTTTTGCTGACGTATTTTATGTTGAGGGAGATCCCTTAACCTTTACGAATAAAATTAAACATCGTATTAGAACGACCGACGAACTGCCCGTATATACTAAAAGCTGACCCTTTTGTGCACCGACAAGAAGTTAGAGACCAGATAGCTAAGATGCTGGACCAAGGTATTATACGACCTTCTGAATCAGCCTGGAGCTCGCCTATTTGGGTAGTTCCTAAGAAAGCAGATGCATCAGGCAAACAAAAGTGGCGCATAGTAGTAGACTTTCGCAAACTGAATGACAAGACTATAGACGACAAATACCCGATTCCAAACATCAAAGACATACTTGAAAAGCTTGGTAAAAGCCAGTATTTTAGCACGTTAGACCTTGCATCAGGATTTTACCAATGCCAAATGGATCCAGACGATATTCCGAAGACAGCTTTTTCAATGTAGAACATGGGCACTTTGAATTCTTGCGTATGCCCATGGGATTGAAAAATTCTCCATCTACTTTTTAAAGAGTAATGGACAATGTGCTCAGAGGCTTACAAAATGAGATCTGTCTGGTATACCTTGATGACGTAATCATATTTAGTACATCGTTGCAAGAGCACATGATTAATCTAGAGAAAGTATTTAAAAGATTGCAGGAATCTAACTTCAAAATCCAGATGGACAAGTCCGAGTTTTTAAAATTAGAAACCGCGTTTTTAGGACATATAATCAGTGGCGAAGGTGTTAAGCCTAACCCTGATAAAATAGCAGCGATAAAAAAATACCCTTTACCTAAAACACCTAAGAAAATAAACCTAGGACTATTAGGTTATTACAGGAAATTTATCCCAGACTTTGCTCGCATCACCAAGCCTATGACAAAATGCCTTAAAAAGACTAATAAAATAACTTTCGACTCTGAATACATTGACTGTTTTAACAAATGTAAGAGCTTACTGACAAATGACCCCATCTTACAGTACCCCGACTTCACTAGGGAGTTTATATTAACAACAGACGCTTCAAATGTAGCTATAGGCGCCGTACTCTCGCAAGGTACCATCGGGTCAGATAAACCTATCTGTTACGCTTCGAGAACTTTGAATGATAGTGAAACCAATTACAGCACTATAGAAAAAGAGCTTTTAGCCATAGTTTGGGCTACAAAGTATTTTAGACCCTATCTATTCGGTCGTAAATTCAAAATATTCACCGACCACAAGCCGTTACAGTGGATAATGAACCTTAAGGAGCCCAACCAAAGATTGACTAGGTGGAGACTTAAATTAAGTGAATCCGATTACACTATAGTCTACAAAAAAGGAAAGTATAACACTAACGCGGACGCATTATCCCGAGTAGAAATTAATAATGAGGAGACAGAGTCAATGTTAGCCAACCCTTCAGAGCGACCACCTTCTCGAACAGGTTCTACGACAGCCACTGCCCATACTAGCACTGAAAACCCTATTTTAGAAGTTCCAATCACCGACGAACCTTTGAATAAATTTAACCGACAAATATGTATATAAGATCAGGGGTTATTTTTCTTCTTGAAGCATAACACAATGTGATTCATCTAAAACAGAGTTTTATTTATTTAATATAGATAAGTTTTACATAACAAATATCAACTATTGAACTAATTACTAACCTAAAACAGAGAATCGACAATTAAATGTTCATGCTTTACAATTCTTATTATAAAAACTTAAATCATCTTTTGCTCTTTTGAACTAAAGCAAATTCACAAACATAACTGTGTTTTAAAGATATTATTAAACATCATTTGTAATATAATATTCGATTGAGAAAATAACACGTTTTTTCCATTCTCAAATGTCAATGTCAGTCTCCACGTCAACACACAGCTCACAGCTTACATCACCCCCCATCCAAATGCTAATTTTTTCAACATAAGTTGATTAAAATTTAGCTACAAAAGCTAAAAGTCAACAAGCAAAGGAATGAGCTTTGTGACATGATATAGTCCAATAGATCTTGTACCACGACCGGTATTTATTTTAAATACTGAATCCGATATTTTCTCTTCAATTTCAAAGGGACCAATTCTAATTTCATCCATCTTTTTTTTGTTTAATTTGTTTCCATAGTCGACATATACCTTATCTCCTTTTTTAAATTCATGTTGTAATCTATTCTTGGCAATTAAAGTTTTATTATATTCGTGCGTTTTTATTGATCTTTGGAGTGCTATTTTCCTGTCTTCTTCCAAACTTCTAGTTAATAACTGTTTTTCTTTTAATTCATGTGGTAACAAGTCTGTAGACTCACCAGATAACAAATATTTAGGAGAAAATCCTGTTACAGAATGGTTTGTTTCATTGTATTTATTTCCACAGTATTATGTCTTATGGCATTCTGCTGTGGGGGTCAGCAGCTGACGTTGACTCAATTTTTATCTTGCAAAAGAGGGCAATCCGCGCGATCTATAAAATGGGTCCTCGCGAGTCCCTCAGAGAAAAATTTAAAGAGATCGATATACTGACTCTACCTTCACTTTATATTTTGGAATGTATTTTGTATGTCCGCAAAAATCGAGGGCTTTTCAAAACTAGAAGTGACTTCCATAATTTAAATACACGCAGTAAGCACGAAATTGTAATACCCAAATTCAGATTAACGAAAACTAGCAAGTCTTTTCTTATAAACAGTATACGCTTTTATAACAAATTGCCTAAGTCAGTTATAGAACTGACCGATGGAAAGTTCAAAAATTACATCAAACGTGTCCTTGTTAAAAAAGCATATTATAAAATCAAGGACTACGTTGAAGATAAAAAATTTGGCTTTGACACCCTCTGCGCATGCGGCTTCCCTGGTAACTCATAAACGGCACAAATATATGGATATCTCTAACTATTCTCAATCTCATTTTTTTTTTCTCTTTTAATTAGACTTTTTACAATATTTTTCAATCATCATTATAGCCCTTTGCTAAGAATAGTTACAGCACTGATTACAGTATTTGTGCCACATGTTAAATTTAGTGTTGTGGTTTTTTTTTTTTTTACCTTTGTATAGATTCTTTTACCTATTGTGAATGTGTGAGCATTGTAGGCTTTCTAGTTTTCTAGATGATTGTTAACATTTGTTAACTTTTTATTTCGTGCATTATTTATTTTTTTCAATTTCGTACGACTTATTGTCGGGCCTACGTTGTCCCCCCATATCCAAGTACTAATGCTGTAACATGGAAATATTGTAAACAAAACAATTTAAAAGAGTAACCATGGAGTTTCTTGCCGGTTCTTCTCCATAGGAAACGACTAACCCGAACCGTGCACCTTTTGTCGACGTTTTATAAGTGCCCATGTAGGCCTATGTAAAATAAAAATATTTGATTTTGATTTTGATGATCTATTTTTACATTCTTCTGCTATTTTTGACCAATTTGTTTTTTCTTTTGATTCATTCATTTTGCATCTTATTTTGTTCACAATAGTCTGGTTTAGCCTTTCATTTAAACCATTTGAGAACGGTGCGTCTACCGCTGTAAGTATTAATTGAATATTGCGGTTCTTAAGGTAATTTTTGAATTCAATCGAATTAAAAGCTGGATATTGATCAGAGATCTATTGTTTCTTCTTTAGGAATTTTTTCTATAAGTTTGATGAACTCTCGAGCATGTTGATTCTTAGAACATAGGATATATGCGTACCTAGTAAAGTGGTCCACTAGTAGATGTAGATATCTTTTTGTTGATCTTTGACCCCCAAATCCTCCTATCGTGTCCAGTGACATTATTTGAAAGGGTTTAGTAGCTGGGCCTAATTGCGACATAAAACCATATTTTCTATTTAACCTTGTTTTATTTTTTATGCATATCTCGCAGTTTTTGCATATATATTTAATATTTTCTGATAGATTCGGTGCAGTATAAAAGGGTTTTATTTTAGATTCTGTTTGATTTATTCCAGTATGACAATATTTTTCATGGGTCTTTTTTATTATAGTTTTACTGTAATCTTCACTTTTTCTCCTATTTTACCCTCTTTTTTTATAATAAATTCCATCTTCTAAAATAATGTTCTTTTCAAGTTCTTTTATTTGCAAATTTTGTGCTTGATCATTTTTTATGTCATGAATATCAATATTATTTACCGTTCTTAAGTTATCTTCATTATTTGCATCTATGTCCAATACTGGGTTTCTACTCAGACAATCTGCTTCTGTATTATTTTTTCCTGGGAAATATTTCATTTCACAATTATATTGTGACAGATAATGTGACATATCGCCTAATTCATCGTCTGGTCTGTTTCTTATATTCAACTTCTCTAGAGGTTTGTGATCTGTATAGACAGTAAAATAGTTTCCAATCAACCAATGTTGCCAGAACTTTATGCTCTCTTTTATGGCTAAACATTCTAAAAATATCGCTTTTTTATTTTTTTGTGATTCATTTATTTTTTTAGAAAAATATGCTACCGGTTTCTCTTCGCCATTATGCTGAATTTGTTTCAAAACTGCTCCTATTCCTATGGCACTGGCATCTGTATAAATAAATATTGGTGCTTGTGGATCATAAATGGCTAGTATTGGTTTGGTACATAGATAATCTTTAATTTTCCGGAATGCTTCCTCACACTGTTCCGTCCAATTAAATCTCTGATCTTTTCTCAGCAATTTATGTAAAGGATCAAGAACTATTGAGACACTCGGAATGTATTTTCCATAAAAATTAATTTTTCCTAAAAATTGTCGTATTTTTCTATTTTGAGGAGCAGGAAAATCTTTTATTGATTTCAAATTGTCTTTTAGAGGTGTAATAAAATTGTATTCTTTTGTAATATATGACCTAAATACTTAACAAAATCAGATGCAAACTTACATTTTGTTATTTTTAGTCTGAAACCTTCTTCTCGAATAGCCTCCAGCAATTTTTTTAAGTGTGTGATATGTTCATCAAACGTCTTAGAGAAAATCAGTATATCATCAATAAAATTCACTGCAAATCCTGTCAGACCATTTTTTCTTATGATATTTCCCAAAATCCGTTGAAATATGGCTGGTGATGTCTTAAGGCCGAAGGGTAAGCAAGTCCATTGGTAATGGCCTTCTTGAGTTACAAAACCAGTTTTGTATCGGTCTGTAATTTTTAATGGGATGGACCAAAAAGCTGAATTTATATCCAGGGTTGTAAAATAATTACAATTTATTGTTTTTGTTATTAAGTCTTCTATGAGAGGAAATGGTTGTGATTGTGGTATAATTATTTTGTTTAAATCTCTAAAGTCTATGCATAATCTACTTTTTTTTCCTTCGTCCCTTTTAAAAGCTAAGGTGACAGGTGCCGCAAACGGGCTGTAGGATTCCTCGATCAATTCATGTTTTAAAAGTTGTGAGATTTGATTTTCTATTTCTATCTTGTCTTGGACTGAACATCTATATGGTCTTTTATAACAATATTTTTCAACTTGCAAATCTATACAGGCTTCATACTTCTTCACTTTTCCAGTGTCATATTTATTTTTTGCAAAAATTTCCGTGTAATTGTCCAATAATATGTTTATCTGTTTTCTTTGATCAGTATTTAAGTATTCTGTATCTATATTAAATTTGTTTGTATCTATACCTTCATTAAAGTTTACTGCATATTCTTTTTCTTCTGTATTTATTTCCGTATTTTCAATATGTTTTCCTTCAAACATATTTTTACTACTTATTTTGAAATCGTCTGTTTTTTGCATTTGGATATTAAAATTCTCATCATGAGTCAACCCAAATTTATGTATTGAATCTAATCCTAGTATTAGATCATACTCAAAATTTTTATTTTCAAAGATAAATGCATTTATTTTAATCTTTTTACGCAATAACTCCGCATCCAGTGTAATTAACCCTTTTGTTTTACCCCCTCCACTTATTGTTTTTATTGTGTTATAACAATAATTTGGCTTCATATTCGTCACCTGAACTAATTTTGAATTTATTAATGTTATTCGTGAACCAGGGTCATACAGCCCCTTGGCTTCCAATGTATTATTTAACATCACCGTAATCTCAATTAGTGAGGGGAATTTTAGTTTTTTGGATCTTCGTTACTCAGTTCAACTTTTAATATTGAATTAGAATTAAGGTTTTTGTCATCGGTTGTTTTTTTTTCATAGTTATACCAGCAAACATTCTCTGGATGAAATCTATTTAATTTTCCTCTATTCTCACAAATCCTGCACGATTTTTTTTCGGTTTGTTTTATTTCTTGTTTATTGTATTTATTTCCTGTGCTTAAGTTTTTCTTTATTTCGTTTTTCCTTGTTAAACTTTCTAGTCCTCGTATGCAGTTAAATAAGTCATTTACTTCTTTAAGGCTTTCTCTGTCTATTCTATCCATTATGAAGTTTGGTAGACCGGTAGCAATCAAATAAATCAGGGTTTGTGTATCTATTGACTTGTTTATTTCTAGTAACAGTCTTTCTTTTTTAAGAGCATATTCTAACATTGATCCTTGTATATATTTATAATTCATAGCGTACCTGATTGGTGACCAGCCTTTATCAGCAAATGTTTCAGTTAAACTTTTCTTCCATACAGACCAATCTGAATCTATAGTATGTTTGATAATCATTGAGGTGTACCAATCTATACAAGTATCTTCCAATAGTAATCTTAGAATTTCTACTTTTTGTAAATCTGTATCTATTTGTAAACGTGCACATTCACTTTCAAAAGTATACAACCATTGTTTAACATTTGTTGTATTTCTTGAAAACTTCTCTACTGAAAGTTCTGCGACTAGTCTCGTCTTATTTTCTGTTTTTTTAACAATGTTGGTTCTGTTGATGACGAATCAAGACTTTGTTCTAATTTTTCAAGTAAAAACCCATCAAATTGTAAGTTGTCATCATCTAAATATGTTGATTTCATTTCCTTGGTTAATGTTATCCAAACCTGTCTCTTATCATGCCTTTTCTGGAGAGATTTTTTTATTTTGTCCAATATATCATGCTTTATTATTTCTTTGTGTAAATGCACTGATTGGTACTCTCTAGGCACAACAAATGTTTGGTTTTGTGTATCCGTAATGGAGGTTATGGCATAAATATTTGTCTTATTATCATCCGGTTTGGCTTTTATAATAAATTCAAATCTCAATTTCTCCATTTTTTTTCACATGCACTATGTATTGTCGATTTATAAGATCAGGGGTTATTTTTCTTCTTGAAGCATAACACAATGTCATTCATCTAAAACAGAGTTTTATTTATTTAATATAGATAAGTTTTACATAACAAATATCAACTATTGAACTAATTACTAACCTAAAACAGAGAATCGACAATTAAATGTTCATGCTTTACAATTCTTATTATAAAAACTTAAATCATCTTTTGCACTTTTGAACTAAAGCAAATTCACAAACATAACTGTGTTTTAAAGATATTATTAAACATCATTTGTAATATAATATTCGATTGAGAAAATAACACGTTTTTTCCATTCTCAAATGTCAATGTCAGTCTCCACGTCAACACACAGCTCACAGCTTACATGTATAACTATAGTCAGTACCGCCCCTTACATTAAACGAACGTCAACCACTAAACCTTTCGACACACATACTCGCACACATATTCAGGTCTCAGAGTCTAACCTAGAACAAGACGTAAACACCATTAAAGAATATGTCAAACCCAAGGTTAAAACTGCTCTAAAGATAATTCCACCCTTAGGCATGTATTCAATCATCCCCATTATCCAAAATAACTTTAAAAGCTCAGCTATGAACCTAGTCCTAACAAAAACTGAACTAGATGATGTCAAAGAATATTTAAGGCAGCAACAGATCATAAAAAACTATCACGAAGGCAAAACCAACCACAGAGGGATAAACGAATGTTATCTTGCACTTTCCCGGAAATATTACTGGCCTAAGATGAAGGACGAGATAGCCAAATATATTAATGAGTGTACAATTTGCGGACAAACCAAATATGATAGGAACCCAATTAGACCTAACTAAATCTAGTACCCCCAGCTACCAAACCTTTTGAATTAGTACATATGGACCTCTTTACAGTCCAAAATGAAAAATATCTTACAATAGTAGGCGTTTTCTCAAAATACGGACAGGCATACTATTTAAGAGATGGCACGGCAATAAGCGTACTTCAGGCCGTTTTAAACTATTGTACACATCACGGTCTTCCACTCACTATCGTGACTGATAATGGTACTGAATTTACAAAACAATTATTTTCTGAGTTTACTAGATTACATAACATTAACCACCATAGAACACTAGCTCACTCTCCTAATGATAACGGAATTGTAGAACGATTTCACTCTACATTACTAGAACATCTACGTATCCTACGACTACGTCAGAAAGATGAACCTGTGGTCAACCTCATGACTTATGCTATATTAGCTTATAATAGCACAATTCACAGTTTTACAAAGTGTAGACCGTGTTGTAAAGGCTTCTTTGAAACCTCCTTGCCTTTTAGTAAAAAAGATGAAGCATGTCATTAATTGTCACGTCATGTCAAATTGTTTTTCTCTTGCGAATACAAGTCCTAAAATGTTCTACAGTGAATTCTTATTTATCGTATCGCGTTATATCAATTGGCGACGAGGATGAACCAAGAGCAATTTAACAATTTTTTACGCGTGCAACAAGAACAACAACAACAAATCACGCAAATACTGCAGTTACTTGTAACAAAACTACATGATGGAACACCATCAGCAACAAGGGATGGAACACCGTCCCAATCGGAAACATCAAACAAAATATCGATACTCAAAAACTTTGACGTAGGAAAATTCGACCCAGACAGTTGTCGAATCGAAGATTTCATCGATTATTTCGACGCCAAATGCCAAATACTGTCAATAGACATCAACATAAAAAAGGACCTACTGCTTAGTTGCCTTACTCCAGAAATATATCGAGACGTCAAAGTAGCACTTATACCAAACTTTGATGCTAGCACCTTTACTGATATTAAAAGAAAACTATTGGACATATATCGAATTAAAAAAACAAGATACCGAGCATTAACTGAATTTTGGAGTTGTATTAGAGAGAACACGGAGTCAATGGAACGCTACGCTAACAGGCTTAAACAGTTAAGCAGGGACTGTGGATATGATGACCAACTCCTGGAACGCCAACTACGAGACCGATTTGCAACTGGCCTGAACCACACTGAATTAGAAACGGATTTAAAACAGAAATGGCCCGACCTTCAAGAAACATATGATGGTATAACAAAAGAGGTCAGTTTCATACAAATTTTCTCGGTAGCTCAATCACGAGAGCAAGCTGAATACGATACACCCGGAACAAGTATACAGCGAATCAGGAAACATGTAAGTCGAGACACAAAACACCGACAAAGCAACTCTCCTCGTAAAATACATTCGGATCAATGCCTACGTTGTGGCAAACACGATAAACACAACTTTGAAATGTGCGTGGCAAAAAACCATACATGTGACGCGTGTGGCATTGAGGGACATTTTGAATCATGCTGCATTAAGAGCGGGAGAGCTTTCATCACAGGACCGAAGAAGAATACCAACGACAGGAGAAGCAAAGTCAAACTACAGAAAATAAGGAACAACCAAATGGCATCACAGTCATCACTCTCAACTAGCGATGACACCGACGACGACGTTATATGTGCTGTTAAAGGCAGCAAAGATTGTAAGAAAATAGATGTATACATCAACGGACGTAGATGTACCATGGATTGGGACCCAGGCTCAACTTATTCCATTATTAGCACAACATTGTGGAAAAAGATTGGAACACCGACCCTAACAGAAGCTCCAAAACTGACAGCCTACGGTAATAATAAACTTAAACCTAAAGGCATTACAGACGTGACGGTGGAAGTTGGAGACAGAAAAATCGTACTTCCCGTTGTGGTGATGAGAGATGCCGATCCGATGCTTTTTGGATTACGTTGGAGTGAGATGTTTGACATGACCTTTCCAAAACCAGTCTACTCAATCAGAACAGGACCAACTACAATGAAACAGGTTTTAGACTCACATACTTCTCTTTTCGACGGCAAACTGGGGAAAGTAAAGGACTATCTAGTGAACATACACATTAAAGCGGGGGCAGCTAGACCCATCAAATTCAACATGAGGAAAAACATTGAACAAGAATTAGAACGCCTAATCTCAGAAGGCATAATTCACTCAATTGACCCTAACATAACGCCTATCGAATGGGCTACACCTACAGTGAATATAGTCAAACCAACCGGACAAATACGGATATGTGGTGACTATCGTAGTACCATAAACTCGGTACTCATTAAACATTTACACCCAGTTCCCATCTTCGACCAGTTGCGACAATATCTGTCAAACGGCAAAATGTTTTCAAAAATAGATCTCAAGGATGCATACTTACAGTTCGAAATAGCACCAGATTCAAAAAAATACTTGACGTTGGCCACACACAAAGGCTATTTTCAATATAACAGAATGCCATTTGGAATTGCAACAGCGCCCTCAATTTTCCAACATTACCTGGACAAACTTCTGGGTGACCTACCTAACGTGGCAGTATACTTCGATGACATAGCAGTAGCGGGCAAGAACCTGCAAGAGCACTTACAACTTCTTTCCACTGTGTTTGACCGATTAGAGAAAGCAGGACTCAAGGTCAACCTAAAAAAGTGTTCATTCCTTCAGAAGGAAATAGAGTACCTTGGTCATACTATTGATTCAAACGGAATACGCCCAACGAGAACTAAAATTGAAGCTATAACAAATGCCGTTCAGCCCACGTCCATGAAGGAACTACGTTCGTTTCTCGGACTAGTAAATTTCTATGAACGGTTCATTCCACACTTGCACAGCATCTGTGCAGATCTTCATACATTAACGGGCCATAAACAACCATGGCATTGGTCAGAACATGAGAACCAAATTTTCGAGAAGACTAAACAGTGTATTGCAGCATCGAAACCCCTGATAGCACTTGATGAAAGGCGTCAACTCTACTTGGCTTGCGATGCCTCTGAAAAAGGGGTCGGCGCAGTATTATTCCACAAAGACAAAAATGTTGAACAACCCATCGCATTTGCGTCCAGAAAACTGCGCTCTGCAGAAAGCAATTATTCGGTAATCGACCGGGAAGCATTAGCTATTCTATTTGGTATCACGAAATTTGACCAATACCTACGAGGAACTAAATTTAAACTAGTAACAGACCACAAACCTTTAATACATATCTTGGGGCCACAGCGGAATTTACCTAAATTAGTAAACAACCGCCTAATAAGATGGGCGTTGATAATAGGAAGTTATGATTATGAAATCTACCACCGGAAGGGGGAAAACAACATAATCGCAGACTGCTTATCGAGACTTCCTAACGCCCAAGAAAAACCGTCCCCTGCCGAATGTGCTGTCCATAAACTAGCTGCGCGTGGGCAGAACATCAAAATCACAGATCTTGCGTTGACGGAAGAGGTAATTAAAGGGGAAACATCAAAAGACCCTGTCCTCTCTCAAGTCCGACAATATTTGAAAACGGGATGGCGAAACATTAAATACGACAATCTCCTGAATCCATTCTTCCGCAAGCGAAATGAATTATCGATCGAAAATAAAATAGTTATGTGGCAGGGCAGGATAATAATACCGGCAACCTTACGTCATTCAACACTGACCTATCTTCATCGAGGTCACCCTGGCATATCAGCGATGAGGGCACTCTCACGTTTCTACGTATGGTGGCCAGCTCTAGACGAAGATATTGATGCATTCGTCAAGAGATGTCGTAAATGTCAAGAAAACAGACCGTGCAACCCAGAACTTCCAATTTATTCATGGTCTATTCCGGAAAGAGTTTGGGAAAGGTTACATATTGATTTTGCGGGGCCCTTTGAAGGAACATATTGGTTAGTGCTTTGTGATGCTCTGTCAAAATGGATCGAAGTTAAGCCTATGAAACATATCACAACAAGAAACCTATGTCATGTTCTGGATGAAGTTTTTTCCACATTTGGTCTCCCTGAAATGATTGTTTCCGACAACGGCCCACAATTCACATCCCATGAGTTCAAACAGTACTGTAGAAACCATGGAATAGCAAATGTCACGTCAGCACCATACCACCCGAGGACAAATGGCTTGGCGGAACGCCTTGTGAGGACATTTAAGAGCAGAATGCTATCCAGTGAAGGAACTGCTAAAAATCGACTTTATGAATTTCTTTTTTCTTACCGGAATACCCCTCATAGTACCACCGGGAAGTCCCCATCACAAATGATGTTTGGTCGGCAATTGAACTGTCTTCTCTCAAACATCCGGCCCAATAATAGGAGAGAGCTACAATTTAAACAAGTACAAGGCAATATTGCGTCAACTTCACCCAACTATAGTCCGGGAGAGAGAGTTTTCATCAAAACTCGCTTAGACAAGATTTGGCAGCCTGCTACTATTTCAGCACGCACTCACCGATATTCCTATGTCGTTACTACACCCAGTGGGGAGGAAAAGCGTCGGCATGCTGATCATATACGGCCACGCGTATTAGTTCTTTCACCCACACCTCAGCTGTCAGGCGATTCACAACCTAGAGACGATGATCGCGAACCAGATGATTTACCAGTTGGATCCTCATTTCAAACACCATCGATAGTTGAAACACCGATTGCTGAACTGCCAGTTGCGCCTACTTTCCAAACACCACCAACATCAGCTAATCTTGCTATAGCAGATACCAGTACCATGCCGCTGCAACCCCGTCGCAGCAAGCGTTTAGGCATGCCACCTCGCAGACTCATTGAGGAGATGTAAGTCACTTAGGATGGGAGAAATGTTGTAAAGGCTTCTTTGAAACCTCCTTGCCTTTTAGTAAAAAAGATGAAGCATGTCATTAATTGTCACGTCATGTCAAATTGTTTTTCTCTTGCGAATACAAGTCCTAAAATGTTCTACAGTGAATTCTTATTTATCGTATCGCGTTATATCAGACCGCATGACATAATCAGGGGACATTTTGATCCAAGAGACCCACTTGACATTAACATGACCGAACATCTCATGCAACAGTACATCTTAACTCACCGTGACCAAATGAAAACTGTATATGACCTCATTAATGACTTCACACTTACTGACCGAACGAACATCGCACAAAATAGGAATAAGGATAGAGAGCCCAAAATAGAATACCAACCAGAACAGCGAGTCTTCATTAGTAACCCAGTAGCTAGTCGACAAAAATTAGCACCGCGTTATACTCATGACACCGTGCTAGCCGACCTTCCGATTCACATATACACATCCAAAAAGAAAGGTCCCGTAGCAAAGTCCCGACTCAAGCGTATCCCTAACACCTCAAAATTGTTACAGGATACTACTAGCAATGATCATCCACACAACAATGGCGCTCGAGATAAAACTTGTTTGTAAAAGTTTAAACGAAGGACCCGGACTCTTACCTTTCAACCTTGGCCAAGCAAGACTCATAACACATCATCATTCCTTCCTTCAATACATAGACTTAACCGATATCGAACATAGACTCAACTCTGTAATTAATCAACTAGACTTTTTCCAGACCAAACTAGATAATCAAACCTTTGTTTTATATGAACTTCAAATTAACCATTTATCTAATAAGTTGGATAAGATTAGATCTCAATTAATGACATTAGAACCCTGTCGCAGCAAAAGAGGTCTCATAGACGGTTTAGGATCCGTTGTAAAAAGCATAACTGGTAACTTAGATCAATCGGATGCCCAAAATTACAATAATGCCATTAAACTTCTGGAAAATAATGATGACAAGATACTATCGGAGGTAAACGAGCATATAAGTCTTAATAAAGTCTGGATGACCAGATACAGTGAGATACTTTCTAAAATTGTAAGCAATCAAGAAATAATCAATAGCACCTTAACATTACTTTTAGACGAGAAAGCTTCTGCTAAAAACGACCTTATAAGATACGCAAAGTTTGCTCAGTTGTTAACCATAATTAGCGATAATACAGATGATTTATTTCTAGAGATAATTAGGATAGAAGATACCTTAGCTTTCATACGTGCATCGAGCACTCACCATAGTACTTTAAGCATAGATACTTTAGGTAACATGACTAGACGATTAATATCTATATACGGTTCAGATCAATTGCTAGAGGCAGATTTAAGAGAATACTACACAGTTATAAAACCTAGTTATTATTATACGGGCAAAAGAATAGTTATCATATTTAAAGTCCCAATAATCTCCTCTGATAATTTCGAAATATATAAATTAGCAATAGTTCCCAATAAATATATGTACACCTTTATTTCTCCTTACCCTTTCATTGCAACCAATGGGAAAGTTTTCAAGTACATAGAGGCTGAATGCCCGAAGTTCAACCGGATTCATCTCTGCGAAGAGGAAGTCAACCATCAACCGACGAGAGGACATCTAGACTGCATCCAAGGGCTCATTTTCAATCAATCTCTACAGAAGTCATGCCAGCCCACTAAACTCACGCTGACCAAAGAAGCCATGGAGCAATTGGACGACAGACGCTACACACTCACCTTCCCACAACCAACCCGAACTGAGCTACAATGCGAACGTCAAGAATTCATCTCTCTACGCGGAAGTTATCTCGCCACCATTCCGCAAAAATGCTTACTACGCACTGAGCAGTTTACTATCATCAACACGAATGACCACATCAAAGGACAACCGCTGAAAATCACCGAAATACCTATGAACCTGGTCATTGCCAATGAATCTATCCCACATCTCAAGTTAAATACACTGCACCTGAAAAGTCTACATGAAATCGAAGATAAAATTTTAATGCAGCAACCAGTACAAATCGAGCACGCAAACCTGGAACAATCGATTTACCATCCGACTATCCCACTATATGTCGTAATATTCGGTGCAACTGTATTGATCATTGCTCTCACCATACGTCGGTATAACGTTTGCACAAAGCTCAGAAAGCCACAATCACCAGATGAAAGCGCTGAAAATCCTCAATACGAAGATGCAGAATCTCCTACAATCATGCAAAATTCACCAGCAACATTCTCGCTGAAATTGCTCAAATAGTTGCTGTTCTGAGGGGGGAGGTGTTACGTGCCCGGCCTACACCAAATCGGCTGAATAGCGACATGATAGCTAATTACGTACAACAGATGTTTCCATATAAAATTGCAACACCGGGGCTCTGCTGACTCGACGCCTCGTGTCGCCGCCGATCACCTACTTCCAATCAGCTGATGTCGCACATGCGTTTCGCAATCATTCTGAAAATGTATTTTTATAATAATTAATTTAGGCACTTTGAGACTAGCATCGTCCAAGTCTAGATTTAAGATTTAATTGTAACTTTCAAGTAATTAAACTTTTATTTAAATTAACTTCGGTTTTTTTAAGTCCTCCGGCTGTCACCTTCATAATTCACGAGATAAGAAAAACACAAACAATAATAAAAAATAAAAACAAATAACCCCGTGTGAGACCAAAAAGGCTCCTATCTCAGCATGTGCAACGATATTAAATAGAAAATAGCGCTGCGCTGATATTCTGATAGGGCCCACTGTTGATGCCACAGACACATTTTTTTTTTTTTTTTTATCTAGGATCTCGCTTGACCACCATCTCACCTGATGGTAAGCGATGATGTGGCCGATGATGGAGCACGCTTGCCTAGAAGTAACCTATTCACTCTTGACTTAAAGACCCCTAGGTTGTAGCTATCGGGAAACACAGACTCCGGCAGGGAATTCCACTCCTTAGCTGTACGCATAATAAAAGTATTACACATTCACGGAAACGGATCATATTTAAGAAATAAAAATAGAACAAGATATATAATAACAAAATTGTATAAATAAACACAGTGAGTCACAGTATGTAAGTGTATAACGTATAAAATAAATATCTAAATAAATATACGACCAAAATCGACGGCTCTATGATCATTTGTCAAAACCGTAGACAAACGACAGAGCGCGTGCCAATCTATGGTCGGCGTCGCGTCGGCTGTCAAAATGAAAATTATGTGCTATTCTAAACTATAATCTATCTTTGTACCAAATTTGATCCAGATCCGTTCAGCCGTTCTGGCGTGAAGAAGTAACAAACATACAAACACACAAATACCACTCACAAACTTTCGCCTATATAATGTTACTAGCTTCTGCCAGCAGCTTCGCCCGCGTGAATGTCGAAAATTATTCCACTGGAGCATATTCCCGGGATAAAAAGTATCACATTTGCTTCTCCAGACTATAATCTATCTCTGTGCCAATTACATCCAGATCCGTGCAGCCGTTTGAGCGTGAAGAAGTAACATACATACAAACATACACCCACTCAGAAACTTTCGTCTGTATTATATTAGTGTGATAATATGACATTAACTGGGCTTTAAAAGAACGCTTTGAGGTTGTAATAAATACTTGATTGGTTGTATAAGCAACATAAATTAGATTCCTAGTTATTTATTTTACGTACAGTATCTATCTACGTGATTAACATTACATCACATCACATCATCAGCCTATTAATGTTCCCTATGCTGGGACACAGGCCTCCTCTCTGTGAGAGGGAATGGGCCGTAATCCACCACGCGGGCCCAGTGCGGGTTGGTGGATGTCACATGCCTTCGAATGTTTGGTTCTAGGACATGCCGGTTTCCTCACGATGTTTTCCTTCACCGTATTGAGAGCAGTGGTGATGAAATAATTTACACAAAGTAAAGCGCCTGCCTGGGCTCGAACCCACGACCTACAACTTGTAAGTCGCGGCCGATACCACTGGGCCACCACTGCTCTCAAACGTGATTAACATAGACAGACATAAATAAACTATTTAAATTTCTATTGATAGATAAATCATTTATTTGGCACAAAATAAAAGAAAAAACCAGCCCAGTGCGAGTCGGACTCACGCACGAAGGGTTCCGTACCATTATTGAAAAAACGGCAAAAAATTACGTTTGTTGTATGGGAGCCCCACCTAAATATTTATTTGTTTTATTCTGTTTTTAGTATTTGTTGGTAAAGCGGCAATAGAAATAAATCATCTGTGAAAATTTCAACTGTCTAGCTAACACGGTTCATGAGATACAGCCTGGTGACAGACAGACAGAAAGACAGACCGCGGAGTCTTAGTACCTAATAGAGTCCCGTTTTTACCCTTTGGGTACGTACCCTAAAAAACAACACAAAAGCAATTATCTGTTAGAGGAAGGACATAATTTGCAGATTTCACTTTACGTTGACAACGCCGACAATAAACAAGAAATCTTTATAAAGATAAACAATTTTAACCATTATGCATTTTATCCATTCCGGACGAACCAATTACGAACAAAAAACGCCAACTCAGAACAACCAATGCTTCGATACATAACTTTTTACGCAACACAAAACTGCCTCAAAGCAGATAAAAATTGAATAGCCTCAGCACATGCTACCCCAATACAGTTGCAGTAAAAACGCACTAAACCAAAAATCGGTTGGTTATAACCAAAACAATACCAATAAAGGGTGGAATTTCGGCGTAAAAATACGTTCGGTGCAGTTCGTGACGGCTCGGGTCGTGTTAGCCACGTCAGCGGGTTTCGTCAGCGGTAATCCATTATGGCCGACTGGTCGGCCTGACTTGTGGTACAAGCTGAGTTTGAGAATCTACAGGGATGTTGATTTATATGTTTTGCTTTTTAAAAGAGTTTGAATTTGGAATGTTTTCTGAAGGACCGTTCCTGTTTTTATCCGACTGCCGAAAGAGGAGGAGGATTAAGTTTTAATGTGTTTATCAGTCTATTTATGTTCTTTCCTATGTGGCGTTCTAGAGACCAAACGCGTTGGCCGATTTTGATGTTTCTTACGTCAATCGATTCATCTTAACCTTGCGAGTGACAGACTACATTAGAATTGGAAAATATAAAAATGGCGGATTTTAGGTGCCCCATTGTGTGGTGTATCAAAATAAAGGGTTTTAAGAGGTAGTTTCAAAAATGTATAACACTTATGTTTAAATGTACCTAATTCGAAAAAAAAAAAAGTTAACCTAAGAGTTATAAATAAAAAGCAATAAAAAAAACAAAAAACTGACTGCTTAAGAAGCGAACTAAAAATACGTAACCAAGAAGAAAATTATACATCTGGTTTTGGTCAGCCAGCTTGCGAATATGTATCCTCCGATTGAACGTGAAAAAAAAACGTTGTCATTCTAAGTCTCAAATAGCCAAAGCACTATAAAAAAATTATATACTTTTTGACAAGTCTTTGACATTGATTGTCATCAAGATAAAATTAACGTTAATTTAATCGTTTTTGAGTTCGAAAATTAACCTTTAGGATAGGAGCCTTTTTGGTCTCGCACGGGGTTATTTATTTTTATTTTTTTATTATTGTTTGAGTTTTTTTTTATCTCGAGTCTCCTGTGCGGGTCACAAATAAATATTTTTTCTTTCTTTCTTTCTTTAGTTTACTTTATTAAAGGGGTATTACACTACATATATCTAGGATCACACTTAGGATCCTCTATAAATGAGACAAATTTACCATATAACATTACCTAATAAATATATGACAGTGTTATACCCCTAAGTGTAAAGTAGAAGGTTTGAAGTTCAAGAGCTTTGATAAACTAAAACAATTGTGGCAGAACTGGCAGAAAACTTCATCATCATCATCAGCCTATTAATGTTCCCACTGCTGGGACACAGGCCTCCTCTCTGTGAGAGGGAATGGGCCGTAATCCACCACGCGGGCCCAGTGCGGGTTGGTGGATGTCACATGTCTTCGAATTTTTGGTTCTAGGACATGCCGGTTTCCTCACGATGTTTTCCTTCACCGTTTTGAGAGCAGTGGTGGTGAAATAATTTACACAAAGTAAAGCGCCTGCTTGGGCTCGAACCCACGACCTACAACTTGTAAGTCGCGGCCGATACCATTAGACTCTTGGGCTACCACTGCTCTTGCAGAAAACTTATCCTAAGGAAAATCAGAACCCGTAAACATTTTTTTTTTAAATCTGAATTGCCTTCTCTTAATTGCCTTCAACTCAGGAGAGAAGTTAATATTTCAGACCAATGGAAGTCATCAATACACAAAAAATAATGTATCCCAGCTGTTAGTTTCTTTGAATACCTAACGAAATTGAATTGTAAGTACCATCAAGGAGAAGGCTACGATTGCAATTTTAAAGAAAAAAACCACTCGTCACTCACACCAAAGACGACAAATAAGAAAATAAAATACTTTATTTTTGCCAAATTTCATTTTACTATTTTCTCACAGAAATTTTATTAAAACGTGATTTTTGACAACACTGCAGCAAATCCGAGATTGCTTTCAAGATTTATGGGGAAAACTTGCAAATGCAAACGAAATTACTTCTCTTTTAGTAGACAATCTTTCGGTCCCAACGTTTGAAGGCTAAACCAGAAATGAAACTGAGTATATTTAGGAAGCAAAAATTACACTGTAATAATGGATACTCAGGCACGTTTTAATAATAAAACAGTAGCTCTCTAAATCCTCTTTACTCCATACAAATTAATTAACACACTTTAAACATTTTCAGTAATTCTTCCGGCTCCACAAAAGCCCCGACTCTCGGAAATTATGGCTTCAAAACTTTTACTATTTAACTCGAGAATGAGGATATAACAGATGAAGCCAAGTAGGGTTCAGAGTTCGGAGTTTAAGCGCTCGAGTTTCTATGCCTACACCGCAATGAGCCTGGCGTAAAACGAATTAGTTGCTACTTTTTAGCTTATTACGTAAGAAAAAGCAACCAGCAATCATCGCGCGATCAAGCGCTTTATGTCATAAAAGTCGGAATTACCTACAGTACAGGACCTACTCCTACACAGTCTATACGACCACGCAACGAGGATGGTATCGGCAGGTAAATTTGATGTACCTAGAATAAGGTATTATTTTGGCGACCGAACGCTTGATAAAAGAGTACCCTACCTTCTCAACCAGTTGCCTACTAACTGATATAAGAAGTCAGGAAATAAAAAGTAAATTTGCCAAATCACTAAAGCAGTTCTTTTTAAGGCGATTGTAAATGATCTCTGAACATTCTAGATATATTGTTGTTAGTTTTATTTGTTTTAATTTCATTAAGGTTACACTAGTCGATCATTCTTCCCTACAAACGTAGTCTGGCGATTACTCTACTGTTTGACGATGTACGTTCAATATAAAAAATGATATCAATTTGTTTCATCATTATCTAGCCCTGTATGGAAGCAAAAAAGTAAAAAAACAAAGACACTAACTTTCGACACTAATTTTAACGCATTTTTGGGCGCAAGTAAATGCCATAAGAAGACGGAAAATTGCAAAACGGCCACCATACAGGGATAGATTAGTAGTTCAACAATACAAACAATTTTATTTTGAACAGATACGTTTAGTCGTTTTTCATGATATCCAGACTCCCAAAAGTCTGTTTATAAACTTTCGCGCACTCGGTTTCGTCCTCAATCATTATCCATTTCGCTACAAATTTGCAAACGTGTGTATTCGTACGCGAACTAGCTTCCTACTGCTCATCACAGCATCTATCTCTTCCGCATGTTTTGTCGGTTGATATGAAATGCATTTTAACCCCACGCACAAAATAGTTCGTGCCGTCGAATAGTACCTTAAGTAAAAATTAAGTGTCCGCACTAATAAACTTTTTTAATACTCTTTGTTCCGTTCCCACAGACAAACCGTGAAAACAGTTTTGTGAGGCATAGTTCTTAAGTTAAGATTGTATATACTTGTACTTTAATATTTAAATAATAATAAATCGCTCGCTGTTTGGCAAATGCACTTATCTCTAAAAATGCCAAAAACTCGAAAACTTCTGTATTGAAGAGCAATTATTGCGCAAAAATCGCTATTGTTTTGCTCTTACACGATACGTAATAAGCCTGCCCTTGATCTTGTGATTGCTAGCTCTACTGCTGAACATGAGGACCTGGGTTCGATACCCGGGTCAGGCAGAGTATTATTGGGTTTTACCGTAACATTTCTCAGTATCATCCCGGAAGACTTTGTCCCTGGTTTGCTGGGCAATGGGCTCGCTCCCATAACAATATAGGATGTGGATCCACGCGAGACACAGTGTTTTTTTTAATTGTGTCGGTAGTCACGGCATTCAACCGGTTAATCGTAACTGGCAATATATTGGTTTACTAGGTATAGGTGCACATCTCTTTGAGGCGCGCATGGAATACTACAAAGAGATGTCAGCGAAAACTGAAGGGGTCCGCTGGGCCCGATGCCTGCCTGGGTCACGGATAAATTTGAAAGAGAGTTACCGCGGCCCTGGCACAAGCAACTGAAGGAACACGGGTGGGTTTTACTTAGTCTGACACGCACTCCCGCCTCACATTGAGGAGAAGTCATTGGAATTAAATAAGAAACAAAAGATATACGAAAAAAATAAATTGGTACTCTCCTGCCTGACCTTTTTGAATACAGGCGTAATTTTATGTTTCTAGCTGGTCTTTTCAACATCAGTCCAAAAGCAACTTTCAAAATCCAGGTTCACCAAAGTTGAAATTTTGAGAATGTGAAATCCGAAGCATGGACAGTATTCAGTATGAGTTCAGCTGTATAGCAAGTTCGTATTTCGAGCAAAAGTTTCCACTCTAGCCCGGCTAGTGAACCCTCGGATAACCAGCGAAGTGTGCATGCTTTAAAAATATCTAACATCCTATAGACCGTAACTTCCTGGCAGAGTTTGGGTGGACGGAAATTTTGGAGGTGGCGTTTTGGGCATATTATTTTGACAGCGACACGCCACGTCATCGCACAGGTGCCACTTCTAATGCATATACCTGCCGGTTAAAATTGGTTGAGTGGAAAACAAATAAGCCTACATACATACAAAAATATAGACTTTATTTTAGACTATGTAGTCATCTTTCATTATTGATGAGGACTAAGAAAGATTAGCACAAAATCTTGCACTTGGCAAAACTAATTTTATGAGTGCGAAATGAGTTCAATTATTAAAGTGATGTTGTGCGAAGTTTTTTTGTGTACAGTAAGAAATCTTCGTTCTGCAGTGTTCACTACCTTCCCTTACTCAAATTATTGTGAAGATCCACTTTGCTCAAAGAATCTGCCCGTGCATTAATTAGACGGCGCGGCGTGCAACCGGTCTTTTATTCTTGTTTATGTTTTTATTCTACAGCGCTTCAGCAAAAGAATTATTATAGAACTAGGTGTCCCACGCGGCTTCGCTCCCGTCACCTGCCTGCCAAGCCAACCCTACCCTACTTACCTTCTTGCCTATCCTACATACCTGCACACCAATTTTTTTTCTAGGGTCATTCTTTCGCGTGTAATCTTAACACCGCCATTCAGAAAATGACTTCAAATGCACAACGCCATCTATCGAGTATCGAGTTCAACTGTCCGAGTAACTAAATTGCGTGTACTGTGATAATTTTACTTCTTGAACACTTTAAATTCATCTAACTTTTGATAGAGTGAACCGATTGCGATGAAACAAAAACTAAGTAATTCTTGAAGTTACGCACAATTTTTATGTATAAAAGTTATATACATTGGTTTCGTACATTTCACGTGATGCATGCACAAATAAACAGACAAACAGACAAAAATTCCAAAAATGCTGGCAATGGGTTCTGTTGTATTTTTGTGTAATATCCTTTAACACCCTGGCTATTTTTTTTGGAAATTTATTCGATGTACAAAAAATATTTTTCTACAGATTTATTATATGTAAGTATAGATATAGATGATTATGAAAGTATAGATTGTAAACTGTATGACTTAAGATCCTAAGACCCCCAGCTGGGGCAGAGGGCTTCCACAGTAGTCCTCCATAGAGACTGGTCTTCAGCTTCACTCTTCACCTCGCTCCTCGTCATCTAAAGGTCCGACCGCACTAGGCGTAACTACGCGTGCGGAGCGACGCGACAAAATATATTGTATGAGATAAAGTGTCGCGTCGCGTAGTTCCGCTGCCGCGTAGTGCGGTTTATCTCATACAATTTCATACAAAGTATATTTGGTCATGTCGCGTCGTTTCGCTCCGCTGACGCGTAGTGCGGTCTGACCTTACTCGTCGCTTCAGCCAATACGGTGCGTCAGCGTCACCAGGTTTGACGGGAAAATAGAGTTAAAAAAAAGGTTCTTCATGAGAGATGATCTCGGGCCAGTAAATTTCGAGGATGCGACGAAGACACCGGTTGACGGAGACATAATTGATTTTTTTTTTGGGCGGGAAATCATGCAATGACTTCTCCCGCTCTGGGTGAGTTGTGAGGGCGTCTCCGTTAAGGTCAAGAAGGATACGCACATAATAGCAAAAATCCTTCAAAACATATGCCACATCCATTCCTTCCCACTGTATCGTGAGATGCTTGAATAAGTTAAGCTATGCATTTTGCTAACATAAAGTGCTAAACCGTTGCCAAGGGAACTGTGGTTTCCAACAAAATATCCAGTTTTCACGCCTTATTTGCATAAACTACGTATGCGAAGAGTTTTGAGACATAGAAGGAGCCATTATCTGGGAGATAAGGGACACGCGTCGCTGATTTTAGTGTAGCAGACAATAGTCGGATAAAATTGTGCTGTGTTGCTTCGGGAACGTAGGTACCTACGTGTTACTTGGGAGACTACAGGAGAATGTAATTGTGTATTTTCTTTTTGAGACTGAGAGTCTGCATTGCATGTCTCTTATTAACTTGAGCATGAAATAATTTAGGTACCTACCTAAATAAAATATTGGGAATGAATTCCAGATCATTCAATTTTTTTTAAACACATCACCAACAACAAAAGTTGTTAAAAAGGTAGGTATTACAAGATCTTTTAAATTCCTGTTTTTAATTATATTCTAGATTCAAAATGCCACTGAATGCATGTAGGTACTCCAAAATATTACTTGGATTAAGATACCAAGCCTCGCCTTGTCCTTGTGTTAAATTAAATTACATTATATCCTTGTTCACGACATAATGTAATTTACCATTCCAATTATTATAATATTTGTGTCTCTATATAAATTCGTAGCCAAGTACCTTTCCCACCTAACATTTCCTCTAAGTTCAAATCCTCATCCTCCATTATCACAAATCTTGCCATAACAAACAAAACTTTTTGCAATTCATGTTCACCCGAGCAGAATTAAATTCAATTCTCTTCCAAAAAGTCTTCTTCGAAAGGTCAGTCACATCGCCTTTAATCTCAGGACTTTGAAAGTCCTAACTTAATTTTAAACTCCCTACAGAATATTCGATTTACGTCGCCGGACCACCGGCACCGTCAACTTAGCACTTAACTCCAACTTAGCCTCACTTAACCGTATCTAAATCTTAAGTTATCTTGAATTACGGTCCACCCTATGCAGCGTTAAGTTCTGAACTTAACTTTATGAAAGTTTACTTCGATAAAACAGAGAAAATGATATATTGGATATCTACACAAGTTAGCGAAGAAAGTTTGTGTTTTAAAAGTTAATTATTTCATAGTTCAGTGAAGTTTATGGGTTTTTTTTTAGTTAAAAGTTTACAGGAAATATTTTAAAGAAAATACATTTCGTACGGGATTAAATTGCGCTTATTAGAACCTTTTAAAAATCAACGAAATGTGCCGTGGCCAATTCTATTGGGTCTTACAAATTTCAAATTTCTAAGTATTTGTCTTGAGTCTGGAATTGTTCCGGTTTACGACAAATAGGGTACACAAATAGGTGTAGGTGCTGAATACAACTCTGCCTCACTCTCTGAACAAAATCAATAAATAAAAATAAAATTGTTTATTGACACAAAATACAGGTGTCACATACTTTTTTGAAGCCCTGGCTCCTGTGCTAGGTAGCAACCTGTGTTTCAGGAGCCAGCCAGCCATATAGGCGTGATGTTAGGTTATAACCTAAATATTCATACTATGTTCAACTGAAAAGACGTAACCGTTAGTGTTACCTCACATATCACTCTCATCTCTCACCACACAGAAACAAAACACAAGAGATCCATAACTTACTCTCCCTAAACGTCTTCACATAAAAATGTTGAAGAAAAGTTGCAAACTGTTATAACAGTCATGTTTTACATTCTCAACAAGTGTTGGGTACAGAACCATCTGCTCGGCGCAAAGTTGGGTAGAATCGTAAATCTTTGTGGGCACGCCCCAGGGACAACAGTTTTGACCTTACACAATATCGTGGCGTATTAGTTACATCTTATGTAAGTTCGGATATTTTTACACACGTTTTTTTGGTATATTTTCTGAGTCAGAAAAGAGTAAGTTTTGTTGAGTATAATATCCTAATTTTACATTCAAAAGGTGTAATTAAAATAACTAAAAGCTCTTACTCGACACTTCGCGGGACCCAAGGGCTGGCTTTTACTTTGGTCAGAGATTAAGCATTGCCATACAACGTGGCAATGCTGCCAGCCTTTTGGGTACATTACCAGTGGACAACGATGTGGAGGAGTTTTTTGACGCCATATTTTAGTTAAGTATATTTTTAGGTTTAGGTAGTGAGTAGTTTAAAAGGTAAGTAGGTTTGGTTTAAATGTATATATTTGTAGTCTTAGTTAATTAAGTATTTTAGCTCTTAAGTTATTTTAATTACAACCTGTATAAAACTCTTAAGGTAACAGTGTACCTTGTCATCTTTATGAACAACTTCTAAGGTGGGACCAACCTAGAAAATCAGGCGTTCGACTAAACCAACGAAATATAAGGAGCATCTGATGTTTTTTGGTGTTTTCAGAGGTTTTCACCCTATGATAATTTTAATTACTTATACTGTAATGTTTCACAAATAGATCACGTAAAGCTTACTAGACTGTAAAACAAGTAACTACCACAAAATACCGTTCATGCCTAAAATCGCTCTAAATAACCACTCACATGAACAGTGTGAACTGTGCGTGAAATCCGTCAGTCAAGTATATGCGTCTGTGTAAATGAACGACAAACACTGAGTCCCTGAAACCGTGCGCAAACAAAGCTCGAACATAAATGTTTGCACGACGATCAACGAATGAAAGCCGTGTTGAGATGCGGTGGGTTAAGGCGGTTCAGACAACGATTGTCGCTGCGATTAATGGGATCACAAATGATTTTAGAGTACAGAAGAAACCAGCTAGTTTTTTTTTCATTAATTGAATCAACTGTCACACGTGCAAATTAATAAGAGGCATTTTCCAAAAAATATATATGAGTTACATGCATGTAAGAATGATTTTTGAGGAAATATAGTAATACAGATAGTTTAAGGCATAAAGGGCATGTTTCTGAATCCTTGGAGTACAGAACGTGTCAACTGTCAAGCCAATGCCAAATTTTGACAGTTTTACAACTAGAACAAATACTTTTCAAAAGCTTAAGCCAGAAATTGGGGGAAGTCTTCTATTTCCTATTACAGGCCATAAAAAACGGCAGACGACGACTTAGACAGTTTGATCTGATGAGTCACATAAATTAACGTTGTTGACAAAACGTAAATAACCTCTAGACTGGCAGGATTGCTTATCATAGTGAGGAATCCTTTAGATTATAAAGGATAGGACGGATAGACATTAAATAACTGTTTTATGTTCTCAATCAATGTAATACTTCTTTCACAATTTTATATAGTATTTGTAAACTGATAATGCTACCATTTACTGTATCTATTATGTCGTTCGTTGATTTGAATGTGCTTTGGCAGTTAAGAGTGTGTCATGCTTTCTCTTGGATCATACGGTTCTCTTTTATGATGGTTGGGCTGAGTGGTGCCAATCCATGCGTCATATTCACGAATGGGCGCCAAAATTGGTCATAACTTGGCTGCCTCGGCCTGTTTTTAATAACTTACTCTATTTTGGGGTGGTTTGTTTTACATCGTTCTCACTTATGTAATAGAGTGAATAGGTTGCTTCTAGGCAAGCGTGCTTCACCTTCGACCACATCATCACTTAACATCAGGCGAGATAGTGGTCAAACGCGAGCCTATAACAAATAAAAAAAAAATAAAAAAAAATTGTCTGACCATTCAAAAGTACCTTTAAATGGACTAATTGAAATAAATAATTTTAGATTTTGATTTTGCTATGGGCGAAATTATCGTTTCTGTTTGCGCTCTTCTTCTTTTCGAGTCAACGGAAAACTCTTTAAATATTTCGAACCAAGTAGGTGTCTATATTAATTGCAGCATCAGTGGCGTTCATCAGGTCTTCTTTAGTGCAGGTGTAGGTTCACTTGGGGCAACCTGGAATACTTCTGGAATAAAGACATAATTTAATAAATTGTTAAAATAAAAAAAAATCCACAAAAAAATACGGCGCGTAAACGTCGTCTGTAAACTCTCTTATAAAATCAATGGTAGTAATGAATGCGATGACACGGCGTGTTCACATTTTTTACTATATAAAGGTTTTCTGACCAACCCTGTTGGCTGTTGGTAGAGGCTTCCAGATGCTGAGTGCACTCGCTATTATGTAAATTATTATGGGGTATTGAAATTTTATGGGGGATCGTTCACGTTTCGGTATTTATAAGGGACAAGCCTTGCTTCTATTGGAAACCCCATCGGTAAAGATACGAACTTCCGCGCAAGTTTTAATTCGTTATTTTTAACCGACTTGGCAAACAGGAGGAGGTTATCAATTCGATTGTATTTTTTTTTAATGTGTGTTACCTCAGAACTTTTTATTGGATGAACCGATTTTGATGATTCTTTTTTTATTCGAAAGCTGGTGTTTGTCTTGTGGTCCCATTTAATTGTCATCAAAATTTGATGAAGAACTTCGGAGATATACATCAGAACTCTTCAATAAATGACGGCAAATCACTCGGGATAGCTGCAATCGCATGTCTGTTTATTGTTTACACCATTTTATGACATAACATCACACTGGTACGCCTTAAAGGGGTACGCAGGTGTGAACAGTTCACCCTGGTATACTCTCATTCCACCGGTTTTGTTTATTTAAGTTTCATGTTATTAGTTTAATCTATTCTGGCTTCACTTTGGAAAGGCCAAAGTGAAGCCAGAATGCCTATAGAACTGGTCCATTATGTACCACAACTAAAAAGTGAAAAATAAAAATCTTTTTTACAAAAATTAAAACCGACTTCCAAACAAAAACACTACAAAGTGAAAAATAACTTCAATTTCGGAAGTCGGTGTCAAAAAACGAAGAAATAAAAACAGGAACACCGACTTCCGAAATTGAAGTTATTTTTCACTTTGTAGTGTTTTTGTTTGGAAGTCGGTTTTAATTTTTGTAAAAAGATTTTAATATAAGGAGACGAATTTATAAAAAACTATTGGCATTTTTAGGTTTTTTTTATAATTGATAGGCTCGCGCTTGACCACTATCTCATCAGATGTTAAGTGATTTGGTCGACAATGTAGCACGCTTACCTAGAAGATACCTAATTCACTCTTGAATTAAAAACTCCCAGATTGTAGCTATCAGGAAATACAGACTCCGGCAGGGAAGTCCACTCCTTAGCTGTAAGCATAATGAAAGTACATATTCCCAAAACGATTGGTGCGTATGGGTGGGATGTCCACCATGTACCGATGACGCATCGCCGTACGTCTTGTAGTACGATGATGGAAAGGGCTAGGAGGTATTAAATCATGGAATTCCAACGCAGACTCCCCGAAATGTAACCGATAAAAAACCGACAGACAGCCTAGACTTGACTTGGTCGTAAATACGCCCTAAAGTTTTATTCAAAGTTGTCAAAACAATAGATAGAATTGAAACAAAATTTTTAAACTAGTAATTTCTTAAAGAAGAAACTACTAGTTCAAAGATTTTGTTATCTTATATATTTTGTAGCTTATCAGAGAGGTTTAGGTATATAATAGTATACATTTCCAACAAATACATACTCAAGGTGAGTATGTTTTTGTTGGAAATGTGAGCTACGGAACTCTTGTGCATAATTTTAAGCTTTTAGTTAAAATGCTTAGTGGATATCGTTTTATGATATCCTTGATAATAATATATTTCGTGATTTAAATATTAACTCACCAGCCAGGTATTATCTATCGTTAAAGTTTTTATAAAATATAAACCAAAAACCGTGAGTAAATTGAACACAATTTTAACGTTCTGGTATGATTAATTTATTATTCAAAAATCGTTCCAATTCGCTGAAAATTCTAGTGTAATCAAAAACAAGATTGCATTACTAAAACGTGCACCCAAAATAAAAGTTAAACCAAGCCTAAAATAACTTAAATATTTATCGAAGCCCAAATAACTGATGTGCTACCTTAAATTGAATTAACCGCAGTTGAATAATTGAACAACACATTAAATCGGTCAGCACTAAAAACAGATTCGATTAAATATTTAAGACAGCGTAGCAACCAATTGAAATGCAATTGTTTCAGTTAATTAACAAATAACAATGTACGGTATCTCTAATGACTATTAATGCTAGTGACATAATTATTTGTACTCAATTTGCAGTAATACAGTGTAGGAATTTGTAATCGAATTCCAGTTGGAATAACTTTTGCTACATGTCGTTGTCACAGTTTGCTGTTGTTGGATTCCGGTTCATACTGACATTTTAATTACCAACAGACAGGAATAATAATTATGACTTCTTTATAATTATTGTGAAAGCAAGCTCTTTTTTTAAGCAGTTATTTATCACCTATCAGTGAAACAGGTAATGTTCTACTCTTAAAATTCCTGAAGTATATCGCTTTTATCATCCTTCCTTTTTCCCACTGCTGGGTCACAGACTCTCTGTGAGAGTGAATGCCCAGTGCAGATCGTAAACCATGCTATAAATACTAGATTTTTTGTTTTAAAATTTTAGCTGGCATCATACTTCTAAACACTACTCTTAAAGGCGAAAGTTTGTGAGTGTGTATGTTTGGTACTTCTTCACGCCAGAACTGCTGAACGGATCTGGATGAAATTTGGCACAGATATAGATTATAGTCAGAAATAGTACAAAGGATACTTTTTATCCCAGGAATATGTTCCCTCGGGATAATTTTCGACGTTCACGCGGGCGAAGCCGCTTGCAAAAGCTAGTTATCCATATCCCACCCTACCCCTACTTATCGAGACACTTTCACTTGCCAATAATAGAACTGCTCTTTTAATAGTCTAGCAAAAAGTTTGAAAAGTTTCCACAAACAAATTATTTACTGCTGCGCGTCGATCCGATCAATGATAATCGAATAGTCTCGATACTCGAGCGTCGAGTGCATTCTAATTGCTTTGTCGAGACTGCATCGATTGCAAAAATGGAAAACTTGCAGAACACAATATTTTTGTCTATTTTGTTAATGATATTCAAAGGTTCGAATACTCGTTTTAGATTTGAATTACTTGACTTAAGAGAGTCTCTTATTCAACTGTAAAAGCAAAAGAGTATGTATGAATCATATCGGTTGATTTTCTGTAGTTTTTACCGCATGGGAAAATGGCTTCAGTGAACGTAGGTATGTATCAATATCATCACAACGTCGGTACAAACAATAACTTGTCTGTGGCTTACGATAAGTCAGTCAGGATTTTTTTTTGTCTTCGTATATCGAAAAAAAATCGTCCATGACTTCATGACTACACAGGGCTTCGTGAGCAAAACAAACTATTGGCATCAGATGATAAAGCTTTGACAAGTTTTCCGAAACCTTTTCATACTATAACACTGAAAAGTGAACCACCAAAAATCCTTGTCACAAAATATTTCCAGTGTGTTTCGACTTTTTCCGATACATATCCTGTTATACACTGCCGAGCAATGAAAAAGTTCCACCCACAAAATGCCGACAAACACCTTAATATCTCCTAAGACATAGAACCTAGCTTCATAAATTAAAAAGTAAAATGAAATCTATTTTATTATGCAAACTTAAACTCTTTTAAATACTGGTCTTTTTGAAGCTAAAATTTAGGATAAAAAAGTAGAAAAACAAAATTTTGGGGTTTGAAAATTTCGGAATACATTTGTTTCGTTTTTTGTTTTGGTTTTGATTTCATCCTTGTTTTCGCCGTTGTGAAAGAATTCTTTAATTGTTAAGCTCTGGCTCTCGTACCCATAAATCATGCCTCTATCACCCGAGGATTGTACGAGAATCATAACTATGGTGGAATTGGGGACCAGCCAAAGAAATACGGCCAGAATAATGGGCGTGACACATACTACTGTCCGACGAGTGATCCAAAGGTTTAGGGAGCCTGGATTAAACCTGAGAAGACCAGGTACTTGCAAGCCAAGGTGCACAACAGTCCGAGAAGATCGTTTCATTGCGGCAGCCATGTTAAGAAATCGACATCAGACGGGAGTTGCGGTTCAACAACAACTTCTGCAAGTTCGAAGGGAGCCAATAAGCGAGTGGACAGTCAGGAGACGTCTTGCCGAAAGAGGATTGAAGCCTTACAGGTCAGCAAATGGCCCAAAACTGGAACGGCATCATAAAGTTGCCCGATTGCGATACGCCCGCGAGCATACAGAATGGGGTGAGGACAAATGGGGCAGAGTGATGTTCTCTGATGAGTCAAGTCTTCTTTTTATGCTGTACCATCATGATGGGAGGAAAAGAGTATACCAACGACCAGTAGAACGTTTTGCACAAGCATGTTTTGAAGAAAAAGTGTCACTCGGTGGAGGTACCGTTCACGTATGGGCTGTTATCTCTGCAGAGGGTCAAACAGCGTTAGTTCCAATCGAGAACGGGCACCTAACTGCTGTGAGATACATCAATGAGATTCTCAATGAACATGCTGGTCCGTTTTGGCCAATAAGGGCGACAATGGAGTGTTCATGCACGATAATGCACGGGCCCACACTGCTCAAGTTGTAAATGAGTATCTTCAGGACGTAGGAATCCACAAAATGGAGTGGCCAGCAAGGAGCCTCGATTTGAATCCTATTGAGCATGCTTGGGACGAGCTTGACAGACGTGTGAGAAAATGAGTTCCACCTCCAATTACTCTTCATGACTTGAATTACGCGCTCATCGAAGAATGGGAGAACATTTCTCAGCATATGCTGAGAAATCTGGTATTCAGCATGGCCAATCGCGTAGAAGCTGTATTGAGAGCACATGGAGGAAACACCAAGCACTGAGTTATCAAAACCTACGTTTACACTTAATAAAACTCCTACTTAGAGATTTGGTTTTATTTGCCAACTGGCCCAAATTTTTTAAATATTTTAATTTAAATTTGAACACAATATTTACGTTTTTAGTTGGTAATATTCTGATGAGCTGTTAAATGTGCTTCAATATTGCAGACGGCGTCATTAAGCTAGCCTTTCCCATTTAGGAGTAATTTGGTGCTATGTCACTGGAAGTAAGTACACAGTAAGTTAAGTAGTAAGTTTTCATTGCTCGCGAGTGTATTAATATCGTGATTAATTTCTTCAGTCTAGGCCAAATGAAAAATTTAAATATCCCTTCACTCATACCGCGAATTCACAACGCACTCATCAGCAAAACAAGCTAAATAATTAAACTGTCCCCCATCGTCCTGAATTACGAGATGATATACATTTTTAAAGCTCTTGCGAACATGAACGAAGGTAAAAATGTGGAAAACGACCACAATGTGGACGCTTGACCGCGATATGAGGTTATATTTGTTATGCGGTATGCGTCCGACGGTTTTTATTCAAAAAGTTTTACAGTATGTTTCTGAAGTACCCCTTAATTGCGGTACGGATAATTGGTTTCTGGTTACACAGATTGTAAGGATGTAGTTAATTGTAATACCTACATGGTGCGGAAAACTTTGAAAATGAGTATTTTGATTTTCATCCATAATGAAAATAATGTTATCTAAGAATTATTGGTAGGACCTAATAAAAAATACTTTATAAGACTGTATTCTGACAAATAAATAAATTCTAATTCACCCAATTCTACTTAAGATATTTGACCTATTTCAAAATATTCAATTTAAATAACTTTACCACCTGTACATGTTATTACATTAAAGCTTACAAACATTATAATACTATCGGAAATTCAATTCTTATTATATTTACTATAAGATCTAATTGCTTCATTTCCAAAAGAAGGACACCTTTAATTCCTATTCGCCTAGCTACGTCTAACAAGTCTCAAGTTAAACTATTACCTTCACAAACGCTGCTCAACTGAACGAGCCACGTTTTCATACAAATTCTAGTAATTTGTTATATAACTTACGTTTAATTTCGTAAAGACTGTGGTGATGCTGGGATGTTTGTTGCGCCACTTCTTCTTCCCACCTAAAACACAAGAAAGTGGTGATGGACGGGCGTTTTGGGAGGCGGTCTTCATGTAGAACTTTGACGTTCAAAAACTGCCTGGATGACTTTTGATTTTATTAAATTTAATTATCCGGCTCGAAGGACCATAAAATCCACCCTTCGTACACTGGTAATATTACTTGAAGAAGGTGTCAAGATGGGACACTGGATTTTAGAAAATTTTACATTATAGAATGACATATCTCAATCATTGATGTTTTTATGTGACTGTATTCAAGCTTGATGTATCATTAACATCCGGGTTCCACACTGTCATGTCATGTCGCGTAGTTACATTGTAAGGTCCTTCAACTTCTTGCCCTTATTATTTTGTTATTAATCTAAGCAGTGTGTCTCTCAAAGATACGTCGAAGTTGGCCCTCAAGAAACTAATTACATGCAAGTACAAAGCTAGTGGTAGATGAGGCATTTTTAATGCAATTTACCTAAGACCTTAATTCGTTATTTAAAATTCTCTGTTATTGAATCATTTAAATTATAGTTTTGAATCTATTTTCTGTAGTCTTACTAATTAGGTCGAGTCCGCTCGCAGTAATCAAAGCTACAACCGAAGAACGAGAGTTGGCCCTAAGAAATTGTTTATTGTGTAAAATGATCTTGAAGATACTGCTACACTAACTTGCCAAGTTTCTGCTTTGTGGCTCTCACTACATGCATGGTACGCTACAGTTTGACCCTTTGCATGTTGTTGACAAGGAAAAACATTCCTGCTTCACCAAAACATGTCATAACTTCCAGCTCCCCTCAAATTCCTATTTACATCTCAACAATATGAGAGCCCATTACTTTGTTAATGAATACTCAGCCTAATCGACGTGTTTTTTCCTCGGTTCTCCTGGCTGCCTTCCAAAATGCGGTGGATGACCAATGTCCAACGTGAGACCGACCATATCGATTATCCGGGAAAACATTTTACGTGAATAAATGACGCTATTTTGCATGTGTCAGCGCCATGTCTGCTGAAAAATACGTTGGATTTAAATTTAAATTTTTGAGCTGTACAAGGAATTAATAATATATTTTGTTCTACTTTTTTATTATGATATGCTTGCGCTTGAGCAATATCTCACCTATTAATATTTGTTTCGGGATATTTACCATGTATATTTAGACAAGCGCCATGATCACGAGATCTAAAGTCTTTACGGGTGGGTGTTGAATGATTGTGATCATGTCAGCTTAAAAACTATAATCTCACCTGACTGTAAGCGATGATGTGGTCGACGGTGAAGCACGCTTGTCTAGAAGTAACCTATTTTCTCTTGACTTAAAGACTACTTTGTTTTACCATTTCTGCAACAAGTTATACCTATTTACATAATATCTTCTTGGTCTTCAATTCTCGTGTCGACCCAAACCATTTGAGCTGCCCCTGCTTTCTCAAGTATCGACTCGTGTTCTTTAACCCCTATTCTCACATTCCCAAAAAATCCTTCAGGCACGGCCATAATCCTTCACAACATCTTCGCGTTATCATTCCATGTAAAGGGCTGGAGGGTTAACGATACAACTTATAGGTCGAAAGCTCTCGCAAGTTTGTAAACTACGCTTAACTATCTTGTAATGTGGCCGAGGACACTTGGGTTATCTCGAGTTGCCTTCAGTTTTCGTCGCCTTGTTGGGACGAATTGATTAGCGGGTCGATTAATCCCGACGGAGTGTTTGATTTTGGTTAACAAGCTTGTTTTAGGTCAGCTGATGAATATTTATTGGTTATTGCTTTCTCTTTGTTGGTACGAGTTTATTGGCTAAGTATTTAGTGCTATGTTTTAATCGACAACTTAATACGGAGTCTTCTGGGGATTGGTTGAGCATGAGATATGCGACGATAGGTTAGACCAGAGGAGCTATTTATCTATATCTATCTTACTTATAAGGAACGTAAGCATTCTGGTTTGATAAATATATCAAAATACACATCTTATTTGAATATGACTAGTTTTTGATATTATGACCAATAAGAATGAGACCGAGATGAGAATGGGACTTTTTGAAAGTTTTTATGTACCCTTCTGGTTAGACTACTTGTCTGAATTTTGGGTATATGTCTGTTCGAAGCTTTTTTAAGGCGATGTGCCTTAAAAAAAACGATTTGATCAGAAGTCACACACAAGATTGTCACACTCTGGTGTGACAGTCTCTCCGGCCAGAGCCTCCAGACAAGGAGACATTCTAACAGCGATGGTTATGGTTGAAATGGCAAAATGTAAGGGATTGATCAAGTTTCATTTAGGAGGAGCTCGTGGTTTAATAATAACAGCCACACTGGTCGATCATCAAGGTTACGCAACGCTTGACGAGGTCAGTCCGTGGATAGATGACCATTTCAACATACCGAGTTTCTTCCGTGCCTTGAAAAGCACGTTAAGCCGTTGGTTCCGGCTGTCATTTGAAGATCTATGACAGTCGTTACGGGTAGTCAGAAGCTTGAGATCTGACACCAGTCTTGCCAAGAGGTACCGTGTTACCCAGTTACTGGGTTGTGGAGGTCAGATAGGTAGTCGCTCCATGTAAAACACTGGTACTTAGCTGAATCCGGTAAGACTGGAAGCCGACCCCAATATAGTTGGGAAAAGGCTAGGCAGATGATGATCTGGTCATACACGCACGCCAGTTATAAGTACTGCATACTTGGCCTTTCTGAAGAACATCACCAACTAAAAAGAAATTAATAAGGATCGTTCCATGTAAAACACTGGTACTCACCTGAATCTGGTTAGACTGGAAGCTGACCCCAATGTAGTAAAAAAAGGCTAGGCAGATTGATTGATTAAATTACATTTAGATAGCGCTTGAAATTCCTATACATTATTGAATAGTTTCGAGAGACGACGCTCTACAAAGCTAAACATTTATTCAAATCCAGTGTACCATATTTAGTGTACCATATTTATGGCCAGCCACTATACTTCATACACTTTTTTATCATTGGTAGGCCTAGGCTCGCACTTGACCACTATCTCACCTGATGGTATGCGATGATGTGGTCGACGATGTAGCACGCTTGCCTAGAAGAAACCTATTCACTCTTGACTTACAGACTCCCAGGTTTAAGGAATCGGGAAATACAAACTCCGACAGGGAATTCCACTCCTTAGCTGTACGCATAATAAAAGTATTCCCATCCACATAGTGTAAAACATAAATCCTTTGTTTGATATCAAGTCTAGCCGCCTGTATAAACATAACAGAACAAACCCCATGTTTACCAACATAGTTTAGCCACAAGACGAAAGGGCGCAAGTGCCTACTTTAAAAAGAAAATAATTTTGATCCTTGTAGCCAAAGCAAGAGCACGTTTCTCCTGTGCAAATGTTTGACGTCCATTACTGCTTAATCCTTGGTGATGCGCAATTTGACGGATTAGCGGGCGGCCATCTTTATTTTAACGTTGGTGGGTAGTTACAGTTTTGAAGTTGACCTAGAGTAAGTTAATTAATTTAGGATTTGTTTTGGTTAGATTAAAAGTTGTTAGAGTTTATACTGCACAGTTAAACGTATTTTAGTATAAAGGTAGAAGACAGTAAGTGCAGTTGTCAGTTTAACGTTTTTGGAATTAAGTTGGAATAGCTCTGAGTATCAATTTTTATTTGATCTGAGGTTTCAAATCTCTATTCATTTAGTGTCCTTGTATAACACGGAATGTGACGTAATTGTAAAGACGCCTACCCTGCCTACGCTGCCTACCCTGCCTACTATGCCTAACCTGCCTACCCTGCCTACCTTGCCTATCCTGCCTACCCTGCCTACCGTGCCTACCCTGCCTGGTCTGCCTAGTCTGCCTACCCTACCTTCCCAACCCTACCTACCTACCTTATAATTTTTATATATCATCAATAGTTTTCTCAGCGCACGCCAAATAATGATTTTTAGAGGCAACATTTGGCTACCTTGGGTTACATTATTGCAATTTTCATAAGGAACTCCATTTTTTTTTTTAATTTACTGTAACTTATAACACTCAAGAATAATGTAGCTTTCTACTGGTGAAAGAATTTTCAAAATCGGTTCAGTAGATCCAGAGAATCCCCCCTACAACGTCACAAACTCACAAACACACAAACTTTACCTCTTTATAATATTAGTATAGATATGGGTAGTGTCGCAGGATAATTACAAAAAACCGTTTTCGGGTAGAATCCTAGGTAAAGGTTTTTATACTCATGCAAGTTAAGCAAAAAATCAGGCTTTGTGCATAAATACAAAGTCACTTATATTTGTGAATAACATTAAAAAAATCGCCATAAAATAAAATATGTTTTCACATCCCTTAGTGGTCAGCTTGGCAGCCCACAATATCCCGCAAACCACGCGGCATATTTGGCCTCCCGCAGGTTTCAGGACCCCGGTAGCGAAGCTCAGTGGGAGCCATTATACCATTTCCTGCATACCCCCCGGTTTGACGGGCAAATCAGCCAAACCATTTCTAGCACCTCAATTTTGATTTGAATAGAAAAATAGCTAGTAAAGAACTTCGGGCAAAATAAAATGTAACATACTATTATAGGGCTTTTTTATGAGTCATCGAGCTTTAGAAAGTAGCTGTCACACGGTGTTCGAAACCAATAAACGTTTCGTTCTTTTTTTTGTTATTTTGATGCAACATTGTGTCAACTCGCTGTCATAGACAGCGTTGACAGCACTTACTAAAATGTCATAGATATCACGAGACGTAATACGTGGGCATTGCTTTGATTTTGTTGTAATTGATATATACTCAACCCATCGTTACTCGAAATTACGTTCGCGATCCGCGAGTGGTATTGTGAGTCGCCTGTATTCAACAAACGGTAACATAGATTAGTGACACGCTTATATTCTAAGTCATTTTCTCCACTCGTCTCGACCTCGTCTCAGCTTTCCTCAATCAAATCGACAGTTATAGCTGCTATTATTGAAATTAACGTCCCTAAGTGTGAGGTCAAACGATCGTAATTTTGTGAGTTGTGAGTCGCGTAAATGCTTCGCGGAATTTACGCTGCATTCGATTTCAAACTAAAGTCCTGTTTGTGCTACACGGTGAGGCAATAATGAGTTGTCTGCTGATGCACGCTCATTATATTTCAACCGAATTGCGCTCGACGTGAGGGAGGAGAGCGAGGCAAACGTCAACTCGCCGTACAAACGTAGAATAGCAACTGATATTATGTCCGTCCGTCTGGCAGCCTAACCGAATTTCAGTTGTACTTAAATTTCGCGACTCACAAAATTACGTTCGCTCGATTTTTTTTGTTGTCATGACGTCTGTGTCGAGTGGAGTAAAGTAAATTTCCTTCTAAAGAACTTATATTAGAGATGATGCTTTACAAAGTTGAACTATAATAATATCTTAAAAACCGGCCAAGTGCGAGTCGGACTCACGCACGAAGGGTTCCGTACCCAGGGTGGCGTCAACTATGTATGTATTTTTACACCCTTTATTTTTTTATTTTTTTGAAACTTTCTTTTATTTGTACTGACCTTTATTTTTGCCAAATTTCGTGATTTTAGGTCAGGTTTTCGACCAAAACCTATAGGGTACTTCCGGTTTACCTAGAATTATCAATTTTGGTTAAAAGCAAGGTCTTACAGCACAAGTAAAGGGAAAATGCCAAAAAGAGAAAAACAAAAAATTAAGATACCTTCAAGTTTTCGCGAAGATCTAAATTTGCCCATAAATATCTTTTTATCGTGATGACTCAGGACCTTGATTTTTATACAACTAATAGGGACTATAGACATATATCAACTAGCTAGGTCAACCCGTTCTTGAGAAAATCGGTGGTGACACATGGACAGACAGACGGACAGACGGACAAGAGAGTGATCTTATAAGGGTTCCTTTTTTTACCTTTTGAGGTACGGAACCCTAAAACCGCCATATTTAATTAAATGTGGCTTATTGTTTTTAAGATATTCTGGTTCGCCTCTAAAGCTACATCAAAGTTTATTTAAAGCAAATAACTTGCAAAGCTCACGACTACCAAACATGCCAAATATCTTGAAAAACGAACTCGCGTGATCCTCCACCATTTGTTTAGTCGATTTGCGTAAATTCATTACTTTATTAGGACTTGGCAAATGGTTTGATGTTCAGACAGATAGCATTGGAATTATGAATAACGGGTACGAAAAGGAAAATTTCGAAACCGAATATTTTGTAATGTTTTACGATAATATTCTGATGTCGTGTTGGATATCCATGAGGCGGAATCGTGATTATCATTTGGATATTGCAGCAGGATTCTTTATCATTATTAAGGTACTGGCTTCGCCCGCGTGTAAAGTCTCCCAAGAAAACACACACCCCAGTTAAAAAAAAATTACAACCGACATCCTAATAAAAACACTACAAAGTTAAAAATTACTTAAAGTAATTAGTCAGTGTTTTCGTTTATGCTTCTTCGTTTTTTGACACCGACTTCCGAAATTTAAGTTATTTTTCACTTTGTAGTGTTTTTATTTTGAAGTCATTTGTATTTATATATTACACTTTTTAGTTGTGTGCATAATGGGCAAGTTTTATAGTAAGGTACCTACAATACCCAAAGTTCTGCCAGAATAGACAACCGGAATAACATAAAACTTGATCATAATTGTGAAATGAGACTGTACCAGGGTTTACTGTACATGCATCTGCCTGGTATCTTTTTCACCCTATTTTCTTTCTGTTATAAACAAAATGTAGGTAGTACGAGTATATGTTATTATTGTTTGATTTATTTCTCCTCTTTACTAACTTAATTTAAGTACTACTAATACTATTGTTAAGGATTAAGCATTAGCGTGTTATTATATTGTATGTCGTTTTGTGCCAGTTAAACACTTTTTCTTTCCATCTTTTCTTCTTTCTTCTTTACCCCTTTAGAGCGTGGTGTTAAGTTATGAAATGGTGTAAACAATAAACAAACAAGCGATTGCAGCAATAAAAAAAAATGTATTGTGAGGCATCAAGGCCCATAGGCATACATCTTACTTAAAAACTATGTTAGTAACATGCAGGAACACTAAAAAATAACAAAGAAAACCACAACCACAGGAAGGTTTAACAGGCTTTGTTGCCAATATGTAGCCTGATAAACGTCCCCATCGTAGGCTCATCTAGCATCTCTGCAAACACCCTCAGAATGCTGTTGCTGCTTCCCCTCACTCTGGATATTACTGACGCAACTTTCTTCCGCATTATCGCAAAATAAAATGTGCGCATCCGCGAACTTACCTGACGCACTACAGTAAGGTGGAAGCCTCAACAGCGCCCTGATGGTATTGTTGTATTGAATGCGCAGGGAATTGTCTGCTTTTAGGGTATGGTTATCCCAAAGGCTGCTGGTGTAAAATATTTGGCAATCCCTAGAGATTTGCCGTAATTTTTGAGGAACTTTTCAATATCTCCGCAGTTCTTCATCCGACCTTCACCAAATTTAAGTGGGACGAAACCGGACACGTATTCATTTAAATAAAAAAATATATATTCAAAATCGGTCCACAATTGAAGGAGAAATAGGTGAACACAAAAAATAAATCGAATAGAAACATCTCTATGTCCTTCCTGAGGGTTTTAGACTATCTCCATATCAAATTTCATATCAATCAGTTCAGCCGTTTAGTCGTGAAAATGTAACAGATAGACAGAGTTACTTACGCAATTGTATTTTGGGGCTGGGCTGTCTTAACAAACTTGCGCTTTGAGCCCTCAGCGACAAGCCCTATGGGGCTTGGCTTTGTCGATGCAGTCCTACCTTGTCTGACTCCTTCAGAGACGGCAAGGTGGCGTGGTCTTGAGGGAGAGCGCACGGTCGTGATGATCCTCAAGGCAAGTTCGGTGATTTTCCTTCTCGTGGTTGCCGCCCTGTTTTTGGTCTAATTCCCTATGAAATAGACGTAACAGAAATCACCGGGCGCCCTATCACAGGGGTGGCGAGGTCATGCCCCTGGGTGTCCACCATCGGAAAAACAAAAAATCTGATGATGGATAGTAATGACCTCCTGCGTGTTTGTGCCGTGCGCAGGGACCCGTACGGAAGGATGATGGGATCCTGGTGGCTGAGCCGATGAGCGTAGGCGGTTCAACGTCTCTGAGGCAACACTCCACTTTGGCCCGGATTTCTTCTCACACGGGTGGCCGTAGCCTAGCCAGCTACGGTCAATCGGCTGCGGGGTCCGGTCAGACGGCCCCCAGGCGAGTTCAGTCCCATTAGGGGCTTGCAGACGGCGGCGCTCGCTCGCATCGCTAGTGGTAGCGGTGTGAGTTGGTGTCGTGCAGTCTCGTGGGCAACTAATGGGGGGGGCTATATCCCTCGACTAATCCCTGGTGCTACCGTAGCATCGCCACTTGACACACTCCATGGCGGGTGGGGATAGTCGAGGGATGAAATATAACAATCGGGTAATGGATAATTTATCTAAAAAAAACCACAAGGCGAAAGGACCGGCGAAAGCTGGGACTGCGCACCAAAAGGCGGGACCGGCGAAAGCTGGGACTGCACACCAGACGGCGGGACCGGCGCAAGCCGGGACTGCATCTTCCGCAGGAACGTCCAGAGGTGATTCTGCAGTGGGATCGTCTCAAGGCGGGGCTGTGGCGGGACTGTCAAATGACGGGACTGTCGCGGCACTGTCGAGGGCCGGCACTGCTGCGGGACCACCGAAGGGTGGAACTGCAAACCAGCCCACCGGGCATAAGGGTACTGCCAAAGCTGGCGCGATACGGGACGCTTGCGTTAGAGATCGTATGACCTCGGACCTTGTGGCCCCGGACGCGACCGGCAAAGACAGCACCTCGTCGTCTCCTGGCGGCCAGCATGAATCAGGCTGGCTTCCGGTTAGACGATCTGGGGCGCGCAGGAAAAAGCGCCAAAAGCTGAGACAGCAGGCGGCTCTGGAAGGGACTCCTACGGAGGGCCCATCAAAGAGACCGCGTGCTGCTCTCAGCGGGGACAGCGGGGACATGGCGGCCAAGAGGATGAAGACCCAAGGGCAATCATCCTCAACGGGATCCTTTAGGGATGCGGTGTTGGCTGTGAAACTCGCTGTCGTGACAGTCAAGTACCCGGAGGAGTACTTGAAGGCCGAAGGACTTGGTGCCGATCCAGGAGCTCATAATTGAGAAACTGGAAGTGGCGCCGGATCCTCTGCCTGTCCTAACGGTTGCTCCCGGAGTCGTCGCAGGTGCAATTCATGTATCCTGCGACAACTCTGATGCAGCCAACTGGTTTCGGGGTGCCATCCACAATGTGGAACTTGGTGCCCTGAAACTCAAGGTTGTTGACGCCAAGGACCTTCCAAAACCAGTCAAAATGGCATGGAAGAGTCGCAACTTGGCGTTGCAAGACTCTGCCCGGGCCATTCGATTGCTCCAGCGACTCAACCCAACCTTGAGGACGAGCGACTGGAAGGTCGTGAATACGCTCACTGAGCAGACCTGCATCCGTCGTATCGTCCTCATGGACGGGGTGTCCGCTGGGGTCATCAAGGCCGCGGGCTACTCTCTTCCAGGAGGGATTGAACGATACTCGTTCAAGCTCCTGGAAGAAGACAAGGGAGAGGCGCCTGCTGCGGAAGCAGAAGTGGAGCCCTCCGAGGATGGACCACCACAACATGGGGAGGCCATTGAAGAAATCTCTGCTGACGGCGCAGCGCAGGCAACAGAGATTGGGACCAGAGCGTCGGAGACAGACCACGAGGATGACATCCTCGGGGACTTCGACACCCTGGGAATCGAGTCGCCGACTGCTCTCGAGGAGAGCCAGGCGATGGAGGAGGGGCCTCAAGACTAAGGCCCTCCCATATCAACACAGACCCATCAAAATCATCCAAGATGGAGGGACTAAGGTGTGTACAAATTAATTTGCATCATTGCAGAGCCGCTACTGCCCTTTTGGCTCGGCAACTGAAGCTTAACACATACGACGTTGCCTTGATACAGGAACCTTATCTGTATAAGGGGACTATAAAAGGCTTAGGTGGGACAGGAGGCATGGTGCTCTATGACTGTCCAACTAATGACGCGAGGACTTGCATCTATATCAGGGGCGGTATAGAGGCAATGCCCTTACGTACTTTCTGTTACAGGGATCTCACAACAACCTTGATCCAAGTGGGGACGGGAACAGAGAAAAGGAGAATCATCCTTGCCTCTGCCTATGTCCCATATGAACAAAAAGAACCAGTAACACCACTAATCAGAAGACTGGTTGATTACGGCAACCAAAAGAACCTTGACCTGATACTTGGTTGCGATGCGAACGCACACCACGTCGTTTGGGGCAGCTCGGATGTCAACAAACGAGGGAAGGATTTGTTGGACTTTGTGGTAAGCTCTTCTTTACAAATCCTTAACGTAGGCAATAAACCTACTTTTAGGACTTCTGCGAGGACTGAAGTTATTGACCTCACGCTGGCTTCAAACAGGGCCAGCGCCCATTGAAAATTGGCATGTATCGGACGAAATCTCTTTGTCTGACCATAATTATATATGCTTTAGGTTTAGGACGGCGGGAGAAGCCGAAACTAGACGAAGGAGAAACCCAAGGTATACAAATTGGGACTCATACAGGAGGGACCTCAAAGTAAATTTGGGGAGCCCTAAAGGTAAGCTCAATTCCATACTGGATATAGAATTTGAAGCGGACAGAATCAAGGCAGGCATCATCGGTGCATGGGAAGATAACTACCCAGAGAAGAAGGCCTTTGGCAAAAAGGTACCATGGTGGACTCCTGAAATAGCCAAAATACGTCAGGAAACACGACAGGCCTTTAATGATGCAAAAGCCAGGAAGGATTTTTCTGGCTATCATAGCATGCTAACAAGGTATAACACGGCGGTACGCAAGGCCAGAAGAACTAATTGGCGGCAGCATTGCACTTCCATCGAAACTCTGCCAAATGGGATGAGGTTGTGCAAAGCAATGTCCATGACCAAGACAAACCCACTAGCATCTGTAAGGGATGAGAATGGGCAACTCACGGAAACTGGACAGGACACTCTGGGCGTGATGTTTAGGATCCACTTCCCAGAATGTATACTGCGCGATAGCGATGAAGAGGAACCAGTCACAAGGGACGAGCTTACAAAGCACACGTCCAAAAATAACTGGCTCACGGCAAAGAAAGTGGTAGATGAAAATAAACTGAAGCTGGCCATAGCGGGCTTCCAGCCACTCAAATCCCCTGGTCCAGATGGCATCTACCCAATACTATTGCAAGAAGGGGCATCTGTTTTGATACCCCATTTGAGTAAGCTCTACAGAGCCTGCATAGCCTTTGGGTACGTACCCAAAGCATGGAGGGAGGTCAAAGTCACCTTTATACCGAAGGTGGGTAGACCGACTTATGAAGAAGCTAAAGCTTACAGGCCCATCAGTCTATCATCCTTTCTCTTGAAAACTCTGGAGAAACTGGTAGACAGGTACTTAAGAGAGGGTCCTCTGAAAGTATTCCCTCTACATAAACTACAATGCGCCTACAGCCCCGGCAAATCTACGGAAACGGCATTGCACTATGTTGCGAGTCGAGCCGAGGCTGCACTAGAGGGACAAGAAATATGTGTCGGGGCTTTCCTCGACATAGAGGGAGCCTTTGGCAAGACAACATTTGAGTCCATACGCACTGCTGCAAAGGAACATGGCATCAATGATACCACGTGCAACTGGATTGACTATATGCTGAGAAGCAGAACAGTCAGATCGGAACTAATGGGAGACAGACTTAGTGCAAAAACAACAAGAGGTTGTCCGCAAGGCGGAGTGCTGTCACCATTATTGTGGTGCTTGGTAGTAGACTCGCTACTAACCAAACTTAATACCGGACCATTCTACACAGTAGGCTATGCGGATGACATAGCTATAATGGTCAATGGTAAATTCCCGAACATAGTGTCTGGATTATTACAACAGGCATTGAGGATGACAGAGGAATGGTGTACAGTGAACCACCTCTCTATCAACCCAAGCAAAGCAGTCATTATTCCCTTCACGAGGAAGAGACAACTAGGAAACCTTGGAGAACTCTCCCTCAATGGAATAAAACTGCCCTGGTACACCGAAGTTAAATATCTGGGTGTAACGCTTGATAAAGAACTCAGGTGGAAAACTCATGTGGAAAATATTACGACAAAGGCCTTATGAGTGTTCGGCATGTGTCGTTCTACCTACGGTAAAACTTGGGGGCTAAAGCCCAAAGTGTTACGATGGCTGTACCGGACAATGATAATACCTATTATCACATACGGCAGCATAGTGTGGTGGCCAAGAACAAAGCTTGCCTCGTGCAAAGCGCCACTCACCAGGTTACAAAGAACAGTGTGTCTCGGCATCACGGGTGCTTTCAGGACAACACCTACGGCAGCGATTGAGAGATACCTCAATATCCCTCCTCTGCATATGATGGTTGAATTCGAGGCAAGGAAGACATTACATCGTCTCGCTGTCGCTGGACTATGGGATGCCTCTAAGCCAAAGACTAACCATACAAAGTTCGATGAGAATGAAGACCTGGATCGGGTAACAAGCATGTTATCCGATAAAATGTAAACTATGTTTGTGTTTGAGAGGTCTTTCAAGGTCCAAATCCCTACAATAGAGGACTGGACGAAGGGACTTGATCCACCAGAACAAGATAGTCTGGTGTGGTACACTGATGGATCCAAAATGGAATCAGGTACAGGAGCGGGAATATACGCAAAAGGCTGTTGGATATACGCAAAAGGATGATGGAGTTTCTTGCCCGTTCTTCTCCATAGAGATCTACGCCTTGGAATGGGCATCTACGGTACTTTCACAGTTATTATGTCTTGTGACTGGGACTGTAGCACCATAATTTTGTAATATTTTATTTTGTCTTTTGACAATTCAAAAGTGCCTGTAACTGGCCTACTTGAAATAAAGTGCTTTGACGTTGCTTTGACTTTGACTTTGACTTTGCTACAAATGTAGCAAAAGCTTAGGGAAGATGGCAACTGTATTCCAAGCGGAAACATATGCCATTATAACCTGTGCTCAAGAGAATATAGATAGAGGGACCAAAGGTAAATCCATATATATTCTTAGTGACAGTCAGGCTGCAATCAAAGCCATGGCATCCTACAAAGTGGACTCCGGACTTATTCTGGATGCTATCCAAACCCTAAACAGGCTTGGGAAGCACAACAGGGTAAGACTGATGTGGGTCCCTGGGCACAAAGGATTCCATGGTAACGAAGTGGCTGATGAACTGGCAAGGGAGGGCTCAGCGAATGATTTTGTGGGTCCAGAACCATGTGTAGGCATCTCGACGTGTCTCGTAAAAGCCGCATTTAGGGAGTTTGCAGATCACAGACAACGAACTTTTTGGCTGTCTACTACCGGTCTACAACACTCCAAGAGATTCCTGGGCTCCACTTTCAAAGCCCGGGATTGCATTTGGAACATGAGCAGGGGGCAAATCCGCTACCTGCTTGGGGCCTTTACTGGGCACTTTGGAACCAACGACATGCTCATGAAGATGGGTCTAACCGCGACACCCATGTGCAGGTTGTGTGGGGAACATACGGAACGCATGGAGCACCTACTGTGCACATGCGATGCACTGGCTGGTAAGCGAATGAGTCTCCTAGGGGTTGGATACCCAAAACCAGAAGATTATAGGCTCATATCTCCTAGTCTCGTTGTAAAACTCATGAAAACAGTTTTCAACGAGAATGAGGAGGAGTAAGTTATCTAGGGGACCACAAAAGATCCCAATGGATCGAAGTGTCCGAGGTATTTCTCGGCCCCTCCATAAGATAAGATAAGATACGCAATTGTAATTACCTTTTAATATATATTGGGGGAGGCTTATGTCCAGCTGTGGATGTTTTCCGGCTGATATGGTGATGATGGATTGTGTTACCCAGAATCTGAAGTGTGAAGGTCAAATTGAACGTTCCAAAGTAGATCGCTATGGAAAAGAATGAACGAAAAACCGGCTAAGTGCGAGTCGGATTCGCGCACGAAGGGTTCCGTACCATTATTGCAAAAAATGGCAAAAATAACACGTTTCTTAAATTTTTATTTTTTTCTGTTTTTAGTAGTGTTATAGCATCTGTGAAAATTTAAACTGTCTAGCTATCACTGTTCATGAGACAGACAGACAGACGGACACTGGAGTCTTAGTAATAGGCTCCCGTTTTTACCCTTTGGGTACGGAACCCTACAAACCTTTTATAGAAGTAAAAAACTGAACTAAATTTACATAAGGAGATGCAAATTTCTACCGACAATAACGTCTCTGTGCAAATAGTTCGCCCTTAGGAATATTTTCGCCCCGAATAAATATGGCCGTAGTTAGCCAAAACCCAAAATGGCCTTTACATAAAGTTTCTTTTCACCCGTCCATGCCCAAACTATTAGAATTCCACTGATATTACGCTCATAAATATGGTTTTCACGACCAGAAATTAAGATATTTCAACTGAAATATTACCTTAAATTCCTTCAGTCCACCGCAGTCCTAATATATTTGACAGCCGCTGTCACAGAAGACTTTTAATTGCAGGAATTAATTGACCAAAGCGGGGGTATAACAATAGTATTGTAAACATGAGTAAATTGGCAATTAAGGAGCCTTTGTCACTTGTTTGTGTATCCTAGTTGGGTGGGGCCGTGGGGGTTTGTATTAATTTGTACCCTTAATGTGGAATTCCAGTTGCAATTATTCTTTGCATAGTATAGACACTACCCTCGACACTGTTGTATCAGTTTGGAACACTATGCAACAGTCTACTAAAAATGTGTTAAATGACTCATCCGGCATAATTACACCTTATAAGGTCGCGCGCCGACAAAGACGAAAGACATAAAAAAAAATATACTGATTGCTCCGATCCGCCCAGATTAAATATCTTTACGTATGCAGCGATCTTAATACCACTCTAAACTTCTACGAACAGATAATATATCTAACACTAGAGTGGTTGTAGTAGAAGAACAAGATCTATAATAAAAACATAATATTTGATTTTTTAGACAGGAAGCATGTTGATATGTCATCATAGTACATTGTGATACAAGGGTGGAAAGTAGGTTATTGCAAACGAGCTGTCGAGTTTGCAATAACCTACACACCCGTGTATCACACGACGTTTTTCAATACAGTTGTGAGAAACAGTAAAAACAAATCAAAGAATTAGATTTGTTTATTCACAAAAAATATAAATTTCAATATGGCGCGTTTTTGCAACTGGACATATTTTTTTACAAAGAAAACAGCCTATACAGCCTATTCGATTTTTGACAAACGTTGATGTGAAAATAATTAACTTAAAACTGGTAATTAAATACACGAAACAACTATTTTTAAAAAAATGAGAATTCAATGCTAAAACGTACACAATCATTAATTTTTCCTCGTATAAAATCGTATCCCATTTTATTCTATGTATGAAAACTCCTTGCTACTAAACTTTTTTAAATTGACTTATGGCGCGTTTTTGCAACTGGACATTTTTTTTTTTTCAACGAAAACAGCTTATACAGCCTATTCGATTTTTGACAAATGTTGGTGTGAAAATAATTAAATTAAAACTGGTAATTAAACATACTAAACAACCATTTAAAAGACTTTTGAGAATTCAATGCTAAAACGTACGGAATCATTAATTTTTCCTCGTAGAAAATCTATCCCATTTTATTCTATGTTTGAAAACTCCTTGCTACTAAACTTTTTTAAATTGACTTGTAAATTTAAAACTAAACTGCAAACATAATGATCGAGCTCGTAAACAAAAGTCACGACCGCGTAACAGAAAGATGCCTATGCGTAAGATTTAACTTTCGAATCATTATGATAGCCTCTGAAAGTACGCCATGTTTAGCAACTGTATTGAAATATTTTTTAAATGCACTATAATCGTGACAATCTAAGAAGTCTGATGACGTTTCTCATTTTTCATGCCGCGATAACTTTGCACTTAAAAAATTTAAATCAGATTCATAACCCTAATGAATTACTATGTTTCCCATACACTATAACAACGAGTATCATTCGTAAGCATAAAGTTTAATTATTATCATGTATTTTTAAAGCTGTCAAATCCGACTTCTTAGATTGCCACGACTATAACTTTTTCTTATTCGGTTTGTTCACAAGATAGGCCACATCTTACAAGAACCGTGCATTTAACAGAATGAAATAAGCATATCAGACTTAGCAATAATGAAGCCTTTTATCAGTGAATGAATTTTCGTAATCAGTTCATAACCCTAAACATTACCTTTGATAAACATATAAACAAACAACTAATGTTTCCTAGTTTAGATAGATTTGGCAAGTACCTTACTACGTGCTTGACCACACTTCATCCCCACTTCATCACCCCTTATTATTCGTCACCATGACAACCCTGTCACAGACATCGGTTGACCAAACCAACTCGGCCAGTATTTAAACGAAGTCAGAATTAAATATTGTACAAGGATTTCGATGTAAAGTTACGATGTTATCAATGTAAAGTTACAATGATTATTATTATCAAAAATTTTGTTCACTTACTAAGTACCCATACCCCGTGAACTTTCTCGATTGATTTGATTGTCAGATTAAAAAAAAAAAAAGAACTGTTACATCTTTATTTATTTATTTATTAGACTCACCAACAATTATATAAACCTTCTAAAAAGATTAAAATAAAACTCTCTTTTATACTAAAATGTATCCGATAAAATATCACGTTAAGCACGTTAAGCCGTTGGTCCCGGCTGTTATTTGAAGATCTCTGACAGTCGTTACGGGTAGTCAGAAGCTTGAGATCTGACACCAGTCTTGCCAAGGTTTACCATGTTACCCAGTTACTGGGTTGTGGAGGTCAGATAGGCAGTCGCTCCATGTAAAACACTACTACTTAGCTGATTCCGGTAAGACTGGAAGCCGACCCCAATATAGTTGGGAAAAGGCTAGGCAGATGATGATGATGATGTATCCGATAAAATATTTTGAATACCGAGCACATTCTGAATTCAAATTTTGAATTCTTGTACGTAATGATAATTCGGCGAGTTATTAGCCGCGAATCCGATATTTTTTCTCAAAATACTGTTAAGGGTACACTAGTCGACGGCACGAACTATTTTGTGCGCGGGGTTGATATGCATTTTATATCAACCGACAACACGTGCGGAAGAGATAGATGCTGTGATGACCAGTAGGAAGCTAGTTCACGTACGAATACACACTTTTGTAAATTTGTAGCGAAATGGATAATGATTTAGGACGAAACCGAGCGCTCGAAATTTTATAAACAGACCTTTGGGAGTCTTGATATCATGAAAAAACGACTAAACGTATCTGTTCAAACTAAAATTATTTGCATTGTTGAACTAATAATCTATCCCAGTATGGTGGCCGTTTTGCAATTTTTGGTCTTCTTATGGTATTTATTTGCGCCCAAAAATGCGTTAAAATTAGTGTCGAAATGTGGAACTTTCGACGCTCATAACTTTCAAATATATGTATTTTTTTATTTTTTGGCTCCATACAGGGCTAGATAATGATGAGAGATATTGATAAATTTTTTATTTTGAACGTACATCGTCAAACAGTGGAGTAATCCCTAGACTACGTTTGTATGGAAGAATTATCGACAAGTGTAACCTTAAGATAACATTATGAAAGCATTTATGTATAGTTATTACTATAAGTTGTTATTGTATTTTATGCCTATAAAAGAATTTTTTCTAATTTTAAAACAATAAATTTTTGATAATCACTCATTTATTTAAATGAACCGAGTCGATCGAAATAATTTAAAGTAATTTAAAGTATACCCTTTCAAACAAAAGAAGAATTTTCCAAATCGATTCAGGTGTATTTGTGTAATCGGGGAACATACATAAAAAAAAATCCGACGAATTGAGTACCTCCTCCTTTTTTGAAGTCGTTTAAAAATAACAAAATATTAACCACGAGACTTCTCGGTAGCGCATGTCAATTCCATAACTTTTTGTCACTTCATTTCAATTTGCCTTCAGTATTTATCGATAAAGAACATCATTTCCTTTATGGCAAAGCACCTCAAAATTTTTAGCAACATATAAACATCGGAAATTCCGATTTAATTATTCGGCTTCCAATAAATAATTTGCAAAATATCGCAACATATTCGGTTACGACAGCTATACAGGAAGGTTTCGGGCAATATCCGGTCTTCATTAATTTTTCCTTGGACCGGAAATTGAGCCAAATGCTTCCCATGCCTCCCTGAGCTACAGACTAAAAAACTATGTACATAAAAGGTAGATGCATGATATTATGCGATGGGCTTGGGAATTACAATAACAGAGGAATCAATTTGGGAATGCATTATGATGAATATGTGCATAATAAGGTAAAATTATTTCTCTAAATAAATTATGACTTTATTTTCTTCGTAATGTATAATGTTATATGAAAATAAGTATTTATCTACACTCACAACGTAATCCAAATATGAATTCAAAAAATATTGTATAAACACATTCTGTATATTCGTGGATAGGTAAAATTTAAAAAAAAACCATTACAGTGCAATATTTTCCTTCGATTTTCAAATATTTGCATCATAAAATAACTTTTAAATTTTTATAGCACCCTTTTACTTTTTAATTTATTGGCGCTTATGGGCTCATTGACTTATTGTAGAAAAGTAGGGTCATGTATCATTGTCTATAAAGGCGTGCGCTGCACAGTCATACGCAATGAGAATCTAAATTTCCCGCCATAGCACAAATTTTTCCGTTACAACTTTTGTTTTATTTCAACTGTATGAGTGAAGATAAAATAGTGTATGCAACGACATATAATTAGATATTAAAACACTCGCGTATTCATCATCATCATCATTTCAGCCGAAAGACGTCCACTGCTGGACATAGGCCTCCCCCAGGCGTCGCCACATTGACCGATCCCGTGCGTCTCGCATCCAGCGCCTTCCCGCAACCTTAACCAGGTCATCGGTCCACCTGGTGGGAGGCCTTCCAACGTATCGTCTTCCGGTTCGCGGTCGCCATTCCAGAACTTTTCGACCCCATCGGCCATCCGTTCTTCGAGCAATGTGCCCTGCCCACTGCCACTTTAGTTTGGCAATTCTTCGGGCTATGTCGGTAACCCTGGTTCTCTTGCGGATCTCCACATTTCTGATTCGATCACACAAGGAAACTCCGAGCATAGCCCTCTCCATTGCCCTTTGAGTGACTGCAAGCTTCCTGATAAGGCCCATTGTAAGCGACCACGTCTCAGAGCCATATGTCATCACTGGCAACACACACTGGTCATAGACTTTCGTCTTGAGACACTGTGGTAAGTTGGACGAGAAGATACCGCGCAACTTCCCGAACGCTGCCCAGCCGAGTCGGATTCGACGGTTGACCTCTTTCTCGAAATTGGCCCTACCCAATTGGATCGTTTGGCCCAAGTAGACATAATCGTCCACAACTTCGAGTGTAGAGTCCCCGACCTTGATAGGAGTGGGTGCAACATGGCCATTCAACATCACCTTGGTTTTTTCCATGTTCATCTTAAGACCCACTCTTTCGGAAGCTCTACTGAGGTCATCGAGCATCGCACTGAGGTCCTCCATGGTCTCAGCCATGACCACTATATCGTCGGCAAACCGAAGGTGAGTGATGTACTCGCCATTAACGTTGATGCCAAGCCCTCTCCAATCCAGAACCTTGAAGACATCCTCCAGCGCAGCAGTGAACAGTTTCGGAGAAATGACGTCTCCCTGTCTCACGCCGCGCCGGAGAAGAATTGGTTTCGAGATCTGATCATGAAGACGGACTGACATAGTGGCGTTCTTGTACAAACACTTCAACACTTCAATGTACCGGTAGTCGATCTGGCACCGTTGGAGAGACTGCAGTACAGACTAAGTCTCGATCGAATCGAAGTCCACAAACGCTAAACAGAGAGGCAGGTTATACTCTTCGGTCTTCTGTATAACCTGCCGCAGCGTATGTATGTGGTCTACGGTGCTAAAGCCTTTTCGGAATCCGGCTTGTTCGGGAGGCTGGAAATCGTCAAACCTGCGCGCGAGACGATTCGTGATGACTCTTGAAAACAACTTGTAGACATGGCTAAGAAGTGAGATGGGCCTATAGTTCTTCAGCCGGGCATTGTCGCCCTTCTTGAAGAAGAGTACCACCACACCCCTGCACCATGCCTGTGGCGTTTTGCCCTCGAGTATGACGGAATCAAACAGCTTCTGAAGGGCCTTAAGGACCGGTTTTCCACCCGCCTTCAGGAGTTCAGCCGTGATTCCGTCATCACCCGGCGCCTTGTTGTTTTTAAGCTGTTTCAGAGCCATCCTAATTTCGTACAGGCTGACGTCCGGAATATCTTCGGTATAGTGTCGGGTCAATCTAGCTCTTGGGTCGTTTGCTAGATTCGCAACGGGCTTGCTGATTGATGTGTACAACTGCCCATAGAATCTCTCGATCTCCCTCAGAAGCTCTGGTTTGGCGGATACGATCCTGCCATCATCGGTCTTCAGTTTCGTGAGCTGGCTTTGCCCAATAGCCAGATCCCTTGAAAAAACCCTGGAGCCTTTATTTCGCTCAATCGCCTCTTTAATACGCTCGGTATTAAAGCGGCGGAGGTCTCTTTTCAAGGATTTAGAGATCTGTCGATTGAGCTGCCGGTATTTGCACGCCTCATCTGAAGACTGCAGGATCAACTCACGCCTCTCCTTCATAAGCTTGAGGGTAGGATCAGAGAGCTTTTTGGTTCTATCTGTACGACGGGTCTTGAAAAACTTAGACCCGACCGTATGGACAGCTTCCACGAACCCGTCGGCGTAGTCGTCCACGGAGCTCCCTAGGCACTCGAAACGATTTTGGAGTTCGAGCTGAAAGCTCTCGGGGTTTTGGAGCTGGATCCGTGCTGGACGGCGCGTGGACTTCATCAGTCGAGACCTTTCAAGCTTAATATTAATGTTCAATGTGCCTCTTACCATGCGGTGATCGCTCCCGGTTTTCACCGAATTGATCACAGAGACATCATTGAACATTTGCTTCTTGGTTGACATGATGAAGTCGATCTCATTTTTTGTTGCACCATCGGGGCTCTGCCAGGTCCACTTCCTGTGTTCACGCTTTTTGAAGAAGGAGTTCATCATAAAGAGGCCCTCCTTCTCCATAAAACTGGCCAGTAGGTGACCCCGGTGGTTCCGTCGTCCAACTCCAAATTGCCCCACTTGCAGCTCATCCTCGTCTCGTTTGCCCAGTTTTGCGTTGAAATCCCCCATGACAACGGTGAAGTGAGGTTTGAAACCATGCATGGCTCTGGAGATATCCTCATACATGGTCTCTACCTCGTCGTCGGGGTGTGCCGAGGTTGGGGCGTAGACCTGTATGACCTTCAGCGAATATCTTGAGGATATTCTGAGTATAAGGCACGCCACCCTGGTCGACACACTCTCGATCTTCACCACGTTGTTCACAAGGGACCTGTGGACGATAAACCCGACACCACCCTGGGACTGCCAGTCACCCTCTCGGAAATAGAGCAGGTTACCGGATTTGAGGATTATCGAGTCCTCCCCCTCTCTTCGGACTTCAGATAACCCTATAATACTCCATCGCAACCTGCTCAATTCCTCTTCGAGTTCGGTGATCTTCTCGTCGGTCCGAAGTGTACGCGTGTTGTACGTAGCCAGGTACAGTCGTCGGTGATTTTTGGGTAGCTGGATCCCGTCCGGAGATTCTTGGCACCCCTTGCCATGCCGTAACCTCGACCGCTACCGTAGTCGAGGGTAAGCAGGCTGCCGGGCACTAGAGGCCATTTTTTATTTGTGCTATTCATGGGGGGTTTTTGCCATAATCGCCACGCTTGGCAGGCGGGTTGGCGATCGCAGTATGGTTGATGTAGAAGCACAGAGAACGCTGCTTCCCATTCTCTGGTTTGTCCCTTAGTCGCCTCTTACGACACCCACGGGAAGACATGGGATGGTGAAATTCTTTACGTCCGGCACCATACGGAACATACGGATATTATTATTATCATAATATAAATAAATCCACGCTCGTGTTTTAATAACCCCTATTATATGACCGAAAAAGGCGGAAAAAGGCAAGAGGAGCGGACGTTAGAGAGCTGAACAAGCTATCTGCTCAAATTCAAGCTAACTGCAGACGAGATCATAACTCATACCTTCGCAAAATTTGCGAAGAAGTCGAAGCGCACGCAGGGAAACATGAATCTAGAGATCTTGACCGCATAATTCGTCATATCACAAGAACTCTATCTACTAAAACCTGGGCTATCGAGAACGATAAAGGCGAAGTTGTAACAGAACTAGACCAAATCTTAAAGACGTGGCAGAACTACTGTCAATCACTGTTCCAGGACCCACAGCCGCGTCTTTTCCCAAATACAGAGGTAAACAGGGAGGAACTGGAACCGGATATTCTTCTGTCTGAAGTAAGGGCCACCATAAAACATCTTAAAACTAAAAAAGCCACGGAAAGAGATCGAATTCCCATAGAAACCATAAAGGCTTTAGGAGAACATAGCGTCTGTATCTTCCATGCCATTTGTAACAGAGTATGGCAGACAGGAACATGGCCATCTGAATGGACTCAAACAGTCTTCACCCCCTTTACATAAAAAACGCTCCACAAAGAAATGTAACAACTATCGCCTAAATGAGCGGCTGAAGGCGTATCTGTCCAAAGAAGTTGCACCAGAACAGGCTGGATTTGTGAAGGGAAAGGGTACACGAGAACAGATTCTTATTGTTCGCCAGATTATTGAAAAAGCTCGTGAATTCAACAAGCCAACATACATCTGCTTTGTTGATTTCTCCAAAGCGTTTGACTCGGTAAAATAGCCAATCTTGTGGAAAACTTTACTTGACATGGGCACGCCGAAACACCTAGTTAATTTTCTAAGTGGGTTGTACGAAGAAAGCACAGCCTCGGTACGAACAGATGACATTCTGTCCAGTAACTTCCACCCCAGTGCAGGTGTCGGCCAAGGATGCATTATATCGCCGTTCTTATTTAATATCTACACAGAGCTTATAATGCGCATAACTCTGGAACATTGGACAGATGGGGTTGCGGTTGGTGGCTACAACATTGCGAATTTGCGCTACGCAGATGACACCACTCTTTTTGCATCTAATGCTCGCCATATGGAAGAACTCCTATGCAAAATAGAACAAGTGAGCCTTGCATTCGGATTAAAGATAAATCGCAGCAAGACCAAGATGATGATTGTGGACCGTGCTAACAATAATTTGCCAATAGTTACTCAGATCGCGAACTGCGACGTAGTCCAATCCTATACGTATATCTTGGAGCTTTAATCTCAAATAACCGCGGCTGCATTGATGAGATAAAGAGGCGTTTGGCGATCACAAGAACTGCAATGGACAAAATGAAAAAAATATGGAGGACAGAGCGGTCGTGGTCGTCATGAAGTAGTGTCAAGAGCGTAACGACTAAGAAGAAGAATATTATATGACCATTGCATAAACTACTATTTTGTGCTAGCAGCATTTCCAAATCTTATTCGACGAATGCCCACTTGTGCCAAAACCTTAACTCTTAGACTTATTTATTATTATTATATACTTTATTGTACACCACTTAAATAATATAAGGTTAAATAACAAATATTATGTCATACAAATCTGGCTGGGTTAGCTACTAACTCCGCGTTAGTAAGATAACCTCGGGTGGCGCAAGCGGACTAAAGAAAACAAACTACAATAAGTATGTATTTCCACTCCTGATATAGCCCGAAAAAGTATAAATTAAAAATTTCTATAATCATCATCTGCCTAGCCTTTTTCCCAACTATATTGGGGTCGGCTTCCAAAATTCAAAAAAAATCTATAATATCCGTTTTTTTATATTTCATACTTTTTAACTACATTATTTATCTAGTAGTAGACATACTTGGATCAACAATCTATCGAACACCTAATTATGACTCGATATCTTGCGAAAATACCCCGATTCAAACAGTAAATGGCCCATAACTTTTGAACTGCTGAACCGATATTCATAAAACATAGCTAAGAACACTCACTACACAAACACAAACTTAAACACGCCAGGGTACATAGGCGTTAAAGAACTCTTCCACATCGCTGTCATCCGGCAACATACCCAAAAAAGCAAATTCTTTTAAAACAGGTCTGAAAAACATCTGACAAAATACAAAGCAGCGAAAACCCCTTCATACTCATATACCTACAGGCAACATTCCCCACATTGTAACTCCGGTATAACTTCGCCAAGTTTACGGCTCCCAACACATAACTGAACACTGCCCCACTCTGCAACTGAGTTAATGTTCGCAATATGTTTTTATACCCTCCGAATGGACTTGTTTTGGTGTTCTCACCCCCCACTCGACAATTGTCAGCAAAGTCATGGACGGCATAATACTGTGTTCGCTAAAGTTTTTCTGTGACTTCTCTAAGTTGGGGTTGATAAGAATATCACTGACATGTAAGTATACAATACTGATGTTGGTTACGAATTTGGCTGAAACTTTGGTTATATTTAGTAGGAAGATGTCAACATATGAAGGGGAGATACAAGGGTCAAGATTTAGGTTATTTCAATCCTTCATAGAATATTAGAGTATTGCTAAAATAACATGTCTCTATTTTCCATAGGGTACGAGACGGGAGACGATATTAGTCTTATTTTAAAAAGCTATGTAAGTAGGAAAACTAAATAAAACTTGACTCAAAAAGTAGGCCTCATTCATACCAAAAAACGCCGCCATGGTAAGTTGGGTCAACTCTAGATACAATTTTAGTTTTAATAAATAAATACTGACGAATTTAATATCGTGTTACCCAGTTATTGGGTTGTTGAGGTCAGATAGGCAGTCGTTCCATTTAGACTGGTGTCGCTCCGTGCAACCAGTTAGTCTTTCTAGCCTTCCGAAAGCCATTTCGATACTCGACTACACAACTGTATTCTGACTGCAAGGTGCTTAGGGTCCGACAGATATTTGTGCTTGAATCCATCTTGAGGAGGCATCGATCAGTTTCCCTTCCTGACACTGCCAGACGTAAACAGAGGCTAGTTTGTCATACTCCTTCTCATCACACAACATTTGCGAGTAGACAGTATTATGTAACGAGCAGTATACTTTATAACAAAATTAATAAAAATCTTAATATAATACATTTAAATAAACATGATGCTAAGATCTCAGTGAAAAGATGGTTATTGCAATTGGACTACCAAACTACCGAACATCTTTTGCTTTCACAAACATAATAGTTAAATACACACACACATAAACACACACACATACACACACACCCACTCACATTCTTTATTAATTAATTAATTAACACAGTAGCACGCAATGTTTTAGGTTATAAAATAAGCAAATTTTCAACTGAGTTGTACTATCTTCTGAGACACAGGCCTCGCCTAGTTCAGAAGATAGAGTAAATACCTGTAAACCTCTCTTTACCACCACAAATGCTGCTGGATTATTATTATATAATGTGCATGATATTAGCATACTTACCTAGTATTAAGTACTTTTACTATGTAATTCCTTGTTGCTATGCTGGTGAGAAATAAACCATTATTATTATTTCTACAGTGGTTTAACCGCCGACACCAAAATAGTTGGGAAAAGGCTAGGGAAATTTAATGACATACATAGGTTGGTGGATTGGTTACTAAAATAAAACAAGTAAAATTCAAAAAGACACAATTTATGTATAGTACATCATTTATCTAGTAGTAGGCACACTTCGATCGACCACCTATCGAACACGTTTATTATGACACGCTATCTTGCGAAAACACCTAAATTCAAACAGTATAACGCCCATAACTTTTGAACGGCTGAACCGATTTTCTACAAACAAAATTAAGAACACTTTTGATGAAGTCACCTTTCAAAAAAAAATGAAAATCGGTTCACCCGCTTAGGAGCTATGATGCCACAGACATCAGTCTATACAGAAATACAAAAACACACAGGCACGTCAAACTTATAACTTTTTCCGTCGGGGTTATAGTTACCTATACTCCATTTGAAATAAAATTAGACGTCTTAAAAACTCTTTATACAGTCCGTTCAACCGATTTTGAGTGCTATCTCGTATTCATAAGGATGACATAAAAAGCATAAACCTGTTACCAAAACCAACAGTTTACTACAGCTTCCATTTGTCGTATCACCAACGCAATAGAAGTCAATATCGGCTGAACAGTGCTGAACAGTGGTGGCCCAGTGGTATCGGCCGCGACTTAAAAGTTGTAGGTCGTGGGTTCGAGCCCAGGCAGGCGCTTTACTTTGTGTAAATTATTTCATCACCACTGCTCTCAAAACGGTGAAGGAAAACATCGTGAGGAAACCGGCATGTCCTAGAACCAATAATTCGAAGACATGTGACATCCACCAACCTGCACTGGGCCCGCGTGGTGGATAACGGCCCATTCCCTCTCACAGAGAGGAGGCCTGTGTCCCAGCAGTGGGAACATTAAAAGGCTGATGATGTGATGATGTGATCGGCTGAACGGGCTGTAAAATGGGCTTATTTAAATGTCTAATGTTATAGTAAATGGAGTTTAAGTTATTCTGTAACTAGGCAACTAGGCATTGCCCGTCTATGTTTGTTCGCAGTTACATTTGAAATATAATCCTTTAAATGCTTATAATATCTATTAGGTACATCTCTCTCTATAGCAAAGTTCCCAGAAGCTGCACCTACATAGTTCTACCTCATTGAACAATAGTTCCCGTTATACTCCGAAGAGCAATCCAGAACTGAATCCAATTCCGCACTATCTGCTATCAGACGATAGACCAAGTCAAATAAATCTAGTCTAACAATCAAGTTCAGTTCTATTTCGAGATAAGTTTAAAGTATTCACTGGGAATCGAAACGTAGAGTTTAGACGTATCACTTTACGGTAAGTACCTTCTTACTGTAATATTTTCCACTCATTCACACTCTGCTTCCGGATGATATTCCCAATTATAATTATTATTACTCTATGGTTTGGAAGATTTTTCTATATTTTGCAATCCCGTTGTGCCCCACTACTAGACCTAAGCTTCGCTTAAACTTTGCCACACCTTCCATTTGAAAAAAAAGCGCAAGTCTTCATTCTATTTTTGGCAATTGATTTTCCGCTTAGGTACTCTATTTCCGAAGTAATTAAAAATAATATTAATAGTGGCTCTGTGAGCTGTAGACCTGAGTCTGTCTTTTTGATTTTCTTGTTGATTTAGATTTCTGTTTTTTTTTTTTAAATGGCGGTACAATTTTTTAAATTACATATAATTATCGAACCTGCTCACATAAATTCCACGAGAATCGGTAGAGAAATACGACCTGTAGAGGAAAACAACCGGTAATCCGTCGGACATCCTGACATACAAAAGAATTTATGCCCAAGCTGAAACGAAGAAGCTTCGATCGCGCTTCGCGCTTGGTCGGTCAAAAAACAGATTAGTATGCATACTTATAATATACAGATTGAATTTTTTTAGTGGGCGTGGATGGCCAAATCCGAAACTTGAAGAATAGCGAAAAACACTCAAAGGAGTCACGAGGCTTATTTTGATGAAAACTAAAACTGCATCACTGGATTTTAAAAAAATCAATATACTTTTAGCCAGGAATCGAAGCCGTTGTTCTAAAAAAAACACATTTGCTGTCGCTAATAAGGATTAAATTCTGTGAATTCTGTCATGACTTACGGCTAACTTAAAGAAAGGGCTCAATTTTAACACGCTTTTATTAGCTTGGTATGTACGTATCTATGTAACTATGTATCTATGTATCAATGTTACGGAATCTTTGAACGTGATTATCACCCCCTGCAAAACGTGGGATTGATTTGAAACTTTGCACACTAATCAAGGACCGATGACAATGCAATAATTTAGTCAAAGTCGTATATTTATTCAACTAGGCCAATAAGCGGCACTTTTGAACGTCAAACAAAAATAAAAATTTACAAATAATAAAAGTTGATTCTACCGTGTGCGTTTAAATTCTTTGTCCCATTAGCCTTACCAAGACCTTCAGGATTAGCGACTTTTTAGTTCAATTTACCATTAAAGCGTGTTTTTTAGTTTTTAGAACTACAATTTATTTATTTACAAAATAATCCAGTACCTGTTTTAATTTTCATTAAAATTAATAAGGCCACGTGACTCCTTTGAGTGTTTTTCGCTATTCCTCACATCCACGCTCACTTAAAAACTCATTCTGTATAAGTAATAATAATAGCACAGCCTGACCACTTAGGGTAAAAAAATATCAAGCACACCAAAAATAAACCAGTTCGACCTAATCAGATGCTCTTTACTCTAAAGGTCAACAGCGCTGTTTCGGCGTACACTTTAGCTATTTCAATTCGTATTTTTACGGCGCACTCCTCTGATACAGAAATAATAAGATACCTATCGTAAGCATCCCATGCAACTCATAAAATAAATGCGAAGAATTAGGTTAATTAAGGCCGTACCCTAACCAAAAAATCATCATGAGATATGAGAATTCCTATTGGCCTAGCAGCACTGGTGGCGCATGAATTACGGTAGTGAATACGCCTAGATTTTAGAATAAAATCGAATATTGGTCTTTTGAAAAAAATAAAACTTAAAAAATGTTCGTTATCAAATTGTCTATCCATTAGTGTTAGTATAAACAATAATTCATGAACACTTTACGAGGAGATGCATGCTAGCAATAATTATTTCTCATTTTTATGGTTTTGTCGGAAGGTTAGTGAAACATTCGGATTCTAAAATTGTAGTAAACTCTTTGAAAACGAAAATGTACTACAATTTTAGAATCAAGATTATGTAGAAATTTAATGTATTTTTTTAATATCAATTAATTTCTTTTTAAATAAAGAGTAGATAACTCTTAAAAACTGCACAAAAACGGTTGGCGCGGAATTTTGCTCGGGGAGGCGCCTTAAGTGCGCTGGCAACATCTATAAGCGCAACTAGCGCTAAATATTAGTAAAACTTTGATCTACCTTTTGATCAGTAAAAAAATAGTCAAAAGAAGATAAAAATAAAACTGCTTTTTTAAGATGGGACTATTATTTCAATAATTCTATCCTCGTTTTACCATAATCAACTTCACTGCTGCAATATTATTCAATAACGTACCCAATTTCTGTGACTAATAATACTCCTTCGGCAGTCGCGTAAAAAGAACTCAATCTTAAAGGCATCACAAAAACATCATAATTCTTTTAATTAAAAACTTGAGCGTCTTCAAAACCTTTGTATAAGATTTATATTTGGCCTGCGCAAATATGATCACATTTCTGAATTTCGGACAAAGCTCAAGTGGCTTCCCATACGTCTTCGCCGGGATTCTCATATTTTATTTCTGCTTTACAGTATTCTATACAATCCTACAAGCCCCTCTTATCTCAAAGAACGTTTCAAGTTCCTTCATGACACACATAATAGATATCTGAGGTCATCGGAAAACTTGAGACTAGAGATGCCGATGCATTCCACCAGCTTTTACGACAAATCTTTTACGGTTCAAGCGGTGCGGTTGTGGAATGCTTTGCCCGTGTCAATAAGGCGTGCTCAATCTCTGCCCATTTTTAAAACAATGGTAAAAAATCACTACCTCTCTCTTTAATAGTTGTATTTCTTGATATCTATGCTTTTGTTCCATACTTATTACTGTATATATTTGTCTATTATATATATATGAATGTATATTTTTTTTTATATATAAATAGTACACCTAGAGTACTGTCATTCCTTCCATTTTTTTTTAAATCCATCCAAAGGTTGTCTTGGAAAGATCGCTTTTAGCGATAAGGCCACCCATTGTGTCACCCAGTGCAATATTTTCTTCGTCTATACTTTCTGTAACTTATATGGTGTACATAATAAAGAGTATTCTATTCTATTCTATTCTAATTCAATCATTTATATCCTAAACAAACCAAACAATATCTAATTTTGCACTAAAATCTGAAGGCAAACCTTCCATAGAGCATCTTCAAACTTTTTTAATATCAAAACAGTTGAGTCCAACCTCCTTGCCTCCTTGTTTATTCGAATTTTGAACGGAGGCTTTGTTGAAAGTAATAGGGGACTAGGAATGGGCAAGATGTTTCCGTAAGCATGAATGCTCAAGTTTCTAAAGGGAATTGAAGCCCTGTTGTTCTTGTTTTGTGGGTAAGATTGGGTATTGGTACCGTGGTTTAGAATAGAGATTAGGCTTTGAAGAAGTTTGGTAGTTATTGAGATGTTGCTTAGGGTTACAAAAGCATCTAGGTATTTGTAATTTTAAAAAGTCGTTTGAAGAACCTTGTGTTTTAATTTCTATGAAAACCAATGGACCCGTGCAATATTTTGGGCAACCAAATTTTTTTTTTCTAGCCATTTCTATCCCAATGCTGGTCAAAGGACTGCCCTAAGTCCTCCTAGACATTATTTTTCCACGCCGTCTCGAACCAGCTCTCAAGGTACGCGTCCAAATCATCTCGCCACCTCTTTCTGGGCCGATCTCGACGGTGCCTTTTATTTTCATAAGCTCACTGTGTTGAGACTCTTGCCCAGCAGTCAATTTGCTTGCGACTAGCATGACTCCCATCGTTTCCCATCGAATATCTAACTTTAAATGTCTTTAAATGTAAAGCCTGACGAAGAAAATCAAATTTCACTATCAAACCACAAATTATATTGACAAGATTACCAAACTACTCGCGGTCACCAAATTTATGTCTCACTGTACTCAAGATAAACCTCACATATTTATCTTTTGCCAGAGATAGGACGAAGTCTTCTATTAAACTTAAACAAGTAATTCCACGACAACCTTATCGATATCGCTTCTCTGTTCATTGGAATTAAGCGAACTCGATTTACTCTTACAAGCGAAGGAACGAGTTAATCTGCCCAGCCCGATCACGCCATCTACCCAGTAATATAAACTTTTCAAACTTTGTCCAGTACTTGCTGTAAAAGATACTGAAGTTCTAGGTGTCCTGGCGGAACGATCTTTCTACAAGGAATACTTTTAAAAGATCTGATTATAAAAACCTCCCTCAACATTTTCCAGGATTTTCGGACTCTCCACAAACCAGCAAAATAGTTATAATACTCGTATCATTTATAATTATGTAATAGTAAGAATGAAAGTATCTAGTATATGGGGATCCGCTGGATGCGAGACGAACGGAACCGATCAATGTGGTGATGCTTGGGGGACGCCTTTGTCCAGCAGTGGACGTCTTTCGGCTGATATAAGATTATGATCAAGAATGAAAGTTAGTTTCATCACTTTTCCCCAAACAGTTAGGCCTAGAAAGAAAGAAAGAACAACATACTTACAACTTTTAGTCGAACAACTGTTTAGTTGTGTGTCAAAAGTTTATAGAAATATATTGAGATTTGAGATAATATAGAACCTGCACATACGAGTACTATCGACTCGATACTTGCTCGACAAAAAAATCAAAAAGCTGTATCGATTTGCTTTTATTTAAAAAGTTGGACAACTATCGATCAAACGCTCAATTTGTATTGCGATCCAATTGGTGTGCACATACCATTGACTAAACAGTCGATCCGCGACTGATCAGTGTCGCATTAGCTTTCGCCACGTCTTTTGTTACCATGGCTGGAAAACACCTCTCCTTAATCTCCTTTTCAACCGACATCAAAAAAGGAGCATATTGTCAATTCGACGGTATGTTTTTTTTTTGTATATTTGTTACGCGATTACTCCGTCTATTATGAACCAATTTTTAAAATTCTTTTTGTTTGAAAGGTCCCATGGAAATTGAGGGAACTCCTCAAATTTTATAGGCATACATAAAGCAATTTTGGTGGTATTGTCATCTACATTTCATCAGCGAAACTGACGAAGAAGACCAAAGATGGCCACTGGAACTTCTCAATGATAATAATGTTTTGAGTATAGTGTATCTCGAATAGATGCAACAAATTTAAATAAATGGTTCTAACGATAATGTTACCACCGAATTGATCGGGTGATGAAGCCGGAAGGTTACCTACCTTCCGACTTACCTTTCGGTAACACTCCGTAATATAACAATGTATCCCAATCGTGTTTAAGATTGCTAGAATCGATCATCATTATGAGAAGCCCTCTAGGATTCTATCTATGGTACCAAAACTAAAACAGAATCTAAAAAGAGAATAAAAATTCACCGACTTCCAAACCAAAACACTACAAAGCGAAAAATAACTTTCGTTTAGGAACTCGTGAAATAAAAAATCGACGATCGATTGCATCGATTGTATGGGCACCTCTATCGACTTAACGGTTTACTTGTGTGGAATTCACGAGAAGTACACAACTCGACTACACAGTTTGGTCGAAGCAAACGTTGTGAGTATGCGCTAGGCCTGAGGCCCCGATGAAAACACATTTTCAGACAAAACAACGGATATTATTGTATTCAGAACCTCTGTATTTTATTCAATCACTTTCGGTCCATTTTCATAGCCACATTGATAACAATTTATTGTTTTAGCATTATAGCACATCCTTCCAAATAGGACAACATCGTTCTTACATTTGGGCAACTATATTGTCAAAGCAAACTAGACCGTATCTTCTTCTTTTAAGAGTATTTATTCATCAAGTTATACAAGTTTTTGAAGTAAATAGGGTTGTCAAACAAAGTATATTGTAACAAGTAAAATGGAATCCCAATAGAGACGAGTTTTTTACCGGTTGAACCCTAGAATATCTGGAAGGGAATTCTCTCAATAGAGAAAGTTTCAAGCGCATAATTTTCAAGTTTTTATTATTCCACTAGAACTAGGACGTACTCACTTTGTCTGGATAAAGTTGGATTTAGTATAAATAATGCTGTAGTTTTTATTGTCTTGTGCTTGTTTTACTTTGTATCTGTAAAGGCGGATACAGACATTGCGAGGCATGCGCAGCACACGGCGCTCATGCGAATTATACGCAATGTTTGGAAGTTCATATTCGTGCGTGACTAGCAAAAGGCGTGAGTTGCGATGCGTGCGCGGCGATTGCCTCGCAATGTCTCTATCCGCCTTTAGGTAGATAGAATAATAGAGACAATCTAAGATGTCCGATGACGTTTCGCATTTAACATGCCGCGATAACTTTGTACGTAATACATATAATCCTAATTATTTACTATGTTACCCATAAACTATAACAAAGAGTATCATTTTTAAGGTTCAAGTTTAATTATTATTAAGTATTTTTATAGCTGTCAAATCCGATTTCTTAGATTGTCACGACTATACTCGTAGTACAACACTATGCATTAAAGAAACGTATTTATAATGGCAGCTTGTACTTGCGTTGAAAGATAGTACAGTTAGCTTATACAATTGTAGGCAACAAAAAAATCAAATTAATAATAATGAAAACAACTGGTCGTATTTATTTCAAATATTACATCTTCTAAGTTGACTAAAGTCGTATACACCTTCATCAACCTACAATATCTATCTACACCCACCTCTGTTACCTGTTTGGAAGATTTCCTTCATACCTACCTACTTATATGAGATACATCAAAACACGAGTTGATCTTAAAGCATCCTTAATATGATGTTGGTTTAAATTAAGAACGAATATTACTTTTTATTAATTTCAAATCAAATGCAAATCAAGACTTATTTTTATTCTGCCTACGGTACGCGCGTAAGTGAGTATTGACGGCACTAGTGTGCAAACGAGAGAACATGATAAAGCATCGCCATTATAGATTAATTTCTTTAAAGAGCCAGGTTAAACGGTTATTGAAACACTCATTGAACACTGATTACTCATAATACCAACTAATATTGTAGTCTATCCAAAATAACTGACTGTCTGGTACCTTTTCACGCCTTAACGGCTGAAAGGATTACCTTGATAAAGACAAAGGATTATTTTTATCATATCTATTAAAAAAGAGCTAGTTATTCTTCGTAAACAGGGACTAGAATAGAAAAAAAAAAAAAAAAAAATTTTTTTTATTTTTTATAGCTCATTAATCCCTAGGGACTAAAAGCGATTTGAATTTGGAATGTGGATATTGTCAGTAAATGTTCAGTAAAGAGATGAACCACAAACCATGCGGTCCAAAATAGGATTACAAGGCTAATGAGCGATTGTAATTATATTTCGGTTTGCACGGGAACATTGTACTGAACAAGTGACTGGCTGGAAAACTGCGCGCGAGCCAAATTAAAAATAAATCTACCACTATAACGGGTGGTACTAATAAAATTGTTACGATGCACTTCCATAATTGTTCAAATATAAACATTAGCCTTTAATTATTTCTATGTTATGTCTTATGGTTTCTAATTGTATGTAAATATATCGCACGCTTAATAATAAACTGGAATAAGACAAAACTTAACTTTTTTGGGAAATCGCGGTCAAAGTTTTGAGTCTCTAACTTGTTGAAAACATTTTGATGGTCTTCACGTGTTTATGGTGTTATTTTTATTTTCTTGGTCTTAAATTGTAGAGAGATGTATAACGAATATAGCTGGCATAATAGTTTAATTATATTATTTATATCAAATGAATAAATGAAGTTTATTTTCTAAAGTTTTGACTTAGGTCAGTTTAGTATAAAAATTTATGATCCATTTTCTAAATTTATACAAACTAATATTTAATCATTCAGTTTAGTATTAATAAATAATATAATATATTTAAATATATAATACTTATTACACTTTAAAAGTAAAAAGGAAATAAAATACTGAAATGTTTCGCAAAAAACCTTTATATTTGTTAATGTAAAATAACAGTTTATATTTTAAGTTCTATCGTAACTACTTTATTACCCTAATAACAACAGTGGTAATTAAAGTTAGTCATTACAAAATGCTTAAGAGATCTAGCTTTACGTAATTATGCTAAAGAACATTAAACATTGTAATACAAAAGAATAAAAACTGTCCAGCGTTGACCAGCCATGGTTTAGCGCCGAATGTCATCGTGCCAATGCGCTTCAGCATGAGGCGTACCTGGCATGGGCCGACGATCGATCGCGCAAAGCGAGTGACGTGGATTAGAAGAAGAAGGACTTCAACAGGGCTGCCAAGTCCTGCAAGATGGTTTTGCGAAGGGTTCGTTTCGACCACATTGGCTGAATAGGGAACAAACTTGCTCTTACCCAGCAGATAGTAAATCGTTTGGTCCCTGGCTAAGTCGGTTGAGTCGAACTTCTGCCATCCCTCACTACCACCACTGCTGAAACCCGACGAGTCGCTGGCCCACTCCGCTGAGGGGAAGGCAAATTTATTTGCCTCTCTTTTTACGAAATCTTCACGTATGAATCCTGGTGACACGCGGCCCCCTCCTTCACTTGATGGATGCGAGAAGAGATTGTCGGATATTCGCATCCATCAAAAATACCTCCATAAGGTGCTGCGCTACCTCGACGTAAACAAGGCTAGCGGGCCTGACGGAATACCAGCAATAGTTCTTAGAACCTGTGCGCCTGAACTGTCTCCGATCTTGACACGCCTATTCTACCTTTCGTATGAGACTTGAAAAGTGCCGAATGCTTGGAATCAAGCTAACGCACAGCCCGGGCCCAAGAAGGGTAGTCGAGCTGACCCGACCAACTACAGACCCATTTCAGTAACGTACATACTCCGTAAGAGTATGGAGCGTGTACTTATACAAAGCTCCTGGCATACCTAGAAACTAACGATATCCTTAGTGACCGTCAAAACGGTTGCGGCCAAAATCTGTCTACTGGGGATCTTCTAGCGTATGCCATTCACATTAAGGAGTGAGGCTATCGAGAGGCATTTTCACCCGGCTCTAACTTTCCGAGATGTGACCGTGCCAATAACGGACCATCTTGAGCCGTTTGGCGGAACTTTGACATCGACTCTCAATTTTGGGCCATACATTGAGGCAAAGGCTCTGCTGGCTGCCAAAAAGTTGGGGATCCTTGCAAAAAAATTAATTCACGCCGGAACAGCTGCTCAACTTGTATCAAGCGCAAGTTCGATCATGCATGGAGTATTGTTCTCATCTCTGGGACGAATCTGCCGAATACCAGATTGATGCACTAGAGCCGATCAAAAAGCGGGCTAAGATGCTAATCGGCGATGAAGCGCTGGTCAACAAAGCTCCTCCTTGAACATCGTCGCCGAGTTACCAGCTTGTCGGTTTTTTATCGTTTACATTTCGGCGAGTGTGCGATGGAATTGCATGATCTAATTCCACCTAGCCCGTTTCATCATCGGAGTACCAGACGTACGGCGATGCGCCATCGGTACATGGTGGACATTCCACCCATATGCACAAAAGGTTTTGGGAATACTTTAGTTGTGCGTACAGCTAAGGAGTGGAATTCCCTGCCGGATTCTGTGTTTCCCAACAGCTACAATCTAGGGGTATTTAAGTCAAGAGTGAATAGGTTTTATCTAGGCAAGCGTGATTTACAGTCGACCGCATCATCGCTTACCATCAGGTGAGATAGTGGCCAAGCGCGAGCAAGAGTATAAAAAAAACCACTTGGACATTGTAAAACAGCTTGCAAGTTTTAAATTACGATTTTGTTATTTTCAGTAATATTTTTTCACTCTAGCTTTTTTCATCTGTACTCTGTATCTTTTCCTCATGATGTTGGTCATATTTTACTTACGCCAATCAATAATCCAATCATCAAAACATTTTTCGCCGGAATCGAGTTCAGCCAAGTGATTATTTAAAATGGTACGGACCGACTCGTGAGACACAGAAAGTTCGGTGGCTATCTCTCTCAAACCTGAATGAGGATTTTCATCCCCCTGGACATTCTGAACGATGTATTACGTGGTGACCTTGATTTCCTGCATGGTGAGCTGGGGACCTTGTCTTCCTGTATGCTGTGCTGGACTTCATCGTCTGTTTCATTGAACAAACTATAAAATAAATAATACACAACATTAAATAAAAAGGTAAAGCCCTCAATTAATTCAGAGAATATTACGTAAAATGTATTATAGATACTGTACCCCAAGTGTAAGTTTGGAAGAGAGTAAACGTAACTATTTCGTTTGCGTTAAAATTTGACTGTTATATCATAATGATAAGAATATAAGGATGAGAATAATAATCTTAACGCAAACGCTATAGTTACGTTTACTCACTTGCAAATTTACAGTTGGCTTACTGCACTTGTAACTACGTAAACACGACGTTTTTTACTTACTTTTATTTCGACTAGCTTACAATTATCCGTATCAGTACATCCAGCATTATTACTCATCATAAGAAGTTTAAGGCACCGCTGCTTCCTATTTGCAGACGTCATCTGCAGGTTTAAAACTATGGCATTAGAAATTTAATACTTTTTATTAATGAGTATTTAAAATAAATAGAAAGGACGTTTTGTAATAAACTGCAGCAATTGCTAGAGCAATTTTAGACTTTAGGATCATTTAAAACGTAAACTGAAATAAACACAAGTATTATTTAAATGTACCGATAGTGTTGGTAATAAACTGATTTAAAATGAATTGCTTCTCGAAAAAAAATAAAAAAAATATACTAAAACGCACTAATACGCAATTTTTCTCATCTATACAATTATAATTTAATGATAAACTGTAACAAGTCTAAATAGTACATGCTGTATTATAACACTGTTTTCAACTAAAATGAAGTAAATCGAAACATGCTTGTTTAGAAAATAAAAATAAGAGAATAGTCTCACCTGCGTTTGAAAATAAACTGAATTATTTCACCTTACTCCACCGTAGTCGCAAAACAACGACACCTATCTCACATCACGGTCGCCGCATCACTGAATAATACTTTATTGCATGAAATGCATTTTCGCGCGCTTTTGTAGAAAAGAGAAGGGTGAACCAACAATCAGCCATTTTGGTTTGTTTCGAATAGCGGGATCGTACCTATATATTCTTCAATCGGAGTTAGTTCGTTTTATTAACAAAAGTGGGAATCCTTAATTTTTGACATATTCCGGTTTATTATTAAGCGTGCGATATAAACGTAACGTTCTTGTTCATAAGTTGCACTTACTTATTTTCTCATAGAGGGTGATAAAAAATAGAGTGTCCACCTCGGGAGCAACACTATTTTAAATTGAACTCGAGTGACGTAACTTTGAATCACTCGGTGCGCTCAGGATTAAAATAAACACTCTCGCCTTTAAAGTAGTTATTTTCTGCCTAGATAAACAATATACTATTTTAACCCAGTAGTCCCTATGTGTCCCTTGAGATAATAAAGCGGATAAAACCGCGTGGTTAATAAAGGCATGACTGAAATTGAAAGTGAAGGGTACAGGCAAAGAACAGGGAACGTCACAAATTATATTTTTTCTATTTTTTATTGGCATGCAAATCTTTATCTATGGTAGTTTTATTTTCAATCACTAACTTTTTTTAAGTAAACTTTAGGCGCCAGAAAGACGTGTTTGTTTATGGCCGAAACGAAAAGAACGGTGAATGTCCATGACATACCGGTAAAGCAGAAGGATAAAAAAAAGTTAATAAAATCAAAAAACTCGACTGCTTCAAAAGCGAACTAAAAAGCTTGCTGTGCAGTCGGAGGATACATATTCGCGAGCTGGCTGACCAAAACCAGATTTATCCTCCGACTGCACAGCAAGATTTTCTTCTTGTTTACATCTTTTTAGTTCGCTTTTGATGCAGTCGGGTTTTTTGATTTTATTAACTTTTTTTATTTACAACTTTTTAGTTATACTTTTTTTCTCGAATGACTTTAAACATCTAAGTGTTATATATGTTCGTAATCACCCCTAAAAACCCTTCATTTGGATACCCCACTCGATGGAGTTCGAAGAAAAAAAAAATTGCAACTGTAGGGGTTGCCCAAAATCCGCCATGTTTCTTTTTTTTCAACGGTACATATCTAAGAACATTTGGGCGGCCAATACCTGTCTAACGATGTCTTAATTATAAAAATCCGTTAAGTTGTTTGAAAGATACGAGGTAATAAATAATATTACATACATACAAACATACATACATACAAACAAACATACAAGATACGCGCGAAAAACATAACCCTTTCCTTGCAGCCGGGTAAAAATTACATACTTCAAAACTTTTAAATGCGTTTTTCTCAAAATCTACTAATAAGGACATGCCCTATTTTTTGCCTGTCAAGTGAAATAACACTAGGTCATTAGAAACAAAAGTTGAAAAGTTATAGTGGTATAGCATAAACAAGTAAATAGTTGCTTTATTTCGTCATAACCCGAAGATATATCACGAAGTTGTCCAAAAATCCAATGATACAGGTCCACTATCAATCAATCAGGTGGACACTTGGGACGGGTTAAAAGCTCCCGATTTAAGGAACCCTCCTCTTCTCCCCACCGGGTCCAAAAGATCCGTCGAACCGCTAACACCTGCGACCCTTCAACGTCTACTTATTAAAATCTAGAGGATTAAATTGTGTTTAAAATTTTATTTTGTTTTGAAAAATATTGGCATTTTAATGGTGCTTTTAAAAAATGAACGTTCATTATTACCCGGCTGCAAGGAAAGGGTTATGTTTTCGCGCGTATCTTATTTGTATGTATGTTTGTATGTATGTAATATTCTATATTACCTCGTATCTTTCAAACCACTTATCGGATTTCTATAAATACATCGTATCTCAATAGATCGTTAGATAGGTCTTGGCCGCCCAAGTGTTCTTAGATAAGTGCGGTTAAAAAAAAGGTACATGGCGGGTTTTCGGCGCCATATTTTTTTCATCTTCGATACCCATCAAGTGGGGTATCAAGATGAAGGGTTTTTAGAGGTGATTACAAAAATATATGCCACATATATATTAAAATCTAATTCGAAGAAAATTAAGTACAACTCAAAAGTTGTAAATAAAAAAAGTTAATAAAAATAAAAAACCCGACTGCAAAGATATAAACAAGAAGAAAATCATGCTGTGCAGTCGGAGGATATTAATAGCCAGCTCGCGAATATGTATCCTCCGACTGCACAGCATGATTCTTGTGGAAAACGTAAATTGACAACCCTAACTTTTATTTATTCCATTAGACGAAGATTGTGCCTGGAATATGAAAAGGTGACACAGGTTCACGTTAATTTCTAGAAGAACAATTCAAAACTTATTGAATTTTTTTAGCCTGTTCGAAGTCATTTGGGCAGTTTTTTGGCTAATGAATAACAGCCTCGCATTTCCCAGCGGTTCTTTTTTTCAATAATCTTCATCGCAAGCGATGATGCGTAAGCAATAATTATAATAATCCGGTACTGATACCAGTACCCCTCTGTGCCTCGGCAAGCAGTTTAAGGCCGTACCCTGACCAAAGCATGAGATATGAGCATTCCTATTGGCCTAGCGGCACTGGTGGCGCATGAATTACAGTAGTTAATACGCCCAGATTTTAGATTAAAATCTTTATAAAATCGGATATTGATCTTTTGAAAAAAAAATAAAACTTACAAAATGTTCGTTATCAAATTGTATATCCGTTAGTGTTAGTACAAAAAATAATTAATGAACACTTTACGATGAGATGCATGCTATCAATAATTATTACTAATTTTTATGTTGTTGTTGGAAGGAGATTAGTGATACTTACACCTCTTTAAAAAAAAAGTGTACTACCATTTTAGAATCAACATTATGTAGAAATTTAATGCATTTTTATTAATTGATATTTCTATTTAAATAAAGAGTAGATAGCTCTTAAAAACTGCACAAAAACGACTAGCGCGGCGTTTTGCTCGGGGAGGCGCCTTAAGTCGTTGATCTCGGCTTTCATTTGCTTTTTTAGTCTCGCACGGGGTTTTATTTTTTATTATTGTTATTTTTTATTTTTTTTTCTCGTGCCTCCTGTGCGGGTCACAAATACATACTATTTCTTTCTTTCATTTGTAGATCTTGGACAGTGGTTACGGGTAGCCTGAAAATCTGACGATCAGCTTCACTAAAGGTTATCGTGTTACTCAGTAACTGGGTTGTAGAGACAGAGATTGGCAGTAACTCTTTGTAAAATACAGGCGCATCCCGTGGGACTGGAAGTTGACACCAGCGCAGTTGGGAAAAAGCTAGGCAGATGATGATGACTAAGCAGATTTATTTAATTGGATCCAAAATTTTATTAATTTTAAGATAACCAGCAGATTCCGCCTGCATGTATTCTCAAAAAACAGTAAAAAGAAATGTTTTCGTATATATAAATAAACCAGATGCACGCACAAGTCATCGGCTCGCGCGTACGGATCGTCGCCAATGTGTTTATTTCTGTCCGTTGAGAACGGGAATCCAAAATAGAAAAGTCCACCGCATCTCTCCGACGCAGTTACACGTACACGGAAACTGTAAAATTCAACAAATTAATACACCTTAACGATAAAAGACGTTCAAAAATCGTAGAAAAATTGTGACTGTGTTTTCGCGCACGTCTATTCGCGATGGCGGTTACGGGTCGAATGACCGCCATCTTGGTTTTACTGATAGCGTTGTTAAATTTGACGGTAGGGTGTGACGTTGATGATGTGGCTGTGTACAAAGTGTCGTTGCAACTGCTGTGGAGTGAGGAGAGGTTTCCGAAGGACTACCCAATGAACCGGCCTAAGGCACAGTGGTCACAAGTTTTTGGTTAGTGAATTTTCTAATTGTACATGACAACATACTACCGTTATGGCCTGTGTGGTGGATGATGGCTTGAGGAGGTCTGTATCCCATCAGTGAGAACTTTAAAGACTGATTAAAATAATATATTCAGTCTTTAACATTGTTCTTCTTTGACGAGACGTCGTTTATTGTTGGACACGTTGTGGCAAAGCACAGCAGCCGGGCAAGTAGACGTGAGTTCAATCACCTGGTTGGGTTATGTTTTTGGGTTTTTCCATAAGACAGAAAGGAAACATTTATTGCCACTGAAAAATGTTACAACCTAAACAAAACACAAGATAGTTTTAAAGCACAATATTTACAGTATGGCAAAAAGAGCGGGCACAGCAGATGCTGACCAGTGTGCAGCATGGCTACTACGCTGGTCAACGTTGATTTTCAGCCCGCCCCCTATCTCACAGCACTTATCATAATAATTCACTTAATAAGTACCTTACCCATAAGGGGTTTTTAATGAAAACCCCTTTCTGGATTCGTTCCTAGAAGGTGGATATTGTCTAGATAGGTACTAATAGTACCAAAGTTACGTAAAATTGTTTACCAAAGATGTGTATGCACAAGATTACTTAAATTACTCTTTGGTCCGCGCGCTCTATTGTTTGTCTATGGTTTCGACAAATAATTATTGAGCATCGCGGACGTCGGTCTACATAGGTCTACCTACATTTTAATATGTTTTATATTTGTATAATACTTACACATACCCACCTTCTGTGTTTATTTTATTTTGTTTGTTATTTATACATTCTATTTTATTGTATTATTTAAGTATTTTCCGTTTCCGTAAGCGTGTCCGTGGCATCAACAGTTGGCCTTATCAGAAAATCAGCGCAGCGTTATTTCCTTTTTTGGATATCGCTGCACATGCTGAGATGAGATTTTTATTTTTAATTTTAAGCTGATTTCTCGTGTCTCCTGTGCGGGTCACAAATAGATACTTTTCCTTTCTTTCTTTATTAAATATCTACATTATTTGATGCTGTGCCTAAACTTTGTTTCGGAACTTTGCCCACGCATTTTGCCGCTATGATAAAGTAATATCCTTAAATGCGAAAATAACTCTGTTTGCCTGTTTGTTTGTAACGTTTTCAAACCTAAACCGCTAAACCAATGTTAATTAATTTGGTACAGATATGAACATTGAAGAAGTACATCGAATAGGTATACTTTTGAACCCGGGAATACGTACCCTTGAGATTACCAAATTTCATGAGGACAAAACCGCTGAATGAAGCTAGTCTACTTATAAGAAGTAAGATGGGGCTTTTATTAGGAATATTCACCATTTATCTCGAGAATAATAGTAATTCGATGTCTACTAAGCCATCAAGGGTTTACCTACTTGAAACATAACAAATAACGATAATAAGCCTATCAGATTAAGCGATAATATCTTACTTACAATGAGATTACCTCGGAGAAACAATAATAATTATATTATTATTATTAGTTCCTGAGAGGACTTAACTATAATTACTTTTGTTTCTATCTTCGTAGATCGTACATTAATTTAGGCACGAGTAGGTCCTTAACTTCATCTCAATTTATTACAAGCTTGATATTACCTTGCTCTCGTATGTGTGTCCGGCAACTAGTAATCTATTTACACAATTTCCTGGGGGGTGACCATTAGCTCTTAGAGTAAGGTTATTTTTAGTGTGTGTAAGGGACAGATTATGACTTGTCTACATCAGAGGGGTGACCATAAGCTCTTAGAGCAAGGTTATTTTGAGTGTGTGTAAGGGACAGTTTATGACTTGTGTATTTCTATCACTTACGCACACTCAAAATAACCTTACTCTAAGAGTTTATAGTCATTCCCCTATCATCTGATTAAGCTGAAACTTGGCGTACTTATTGAACTTTGGAAGTATTGATTTAATATGGTACTATGGGTCTCATTAGGAAGCAGCATGCCAAACTTAAGTGGCAGTGGGCAGGCCACATTGCTCGCAGAACGGATGGCCGATGGGGCCGAAAAGTTCTGGAATGGCGACCGCGAACCGGAAGACGATACGTTGGAAGGCCTCCCACTAGGTGGACCGATGACCTGGTTAAGGTTGCGGGAAGGCGCTGGATGCGAGACGCACGGGATCGGTCAATGTGGCGACGCCTGGGGGAGGCCTACGTCCAGCAGTGGACGTCTTTCGGCTGATATGATGATGATGATGATGATGGTGGCCACAGCAACTCCTCAACCAGACAAGATAGCACCATCATGTTTGCGCTCATTGGATGTGTATTGACAAGTGATATTGCATTTAGCACCTTTCAATTCTAAAAGCTTGTTAAAAAAGATACATATCACTAATTGCTTGTTTTTCATTTCATCATCATTATATCAGCCGAAAGACGTCCACTGCTGGACATAGGCGCAAGCGTCGCCACATTGATCGGTCCCGTCTTTGGTCATCTGTCCACATGGTGGGCGGCTTGTCAACGCAGCGTCTTCTGGTTCGCGGTCGCCACTCGAGAACTTTTCAGCCCTATCGACCATCCGTTCTGCGAGCAACGTGCGCTGCCCACTGTCACTTAAGTTTGGCAATCTTTCTGGTTTTGTCGCTAAACCATTGTTTTCTTGCCGCTCTCTACATTTCTGATTCGATCACGCAAGGAAACGCCGAGCATAGCCCTCTCCACTGCCCTTTGGGTGACTGGCTTTTCTTTTTCATCCTTTTAGGTACTTATAATATAAAATATAAAAAAATACCAATTCAATATTCATTATGCCTAGCCGGATGAATATTGTAACAATGCTGGGAATGGCTGTCACTCTAACCGAAAACCGCTAAAAATTAAAAGCTTATGATTTAACATTGCATTTGTGAAAGCTGCCCACTTCACATACATAGTTTAATGTGATAACGATATAGCTAAGTAGTAGTTAGTTTACTTGTTAGCTTTTCAAGAAGCAAATCTCAAATACAGGACCACGGAGGCACAGAATAAATATACAAACAGTATGGAAACTACCTACAAGCGCACGAAACGGCACACTCACACAAACATGCGCATCGACGAGACCTCTTTTTTATTTTTTATTTATCGATAGGCTCGCGTTTGACCACTATCTCGCCTGATGGTAAGCGATGATGTGGTCAACGGTGAAGCACACTTGCCTAGAAGTAACCTATTCACTCTTGACTTGAAGACCCCAAGGTTGTAGCTATCAGGAAACAAAGACTCCGGCAGGGAATTTCACTCCTTAGCTGTGCGTATAATGAAAGTATTCGCAAAACGCTTAGTACGTATGGGTGGGATGTCCACCATGTACCGGTGGCGCATTGCCGTACGTCTTGTTGTTCGGTGATGGAAAGGGCTAGCCGGAAACAAATTGTGCAGTTCCATCGCACACTCCCCGAAATGTAACCGATAAAAAACGACAGACTGGCCACTTGGCGTCGATGTGTTGACGTTGATGTCTTGGTGTTGACCTCTAAGCGGCTCGCACTACTGACAGCACTGCAGAAGTGCCTTAATGGTCTCGTCGGTGCGTATGTTTGTGTAAGTGTGCCATTTCGAGCGTTTGTAGGTAGTTCCATACTGTTTTGTATATTTTTACTATGACGGAGGCCCTAGACAAGTGGCATTCGCTATCAGCGAAGGCGATCGTCGAAATGTCAGAATGTAAGGGATTGATCACGTGATTTTTCGATATTGCTTGTCAAACCCAATCAATTTGCCTTTTTGACAATCGCTATCGCCTCGCTTTCGATGATAGAATGTCGCTTGTCAAGGCCTCAGATGTTCCATGATTCAGTTTTGCTCATCACAAAACCGCATCCTTCGGTCTTATCCTAATTTACATGGCGTCAGCGCAATATGTATTTTTCATCCAAACATCTATCCATCGTCATCTCAAAAGTCACTTTCTTTCTCTCCGCTATATATGTTTTACACAATTTATACATAGCTTAAGGCCGTACCCTGACCAAAAAATCAGCATGAGATATGAGAATTCCTATTGGCCTAGTGGCACTGGTGGCGCATGAATTACGGTAGTGAATACGCCCAGATTTTTGAATAAAATCGAATATTGGTCTTTTGAAAAAAATAATACTTACAAAATGTCGTTATCAAATTTTCTATCCATTAGTGTTAGTATAAAAATAATTAATGAACACTTTACGAGGAGATGCATGCTACTTGTATCAATAATTATTTCACATTTTTATGGTTTTGTTGGAAGGAGATTAGTGACACATAGAACTCTTTAAAAAAAAAGTGTACTACAATTTCAGAATCAACATTATGTAGAAATTTAATGTATTTTTATTAATTGATATTTCTTTTTAAATAAAGAGTAGATAGCTCTTAAAAACTGCACAAAGTTCGACTAGCGCGGCGTTTTGCTCGGGGAGGCGCCTTACGTGGTAATCGCAAAGTGGTTCTCAAAAAAAAATTATGCCAAACTACCCAAAAAGTCACGAGAAAAACAAAAGGGGAAACTAAAAATAAGTTTCTCTTTATCTTAACGTTAAAGTGACGTTTCGCGGTTTCGCTCGTCCGAGATAACTTGCTATTTATTTGTCCCTGCCTTTCTAACAAAGGAGAGATCTTATCTGAAAATGTTACTTTTCTCCCGATCTCTAGGTAGACTCATTGTTTCTTTATTGTCGTATTTTCTTTGTTGTTTATCTAACTACATCTTTGTTCTTTTTGTTTGAAGGTTACTTTAGTAATTGTACTAATACAGATTATTTTTATGGACTGCCGTTTCGTTGATCTAATGGTCGTAACCGCCACTGAAATTGTGTTTTAGCACAAAAATACATAAAACCGAAAAACCCTTTAAAAAATGAATAATATAATAACGTTACCTCTATAATGTAGCTTTCTACTGGTGAATGAATTTCCAAAATCGGTTAAGTACTTTTTGAGTTTATCTATTACTTCGTTCCCGTGGACCACCCCACAGGACCCATTTTCGGGCTTAAAATAATAGCGTATGTTACTCAGGAATAATGTAGCTTTCTATTGGTGAAAGAATTTTTCAAATCATTCCAGTAGTTTCGGAGCCTATCAGGTACAAACAAACAAACATACAAACAAAGAAACAAAAAAGTCTTTCCTCTTTATAATATTAGTATAGACAAACAAACAAACAATCAAATCATTCCTCTTTATAATATTAGTGTAGATAATTTGATTTATTCCGGTCGGATACCCCGTATTTGATACCATGGGGGATCAGTTTTATTTTAGATACGTGAGTTTTGTTAAAACTTTGTTTGTTAATCTATACTTGTTTTAATAAATTGTACTATGACGTCTAATTCCTTTGATATATGAATATCACACTAATATTATAAAGGCGAAAGTTTGTGAGTGTGTGTGTGTATGTATGTTTGTTACTTCTTCACGCTCAAACGGATAGACGGACCTGGATTAAATTTGGTTCAGAGATAGATTATAGTCTAAAATAACACATAGGGTACTTTTTATCCTGGGAACCAATAATTAATTACGTATAAATACACTAGTTTCAAAATGCCTTCATTATGCCAGTTAAATATATTATTGGAAGTCTGGCCCGTTTTTACTCTTCATAATTTATTCATTGGCAGGTCTTAATTTAGCAAATAAGTAGGGCATTTTCAACTGAAATCGATTTTTCAATCAGAGGCAAATTTATAATTAATAACGTCTGAAAGATACACGTTTTTTTTTTCATATTAAGACACCCTTTTACTTGCCATTATGTATCTTATCTATCTGTCTCATTTCCATCGAATTTTGTATGGTTAGTCCTTTGGCTTAGAGGCATCGCATAGACCAGCAACAGCAAGACCTTCCTTGCCTCGAGTTCAACCATTATATGCAGATGAGGAATGTTGAGCTATATCTCTATTGCTGCCGTAGGTGTTGTCCTGAAAGCACCCGTGATGCCGAGACACACTGTCCTTTGTAGCCTGGTGAGTGACGCTTTGCACGAGGCAAGTTTTGTTCTTGGTTACTACACTATGCTGCCGTATCGAATAATAGATACCAACATTGTCCGGTACAGTCATCGTATCACTTTGGCCTTTGACACATGCCGAAGACCGGCAGGGCCTTTGTCGTTATGTTTTCCACATGTGTTTTCCACCCGAGTTCTTTATCAAGCGTTACATCTGGATATTTAACTTCGGTGGACCAGGGCAGCTTTATTCCATTGAGGGAGGGTTCTGCTAGGTTTCCTACTTGTCTTTTCCTCGTGAATTGGATAATAACTGCTTTGATTGGTTTGATATAGAGATGGTTCGTTGTACACCATTCCTCTGTCATCCTGGTTGCATGTTGTAATAACCCAGAGACTATGTTTGGGCATTTACCATTAACTATTATAGCTATGTCATCTGCATAGCCTACTGTGTAGAATGGTCCGGTATTGAGTTTGGAAAGTAGTGATTTTACTACCAAGCACCACAATAATGGTGACAGCACTCCGCCTTGCGGACAATCTCTTGTTGTTTTTGCGCTAAGTCTTTCTCCCATCAGTTCTGATCTCACTATTCTGCTTCTTAACATATAGTCAATCCAGTTGCATGCCATAATGACGATGATGGTTGATGTTGTTGATGCCATGTTCCCTTGCAGCAATGCGTATGGACTCAGATGTTGTCAAAGGGTGACTAGATAGTTTAGACTCAAATATTTCGCGTAAACTTGCAATCTTTTAATGAACGGCCTAGGCGTCTGATTAGCTGGCTAATTTAACCAGATGGCTGCGACATATCTATATTCAAAGTCAATAATGATTTTTGACTACCTTGTTGGTCTACGTCGTAAATACTTATTGCTGATCATGAGGTACTGAATTTAATTCCTAGGTTGGGCAGAGCATTATTAGTATTTATTTCATCTATTTCTCAGTAGCAGTCTGAAGACAGAATTTGAGCCCGGTTGATGGCGAAATGCTTGTACCTCTGCCTAACTTCGGCTAAAACGGGCACGATGTTATGTTAAGTTACATTAGGAGATACAATGGGGCAGCCTAAAGCGGCTTTCAGACTACGCTATAATATAGTAGCATATAGCTCATAGCACAACAATATCGTGAGCTATACATCGTTATGGACACGTTCACACTGTACTATACTATATGTCGGGTTAAGTCAATAGTACGGACGTTAAAACAAATCGCAAGCACGCCATCTGGTGGCAAAGCAAGAACAACTACACATTGGCCCGCTTTTTCTAACCGCTTGCGTAGTGGGGACAGCAGAATAGAGCAGTGGAGTACTGACAGCCGTAGAGCTAAGACGTTGTAGAATCAGTGTCGATCCGTAATATTAGTAAGCAAGATTGTAACTGTGTCTATTTTAATAAACTCAGTGTATCGAATAACTTGTGTGATTTCATTTTCACGATTGACCCACCTACCTGCCCACACACGATTTCTTAACCTAAGAGAATGGGTTAAGACATCCTGACTTCCCGATGGTTTTCATCTATCGGCCAGCCTTGATGCGACGTATATATTATTGGCTTACTATACGCTACAAAATTGGTGCGATGCGCTGAGTTCATACTGTGTATATCACGCGCGGCCCTCTTCCTTCTTCCTCACCCCCGGCCGTCCCGCAAGTGAAACGAGCGACACAACTATAAATGCTTGCGATAATATTGCGTAATGTGAACGCCATGCTATATAGTTTATAGCATTAGGTCTTTCTTTGCTATACTATATAACACGATAGTATAGCGTAGTCTGAAAGCCGCTTTTTATCGCACTAAAAGTGATCTTTGAAGAAATGAAAAACCTATTCCATAAAATGAAACATCAAAACAAACTCTAACGTTTGGAATGCGATAAAACATGCGCAAAGAATTTATACAACTTCCTTATTATGCAAAGACAAAACACAAAGTTAAACAACGATACATGAATCTTCATTAAGTACAAGGCAAACAATACGAGTACATCTTTCAAGATCCTTAACTTAACTTAAAGCAACAAAGAAAAGAAAAATGATTAAACCCGTGAACTGTTCAAAGAACATCTCTATACCGTTCAAAGGTTCAGCCCGTGACCAGAAAACAAAGTTGTCTCCATTATATTATGAGTAGAAGATATTGAATTATCCGTGAGAGGGTATAAATCTTGTGTGCTTCGGTATTTGGAAAGCATTTGTCCTTTTTGCGACGAAAAAAAAATCCTTTTGTCTGTTTTCAATCAAAAAGGAGCAAGTGTTAGGGATGGCAGTTCTGAAATAAGTCCAAAAAATATTTGGGTGGGTACTGAAATAAGATTAGTTTAGATAAGAAAATTTATTGAATTTTAAATACAATATACATAATGTAATGTACAACAAAATAGCTCGCAGTTGACAAAACGTAAAAATAAAATAAATCATGGCTTCAAAAATTCTTCCGCATCGCTGTGGACCAGTAATATGCCCAAATGAAAAAGATAATTGTTCCAAACGCGAGTGTGTCCATCCACTTTACTAAACAGTCAGTACACGACTTTTTATTTTACATTGTATGTAGGTTTCATGCCAATATAAATAGTATAGGATGTTGTTAGTTTTGATATAAAACTCAATTTAAAATGTGTAGGTCCAGTGTTTATGATGAAAATTTTCCGAAACACATGAAAAAGTGAATTGTACTTACTACCTTTAATTTTATGTCAATAAATTTTCAGCATGCTAAATATTACGAAAAAACTGAATTGTACTGTTTAGTAAAGTGGATCCATGGACACACTCGCGTTTCCAGTACACGACTTTTTATTTTACATTGTATGTTGGTTTCATGCCAATATAAATAGTATACGAAGTTGTTAGTTTTGATATAAAACTCAATTTAAAATGTGTGTAGGTCCAGTGTTTATGATGAAAATTTGCCGAAACACATGAAAAAGTGAATTGTACTACCTTTAATTTTATGTCAATTAATTTTCAGCATGCTAAATATTACGAAAAAAGTGAATTGTACTGCCTTTAATTTTATGTAAATTAATTTTCAGTATGCAAGATATTATGAAAAAAGCCAAACCCGATCATGTTTCCCATACATAGCCGTACACAATTTTTTTTTCCTTACTAGCTTTTTGAACTAAAATGTTCTAAATATCACTTGTCCAAACACGATAGTCTTGTCTGGTGGACGAGATCCTATAGCTATCTTCCGGTTCCATCATAAGACCAGCTCCATAGTACCGTATCATTTCAATGTTTCCAAAGTTACATAATACACCAAGCTTCAGCTTAATCGGATGTCAGGAAGTGCTTGAAAAATGGATTACTAGTTGCCAGACACGATCCAGAAACACATAAGAAACCAAGATAATATAATGCTTGTAATTAACCGAGTGAGCACGAAGCGCAGTTCGCCCGCGCTTCGTGTTCTCTCGGTTAATTACAAAGTGTGCGTCTCCGTTTCAGCTTGGGCAAAAATACTTTCGTATGCATTCTGCTCTTCTTCTCTACAGGTCGCATTTCTCAACCGATTTTGGTGAAACTGTGTGTGCAGGTTCGATAATTTAATTATATGGATATTTTTTTATCGATTCTGATTTTGGAATTTTCCAGACATACTCGCGAGGACTACAGCTCACAGAGCCACTAGTAATAAAAAGAGTTTGAAGAATAACAAGCCAAAAATATAGATACAATACCCATGTGCCATGTTTGTATATTCATATTCAACTTTCGGAATTCACAGATTGGTAATAAAAAGGGTTTAAGTTTTTATGGCGTCATATCTTTTCACGATCAAGAGTCAATAAATGTGAAACTGTTTGATTAAATATTGAATCGAATGTTGAAGATATTCAATCCAGATTTTAAATTGAATCGCGGTTTTGATGGCTGAGCAAAAAAGATATTTTTAATTTATTGCTTACAAACAAAAATACACGCTGAACAGCATAAATGTTGTGTAACTGGTAATAACTACTGGAAAGTTGCCACAATGAATAATAACTTAATAGTTTTTGTAAAGAATTTCCCTTCTGAAAGTAAAGCTTTATTTTATGAAACTTTGATTATTTTGTATAGGATCCAACAATAGGCAATCATTGGAGTTTTAATCAATTTATCGTAGCCGGTCGACTTTTTAGACATTTTAGTGTGATGACTTAGGTGAAGTAATGTCCCTAGCCTTATTTGGAATGACAGCTCATTGCCCGATTATTATTTTTTGTGGTAATAAAATTCATCCAATGACTTCTCCCGCTCTGGGTGAAGCGGGAGGGCGTGTCAGACTTTTACTGACTAAAACCCACCCGTGTTCCTTCAGTTGCTTGTGCCAGGGCCGCGGTAACTCTCTTTCAAATTTATCCGTGACCTAGACAGGCATCGGCCCTAGCGGACCCCGTCAGTTTTTGCTGACATCTCTTTGAGGCGCGCGTGGAACACTACGCGCCGTAGCTCACTTCACCTAAGGCCAGGAGCACACGATGCGTTGCGGCGCCGGAAGATTTCGCCGTACCGCACGGTGCGGCGCCACAGCGCATCGTGTGACATGCCACAAATATTTATATGTTTGGCGACGCAGCGATACCGCTCCGGAGCAGCGCCGTCGCCGCAACGCATCGTGAGGCCTTTCGTGCGTTGCGTTGCGTCGTCGCAACGTATCAACGCACGTTGAAACGTCGCGTGTGACGACGCAGAGCATAATGCGGCATGCCTTAGAAATATAAGTAAAACGACGCAGCGTCGACGCTGCGACGACGCAACGCACTAATGAGGCGTCGCTCTTAGTCATCACGGAATAATATTTATAGAATCAACCGGCAGAATAAAACATTTCGACAGATGTAAATTCGCAATAAATAAATCGCCTCTTGAGACAGCCCTATTCCGGCACAATATGAGGCAGCCGCTCAAAATCAGATAGGGCTCTAAGACACATGTTACATACAACAGCATTAGGTACTACCGTTTTTTCTGTTCTGCGGGTACTACCGAATCTTTACCTGACGTACCTACTACATGTAAACAATCTGTTACATACTCTGACAAAAAGGTCCTAGATATTTCTTTTCTCCGTAGATTTGAAAGTCATTCTTTCAGAAACCTTTCGTAGGCAAATATGAAAGCTCGGCTTTTCCTCGGGCATAGATTTGCACTACTTTACTGACTTCTATATTGCTCATGCCTTAGTTTTCTGAATCAATTTATGCTTTGGTTTGAACAAGTTCGTGAAATGAAAAGATTTTATATTTTAGAATGACAATGCAGTCATGGACCCACCTAAATTAATTGACATTTTTAATTTAAAAATGAAAATAAAAAAAATAGTCCTAAATCGACATCAATAGTGATCGTGAAAATTATAACGGATGAAAAACTATACATAGGTATTTGACTGTTCAGGTCCCTTCAAAGATATATTAGAAAAAGGGCAACTTAATCATGCTAAAACGAAACTACTTTATGATATACAGACTATTCTTTAAAAGAGAAGAAACGCTCGCCCTAGAGACGCATTATGTAGGTCACATCTCAGATCCCAACTTAAATCCCATCCTCATAAAACCAGCTATTATTCCTATTCCTTCTCTGTCCATGCTGTGAGATTGTGGAACTCACTTCCGCCTAGCATCAGAGATCTCGATACTATCTCGCTTTTTAAAAAACGATTAAAAGAGCATTATCTTTCCTCTCAAATCTGATCTTTATAAGCATATGTATATATATTTAGTATCTATATATATTAGAGTTATGTATTTATTTAAGTATATTTCACTTACACTGTATGTGTATGTATTTATATCTTAGGTTAGTCGTTCACTTTTCTTCTCTTCCTGTTCTCACACACTATTTGTCTACATTTCTTCTTCATTTCTCCTTTTCGCGGATCTGCTGGTAGAAATTTCAAGCAGTACCTTTCTACTCCTTTGTCATGATGTGTTTTCTGTGTGTACATTAAATAATAAAATAAATAAATAAATAAGAAATACTAATGAATAACAACTTTAAGTTAGAAAGGTTAATATAAAGTTCAAACCTATCACAGAGCTAGATTATATAAAACTACAATTTTACTCCGAAGAAGCAAGAATAAAGATATTAAGACAAGATTTTCTCTGAACAAACTCAAAGAATTTACAAAATAATTTAAATGAAACAAAACTCAAGTCAGTACAATTCATAAAACTTATAACGGCGAATACTTCAGTGGAAGCTATCCGGTGCAAAAGCTTAAGTTGGCAAGTTTCGCACTTAAAGATAACTTAGCTTCAGATATTTTAAGCACGCTTTTGTAGGGTTAGTTGGTATTACAATAAAGGACGATGACTCGAGAAGTTTCTTCGTGGATCAGACTAATATTGAAATGAAATATGAAGCAGATGAAGACATAAATCTGTTGGCTTATTGGAATTAATTCACATTTTGTTGGATATTCATGAAAGTCAAATGGGTAACGAATTATTTGTTGGGTAACGAATAATTGTTGTCTGTTTTATCGTGTTACCCAGTAACTTGGGGTTGTGAAAATCAGATAAGCAATTAGCAATCTCTACACTACTTCTATAATACGCCAAACAGGGTATCGGCACTGTCTCTCCTTAACACAGGCTAAATTTTAGGCAATCTACGAAAACAGTACTTGACCCGTCTTTATTGTATAATTGAACCTAAAAAAATATAAATGCAAAATTTATAAACTTTGCAATCCCATTATGAAATAAACTATTATTATAAATACTCTCTGTAAAATCCAAAAGAAAAATGTTAAACATAAAAAGGCTAATCAGATGATGATGAGTGAATGTCACTACAACTTTATCATTTATCATTTATCATAACAGAATTCATAGAATAAAAACATAATCATGAAGGTTACAAAAAAGGAAAAATAAATTAAACAAAACACCAAAGATCTTTCTTATGCTGCTTTTATACTTAAAACCTAAGTTTTTAGGGTTCCGTAGTCAACAAGGAATCCTTATAATTTCGTGATGTCCGTCTGTCCGTCAGTCCGTCCGCAGCTTAGCTCATAGACTTAGTACCAGAAAGCTGTAATTTGGTATCGATATAAATATTAATCACGCCGACAAAGTGTTTTTTTTTTGTGGTACCTCCTGTACACGTAATGTTTGGGATGGTCTCTGAAAATCATTTTTCGATTCAGGCACCCGTTTGCGTAAAATTAAGCTTTAAATTGCTATTACAGTCAAGTGTCTCTCCCCCTGCCACCTTAACTATCATAGTTAAGTAGGCTTTACAATTTTACGAGTAATAGTCGACCAACAAGTTAAATTTTTGTATATTTATGTATGGAGACAACAGTTTTCGAATAGCAAAATAAATTTTATCTTGTCGTTAGAGCAATGTTCGGTCATCAGCCTTTTGACGTTCCAACTGCTGGGACACAGGCCTCCTCTCTGTGAAGAGGGAATGGGCCATAATCCACCACGAGGACCCAGTGCGATTTGGCGGCTATCACGTTCCTTTTGAATTTTTGTTTCTAGGATACACACGTTTCCTCACGATGTTTTCCTTCGCCGTTTTAAGAACAGTAATGATGAAATAATTTACACAAATTTATAATGTGTAACGTTAGTAATGTTACCTATTTATTTTGGTAAATGTAGATGTTTATACGGTATCTGTGCACGAGTCAGACTCGCACTTGGCCGGTTTTTTTTGACGTGACAATTTCTGAATAATCGATGAACGCCCGCTGCACGCACGAAAAAGGATGACTCAATGTAACGTTACGCTCAATGTAACGTTACGCTCAATGTAACGTTAAGCTCAATGTAACGTTACGCTCATTGTAACGTTATAATCGTAACGTTACAATGACGTTAATTGTATCGTTAAGTATGCAATCATTTCATCAATGTTTTGTTATGACATTGTCACGTTAAACAATTGTCCGACTTTATAGACAACCAATTTTATCTAGATTTTGCCGTTCCACTGCTTGGTAATCATAGATTCTAAAAGGACTTGTCCTTTCAGAAGCGAAGATTTACTATGTAAATGTTTTTCAAGCGCCCGCCGCTTTTCAAATCCTGGGTAGCCATTCCATTGTTAGATATTTAGTTCATCTTCTGGGAATACGAGTTTCGTAGATTCCTGGCGTCCGTCCAAGCACTGGTTCCATTAAAACACATTTGCTCTGATTGTAATAGTTTATTAGATGTTGGTACGGAAAAATAAGGTTAATTAAAAGACTATAACGCTTTTTCTTTTTTTTTTTATTAAAATAATAATTTAAAGAAAAAATGGGCACCCACAATATGGCGCCCAAAATCCGCCATCTTTCTATTTTCCAATGTTAATGTAGCCAGTGACACTTGCACGGTTAAGACGAATCGATTCACGTAAGAATCGACCAACGCGTTTGGTCTCTAGGACGCCCCCCCGGTGGGTTCCCGCTTTGACGAGGCGGGGGGGCTCAGTAACCGTGGCTTGGTCACCCACGGTGAAGCGAAGAGGAACCCGAGGAGGGGCCGCTCGTCAGGGCTTTTGCCGATTAAGCCGACGACGTAGCGGCCAACTAGTAGGTTGCGGTGCCGCTTGGTAACAGGCAACATCGCAACTGAGGCGGGCCGCGATGTCTTATGGAGATTCCCAGGTCCCATACGATATTTCGGCTGAGGGTTGGAGACCGCGGCGGGAGAGGAGTGCCGGTATTGCGGTGCGCCGCTCTCCCTACCTTCCGCGGCCTAGACGGGGTCGCCACCGTCTGATGGCGGACGCGGTGGGGCCGCAGGGGAAGAGGAGTGTCGGTATAGCGTTAGCCGCTCTCCCTATCCCCTGCGGCCGCAAAATGGTAGGTGGCGGGGCCATTGACCCCGACCCGTCACAGTGGGACCAAGGGTGCCATACACGGGGTCGTCTGGCACCCATGTGCTGTATTGGTCCCTGGGGTGGTCACGGCGTACAGTGTGTTCTGGTGCGCCGGTGATGGGGGGACTCCCCCGAGAAGGGTCCGGTGACGGACAGCCGCGGCGGGTTCGCGGTGAGTGCTAACGCGTGCCCGTGTTCCCGCCATAAGCGGCACTGGAGGACACCGTAAAGTTTTAGTGGGTTGGAGTCCCACATAACTGCACTATCTCCCCGTGGTAGTGCAGTATGCATGAGCATTTCTCCACGCAAAAAAAAAAAAAAAAGGACGCCACATAGGGACATACATACATAGACTGATAAACACATTACCCTCCTTCGGCAGTCTGGTAAAAAGGCTAAAATAGCAAAGCGTGATGTAGTTCTGATTTATTGGAATGTTGTATGGATAAGTTAGGGTAATGTGAATCCAAATTTACAACTTCGAAAAACTTGTGCTCGCTGCGCACCACGCGAAAAATTACGAAAAGTCGGGACGTTTTACACATTTTGCTCTAAATGTCAAAAACTATTCGTTGTTTGGCAAATAAAGTTCCGGACTTTTTTAATGTTCATAAAATTTGCAACAATTTAAGCCCAACCGCCGTAGAAAGGCATTTCACCACAGTTCACAGACAAGCACACGCCCCTGCATCCCTTCTTACATTTGCAGGCAATAATTTTGAGAAGATCATAGCTTGGTCCCTATCATAGATGTAATAATTTATATTTCTATGGTCCCTATTTTCTTTTTTAACCGACTTTCCAAAAAGGAGAAGTTCTATGTTCGACTTAATGTCTTCTGATTATTTTTTTATATGTTCACGGATATCTACGTCAATTAAATAAAATTCTGGACTGATTTTGAAAATTCTCTTTTGTAGTTTTCTTATTTGGAAGTCAGTAGTATTTTTTCGTAAAAAGTATTTTTAATTTTATACCTACATTGAGTGTATCTGTGTGTGCCAAATGATCTAGTTTTCTTTCTTTCAAATTTTCTGGCTTAATGTGGTTTCCGTGGCACGAAGAAGTCACTCATCCACGGACCGACCACGGCAAGCTTTTCTTAACCTCGGAGATTGACACGTGCGGCTATTATTATTAAGCCACGAGCTGAACTCTACACCCTTATACAATAATCATAAATCTCGCTCCAATCTAAATATTATTTATTACTCAGAGTTCTCTTACATTTATATATACGAGTTATTTTTGTCCGGGTTTTTTGATGAAAGTTCGTCTACTCATAACACGCTACAGTTCAGTGAACTTCTATTTTGAATGAAAACTTTGAGTTTTATTTCAAAAGTTATTTCTCCGACTATGATCTGTGAAAAATATTTATCAGTTGATATGAAAGATTGAACGGACTGGCAGATGGTCGATGGGGCCGAAAAAAGGGCAGTGGTGGCCCAGTGGTAACTGCCGCGGCTTACAAGTTGAGGGTCGTGGGTTCGAACCCAGGTAATCGCTTTATTTGTGTAAATTATTTCATCACCACTGCTCTCAAAAACGCTGAAGGAAAATATCGTGAAAAAACCGGCATGTCCTAGAACCAAAACTTTGAAGACACGTCACGACCTCCAACCCGCACGTGGCCCACGTGGTCGATTACACGCACAATGGTTCAAACCGGAGTCTAAGTGCGGAAAAGGTCCATCTATCGTATCCTGGGCCAAAAAGTTCTGAAGTAGCGACCGCAAAAATGGAAGACGCTGCGTTGGAAGGCCTCTCACTAGGTGGACAGATGCCCTGGTGAGGGTGGTGGGAGTCCGCTTTATTGCAGACGCACGGAACCGGTACCGGTATTATGTAGCGACGCTTGGGGCAGGCCTATGTCCAGCGGCCACAGCGGCCTATGGCCTATGTTCGGCTGATTTGATGATGATAATCATCATCTGCCTAGCCTTTTTCCCAACTATATTAGGGTCGGCTTCCAGTCTTACCGGATTCAGCTAAGTACCTGTGTTTTACATGGAGCGACTGCCTATCTGACCTTCACAACCCAGTAACTGGGTAACACGGTACCCCTTGGCAAGACTGGTGTCAGATCTCAAGCTTCTGACTACCCGTAACGACTGTCAAAGATCTTCAAATGAGAGCCGGGACCAACGGCTTAACGTTCTTTCCGAGGCACGGAGGAAACTCGGTATGTTTAAATGGTCACCCATCCACTGACCGACCTGGTCAAGCGTTGCTTAACCTTGATGATCGACCCGTGCGGCTGTTATTATTTAGCCACGAGCTGATTTGATGATGATAATGAAAGACGGAAATAACAAGTTATTTGAGTACTTTCATTACTAAGATTTATGTTTCATGAAGGTTAAGTGTTTGCTTTACCTCGCAAGCACTAATAATAGAGAATATTGGAAGAAGAAGATAATTCAGTTGTGCCGACTCTGAAAAAATAGGATAAGACAAGTGTATAATGATAATGTCGACGATACCCATATCCTATCCCTTCTCTATACTATCCTGCACAATCCTACTTCTCCCCAATACCTTCGCGAACGGTTTAAGTACCTCGTCCCGAGCGTAAACCTTGTCGCACGGCCACTTCGCTTCTCCTTCGTACTCCGCGTCACACTTCCATCCAGCCGTTATGATGGCTCCTTCTCTGAAACTGCAGTGCATCTCTGTAACTCTCTCCCACACTCCCTACGCGATAGCCCTTCTCTCGATGTCGTTAAGAAGAAAATTAAAGAGCATTTCCTTTCAACGCAATGTTAGTAGATATATATATTTGTATTTATGTACGCATGTATATTTATTTAACCCTCTTTTGTCATTATTCTCTGTCACTCTCTAGGGTTTGCTGTAAGAGAACTCAACATTGAGTTTAGCTCGCCTTTGTTTATGATTTTTAACCGACTTTGCAAAAAAGGAGGAGGTTATCAATACGATTGTTTTTTTTTTTTATGTGTGTTACCTCAGAACTTTTTATTGGGTGAACCGATTTTGATGAGTCTTTTTTTATTCGAAATCTGGTGTTTGTCATGTAGTCCCATTTAATTTTCATCAAAATTTGATGTAGAACTTCGGAGATATACATCAGAACTCTTCAATAAATGAAGGCAAATCACTCGGGATAGCTGCAATCGCATATCTGTTTATTGTTTACACCATTTCATAACATAACATCACACTGGTACGCTTTAAAGGAGTACGCAGGTGTGAACAGTTCACCCTGGTATACTCTCATTCCACCGGTTTTGTTTATTTAAGTTTCATGTTGTTGGGTTTATCTATTCTGGCTTCACTTTGGGCGTTATAGGTACCTAGCCTATAGAACTGGTCCAATATGTACCTACCACAACTAAAAAGTGAAAAATAAAACACTGTTAACAAAAATTACAACCGACTTCCAAACAAAAACACTACAAAGTGAAAAATAACTTCAATTTCGGAAGTCGGTGTCAAAAAACAAAGAAACGAAAACAGGAACACCGACTTCCGAAATTGAAGTTATTTTTCACTTTGTAGTGTTTTTGTTTGGAAGTCGGTTGTAATTTTATTATCAAATTCTATTGAATATTGTTTTTGGTGATCAATAAAGAATTAAAGTATTTCAAAGTCACATCACACATTCGCATATCGTATCATAACCTCACTTTTCCCTAGAGGTGTAGGCAGAGTTACGAGTTTACGACCAATCTCGGAAATTGTCGAATATTAATTGCAAGCAAAGTGTGATAAATGAACTTCACCCATTTTGAGCTTCCTCTCCTCTCAAAGATAATTCAGTTAAATCTCATAAATAATTCACAGCTCAGCCTATTAATAATTTCAGAGCACCCAGACGATGACTATCAGAGTAATTATAATAAAATGAACATAGCGGCCTTAGAAAACTGCTGTATTTACATATCTCACTCCGCTTGTTTCCAAGCAAATGGTCTATAAAATGCTTCGATAAAGGCTAAGGTAGCTACGAGGGCCATTCTGCAAATGCAAATAAAGTGTAATTGAATTATTTTAATTATAACCCGTAACCAATTGGCATAAATTCGATTTGTGAATTAGTTTCTTGATAAAAATGGCTAACGAAATGAAAAAATTGAATAATTATGTAAAATTTTTACATTATTATTTACATCTTATTTTTACAATAAACCGAATATGTTTTTCGCAAGACTATGAACTTTATTATAATTCTACGTTAATCTAATTTTTGATAATGGACTCGTTAGCATAATGAGTTTTTAGAAGATATTTTACTATTAAAACTCAAAAAATACGTACTGTTAAAAGTCTAATAACATGTTTAAATATTATTCCTCTGGGGAGTCAAAATAAGAAGATTGAGTATTTATCCTCTGCATTATTAAGGTCTGATATTTTATTAAAATAAAATAACTTTTTATAAACCATAATACATTTGGCAATTAACATTACTGAAGTTCTATTAAGTAAAAACCTTACTTAGGTGATGACTGCTTAAGTCATTCCAAATTCGAAAGGTTTACCGCTCAATTCAAGGTCACTTTACCTTAATTTTTAACCGACTTCAAAAAAAGGAGGAGGTTCTCAATTTTTTTGTTATGGATGTCGGCTTGACTTTATTGTTAAAAAGTTTTTTTAAGGTAACATTTTTACAGAACAGCGCTACAGTAAGTTAACTGCTTTACCGCGTATTAATTTATTTACAAAACAAGTTTTTAATTAATATAGAACAAAGGGGTTGTTCCTACTTTAAAACGCTCCCACCAAACATATTTCATATACAAAATTTATATTAATAATGAAATCCCCACCATAGCAATATCGTGCGGATCTCCTTTGAGAATCACTCAGCAGTCTGAGACGCTCCGATGGACCGCTTCCTTTACAGTTCACGTTGAATTTAACTTGATATACTCGTACCGGTAAATACGCGATATATCGGTATATACGCAAGTAACGTTTGATCAATAAGCGAGGTTCGATAAGTAGATAGTGGAGGGAATTCATTATGTGACTTACTCAGGATTTAAAACAAGACCTAACTTACCCCGATTTCAGAATTAAGTTTTTGTAATTGAGTATTTGTCTACATTTGCCTAAAAACCCGTCAAGCTGTGGCATTAAAATCCTTAAGACCATAACCCGCAAACACATGTCCCGTCCACTGCAAGAGCAATGTTGTACAATTAGGTACACATTATTACTAATATTACTTTATCGTTAGCGTAAAACTGTACAACAAGGCAAATAAACATTTGTCGCGGATATATTTGAAAGACAGTTACTGCGGCCCTGGCTCAAACAACTGAAGGAATAGAGGGGGGTTTCGTCAGTAAAAGTCTGACACGCCCACCTACTTCATCAAGAACGGGAGAAGTCATTGGATGATATCCCATACCAAGAAAAGGCAAATAAATATATGAGCTTAATTCACCTCGACAGAATTAATTGTAAAATGAAGGTGAGGGATTGGCTTGTTCCCCTTACCTACCAGGAAAAAGAAGACTTATTGGGCAGGCATCTCTCGGTAAGTCTCTAACGAAATTACGATATACATTGCCTACACAAGCTTATTCATACACCATAAACCATACACTACTATTTATTTAAGTATACATGTATAAATTTACAGGTCAAAACTGTATTTTTTTTTAGCCTGGATAAATGCTCATGCACACTGCGCTACCACGGGGAGATAGCGCAGTTATGTGGGACTCTAACCCAGTAAAACACCACGGTGACCTCCTGTGCCACTTATGGCGGGAACACGGGCAAGCACTCACCGCGGTTGACCATCATCGGACCCTCATCTGGAGAGTACCCCCCATCACCGGCGCACCAGAACACACTGTGTGCCGTGACCACCCCAGGCACCAAACCAGCTCATGGGTCCCAGACGACCCCGTGATGGCACCCTTGGTCCCCTTGTGACGGGTCAAGGTCAATGGCCCCGCCACCTACCATTTTTCAGCCGCAGGGGATAGGGAGAGCGGCCAACGCTATACCGACACTCCTCCTCCCTTGCGGCCGCACCGTCTAGGCCGCATAAGGTAGGGACAGCGGTGCACCGCAATACCGACGCACCTCTCCCGCCACGTACTCCAAACCTCAGCCGCGGTATCGTATGCGTATGGGAGACCCCATACGACATCGCGGCCCGCCTCAGTTGCAATGTCGCCTAGGCAACACCGCAACCTACATGTTGGCCGCTACTTCGTCGGCTTATCGGCAAAAGCCCTGTCGAGCAGCCCCTCCTCGGGTTCCTCTTCGCTTCACCGTGACCTGTACCCCCCGAGGGGGAAAACTTCACACCTAAGGCGTTATACAAAAATAAAACTAGAACGAAACTAACTAGGCAGAATAAGACATAACTAAATACAAACAAATAAAAAAAAAACAGGAAATAACAAAACAGAAAAAAGATACAAAAAACAAAATCTAACAAATAAAGAAAAGACGAACAGAAGTAAAAAAAAAATACAAAGTAGGTATATACAATTATATAGTATTCTATTTTAGATCCAACTTCTCACAAAACCTTAAACATTCACGACACACATCTATCCATCTCCCAGCAAATAGGTCACACTACGGAGCTGATGTCAGATGGGCCATTTAGCATCGTGAGCGCCCGAACTTGAGGCGAGTTAGCTCGGGACACCGTATGACCCAGTGCCTCTTCGGTCGTTACATGAAACTTTGCGATAATTCGATACAAGCATCCATCTTAAGGTTACGATCTTTATACGCTCTAACTTCTACATACTATAATTCGGGTAATTCAGGATTTCGTTGATAAAGTTCAAGATCTTTTCGTTTGACCACTCAGCCATGACGAACAAAATAAAATCAACAATGGATACAAAACAACTTCACTAATCAAGGCAGGACGAGGCGGGAGGAGGCGAGCGAGGGTAAACAGATGCACTTATCTCTCTTGGTCGGTCCCACATGTCTGGGGATCGTGGTCAGGTGGATGCACCTATACATCAGAGCAAATACGGTACGATATGATATTGCAGAAAAGTCTAAGCGGGATATATCATTTGCAATCTAGCCGGCTAGACATTGAATACATGCGACTACTATGAAATATCTTAGCAATATCGCCGGGCTACACTGCAAGATTGCAGCAAGAAGTTGTCAAAAAAAATGCCCCTTTACAGGCACCTTTAGTAGTAGCCGGAGTCAGGACATGTGCCGGGCTGATGGCAATTGTTTGACCTCTTATTACATACAGGTGGAATGCGAGTGAAAACACTATAAGATCATGTTTGCCTGTCTTTTGGGGATATACATCGTGAATTCGTGATGTTACGTTGTTTATCCTTGACATTTTATTTATCATGAAGTACTAAAATCGCCTTTCTATTTTTCCCAGGACAGTCCCACTCGTCGAACTACAGCCTGTACCACATAGGCTCGGTGGCCAAGCCTTCAGTGCGCGCCTTCTCTCAGTACGGCAAGATCGATGATCTGGTAAAGGAAGGTGATGATGACCACCAAGTCTATGACCAGTTCTCAGCACCAGCTGTGGGTAAGGGTACGGGCGAGACAGAAAACATGGTGTTTGTTGATGGTGGACATAGTTTGGTAAGCTGGTATTTTTTAAAGCTTTTATTTAACGAGTTAGTATGTATGGGTCAAATCATGCAACTGAATTGTAAAACAGTTATCTATACTATATATAATATTATAAAGAGGAAAGATTTTTTTTTTGTTTGTTTGTACCGAATAGGCTCCGAAACTACTGGACCGATTTAAAAAATTATTTCACTAATAGAAAGCTACATTATTCCTGAGTGTCATAGGCTATTTTTTAATCCCAAAATGGGTCCTGTGGGGTGGTCCACGGGAGCGAAGCCGCGGGCAACAGCTATTCATATATGTCATATAATAATTTTTCGAACACGTTTGGTTTGGATGACAATAATTATGATGGATGAAATGAGAGGAACGAGAGTGTTGTTTATCGTAAATACAGAATGATGTAGTGTAAGTTCAAAACCGGCTCTTTTCAGCAATCGAACGCTGCAAACAAGACAAGCAATATTCCGAACTGTAGATGCATGTTTATAAATAAATAAAAACTAATATCAATTGTTTTAGATATGTTTTTTTTTATCTCGTATAGGCTCGCGCTTGACCACCATCTCGCCTGATGGTAAGCGATGATGTGGTCGACGATGGAGCACGCTTGCCTGGAAGTAACCTATTCACTCTTGACTTAAAGACCCCTAGATTGTAGCTATCGGGCAACACAGACTCCGGCAGGGAATTCCACTCTTTAGCTGTACGCATAGTAAAAGTATTCTCAAAACGTTTAGTGCGTATGGGTGGGATGTCCACAATGTACCGATGGCGCAACGCCGTTCGTCTGGTAGTCCGATGATGAAACGGGCTTGGCGGAATTAGATCATGCAATTCCATCGCACACTCCCTGAAATGTAATCGATAAAATACCGACAAGCTGGCAACTCGGCGACGATGTTCAAGGCTCTGGAGCTTTGACTTAACCAGTGCCTCATCGCCGATGACCCTTTTGGCCCGCTTTTCGATCGACTCTAGTGCATCAAGCTGGTATTTGGCAGATCCTTCCCAGAGTTGAGAACAGTACTCCATGCACTTTGCTTTCTTTAACAATAATTAAACAAAAATTTAATAAATTTAGTAATTAAATAGATGGCGTTGGGATCGAATTAAATGGCGGTATGGTTTCAGAAGTTCGCATGTATAAGCGTCGGGTGGAAATTTTATTTTCATCGCAGTATTTTGTTCATAATGTTCTAAGAGAACTTATAAAATAATATTTTTGCAGAGATCGATCCTTTAAAATTGAGCTATGTATTTCAGTATTAGGATAACAGAGCACTAATACTTGAATTCTTAATTTGGTATCCGCCAACTCAAGTAGATATTAAGTGTAGACTTAAGCTCTGTGTATTTTAAGTGGATTTTTAAGTGATCATTTCCATTAAAAATATGGTTTGGTAATGGAAAATTATCTATGTGTATAGACACATAGAGAATTTTCCATTACCAAACTATATTTGTTTTTTCCAAAACTTAATAATTAACGAATTCTGAATTAAAATCATAAAAAATATGATTCTTTGTGTTTGAACTTATATACGTCTAAAACTTTTTTATGTGTTAGAGTAGGTCGATCGGCGGTGTAAATTAACAATTGAAGCAAGATGGCGCTGCAATCGGTTCTAGGATATTTTATTTTATGACGAACATGTTTCTTGTGTTTGAGTGGGTACCTGGATTGTTAATAGTGCAATTGGACCGAATAAGTGGCGGTAGGTGGTGGCAATCGGATATTATAAAAAAATATAAATAAGAAAATAAAACAAAGTTTTTATTTCCATATCCTATTTTTGTACATTTCAATAGTTGTTAGTATTTGTTAGTAATTTGCTTAGTTACTAATTGTTAGTATTCTTAGTATTTGGATTTGTGATATGGACCCCTCCTTGTGTGAAGGTCTCCTCCATCTTCTTCCACGACTCTCTCTCTTGGCCCAGAATCAGCCAGTCTTTTCCTGCTCTTTCAATTATGTCATCAGCCCACCGTTTATTAGGCCTGTCCACCTTCCTCTTGCCTACTGGCCCTTTCCATCTCGATCTGTATAGTCCATCAGATATCGGTATAACGCGATATGAGGCCGGCCCATTGACACTTTAACTTCAAGGCTTGTGTAAGTGCATCAGTTAGCTTAGATTTTCTTATTTTTTCACGTTATATTAGCTCTTCTATCAACTTCTTCTTCATTACTTTTGCTGAATGATATTTGTTTGCCCAGTATCACAGATAATTTAACCATTATGTAGTTTTTGACATATTCTATTCCTTTTCCTACGGCTGCAAATGGCAATTTTAGGCTATTTATCATTATTTTGGTTTTAGTTGTATTCATCTCTAAGCCTACTTTGCAGCTTTCTTGGTCTAGAGAATTTATCATTCCATCCAGGTTCTTTGCAGTTTCGGCTAGCACTACAATGTCGTCAGTGAATCTGAGATGATTTAAACCAGCGTCCAGCTATCAGTATTCATTTGTTATCCCAGTTTACAGATTTACAGAAACAATTTTGGAGATAATGAGTCGCCGGTAATCGGATATTAGAAAATTTTAATCTTTTATAGATTATTCTCTCTCTCACACTGAAACCATGATAGTTTTGACACATCACGGTAAGGCCCCTGAACTATAAATAAACGTAAGGGATATTTTGGGCAAATTAAAGTTATTTGTTATTTTAGGTATCGACATTTAAATTGTGTAAGGAGTTTTGTTAGTTTAATCATTCCTTTATAGCACATTTGCTGCACTTACTCGTATTCGTGATTATTGTTATGGATAAATTCGAATCGTAATATTCGTAAAATCACTTCAATCTGAATGAAAATACTTACGAGTAGGTGAGTGTGCATACGGATGCGAGAAGCACGGCAGGCTTATTACGTATCTTGCAAGAGCAAAACGACAGCGACTTTTGCGCAATAATTGCTCTTCAGTACAGAAGTTTTAGAGTTTTTGGTGGTGCTTTTAGAAATAAGTGCATTTGAAAAACAGCGAGCGATTAGGAAACGATTGTGGAGGACCTACCATACCTACACTGTAGGTAATTCCAACTTTTATAACATGAAGCGTTTGATCACGGGATGATTGCTGATTGCTGTTTCTTAAGTAATAAGCCTGAGAGACCGGTCGATGTGGCGACACTTGGGTGTGGCACACACCTATGTTTATATGTTTAGCAGTGGATATATTTCGGTTGAAATGATGATGATCGTGAAGTGCACAAACGCCCTAAACTGAATTTAGGGCGTTTGTGCACTTATTTGTCTATTTCACAACAAAATCTTTAACAGAAACAACATATCAAATTATAAGGAGTAGGGTGAAAATTATTCACAATCTTGCCACTTGTGATTTGTCAATACCATAGAAGCGTTAAAAATATTCTGGTGTATACCTTGTGCTGAAAAATAGGTAACAAGAACTCTATTAATCGGCCATTGTGCTATATAAAAGGTAACACATACTCTAATAATTAGTCAATGTTCAGCTCTTGTGATGACTGTTACCTTTAATAATGCTCAAATAATGCTGATATAATACAAACAGTTACAGTTATTCAGCTAACAGCTGTTTAATTTGTGCCCAAACCAGGGTTATATCAGGGTTATTAGCTTAAACAGCGCCTCTAATGCTTTTATTCAGATGGCTTGTACAGCTTAGGATTCTATTGTGGACAGTGATTCAGAAAATAGCTGAGTTAAAGTCCATAAAAATGCTACTACACTACTACTACTAGTAGTGTACTGAACAACATACCTATATTAACGCTTGCAGCATTACAGTGTTGTCTCCGTGTCGCATTAAAGCACTATTATACAGGCGAAAGCGTAATTTTCAGCTATTGCAGTTCGAGTGTACTGTAATAAGTCTTCATAAATGCTACAGATACCGATATTACCCTTTGTGACATCCTATAATGCAGTTTTGTGCTACTTGGGGCCAACTTAAAGCAGATATTTTTACTTTTACAGGTATCTCTCATGTCCCGCATGATTCCGTCTCCAGATTGGTTCATTGGTATGGATGGTGTGAACCTATGTGTAGACTCCTCTTGGGTCGATCAGATTACTCTTGACGTAAGTACCTACGGCGAATACTATACAAGATGTAACTGACATTCCTGAAAACTATTATGGTCATTATGAACAAATGTTACTTTAGGACCACAGTGAGTAAGCCTGTGTCCCAGCAGTGGGAAAATTAAAAGGCTGATGATGATGATTGTTTGCAGTTGGAGCCAATGGACGCGGGTGCTGCCAGCGGACGGACGTTCACAGCTCCTCGCTGGGACACTGAGCCGCCCGAACCAGTGACGAGGCACAAGCCGAGGGTCCCTGACCATCCCGCCGCCGGCTTCTACTACCCACTGCTAAGAGAACTGCCCGCTATCGCCAAATTGCAACTGACCAAGGTACCTATCTCTTTCGTAATCTTCTTATTTGATTTAGATTTACTCAAATATATTCTCAACGGTTCAGATTTTGTCCGGCCAGTATTTGTAGCTATTTGGACAGATCTGTCATTCGCCACGTTTAAATACTGAAAGGCACAGGTGGACTTTTAAAATAATATATATATTCATACTCGTATCCTTGCCTGTGACCACTATCACAGAGAGATGGTGTTTAAAGGCAGAAGAGACAAGGAAGGAAGAGAGTGAAAGAGCGCGGGAGAGTGCGGTCTTCAATGGTGCACGTTTGCCAAGAACTAACCTATTTATTAGAAACTTGGCAACCTTACAGGTTACCTTTAATAGCTATTTGAAAAGCAGACACGAGAGGCACGGCATTTCTTTTCTCTTAATTCTTCGTTCCATCTAAGATCAAATCGAAAAAAATATAAGAATAATAACTACTCTTTTAGGAAATTATTTGTCCAATATTCTATTAACTCTAAATAAAAGATCAGGGGCGGTATTCTGATTTCTCAAAACTATCATGATTCCATGTGTAGAAAAGGATATGATAATCGGTTTAAAGATTCTTTATTTTATTCTAAAAGAACATGCATTGTTCACTTAGCGAATAAATACATGACTAAGGTTAGTGTAGTCCAGTAGCTAGCAGTTTTTTTCTTTATGTAGGTAGGCACGATGTCGACATTGATTTAGTGAGACTTGTCGTTAGCTCAGAAGTTTTGTGTTGTAAGTGACGTACTGTTTGAGTTTAGCTCTGAATACATTAAAAGAAGATGTGTTCCTTATATCTGCTAGTAGATTATTATAAAGTTGGACGCCTTCGTATTTTATAATATATATCTATATTCGTTGAGTATAGCTCCGTCTCTCCTTATCAAGCAACTAAACTACCTAAAACCTGCCCAATCACTAAGTTTCGCAGCATCAAACTCATCCTCTATTTACTATTTACTTTGCCAATATAGTAGCTAAATAATGAACATGCCGTGTAGCAAAGCCATTCTCAAATCCCTATCGTAGTCTAAAACTAAAACGCATATCTTTAGGTGCCTTCCTCACCGGATCGGTACGTTTTCGTGGCACTACACCACTTCTTGACTGGCATGGTTTTGATGCTGTATTTTTTTGCTACGGTGTGTGTAATTGGCTATCGCGACCTACGCTGTGTGCGAGTGAACGGCCTGGGGGGACGCGCGGGGATCGGGTGAGTGGCTCGATACAGGCTGTCTACTCTCTAAGCATGAAGTCCGTTTCGGCCTTCGTTACGGGCGTTTCCTACTCTGTATCACCTACGGATGGATTATTCGTTCGAGGCCCGTACTAAGAATGAATGACAACACAATTTGACCCGTCCGAATAATTTATCTTAACACTTGTTCTTTTTCACTCCGAAGTTTAGGAGTACTTTCGGACGGGCCCTTAACTTCGTTGACGGAGATAGACAGCAGACCCCCAGAGACGCGTGTATGCGTTCAATACAGAATATGTACCAAAACGACTCGTTGAGGAAGCTTTCATTTAATAACATGGTCGGTAATAAAGGGTGCGTTTACGTTTCTGCACAGATTCGTACAGAAACGAAAACGTGCTTACCCGGTGAGAAAGGCACCTTAGGTAGAATGGAGGCGTTGTAATGTGACTATTATGTTAATACCACTACATACATGATCGCATTAAACGAGCTATCGGGTAACACTGCTCCACTGATAGGTAAGTGCTTCAAGTGTTTAATCAAATCATTCCGTTCTGTGGCTGCGAGCTAGTTTTATGCCTAGGGTGTGATACTGTGGGATATAGTGGCTGATTAATAGGAAATGCTTGTAAGCCATACCGTTAACAATAATGTTCAAGTATCATAGATGTCTTGGAATAAAAGTCATGAGGAAAGTTTTGAGTATGAATTTGCAATTTTGCATGGCTGTTAGAGTAGGGGAAAACGAAATAAACGATGGTGGAACTGTGTGAAAGTTTATGGGGTGAATACTGAGGTGACTAATGGAAGAAAAGACGTTATATTTCGATCCCAAATTAAAGGCATAAATGCAAGAGAATGATAGTCGACGAGACATAAGTAGAAAAAAAAAATTATGAATATTAAAACCATATTGAAACGCACATTTAATACATAATATTGGAGTATTCTATCTTCATTGTCCTTTAAGAATCCAGGCAGAGAATTTTTCGAGTAAGATTGGTGTGTCAATTCTTTTGAACCAAGTCGTTGGCTAGCCACCATTACCGTCTAAAATTGCAGTTACATTGTAAGAAGAGGCAATTTGCGAACTCATAGAGCAACCACCAGAGTTACCGAGAAATAATGGCAGTTCTCTATTGCATTTTTATGCTAAATTAGGAGATGAAGAAGGATTTTCTAATAGAAGCTACTTTCAAAATTAAAAAGGAGATAATTTTAATATAAAAAATGTGAATGAATTTCAAAATTTATATAATCTATTTATATAGGTAATAGGCGTCGTAGAAAAACAAAGTGAAATGAAATCGTACAACTATCGAACTACAGGGTCTAACAGTAACTTATTTTAAATACTGCTTTTGCCCATTTAAAAGTACCAAAATAGCTGAACAAGATTTCAAATTAAATTTATTGCATCCATAATGTACATACAGATGGTAAATATAAGTTACAGAAACAATTTTGGACCCTGTGGACTCTTTCAGCCCTCACCAGGTCATTAGTCTTACTTGTGAGAGGCCTAACCTCAGTCTAAGTAACTTTGTATTTACAATATAAAATATAAACATTACTCATGTTCAGATTTTAATTTTCAGGTAAAAGAATACTCAACAAAGGAACTAAATGACCTAGCTCGCAAAGAACTCATGTCAGTTCTAAAAGCAAAAAACGTACATAAAGGCCTACCACGAAAGACAATAGTTAACAATAATGATGATGATAATGACTTTAATGAAGAAACACAAGAACACAGTCTAATGACCACGAGAAACTATGTTGACAAGCTGAAGGATTTGGAAGAGGATCCTGTTGGGACTCCGAGACCTAATGCACCTGAAAATTATGTTGTCGTTGTTACCAAAGCACCTACTACTACGTAAGTATGAAGAACCAATACTAATTTATTAAAATTTACTTTGGTGAAAAATCATTGCGTATGGCAAATGAATTGATAAGCCTTCAATATTATAAATGTGATAGTCGGTTTATTTGGATGTTTGTTAATTAATCATACCTGAATGGTTGATTGGGACAAAATTTAAAACAAGGTTAAGGTTAGATTAGAACACAGAGATACTTTTTAAGTCGGTATTCCGTTCTGGTGGGACTATATTTGGCTCTCACTCGGGTGAAGCTACTAGCCTAGTTATCTATAAAGATTTTACCTAAATTATATATCAAACTTTGCGACATATTAACTTACATAAATAACTATCGGTTTGTTTCAATTTTCTGTAAATTATTACCAAAAGTCGCATACTTAAATGGCTTGCCATTAAAGAGATATGTGCAGCAGTGAACTGCTATAGAACAGAAGAACGTTAAATGAAGTCTTTTACCTACCTTTACTAAGTTTGTAGGCAAAGAAGGAAACAATAAGAAACCATATAATGTCGGCACATCAAAATTAGATTCCACTAATGGAAACGCAAAAGATTGCTTTCAGAAAGAGACAAATATTTTTATAAAGTCTAACACAGAAACCCACTCCTGCTACATTGAAATTGATAGAAATTCATATCGTTACTTACCTTTATTACTTTTCCATTAATATTAACATAAAGACTCGTTCCCATTTTGTCTGGCTTTTAAACTGGTTATAGATAATTTTGCCATTATGGCACGTTATTGCAACACATTGAGAGTGCTTTGTAATGAGATATCCTTGTCAAAATAACGTCATATGCGTCTCCTCGGTGGTTTACCCCATACGTTACGTTGATAATACCAATATGAGAATAACTAATACTATGGAATTTCTTGCATGTCTATTTAACTATCAAAATCTAAACTTAAATAAGATATGTAAACATGCAATGTAAAAAAACAAAAGAAAAAGATTCCGACGAAAGATTGAATTGTAAAGCTCCTCCTTTTTTTGAAGTCAGTTAAAAATAGCTTTTGTAGATTGCCACCTCTGTGAGGTGACAGTTTTCAAAAATGTTATATTACGACACACAATAAGGTGGGGTGACCTTTCTGACTTTCAAAACTATCATTCTACATTCTTGGAAACTTTTTGAATCAGTCGCAATGACAACAGAATAAAACTCCAGAGGATGTTAATATCAATAAATAACGAGCTATGACTGTTAAATAAATTGTGTTGAGGCAGGCTGAGTTGAGCGAATGAAATTACATAAATTATTTGTGAACAATTCAGAGGTTGATCAACGCAATATCAATGTTTTAGTGCAAAATAGCCTTTTGATAGATCAGAAACTTTATGAAACCCAGTAGGAAGGAAACTGAAACATACTCGACAAACTGTCTTTGTATATCGAGATGTTAACGACGCTTTAAAGGCATTTCAATTCTTATTTTATTGGATTAATCTCTACGTTTAGAAAGAAAATGAGAGCTAAGTCACTTAACATGGGAATGAGAATTAGTTTCGTCCCTCAATCCAGTTTAGCTTTTTTATTGGAGAAATGTTCGGAGCTGAACTTTAGTAACTTTACCGAATTATTTTGGTGAATGTAGCTGTTTGTGCCTGTCCGACTCGCACATGGCAACCAGCACTCGTTTTTTTTTTGAAAAAGTTTCTTTTACAACACAATATTGCCACTACAATATTAATATATTATTAATGTATCAGTGAGTGTCACCGTTTACGCACAGAAATTAACGCCTCATGACAATTCTGATTAGGTTATGACAGCCAAATGCTGAGCCCACGTTACGCGGGCATGAATATTATTATTTGCGTACTTCGTCGCAGTCAGCGCGGCAAATCCGTGCTCTGTGTTCGGTACAGTTTGTTGTTTTAGCTTTGAATTTCAGAAGAGGTAAAAATGAAAAAACAATTGTGGTAGATTGCTAAATTATATCCTTTCTCTCTCATCACAGAACTACAGAAGCAGAATTTGAAGGAGAGCTCAAGAACATGGATGACGTCGTTTTGGCTGTTGCTCACGGCAGAAAGCTTGGCTTACATAAGCATTTGCCGAGGCACTTCAGGTCCCGTTTGCACCATGCCGTCAATAAGATACAACGTAAGGATTGATCACTATACCTATTAAGGTTGTCGCTATTGAACAGTAACTGACGCAGTTTAGTTCTCCCATCTCCGTGACTCTGACTTTGTCTCTTTGTGTAATAGTGATCCTTAATCCTTTGGGCACTCAAGGTGGATCCACGCGAGACACAATGGCTATTTAGTTGTTTCTGTAATTTTGGCACATAGCCGGTTATCTACCAAGCAAGTCTTGTATGACCGTGGTTGTTGTCCGTGATCATGGTGCTTGCAACATCACCGAAATATCGGAAACTCACAACAAACAGTAAACATGGTAAATATCCCGCTTCTAATGTTAATGTTAGGTCTTGTATGGGTTGGTAGAAGTTTCACGTCTGTGAATTTTAGATCTAGGACCTGCTAATTTTCTTTTTAATTTCTTTTAAGATGTATATAATGTAAAACATAGAAGCAGCGGTGCATAAGATAAAATGTATATCAACTAAACTGCTTGCCTGCCTAGATGGAAACCACAACGACCATTGACCTCGCTAAGCGCATTTAAAGTTTATTAAGACGACGAATAACGCCAACGACCTTGAGGGAACAAAACGCGCACTCGTTTCACACCCGCGCGACACCAAAATTAGTAGTTTTTTGTACTTTCCTTATTATTCTATGACTTAAAAAAAAAGCCTCAGATCAAAATGTAGATAATTAAATTGTCTTTGAGATGGTGTTAATACCATTAAAATACGCCCAGCGGTTTTGGTGTGATTGTCGTGTTTTTGTCCGTATTAGACATAACTTTACAAATTAATTATACTATGTTATACGAATAAAACTTAAAATTTGCTTGATCAAATTATTAAGAAAATAGTCTAATATAACATGTATTTTTTTCAAAAAATTACGACTAGCCATTTAGCCGTGATTCTCATTTTAAAATCAGCTACTCAAGGGAATCGGCGCCTTAAATGATAATCAACAAAACGTTTCATCTAAACTAACACTATTTTTGTCCACAGCAAATGACTGCCTCGTATCAGAATGGAGTGCCTGGTCTCCTTGCTCCGTGACTTGTGGCTTCGGCGACAAACTTCGGTACAGGACCGTCGTGCGCGAAAAGAAAGATGGCGGCCGCGACTGTCCTACCCTCACTGACAGGGGACACTGCGGCAATGTCAACTCTTGCGCACATATCGATTATTTTGAATGGTAGACTGATGATTGAATAAATTTTGTCATATTTGTTTGGCTTTTTTTAATGTTTTTAATCCTATTTTATAGTATTCAGTAACACATTTTGCAATTTTTTTATGTCGTATAAAATTGCAAGTAAGAGAGCAGTGGTATCGGCCGCGACTTACAAGTTGTACGTCGTGGGTTCGAACCCAGGCAGGCGCTTTACTTTGTGTAAATTATTTCATTACCACTGCTCTCAAAAACGGTGAAGGAAAACATCGAGAGGAAACTGGCTTGTCCTAGAACCAAAAATTCGAAGACATGTGACATCCACCAACCCGCACTGGGCCCGCGTGGTGGATTACGGCCATAGATATAAATATTTCTATGAGTACGACACATCCCCTCTCACAGAGAGGAGGCCTGTGTCCCAGCAGTGAGAACATTAATAGGCTGATGATGTGATGATGATGAGATGACTACATGTATTCGCAAGCCGTAGCTCAACTGTAGTAGATTTTTATCTAAACAGAAACATTGTTTCCGAAAGTATCCAATATATTCTCCAACCACTCACAATCCTTACGTAAAGTACGTAAGGATTGTGACCCTTTACAAAATGAGTCCCACATAGTCCTTTGTCAACAATATCCTCTCACTAAACCACCTAAAAATTCCATCCGCACAAAACTAGCTCAATTCCCTTTGAACCTTACTTTTCATTATTAAATAATTAATTTTAATCATACACAACGGTGCAAAAAGCTTAAGCTCCGTTGGCCTCGTAAAGCGGGCCAACTTTATGGCGGTCTGGCTCTGTCAATAAAAGACGGAAGGACTGTATAGCGAGATTACAATATAAAATATTTAATAGTGCGCTGACCAAAGAATTATTTAGACAGTATTTCTCTCAGGTGACACTGAAGCTTTCAGTTTAATTAAAAGTTTTGCAGTGGAAGAGTTTATAGAAGGAATTGCGCCCTAGATAGATGGAGTTAACAAAGTAGTTGAATGACTTTGTCTGCTAGCTAGAGTCTGGCAAATGAAAGTAGGGACTAAAAAAGCGCGGCAAATTTAAAAAATATCAGCATAGCTACCCCATAAACTAGTATGCAATACCTGGAATAACCTAATTTGATACTTTAGAATTATTTATATTACTTCGTCTGAATAAAACTACTATAGGTACATTTAGGTAGGTAATACTTTAGATATATCAATCTGAGTAAACAAAGCAACAGTATTCTATAATAATTTTGGTTTATTCACTATCAATCAAAATCTGAATCTAAAACTTCCATGTGAAAAGATTCATAAGAGTCACAGGAATAATTGTTTTCTACATTAATAATGAAACTTTTTAAATTATTAAACAGAGATAATGTTTCTACAAAAACATAAATAGTGATTACGAATTAAAACAAAGTATCAACTTAGTAGCGTCATATGGAAAATTGGGGTTGACATTAGTATAACATTGCCATATAAAAAGTATGCAAATAATTCGAGTGTCTACTTTCGTTTGCCAGACTCTAATACTGTAGTTTTATATTCAGCAAAAAGGGAAAGTGGAAGGAATTGGTAAGTATTCGTTTATGTGCCGTTCTAGAGACCAAAAGCGAAGGCCAATTATTATTTTGATGATTCTTCTTGCGAGTACGTGTCACTGGAAAATTAAATAAAAAAAATTGCGGATTTTGGGCGCCATATTATGGGAGTCCAATTTTTTTTTCTCTTCCAAACCCATCGTGTGGGGTATCAAAATAAAGGGTTTTAAGAGGTGTTTACAAAAAAAACTTTTTGCAAAAAAATACTACCGACTTCGTAATAAAAAACTACAAAGTGAAAAATAACTTTATTTTTGGAAGTCGGTGTCTTTCGTAGGTACCAATTCTTTACGATATTGACACCGACTTCCAAAAATAAAGTTATTTTTCACTTTATAGTTTTATATTTGGAAGTCGGTAGTATTTTTTTGCAAAAAAGTTTTTTTATTTTTTACTTTTTTTAGTTGTACCTACCTAATAGGCAAGTTGTTTAGTAAGTTTCCTATAACGCCAGAATAGATTACCCGAATGTCATGAAACTTGAACAAAACCGATCAAATGATAGGTATTCTTACCCCTTAAGAGGGTACTGGCGTGATGTTCTGTTAAGAAATGGTCTAAACATGAAACAGACATCCGATTGCAGCAATCCCAAGAGATTTTCCGTTATTTATTGAAGAGTTCTGTTGTATATCTCCGAAGTTCTTCATCAGATCTTCACCAAATTAAAATGGGACCAATTTCGGAATATGTTCCTTCAAACAAAAAAATAATTTTTAAAATCGGTCCACAATTGACGGCGATATCGGTGAACATACAAAAAAAAAAAAAACTTAATGTCGAACATAGAACCTCCTCCTTTTTGGTAAGTCGGTTAAAAATACATATATAGGTATAGATGAGGTTTAGTTATCGGCACGTAGCTTGGCAAGAGTCGATGCGTACAAGTCGGTTTTTTGGTCTCTTTGGTTACCAAGCGGGACGCGGGGAACATTTATCACCGTTCCGAACGCGCGATTGGTTGGTCTGTTGACACAAAGATCAACTCACGAATCGCGACGCGTTCACGTTCCGTTCGCCCTTTATGGTGGTTGGTCAATTCGCGCACTATGCGGGAGCGAACCGACCATGGTATAATGCAGAATGCCCGCGACCGCAAAGTTAGAGCGCGTAGGGTTCGCGCGAGGAAAAGAGCTTTTAATTCTGCCGCCAAGTTCTGCAAACGGGTTTTGCGTCGGGCACGTTTTGACCATATCGGACGTATTGGGGCCAAGCTAACATCGCACCCTCCGGGTAGTTAACAGTTCTGGTCCCTGTCTAAATCGGTTGAATAGAATTTCTTTAGTCCCACTTTACCTCCAATGCTGAAACCTGATGGGTCGCTGGCTCACTCTGCGAGTGAGAAAGCAAATTTATTTGCTTCTCTCTTCGCTACCAATTCACGTCTAGACACTGGCTCCAAGCAACCACCTACTGTACCTCATTGCGACTCTTCGATGTCGGAGATCGCTGTGCGCGCTAAAGAGGTTCGGAGAGTATTGTGCAGTCTAGACGTGAACAAGGCCAGCGGGCCTGACGGCATTCTAGCGCGAGTGCTGAGGCTGTGTGCGCCTGAACTGTCTCCTGTGTTGACACGCTTGTTCCGCCTCTCTCTTGTTAAAAGAACGGTGCCGGAAGAATCCTGGAAGCTTGCAAACGTGCAACCAGTGCCTAAAAAAGGCAACCGTGCAGGCCCTGCCCATTACCGTCCGATAGCCATTACCTCCATTATGTGCAAAGTTATGGAAAGGGTACTGAACAGTAAGTTGCTGACCTACCTTGAAGACAATAATCTCCTCAGTGACCGTCAATATGGCTTTTGCCGGGGACGGTCACCTGGCGATCTTCTTGTGTACGTCACGCACTGCTGGGGCGAAGCCATCGAGAGACACGACGAAGCACTATCTGTATCGCTTGATATCTCGAAGGCCTTCGACAGGGTCTGGCACGCGAGTCTGCTCAGTAAGCTTCCCGCTAATGCTAATGGCATCCCAGCTGGTTTTTGTAGCTGGATATCAGACTTCCTCAGTGAACGGTCGATCCGAGTAGTCATTGACGGCTGCTCCTCAGACCTTATGGCTATTGATGCCGGAGTTCCTCAGGGGTCTGTTCTCTCTGCAATTCTTTTCATTCCTAAATAGAGTGAAGCGATACTTTACGCCTGGACAGCTTTTAACCTTATACAAAGCGCAAGTCCGATCCTGTATGGAGTATTACAGCCACCTTTGGGATGGCTCAGCTAAGTATCAGCTTGCCGCGCTTGACTTAGTGGAACGCAGTCAAGAGGCTCATTGGCGACGTTGAACTGGTGGACGCCAAGCTTCACAGCTTGGCTCATCGACGCAAAGTTGCCTGCTTGTCGGTCTTCTAAAGACTGTACTTCGGCGAGTGTGCTCAAGAACTCCACGACCTCATCCCACCAGCCCCCTCCTACCATCAGACATGTAGACGCACTGCAAGTTATCATCCTTACCTTGTTGCCATTCCTTCAATTCGAACCAAGCGCTGCAAAACATCCTTTATAATGCGCACAGCGAATGAATGGTACTCACTACCTGCGTCTGTGTTTCCGAACGCATTCAACCTGAATCTCTTCAAAGTTAGAGTGAACAGGCTTCTTCTGGATAAGCTCACTCCATCGTTGACTCCGTCTCTGTCACCTATGACTAGAGACTAGAGTCAAGAGCATTACAAAAAAAAAAAACTTATGTCCACTGCGCCAAAACCTTGCCAAGTTACATCCGACAACTATACCACTTAAAATATTTATAAGTAAGAAGAAAAATAAAGATAACTAAAAATGTATACATAAAAAAACAAAAAACCCGACTGCCTACGAAGCGAACTAAAAAGACGTAAACAAGAAGAAAATTATGCTGTGCAGTCGGAGGATATACAAAAAACGTGGGTGCAAAAACTCATGGATCAAACGAAACAAAGTGATAGTTGAGGTTATCAGGAAAATAAAGAGATTTTTTTTATGGTAATATTTGACCTACTGCAAATAGCCCCAAATCGCTCTATTATTTTTTTATCCTAGATTTTTGGCCCATTCTGCATATGTTTAGTAGTGTATTGTTCAGTCAGCTCGCGATTATGTATCCTGTGACTGTACAGCATGATTTGCTTTTTGTTTACGTCTTTGTTTTTTGACTATTTAAATTACCATTTAAGATTTTACCTAGAGCCTCAGCCTGCCTTTGAGTTTACCTTTAGCCTGCCTCTTTTTATTTTATATAAAACTACCTATTTATCATTACAAATTATATGGAAAAAGCCGACGATTACTGCCTGACAAAAAAATCTTTTTTTTTTTTAAATACTTTTTTTATTTTTCACTTTTTAGTTGTACCTGCCTAATAGGCAAGTAGTTAAGTAAGGTATAATGCCAGAATAGATTACCCGAATATCATGAAACTGAACATAACCGGTGAAATGAGAGTGTATCAAGGTGAACTGTACACACCTGCGTACCCCTTTAGAGCGTACTGGCGTGATATTATGTTATGAAATGGTATAAACAATAAACAGACATGCGATTACAGCAATTGCCGTTATTTATTGAAGAGTTCTGTTGTATATCTCCGAAGTTCTTGATCAGATCATCACCAAATGAAAATGGGACCAATTTCGGAACATACTCCTTCAAACAATAAAAGAATTTTCAAAATCGGGCCACAATTGGCGGAGATATCGGTGAACATACACAAAAAAAACATACATGAAGTCGAACATAGAACCTCCTCCTTTTTGGTAAGTCGGTTAAAAATAAAACCTTTTTAAAGCTGTAACCACTTTCAAAGAATTTAATATAGTTTTAAATGTTGAAGAGCTTTAGGAAGGTCGTAAACTGTTGTGGGAGGTGCTTGCTCGAATGCCCGTCTCTATGAGATATTCGGGCCTCGGTTGAGTCGGTGGGTCGTAACCTCTGTAACGCGGGCTTAAATTTTTATTTATATTTTTATATACTTGAACCCTTTTGTTTTATTGTGATTAGTTAGATATGTGGATCGTCATAGTGCAGATTCGTCTGTCTGGGTGAAAACTTAAATCCATACTAATATTATTAACTAGCTGTGCCCGCGGCTTCGCGCCCGTTACCAACCCTACCCTACTTACCTTCCTGCCTACCCTACTTACCTACCATTTTTTTCTATAGTCATCATTCTTTCGCGGAGAATTTTAACATCGCCATTCAGAAAATGTCTTCAAATGCACAACGCCATCAATCGATTCAACTGTCTGAGTTCAACTGTCCGAGTATCTGAATTGCGTGTGTTGTGATAATTTTACTTCTTGAACACTTTAAATTCATCTAACTTTTGATAGAGTGAACCGATTGCGATGAGAAAATAACTCTGTCAGTCTGTTTGTTATCTTTCTACGCCTTAGTGGCTGAACGGATTCAGATTAGGACACAGGATACTTTTTATTCCGTGAGTATGTTTCCTTGTGAGATCCGCAAGAGAACCAGGGTTACCGACATAGCCCGAAGAATTGCCAAACTTAAGTGGCAGTGGGCAGGGTACATTGCTCGCAGAACGGATGGCCGATGGGCAGAAAAGTTCTGGAGTGGCGACCGCGAACCGGAAGACGATGCGTTGGAAGGCCTCCCACCAGGTGACCTGGTGAAGGTTGCGGGGATCCGCTGGTTGCGAGAAGCACGGGACCGATCAATGTGGCGGCGCTTGGGAGAGGCCTATGTCCAGCAGTGGACGTATTTCGGCTGATATAATGATGATATGATGAGGTTCCGTAGGTTCCGTTGGAGGGCCTCCCACTAGGTGGACCGATGACCTAGTTAAGGTTGCGGGAATGCGCTGGATGCGAGACGCACGGGATGGGTCAATATGGCGACGCCTGGGGGAGGTATATGCCCAGCAATGGACGTATTCCGGCTGAAATGATGATGATGATGATGACGGATAAAGTCAAAAACTACTTAACTGATTTTGAAAATTCTTTTAGCATTAGAAAGTTACATTATTCCTGAGTAATATAGGCTATTTTTCTCACCCGAAAACGGGTCCTGTGGGGTGGGTCACGGGAGCGAAGCCGTGGCGAAAAGCTAGTATTAAATAAAACACAAAGTTGAAGAGAGTCCGCTTCAAAAAGGATGGGCAACGCACCTGTATTGCAGATGTCCATTGGCGGTGGTGACCTCTTACCATCAGGAGGACTGCCTGCTTGTTTGCTATTCTAAATCAATCTGCCTAAGACTTATCTCAACTATGTGGGGGACGGGTTGTTGCCCGCACTATGGCATAAAAAATGGCCAAGTGCGAGTCGGACTCGCGCACGAAGGGTTCCGTACCATTATCGCAAAAAACGGCAAAAAAATCACGTTTGTTGTATGGGAGCCCCACTTAAATATTTATTTTGTTCTGTTTTTATTGTATTTGTTGTTATAGCGGCAACAGAAATACATCAACTGTGAAAATTTCAACTGTCTTTCTATCACGGTTCATGAGATACAGCCTGGTGACAGACGGAAAGACAGACAGACAGACAGACGGATCGCGGACTCTTAGTAATAGGGTCCCGTTTTTACCCTTTGGGTACGGAACCCTAAAAAGCTCAAGGGCATTCATACGAGTAGATAAGATTTTCACATGTAGCGAAGTGTTGGTCACATAATCTATCTCTTTAGTATCTCATCACTTTCTTACTCTCCTTTTCTTACTCCTATTATACAGTTAATTGTTATGTGACGTCATGAATAAGATCACTTTACCTTAGTCCAGTTTTCTTCTTCATAACTCTAGCTAACCCTATTACCACCTCTAACCTATTCTCGTATAGTCCCGACATGGAACGTAGAAAATATATAATCACTTACAAGAGGCAAGAAAAATAAACCTGGCCACCAATAGCACGTTCCATGTTCAAAATTGCGTACGTCTTATAGATTATGACCTAGAGGGCGCGCGCGGCAGTAAAGTCTTGCTACCCTCGGATCGAACTGACGGCATGTCATTGGTATTCCGGGTGTGATCTCCTCAAAATCAAGGAGTATGTGATTCGATTTCTATACAGCTGATGTAAGTTTATGGAGCTGTTCGAACCCTTTTTACAAATGGCCTGTTTTTGATTCCCACTCAAACTGGGGTTAGTAAACATATAAATTGTTGAATTAGACATTCTATGGTTCTCAAATGAAAATTAAATTATTAAATACCAGGTCATCGGTCCACCTGGTGGCAGGCCTTCCAATGCAACGTCTTCTGGTTCGCGGTTACCACTCCAGAACCTGGTGAAGGTTGCGGGGATCCACTGGATGCCCGGGATCGGTCAATGTGGCGAAGCTTGGGGGAGGCCTATGTCCAGCAGTGGACGTCTTTTGGCTGATATGGTGATGATGATGACCTAAATACGCTTTAAAAATTCATTGCCTTGTTCTGATTAAAGTTCAATTCACGTTTGTTTTTAAGATGGGTTAGTAAACATTATAACCTGTGTCTGATTTTCAACTCTATGTTAATATCCTTGTTCACTCAATCGAAAACATCAATTGAGTGTCTCACCGCAAGCCCCATACTAAATACGACACCCTTCACCCTAACACAGCATTGTCTTGTCAAAACAAACTACCTAATATTATGTTTATTTCTCCTATTATCTATTACACAAAATGACGGATCATATTATGTTGTAAGCTGACGAAAGCTCTTTCTTTTTTAAATAGACTTTATAGAATAATGTATTTACGTATTTATTCATTCTCCCTCACAAACATTTGGTTTACATTTACCTGCATCCAAAATTACTTGAATAGCGCCTCCAACGTTGCCATCAACGTGGCCTCCCATTGTACATTATAAATTGATGAACCATCGACAAGAAAAGAAAAACAATTCTTCTGTTAACTAATGTTTCTTCTACTTAAGCAATTTTTTTATCTATTTGAAAAGATACGGTCCAATTTTAGAAAATCAATCTATTTCTGTATTTCTTCTATATTTTTTCACAAATCAAAAAAGGGCCAGCGAAATACTCAATCTGAAGAATATCGCAATCCAGAAAACCTTGTAGTATCTTATATTCCAAAAGGCAGAAGAAATATCAATAAGAACTGAGAAATAAAACTGTTGGCTCAGCTTGTAGAACAGATTGCTACAAGATCCGTCATAACTACATACTCCCTGATAGCAACCTTTTTGAAAACGCTGACTGGCTTGTTAGACCTTGCCGTGCGCAATTTCAGATACTCGATATACTGGTGAATATTACTCAGTAAGTAAATAATTAAGGGCTGATATTTCAACCGTTATGTAACTTTTAACTGTGGGTTAAAATTTTCGGTTGAAAAACCGACGAATTCATGAGTGCTAAAAGCATTTGACAAATGAAAGTTTATAATGAAAAGAAAATTGTCTAGTACTTGAAGTTTCACGACTGTCTCGTTGTTCTAGTAATTGTAGCAAGAACGACTTCTCAGCGTAAGATCTTAGGTTTAAGACCCCCTACAAGTTTCACTAAAAACAGAAAAAACTTACTTTTTCGGTGCAAATTTCTTAATAACTAACTACAAGATATATGATAAATCCTTTAATGCAAATTTTTGCGTCACATAGTTATCTAGTAAATGTACATTACATATTTTTGATAACTGCTCAAATTAAATTATAAATTTGAGTACTTATTTAATTGTAATAAATTTTCCAAATAATGTCTTATAAACCGTTGCGCTCGCGCGAGGCATTCAGATTTCAGTCTCGCTCAAGGGCTTGTAGACGAAGGACCCGTGTCGTTTTTATTTTTGTCATTATGTTTTTTTATCATATATCTTGTAGTTATTAAGAAGTTTTCGCTGAAAAAGTAGCTGTTTTCTGTTTTTGGCTCATGAAACTTGTAGGGGCTCTTAAACTCCACTGTTCAAGTGTTCAAAGTTGTCGACATACCTTACAGAATGAGCAACCTGAAGTGGCAATGGGCTGGCCATTTAAGTCGTAGAACTACTGTAGGATGACTGTAGGGTTAAAAGTGTTCTCGAGTAGAGACCGCGAACTGGTAAACTTAAGGTATGACGCCCTCAGTCTAGGTGGAGCACAATCTTCGCAGGATAACTGGTAGCAGCTGGATAAGAGTTGCCGAAGATCAAAAAAGGGCGTGCGATTGGAGAGGCCTATGTCCAGCAATGGACTTCTATAGGCTGATGATGATGCTGATGAGGCATTGCTTTGCTAGTTTCGGTGGGTTGCACACAAGATTTTTTTCAGTATCGACTGGTGTTTAAAGTAACCAGTTAATGAAATAAATAAAACAAAACAAACTAAAAGGTGCAGATATAACTTTCGTTTCGGAAGTCATTAGATTTTTTTTTACGTTCTTTCGTTTTTCGTGTCTTTGTTACCTCTTGTTTTTATCGTTTTACTAACACCGATTTCCGAAAAGAAAGTTATTTTTGCGCTTTTTATTGTTTTGCTTTGAAAGTTGGTTTATTTTTGTGAAAAAGTTTTTATTTCTGTCTTTTTATTTTTATTAATAAAAAGTGAGAAAATATATAGTACGGTACCAAAAATATTGATAAAAACCCTTAATAACTTACACATTCATGCTGTTTGTCGCTAAGGAGTTCGGTTGTATGTTGAATATATTGAAAACTACGGAACCGATATTGATGAAACTTGCGTTGTTCCCTAACTTGAGAGATACTTAATCCAATAAAAAAGAATGATCACGATCCGATATGGAGTTTCGGAGAAATGTGTGGACAAACAAACATACATGGCCTAATGCAATTTGGCACACGTGTTTAGAAGCCCATACTGACTAACATGTTAATATTGTGCAATTCCAACAGTAGTACATACATACATGTCGAATTGATTGCCTCCTTTTTTTTGAAGTCGGTAAAAATATTCTCCCATTTTAGATAAAGGTAGCTGGCCAAATGTTCTAGAATACTTTTACTACCTGCGGCCCCCTACCCCCTTGACTCACGGGCTAAACAAAATTTTATTTAAAACTCCCATCAATTTCAACAAACAAAAACGAAAATTGAATCGACGACACAAACAGCTTGAGATTGCAAACAAAAATAAGATCACGTTGAAAGTTCAATTTTCCAATACATTAGGATCGGGCCGTTTGCGAGTAGTCCGTGATTGATTCCCGGTCCGTGCTACCAATCCGGGTGATTGATATCTGAACGGGGTGTTTAGTGTACAATGATGTAAGGGGAACTATTGGGGTTTTTCGGAGTGTTTTTGTATTGTGTGTTCGGTAATAGATGTTGAGTAGATGGTCTGACTGGGGCTAATCTATCTATCTATACCTTTAAACGAGCAATTCTCGTATATATATAATTTTAGTTTATATTAATTTAGTATGCAGATGGTTTCGAGGGCGATAAGTCGATCTAACTAGGTTTCATTTTTAGAAAACGTTGTTTTCTCTATTTTCACTCGAGCAGAGCTCGGTGGCCGGGTCTGAACTAATATTATGAAGATATATTTTAAATTTTATTTTGATTTAGAAAATTCTAGGTCATCGGTTCAAACCCAGGCAGGCTTTCCTTTGTGTAAATTATTTCATCACCATTGCTCTCAAAGCGGTGAAGGAAAACATCGTGGCGAAACCGGCATGTCCTAGAACTGAAAATTCGAAGACGTGTGATCCAGCAATCCACACTGAGCCCACGTGGTGGAAGGGATATTCCCTCTTACAGAACGGAGGCAGACACAGCAGTGGAAATATTAAAAGGATGATGATGATGATTTCGTAAAAGGTAATCTCCGGAAAACTGATACGTTTACGGAAATTCTTTTAAGGGTACACTAGTCGACGGCACGAACTATTTTGTGCGCGGGGTTAAAATGTATTTTATATCAACCGACAACACGTGTGGAAGAGATAGATGCTGTGATGGGCAGTAGGAAGCTATTTCGCGTACGAATACGCACTTTCGCAAATTTGTAGCGAAATGGATAATGATTTACGACGAAACCGAGCGCGCGAAATTTTATAAACAGACCTTTGGCAGTCTTGATATCATGAAAGAACGACTAAATCTATCTGTACAAAATAAAATTATTTGCATTGTTGAACTACTAATCTATCCCTGTATGGAGGCCGTTTTGCAATTTTCCGTCTTCTTATGGTATTAATTCGCGCCCAAAAATGCGTTAAAATTTGTGTCGAAATGTGGAACTTTCGACGCTCATAACTTTCAAATATTTTATTTTTTTACTTTTTTGCTTCCATATAGGGCTAGATAATGATGAGACAAATTGATATCACGTTTTATTTTGAACTTACATCGTCAAACAGTGGAATAATCCCTAGACTACGTTTGTATGAAAGAATTTTCGACTAGTGTAACCTTAATGATAGAATACTAGAAATTTGCTGTGTTAAAACATCGTGCCTGTAGGCTACGAAAGTGAAGCTGCTAGATAAAGCTTAATGTAATAAAGTTGATGACTAAATTGCCTCATACCCAATCAAACTAAAACAATACTAAGGGATAAGAGTAATAAAAGTTGAGTTTTTGCTTTAAATAAAAAATCTAGACCTACAAAGTGCTTGCTAACCGTGTGCAGCTCCAAAATCATTCTAAGCGGCCCAAGCACCCTTCCACATCAATATTACCCGTCAGTTTTCTATTACTTATTTAAACTTGGCATGAAAACTATCAGCATTATCAGCATTTTAGTCGATAGACAGCTGAACATGAGCCTTCTCCAAGCATCGACACATCAACCGTTCGTTTGCGTCTCTCATCTATCGGAGTCCCGCAACCTTAACCAGGTCATTGGTCCATCTAGAGGGAGGCCTTCCAACGCTGCATCTTCCGGTTTGCGATCGCCACTGCAAAACTTTGACCCCATCGACCATCCGTTCTACGATTAAGGTTACACTAGTCGACGGCACGAACTATTTTGTGCGCGGGGTTAAAATGTATTTTATATCAACCGACAACACGTGAGGAAGAGATAGATGCTGTGATCAGCAGTAGGAAGCTAGTTCGCGTACGGATACACACTTTTTCAAATTTGTTGCGTAAGGGATAATGATTTAGGACGAAACCGAGCGCGCGAAATTTTATAAACAGACCTTTGGGAGTCTAGATATCATAAAAAAACGACTAAACGTAAACTAAATTATTTCCATTTTTGAACTACTAATCTATCCCTGTATGGTGGCCGTTTTGCAATTTTCCGTTTTCTTATGGCATTTATTTGCGCCCAAAAATGCGTTAAAATTAGTGTCGAAATGTGGAACTTTCGACGCTCATAACTTTTAAATATTTTCTTTTTTTACTTTTTTGCTTCCATACAGGGCTAGATAATGATGAGACAAATTGATATCACTTTTTATTTTGAACGTACATTGTCAAACAGTGGAATAATCCCTAGACTACGTTTGTATGGAAGAATTTTCGACTAGTGTACCCTTAATCTGCCCTCCCCACTGCTACTTAAGTTTGGCAATTCTTCGAGCCATAAAAAATTATTAGTGTAGATACAATTTTCTAAATAAAGATTTTAGCCGCAGACGCACAATTCCCTAACACGCAATACCGCAAAATATCACTACGTATAACACCGTCCCCTTTTGCAAAGAACACAATAACTGATTTGAATACACCCCGATTGAATACAAATCAATTCATAATGGACCCACCGAGCGAAGACAAACAATTTTTTTTATGGAAATACAAATTCCTTCGATTATTGTCTTTTTTCTATGCGTCCAGATTGTTAAATTTGTTTGCCTAGGACCCGTGCGGAATATTCAAGTGGATCGCGTATCCTTTTGCGAATGTCCATTACTAAACTTGGTCTTTGTTGTGGATAGCAAAGAACTACAAATGCTTCATTTGTGTTGTGAATTTCTTAAGCTGGAGCACCCCGTTGCGAGGTGGAGTTCTGATTACGCTCTTTACCACCTTGATAGTCTAGTGGCTACAATCGCCACTACGGAGCGTAAGGTTCTAGGTTCGCATCCCTAGTCAAGCAAAGTGTGATTGGGTTTTGGAAGCCTGGATTTGTGCCCGGCTGATGACAATAGGCAAGCCACCAATTCATCATCATCATCATATCAGTCGAAATACATCCACTGCTGGACATAGACCTCCCCCAAGCGTCGCCACATTGACCGGTCTCGTGCGTCCCGCAACCAGCGGATCCCCGCAACCTTCACCAGGTTATCTGTCCACCTGGTGGGAGGCCTTCCAACGCAACATCTTCCGGTTCGCGGTCGCCACTCCAGAACCTTTCTGCCCCATCGGCCATCCGTTCTACGAGCAATGTGCCCTGCCCACTGCCACTTAAGTTTGGCAATTCTTCGGGCTATGTCGGTAACCCTGGTTCTCTTGCGGATCTCAAAATTTCTGATTCGATCACGCAAGGAAACTCCGAGCATAGCCCTCTCCATTGCCCTTTGGGTGACTTTAAGCTTTTTGATGAGGCCCATTGTAAGCGACCACGTCTCACCAATTACATGGGCCTTAAACATATGGCCCATGTAACTATAAGTCAGTTACGTACTGACTTATAGTTGTCGGCACGTAACTTGGCAAGGTTTTGCCGTAGTGGGGATAAGTTCGCGCATAGTGCTCGATCTGATCAAACATCGTATAGAGCGAACGGAACGTGGACGTGACGCGATTGATCAGTCGATCCTTGTGTCAACTGACCAACCAATCGCGCGCTCGGAACAGTGCTAAACGTCCCCCGCATCCCGCTTGGTAACCAAAGATACCAAAAAAAACGACTTGTGCGGTTCTTGCCAAGTTACGTGCTGACAACTATACCTTATAAGACAATCATTACAATTGATAGCTTTTGCTCATAACATTCTTTAAATTAAAATGTTCATAATCTGGCTACAGATAAACAGAAGAAAGCCTTTCAATGAACTATCAAAATCTAATTTAATTCTTAATCATAGGCACAAAGTACGTAAGTGGCAGCGCGCCGCAGACAGAGGCCACTACGAACAAAGCGTCATTTTGCACACACACATTGACATAGCGGTTTTACAGGGAATATTGGGCAATATTGGACCGAGCTCAGTCGCGGCTATCACGGCTGTCACGACTGTAACGAGGCTGGGTTACCTTCATTAATTGTTACAGAACAAAAATACTTTAAATGAATTCTTTAAATTCGTTAGTTCATAAATTATTTATTTATAAAGGTCATTAAATTTTTCAAGATGGCAAGTTAGAAATTCAATATCTAGGAAAACAATAAATTATTTAAAGCCCATAGACGAAATTGGAAAGGCTATAAAACTTGTCACAATAATATGGTTTAAGTCACCCAGCTCACAAATATGTTTCCTCCGACTGCACAGCATAATTTTCTTCTTGCTTACGTACACATTTTTAGTTCGCTTCTAAAGCAGTCGGGTTTCATGATTTTATTAACTTTTTTTTCACATTTATATTTTTGTCGAGCTTGGTGCTTTTCTCATTTTAATGTTTTTAGTGGGATCATTATTACACTATTGTTACGTTTTGTTACCCTCCAATCTTCGTCGTATGTGGCGTCGTGATCTGTCTACCCTCTAAAGCATGTAAGCTTGATATGATGTATGTTTAGATGAATCTATGTATTCATGTTCGTAACTTATGCAAACTACACTTTTTTTATATTCGGAATCAGTATAGTAACAACCCTAGTGAATCTGTCAAATTAAGCTGTCAATTTTTGAAACGGCGGGAGTGGCCCTTCTGTATACTTTCTATTTTGTGTCATAGGCTAGGTAAACCTAATCAAATCAGAATTCTCTTTTCAGTCTTCATGCTTCGCACGATAAGGCAAGTCAATTCTTCAACGTCACATTGCATTCCTTTCAATTTTTCATGCACGCGTGCAGAAATGGGGAAAACAAAATGTTTCAGCTGTGTATTTCCCACGTAGTGGTAGGCAAGGGAAGGTTGCGTGTTTCAAACATGCCATCATTACCCCTCTAGGGAGTTTTGCTATCAGAACCTACTATAAGTGACTATATTATATGTAGGTAGCTAACGTGTGATTATGTTTTGTGTTCATAGTAAACCATTGCTATACACGGCTTTCACTTCATATGGATAGTTATGTGGAATTTTCAATAGTTTTTTTTTTAAATTATAGATAGGTTCGCGCTTGATCACTATCTCACCTGATGGTAAGCGATGATGTGGTCGACGGTGTAGTGTAACACGCTTGCCTAGAAGTAACCTACTCACTCTTGACTTAAAGATCCCGAGGTTGTAGTCAAAGACATTCATCACTTTAATTTTTAATTTATAATACGATACCCAAGACTATAAGAGCAGAGAATGATATTAACAAATTCAAAAGAATGCTAACAGATTTTATGGTTAATAAAAAGCATACTATTCCATTGGAGAATTTTTAACAGACAATTCAAATAAATAGGCATGCCTATGCCTTTTTTTGTTTTTTTTTTTTTTATTCTCATGAGAATATTGTATATTTTTTGTGTGAGTCAAGTGTCCGATTTATTTATGCTCAATTCGATTTAATGAAACTTATTATTGGTATCTAATTTAATTTTAATAATAATTTAAATAATACATTGCATAAAATATATATTTTAAAATTAGAATTATAAATGTATCCAAAATTTGTATGCCAATATGGGTTAAACACATAGATTTAGAATTTTTTTTGCTACGCAAAAAGATACACGAAGCGTGCGAGCGAGAAATCCTAATCAAGTACAAACCACCCAAGAGAAAAAGAGAGCGTGAATGACGTACCGATATGTCATGTTTTTCGCGAATAAGTAAACCTAGCGGACAATCTGTTTTACGCCGCGGTGAATTTCTTGCATTTAAATAATAATCTTTAGATTTAAATTGATAATATTAATTATACAATTATGGTGACTTGTTCTGTGAGTGAATGTGACGTTACAAGACGAAATAACCCCAATAAATACACGTTTCACAGGTAAATACAATTTTGTCCTTGGATTGTTTTGAACCATATTTTGACGAATTTCTGCTAGTAATCGGCTCAGAAAAAGATTCTTACAATAGTATATTGATTTCCAATGTTATATATAATTATATTTCGTATATATAAACAAAATTGGAGAAAATATTATGTAAAAGAGTAAATTGTTTGTTTACGCTAGGGCTTGACAAAGCGGTGACGTCATGAGTATCGATAAAAACTTAATCGTTTTTAGTGACATCATGACATGAATACAAACTTATTTAGTCAGGTTTTGTTAAAATAGATTTAAGTTACGATTGAGAAGATGTTTTTATCGAAACTGTACTTAAAGTTGCATGTTTATTGTTGCCTTTATTTTTCAAAAAAAATCGGAGTGTTTTGATGTTTTGTTACTTTGAGTAGGTTTAGGAATGTCATTATATTCTTCTCCTTAGCGTGTCGATGGCAAATATAAAAAGTTAAATATTGTGTTTGGCCCAGAATTCAGCCACGGCAATACCATTCGGTGACGCAGTCATAAGGTCTTCGTAAGTACAGGTGACAGGGCATGCTGCGCTCTCCGTGAGATGGGCCATGGTCTGCGGAGAGATGCTGCATAAGCACTGAAGACTAATGCCATCAGAGAACCCCCACCTGAGGAGGTTGTCCTTGCTGCGGCCAACCCGAGTGCGGAGTCTATTTAGGGTCATTATAATTGTATGCATTTATTAGTTTTACAGTGGCTAGAATACATCAGTGCTCTGCTCATCAGCAATTTTTTCTGTTGTGTAAATAATAATATATAATATTTATGTACCTACAGATTCCCAAATAATTCTGTATTAAGAGAAAAATGGATTCGAATTTTAAACAGAGATGGATGGTCTCCAAATAAAAACTCTACAATATGTAGTAAACATTTTGAATCGAAATACTGCATACAAAGAAAACATCGACGACTTCTAATGAAATAATCTATACCTACTTTAATTGTGCCTGTAAGAATGACGCTTCCTATCGTATGGTTAGTTAGTGGCCAACCTAGTGTTAGTTTTCAAACCATCTAGATACCTCTAACAGACCTCTTCTACTTTTATAAAATATGTAAACGTGTTTGTACAAACCAACTTACAGAAATAATATAATTTATCATTGAACTATCTGCAGGCCATACAAATATTTGTTCCGTGCGGGAATCGAACTCGCGACACGCAGCGCAGCAGCCGATCGCTCAACCACTACGCCAACCGTGTCGTCAATTTCAAATACCTGACTGCGGTATTTTTTTATTAGTACTTCAAATACTTGTGGCTTCAAAATACATTCAGCGATTTTATTAATAGATGCGTTCTGCAGAAAATAGCGCTTGATAGCTTTCATAAGCAAAATGGCGACCGCGTACGTCAAATTTTCAAGTACCTTGTAAATCATCATTTTCATTTCAAACGGTTATTTTCACCGAACTTCTGTGTATTGATTAAGTTTATTAGTACGAATGTCACGATGAATGACCAATGAATGAATATTTTGTTATTTGTATTTTAAATAAAAATAGTTAAAATACTGTACTTTACATTTTAAATACACGACTTAAAAATATTTTGTATTTCGTATTTTAAATACATGCAAGATATTATTTTGTAATTTGTATTTTAATTAAAGCAAAGCATGGTTTTTGCCCAGCAATCGTGTTTCTTAAGGTGTTAACCAAGTATCGATATCGATATTGAACATGGACTTTTTATCAACACTTTTTTAACTAACACATGGACAAATTCCCTCACACATAGATTTTATATTTTCGGTTTCGTTTTCCATCTGACTCTGTGTATCTTGTACATACTATATCTATGGTTAAACATAGCGATCCTGACATTGAAATTAGATCTTATTATATTGTACCTATGTTTTTACAAATAAATAATTTGAATTTGAATTTGAATTTAATAGTCAAGACATTTGAAACATTTATAATAGTTAAGTGATGGTAAAGTGCTTATTATTACTTACTTATAATACAAATCCAATTTCTTTTTCTGTGTCCATTATCGACACACTGATGAAGAGTAGAAAAATATTAAAAGGTCAATTAAAATTATCGTCATTTTTGCATGAAATGCTCGCTCATTAAATAAAGTTACACATTGCACAACACAAAGGGTCTTGTTACCACCCAACTTCTTGGGGTCAGAGTTGAGAATACTATGACATGTAAATTTTCCGTCTATCTTTCGTCTGTCACACATTTTGTACCGAAGAATTTTTTAACTTCCCATTGACCTATGAACTTGAAATTTGGTGATAATGTGTATATTTCGTATAGTTTACTAAAAACTGCCAATATATTAATGAATTTGTACGAAACCCTAAATATACGAAATCCGTCTAGATGTCTTAACTTTCTCAACGACGCTTCGCTTTGACTTTGTCTTAGTATGCAACCCTAGTATAAAATTTAAAGTCTAGATTATTTTAATACTCTACAAACAAACATTAGTAAAAGGCTTATTCTATACCCAAAACCACACGTTACTTAGTTCTAACCTTTGATCATACAAAGCAAATCATGTTTCACACAAAACTTTTACCAACACAACATCAAAAGCATTGGTCACCTTTCGGGTCTTTATCTACTCTTTCTCCCTTATCTTCACGCTCATTAGCTTTTCTTGTGTGAGCAGCAAGGTCCGTTTAATGCGGTCGCGGAAGTAACATGCGGACTGTGTAAAATATACATCCCAACATGTATAGTAGAAGTATTAAGGAAACACATATAATGTTATGTTCGCTATCTCCTAAGGAATTAATCGTGCCTTCGCATGCAAAAGGAAGTTGAAAGTAAGGTTGACAAAATGGTGGTGGATGTGGATGTTGTAATTTATATGTCGGGTTTAGTCAATAGTACGGACGTAAAGTCAAATCACAAGCACGCCCCTAGCGGCAATCAAGAGTAACTACGCATTGGCGCGCTTATTCTAACCGCTTGCGTAGTGGGGATAGCAGAATAGAGCAGTTGAGTACTGGCAGCTAAGACGTCGTGAAATCAGTGTCGATCCGTAATATTAGTAAGCAATAATGTAACTTGAGTCTTATTTGAAAATACACAGTGTATCGAATAGCTTATGTGATTTCATTTGCACGATTGACCCACCTACCTGCCCACACACGATGTCTTAAACTAAGGGCAATACACCCTGACTGCCCGATGGTTTTCATCTATCGGCCAGCCTTGATGCGACATATAAATGTATTGTTTAAAGTATTGTTGTTTGCCACAAAACATGCAGATATGTCTATATTACAGAGATTTTTGTAAAACAAAAGAAAAGCACAAAAGGAAGCTTCTAGAATAAGAAAGAAAATTAAAGGAAGTAAGCCTACTATTCGCAATCATTGCAACTGCTGTAACCAAAAGCCAAAAGTTCCGACCACCATAAAAGCGCTGAAGCAATGAGGCTCATCGAATCCTGGATAAACGATTGCACTTTCTGAATCCCGCAATGAAATTATTTGAAAAAAAACAGCGAGGGAGAGAATGTACTAGACAAACTTAAATATATATGACAAAGGACATTTTTTTTTATTATTATTATAGGTAGGGTCACGCTTGACCACTATCTCACCTTATAGTAAGCGATGATGTGGTCGACGGTGTAACACGCTTGCCTAGAAGTAACCTATTCACTCTTGACTTAAAGACCCCGAGGTTGTAGCTATCTGGAAACACAGACGCCGGCATAACATAAATATGAAGACAATCGCTATTAATATGCATTATGAAATAAAATCCAATATCGATATGTACATAACAAATCACATTTATACTAGTACCTAGAGTCTAGTACGAACTATATCAACAGAAAAGACATTCGTCATAAGAATTTATTATGTAATACGATCTCAGTATTGGATCCTATCAAATATTAATATATGGCCTGATTTATTAGCTTCATATATTGTTGACTGCTTAATCAAAGTTATGAAGTCACTTTTACTTTGTTTTAGGAGTCATAAACGTTGAATAAATTACTTGGATTTCTCCCATATTTAGACAACAGTTATTTTTCTTTAGCTATGTAATGTAAATTATTGTACCTTAGAAAAACTAAGATTTTTGATATATTTTTTTTATTACAGTGCTGATTTGATTGATAATGATTTTTCTTTAATTTACAATTATAATTCAATAAGTAACATTAACATTTTATGTTTTATTTAGCTGTTAATATATGGGGGAGGCCTTGGCCCACTGCTGTACCAAGGCCTCCCCCATATCATTCCAAATGTTCTTTTAGAGCGCCACTTCAATTTTAGTTATTTATATATTAATATAAATTAATAAAATAAGTCAGTTGTCTTCGGTAGGGCCCGTTGTCCAATTATTATTTTAGTTGGACAACTGCCCCTAGCGAAGACCCGTAGTCCAACTAGATGGACAAAACAGTTGGACCACGACGCCTAAACGCTACCATCAGCATCCTTTTGCCCTTTATATCTATCGTCTTATTCTTCTATGCACCTCTTTCGCCCACCTTCGTTCACTTCACTTTTTCTTTTTTCTTTTACAGGTCCGTTCTAAATACTACTATAGTTAACAGGGCATTTCTAGAAAGACGGCGACGCCAACTACTTTTTAGTAAGTACACAGTACATAAAACTGCTAAATGCCATCGATGGCAAAAATTCACCGGCCATTTTTATTTATGCCGAACTCACGTCTCGAACGCACCAAATCTTATTCTCCTGAAGTTTTTTTTTTCATCCAAGTACTGGTTTTACTACCGGGCACATCGTATCCGAGCCGACCTTTCTTTTATTCCGTTCCGGTCTTGTCCCATTTCGCTTTATGTGGTTCCTATGCGGATCTACAAAATTCTGAGTGTCTCACCCCTCTCCTAGGGTCGAGTGTTAAAAGTTTTACAGACCATTTTAACAGCACGGATGGATGGATTGACAAATTGTGTGCGCTACTCCTTCGTCAAGCGAGAAATTGTGAACAGAATGAATTGTTGGCTACTGGGTGATCTTTAATCTTTATTGGCAGTTTTATTTCGTTTTGGTCTGAGCTGTTTGAAATGGGGTGAAAATTGGGTTACAGCGTGCTTTTATTGTAGTTTCAAGTAAAAAAAAATTGTGCTTAGTTTTTACGTAGCTGATCGTGAACTAACCAGATTTCATCACTCTTTTTTTATCCTATTGGCTTGCGCTTGACCACTATCTCACCTGATGGTAAGCGACGATGTGGTCGACGGTGAAGCACGCTTGCCTAGAAAAACCCATTCACTCTTGACTTAAAGACTCCTAGATTGTAGCTATCGGGAAACACAATCGGGAATTCCACTCTTTAGCTGTATGCATAATAAAAGTGTCCCCAAAACGTTTTGTGCGTATGGGTGGGATGTCCACCATGTACCGATGACGCATCGCCGTACGTCTGGTAGTCCGATGATGGAACGGGCTGGGCGGAATTAAATCATGCAATTCCACCGCACACTCCCCGAAATGCAACTGATACAAAACCGACATGCTGGCTTTAATTCTTTATCTTTAATTATTTTAATTCTTTAAAGTAACCCAAAAAAACTTTATGTAAATCAATTCCATACGAAAGACGTTCAAAGTTTTTGGTTTAAATTTATTGCCATTGGGTTAGCAGAAGTCAAAAAGTAGCTTCCGGTACCGGGAATCAAAGCGCGAGCCTCCTGGGTGATAGCCAGATATCCTAGCCACTAGACCATACTCGTCCCGGACTGCCCAACTACTCTCGTAATAAAAAATCACATAGGTTGATTTCAATTTTAAGAAAAAAATAATAAAGTAGCACAATCATTTTGGTATACGGACAATAAGTAATTATGGACAGTAAGATCAACCACGGCACTCATGCGTAAAAGTATTTTCTCTTTAGCACCAGATATTTACAATAAAATCCCTAAACCTATTAGACAAATGCCCACAACTCTATTTAAACTACATCTAAAAAATACCTGATAGCCAAATGTTATTATAGCTTAACAGAATTTTAAATGATCGTACTTAGTGCCTATCATTATGACATTTCCTCAATCTCAAAACTGTACCATTTTTTTTTTTAGTTTTAAGGTTTTTCTATAGATTGTTTATAATCGACTGCATGAAAGTGGGTAATTTTTTTTTTTTTTTGATAATTGTATAAATTCAAACGGTTAATATGACCAAATACAATTTTTTATACGCCCTGAAAGGCAAAACATGTAGAACCTATTACCAAATGTTATTTTAAGACCATGCAATTCTATTGTATACTCATGTTTTTACAAAAATAAATATCTTATCTTATCTTATCTTATACAACCAATTGGCCAATTTGCAAAGATATAGATAGTGTGACTTGAATGTATATGTTCAAAACGGGTAAGTGACTTCGTGAAAAAAGGGGAAATCTTTTAAAAACCTTTTCAAAGAAATAAATAGCGAAGTAAACCTCTACTGTACATTACCTATACTTCTTAGAGTTGTACCTACAAACACAAGTGAATACATCGAATCCTATAACTCTGTGTCGGTATTATTGAATGTTTATGACGAAGAAATGTCTCCAATGCGTCACAAAAAGCGGGACTCGACATTTTACGAACTTTTTATAACATGAATCCAGTTGATTACCCACTTTCTGCGATGTGCTTGGCAATACGCCAATCGTAATATCAGATTCCATTGGGTCGACTTACTAGAGCCTTCTATGAGCGTATACATCAAAGAAACTCGCGAAATTTGTGACTATTACACTCATATTATTACGGAGTAAAGGATAAGGAAAAGCTCACCAGTACAGTTAGGTAGGTACCAAATAAATTGTAGTTCTGAAAACCTTAAAACACGCTTTAATGGTAAATTGAACTAAAAAGTCGCTAATCCTGAAGATCTTGGTAAGGCTAATGGGACAAACTATTTAAACGCGCCCGGTAGAATCAACTTTCATTATTTGTAAATTTTTATTATATTTGACTTTGACTTTGGCTTTGGCTTTGACTTTGACTAAATTATTGCATTGTCATCGGTCCTTGATAAGTGTGCAAAGTTTCAAATCAATCCCACGTTTTGAAGGGGGTGAAAATCACGTTCAAAGATTCCGTTACATTGATACATAGATACATACCAAGCTAATAAAAGCGTGTTAAAAATGCTAATCTACGGGCCAATTTCTGAATTGAGTATTTGAGCAAAAGAACGTGTCAAACTTGACTTTAATGCCAACTTGACAGGTTTTCGAGCTTAAAGAGTATGTTAAATACTCAACTTCAAAAACTTGCAGAAACCGGAGGTAAGTGCTATTTGTGTTGGGAGTAATTTTTTGTTTTGTTTTTATTATTTAGTACAACAATTATTTTCATCTATCATAAATGATGTTCTTGAATGAAAAATATTACACAGCCAGAGTAATTTCCGCCAAAGTGATAAATGAATGAACATCACCTTATCTGTCAAGAGTGAATGAATGACTAACAACAAAATGAAATTCCTTTGTTAACAAAATTGAGTTATTTCGTTTATCAACGGAACAATAGATTACTAAAAAAGTAGTGTATTCTAAGATTAACCTGGACCTGGAATAGGACTGCATCAACAAGAGGTCAATGAAATGAGCAGTCGTTGGTAAATTAAATATCATATTGATTAACTCCGGGGTCTTGAGAATTTGAAGATGTGATCTTGTCAAACTCTACTCGAACCTGACATATGGCCGATTTCTAAATTGTATTTGAGGTTAAGAACGTTTCAAACCCTACTTTAGTGCCAATTTTTACAGATTTTCGGGCTAAAGCAATGATATTCTAGTAAACAGATATGTTATAAGCGCGCGTATTGTGAAGACTCGAATACGTCCTAATTGGGACGTATAGTCTTTAGTCTATATCACGCATGGCAAAGAGCGATACACTTTGTTGAAACAAAAACAAAATTTAAGAGGTGTCAAGGGACACCCGGATGGCAAGTTCCTTTAGTATATATATATATATACATATATATATATATATGTATATATGTATATATACTCTCTCGGCTTCGTAAACACAACAGCGTATAGGTTAGAACACGCACGAAACACGCGCACGCCGCACCGCTTACAACTATAGCAAAAAGTGTCGTTACAACTTTTCGTCTTAATTTTTTCCGTCTAGCCCCCTTTCGCAACGCGCGATAAGGAACTTCGTTCCAAAAAAACAGAAGGGATCTCATACCATATTTAAGTACACGATACACCTCAATTTAAATTTTTTTTTGTTTTTACCTTATATTCTGATATTTGGAGGTTAGAAAAAGAAAGAAATGGTAAATACATTGGTGGCCAGAATAACGTTTGTTCACATTCACATGCAAGTGACAAACACAAGCTGTCTCTTTTTTTCTTATCGGTTTTATCAGGCCATCCCTTTCGACTTGTAGTGAAATGTCAGATGAGTGAAAAGTGTGTACAATGTCTGTGCTGCCGCTGCTGTCATGCTTTGCGGAACACTTTTTTCGGTTGTTTTGTGAGTGTATAACGTATTTGTTTACTAGAATATCATTGGGCTAAAGTATAGTTTGAAAAATGCTCAACTTCAAATGCCTTAATTCAGAAATTTTATTTATTATTTATTTTAGGGGATTTTGTAGCATACTTTTATCAAACAATACTTTAGTTTGACAAGCTCTTAACTTCAAACTTCCGATTCTAAAACCTAATACCCATATGTTGCTACATAAAAATTGTTTTGCTACCACACCACGTTGACACTATCCGAAATATCTAAACTAGATCAGACTACTGGTCATAAATCAATCAGCCGAGCGTTGGAGGGTTACAAAAAACATTGGCGTATACACGCTACACACCCGTGGCGAAAAATTGCGGTCAAAAAAGCCCCACGGCTAGCGTGACGTGGCGGCCTAAGGGTTTTTTGCCTCGTTGCTATTATCTGTATCAACTGTCTGGATAGTTTTTGTGTTTACTGTTAAAAAATAGGTTGTTTTTCAAAGCGATTGCGGCTGGATGGGGGAGACCGGGTCCTTTTGAGGGTTCCGTACCCAAAGGGTAAAAACAGGACCCTATTACTAAGACTCTGCGATTCGTCTATCTGTCTATCTGTCTGTCACTAGGCTGTATCTCATGAACTGTGATAGCTAGACAATTGAAATGTTCATAGATGATGCATTTATGTTGCCGCTATAACAACAAATACTAAAAACAGAATAAAATAAATATTTAAGTGGGGCTGTCATACAAGAAACGTGATTATTTTGCCGTTTTTTGCGATAGTAGTACTGAACCCTTCGTGCGCGAGTCCGACTCGCACTTGGCCAGTTTTTTCACTTTTGCTTTGTGCTGAGTTACATTGCATAGGTACGGCATATTTTGATTTCAAAACAGATGCTGTAAATTTCAATTAAGTCCACCATTTATTATATTTTCTAAGTAACAGCGCAGCGGCTTGAAGGAAAATAATTAACGCTCGCAGAAAAGTCAAAAAGTACTTTCCGGTACCGGGAATCGAACCCGAGCCTCCTGGGTGAGAGCCAGGTATCCTAGCCACTAGACCATACCGGACTTGACACAAAATTCTGAAAAGACAAGCCGTTTTAACTCGTAATGCTAATTCATAAGAACACAGCAGATTTCTGCAGATTTGATAACAAAACTAGCTTATATTTACACAAAACCTACCCAATACGAATTTGTACCTACACAAAGATCAGATTGCGCATTCCAAGTAATCAAATTAAATTATCTCAATAACAGGTTCCAATGGCTGTCATCGAGTGACAAGCAGATGAAGATGATTCCAACCGATAACACGTTCCAATCAAAGGAACAGGTCCCTACAATTACCTTAGCTTGCTTTGATTAGGCACTTAGTTCTCCATGCAAGCAAATTAGAGGCAAAAAAAAAATTCTTCATATTACGCCTAACAAGAATAGTTCCCAAGCTTTTTGCCATTTTACTATCCTAACTAATATTATAACGCGAAAGTGACTTTGTTTGTTTGTTTCTTACGTCTTGACACCTAAATCGCTAAACCGGTTTTGATGAATTTTGGGTAAGTACAAAAAGAGATGGCTGTAATCGGTTATAGGCTACTTCTTTTTGCATACATCTTGAAGGACGTTCGTTTGTAACTTATTATTATGTCATCCAATTTGCTTACTTACAAAATTCCAGGATACCAGAATCGTGAAAATAAAATCCGGGGCTGGAATTATTAGTAGAAAAAACTCTCACACTTCCAGGCAACTAGAATCGTTTGTGATAAAGACTCACAACCTACCAGGAGTAAAGTATAATGAAGTAAAACGGGTACAATTCTTAAGTCCACGCAGATTTTCGTCTAGATCGACCAAATTTGATGAAACCGCGGCCAAAAGCTAGTTTTACTTTATAGCAGCGACACGTACAAAATGATGGATATAAAGAATTCAATTTAAAATCAATATTGATTGAAATAGAAAAGACAGCGTACACAATAAAACGAACAACCAAAAAGTAGTAAAAAAGTGTTGCAACTCGAATATAAAAAGCTTTAGTGTAAACGTGTATTCCACAAAAGTGGGAGCGGTTCACAATACGCGATTATTTCTGGCGTCTCCCGCAAAAGTTGGCTGATAAAGTAACAATTTGTATTCAATAAGCTTCGCGAGCCCACGGGAGTAAGTGCCGAGCCGAAATATCGCTTCGTTGCGAATTTTACGTACAACCTTTCGCATGGAAATAGTTTACTGGAAGATCCGCCGAGAATGAAGTCGTGGTTGAAAATATTTTTAGTGGACAGGGTCTTCAGAAGTATGTAAGGATTGTAGCAGGTTTCTACTTAGGGAGTATTGTTGCTATTGCTGTAGTTTCTGCCTACCTCATGGGAAAAAGGCGTGAGTTGTATGGACATGATATTCAGATATTCAGGGTATGATATTCTGAAAAGACACACGCCTCTTAACTCGTAGTTAGCATTCACATGAGCAAGAAAGTACCAAGGATAAAAAATACGCTAAAAGTCAAAAAGTACTTTCCGGTACCGGGAATCGAACCCGAGCCTCCTGTGTCTGTCTGTGTGCCAACTGGCACACAGACAGACACAGGAAGCTCGGCTTTGCCAGATTTTCCACTTTTGTCTTCCCAGGCAAAGTTAAGTCTAGCGACCAAGCTTCAATAGAGGTTGGATTTGCCAAGTTGACTACATTTTATCTCCACTATTTTTACTCAAAATTGGTCGCACACATAGGATTTACATTTTTAACCGACTTTCGAAAAAGGAGGAGGTTCTATGTTCGACTTCTTGTATGTTTTTTTATGTATGTTCACCGATATCTCCATCAATTGTGGACCGATTTTGAAAATTCTTTTTTTGTTTGTAAGAATATGTGCCGAAATTGGTCTCATTTTGATTTGGTGGAGATCTGATGAAGAACTTCGAAGATATACAACAGAACTCTTCAATAAATAACGGCAAATCTCTCGGGACTCTGCAATCGCATGTCTGTTTATTGTTTATACCATTTCATAACATAACATCACGCCAGTACGGTCTTAAGGGGTAAGCAGATCTCTCATTTGATCGGTTTTGTTCAAGTTTCATGATATTCGGGTAATCTATTCTGGCGTTATAGGAAACTTACTAAACAACTTGCCTATTAGGTAGGTACAACTAAAAAGAGAAAAATAAAAAAACCTTTTTACAAAAAAATACCACTGACTTCCAAATAAGAAAACTACAAAGTGAAAAATAACTTTATTTTTGGAAGTCGGTGTCCATAACGCAAAAAAAATGGTACAGACCTTCGAAAGACACCGACTTCCAAAAAAAAGTTGTAGTTTTCTTATTTGGAAGTCGGTGGTATTTTTTTGTAAAAAGTTTTTTTGTAATTTATATTTTCCTGTTATTGGTAAAACAATCAAACTCGATGTAAATTACCTACTGTTATGCAACAGCGTCTGGCTAGACAGGCAGCTGACCCTACACTATTTATGAAAACGCAAGAAAAGGCTCGACAATGATGAACAATCTCAGCTATTTTAATCACTTGATGAACTATTTTGGTTAGGTCACTCGATGTTAAATATTAACTGGTACATGGAGAATCGAGAGGGAAGGGAAGGCCAAAGAAAATATGGATTGACTGTGTGAGGAGCATAGCGTGACGGTGGACAGGACGATATCGATGAAGAGAACTTGTAATGCTGACTCCAAATAACATGGGACAAGGGCAGGAGGATGATTAGGATGATGATGTATGTATATTGTTGTAACAAGTAAGATTGAAAGGCAAGGAAAAGGCAAGAAAAAGTCAAACGATGCAGAACTATCATCAGCATCTTTGTCTATTCCAGTATATGGTTACTCCTAGAGACTGGCACAGTATTCTAACGCCAGCTTTGTTGACTACCAAATGGAATACGACGTAGGTTATGAAAAGAGCCCTGCGTGCGTAAAATGTAATTTGAAACGTGTTACAAGCACACTGAGATGAAACTCAAGGTTTAACGGCTAAGTAATCGCCGGACTCGGGTATCTGTTTGTTTTTTGTCCATTATAATGTTCACTACACGTACATAATTATATTGCTCCTGCCTGTACTTTGTAGATCTTAGACAATCGTTAGTGATATTCAGAGGCCAGGAAATCGGACACCAGTCTTGCCAAAAGTTACCCTTATTGAATAACAAAAAAAAACATTCGAACAGGTGTTAGCGATTAGCGATATATTGGTAATTGGTATCTTTTATAATGAACTGTTTAGCGCCATGGTACTACACTCAAATAAAATGTTGCAGTTTATCGTGTCTTGATTTCAAGGTAGTTTAGAGAATGCTACAACGCTGGGCCCAGGTTTCATACAACGCGCTTTTAGCCAACATTTCGGCGTAATTTTCCTAAACGAATACTGGGAATTGTTGTTAAACCAGTGTTACAATACTTTCATCTAAGAAACCTTTTTAGATGCTAATTCTAACATACAAGCAGGAGTGCCCCTGCACCTGCATTTTATAGTACTTAATGAAGCCTACTGACGCTGCTATTGGCGTGGCTGTCTACTGGTCCCAAAATATCAAAACGGCTTTCCATCGACTTGATCAATACTGTCTTTTTTTTCTGGTAAAAGTATACTCAACTTACGTACCCGAAATCAATCTACACAAAAATACCTCCACAAATTTTACTTTAAAAGCAATGCGCTCCCATATTTCTCGTAGGAGCATGAGTCACAAATAACAGCTGAAGAAACTAACAGAATAAAAATGAATAATGTCGTCTGGACTAATGCCTCACGCATTAGACATTCGGCCCGCAATCGGGTACACACGTGCAGAATGAAACTGCACGCTGCAGGCAAACTTAAACCATTTACCGAGCGCACGTATAAAGGGAAAACATCGTGAGACGCCTGTTCGGAAAATATTGCGGAGGAAGTCATTAGGAAGACACTGTGAAGAATATAGAAGCCATGCAGAGAGAATCGAGTGAAATAAAGGTGAGAACTTTTCAAATGCTCAGAACTAAAGTAGTTATACTAACAAGTATTAAGTTGTTTTACAACAAGCTTTTTGAACTGTTGGGTACCAAATATGTAATATCAATTGTCAATACACATCAAAAGCCGAAACACGATGGTGCTATCTCGTCTGGTTGTTATGGTCACTTTCCAGCCCCATCACGAGAAAAAGCTCCATAGTACCATATTATTTTAATATTTCCAAAGATACCTAAGTACGGCAAGTTTCAGCTTAATCGGATGCCAGAAACGAGAAAAAAGAAAAAGTACAAAATAGTAACTGTAAAAAATGTCATGCAAGAGTAAAATCTCAACTACTAATATTATATTATACTAATTATACTAATATTATAAAGCTGAAGAGTTTGTTTGTTTGTTTGAACGCGCTAATCTCAGGAACTACTAATTGGAATTGAAAAATTCTTTTTGTGTTGGATAGTCCATTTATCGAGGAAGGTTATAGGCTATATAACATTACGCTACAACCAATAGGAGCCGAGAATAAATGAAAAATGTTGCAAAAACGGGAAAAATATTCCTTTTTGAGAGCTTTTGTTGCGTGCGCTGCGTAAACGGTTTAAGTTACGCAAATATAATGTATGATGGAATTGTTCTTCTTTAAAAGTTCTAAGAAAAAATCCGCGACAGCATATGTGTATCTTTTAAGATTGACTCACAATAGCAGCTTTTATGTTCTAAATTTTAATAAGATCACCGCCGCCGGTAGAAACAAAAGTTTACAGGTTACATTCGTATAGTAGTAAGGGTAGGTAGGGTAGGGTAGGGTAGGGCAGGGTAGGGCAGGGTAGGGCAGGGTAGGGTAGGTGTAGGGTAGGTGTAGCGCAGGTGTAGGGTAGGTGTAGGGTATGTGTAGCGTAGGTGTAGGGTATGTGTAGGGTAGGTGTAGAGTAGGGTAGGTAGGATAGGGTAGGTACGTAGCCAGTTGACGGGAGCGAAGCCGCGTGGGACAGCTAGTGTTTAAATAAAATTACGTTGAATTGTTGAACATTAGGTATTTTAATATTCAAAAATACAACTTTTATTTTTAGTAGCCTGATAAATGGATCTGTATTTAAAGTACTGATCGCATTTAATTTGTACACAAGTATCTGATAAATGGCAATAGTTATAGAACTTCGGTCATCAATCGTAAAGTTTTAGATCGACATTTCAAAATATAACCATTACGACCTTTTCAACAAAATTTATGGGACCATTGATCATACGAAGGTAGGAAATAAAATAGTGACACACATTCATTGCATCCATATTAGATAAATGTGACTACAAAATTTATTTCATACGATAATTCTCATTTTTAAACATATTTTCTTGTAGTTACATTTTATTTATGCTTACTGCCCGTAGAACAAAAAAAACAGAATTAGTATATTATTAATAACTAAACCTGTCTCAGAAAATGTGGAAGTTGCTGTGGTAAATAATTCAAAGAATCCCATACTTGACACGCGTTTTGCCCTGTGAGTTGTTCGCTATTTACTACCAACTCTATTATTTCTCCAGGTAGTATTGCATGTTTGTGGCATATTTCATCTTTACACTGGGGACTGTAGCGCGGACTGGCATTAATCATGTAATAGCACTGATTTGTATAATATTTTTTTTGTGACCCTAGTTGTGAAACAACTGATTGAAAACTAGGATCAATACGAATCAGGGCTGTGTCATCCTTTGAAGTGCTTGGTATTGGAATAGCATCAATTTTGTTTGCATTGTCATTAGCACAGGTCTCTTCTCTTAAACATGGGCAGAGGTTTTGCATTGACCCATCCATTGAATCAAAAGCCATTCCTGCACAAACGCATTCGAATGGATCACTGGCACAAACACCCGCTTTATATTGGCATGTTGTTGCAACTGATTTACGAACAGATTCGATTAGCTGTGTTGCGTGTTTCGACCTTGTACCAACTGTGCTACTTAAGCCATCGTTCTTTGCAGAACTATCAGTCAAATCTCGTATGACATCATCATCAACCGCCACGTAAAAGTTTCCCGATGGTGTAATTTTCAAAGTTCCATAATGTGTTTTCGATTCGTCTGTATTATTAAGCTTTATAATTATTTCTTCTGAATCCAACCGTTTAATTGGAACAAGCTTTTCTAGATTACGCGTTAAAGAATCACTCTGTATGTTATTAAGGAGAGATTTTTTTGACTCTTTTATAACAACAGCGTATTGGCCAGATGCGTTTTTTTCCAGATTAGTGGAAGATTCGGAAAGTAACGACAAGTCGTCCTGGAGCTTTACCTTCAATTTTCCGGTTGATTGAATGTCACTAGCAGATTTTTCTGGTTTATCTCTGTGAAATTCCCTACTTGAAGCTGGCAAGTTACAATTTATTTTTGCCAATGGTTGTGCTGATGAATTTGAACGTATGTTTAAGTCTCGCTTAAACATAGATTGAAACTCAGGTCGAATTATGACTTTAATATTCCCTGATGAAGTTCTAACCAGCCATGCATTTCTTTTTTTCTTTCCAGTATGAGTTTCGTCTTTGCTGTCCATTTCCAAGAGATAATTGCCTGAACTTGTTATTTGTAAATCTACACTACCCTCGAACTTATCTCCAAAATATTCATGTACAGTCTGTTTATAGCACTTTTCAAATTCTTTGTCTAAAACCACTATGTAATTGTTTGATGTTGTCGGTCTTAATATTGCTGGGAGCTCTAATAGCTGATTTCTCATAACGCATAAACTTACTTTGAAAATATCATCAATTTCATGTTTGTTTCGCAGTTTCTTTTTATATGATTGAGGCATCAGTAACATTCCTTCTGATGGAGTTTTCAAAAGAGTTGCATTAAAGCTCTGGTTGTTATTACCACATCTTACACAATAAGTTCCAGAAAATGCCTTTGAAAGATGCACTGGGCATGTATTTCCATCAAAACTTATATATTTTAAAGATGTCATATCTTTAACATAGATACCTACACTACCCATCTTATTCTTTTTAATGACTGCGGGTAAATTCCGGATTACTCTATTTTCAAATTTCATTTCTACTGTGACATTTGCATTGCCTTGTTTATATAATTGTTGGAATTCTGATCTATACTGTGACTTACATGATTTCCAGGAACTGGCTAAACTTTTCTTTGATTTATCGCAAGAGCACGTAGGACTCTCTTTTTTCTTTTTCTTTAACAGCGCATGTTTATATGTGATTGTATTTCCCTTAATATCTTTTAGCATAAAATTTGTGTCAATAACCAGTTTGCAGGAGCAATCATTAGTACGTAGCTCTTCCTCTTTCTTATGCTTAAAGGGCATAAATATTTCTGTTAGTATAGGACCCGTGGCAGTTGTTTTAAGGCTAGAGTACAGAACCCCTTCATCTTTTTTATTCTTGATATGAAAATTTTGAATCTTGGAAGCCTGTGGCTGTGGTTCTTTGTTATCGATTTCATTTTTATCACTGCCGCTGTCTACTTTAATTGATATATCAGGACTCGTTCGCAATTCGATAGTTTTAGACAAAACTACATTTGGTATTTTATTCGATAAAGTATCTTTTAGTTTTTTGACCATTTTTTTATTTATATCTAGTAGTCTTGTTCCAGAGGATGTTTTTCTAAGTTTCACCCTGTGATAGTTATTGTTTTTCCGGTCTTTCTTGGTATCAAAATTAACTGATACATGTCCAGAACGAGTTGGTTTAATAAAAATATATAAATAAGGATCAGTTATACTTTTCTCTTCCATTATTTTGATAGCCTGTTTGTCTAACTCAATAGCTAACTTTCCGGATGTTGTCTGTGTCAACTTAGTAAATTCACACTTTGTCTGACCATTTTTAAAAGCTATTTTAGACTGGTCTTTAGTTTCATTTTGCTTAACATTATTTTTCATCAATTCATCGAGTATTTTTTCTTGTTGTTGATCACTAAATAAAATAGCTTTTTGGAGACTAGAAACCGGCTTAATTCGGCCGGGTTTATTTCGTGTAGGCGCAGAGTCTGTCGGGGACAATGCAAGTTGTTCTTTTTTCGTACGTTTCTGATAGCTGGCCTTTCTGCCTTTATTGAAATTTTCATTAACATCTTCTTTTAGATGTCTTGTTTCTGTAATGCAAATACAACATTTATTTAATTATTAAAAAATTAAGACATTCCAAAAGCATGATGTGTTTGAAGTTACATGGGAGTACAAACAAATGAAAGTAATATACACGTTATGTAAAGTCTCAGTTAATGAGGCTTTACATATCCAGATTATAATGAAGTACTTACTTGTGAAAAAAAAAACGATACGCAAAAAAAAAAAAAAGATAAACCTCAGATGTCAGGACACGTAATTTTTTTCGGTAAAACTACTAACATAGTAAAAGTTATAATATAATATTATATTTGCCCGAGTTATGTAAATAAATTAATAAACACAGTCCTCAGGTATTATTTATTTCCGTGTAATTAAATTCATATGTATTTTATTGGTAACCGACAAGACAATGCCACGCAGAACATTATATTAAAGCAGGGTCTGCTCACACATTAGTGTGAGTGTCACGCTGTCAAATTAACTAACGGAACACGTGTAAAAGAAAGTTTGTTTTTTAATTTATTTAATAAAGCATCACAAACAAAGGCATTACTACATCGATTGATTCAAGGTTTATTCACATCCTTCTTTTCTTAGTCCCACAAGTGTATGCACAATCACATTCTAAATCTTTTCCTCTCGTTGCGCACATAACACCATGATGACAACCCCCCGGCACCTGAGGCAGAATTACAGAAAATTTTACTTCCATCCCAACATGGTGGTCTGATTTCTAAAACTATCGTTAATTTAAACCACCATGTATTCTTAGTTTTATTACATTTGAAATTCATGAAATATAATTCGATATAATGCTTGTCACAGTCTTGATCAGCCAGATACTGTTTCGTAACTAAAGTTGGAAAATACTATGTCGTTTTACGAATTTCTTCTGTTAATGCGACCTCAGAGTACTTCTTTATCGTTTGGTTTCGTCTCTTATCTAAAAATACGAAATATGCATGCAGCGCGATTGGTAATTGGTTCCGTTTCTTGGAATTGTGTGTTTTAAAGACAATTTGCAACGATTTTGACCATCCTCCTCCCCCAAATTAACCCAATTGAGACCCAACGAGATAAATTTCAAGAAATAATAATTTGAACGTTGCGCCACTTAATTTTCAATCATTTTTTTTTATGGATATTTTTTGGAAAAAAAACATATTCGTGGGAATTATTTGTTAAATTTTTATCAGAATAGTACCAGTTTTTATCCACATTAGAGGAGATTTCTCACAATTAAAAGTTTTTGGTCGTGAGTAGCAAAGTACCGAAAACAACCTTAAAAAATTCGATATCTCAAAGCTTACCCAATTTGGACCGGCGTTTGTTATCGGAGGCAAAATCAAAATATGCTCTAGAACACCCCATTTCAAGGCAATCACCTAATTACTATTAGCCTATAGATCTAACGGTAGCGAATGGATAGTAGTTCTAAATTATTGTGCTCCCATATAACTTTCAAACGATTAACAACTATTTCACTAACCTGTACGACATGAATTAACCTTCTTGCTTCCCCTAATGGTTGTAGCCTGAACATAAAAAATAATACTGTTATCCTACCTTACATCGCTACTATGATTTGTATAAAATTTTACTGGTTGAAAACCGTGTTGCTGCTCCAATCATAACATCAAATTAGTCATAAAAACTATATAATACATGGTGGTTTTTCGGTCTACCCATAACGTCTATGATGACTTCAAATCAAACACTAGTAGTCGTACGAGAGCTGATGCAGTTATTATAATACCCTTGGGTATTTCGTTTGTAACGGTCATTGGCCGCATACATCTTGATACAAGGATGTGTTGATGTGAAACATTCACTCTTTGACTCCTCGAAACGTTCTCTGCAGCTTATATATATATACCTACTCAAGGACGATATGTTCCTGTATTTTCTTCTATGCCAGTCATTAAAGACTGGCTGGATAATGCATGGTGTTCAATAGGAGACTTGAACCAGTCAAACGTCACAGAGTAGTTGATATTTATTTTTATCCAGCCAGTCTTAATAACTTGCACAAAAGAAGATACACGGACGCATCGCTGCCTCTTAATTTAAAGAAAGAAAAAGAAGTGCATCAATGGCTCATTCGTCACACGGCCCATAGCGACCGATTTGAAGGTGCTAGTCCGAGACAAAGCACAATGGGACAAGCTACTTGGTATACATATCAGCTAGTTTGCAACAAATAAACAATGTTGTTAGTGAGCCGAGTAGTCCATTTTTGTTATTAGCTTAATAAACAGTTATATTCATCATCATCAGCCTATTAATGTTCCCACTGCTGGGACACAGGCCTCCTCTCTGTGAGAGGGAATGGGCCGTTATCCACCACGCGGGCCCAGTGCGGGTTGGTGGATGTCACATGTCTTCGAATTTTTGGTTCTAGGACATACCGGTTTCCTCACGATGTTTTTCTTCACCGTTTTGAGAGCAGTGGTGATGTAATCATTTACACAAAGTATAGCGCCTGCCTGGGCTCGAACTCACGACCTACAACTTGTAAGTCGCGGCCGATACCACTGGGCCACCACTGCTCTCAACAGTTATATTACGCACACAAAAAATTGCAGTGTAGAGGAAAGATGAATATTTTACCTATATACCAAATATATGTTGGACTGTCATACAAAACTGTGGTCCGTACCATGATGTCGCGCCAATGCTATCACGATTTTATTGTGAAGAAAGGATAGTGCTATTCATCCTGTACAGCTCTATCCCTCTGTCACTTTGAAACCATGGTTGCTTTAATACGCCATAATATCTATACCCTGAGGCTGTTCACTCACATTCTTTCCAACGCCAGGCGAGCGGGATGCTTGCGCGCGCACGTCAGACAAGGCCTCGGGCCCCAATACACACTGCGCGGCGCGCATGTTGGGCGAGAAGGTGTTCGCTTGGATCCTCTGATTCGATTTCGGATGCGTCTTTACGCATCGGACCTAAAAATGAATATACACTTCTTTAAAGTCACATTTTTCTAATGTGATAGGGAGACGGAGCTTCACTATACTACTATCCCTTTTATATATATATTATATATATTATAGTACTATCCCTTTTTTGCAATGGAATTATTGTGATATCGACACTTCATAACCACGGCATCCGTTCTATTTTCAGATCCATGTGATTGGATCGAATTGTGTGGCTGGCGATCTCATTAGCCGAAAGCTTATGACGATCTATATTAGAATTTAGAATTCGAAATTATTATAATGTTTTGGAACAAAAACCTCTATGTCTCTCACATGGCAATGTTTAAATGCTATTATTTCAACCTATACTTTTTTCTAGTATTTTTAATACGAACGCTCACTTAAAAATCAACTTAAACTACATACAGCTAAAGTCGATGCTTGAGTTTGTTCTAATTATTTAAAATAATCAACTACTAGCCAGCCACGGCTTCGCCCGCGTGTTTTATTATCCTAAGAAAACATTATACCGGGACTAAAAGCATATGTGCTATTCCAGACTATAATCTATCTCTGTGCCAAATTACATCTAAACTCCATTTGCGATAACATTAGACGTTTAAATTCGCCCATTTTACAGCCCATTCAACCGATTTTGACTTCTATTGCGTTGGTGATACGACAAATGGTAGCTGTAGTAAACAGTTGTTTTTGGTAACAAGTTTATGCTTTTTATGTCATCCTTATGTTCACGGGATAGAACTCAAAATCGGTTGAACAGACTGTAAAAAGATTTGGAAACATTTCTAATGTTATTTCAAATGAAGTATATATCTGTTTAGCAGTTCTACCGTGACGCGGGATTGAGTAACAAACATCAATCCAAACTTTCGTATTGCTAATTATAATATATATTAAGTAGGAAGGTACACATAAGTATCGTCGATGCGGAAATATTGAAGAACAAGATATGTATCACTTACTTCGACCTCTTCATCCTCTTGACATCCTCCACAACTAGCGGGTGCAGTCGGCGGCTTCGGCGCCGTCCTAGCACATACACAGGATTTGGGTCCCCGGGGACAGTTGCACTCGCTGCTGTGGTTCCAACGGGTACAAGGTAGCTAGGGATTTACCACAACACATTTAGAATAAAATAGAATAAAAAACACTTATTCCATACAGGCACAACACAACAGCAAATAAAACAAAGATAAAAGACATTATGATTACGCTGAGCACATACCGATAGGGATAACAACTCATCATTTGCTGGGCGTTAGACACCCAGCGCTGGTTTTCAATTTTCACGGATGAGGTTAAATTACATAGATAATAATTCATTCAATATTGATAGCATAGAAAGGCAAATATAAATACTTAGAGCAAGTCAGAATTTCAAAAAGTGATGTCGCAAGAAATTTTGTACTTTGACTTGTTCTACAAATTTATTATGCAACAACCCTGATCTGCTTCACCACCCCTTGGTAAAGAAAGGTTAAAGAAAGGAACTTTTCCCACAATATATCCGTAGCCTGCGGAACAGGGATTCATTTGAAAAAATAGTAAAGGCCAAAGTGAATTAATAGAATATACAAGAAACACATTAAATAAGCAAGTTTCCATTAAACTGATCGCTAGGATCTACCATACGTTCAATTTAATGCTAAGAACGCCTCCAAAGCTGCAATTAATTAATTACGTGGCCATCTACTAGTCCCAAACAGAATTATTAAAAATGTACCGCGACAGATCGGGAGGAGCTGTTTATATGAATAATTAATATTGAAATTGGCATTCTAACAATACCTTCCTGGGCACAGTTCCCTTGTCTTCTTTTACTGGTTTGGTCACAGTAACGTCGTGGAGACAAAGCATCAGCTTCTGATAAGATTCTGGTTCCATCTAAGAATAAATTTATCAATGAGGAAAAACTACACATATACAGAGCTATTAGGATATAATTATATAAAGGAGTAGATGGTAGGGTTTTTGCTGTATCTGACAACATTTGAAAATAATTACCCATATCAATTTTTTTAACAAACTGCTATGCGTTTTGTTTGTCCTTTTCCCTGACCAAAGACCGCAGCTATATTTATGAGGAGCGTGAGTGGGATTCGCACACCGAGGGTCCCGTACAAACACATTTACCAAAACAATTAGGTAACATTACTGAAGTTTAGAAAATATGTTTCGCAATTATGATATTTTTTGTTGTTATCAGAGGGAATCGCAAATCACACACATAATACAAAAAAGAACTGGGGGGTGACCATAAGCTCTTAGAGCGGTATCAATTTGATATCGAATAAGGGACAGATGTATCTGACGTGTATACATCTGTCACTTACTCGATATCAAATTGATACCGATCTAAGAGCTTATGGTTACCCCCCTGGTCAATAATTCTATACTTTTACACGATACACTTACCTCGCACCTAGTCTTCACCGCTCCACCGACTATCGTTAAATTCAAATTCTGCTTTACCGCACTCAAAATAAAGTCTTGTAAAATTCTCCTAGTTTCATCATCAAGTTTCCCATTCCTACTATTCTGCAAGCATTTCATTATGCAGTCACCCAGTTCTTTACCGGGACAAGTATGTACTTGTCTTTCCAAGACAGTGTACATGTTTTCAAATACATTATCTAGGAATTGCTCCTTGACATGCGTGCAAATACAGTGCTGGGTATGATCAGTAGTACAATGGTCACCTTCGTTCAAACACTCCCGCGAAATCAAACATCTAGGACATTCGGTGCAATAACCTGTTACGTCTGCACTGTTGGTTTCTTTGTGGCATCGAATGCATTGAAACTTAAACTTAGATATTTCTTGGTCGATTCTATCCGATTCTTCTAGAATATTTTTTTCTCTTCTTGAACATCTATCTTTGCATGTCTTACAAGCCTTCTTTAGTAGTTCTACCTCGTGTACTAATGCCTCTGTCTGTAAAACATTATGTTACAAAGATCATAATTAAAGCATTCATAAAAATCGAAAAATGTTGAGAATGAAACATTTTCATACCATTCCTATCGTATGTGAAGCTAAGAAAAAGCTAGCTATATAAATATTTTAATACGGATTAAAATTTGTATATTATGTCTTAAATTTCTATATTTGGAAAATCATCAGTTGTTAAAAACTATAATATTATTGCTCTTACCTCCGCCCGAAGATCTTCATTCTCGATTTGCTTCTGCAGCAAGCACCTGCAAAGCTTCTGTAAGTCTTCTCTTACGTCTTTTATACTGTCATTACCATCCTTTTCTTTAGCATCGTTATATTCTTTCTCATCACGATACTGCTTTTGAAATTTGTCCATATCCTGAGCTATTCTATTCAGTCTAGCCTAAAAAAATACTTAACACTGATATATACTTCCTCCAGAAACCTCGGAACAGTGAGGTCGCTCCGTGAAGCCTGTAAAGGCCCCAGGAAGCTTCTGTGCTTTTGGTTGAAGCTAGGCTGGCTATGATAGTTAGAACTCCCACGCACAACGGACAAAATTAATCAGAACTTCCAGACAGTATCCATATACACATACATAGACAAACAAACACATGCACGGAGAATATGCATGGATCCACATTTGGAGCTGCATCCTTACTTACTCTTTAATTTACATATCATATCACGCCTGTTTTTTCCGGCAGGTTAGACAGAGATGCTGGCAGTTCACACGGCGGTTACACTTCACCAGTTAAGTTTTAGTACCATGTTATAGCGGTGACAAGTCTAATGCCAACAACCGATGAGGTAGTAAAGTCGCGGGAAAAGCTAACTGGCTTTAATATATATGTTGTACTAGCTTCTACTTGCGGATTCACCCGCGTTAAAAGTGTTTTATCATCCCAAGGCTTTCCGGGATAAAATGTAACCAATGAGCTATTCCAGTCTATAATCTATGTCTGTGCCAAATTTCATCCGTTCAGCCGTTCTGCCGTGATTGAGTAACAAACAAACATCCATCCAAACTTTCGCAATTATAATATTAGTGAGATAAGATAATATATATAGCTATGAATTTTGGTACTTACTTCGGAAGCTTCTTTCTTTGAGTTGTACATTTTTTTTGCATTGGTCAAGTCCTTTGTGTGACTAACAATTCTTTTCTTAAAGGCATCAGTTTCCATTTTCATGACCTTAACATCGTTCTCCTTTTGAATTATTTTCACCTTGTTATCTTCGTTACATTTGTTTAAATCTTTGATTTGAGACTCCAGATCGTTTTTTGTCTTCCGCCATTTGCCCGCACTTGCTTCAATATCGTTTAGCTATAAAAATATTTGATAGGCTGATTTTATTTCAATATATCTAACTTTTAATACCGACTACCCCAATGAACACCAATGACTGGGCCTGGGAGCATATAACACGCGAACACTCCGGAACGACGAGAAGATAGCCAAACTCGAGGAAGAATTGAGCAGGTTGTGATGGAGTATTATAGGGTTACCTGAAGTCCGAAGAGAGGGGGAGGACTCGATAATCCTCAAATCCAGTATCGTGCTCTATTTCCAAGAGGGTGACCGGCAGTTCCATAGTGGTATCGGATTTATCGGTTTGTCGACCAGGGTGGCGTACCTTATACTCAGAATATCCGCAAGATATTCGCTGAAGGTCATACAGGTCTACGCCTCGACCTCGGCACACCCCGACTGCGAGGTAAAGACCATGTATGAGGATATCTCTAGAGCCATGCATGGTTTCAAAACTCACTTCACCGTTATCATGGGGGACTTCAACGCGAAACTGGTCATCATCTGACGCCCAGTTTCTTTGCTGCAATTTGGGCTTTGTACTCGATGGTGGCGCCGAAGTTGAGACTGGATGTCAACTCCATGCCAAGGAGCTCGAGCCGGTCAGTTATAGGAACAGATGCACCCCGAAAAGTAGGCGTTCTGATGAAATGAGTCCTCTTTGCGGTATAAAGACATGCCTGTGTTTTGGTGGCGTTAAAAGAGACCAGATTGTCATCACCCCAACAGGATTTCGGCACCTTACTTTTTTAAGAGAGAGGCGGAACAAGCGTGTCCATACAGGAGACAGTTCAGGCGCACACTGCCTCAATACTCTCGCTGGAATGCCGTCAGGCCCGCTGGTCTTGTTCACGTCTAGGCTGCACAGTACTCTCCGAACCTCTTTAGTGTGAACTGCGATCTCCGGCATCGAAGAGTCACATTGAGGTTTATTAGGTGGTTGCTTAGAGCTAGCATCCAGACGTGAATTACTTGCAAAGAGAGATGCAAATAAATTTGCTTTCTCACTTGCAGAGTGAGCCAGCGACCGATCAGGTTTCAGCATTGGATGTAAAGTGGGTCGACAGAAATTAGTTTCAACCGCTTTAGACAGGGACCAAAACTGTTTACTGCCCGGGGGGTGCGATGCCAGCTTGGCCCCGATACGTCCAATATGGTCAAAACGTGCCCGACGCAGAACCCGCTTGCAGAGCTTGGCGGCAGAATTAAAGGCTCTTTTCCTCGCGCGAACCCTACGCGCTCTAATTTTGCGGTCGCGGGCCTTGACCCAGGCTTGGTAGGCAGACTCTTTTCGGGCCTCAGCGTGGGCGCATTCTGCATTATACCAAGGCCGGGCTTTGTAACCGACCGGGATGTCGGAGAATGGAATAAAATACTCCATTCCCTGCCGAATCACATCCGCAACCACGTCAGCACAGCACGAGGGGTGGAGTTTCTTGTGCATTCTTCTCCATAACAAGCTACTTTCCGAATGCACGGTAGAATCAACTGTTATAACTTGTAAATTTTAATGTACCTAACGTTCAAAAGTGCCGCTTGGTGGCCTACTTGAAATAAAATATCTTTGTCTTTGTCTTTGTCACCCGAGGAGAAGCACACATGCCGCCAAGGATAGGACGCAAAAAAGTGCCGCATCTCATCCCAGTCTGCTGACTCGTATCGCCATACTCGCCTCGTGCCTCTAGGACTCTTCATCTGGAGGAGAGCAGGTCGAAACGGATTTCACCAGACAGTGGTCAGACGTTCCCAGCGGGGCTGAGACCGACACTGAATGACTGCCCGGATCAGTTGTCAGCAGAAGGTCCAAACAATTGGGTGTATGGCCGTCTACATCCGGTACCCGCGTTGCCACATTCACCAGCTGGGTAAGATCTAGCGTTAAAGCAAACTTGCGCGCCTCCAACCCGGCATGGTCGGTTTTCTGGTACGGGAACAGCCACTCCTTATGATGGGCGTTGAAGTCCCCCAGAAAAACAAGCTTCGCTGTTGGGTATCGTTGCTGGGCTACATCAGTCGACTCTACAAGGCTATTAAAGAGCGCTGTTGACTCCTGGTCACCGCTATGGGATCGGTATACGCCGACGTAGATAGATTTCGCCACGCCTGTGTCCACAAGTAGCCATATGGCAGAAAAACCCGATTTCTCAAAGCAACGGAGACGACGACAACAGATGTCATCGCGGACGTACACACAGACCCCAGCTTGCTTCTTGAACTTGTGTTCAAGAGAGTAACCCGGGTAGTTGAGGTACGCCACGTCCGACGGAGTTGTTATCTTCGTCTCCGTTAGGATAGGTATATATATAGGTGGTGGTGGACCGGATCAAGGTTGGAGTTCAACCCCCTGATGTTAATGAGGTGCACTTTAAGTGGGAGGAAGTGCAGCCGTTGTTTAGCCTTATTTCTCTTCTTTGCTTTGGTCATTGATATTGTTAGAGATGCTGGGGAAAAAGTTGAACTGTCGAGGCGCTGCTCAGATAACCAAGTGGACCACTAAAACTAACTCAACCTATGGGGAACTCATTTGGAGACTGCGGGGACGCCCGAACCCCCCCCGCTGCTGGCACGGTGGAGCATACCGGGATTTTTCGCGAGTTGGCGGGGCAGCCTTTGGCACGTGGCTGGCGTGCTACTTGGGCCCCCTACTGACTGTGGTCGGCCAACGGCTGGCACCGTGCTTCGGATCCCGCTACCCTCTAGAATGAGCTACCCGGCAAGTTATTCTCAGAGACCACGACCGGTTCTGAACAGCGCAACTGACAACCTCCTTCTCCCCCAAAGGCGCTGGCACTCCCACACACCGACGGAATACAGCAAGCTGCTTGGCGCCGGACTCCGGTGGGATGGTGGTCGCGAGCCAGGCGGCCCCTTGCGGAGCCTACCACCGCTTATGTAGGATTTTTCAGCCGTACCACAGGCAAGCCCGTGGTGCCGTTGCCCGGGGTGGACCACTAGGAGGTAGATCCCATACCACCCCTGACTAAGTAAACCCGTCGCGAATCTAGCGAATGACCCTATGGCTCTAGCTCTAGGGTCATTCCCGACACCATACCGAAGACATTCCGGACGTCTGCCTGTATGAGAATAGCATGGCTCTGAAACAGCTTAAGGACAACAAGGATCCGGGTGATGACGGAATTACGACCGAACTCCTGAAGGCGGGTGGCAAACCAGTACCTAAGGCCCTTCAGAAGCTGTTTGATTCCGTCATACTTGAGGGGAAAACGCCACAGTCTTGGTGCAGGGGTGTGGTGGTACTCTTCTTCAAGAAGGGTGACAATGCCCTACTGAAGAACTATAAGGCCATCTCACTTCTTAGCCATTTCAAATCATCACACGCGCAGGTTTGACGATTTCCAGCCTCCCGAACAAGCCGGATTCCGTCAAGGTTTCAGCACCGTAGACCACACACATACGCTGCGGTAGGTTATACAGAAGACCGAAGAGTACAACCTGCCTCTCTGTTTAGCGTTTGTGGAAAAGCCAACGATTCGATCGAGACTTGGGCTGTACTGCAGTCACTCCAACGATGCCAAATTGACTACCGGTACATAGAATTTTTTGTACAAAACCGCCATCATGTCATTTTGATCAGACCTCGGAACCCGTCCTTCTGCAGCGAGGTGTGAGACAGGGAGACGTCATATCTCCGAAACTGTTCACGCTGTACTGAAGGATGTTTTCAAGGTTTTGGACTGGATAGGGCTAGGCATAAACGTCAATGGCGAATACAACACACATCTTCGGCTTGCTATAGTGGTCATGGCTGAGACCATGGAGGACCTCAGTACAATGCTCGATGACCTCAGTAGAGCTTCCGAAAAAGTGGGTCTTAGGAAGAACATGGATAAAACCAAGGTAATGTTGAATGCCCATGTTACACACACTCCTTCGTTCGGTCGGAGACTCTACACTCGAAGTTGTGGGCGGCTATGTCTTCCTGGGACAAACGATCCAGTTGGGTAGGGCCAATGTCGAGAAAGAGGTCAACCGTCGAATCCGACTCAGCTGGGCAGCGTTCGGGAAGTTGCGCGGTATCTTCTCGTCCAACTTACCACAGTGTCTCAAGACGAAAGTCTATGACCAGTGTGTGTTGCCAGTGATGACATATGGCTCTGAGACGTGGTCGCTTACAATGGGCCTCACCCAAAGGGCAATGGAGAGGGCTATGCTTGGAGTTGTAGAGATCCGCAAGAGAACCAGAGTTACCAACATATTGCCCGAACACCGACAAGAAGACACTTTAATAGAAAACCAAACAAAAAAGTAGAAAAATAAATTTAATAAATTTTATATTAAGAATAGGAATATATAAATAAACAAAAAAAAATGTTTATTGTAAAACAACGTCGGGTGCTTTTTAAGATATTTTCACAATGACTCTACTTTTACCAATGATGTCAATAATTTATTATAACAATTGACATCAAGCACCCCACGCTTTTTTATAATTTTTTTTTTTTTGTTAATCATACATTCCATGCTAATAAAAGCGCGAAAAAGTAGGGATGGCTATTGTAATGACAACTAACAGAGTAGCATAAAAGAGTATGTGTGAAACGGTTCCCAATTTTGCAGAGTTCCGCACATTTTTCAGAGCTGAACGTGAGTGGCGACACTGGAAATTCGTGAAAAGGGTCGTAAGCGCCGTGTAATTTGCGTTCGAGTCAAAACACTTCGAATGCACAGGTGCGTAACACTACACGCGTGTCTTTTCCGCAGGTAATGTCATTGCGTTAGCACCAGAGTGCTAACGCTACAGAAAAGTTTTTTTTTGCCTTGGCCTGCAGGAAGATAATGATGTGGACGGCTAAGCGGTAATAATATAGCTAGGTAATCAAAAATTGAGTGTGATATCGGCCGCGACTTACAAGTTGTAGGTCGTGGGTTCGAGAATCGAGCCCAGGTAGGCGCTTTACTTTGTGTAAATTATTTCATCACCACTGCTCTCAAAACGGTGAAGGAAAACATCGTGAGGAAACCAGCATGTCCTAAAACCAAAAATTCGAATACATGTGACATCCACCACTTCTTGGTGTTACTTTAACATCGACCCTCAAGTTTGGTCCATTCATTGAGGCAAAGGCTCAGTTGGCTGCAAAAAAGTTGGGGATCCTTGCAAAGGTGAGACGGTACTTCACGCCTGAACAGCTGCTCAATTTGTATAAAGCGCAAGTTCGGTCATGCATGGAGTACTGCTCTCACCTCTGGGACGGATCTGCCAAATATCAACTTGATGCACTTGAGTAGATTGACAAACAGGCCAAGAGGCTTATCGGCCACGATGCACTGGTCGCCACAAAGCTCCAGGGCCTTGAACATCGACGCCAAGTGGCCAGTCTGTCGGTTTTTTATCGGTTACATTTCGGGGAGTGTGCGATGGAACTGCACAATTTGATTCCGCCTAGCCCTTTCCATCACCGGACAACAAGACGCACGGCAATGCGCCACCGGTACATGGTGGACATCCCACCCATACGTACAAAGCGTTTTGCGAATACTTTCATTGTACGCACAGCTAAGGAGTGGAACTCCCTGCCGGAGTCTTTGTTTCCTGATAGCTACAACCTTGGGGTCTTCAAGTCAAGAGTGAATAGGTTACTTCTAGGCAAGCGTGCTTCACCGTCGACCACATCATCGCTTACCATCAGGCGATATAGTGGTCAAACGCGAGCCTATCAATAAATAAAAAATAAAAAAAGAGGTCTCGTCGATGCGCATGTTTGTGTGAGTGTGCCGTTTCGTGCGCTTGTAGGTAGTTTCCATACTGTTTGTATATTTATTCTGTGCCTCCGTGGTCCTGTATTTGAGATTTGCTTCTTGAAAAGCTAACAAGTAAACTAACTACTACTTAGCTATATCGTTATCACATTAAACTATGTATGTGAAGTGGGCAGCTTTCACAAATGCAATGTTAAATCATAAGCTTTTAATTTTTAGCGTTTAAATTAAAAAAAACAACCCGCACTGGGCCCTCGTGATGGATTATGGCCCATTCCCTCTCACAGAGAGGAGGCCTTTGTCCCAGCATCAATAGGCTGATGATGGTGATGACGAATCAAACATTGGGTGGCTCCGATAGAACAGAACATATCATACCTCGTTTTGCATCAATTGACATCTTTCCTTAGCTTCAGCTACTTTGTTCTGGTACTGTTCTTCCATACAAGACCACATTAAGTCGGCTTCCTTCAATAGCGTCGCCTCTTTCTTTTCTTTGTCTTCCAAACTTCTGATCTGCTCCAACAATTCTTTCTGGACTATCGTGAGCTCTTCCACTCTGTCGCTGCAATTCTTCTCGAATGAAGCACCCTATGAAAAATATTAAAACTACTGAAGGAAAGGACATGGCTCGGACTTTCATATTTAACAGGATGGGGTGCTTGCTAGAAGAACCGAAACTATAAAAGAGTGGACTGTATTAAAATGGTTATTAGCCAAAAGTTACACGATCAACATTTCGGAAATATGCAAAGGAATGCCTGTAATGTCGCGCGTCTGTGAGCAGGATGTGCTGCGTACGGTGCGTCGAAACTGCTATCTAAAAATAATGTATCGAATCTTCTACCAAACCGTTTGTACAATGGAGTCAGAAACTACCTGGTGGCGCATAGGCGATATGAAGAAATTTTCAAGTGCTTATCGGTAGATCTGCATCGCTATGCAACCGTGTGAACATACTTGCAATTTCGCTTAGTAAAAATCGCTTATCGGTATGATATAAATCGGATCACATGGAACCACCAGGAAGGTTGATGAGAGCTCTTACACACCACGTTTTTTTCAGGCGGTATTTGTATTATAGTATGCAGACGACGTTTTTTTGGCGATCTGTCGACGCGCTACTAGCCCGGAGTTTCATCGATACAGAGTATACAGACAGCGCGTCGCTGCAAACACACACGTACAGCGCCTTTTAATCGGATACCTGCCGACAGTATTACGATGGCATCAATCGAGGCAACACTTCTTACACTAGCCTTAGTACTTTTGTTAAAAAGGAAACAAAAAAATATCTTACGAAAACGTAAATATTAGATACATCCATTTGAGAGCGAAAGGATATTACATGGTCATTATAACTTTAAAAAAAAAACCAGCGCAATATACGCTACCTCGCGCGCGTGCTCCGTGCGTTTTACTTTGCAAGGACAATTGCTCAAGCGCGTCTGTAGCGCGTTTCTCGAGAGTTTGCAGCGATGCAATCGCAAATAATCTGCCTATTTCAAGTATAGCAGCGCCGATAACGCGCGATTGCGAAACGCGCGTCGAAGACGCCTGAAAAAAACGTGGTGTGTAAGAGCTCTAAAGGTACCTACCTCAGATTAAATAAAAAGTCAAGATGGAACGTTACAAACAACAAGGTGAAACCGGTTAAAACTACGCCTTGCCGTATACATACACAATTACACGCACACACGTACAACGAAAAGCTTTATTATTTGATCGGAGTAAATCCCTTACTTTAAATATAACAAACTTAAAAAACTCATGAGCTCACGCCTCAGTCATAAAACTGTACTCAGCTTAATGGTTTAGAAGGATGCTCGTAAAGCAAGGGTAAGAAAACTGTCTCTACTTAGCACAATTCATGATGTCCTAAATAGGTACCATTAGGGGTACACTAGTCGAAAATTCTTCCATACAAACGTAGTCTAGGGATTATTCTACTGTTTGACAATGTACGTTCAAAATAAAAAGTGATATCAATTGGTCTCATCATTCAGGATTTAGCTCTGAATGGAAGCAAAAAGGTAAAAAAATTAAATATTTGAAAGTTATGAGCGTCGAAAGTTCCACATTTCGACACTAATTTTAACGCATTTTTGGGCTCAAATAAATGCCATAAGAAGACGGAAAATTGAAAAACAGCCACCATACAGGGATAGATTAGTAGTTCAAAAATGAAAATAATTTAATTTTGAACAGATACGTTTAGTCGTTTTTTCATGATATCTTGGGAGTCCCCAAAGGTCTGTTTATAAAATTTCTCGCGCTCGGTTTCGTCCTAAATCATTATCCATTTCGCTACAAATTTGCAAAAGTGTGTATTCGTACGCGAACTAGCTTCCTAGTGCTTATCACAGAATCTATCTCTTCCGCATGTGTTGTCGGTTGATATAAAATGCATTTTAACCCCGCGCACAAAATAGTTCGTGCCGTCGACTAGTGTAACCTTAAAGGTGAGCACCGACCCAACACTTTTTATGTAGGTAGCAGCAAAAACAGTGAAAAACATAAGCCTGAAACATAGGTATATCAAGTGGAGGAATATATCTACAAGTGTTTTCGCGTCACTATGTAGAAATTGATACTACCTACAAAAGACTAAAATCGCAAAGCATGATATAGTTCTTTATTTATTGGCTTTAAATTACGGATATAATTATTATGTTTGTCTAAAAAAGCAAAAAGTGAAATAAGTCCCAAACTTTCGCAGTTTTTCGCGTGGTGCGCAGAGAGCACATGTTTTTCGAAGTAGCAAATTTAGATTAACACTACCCTATCTGGCCCATACAACATACCAAAAATCCAGAATTACATCAAGCTTTACGATTTAAATGTCGATTTCTACTGGGCTATATCACAAAGGCCCCGGAAAAAAAGGCCACATTATTTTCAGTCTTTTCTGTCCCAATGCAGGGCAAAGGCTTTCTTCCTTCCAATCCTACCGGTTGGGGGCAATTTTCGACCAATCCTGTCAATTAACACGTGATTAACTTTAGCTTGATGATCTTCAAACTAACCGATCTGAGGTCACCTAAGACTTTACGCAAAGACCCGTCATCTCTTCCTTTGTGATAATTTTCAGAAGTCGCACCGCAGTCATGCTTTTTAGGTTTCCGTAAGGTTGTGATGCTTGATTCTAATGAGCTACAAAACAAAAAGAATAAATTTATTGAACTATTTGTTACAAGACAAAACTACACCAGACTACTAAACTAGTTGTTTGAGCTTATATAAGATAAAAAAAAAACATTTTTTAGCCATACCTAAAATTAATATTGGTAACAAGTTTTATTTTAACCGACTTGGAGGATGTGTCTCAATTCGACCGTATATATGTTTTTTATTTTATGTGTGTTCGCGGATAATTTCGTCATCTATGAAGCTATTTTGATGATTGTTTTTTTGTCTGTAAGGAGATATCTCAATGTTGGTACCATGATATAATTCAGATTAACGAAAACTAGCAAGTCTTTTCTTATAAACAGTATACGCTTTTATAACAAGTTGCCTAAGTCAGTTATAGAACTGACCGATGGAAAGTTCAAAAACTACATCAAACGTGTCCTATTGTTAAAAAAGCATATTATAAAATCAAGGACTACGTTGAAGATAAAAAAATTGGCTTTGACACCCTCTGCGCATGCGGCTTCCCTGGTAACTCATAAACGGCACAAATTTATGGATATCTCTAACTATTCTCAATCTCATTTTTTTTCTCTTTTAATTAGACTTTTTACAATATTTTTCAATCATCATTATAGCCCTTAGCTAAGAATAGTTACAGCACTGATTACAGTATTTGTGCCACATGCTAAATTTAGTGTTGTGGTTTTTTTTTTTTTTTCCTTTGTATAGATTCTTTTACCTATTGTGAATGTGTGAACATTGTAGGCTTTCTAGTTTTCTAGATGATTGTTAACATTTGTTAACTTTTTATTTCGTGCATTATTTTTTTTTTCAATTTCGTACGACTTATTGTCGGGCCTACGTTGTCCCCCCATATCCAAGTACTAATGCTGTAACATGGAAATATTGTAAACAAAACAATTTAAAAGAGTAACCATGGAGTTTCTTGCCGGTTCTTCTCCATAGGAAACGACTAACCCGAACCGTGCACCTTTTGTCGACGTTTTATAAGTGCCCATGTAGGCCTATGTAAAATAAAAATATTTGATTTTGATTTTGATAAGGAAACCAGGATCTGATCATGGGATCCTAGAGAAACCGAGGGAACTCCTCAAATATTATAGGCATACATATAGCGATTTTGGTAATTCCATCAATGATGCAATCATTTGCACTCAAAAAGTATCATTTGGTGAAGTGGAACTGATGAAGAAGACCACAATGGCCACTGGAACTCCGAAATAAAAAAATGTATCCTAGTCGTGTTTGGGCTTATTGGAATCGTCATGAGATGTACTTTGGCTATAAATGATTTTCAAGTTAATTGGAGGTACCTACCAAAACTAAAAAGAGAAAATAAAAATCACTTCAAATCGAAAAATAACTTTCTTTGCCGAAGTCGGTGTCGAATAGCGGAAAACAATGGGTAAAAAAGACACCGACTTCGGAAAAGAGGGTTATTTTTCGCTCGAAGTATTTTGTTTTGGAAGTCGGTTTTATTTTTTGTAAAAATAATTTTAGTAAAATGATTTAGGTACCTATATCTAATTTTGTTTAAATGAACTAAATACATATATATTTTTTCAACTATATAAGGGGCGGCTACTAGTCGCCGAATTTTTATCCAGCTGCATCCAGTACACATTCTTGAGGAGCTCGTGGCTAAATAATAACAGGCGCACTGGTCGATCATCAAGGTTAAGCAACGCTTGACGAGGTCGGTCCGTGAATGGGTGACCATTTCAACATACCGAGTTTCCTCTGTGCCTCGGAAAGCACGTTAAGCCGTTGGTCCTGGCTGCCATTTGAAGATCTTTGACAGTCGTTACGAGTAGTCAGAAGCTTGAGATCTGCCACCAGTCCAAGGGGTACCGTGTTACTCAGTTACTGGGTTGTGGAGGTCAGATAGGCAGTCGCTCCATGTAAAACACTGGTACTCAGTTGAATCCAGTAAGACTGGCAGCCGACCCCAATATAGTTGGGAAAAGGCTAGGGAGATAGATGTAGATCCAGTACACACTCTTATGGAGTGACTGACATCATCTCCACAAGCTCCTTGGCAAGACAGATTTACTGGCTGTTGACTATCTGTACTGACTTTCAAAGATCTACAAATGACAGCCTTGACCAACGGCGTGCTTACCGATGCGCAGGGGCATCTCCGTATGTAATGAATCCACAGACCGTTCTCAGGAAGCATAGGTACAGAACAACTATTTTTTTAATGTCCCTCGGCAAACTTCGTGTTTCGTCAGTCGTCGGATTTGTATCAGTTGCCCTTTGAACGGTATTACGGTTTATAATGGTACGGAACCCTTCGTGCGTGAGCCCGACTCGCACTTGGCCGGTTTTTATTAATCAGATCAAACACTAAAGACTTTTAGCAGACTCTCGTAAAGGTACTGAAAGAAATTGGAGATACTTTATCTTTGGGCGACATGTTGAACAGTTTGCACTTGGTGCAGAACGGACGCTCTCAATCAACTTGGAACTATATAGAGTTGTTAAGATTCTTAAATTTTAACTTAATGTAATTTGTTTTAAAAATGGGAGGAAATAAATAAAAGGGAATGAAAATAAATATATTTAGCACAGACTAAAAGACACACAGTATAAGTAATAGATACATATTAATATACATCAGATAAAACATAAATAAAAATAAATAAAGAAAAGTCTGACGTAAGAAGTTAGCAGGAAAGTGTGCCTCACGGCTGCGCCAAAAAGCTGCTAAAGATTTTTACAGCTCTACAAATGTCACACGGCAATCTAAACAAAACAACAATAAAGTTCTTTTTTCTGAATTCAAATTATTATACACGATAAATCTAATAATTGATGGCCATGGAAATAAAAAAAAAGAAATTAAAAAAATGTTTATTCTCAAAACATAGCACACTTATAAAAAAGATTTTACTTCTGCCAACAGTCTATTGGCAGACGCAACTCCCACAAAAATTATATATAATTATTATATTTATAATTTTTTTCGCTTAATGGCTAAGTATTTGAAATGTTAGTAATATTAGTAATATACAATATAAATTGGTTAGTTATTGTTAGTTAAATATATTCAATATTTTCCCCAATAGTTCCAAGGAGATACTTTCTCACTTGGTTTTTAAATGAGTTTTTTGTGGTACAACTGCTTTCCATATTAACTGGAAGGTTATTAAAAATTGTTGGAATTAAATATTTATAATATTTATTAGCATTCTTTTGTATTCGGAAATGCGATGATTGCCGAGGGTCGTTAAGAAAATAGCTGTACTGTACCTACCTATTACTTAACCAGGAGCTCCTTCAAGTCTAAAAAGTTTATTGAAATTAGGAAAAAAACACAATAATAAGTAATACAATGTAATTACCGTTTAGCGTTACTGCAGCAGAGTGAGTGAGAAGATTCAGATCGATTACGGTCCGGTTTTTTGCCGGCAGACTGACACTTACCCCTACAATCTTCTCTGCACATGCGTGTTTGGACTTCTTGCTAAAATAACAAAAAAAAAACAACAAAGATGTAGCAAATAGAAGATGTATCACGTCGGGGCCACCAGTTTGGAGGTATGCGGAACAGGATGTAAAGTCCCGCAAACCTCAATTAAAAAAAACTCGGTGTCCATAACGAAAAAAAATTGTACCTTCGAAAGACACCGCCGACTTCCAAAAAAAAAATATTTTTCACTTTGTAGTTTTATATTTGGAAGTCGGTAGTATTTTTTTGCAAAAAAGTTTTTTTATTTTACCCTTTTTAGTTGTACCTCCTAATAGGCAAGTTGTATAGTAAGTAAGTACCTATAACGCCAGAATAGATTACCCGAATATCATGAAACTTTAATATAATCGGTGAAATGAGGGATCTGCGTACCCCTTTCGAGCGTACTGGCGTGATGTTATGTTATGAAATAGTATAAACAATAAACAGACATGCGATTGCAGCAATCCCGAGAGATTTGCCGTTATTAATTGAAGAGTTCTGTTGTATATCTCCGAAGTTCTTCATCAGATCTTCACCAAATTAAAATGAGACAAAATCTAAATATACTCTCTCAAACAAAAAAGAATTTTTAAAATTGGTCCACAATTGACGGAGATATTGGTGAACATACACAAAGAAAAAAAAAAAAAAAAAAAAAAAAATGTCGAACATAGAACCTCCTACTTTTTGGTAAGTCGGTTAAAAAGATAGGATCCTCCAACCAGACGGGTGTCTGATCCGGGCAACTGCCCGACAGTAGCTGTTATTGTCGGACTGTTGTATTTGTTCAAATCGCGACAAAAACTTTTTTTGCATAACGCCGGCTTTTTGTGACGTCAGCAGCCTTATTGTCTCCGTGGATTTCTGCCTATGTCATTGGTCGATTTATCATTCTGTTTGCCCTTTGCCTTGTCGAATGCATTACGCTATAAGGCTGCAGGTCATTAGTTCGCGGCATCTATGCTGTCACAAGGTAATAAATAACCAAAAAAATTGTTATGCCATTTAGAACTACTCAATAAGTAGTAGCCCGGCTTTGTGCCCTATTGATGGCAATTATACAATTACTGCTTGCACCTGTGATATGTTAGCAGAAACCAAAAAGACTTCTTCTGCAACGTGAAGCAAACGCAATGCAATAACTATTGAATTAAGTATTGTCGAAGTGTCAATATAGAGCACCAAGACACTACAGCAACCAATGCTAGAAACGGTGTAGGCAAAACTCTTCACGCAAACCTAAGGCGTCGTTCACTCATGGGAATTGACAGCCCGTGATAATTCTGACTATGAACACTGAAACTTGTTCGCCGCGCAACTACGTGGCCACAAATACTGCATGCTGGTCCTGCTCCATAGGTAGATTTTTAGGGTTCCGTACCCAAAGGGTAAAAACGGGACCCTATTACTAAGACTCCGCGGTTCGTCTGTCTGTCTGTCACCAGGCTGTATCTCATGAACCATGATGGCTACACAGTTGAAATTTTCACAGACGTATTTCTGTTGCCGGTACAACAACAAATACTAAAAACAGAATAAAATAAATATTTAAGTGGGGCTCTCATACAACAAACGTGATTTTTTTGCCGTTTTTTTGCGATAATGGTACGGAACCCTTCGTGCGCGAGCCCGACTCGCACTTGGCCGGTTTTTATTAATCAGATCAAACACTTAGCAGACTCTTGTAAATGTACTGAAAGAAATTGGAGATGCTTTATCTTTGGGTGACAACGACTGCACTTTTGATCCTTGACTTTAACGTACCTACGTACTCAAATCTACTAACCTTTGGAATGCAATCGGGTTCATCCTCCAGAATTTTCCAGAAGTCACACGTCAACTTGATGCTACTGTCTTCTTTACTAGTGCTGTCGGCAGGTACTGAATCCGAAATAGAAACTTCTTTATTGCAGCATGAGTTCCCTGACTTGCCTATGCTTGCGGGCATAACCGTGTTTATATCGTTGATCAATTCTTCCAACACTTTGTTGCGATGGTTCAGACAATCAGGTACCCCACGCATCTTGTCCAATGTGCGATGTCCTGTAAATAAAGATGAGCATCTTACCGAGCGTTTCGGTAAACTAATCACTTACGGCTTCTTTTTAGATTGCCGTACCCAAAGGGTAAAAACGGGACCCTATTACTAAGACTCCACGATCCGTCTGTCTGTCTGTGTGTCCGTCTGTCACCAGGCTGTATCTCATGAACCGTGATAGCTAGACCGTTGAAATTTTCACAGATGTATTTCTCCTATTAAAAACCGAATAAAATAAATATTTAAGTGGGGCTCCCATACAACAAACGTAATATTTTTGTTGTGTTTTGCGACAATGGTACGGAACCCTTGGTGCGCGAGTCCAACAAGCACTTGGCCAGCTTTTTTTCTCGTATCTATGAAATAACATTTTGTCTCAACTATTCTCAATTTTAGTCTGACCCTGAATTTGAGTCACGAAGGGCAGACAAGAAGATCATATCCTGCGAGGGGCACACTGGCATTATGTTTGAGATTGGTGTATGAGTCTCCATCTGATGGCCAATTCTTTTCTACAGCGACTAACCTAGGCCCGCAATAAGTTTCTGATAGCTTTTCTGATGCAGAAAAGCTATCTGGAAATCTCTAAACCTATAAACTACGAAGCCGTAGGGGGCCACTTCAGGCTTCACTTAGTCAGACGGGGGTACTCCAATGATACACAATGCGGAGCTATGTCCCAATCAATGCCTCACCTCTAGCTAAGTTTTTAGTGCAACAACACCTGCATCCTGAGAAACCTTGAGGTAATTGTTAACGCTGTTGACGTGGCTGAATTCTGGTCAGAAGACATAAAATTTATAAGAAGAAGGCGAAAGCGACAGTTTAGACAGCGAAATTCTAATGTTATTGTGTTTTTGCGCCATTATACTCGTACTCGTGCCTAGAGAACAGTGGTGGCCCAGTATGTAGGTCGTGGGTTCGAACACAGGCAGGCGCTTTACTTTGTGAAAATTATATCACATCACCAACTGCTCTCAAAACGGTGAAGGAAAATATCGTGAGAAACCGGCATGTCCTAGAGCTAGAAGAGTTTAGAAGTTACAGGGGGGAGACACAATTTACCACTTTGGAAGTGTCTCTCGCGCAAACTATTCAGTTTAGAAAAAAAATACAGTAGAAACCTGGTAGGGTTTGATGATAAAAAAAACTGTTTCAGTTCTAAGTATAAACCCAATTTTTTTTTTCTATTTTCACAGAATACATCTACTTACCAAGTTTCAACAGCATAGTTCTTATAGTTTCGGAAAAAAGTGGCTGTGACTTACGGACGGACAGACAGACATGACGAATCCATACCTAAGGGTTCCGTTTTTTGCCATTTGGCTACTGAACCTTAAAAATGCGGCAGTAACTCCATAATAAAACCGCAAAAGTCTAATCTTTTAGTTACGTTTTCACTATTAAACCGCTGAACCAATTTTGAAAAATTTGGTTTAGAGATAGATTGGAGGACATTGGGATGCTTTTTACCCTGCGAGTACGTTTCCTTGGATAAGTTCCGACTGAAGCTACTAGCAGAAGCTAGTTAGTTAGCTATAATTATATATAATTATATTTTTATAAACCACAGATCGGTCGATCAGCGTGGCGACGCGAGTCTTAGGCCTAGGCCTATGTCCAGCACTGGACGTCTTTCGGCTGAAATGATAATAATGATGATGAAACCACAATACCTACAATAGAGATTCCAAATTAGTTTACGTCGTGTGGTTCCAATTAATGTTTCATTTATGTTTATTTATTTTTCATGGTCGGTGACCAAAGTAAACAATTTTATTTTGTTAAACTATATTTTTCAAAGAAGATTTTTTGCTAGAATTTTGACATGCAAAATGCATCGTCGGTTTGACATTGATTATGATTGTCAATTTACCAAAAAGATGTGAAGATAAATCTTGTAATAAATGCCAGTGTTTTTATTTCATTACATTTTCGCGCCAAAAAGTTTAAGTACGATTAAAAGACTGAATTATGTAAACATAGCACAAAACCTATCCAACACAATTGTTTTAGCAGGTATAATATTTTAATAACTCTTGTTCAAAATTATTCATGTAAATGTTTCATACTGTACTATTTACCTAATTACCTACAAGTAAAATTTATAAAAACCCCCGACACTTTTTTATTTCATGCTACATAATTTATCTAAAAAGAAAGAAAAAGTGTTTATTCGCCACAAAAACGACATACATAATTTTCGACTTTATATTTTATTAAACCCGGTATCCAATATTAGTAAGTACCTTTATTTAACTAGTAACTACTAGTACTACTTTATCTAGTAGTAGACACGCTTCAGTCGACAATCTATTCACTTCTTCTTCGATCACGTAATTATGACACAATATCTTGAAACACCCCAATTCAAACAGTAAAACGTCCATACGTCTATTTCTCTGTCTCGTAAATTTGATGTGGCCAAGGTACATTTTGCGAGGCACTCTAGCCCAGTAGAAATTGACATTAAAATAGCAAAGCTTGATGAAATTCTGGATTTTTGTAGGTATGGACCACTTAGGATAGTGTGAATCCAAATTTGCAACTTCGAAACATGTGTGCTCGCTGCGTACCTACAGTGCGAACCCCGCGAAAAACTGCGAATTTTTGGGACTTTCTCAATTATTTGCTCTAAAAGTCAGGAGCTATGCATTTTCGGGACGGAGGACGTGTAAGTACTTGCCTGAGAGATAGATTTAAATGCTCGGTATTTTTTTAAAGTTCATTAAATTTGCAACAATTTAACCCCATCCATAGCCGCATTTTTTTTTTTAAATATAATTAACTTTAAAAAAGTATGAAGGTTGTTTGTCTAAAAACCACTGACCTCTAACATACAGTGCGAAAAACGCATAGTTTATGATTTTTAGAGCAAAAAGTGAGAAAAGTATCGAAATTTCGAAGCTTTTCGCATGGTGCACAGCTAGCACAAGTTTTTCGAGGTTGCAATTTGGATTCACACTATACTAAATGGTCCATACAAAATACCAATAAATCAGAATAATGCTGTGCGATTCAAGCCTTTTTAGTGTCGATTTCTACTGGGCTAATCTGAGGACGTAAGAAGACGGATATTTCAAATAAAAATAAAATAGACTAAGTAGAATTTTCGGCGACATTGCGGTAGACCCAGGCGAAGATGGGTTGGTTCACAATTGCACTAAACTGGAAGGAATGGAAGGAAGAAAGAGAGGCCTTTGCACTGCAGTGTGCAGCTAACAGGCTGAAAAAAAAAAGTAGAATTGATAGCCAACGTAATTTATCCGTCAGTTTCAGCCTCTTTTTTTGCATAACTCTGCTAAGTTATACATCAGTATTAAAGACGGTGCAGAGATGCAGGAGCGAGCAAAACGAGCTCGAAAAATATAAGCACCCGGCAGTTTCATTTTATTTTAGTTTCATTTTATTTTTTCATTTTATTATCATACAGTAAAAACTATAATACAATAAATAGTAGCTTTGTCGACTTGTGCTGAAAATCTTAAGAATACAGAGAATTTATTCAAGAATTAATTTATTCAGTATTTAATTAGGGGTAGGTAAAGAAGATTGCCCATTCTTCTATGGACCGCCGTTGCGCATTAAAAAAAATAGTATGATAGCGTAAATTGGATATAAAAGAGGGGAGAGGTCATACTTTCAAAGGAAATAAAAATTATCTATTTATTTTGTGGGGTTTTGTTTTTTCGTTGTTTTCTGTTCTTTCTACACAATCCACACCACCAGCACAGAAACAGTACAATAGTCTTCAAAAAGATTTCTTGAGCGTGCAGGAATCCGAAGATTAGGTACTGATCACGAAATCAACGCAATGATAAGTTATTAATTAGCACAACAAACTCAACCAATATCAACGCAAAAACAAAAGTTCGCTGCCGCGCCGACACGATGCTTTGTTTAGCACCTAGTTTGACTTGACATTTGACAATGACATTTTTGACAATGACATTTTTGATAGTTGACAGTTCACCTTTCACTTGCATCGCCTGTGGTAGTGTTACCAACAATTAATCTAAATCACCCTGACCATAAGTGATTTGTTAATTAGAGAAAGATTTTTAATTAGTAAAGTAATATCATTTTAATTATGTTATATATAAATAAAAATATTAATAAAGCGGGAAATGTCATAATTGAAATGATTTTTAAAACTCAGCGTCTGCCCTTACACTCTTAGTAACACCGATTATGGGGAGGTTCATAAAACGGCAACACTGTTATCACTAAAGTACGCCATTAAAATAAAATCGAATAAATAACTAATTAAACACAAAATATTAACCTCACATACGATATCGATCAAGTTAAATAAAAAAACTTAAAAAAAAATGTGTAATTTATGAGTACGTTTTTATTATATTGGGTATTTACCGTTCCCCATCATTTCTACATGCAGGTAACTTCATTACATCCCTTAACAATCATCTTGATAATATTACTCCTAGTAAAAACGTTCTAATCTTAGGGGATATTAATATTGACTTAACTATTTCTCCTACTGAATCAAATAATGAAAGAAGCAATAGACTAACCTACTTAAATATGCTATCAACGCATGGACTTTTACCATCTCACAACCTACCCACGAGGGGGGATGGATGCCTAGATCACGTCTTCCTGAGTCTTGATAAACAAAAAAATACAGCTTTTACAGCGGTTTTAAATACAACCGTAACAGACCACTGCCTGATTTTGTTATCACTCGAGAACAAATATTGCTATAATATACCCAAAAAGCACAAAACAATAGTCAACTATGAAAATGCTCATGATAGTCTAAAAAATATTGATACCTACGTCCTTTTTTATCCTCTTCAAAGACCCTGATACTTACGCCTTTGCGCTTATAGAAATGGTCAAGACAGCTTTACTTTCGAACTCCAAAAGCGTAATTATCACGAACAGCAAAAGATCGATTATACCTTGGATAACAACAGGTGCCCTACGGTGTATTAGACTAAGAAATTCATACTATCTTAAACTCAAATCTATCCCACATAATCAAATTCTAGTAATTACATATAAACGATATCGCACTTTATGTGGGAACCTTATAAAAAAACTAAAAAATAAATTCAACAGAGACAAAATCAAAGCATCTGCTAAGAACCCTCGGGCATTGTGGTCAACTATTAATGACATCACAAATTATAAGCCACCCAGGAGCTCAAATGGCGTCCTACTTAAGATAGAATCAAGTCCCCTAGATTCAGTCAACAATGTTAATAATTATTTTATTAACATTGGACAATCTCTAGCTCAAAACATCTTAAATAGTTACGTACCACCAACATCTTGTAACACAGACAGCACTAATCTGTCCTCCTTTGTTCTCCTAGACACCTCTCAGGAGGAAGTTGAAAAAATACTGATGTCACTAGACTCTGGGAGTTCACCAGGATGGGACGGAATTCCTACCCTTTTCCTAAAACAGGCCAAGGAGATCTTAGTCCCGCTGATCTGTGACCTGGCTAACCTATGCTTTAACACTGATATCTTCCCCTACCTTCTTAAGCGCTCCGTTGTTACCCCTGTGTATAAGAGTGGAGATAGTATCGGCCAATTTCTGTGCTGACGTCCATTTCTAAAATCATTGAGAAGCTCCTGCACTCAAGAATAGTTAACTACCTGACTAAGTTTAACATCTTGTCTTCCTCTCAATATGGTTTTAGAAGGGGATTGTCGGCCCAGGATGCTACGGAGGAACTTGCAACTGTAATAACCAAGGAAGTAGAGAAGGGGAACAAATGCCTAGTGGCCTTTCTTGACCTCAAGAAAGCCTTTGATACCGTCTCTTTCTCTAAACTTATACACAGGCTGGAGAACTTAGGATTTCGAGGTTCTGCTCTCTCTCTTCTTAGCAGTTACCTTCAAAACAGAAAACAGGGGGTAAACATTTAAAACCATGTTAGTGACGAGGAGAACGTGACGTATGGCGTCCCGCAGGGCAGTGTCCTCGGCCCGACGCTCTTTTTGATTTACATTAATGAACTCTGTAACCTTATTATCAACGGTGCGAGGATACTGTCCTACGCGGATGACACCGCTATTATCTTTAGAATCTACTTACTCTAAATACCCTAAAAACCAATTACGTCTGCTTTGCTAAATACGCAAACTCTCAGCCTGCGCCTAACTTTAAAATTAGAATACATTCTTGTCATACCCCAACCCAATCTACCTGTAGTTGCCCTGTTATTCAGAAGGTAAATTCCGTCAAGTACCTTGGTATTGTAGTAGATCAAAGGTTAAGTTGGTACCCACACCTCGAACTAACTATAGGGAGGGTAAGAAAACTCATATGGGTTTTCAAATCTTTACGACATATTATCAGTAAAGAACTACAAAATAAAATATATATCGCACTGGCCCAATCTGTAATAATATATTGTATCTCGGTATGGGGTGGAGCAGCTAAGTCGTATTTTATAGAATTGGAGAGGGCACAGAGATCCTTGATTAAGGTCATGTACTGTAAGCCCTACAGGTTCCCTACTGAAACACTATACGCAAGCTCTAAGCTGCTCTCCGTCAGAAAACTATACATACTACACACGGTACTAAGATATCACAAAATTCTACCCTTTAGCCATGCTAAACTTAAAAAAGACGGTGTGATATAGTCGCCCCTACATACTCAGCACGTTCAACTTTTGCTAGTCGCCAAAATGTAACTCAAGCCCCACACGTTTATAATAAAGTAAACCGCATACTTAACATTTACCCTATGCAGCTGAATGAGTGTAAAAAGACATTGACGGAATGGCTCTTCACACTTAATTATGATGCCGTGGAAGACATTTTGACTACAATGGGTTGAACGTCATGCATACACATACACACACATACACACATTCCTACACACACACACTCCAACACACACACTCCAAAACACACACACTCCAACACACACACTCCAACACACACACTCCAACACTCATTCACATATACACTCGCCCACTCACACACACACCCACTCATACACACACACATACACACAAAATACATATTCACACACACATAAACACACGTATAAACACACTCTACTTTCTCACACTGCCATAAGCACTATTTTCATTTTTCTTTTCATTAAATTAATAAAAATGTGTAACTTCTACCTAATTAGCACAACGATCAATTGTTAAATAATCGAGGAAGAGCGAGGTTCATCCCATCACAACTATCTTCGGATTACTTTCTGGGAAGCCCCGGCAACTTAATTGTATGGATTTAAGATAATAAACACATTTTTTTTTTTTTTTTGTGGCTATACTCTTTTACTATAAAGCGATAGGTACTAATTTTGGTCACTCTCCTTTACCGTTTCTTCCAGAAAATGTTGCAACAAGAGAATTCAGGCAGCGATGGAGTGAACTCGAAGCTTATAGCATTCCACCTCGGATAGGATAAGCCTAATGATTGAATCCGTACTAATAAGATAAATCCGGAAGTAACTCTGTGTGTTTGTCTGTTACATTTTCACCCTTAAACCGCTGAACTAATTTAGATGAAATTTGGTATGGAGATAGTTTGAGACCCTGGAAAGGTCATACGATAGTTTAATATCCCGGCAATCACACTTTAGGGGGTGGAAGTTTGTATGGTGAACCAATAATTTCTCAAATAAGACGGGCCACACACCTTTTTAGGGTTCCGTACCCAAGAGTAAAAACGGGACCCTATTAATAAGACTCCGCGATCCGTCTGTCTGTCTGTCCGTTTGTCACCAGGCTGTATCTCGTGAACCGTGATAGCTAGACAGTTGAAATTTTCAGAGATGATGTATTTCTGTGGCCGCTATAACAACAAATACTAAAAACAGAAGAAAATACATATTTAAGGAGGGTTCCCATACAACAAACGTGTTTTTTTTGCTGTTTTTTGCTCGATATTAAAAACGGAAACAGGTAGAAATACAGGTGAAATATTCACAGAATATTTAGTTGTATATTCACTTCAAAAAATAGTAATGATTAAATTAAAATAAAATGAATTAAGGGGGGCTCCCGTACCACAAACGTGATTTTTTTGCCGTTTTTTGCGATAATGGTACGGAACCCTACGTGCGCGAGTCCGATTCGCACTTAGCCGGTTTTTTGGATATTCCAAGTACTAATGCTACGCAGACGGTAGTCGCGGGCAAAAGCAAGTAATGTATAAGTTTCGAGGCGCGAGGCCCCTCTGTCTGCGATGCCGTAGGCGGAAGCCCACGTCACCCACGCCTTTCGCCGCCTCTAAACGGCTGAACCTATTTTCATCAAACATAGTGAACACTCTCGATAAAGTCAAACAAAAAAATGAAGTCAAAATCGGTTCATTTGTTTAGGAGCTATGATGCCACAGATAGATACAAAAAATACACATATACACAAAGAAACAGGGACACACGTCAGACATCACCCCTCCGTCGGGTGTTAAAAGTGGATATTACTCTGGTTAATCAATAACTTTCAAAGAAAATTTTATAAACGTGACTATTGCAAAAAGAAACCCCGGTATCCTAGTAAAATAAAAAAAAAACCCGACGCATTTTTATTTCATAATACATTATAGTATATCTTTTTTTTTATAGTCTTTGAATGAAATAGGTAAAACTACTAGAAAGTATCGAATATTTTATTTCCGAACGCATTCAATTCAAAGTTGACATTGTTGACATGTGACCTTGTTTCTGGCTGATTGGATGAGAACGAGCGAGATGTCGATGTCAATATTTTGAACCCAATCTTTGTGATTGTGTTGTGAGCAAAAAAGTTGTCTGTCTCGCATTGATAAGATAAAACAAGACGTTGTAAAATTGTGATAAAATATCTTAATTGTCTTCCAGTGGTCCAGTACTTCATTAATACGTAGTGAGATCGTAAGTAGCAACATGACGGAACTTGGCCCAGTGAGTACCTTCCTATTTTTTGCTGTATTATATTAAATGTATATATATGTAAGAATTCAAGTAAAAACTATTACCGGTATGTAGGAACATACACATTATTCAAATGTATAAATTAAAAACTAGCCCAGTGAATCTTTTTTTCTAAGACATTTTTTTCAAGTGCCTACATATCTCTTTGTTTTCCTTTTATTACAGGAGCATCCCAAAAACTTGATCCCGGAGCTATGTAATCAATTCTACCATTTAGGATGGGTAACAGGTACTGGTGGTGGCATTTCAATAAAGGAAGGGTATGTTTGGCGCTAGGTCTTTCATTAACATCAACTTAGGTATATTATGTATATGCAATGTCTCTAGCATTTTTATTAATGCACCAATTAGCAAAACAAGACATAATTTGTCATTTAATGTCATAATAATTCATAGGCAACAGTGACCGCCTGCATAATGTGGACTATGAACATGTTTCCTATCTTTTTTATTTATCTTATATATATTATTATTTTCAATTGCCATACCAGAAGCAAAACTGCAATTATAAACTGTCCAACGAGTTATTGTTTATTTGTGAGATAGAATTATTGATTGGAGCAATTTAACTTTTTGACTATGGATTCGTTTATTGGCACGTAAATTGATATGTAGTATCAATTATAATGTTTTGCTGTCGATAAATACAGGTTGCAGTTTCTGCACCTATGTTTATTTTTATTAAGTACAAAACAATATAGCCAATATTTTCATCCCGGGTGTCTCTTGGGGTTATCTAAACATGTTTTAAGCAAGCAAAGCCACAGGAAAACCCAAGAATTTATAAAACAATTTAATTACAGGGACAAAATCTACATAGCACCATCAGGAGTGCAAAAAGAACGTATGAAATCAGATGATTTATTTGTGCAGACTATAAATGATGAAGACATTGAATTGCCGCCACCTGAGAAGAAGTAATTATATTCCTTTTTACTTGTCAATTGCACACTTGAGTTAATTTATTAATTTCTCGCAACAAAAATGCATTTTCAAAGCCAAAATCACAATCATCTTTTGTACATCAATCTTTTCGAAGTTCAACTTAACATAACTGATTGGAAATCAAGATATTAATTTCAAATTCTTGACATTATTTTCTCAGACATTTTTTTTCAAAATCAAATCTAGACATTGAAAAATCAACTCTATGTTTATGCATTTATGCCATTAATTCCAGGTTAAAGAAGAGCCAGTGTACCCCGCTGTTCATGCTTGCTTACAAGGAGCGTGGTGCGGGCGCAGTCATACACACACACTCGCCTCACGCAGTGCGATGCACCTTACTCTATGATAAGGAGTTTGTCATCACTCATCAGGAGATGATCAAGGTGTGGTATTCCTCTCTAATAATCACAGATCGGAATAGGCAGAGTTTATTTACCTAAAATTTACAGTTTGTTAACATCTTTGCTTTGACATTGGAACAACAGAACAGAAACCTTGGGGTCTTTAACTGAAGAGTGAATAGGTTACTTTTAGGCAAGCGTGCTTTACAGTCGACCACGGCATCGCATATTATCAGGTGAGATAATGGTCAAGCACGAGCCTATCAAAAATAAAAAAAACCGGCCCAGTGCGAGTCGGACTCGCGCACGAAGGGCTCCGTACCATTATTGCAAAAAACGGCAAAAAAATCACGTTTGTTGTATGGGACCCCACTTAAATAATTATTTTATTCTGTTTTTAGTATTTGTTGTTATAGGGGTAACAGAAATACATCATCTGTGAAAATTTCAGCTGTCTAGCTATCACGGTTCATGAGATACAGCCTGGTGACAGACGGATAGACAGACAGACAGAGACACGATCCGTCTCTGTCTGTCTGTCTATCCGTCTGTCACCAGGCTGTAGTCTTAGTAATAGGGTCCCGTTTTTACCCTTTGGGTACGGAACCCTAAAAATAACTACAGAACACCATCTGTTACGATCTGATCTGATACTATTCTAGTTTGTTAAGAATGTTTTCAAGAACCAATAAAATATAACGTTATTATGAAAACCCGTGATTATTACGTCGGTATCATAATTTCGGGATTTCAGAGGAGGTATTTTCCAATCCATGTTAATTTTGCTCAAATTAATTTAAGTCTTTCTATTCCGATCCCTGCTAATAATACTTGCTGTACTTTTAACTTTGGTAAAAGCGTAGTCGTCTAATGACGGAAACACACTTACGTGTCGTGGCGTGGCATGGCGCGGGATCCACCAATCAAACGACTCTGTTTCAGCTTACGTCATAACACAACGAGTTTTGTAGCCAATCAAATGCGTCAGAAGGCGCCACGACACGTAAGTGTGTTTCCGTCTTAAGTCTCTTGTCTTGTTTTAGGATTCCTAACGTCTGAATTCAAAATCTGAACCCTATGTGCTTGCTTCGCTTGGTGGTGCGGATCGCACTATATTCAATGATATGGCGTTGTATAGTAGTCACAGTGGATCTTTGTGTCTCTGAAGTTTGCTGCAAGACCCTGCGCAGTTGCTATTTTTTATGTGTGTAGCAGTCTATGTATGTTTGTTCCTATGTGGCGATCTAGATTTTGATGATTCTTACGTCAATCGATTCGTCACAACCTTGCGAGTGTCACTGGCTACATTAAAATTGGAAAATAAAAAATATGGTGAAATATGGCAATATGGCGACCAAAATCCGGCGATTTTGGTCGCCATATTGTGGGGGCCCAATTTTTTTTTCTTTTAAACCCATCGTGGGGGTATCAAAATAAAGGATTTTAAGAGGTGATTTCAAAAATTATAGAATACTTATATGATTAAATGTACCTAATTTGGAAAAAAATATATCTAAAAAGTTATTAATAAAAAGTTAATTCAAGCAGCGTGTTTTTTGATTTTTTGTTGTTTTAATGTTGAAGTAGAAGAGGGCATTTTATAATCTCTTTCACCCGCTTTCGTTTACATTTTATCTATCTATCTCGCTTACTCTATGCATTATACTCAATGACAAACTATATTTTGCGCAATGGTTCGCAGAGACACAAAGATCCGCTGTGACTATGAGCTGTTATTAGAGCGTTTAGAGAGACACGTTGGCGTTTACGTAGAAGCGACACGCGACGCGCCACGCTCCGCGTCTCCGTAAAAGAGGCCTTATGGGATCACTTGTGTATCTGTTTTTAGGGTTCCGTACCCAAAGGGTAAAAACGGGATTCTATTACCAAGACCCCGTGGTCCGTCCGTCTATCTGTCTGTCACCAGGCTGTATCTCATGAACCGTGATAGATAGACAGTTGATAACAACAAATACTAAAAACAGAATAATATAAATATTTAAGTAGGGTTCCCATACAACAAACATGTTTTTTTTGCCGTTTTATGCGACAGTGGTATTGTTTCCTGACGCTCAATCTATATATCTATATATATAAAAGAGAAAGTATGTATGTATGCTGCTGGATTCGAAGCTCCATCTGGATGCTCATATAGAAAAAATTGTTAACAAGGCCTACCAAATGTTTGGTTTTGTTATGAGATCTTCCAAGGATTTTCGTCGACCTTCCACCTTTTCGCACTTATACAAATCAATAATTAGGCCACAGTTAGAGTTTGCAGTGCCTATTTGGAACCCTTTTTACGTAAAATATAGTGATAGATTAGAATTAGTACAACGTAAATATCTTCGTGCTATGAATTTTAGATGTTATCGGAATAAAATGTCATACCACTTACTTCTTAAAAAGTATAATCTTCTGACCTTAAAGTCAAGACGGAAACTTCTAGAAATTATGACTGTTCAATGTGTGCCGCAATCATTTTGATTGTCCGGACCTAGTTAGGAGTCTGAGTTACCTGGTTCCTCGAACAGTTCGTGTACGTGAGGTACGCACTCGACATCTATTTGCTACTAGCCTCTGTAAATCCAACGCTGGCTCGCGTTCACCACTTCATCGTTTGGTTGAGACATAAAACAATGAATTTAATTCAATCGACATTCTTTTTCTCGGTAAAAATGCATTTAAGAAGCAAATCCAAGCAACCCTAAAAGATCAGCAAATTAATACATAATAACGTAATGTTTATTAATACGCACACAAATTTACTTTTCCTGTATTTCTTTAATATATTATTTAAAAATCCAGATATGAGTTCTAGGACGATAACCGTTGTGTATTGTATCTGTGTTACTAGCTAGTTTTAAATACTTTAGATTGTAATCTGTGGAGAACGTAGTGGGTAGCATAATTATATAAATGTAATATTTAAGATAGTATGACTGTATCTTATTGTGCTACTGTTTGTTTTTCCTTAAATAAATAAAATAAAATAAAATGTTCCTTATAGACTCCGAAACGGCTGGACCGATTTCAAAAAATTCTTTCACCGTTGGAAAACTACACTATTCCCGGGTGACATAGGTTACTTTTTAACACGCTTTTATTAGCTTGGTATGTATGTATCTATGTATCAATGTAACGGAATCTTTGAACGTGATTTTCACCCACTTCAAAACGTTGGATTGATTTGAAACTTTGCACACTTATCAAGGACCGATGACAATGCAATAATTTAAACAGTTTGTCCCATTATCCTTACCATTAAAGCGTGTTTTTTAGTTTTTAGAACTACAATTTATTATCCCTGGATTCTGCACTACGCGGGTGAAACCGCGAGGCGTCCGCTCGTTTTAAGAAAGAAAGAAAATTGTGTTAATTGGCATTCTAAACAAAAACACCTTAAAATTAAACAAAATAAATAAATAAAACTATTAATGCCAAAAGGGCCTCAGCTCAGCATAATGTCAAATGGTACTACAGAGTACATACACCACCTGAAGCTGATTTTCAGCTGCAGCCCACGAGTGCCATACGTTCGAAAACACCAACACATGTTTATAACATACTGAATTTAAATAAAATTTTTGCGTCTCTTAAATATAACATAACAAAAATAAAAGATGTATGTGCCCATTGACAAAAGAGAACAAATAAAATAAGAAATAATATAATTTATATATTTATAATTTCTATAAATTTGCCGCGTCGCATCGCTTGTAATCCATTTCGATGTGTGTTGACCATATCTCTTCCTTTGACAGGGCATAAAGGATGCATCCCTAGGCCGGTACCTCTGTTACGACGAGAAGCTAGTTGTCCCGATCATAGAGAACACACCTTTCGAAAAGGACCTGGCAGGCTCCCTCGGTGAGGCGCTGCGTCAGTACCCTGGCACCAGTGCTGTGCTGGTCAGGAGACATGGGGTCTACGTGTGGGGAGACTCTTGGCAACAGGCGAAGACTATGTAAGTTTTCTTTTTGATATTCCATGGCAGATGATAATGAAAAGTTCTGAGGCCTTAGTGCGAGTTTTTACTCGCGCTCAATCGCGTTAACATAGACGTTAATTTGTATTGAAATTGGATAACCGCCGTCTGGGGACGGTAAAGAGAAGCCTCTTTTTTAGGGTTCCGTATCCAATAGGATAGAGTATTAGTACCTATTACTAAGACTCCGCGGTCCGTCTGTTTGTCTGTCTGTCACCAGGCTGTATCTCATGAACCATGATAGCTGACAGTTTCAATTTTCACAGATCTTGTATTTCTGTTGCCGCTATAACAACAAATACTGAAAACAGAATAAATTAAATATTATTATTAGCCCCCCGCTCCCATACAAAAAAACGTGATATTTTTGCTATTTGCGATTATGGTACGGAACCCTTCGTGCGCGATTCCGACTCGCACTTTTCCAGATTTTTGTATACCTACATTTTGACTTAAGAGATTTTTTATGTTATCACGAATGAGTACGCTATAAAACTCGGAATCAGCACACTGGTGTGGTGTGGTGAGGAGCGATCAGTGTGGCGAAGCTTGGGGGAGGTCTATGTTCAGCAGTGGACGTCTTTCGGCTCATATGATGATGATGGCAGATGATAACTAATCCAATGGTAGTGGCATCCTAGGTGAAATAAAAAATCAGACAGATCTATTCTGCTGTACTCTGGATGAATTCACAAGGAGTGCAAGAGTGCTTGGTCACAATCCATACTTCCATACTAATAATATAAATGCGAAAGGAACTAATCGACCAATCACAAGCGAGATGAAAGACGCGATGTGGATTACTGTCTACGTGATTGGTCGATTGATGGCGGTCAAACTCTTTGCCTTGCCGAATTCACTTGCGCTGTTTTGATAATGTGGTAGGTAAAGATGAAACGTAACCTATCCGTGTCGGGGTTCTCTAAGCTCCCGAGCTCGCTTCGCTCGCTCTTGGACTAATACGTTGAAAACTCGAATACACCCGAACTCCAGCGCTGCACAGCCATGTCGCCTCGATGGTTGTTCAGCTATTTTCAAAAGAATAATATGCTAAAATATAAAAAATAGAATCCCAAATACAAATATTATTACCGCAACTCACAAAAACCTCCTAAAAGGTATTACTCAAACCGGATAAATAGTTTCTTACTTAGTATAATAGTCGCCCATTCAGAATATTTTTCGCCCGGTTAATAATTTCCCATAAATAAATAAAATTAAATGCTCTATGAGACAACACAGCAATATTATTTTATCCTCATCTAGCTTGCTCATCGATTCCGTGTGAGTGGGACCATAAGATACAAATTTTCGTGCCACAGTGACAATATTGTATAAAATTTGCGTTTTCCTACTTGCTATTCGCATCATATTTTTCATCTACAACTTCTATTACTGAAGCGATTTTATACTTTTCTTTCATCCCTGTAGCAGTTTTATTGCTAATTAAATATTTTCAATTTCAGGACCGAATGTTACGATTACTTATTCGAAATGGCGGTGGAGATGAAGAAATTAGGGCTTGATCCAGCCTTTAACCCTGAAACCGCCCAAAATGGGGCGAAGTAGTCAAGTGAAATATTGAGATCACAACAAACACACTAGTAGATGTATGTAAATAATAGTAAGATTTAAAATGTCTAATCCAAGCTGGTTGCAATAATGGTGGCTTTGTTATTGTACAGTCAAGGGTCATAAGTGCAGTCCTCTTCCAATACTCAAACGGCTAGTTTTTGTAGAAAAAGTTAAATTATCCACAACTGATTTAATAAGTTGTATAGAAATTAAAATAACTAACCTTGAAAAGTTGTTATTTCTCTACTTAAAAAAATACCACTGCTGTTTTGGTAGTGAGACTGCATTTTTGACCCTTAATTTATAAATTAAAAACCATCCAAAACATGTTTAGAACAATTAAATCTATATCCTAAAAAATCAAACACGGTCATTGTCTTCCCGCATCAATATCTTTTTAATATTTAAAAAGTATTTTTGTTAACTATTTTTATACTTTTTAAAATATACTGTTATAAAAAAAAATGTGCTTTCATTGATAGACTAGAAATTTAAGTTTGGCATCGTAGCAATTCTGACATAATGTTATCGGAGATGGCGCCAGGGCCTATTGGTTTTTTTATTGTTTTTCTCCTAAACCCGTGTACACTTGAGCTACACTGCTGAAGAATCAAATGTTTTACTTCTTTTAACTCCGCCTTTGACAACAAATTTGTTTCTGAAAAATCACTATTCAAACGTCGTCTATCCCTTCTAGCCATGGCATACAGGGAATGCAAATCTAAGGCAGTCTTATTTTTTTTAACGTGCATCACTTCTTTGCGTTTTAAAATACGCCTTAGGTCCTCCAGATAAGATTTGTTTTCATCTATCTTGCAGTCGATAAATTCTATCTCCTTGTCTGTTAATTTTTCGAGATCTTCTTCTGACATGTCGAATTCGTTTTTGACATTTGGCGGTAGCCTTTGTAGCCCTGAAATAATCAATATTATTTTAATAATTGCCGTTTTTAGGGTTCCGTACCTCAAAAGGAATAAACGGAACCCTTAAAGGATCACTATGATGTCCGTCTGTCTGTCAAGACCCTTCATCTTGGGAACGCGTGGAGGGAGTTGAAATTTATGTCGTATACTCAAGTTTGCAACCACTTGCAGCTGTGAAAAAATCAAACCTCTAGAACAACGCAATCGTGAGATACAACCGTTAATGACGCATATTTTACACTCGCAAGGGAATCAAAATCTACAGGGTACTTCCCGTTGACCTAAAATCATGAAGAAGCAATGTCTTATAGACCAAGTAGGTAGAGGAAAAATTCCGAAAACCGTAAAGGAGATTGCCCATACACAGGCCCCTTATGAGGTATCGTGTCTGCGATTTCAATATTATCCAAAAATAAGATTTATATTTTGTGTTTTTTTCCATCGGTGTCCTTTACTTTTTATGTATAGACAACAACAGATCAGGTTTCTTCACTTGGACATTTGTATGCACCTTATTGCATTGTAATAAGGTTTAATTTCAAGAACAGAAACATCGTTATTTCTCGTGAACCCCGCAAAATAAATAAAAAATGTTTTCTAATTATGAATATAACGTGTTTTGTCTACAATATACAACCAAATTCATCAAGATACAACCATTTTTTCAAAGGGGCCTAAGTTCCCTTACAAAATGGGCATTCCCCTTTGCACCTACATAAAAAAGAAAAATAACTTATTTGCAGTTGGTAAACTGATCGCGACTTAGGTATGTCAATGTATGGGGACATAAAAAAAACCAACGGCAAAGTTAATTTTGTCCCTCAATTCTGTTTATCTTATCGTTAGAGCAATGTTCGGTGCCCTCATAGTTAATGAACTTCACTAATTTTTGGAGAACGTAGCTGTTTGTAAAGAACCCTCGGTGCGCGAGTCCGACTCTCACTTGGCCAGTTATTTTTTATAACTTGGGTACATCCATGAGGTAAGCAAAAACAAATTGTTATGTTTTCTGGATTGCCAGAAGTTTATAGACCACCAATCGCTTGATTCGAATATAGGTACTTGATATCCAAACCAAGTCTTGAGGTTCTTTTGCAAAAGGGCCATACGACGTTACAACAATGCAGTAAAATAACCTCACCTCGTTTCTTAGTACTGTCGTTCTCAAATGGCTTTATTGAGAAGAAAGCCCTCATCCTCTGCACTGGCTTCAGAACGTCGTGATTGATTGGCTGATTGAATATGTCGTATTCCACGCAAACCACCTTTTCGTCTAGTTTACGGAGTTCAAAGTTGCCTCTCTTGTATTTTGAAAACTTCTCTGCAATGACCTTGACGCGTGGCACTTTTGATATAAAGATTTGATCTGGAGAAAACCCATTACCTGAATATTCTGGAGAAGATAGGCGGTTAAATAAATTAATTTCGATTGCAAAAGCAACACTGATAAACAGGGTAGGTATGATAAAAGCTTGTCATGAGCATGACTCTTTTTTAATACAGACAGAGGGCCTGAAACTTTTCAGATTTATATTCTCAGTGATCCTCAGTAAGCCGCACCTACACAGCTATCGAATTTTTGCCCTGAATATGTTTGCTCAAATATCCTGCCAATTCCCCGCCTTAGTAGGAGAATATCTATAACTGTAATTAAACGTAAGTAGATAGGGACACCCTCAGGATTGGTAATACCGTCGATCTCCGTAGTGGTGGCAGCTGGATAAGAGTGGAACGACTTAGGTGTCATCCTGTATTGGGCTGCTATAGGATAATAATGATAAGCTATAAAAAAAAAACATATTATTTACCATTGCTTTTGATAAACGTATCAATATCTTCAGCGCTGTTCAATTTATGCCAACGCGATTCGTCAAATCCGGCCTTAAACTTAGGACTATTGGAACTTCCGTGGCTAGCGCATTGCGGACACTTTTTAGCCCCCTTACTTGAGTGGCGAGACTGTTTTTTTAACTCCTGCATATTAGTGATAGCTGATATTCCTGGTTCGAAGTTATATTGGTCGTTTAAAAGAATTTGGAGCTGGAAAACATGAAAAATCTGGCTGTTTAAAACGGTTATCTGCATGGATAAGATAAATGATATAGGGATTGCCAAACCAGTTCTACTTATGTAGTAAGTAGGTAAACGTATGCTCAGTAAAAAATTTAGTTTCCAAAGTGTTATTCGGTTTTTCCATTTGGAATTTACCGAGTAGCAGTCCGGGGCCAAGATTTGTGCCTGGTTCATCGCAATGCGGGCGTGCTCTCACATTTTGCCAATTATGTTTACGTATGTAGGTATCTACAGTTTTCGTGGCCTACGCTAACTACCCCTGGGTTAAAACCTCCACTTGACATCATTCGATAACCCACGCATCATCTGTCACTGAACGAAACTTATTCAGTGTCCCGCCATCTCCTTAGTGGTCTGACGCGACCCCGTCTCATCATCATCATCATTTCAGACGAGAGACTGCTGAACACAGGATTCCCCCAAGTGTTGCCACATTTATTTATTTATTTTATTATATACTTTATTGCCACATTTATTTATTTATTTTATTATATATACCACTTAAATAATTACAGGACAAAAATCATTTATAAAGATAAGTGTACAATGGGCGGTCTTATCGCACAGGGCAATCACATTATATCGACCGGACCCGTGCGTCTCGCATCCAGCGGAATTCTGAATTTTTAACTAGGTCATCCACCACCTAGATCCCACCACGCTCTCTAGCTTTCAAACAGTTCAAAATGATACCTGATCGTGAGCGGCTCCTTCTTCGGTCGGTCCCAATACTGCGTCCTTAGAAACTTTTTGGCTGCCGCCGGTGTAATACTGACCGAAGTCAATCTTCTTCGGTGTTACAAAACAGCTCCTATTGGCAACCTTCTTTTCCTTAATCGGCGATATAGATGTAGGAATTGTGAGAGGAGGAGGCGAGTGCAGCACTTCAATGGCAGTCGATCCTTTCATTCGAACTCCCTGCTTGAATCGGTTCAGACTATCATTGTAACGAGGAGGCACTGGAGGCGGCACCCTACCTCTTCTTGAAACCCTGCTCATATTTTTTTTAAATTTTACTAAGATTTTTTTGTTTTGTTTTGACTGTGGTTTGATTGCCTTTGAAAGTGATAGGTATGATGACGTTTATCTTATCCTTACTTACAAAAAAGGAGGAAATACGTACATTTTAATGGTAGTAAAAAGGTTTTAAGTAAACGTTTTGTAACTTATATCGGTATAAATGGCCTATTGAAATGTTGAACAGTTGTAATAGAAGTCTGGCAAACGATAGTAGAGACCGAAAATGCGCGGCTAATTTAAAAAATATCAGCATAGCAACCCCAAAAACTAGTATGCAATACCTGGAATTACCTAATTTGATACTTTAGAATTATTTACATTACTTCGTCTGAATAAAAATACTATAGGTACATTTAGGAAGGTAATACTTTAGATATATCAATCTGAATAAAAAAAAGCAACGGTATTCTATAAAAATTTTGGTTTATTCACTATCAATCAAAATCTGAATCTAAAACTTCCATGTGAAAAGATTCATAAAAGTCACAGGAATAATTGTTTTCTACATTAATAATGAAACTTTTTAAATGATTAAATAGAGAAAATGTTTTTACAAAAAGATAAATAGTGATTACGAATTAAAACAAAGTATCAACTTAGTAGCGTCATACGGAAAATTGGGGTTGACTTTAGTATAGCATTGCCATATAAAAAGTTGGCAACTAATTCGAGTGTCTACTTTCGTTTGCCAGACCAGGTTTATTGGACATTCGTGGACTTTAAATGAGATATAACAGCGTTACTGCTTTATTTATATTTATAAAAGGCGCAGTCGAACAATGAATACTGGAATACAGACAAAATTCATCTTACGTCACTGCAGCACACATTTTAAGTTCACATACTTACTCAATAGGCTTGGCTACAAAGGACATCCATGACAATACTAGAATTTAGAATAGAATTTATTTATTTCCAAAGTTTTACATTGTACACGTAAGGTTACACTAGTCGACGGCACGAACTATTTTGTGCACGGGGTTAAAATGCCTGCTATCTCATCCGCCAACTCGTGCGAAAGAGATAGATGCTGTGATGAGCAGTAAGAAGCTAGTTCGCGTACGAATTAGCAATTTTGCAAGTTTGTAGCGAAATGGATGATGATTTAGGACGAAACCGAGCGCGCGATATTTTATAAATAGGCCTTTGGGAGTCTAAATATCATGAAAAAACGACTAAATGTATATTTACAAAATAAAATTATTTGCATTGTTGAACTACTAATCTGCCCCTGTATGGACGCCGTTTTGCAATTTTCCTTCTTTTTATGGTATTTATTGCCGCCCAAAGGTGCGTTAAAATTAGTGTTGAAATATGGAACTTTCGACGCTCATAACTTTCAAATGTTTTTCTTTTTTACTTCTTTGTTTCCATACTGGGCTAGATAATGATGAGACAAATTGATATCATTTTGAGGGTTCCGCACCCAAAGGGTAAAAACGGGACCCTATTACTAAGTCTCAGCGATCCGTCTGTCTGTCTGTCCTTCTGTAACCAGGCTGTATCTCATGAACCGTGATAGCTAGACAGCTGAATTTTCACAGATGATGTATTTCTGTTGCCGCTATAAAAACACATACTAAAAACAGAATAAAATAAAAAATTAAGTGGGGCTCCCGTACAACAAACGTGATTTTCTTGCCGTTTTTTGCGATAATGATACGGAGCCCTTCGTGCGCCAGTCCAACTCGCACTTGGCCGGTTTTTTATTTTGAACGTACATCGTCAAACAGTGGAGTAATCCCTAGAGTACGTTTGTATGGAAGAATAATCGACTAGTGTAACCTTAAGACTAGGTATTAATCAAAATAAGTACTAGTAATAAGTTCACAAAACTAATTACATAAATTCCTAAAAAAAATAAGTAGGTAAACATGTCTCACTAAATTGATGCGGTTTTATATTAACATCCAACCACATCTTCCAACTAAACAAAAAATTAACTGATGTTAGAAACATTTGTAGAAAAGATAAACCAATTGGCGGCAATACGGCAAGGTAGATAATATATTACCTCTACGCCGGCGACAGAATAGCGAAACAACATGTCACAAGCATTGAAACAAATTCGCCTTATTGTTTTGTAACGTTACATATTGCACTGCGTAGGTACATTATTGGACGGCTTATTTGTTAGACCAATCTGACCTGGCTCCATAATATAAATCATTGCTTTTTCTCTAGTGTCGAACACGTCACACGCCCCGTACGTAACTAGTCTCCGGTTTTGTTGAAACTTTGTGAGGACGTTGTTCTCAAATTGTTCTATTTAGTACCTTCAATGACAAAAAGTGTACCTCTAGGGTTCCGTTAAAAATGTAAAACAAAACGTACGGGGCGTTTGACGCTGTCGAACAGCTGAACGAAAACTTCTTGTCGTAGTAAGAAGATGATTACGCTGAGATTTTGATTAAAACAGACTCAGATAGTCAAATCGAAGCAACGCATCAGTCTAAAATAAACTTTTTACAAAAAAATACCACCGACTTCCAAATAAGAAAACTACAAAGTGAAAAATAACTTTATTTTTCACTTTTTAGTTGTACCTAGATAGGCAAGTTGTTTAGTACGTTTCCTATAACGCCAGAATAGATTACCCGAATATCATGAAACTTGAACAAAACCGATTAAATGAGAGATCTGTTTACCCCTTAAGACCGTACTGGCGTGATGTTATGTTATGAAATGGTATAAACAATAAACAGACATACGATTGCAGCAGTCCCGAGAGATTTGCCGTTATTTATTGAAGAGTTCTGTTGTATATCTTCGAAGTTCTTTATCAGATCTCCACCATAATAAAATGGGACCAATTTCGGAACATACTCTTTCAAACAAAAAAATAATTTTCAAAATCGGTCCACAATTGACGGAGATATAGGTGAACATACACAAAAAAAACATACAAGAAGTCGAACATAGAACCTCCTCCTTATTCGAAAGTCGGTAAAAAAATGCACGGAACATATTGACCCTTATCTCTACATCACAATGCACATATTCCAATCAAAATATACAAAAAACGCACGTTCGATTTTCTACTGTATGTCGCTTCGGTTTGACTCAACTTCACGTTGTCCATGTCGCAGTCATATTGTATAACACGCCGTATTATAAATAGGCGTGCCGGATTGAAAAACATCGCTGTTTTGAAATGCGGCTACCTTTCATTCAGCCTTTGCAACGTTGTGGTGGCGATACGTTCTACAAAGCCGCATTCAACGTTTAGCTTTATTGTCAGCAAGAAGCAATGTAGGGTATATAAATTTATGAACAACGAATTAGTCTAAGAGCGAGCGAAGCGACCTCGGGCACTTAGGGCACCCCGAGTCCCCGACACTGGTAGGTTAGGTTCGTTCTCCGTAGCTCCCGTCATCTCATTCATGTTTGGTTACTTTAGACCCTGCAGACACAAAAAGGAGCGGCTCCGTCGGCAAACTTTTATTTTCAAGTCACTGTTATAAACATTTGTATTCACCCACTTAGTATTTCAGTAAGGTATTCAGTATTTTTACACCATTAATTTGGTTTTTTTTTGCTCGTTTAAATATTAGCCAAAATAAAAAAGTCAAGTACAATTTCGAATGAACAAATTCAATATTATTTTCACTTTGTTGTGACACCGTTGTCGATTGTGAAGCAATTTTGTTGTTATGATCAAGCAGCGCGTGTCAGATTTCAAAGCGGCGTATCGAAGATGCGCCCGTTTGTATGGGCGTCACGTTACTAAGCCGCTTTGACGAACGCGAATTGCTCATACAATGCGGCGTACTTTATTTCAGCTGAATTAAAATCCGGCTGAACGAAAATAGCCGCATTTCAAAACAGCGACGTTTTGCAATTGGACGCGCCCATTTTTAATACAACGGGTTATACGATAAGGCTGTGACATCCACAAACCGATGAGACTCAATGTTATACTATGTAGTGTAGGTACATTTTTAGACCACCACATCGCTTCGCTTCTACTTTGTCTCTAATGTGCTATTACCCTCAGAAACATTTTTATTTTAGTCAAAAGAAACAAATATATTTCCTTACAATAATTTGTATATTTTAGTTCATTCATATTTTACAGAGTTTACTACAACCCAGTTACTAAGTTACTATATACCCCTGGATGAGACTGGTTGGTTGTTTTTCTTACTCCTTCGCTGTTATTTTCTGATTAAATTCGTTGCGTAATCCAACACAGTTGAATCTTTTCGCCAGGGCTCCTGGAGCTTGAGGTCTGGTGGTCGCCACTGTAGATTCTGGCTTTCAGGACTTGCAGTGGTTAGGAATAGTGTGGAGGGTTTGTGCAAAAAAAGACATGTTGGCACGACATCAATGGTAGTCTAAATAAGGAGCATCATCAATGGTTCTCTTGTTCTTTTTCTTAGGCCACGGTATCTTGTCGTGTACGTATTTGATGTGAAGCTTTAAGTCGCACATGTGGATGAAGCCTTTGTCGCAGATCGCGCATTTGTGGGGCCGAATACCGAGGTGTACCTGCGGCAAGAAATGAAGGAGTGTTACATAAATAGATTCTTCGTCATACATATTTTTTGGTCCTTCGAGCCGGATATGAGCAACCTATGGATTTAATAAAAATTCGTCGTACAAGTACTTCAAAATAACAAATTATCTTCCCACTCTTGAATGTGAATACATGGGCGCACATCTCGCACTTGTGTGGCCTTAAGACTGTGTATACTGCGATGTATGGATAGCTCGCCAGCCAACTGGGACGATTTTTCGCAGTCGTGGCACTTGTAATGATCTAAGATGATATAGTCCTTAAAATAATAAATTACCTTCATATGCTTGTTAAGGGCACTCTTGAATGTGAACACACGGGCGCACATCTCACATTTGTGTGGCCTCTTACGGCTGTGTATACTGCGGTGTATGGACAGCGCCCCGGCCAGTTGAAACGTTTTGTCGCAGTCGTGGCACTTATATGGACGCTCACCCGTATGCTTCCGTTGGTGGTATGTTAGGAAGCATTGTTGCTGGAAAAAAAAAATGGTAAGATTAGTTCAAATATATGGGCGATATTATAAGGGGTCTTACTTATAAAAACTTTATAATCATATGATCCGGCTCGAAGGACCATTTAATGTAAGGGTCATAGTTAACTCCGTACACTGATTTGCCGTTAGTTGAGTTAGTGAGAGAAACACGCCACAGTTTAATCCACTAGTTAAGAGTATTCAAGTTTATGTGATATTACAGTATAACTTATCTAACTTCTCATCGGAAAAAAGCGTGAGTTTATATATGTATGTATAGAATAACTTAGATAGAAGGCGACTATTTCTCACTCCTGGTTTGGATAGCAACACGGCTATGAGATCACTATCAACGTTGGTTGCTTTGTCATGTTGTTTTATACGGTCAAATTATGACGCACATCGTTGGCCTAAAGTAGGTTGCCAGTATGCAGAAAAATGTACGGTGATGATGCTGTACAAGTTTAAGCTATGATTACCAGATTCTTGATTCAAATGTTCTAGGTGGACCGATGACCAGGTTACGACTGCGGAAATCAGCTGGATGCGAGATTCACAGGACCGGTCGATGTGACGATACTTGGATGAGTCCTAAATTCAGCAGTGGACATCTTTCGACGGAGATGTTGATGAATACGTATTATAACAGTAACGTTACTGTCACAGGATTATTACAAACTCAAGTTTATGAACAATCTAGAGAGATTATAAACTCTCGAAAAATTGTGAACTGAGCATTTCGAATAGAATAATACGACCAATCAATGCAACAGTCTACAATCTATCCGTTTTGGTGTGCCAGTAAAATTGTAAACACGCCTCTCATTAGTAGGTTTGGTGCCAGTACTTACACAGCTCACTTGAATGCTAGAGTTACAATTTAAATAAACTAACGCGGTTTACGAAAATCGGGTGACATTACCAACCTAAAAAGCCAATAAATCAGTGAATACCTTAAACATCTGGCCACAAACTTCGCACACAAAAGGCGTGTGGTCGTCGGCGCTGAACTTCTTCGCCTCGTCGCTGAGAGGGTGCTCTGACGTCACGTGTGACTTGTACTCCACGCGGTTCACTAGCCATTTGTCGCACTAAAACAAGCATATGCTCAGTATAATAGCTGGGGGTACTCCAATGACCCATAGTGAGATTGCGGAGCTACTTGGCAAACAATGCCTATACATGGCAAGAAATAATGATAAGTTCGAATAATCAATGCGAAGACGATTATTCCGACGATTTACTCTGTACAACACAAGAAAATACACCATATGCAAAAGCACAATTAAATTATAAAATACTACAAAGTGAAAAATAACTTCAATTTCGGAAGTCGGTGTTCTTGTTTTGGTTCTTCGTTTTTTGACACCGACTTCCGAAATTGAAGTTATTTCAACTTTGTAGTGTTTTTATTTGGAAGACGATTGTATTTTTTTTTTAAATAAACCGGCCATGTGCGTGTCGGACTTCGCACATTTTGGGTTCCGTACCGAAACCCAAAATTGGTATTTGTTAAAAATACAATATTTATCTACTCAACGAGCACTAAACAACGATACCCCACTGGAAGAGGCAGGTAAAAAATTTTTCACTCCGCCATTTATCTGGGACTCCCTCATTTATGGGAGCATTAAAAGCATAAAAAAATATTTTTTGACAATTTGTATGGCGTTGGGTCAACAAGATGCTTATACTGTGAAAAATGTGAAGATTGTAGCTCCAATCGTTTGGCTGTAAAACCCGTGTGACAGACGTCGGACAAACGGACACGTGAGTGACAGCAATATAATAACTTATAATTATAATAACTTTACAGTCGTAGTGGCATTTTTTTTTTGTTATTAATAATTTTATAATAGTAGGTGGAGCTCGTGGCTAAATAATAACAGCCGCACGAGTCGATCTTCAAGGTTAAGCAACGCTTGACGAAGTCGGTCGTGGATGGGTGACCATTTCAACATACCGAGATTCCTCCGTGCCTCGGAAAGCACATTAAGCCGTTGGTCCCGGCTGTCATTTGAAGATCTTTGACAGTCGTTACGGGTAGTCAGAAGCTTGAGATCTGACACCAGTCTTGCCAAGGGGTATCGTGTTATCCAGTTACTGGGTTGTGGAGGTCAGATAGGCAGTCGCTCCATGTAAAACACTGGTACTCAGCTAAATCCGGTTAGACTAGAAGACGACTCCAACATGATTTGGAAAAAGGCTAGCCAGATTGAATAATTTTCATAATAATAATAATATAGCAGCCTGTTATCGTCTACTTTAATATCCGGCTTCAATGCATCATCATCATCGCCTACAATACTAAGAGGGTAAAATGTAGTTCAATACTCACAATAACACAGGCGGCGGGTAGTTTCACATTATTACATCTGTTGATTGGCTTTCGTGAGTGCACTCTCAAGTGAGTCTTAAGATCGTCCTCATTCAAGAATGTGTCGCCGCAGAATTTGCAACCGTTACTGTAACGAAACACGGTATAAAATCTTTTACATAATTATCTCATAAATGCCAAGGCCACATAGCTTCAAATTAAATTAGGTAACGAAACTCCGCAAACGTGCAATTATCAGTTTCGTGGTCGTAATAAGACACTATTTAAAAAAATATGTTACATCATATCACACCTGCAGCCTAATTGCGCAAGTGAATTCGGTAAGGCTTGACCGCCGTCCGCCATCAACCGAACAATCACATAGACGGAAATCCACTTCGCGTCTTTAATCTCGCATGTAATTGGTCGATTGATGGCGTCAAACTGCTGTAATCTCCAGAGGGTTAGGCAAAAGAAGTGCACCAATAGTACACTCATGTTTCACCAATTATGTTAAGTCCCATGTTACAAGGGGCGACCACAAAGCTAGACCACCAATAGCTTTTTTAGCGTTGAGAAATGCTCATGCATACTGCGCTACCACGGGGAGACAGCGCAGTTATGTGGGACTCCAACCCACTAAATCTCCACGGTGTCCTCCTGTGCCACTATGGCCGCGAACCGCCGCGGCTGTCCTCTGGGCTGTACCGCCCATCACCGGCGCACATTGTACGCCGTGACAACCCCAGGGATCAAACCAGCACACGGGCGCCAGACGACCCCGTGTATCCGACATCCTTGGTTTCCACCCCTCCCTGTGACGGGTCAGGTCCATGGCCTCGCCACCTACCACATTTCGGCCGTTGGGGATAGGGACTTCCCCTGCGTTCGCCATCAGACGGTGGCAGAGAAGGTAGGTAGAGCGGCGCACCGCAATACCGGCACTCCTCTCCCGCCGCGGCCTGCAACCCTCAGCCGCGATATCGTATGGGACCTGGGACGCTCCATACGACATCGCGGCCCGCCTCAGTTGCGATATCGCCTCTGTTACCAAGCGGCACCGCAACCTACTAGTTGGCCGCTACGTCGTCGGCTTAATCGGCAAAAGCCCCGATGAGCAGCTCCTCCTCGGGTTCCTCTTCGCTTCACCGTGGGTGACCAAGCCACGGCTACTGAGCCCCCCCGCCTCGACAATGCGGGCACCCACCGGGGGGCTGCAAATCTAAGCTCTCAACCACATTGAGGAGCCAATGAATGCGGTCGCTGTGGCCGAAACCGACTGGATTGCATCATCATTATAATAAGGGGCGAAATTATTGTTATTGTCTATACTCCGGGCTACTACTGAGAAATTCCAGATGGAAAAAACCAATAACAACTTTTTCTGACTCGGGAATCGAACCCGGGACCTCTTGCTCAGCAGGATTGCGTGCAATCACTAGACCATCATCATCCCTTGTCCCAGGTTACTTGGGGTCGGCGCATCACGTTTTCTTCTTCCATTCCGTCCTGTCAAACGTCACGCAATCACTGACTCCCTTTTCTTTCATATCACTCCTCTCACAGTCCTTAAATCTTTTTTTTGTTCCTTCCCCTCCCTGTCCATCCATCCACATTTATATTCATTCAACTCTTTTAGTAACATGCGTTAAATGTATGCAACCTCTAGAGTACTATAATTCATTCGCGTTAAGAAGATAGTGAGTCATCGTTGTCAGCCGGCCCCTCGGCTTATCGATTCGCAAGCTTTCTAATTTGTTGCGACCCGATTGGTTGAGACTTGAGAGGCCGGCTGACAACGATGACTCACTATATTCTTAACGCGAATGATCTAATAAAGCAATGAGGATTAATTAACATTTGGTAAAATGGCCTTATTTCCTAAGTTACTTTGGTCACATCGCCCGGAGACAGGCAGACAACCTGGCAAAACTGATTGTAGTGTGAAAGGCGGATAGAAAAAACCGCGCGGACGTTCACCTTTTCGCTAGTCTGACTAGATTAGAGGCTCTATACTATTTGAGATAATATTTAAATAAACCCATTTTACAGCCCGTACAACCGATTTTGACTTCTACTGCGTTGGTGATATGACAAATGGCAGCTGTATTAAACCGTTAGTTTTGGTAACAGGTTTATGCTTTTTATGCCATCCTTAAACATACGCGATAGAAATCAAATTCGGTTGAACGGACTGTAAAAAGGGGTTGTAAAAATTTCTAATGTTATTTCAAATGGAGTATAGACAAGTTTCATGTAATGTCAGCGATGGCGATGGTCGAAATGCCAATAAGGGATTGATGACGTGACATTTCGATAGTGCTTGACATTCCCATATATTTTTGACATTAATCCATAAGTATAGAGGCTCTGGGCGATTACGGGACTTTAGGTGACCACTGCCCTGAGAAGAGCCGAAGACAGAGTGGCTTGGAAGCAGCTCGTCAGTGATTCCATCAAAGCTTTCCATGACGGGACGAACTTTAGATATGAAGACAGCGAATAAGAAGAAGAGAAAATTACCTGACTTTATGTTTAGTAGAAAGGACAAGGTGTCGCTTCCATGCCAGTTCTGACGTGAAGTGCACTCCACAGTCGACACATTCGGGCCCAAGCTTGTCGTTTTTGTCCTGAAATTAAGGAAAACACGGTCAAATAACTGTGCACTTCAACCCCACTCCCGCCAACACGCGCGGCGCACCGCGTTCGCTTTAATAGGGAATATGCATGTAATTTTTAGGGTTCCATACCCAAAGGGTAAAAACGGGACCCTATTACTAATACTTCGCGATCTGTCTGTCTGTCCGTCTGTCACCAGGCTGTATCTGATGAACCGTGATAGCTAGATAGCTGAAATTTTTACAGATGATGTATTTCTGTTGCCGCTATAACAACAAATACGCTATAAAAACAGAATAACAAAATATTTAAGTGGGGCTCCCATACAACAAACTTGTGTTTTTTGCCGTTTTTTGCGATTATGGTACGGAACCCTTCGTGCGTGAGTCCGACTCGCACTTGGCCGGTTTTTTTATTTGCTTAATGAAATACTTATTAACAATAGTAAATAAATAAGTAAGTTTTTTTTAAATATCTTGATCAGAGACGAGAGGCAGTTGAGCATTAGAAAGAGAAGTTCGACGTGCCATCTGACGTCATAAAAAGAAGAGATAGTTCATAGAAAGACACCCTAAAAGAGTATGACAAATACTCTTTAAATAATTCATCATCAATGTTCCCACTGCTGGGACACAGACCTCCATTCATAGAGGGAGTGGGCTATAATCCACCACGCGGGCCCAGTGCGGATTGGTAGATGTCACATGTCTTCGAATTTTTGGTTCTAGGACATGCCGGTTTCTTCACGATGTTTTTCTTCACCGTTTTGAGAGCAGTGGTGATGAAGTAAATTACACAAAGTAACGCGCCTGTCTGGGTTCGAACCCACGCCCTACTACTCGTAAGTCGGGGCCGTAACCAGTGAGCCACCACTGTTCTAAATAATTAGATATTGCCAAAAAAATTTGGACTCTTTCGAAGAGTATTTTCGCCAATGAAAGCATCCAATCATTTTTGGCAATATCTAGTTAATTTTTGGCGTATGAGTACCTAGTTTCAGAGATAACCCAAAACAAACAAACATAAAATTTTATCTTTTTATTATATTAGTAAAGATTAAAATAGGTTACGGTTGGCTGTCGCGGTTTCAATTCCTGCACAGAACAAATATTTGTATAGCCTACAGATACTTGTTCCGGATCTGGCTGTTTGTGTATGTGACTTTAAATGTTCTTCCAACACAAGATACAAGAGAAATTCCTAGTCAAAACCAACGATAAACAAAAACTGGCCAAGTGCGAGTCGGACTCGCGCACGAAGGGTTCCGTACCATTATCGCAAAAAACGGCAAAAAAAAACACGTTTGTTGTATGGGAGCCCTCCTTAATTTATTTTATTTTAATAATTATTATTTTTTGCAGTGAATATACAACTAAATATTCTTTGAATATTTCAAGCGTCTACCTGTTGCCGTTATTAATATCGAGCAAAAAACGGCAAAAAAAGCACGTTTGTTGTATGGGAGCCCCTTTAAACATTAATTTTATTCTGTTTTTAGTATTTGTTGTTATAGCGGCAATAGAAATACATCATCTGTGAAAATTTCAACTGTCTAGCTATCACGGTTCATGAGATACAGCCTGGTGACAGACGGACAGACAGATAGACAGACGGATCGCGGAGTCTCAGTAATAGGGTTCCGTTTTTACCCTTTGGGTACGGAACCCTAAAAAAATGGTCCTAAAAGTAAAAAATTAGGGGTTTTGGTGGCAACGTGATGACGTCTATGTTGCTTCTCTGTTTTATTTTCCTAAAATTGTATTAAATTGAATATCAATTGTGTAAAAATGGTGGTTTTTATTCTAATAATATTTGTGAACGTGCACGAGTGTGGGCAAATAAAACACAGCGGTAGAACATGAGTTTGTTCATGTTGTCGACAAAACTCCGTAGAAGCTTCCAATAAAGTTAGCTTTACTAGGACCACGGGGTCTCATTGCTAACAAAGAAAATTTGGTTCAAATAAATCTCACTAGATGGCGCGATATACACCTGTCTGTTATTGAATGTGTGTAAAATTAACATTTTCTGGCATTACAACATAAAAATTGTATGTTCTTGTTTAATCAACTCTCCTAAGTACAAAATTATGGAATATTGGGCTCTTAATTCACATTTCAAAGATTATTTCAACGGATCACTTAAAATTGATGCCAACGGCGCTTTTTTAAATTTCTGAGGCATTTCACTCAATTGTTAACATTTGCATTGTAACACATTTTGATGCGAAAAAAACTGTAAAAACGTGCAAAAAAATACTATAAAACGAACCTTCACTGTATTTAAAGAAAAAAATATTCACGAACCTAGTAAATCCTTTTAATTGCAAGTCGCTGCTAACACCATCTATCTATCACCGTGAAACAGAACCGAACGCATTCGATGTACAAACAAATAACAAGATTAATCAGATGAAAAACGCTAGTTAGGTCGGCACGGTTTCTTTGTATGGGATGAGGCATCTATATGCTAGTATTATATTATCTGTGCTAGGACATTGGACCAAAAATTAAAGGAACTAAAACTTCTAAACGTGGCTAAATGCACAAACCGTGCGAAGCCAAAACAGAAAAACAATCAAAAAAGTAAAAGTATTTTACCTGCCTATGCACCTTCATGTTATGTAGGAACAGTCCCCTGGGTGTGCCAAAAGTGCTTCCACAAAGTTCACAAACGCTTTCACGCACAGACTCCTTCAAATGCTTCATACGTTTGTGCATTAACAGACTGTTGGGCATGCTGTAAGTTTTTAATGATTTTTAGATGGGATCCCTTTTTTTTTGCATAATATTCTTTTTCCTAATATACTTTGGCATAACTGTTTTGGCATAATTTGTTTCGCCATATTAATTTTATGCCATATATTTTTTTGCCAAACAATTTTTGTTGGCATAATTATCTTGAAGACAATTTTTTTGGCATAATCTTAATTCGCATAATGTTACTAACCCTAATGACTATTAGCATAATAGTATTGAGGCATAAACATTAATAGGAATAACAGAAACAAATTTGAGTTATTTTTACGTATTTTATTTTGAATTTTCATGCAAATGATTTATTATATAAAATATTATGTAACTGTCATGCATTACAAAGTAAGATGCATCTGACAATAATCACTTTTTGACAAGTTATGCGTGATTTTAATTTTTTTTAATTATTTTATTTTAGTTGTATATTTTTAGCAATTGCTTGTAAATATGCAAGTTTCGAAGTATATTCATTATTTCAACCTTATAAAAAAGAAAAACCTGGCTCCCAGGGTATCAAGAACCTAGCTGACAGAAAGGAGCGAGCGCAGTATAGCGCGAGCGACGATAATTTTGACAGAAACCGAGAGACAATTAAAAATACGAGCGAAACGAGCGCGAGTGCGACGAGCGCAGCGAGGAAACAGAAAAAAAATGCCTTATAATCATAGAATAAGAATTTTTATTTATATTGTTTAAAAATGTGTATTAGTGTCTAATATTTTTAGAGTTAATTATTATGCGTATTTGTTATGCTTAAAAAAATGTTTTAATATCACTATGCGTAAACCAATTTATGCTTTAAAATGTTATGCTTAAACATTATTATGATTAGAGCAATTATGCTAAATAAAATTATGCGTAAGCTGTTATGCGGAAATAATGTTATGCGTAAATATAATTAGGAGAAACAAAAGTAGGCCATGATATATTAAGTCTTAACGATTTTATGCAAATGGATAGGGAACTTTTTTAGATTGTAGGTATATGTAAGGGCGAAAATACACATGCCTTTGACTTGCAGGTATAAATGTGTGCAATTACCTTACATGCCATTGTGCCATAATAACTTCTGATTGGTGAATGTTACAATAAACACAGCCAAATACAAGTATTGACCATGAAACAATCGCCAACCTTTCGACCACAATTAGGTAGTTTGTTCAAGAGGCACCGCACGACACGATTTGCGGCCACGACACACTGCAGACGGTCTGACGTCGGTTCGTTTGTTCACTAGACACGGACGACACTGCTGAGCACTTGTATTGGTCTATAAGAGCGTGAGTGACGAACCAAGCGCGAGCCGTCCGGTGCGGTGTTTTACGTCGTCAACAAGCTCATAATTGTTTTACTAATCGAAAATTTTGTTTTGTACAGCCGTTAAATAGACACTGCAAAAAAGTCGCGTCGACATTTGGCATCGACGACATAGCCGATAAACCGTTTGTAAATCGAGTCGCGTGTGGTGCGTTGTCGTGCAATTAACAAACGGTCCATACAAACATATGGAGCTCTGAATCATGACCACATTTTGTCGTGTCGTGTGTTGCGTCGTGAACAAATGGCCTAAGATGGATATCATAGTTTCGGGCTTCTCAATATCCCTAAAATACACGTGACAGCTGGGTTCTGCAGTTTTACATTATTAATCAAGTCAGTTAATTACCTGAATATTTCGCCGCAGTGTTTACAGGGATACTTCTTTCCTTTGTGAAGACTTACATGTGTTTTTGCTTGGTAACTGCAACAAGTATTTTTTTAATAATTTGTTTTTCAACTTTGTAAGCATGATTAATTGTTCTAAATCCTTGCTAAAAAAAGTTTAATTAAAAAATATATTAGGGTAACACCCTACTAAGGATTTTTTAGCCTCGGTTACCCGAGCCATAATAACGAATCGATTGACACATTATTTATCAAAATCGGATGAATAGTTTAGGCGCAACGGAGGAACATACGTAAATACAAAAATACATACATAGACTGCTAAACAGCTTTTTATGGCCGATTCATAACTTTTTAGTCAACATATTTTTTTCAATTATGTACATTTAAACTTATAAGTTTTACATATTTTTTAAATCACCACATAAAACCTTGTTGTATAAAATTTCCATTATGGGCAGCATTATGGGCTCTAGAACGCCACATAGGAACAAACATACATACATAGACTGATAAACTCATTAGTCATTACCCGCTTTCGGCAGTCGGGTAAAAGGTGTACTTGGTACCTACATATTAATATACCTAACACAATAACATTACTTACGTGCAATAACAAATGTATGAGCATAATTTACAACTAAACTTTCTCTTATGGCATGACAGTCTGTGCTTACACAAGTGCACTTGCTGAGGAAACCTGAGGTGGCAGAGATCACATTCAAATGCTCCGTTCTCCTGAAAATACAAAAAAACTTCAACATTACTTTTATTCTCATAAAAATTTATCTGCCTAGCTTTCTTTGAACTATTGGGGTGGCCTCCAGTATAACTGGATGCTGGTACTTAGGGCTTAGACCAGGGCTCACCAATTACTTTCATTCGGAGACCGTTTTTTAAATTAATTTGACCGTTGCGGTCCGTAAGGTTCCCCACCCTTTACACCATCATGTGTATTTACTTTGTTAAAATTGAAATAATAAATAGAAATAACTTTATTTATTATTTATTTATTTATTATATTCTTTATTGTACACCACAAAAATATATATACAGGACAAAAAACATAAAAACAAGTGTACAATGGGCGGTCTTATCGCACAGGGCAATCTCTTACAGACAACCTTTATTATTTCAATTTGTGGTGGCAGTAAAAACAAAGCGTGGAATTAATTATTTAAATAAATTATATTGAACTGTTTACTTAAGGTCCACACAAAATAGGTTGGTGGTCCAGTCGTCAACATTTCATATCGTCACCATTAGGTGACTCCTGGCTTAGACTAGGGTAACAACTGTCAAAGATCTTCAATGCCAGTCAGACCCCTATGACCCCATGTTAAGCTTTTATTCTAGTAGAAATACAGGGTCAAATTCAGTTTGTTAAATAACTCCTGAGATGTGATTGGTATCAGGAATTTTTGATTTTACCATGGATATCATGTATAATGTCTAGTTGCCCTAACCAATTTTATTAGGCCCTGTACAAGAAGAAACAAATCTAGATGAACATGTTGTAAGTAAGCTTGCAAACAAAAATATATTATATTTAAACTAAATAAAAAAAATTATGATCAAAACTGTTCCAGAATATTCAAAATTTATTCATTGCATTTTAGCTACATACTTAAAATAGGATACACTTACGATACTATGTTTTTTGAGATGATTCTCAAATGCCGCTTTTGCTTCAAATCCTCTAAAACATAAATCACATTTGAACGGTGACTTTTTATAGTTACTGGACTCTTTTCTCAACAGCACCTCCTTTCTAGCATCCTCTGGGGTAAGAAACACAACAGTTGCATAGTCATCAAAGTAACTAATGTTTAAACCATTCTTTTTTTTAACAGGCTTTATGGCCACTGTCTTCTTAACACTCTTTGATAAAGGTTCATCATCACTGAAATCATCTTCGCTTTTTATAACAGTTTTAACTTTTCTTTTTTTAGTCTTTGGTTCTTTTTTTGGTTTATGTTTATATTTAGGCTTTGCAATTCTTTCTGGGACTGACTCTTCTGTAGAATCAATATAATCCTCATTATAAGATTCATTGTTGTAATCATAGTTTTTTTCTGGTTCCATGTTGTTGACTTCTTCGATTTTAACATTGATTTCTAATTCTTTATTTTCTTTTTCTTTAATATTAATACTTTCTGTTTCTGTGTGAATTGTAGGCACTTCATAAATTACTGCTACTGGAGACAATATCAAGTTGGATTCCAATTTGTTTATTTTCCTATTAACAGTTTTAAGGGTTTGCCTTGTAACCTGCAATTTGATTATTAGTTTTAAAGACAAAAAGTATATTAGTGATTTATTGAAAAAGTTATTTTGAAATACTTGCTTGTGATGAACCAAGTTTTATTCTAGATATAATGTTGTGTGCTCTAAGACATTTTGACTTGAATTCTTGATACTTGTAGAGGAGACTGGCACATTCAAAACACACATGTTGATTCTGATCAAATATCTGAAAGAGTGAAATTATTTTATTATTTAATGAAATAATATTGTACCTATTAGGTTTATCTTGAATGAATATGAGCAACGATTAATTTTAACTTAGTAATTTATTTATCTTATAGAATAATAGCCGCAGTTTTGTCCCGTAGGTACCAGTTTGAAAGCGTCCCGTTTTGCAGGTTGCTTACAAGTTTACTAAAGTTAACTACGAGGTCCTGCAGTATCCAAGAGACAAAAATACAAATTATTAATTATTATTAGTAAATATATTGCATTCTAGAATGCCTTACCGAAATCTGCGCCAAATGTGAGTAAACAACACCGATGGAATCGCTCGACGTAGTTTCCAACCTAAACATTTTCACATCAGTTATAAGACATACTCGGCAATATTTTAATTCATCCATTTTTACAATCAAACCATCTAAATATCAGTAAACAAAATAATTATAAATAAACACACAAGCTTCGGGTGCATGCATGAATGTCATGCATGTCATTGTCAACTTTGTCAAGTCAATGACGTCAATGTCATGTCATGTTTTTTTTTTAATGATCTGGCTACTAAGGTCCTTAAGCCACATCTTTAGTTTTTTTACATTAACCCTCGATATACAAAGTGAAAAAAACTCTGTCATTGGGTCGTTTTAGGGATCACCCATACAACGTGGGGTTAAATTAACCCCACAAGGCATTGTCTCTATGCGTGCATCAAGCGAATCAAGTTTGAATGGGGTTTTACGTTTAGTAGGTACTTACAAATGTACAAATGTACATTACAAACGTACAATGTACATGTCTGTAAATGTACAATTACTCATCATCATATGCCTGCCCTTATCCCATGATACTTGGGATCGACGCAACAAGTTTTCTTCTTCAAAACCGTCCTGTCCGCCGTCACGCTATCACTGACTGCCTTTTCTTTCATATCACTCCTCACAGTCACACAGTCCATTCATCTGTTCTTTGGCCTGCCTCTTCCTCTCCATCAATCCACATTTTAATTATAACTCTTTTAGTAACATGCGTTTCACCCCTCCTCATCATATGACCATACTAGGACAAACGGGTTTCGTTTCAACTTTTCTGTCACTGGCGCCACTTTCAAACTTCCTCTAATATATTAATTTCTCACTTTTCAGTTCTCGACAGTCCGTACATCCATCTCAACATTCTTATCTCTACTACATGCAATCTCTTTTCATCCATCTTTTTCACAGCCCAAAATTATACATATAGTAGGTATGACAGGTCTTATCATGGACTGGTAGATTTTCCCATTTAACTTGAGGGGCATCCGTGAGTCGAAAACTCGCAATTGTTGACAAGTGACCCTATGTATCGAAATTCGGAGCAGATTGGTATAGGCGTTCCAGCGAGAGCTATGGGCATGGAACTGGAGAGACTGCCAAAATCGCAGAACCAGTATTTAGATTTAGTTTTGCTCAATTTCAGGCCAACACTCTCCAATCTGCTCTGAACCTCTAGGCCACTCTCGGCAACCAGCACAATGTCTTCGGTAAACAGCGCATTCCTAAGATAGCGAAAGAAACAGACAGACAAACAATGACAGCCTCGACCGATGATCATCGAGGCTATTGGCCATCAGGCCGTTGGCCATAACGACAATCGCACAATGATTGCAGAGTCTACATTCCACATGTCGACAACATCGTGTGCTAAGTCGACTTATTTGATTTGTTTCTCTTTCTCAACTTTCACGAGGTTTTCGTCATGTGAGATGGTGACATCGATTATCATTGTGCGGTAATCGGTCTAACACCACTATATCCGGTTTATTGGCAACAATACTTCTATCAGTGCTGATAGACCGATCCCAGTACAACGTGACATGGTCATTTTCGAGAAGTGGGTCGGGCACATCTTATCTTGTGGAGGGGCCGAAAAATAACTCTTGTAATACAGTGTAAGCCCGGTAACCGTTTTACAGATCAACCGACCGTGCCTATAGTAATTTTATAGGGTATATTTTACTAGGGAAAGATCCAATTAAGCAAATACTTCATTACACATTAAGGTTGCACTAGTCGATAATTGTTCCATACAAACGTAGTATATAAACGTAGGGATTACTCCACTGTTTGACGATGTACGATCAAAATAAAAAATTATGTCAATTTGCATAAAACAAAACAAAAACAAAAAAGCAAAAAATTTAAATATTTGAAAGTTATGAGCATCGAAAGTTCCATATTTCAACACTAATTTTAACGAATCTTTGGGCGGCAATAAATACCATAAGAAGAAGGAAAATTGCAATACGGCCACCATACAGGGACAAGTAGTTCAACAATGCAAATAATTTTATTTAAAAAAATATACATTTAGTCGTTTTTTCATGATATCTAGACTCCCAAAGGTCTGTTTATAAAATTTCACGTGCTCGTTTTCGGCCTAAATCATCATCCATTTCGCTACAAACTTGCAAAAGTGCTAATTCGTACGCGAACTAGCTTCTTACTGCTCATCACAGCATCTATCTCTTCCGAACGTGTTGTCGGATTAGATAGTAGGCATTTTAATCCCGCGCACAAAATAGTTCGTGCCGTCGACTAGTGTAACCTTAAAGGTTTATTGTAATAAACAATCATACAGGTACACATACCTATAAATGTGGCAAGCCACTAAACATCTGGATCTTTCCAAATCCTTGGGGGTGACCATAAGCTCTTAGAGCGGTATCAATTTGATATCGAGTAAGTGACAGATGTATACAAGTCAGATACATCTGTCCCTTATTCGATCTCAAATTGATACCGCTCTAAGAGCTTATGGTCACCCCCATTAATTAGGTATTTACTCTAACACACCTCGTCTCCGTAACAAGTTGTGTTAGGGGATACAGAGATGAGTCGCCCCCCACACATCAGGACCCGAGGTGGAGGTGCGTAGTGTTCCACGCGCGCCCCTCTTAGACGTCGTGGGGGGAGTCCAACACTTCACTCCCCCCCAACCCGAGGTCGTGGCCCGCTAAGGAGGACCGGCACTAGCCGGGGGTTGCGGAAGTATCTTTGTTCCCGCGACCCCCAGCGTAGGTGTGAGATGGAACACCAGAGCGGTTTTTAGTCAATACGAGTCTGACAGACCCCTCCACCCTCCCCAGGGCGGAGGACATCCAATGAGGATTTCCCACCGCGAAAAAAAAAAAAAGAGAGATACAGAGATGAGACAACATACAACAAGCGCAGAGTCGCTTGTGAGGGTTCGTGAGATGAACGCTTAATAATTTCTAGCACAATCAAATAATAGCAGACCTATGGTAGTGCTCATAAATTCAAATTCAAATTAAGTTTATTGCATCCATAATGTACATACAGGTGGTAAATATAAGTTACAGAAACAATTATGGACCCTGTCGGGCACAGCAACATTCTAGATACAGTCAGTGTCTAGGAGAGATGAATAATCTATACTTCTATACTTTAATATATAATATTATAAAGCTGAAGAGTTTGTTTGTTTGTTTGAACGCGCTAATCTCAGGAACTACTGGTTGGAATTGAAAAATTCTTTTTGTGTTGGATAGTCCATTTATCGAGGAAGGTTATAGGCTATATAACATCACGCTACAACCAATAGGAGCCGAGCATAAATGAAAAATGTTGCTTAAACGGGCAAAAATATAACTTTTTGAGAGCTTTTGTTGCATGCGCTGCGTAAACGGTTTAAGTTACGCAAATAAAATGTATGATGGAATTGTTCTTCTTTAAAAGTTCTAAAAAAAAGTCCGCGACAGCATATGTCTATCTTTTAAGATTGACACACAATAGCAGCTTTTATGTCCTAAATTTTAATTAGATCGCCGCCGCCGCCGGTAGAAACAAAAGTTTACAGGTTACATTCGTAGGTGTAGGGTAGGTGTAGGGTAGGTGTAGGGTAGGTGTAGGTTAGGTGTAGGGTAGGTGTAGGGTAGGTGTAGGGTAGGTGTAGGGTAGGTGTAGGGTAGGTGTAGGGTAGGTGTAGGGTAGGTGTAGGGTAGGTGTAGGGTAGGTGTAGGGTAGGTGTAGGGTAGGTGTAGGGTAGGTGTAGGGTAGGTGTAGGGTAGGTGTAGGGTAGGTGTAGGGTAGGTGTAGGGTAGGTGTAGGGTAGGTGTAGGGTAGGTGTAGGGTAGGTGTAGGGTAGGTGTAGGGTAGGTGTAGGGTAGGTGTAGGGTAGGTGTAGGGTAGGTGTAGGGTAGGTGTAGGGTAGGTGTAGGGTAGGTGTAGGGTAGGTGTAGGGTAGGTGTAGGGTAGGTGTAGGGTAGGTGTAGGGTAGGTGTAGGGTAGGTGTAGGGTAGGTGTAGGGTAGGTGTAGGGTAGGTGTAGGGTAGGTGTAGGGTAGGTGTAGGGTAGGTGTAGGGTAGGTGTAGGGTAGGTGTAGGGTAGGTGTAGGGTAGGTGTAGGGTAGGTGTAGGGTAGGTGTAGGGTAGGTGTAGGGTAGGTGTAGGGTAGGTGTAGGGTAGGTGTAGGGTAGGTGTAGGGTAGGTGTAGGGTAGGTGTAGGGTAGGTGTAGGGTAGGTGTAGGGTAGGTGTAGGGTAGGTGTAGGGTAGGTGTAGGGTAGGTGTAGGGTAGGTGTAGGGTAGGTGTCGGGTAGGTGTAGGGTAGGTGTAGGGTAGGTGTAGGGTAGGTGTAGGGTAGGTGTAGGGTAGGTGTAGGTTAGGTGTAGGGTAGGTGTAGGGTAGGTGTAGGGTAGGTGTAGGGTAGGTGTAGGGTAGGTGTAGGGTAGGTGTAGGGTAGGTGTAGGGTAGGTGTAGGGTAGGTGTAGGGTAGGTGTAGGGTAGGTGTAGGGTAGGTGTAGGGTAGGTGTAGGGTAGGTGTAGGGTAGGTGTAGGGTAGGTGTAGGGTAGGTGTAGGGTAGGTGTAGGGTAGGTGTAGGGTAGGTGTAGGGTAGGTGTAGGGTAGGTGTAGGGTAGGTGTAGGGTAGGTGTAGGGTAGGTGTAGGGTAGGTGTAGGGTAGGTGTAGGGTAGGTGTAGGGTAGGTGTAGGGTAGGTGTAGGGTAGGTGTAGGGTAGGTGTAGGGTAGGTGTAGGGTAGGTGTAGGGTAGGTGTAGGGTAGGTGTAGGGTAGGTGTAGGGTAGGTGTAGGGTAGGTGTAGGGTAGGTGTAGGGTAGGTGTAGGGTAGGTGTAGGGTAGGTGTAGGGTAGGTGTAGGGTAGGTGTAGGGTAGGTGTAGGGTAGGTGTAGGGTAGGTGTAGGGTAGGTGTAGGGTAGGTGTAGGGTAGGTGTAGGGTAGGTGTAGGGTAGGTGTAGGGTAGGTGTAGGGTAGGTGTAGGGTAGGTGTAGGGTAGGTGTAGGGTAGGTGTAGGGTAGGTGTAGGGTAGGTGTAGGGTAGGTGTAGGGTAGGTGTAGGGTAGGTGTAGGGTAGGTGTAGGGTAGGTGTAGGGTAGGTGTAGGGTAGGTGTAGGGTAGGTGTAGGGTAGGTGTAGGGTAGGTGTAGGGTAGGTGTAGGGTAGGTGTAGGGTAGGTGTAGGGTAGGTGTAGGGTAGGTGTAGGGTAGGTGTAGGGTAGGTGTAGGGTAGGTGTAGGGTAGGTGTAGGGTAGGTGTAGGGTAGGTGTAGGGTAGGTGTAGGGTAGGTGTAGGGTAGGTGTAGGGTAGGTGTAGGGTAGGTGTAGGGTAGGTGTAGGGTAGGTGTAGGGTAGGTGTAGGGTAGGTGTAGGGTAGGTGTAGGGTAGGTGTAGGGTAGGTGTAGGGTAGGTGTAGGGTAGGTGTAGGGTAGGTGTAGGGTAGGTGTAGGGTAGGTGTAGGGTAGGTGTAGGGTAGGTGTAGGGTAGGTGTAGGGTAGGTGTAGGGTAGGTGTAGGGTAGGTGTAGGGTAGGTGTAGGGTAGGTGTAGGGTAGGTGTAGGGTAGGTGTAGGGTAGGTGTAGGGTAGGTGTAGGGTAGGTGTAGGGTAGGTGTAGGGTAGGTGTAGGGTAGGTGTAGGGTAGGTGTAGGGTAGGTGTAGGGTAGGTGTAGGGTAGGTGTAGGGTAGGTGTAGGGTAGGTGTAGGGTAGGTGTAGGGTAGGTGTAGGGTAGGTGTAGGGTAGGTGTAGGGTAGGTGTAGGGTAGGTGTAGGGTAGGTGTAGGGTAGGTGTAGGGTAGGTGTAGGGTAGGTGTAGGGTAGGTGTAGGGTAGGTGTAGGGTAGGTGTAGGGTAGGTGTAGGGTAGGTGTAGGGTAGGTGTAGGGTAGGTGTAGGGTAGGTGTAGGGTAGGTGTAGGGTAGGTGTAGGGTAGGTGTAGGGTAGGTGTAGGGCAGGTGTAGGGCAGGTGTAGGGCAGGTGTAGGGCAGGTGTAGGGCAGGTGTAGGGAGGTGTAGGGTAGGTGTAGGGTAGGTGTAGGGTAGGTGTAGGGTAGGTGTAGGGTAGGTGTAGGGTAGGTGTAGGGTAGGTGTAGGGTAGGTGTAGGGTAGGTGTAGGGTAGGTGTAGGGTAGGTGTAGGGTAGGTGTAGGGTAGGTCTAGGGTAGGTGTAGGGTAGGTGTAGGGTTGGTGTAGGGTAGGTACGTAGCCAGTTGACGGGAGCGAAGCCGCGTGGGACAGCTAGTATCATATCATCAGCCTTTTCTAATGTTCCCACTGCTGGGACACAGGCTTCCTCTCTGTGAGAGTTTGGTTTGGTGTCACATGTCATCGAATAATTTTTAGCTCTAGGACATGCCGGTTTCTCACGATATTTTCCTTCACCGTTTTGAGAGCAGTTGGTGATGTGATATAATTTACACAAAGTAAAGCTCCTGCCTGTGTTCGAACCCACGACCTACATACTGGGCCACCACTGTTTCTCTAGGCACGAGTACGAGTATAATGGCGCAAAAACACAATAACATTAAATTTCGCTGTCTATACTGTCGCTTTCGCCTTCTTCTTATAAATTTTATGTCTTCTGACCAGAATTCAGCCACGTCAACAGCGTTAGCAATTACCTCAAGGTTTCTCAGGATGCAGGTGTTGTTGCACTAAAAACTTAGCTAGAGGTGAGGCATTGATTGGGACATAGTTCCGCATTGTGTATCATTGGAGTACCCCCGTCTGACTAAGTGGAGCCTGAAGTGGCCCCCTACCTGGCTTCGTAGTTTATAGGTTTAGAGATTTCCAGATAGCTTTTCTGAACACGACCTGAGTGGCCAATCTGGAAATCCCAAAACTTATTGCGGACCTAGGTTAGTCACTGTAGAAAAGAATTGGCCAGATGGAGACTCATACACCAATCTCAAACGCAATGCCAGTGTGTCCCTCACAGGATATGATCTTCTTGTCTGCCCTTCGTGACCAGCCGCCTGCACCTTTTGGGATCTGAACGTGGTGAATGACAAATCTGTCCAGGTAGTTTCATACTGGCCAGACTAAAATTGAGAATAGTTGAGACAAAATTTTATTTCATTACGAAAAAAAAGCTGGCCAAGTGCTTGTCGGACTCGCGCACCAAGGGTTCCGTACCATTATCTCAAAACACAACAAAAAAACACGTTTGTTGTATGGAACCCCACTTAAATATTTATTTTATTCAGTTTTTAGTATTTGTTGTTAAAGCGGCAACAGAAATACATCATCTGTGAAAATTTCAACAGTCTAGCTATCACGGTTCATGAGATACAGCCTGGTGACAGACGGACACACAGACAGACAGATGGATCGTGGAGTCAAATATATATACGAAAAAAAAGTTAAATTTAGACGTTTTTCTTTCCTCCATAATTGGTTTTGGAAATGGAAATAACATCCATGATTGTTTTGACAAAGGAAACACACTTCTTACGGCACCGATAAAATTTTGTTATAGTTACCTTGTCAAAACTGGAAAATGCAAAGAGGAAATACTTTGAGATAATACATACAACCGCATAGATAGTATAGTGTAATCTCAATGGTGCAGATGAGACCATACTATTAATGCAGTTGCACCATTAATGGGGCAAACGAAACTAATTAGTCTCTTCTGCACCATTGATGGTGCAGGTCAATGGTGCAAACGGTACAACGGGAATAAAACACGTGGGTAGATTTTAAATAAAGCACATCATTTATTTATTACGTAAAAGGGGTTTACAGAATGATGCTGGCGATTTGATAAGATAACACCCAGTTGCCAGTACACTGGAATTTCAGTACCTGGAACTTGTACTTGTACGTGGCCTTCTACTCTCGCCAACTAATAACTGAAATTTGAAACGAAGACATCTGTTAGAGTACGTTGTCCATCACTACATTCACAAAGGCCCAACCAGGATTCCTATCCTGGCCGGCAGAGCATACCTACGGGGTTTGATGCGGGATTCCGAGACGGGTTAGTGGTAGATGAGTTACTGTCGGAAAATTATCAAATATACAAATAACTAATTATATCAACGCTTTAATAATATAAGCATTATTATGCAGTTACAGTTACTTATAATTAATAGAGGCGCCAACATTTAGAAAAAAAAAGGCAAAGTGCGAGAAGAAAAATGCACACCAACTGGAATAAATAAAAGCGCCCCGAGGCAATAGGTATAAAGCGATGGCAATAGGTATATATCTAATGATTAAACGATGGTTTTCTACGAAAACAACAATTTTATGTTTGAGCGCACAAAGCGTGCCTGAAAATGTTTTGTGTCTCACTTTAGAACTTTAGAATTGCATACCATGCACATGGTATGCAATTCTAAAGTAATTCTAACTCTGCTTTAAATCGGGCCTTAACCAGCACCCAACCTGCCACAAGACCTGCGGCAAGCTCCGAATGCCAAGACCTTGGGGTCCCACGCTGGTTAGAACCTGGTTTGTAAACGCCATTTTGAATATATGGCCAGTCCGACGCTGGGTCCAGGTTCCCAGAGCCAGGCCCGCCAGCTGGATGATCCCGAAATTTAGCATCCCAGGATCGTATCCTCTAGACCCCGTGGACCGAGAGTTTCCCCCAAACGGCTCGGAGATATAACTACCGACGAGGTTCCAGAATGTTCGGGTAGTGAAAGGCCTGCATAACCCTGTCTCTAGCATATGTTTTCTTCACTCTTAGGTATTTGTCCGCCGGCAAAGGTCTTGACTTGGAGTGAACAGGCTGTCCGTTGGTGATGATTTGATGAACTACGTCGTGCTTCGGTTGTGACTGAGCGTCAATAGATTCCAAAATGTTCGGGTAGTCTGCTAGATTGTCTGCACATGATCTACGGTTCGGAGTGTTGGTGTGCTTGACTTCATTAATTCCGGCGGCGTCTGTACCGAAGATGGTACTTGCATAACCAATTGGGACTGTCAGGTGTAATCCTCATCCTCGAGTGGGATTTTGAGCACAACAGGCTTTGATTACGTCTATAATTACGACGTCCGTTATTGTACAAGTTGGATTTCAAGGCTGCTACTTCCAGGGTTAGCTTACTCATTTGATTGACTAACTCAACCATAAGCTGTGTTTGAGCACTTGATACTTCCAACACTTCATCTGATCTTCCTTCCAAAATCTGGTCTGCTATAACGGCGAGGTAGTCGAGTTTTTTATCCAGACTGACCATTAACACTGCTCGTACGTGATCAGTCTTGACATCCACAGGCCGTGCAGGGTTTTTTCGGCCGCTTGTTGACTCTTACGTTCCAATTCCCTCATTCGTCTCAGTTGCGTCGGCTTTTGGCCGCCTAATTCCACTTCACTGACCAATTTCTGGAACTGTCACTCCTCTGATTCTTCGTATATCGGCTAGGGTATTTCCCGGCTACCAAACTTATTGGTGGCCTGGGATGACATTATTATGTCGGCAACCTGACTTACTGCATTTTTGCGGAGCTTGATAAGCACAACGCCGTATTTCGCTTTGTCGCCCTGTTTATGGGGAGCCAGACTACCACTGTCTCAAATTGAGCGACACACTCTGGGCATCCCGATCCAAATATCTGTTGTTATGAAAATATTGTAAAAATTCCTTGTCCTTCCAATTACATTGTTTGAGCCCCTGCCGCCTGTGATACAGGATTACCTAGTACAGGCAACATTGTTGTACCCACTTTATGTATAAGACCAATTAGTATATTTTACCGATTTCAAGTTTTGAATAAAGAATATTATATACCTTTATAATAATATTACCTTTATTTTTTGTTATTCGTTACATTTTTAAATAGTTTTACATAACATACAAAAAAAAAAAAAAAAACTACAAAAAAAAATATAGGCCCACCGGTATCGGGAACAGGGTCCAAGCTACCGGCGGTCAGGGCTCCAGAGAGAGGAACCTCCTAACACGACACGATACAACTATCGGTACAATGATCGCTGTGTCCACATGACGACAACCTCGCGAGCCAAGTCAAGATACTTGATTTGCTTATCTTTCTCGGCTTTCACGAGGTTCCTGTCAAGCGGGACGGTTATGTCAACAATCATTGCACTCCTCTCGATTCGGTCCACCACCACAATATCAGGCTTATTGGCTACAATAGTCCTGTCAGTGATGATGGACCGATCCCAGTACAATGTAATATTGCCATTTTCGAGAACTGGGTCGGGCAGATACCTGTAGTACGGTACCTCCAATGCCACAAGAGTGTATTTCAGAGCAAGTTGCTGATGGATGAACCTGGCTACAAGGTTATGCCTATGCAAGTACTCATCGTTAGCTAGACGAGAACATCCAGAGGTGACATGCCCGACAGATGTCAACCGTGCCGTCCAATTTCACAATGTATTTCCGGTAGTTGTTCGTCATCATAACTTCGTTCATAATCGCAAAGACAAAAGCTTCGGTTTCCCCGAAAAGGTCACCAAATCGCAGCCAGGCCTCGGATGCTAAAATATCTACTTCGGGCCCATGTAAAACCCGGTAGAAGCGTCCGTAAAGCTCCATGCTCTGCCTTACCTCCCTGCGGTCATTAAGTCTCCGTTAGCTAGACTAGAACAACCGGAGATAGTGTAATGGATGGATTCCCCCGGCCGGCGACATGCCCGACAGATGTCAACCGTGCCGTCCAATTTCACAATGTATTTCCGGTAGTTGTTCGTCATCATAACTTCGTCCATAATCGCAAAGACAAAACCTTCGGTTTCCCCGAAAAAGTCACCAAATCGCAGCCAGGCCATGGACGCTAAAAGATCCACATAGGGCCCATGTAGGGCCTGTAAAAAGCGTCCGTGAAGCTCCTTACTGATGCATTCGATATGCAGTCAGCAGTGTAGGGACCCGCCTATCCAGGGCGTCGAGTTCCGTTTGAGTCCATTTGAGTATGCCGAAAGACTACATCAATACCGGCATGACCCAACCGTTGAAGGCGCGCACCTTGTTTCCGCCCGAAAGAAGGATATTGAATACCTTCTTCAGGCGGCCAAAGAAGCGTTCCCTCAACGATTGCTTAATGTCAGTAGTGCTGTTACCTAACGCTTCCGATATACCCAAATACTTATAGGTTTCGTTTGGAGAGAGGGACCTCAGGTTTATGGAATCCGCGAGTTGAATTCCTACGGATTATTATTATTTTTAATGACATGACGTCACACAAATCCTGCATCGCGCAAGCAGTTTTCGGCGCGATTAGAACACATACGACTGTCCGACAATAACTGTTGGGCAGTTGCTTCGACCAGACACAACATTCGTCTGGTTGGGGGATCCTCTCTTTTCTATGGAGGTTTGTTGGACTTTACAGCCTGTTCCGCATATCTCCAAACTAGCTAGGCATATAATTTTTTCAAAAATCTACTGTTGCTGGTTTTAATTTACATCAAAATCGGCCTAGTAACTCATTTGAGCGTTTTTCGCTATTCCCGTCATAGTTTCGGATTTGGTCATCGACGCCCACTTGAAATTCTCACCATGTATAATAGTCCAGCTCTGACTAGAGGTCATATACACAAGGCTAAGTCATAGTTTACTTACCCCCCACCTCACCTAATTGGTGTAACGTGGAGATGATGATTTGATGGATTGGTCACACGCTCCGAGGGATTTCCGATCATATTCCTAAACGGACCATGGATTAGAATCCTAAAAGAAATGGTGGCCGCCGCGTCCCCGTGAAACCTGGCGTCGCACCGTTTTGGCAGAATCAACGAGCTTCTTAATGAAGTGGAGTGAGATGAAGCATAAAGCGCAAGACCGCTTGCGATGGAAGACTACTGTGGACACCCTCTAAGCCTTAATGATGTCCCAGCTATGGGACATAGCGCACCCTTAGAATGAAAGTGACCTACATTCTCATTCTTTATATATTTCTATGACCTACATTATTCAGCCATTAATTTTACATTTGACAGCTCAAAACCTTATCCTTTTATGAATGCGTTACCGATTCGATTTCGTAAAACAATCGACTTTATTTACGAAGAAATTTTAATCCATTTAACACATTCGTATTTTATTTCTGCTCAATGTTTTATATTGTTTTACAAAAAATATCCAAGCGTTTAAATAAAAATGTTAAAGGGAAAAAAAAAAAGAAAGAAAGGAGCCTCCTCGAGTGACGTATCATCCAACCTCTGCTACGTCCGGCGCACCCTGGGCATTCGACTTTAGTCAATTGGCTAATCCTTTCACCACGATGGAAAACTCTAATCGACCCTTTCACTCATATAGCCAGCCCTGTGTGGAATTTCGATCAACATCGAAGAATTCTCTTATGATAAGGCAGGAAAGGCCTCACATTCCTGAACTGTCACTTATCGCCGAGATCTGTCACCCGAAGACACCACAGTAGCGCAGTGTTTGCTGCTCCCGGCGTAAGTATTAAGAAGTTCTAACGATAAAGACATTGAAATAATCGTTCTGGACCTCGGTAACTGCACTGTTATAACTGTGTATTGATTAAGCCGCCCGGCACTCCTATTTGATTCAACTCGCCTGACTTCAGCATTCAGCGAAGAAAATAGTTGTTGTTGACTTCAATAACCATAGCACCAGCTGGGGCTATAACTCGACGAACTTGGACGGCCAACGTGTGGAATAATGGGCGGAGGCATGCATAAGATCTGAACCTAATCACGATCTGTAAAAACCTGCATCATTTAATGATAATGATAAATGATTTTATTTCTGTTAGTTGGTTTGTACAAACACTTTTACATGTCGATCATATTTTTTAAAACTAGATGAGGTCGGCGTATCCTATCTGACTACTCGAGAAGAAAGGCTGAAACAAAATCAGAGGTCACAGTCTCTTTTAAAATCCAGACAAAATCATGGTTAGATCATGTGAAGACCATGTAGACTGATGTCTGAAATGGTCTTTTGAGCATAGAACCAGCCAGATTAAGTGGACCTGTCCAGTCAGTGCACGCATTTGTCAATAAACGAGCAGCTCAACTCAGAATTTAAGGAGCTCAACGATTCAACGAACAATACCAAAGCTTAACATCCCGCTTACTCACAAAAATACGACAAATTCGTAAGCATAGTCGCAGCAGCGTCACGAAAATATATCCCCTGAGGGTGTCGCACATCATACTCTCAGGGCATATCCCAGGAATCTGGCGATCTGCTAAGGGTGTACGGACAATTGTTCGACAGTGACCGTTGAAACCGTTGAAGTGGGTGAAAAACTGCTGTCACTTATAAGCAGACATCGCCAGAAAACAATGAATGGATACGGTAAGTGATATAGACACATAACAGCAAAAAGGCATGGACCACTATCCGTGAACTCACCAGCGAACCACCACTACCTCATGTGACGGCTGATCAAGTTGCCACCAACTCCTGAACGGAAATCATCACAACGCCTTGGCAGAGTCCTCCAAATGAATAAACTATCACCCAGCCATCCAAAGGCTGAGCTCTGTCAAAGCCTTCGAAGTGGACAACATTTCAATCGAACAGATTAAGCATTTCGGCCCGATATCGTTGTTCAGGTTGTTTGGGAGTCGGCGAAGATACCTCGTCTTTGGAGGCGATCTAAGGTCATTGCTATTCCCAAATCTGGAAAACCACATGACGATCCTTTCGCCTTATATCGCTCCTCTGCCAGACGTACAAACTTTTCGAAAGACTACTGCTAGCTCGCCTCACAAGTGTCGTCGATCCGAAACTTATCCACAGGCGTAGGCTGAATTTAGAACTGGAAAGTATTGCTGCGGTCAGGTCTTGAACCTCATCGAGGATGGATTTGAGACTAAGAAAGTGACGGGAGCAGTATTCGTGGACTTGTCGGCAGCCTGTGGCACCGTTAACATTAGGCGCATGTTGTGGACGGTAAGTAGTGTACGGCTCATAAGCTATTTAACATTTATACCAATGACCAACCGGTCAGCCCTAATACGATCCGCCTTCTGTACGCAGATGACCTTGAGGGGACTGAGGCCAGCCTTTCCACTGCTCTTTCAGACCTCAGCCATTATTATGCAATCACCGCATTAAAACCAAATCCCTCAAAAACAGTCATGCACTTTTCACCTTCGTAACAGACAAGCGGGCCGACCTCTCAACATCTCACGGAAGGGGGTGCCAATCATCCATAGTCCCCACCCAAAAATATCTCTGTATCACTTTGGATAGGTCCCTTAACTTTAAGAAAAATTGCGAGAATATTAGGCAGAATGTACACGCTAGGAACAACCTGCTTCGTTGTCTAAAATCTACCAGACGCGGAGCGCTTCCGCTGGCTAATTTGGCTGCCCAGTATGATGCCACTCCACCCACTTCAACTTAGTGGAAATAGAACAGAAAGAAAAATTTGCACTGGTTGCCTTAAACTGACCCCGGTACGAATGTTGTACCCACTCATCGGCGATGCCTCCCCGGCAATTTGTAGGAGTGTGGGAAGCCTCAAAGAAAGACAAAGCAGGAGGGTGACTATCGCCTCCCAATCTGGGCGCACGGGTGGCGCAGTGGTTGAACGATTGACTACTGTGCTGCATGTGGCGCGTTCGATAAGTTCGATTCCCGCACGGAACAAATATTCGTATGACCTACAGATAGTTGTTCCGGCTCTGGGTGTTGTGTATGTGAATTTATATGTTTGTAAACGCAGCCACGATACGGGAAGAAATTCCTAGTGAGGGGCAACGTTTTTTATATAAAAAAAATATTGTACAACTGTAGCTCGGGCCCCCGGTGAATGCGAAAGTAACTCTGTCTGTCTGTCTGTTACCATTTCACGCTTAAACCACTGAACCGATTTAGATGAAATTTGTTATGGAGATAGATTGAGACCCTGGAAAGGACAAAGGTAGGATGGTTTTTAGCCCGGCAATCATCCTTTAGGGGGTGGACAGGGGGGTAGAAGTTTGTATGGTGAACTAATAATTTCTCAAGTAACGTGGCCCACACATCTATAATAGTATAGCGAGATATAAAAATAGGCTATTCAAAATACTAATGCTACGCAGTCGAAGTCACAAGTAATAGCTAGTATGATAATAAAATTAAAATTTTATGCTGCTTTATTTACCGATTAAAAATTCCATTAATTTGTGAACTTTAATATATGTTCTGGCGTCTAATATGAAGTATTGCATTTTGTCTATGGTTACCTGGTAATAAACGAAGAATTTCATAGGCTTGCTTATGTCAAATGTAAAATTAAAGGCTGGACGGAATATAGTTCAAATAGCCTGTAATTTCTGATGCTGCTATAAACTGACCTCAAAAATCCTACTTTAAAACTATTTTGAAAAAGATCCCCAATTATAAGTAAGAAAAGGACAGCCTCGATCAATTTACTACCTACTCAGTCAACACTTTTTTGAAGACTTTTTCTCATTTGCCACAAATTGCATTTTTTGAGTTAGGTCACTTTCATGGGTGCGAAGGATCTTATGTCACATTAATTACTTAATTTACATCAAAATTACTGTAAAATCAATTTTAAAATAACTCACACAGCGTTATCCGAGTCGACATTACCTCTTCTTTACAGCTTCCGAATTCGGTAGGTAAGTTCCTGGTTCTCTTTTAATCTCATTTAGATCACTTAAGTGTTTATTTTTATTTGATTCTCTTCTTGAGCCTCTCTAACAGTAATGTTTCAAAGTGTTTAGCTCGTTATTTGTTTTTGTTGTCACTTCTAATCCCGCAGTTAATAGTTTAAGAGTTTCATTTATTTATAGAGTTGTCGTAACTCTTACTCTTTGATTTAATTTTAACAAACATCATCCAATCTGTGTTTAAATGTGCCTCAATTTGGTTCAATGTTCTGTTTTAATCTTAGTTAGATCACTCCTGTTTTTATTTGATTTCTTCTTGAGCCTCTCTAGCAATGGTACACAGTGTTTTGGTCGATATTTGTTTTTAATCTCACAGTTAATAGTTACTTTCGGACGATTTATGTCATCTACCACAAGTAACAACGTTGATCAAACTCTTGCTCGTTGATTTAATTTTAACATACATCATCCAATCTGTGTTTAAATGTGCCTCGATCTGGTCTTATAGATTATTTTCCAAAACATAGTTTTAATTTTTTTAAAGTACCTAAGAAGGGCAGTTTTTGTAAGAGAGTTTCCCTTATTCTTGTAAAATTAAAGAGTAGGATCTTCATAGTTATTCTCGTGATGGTCGTGGTAAATTTCGATCATCGACTCACATCATATCACAGATGTATGTATATGAGGAGGTTTGTTTTCAACAATAAATACTTCGCGGTGTCGTCTCTGATGCTGCAAATAATTTATTTTCTTCGATCAAAATCAGAACTAAATAGACACACATGGGATGTTTTCAGCTTTTCCGAAATACTTTCGAATTCCTTATTAGCATTTTCATAAGATTTTAATAATTTTATTAGCTCTAGAGAAAACTCTCTAGCTTCATTGAGTGTATTTCTGACTCTATTGTAGTCATCCGCATTGAAAAAATCGGCGTTATTAACCAAGTCTGAATGTTCATTATGTATAGTAAGTGAATCATCATCATCATGTAAAGTAGATATGTTGCAATCAAAAACTTCACGTTTTAAATGGAATTCGTTAAAATCATTTATTGCATTAAGATATTCACGCTTTTCATTATTTATTTTTAAAGAATAATTACTGTTTGTTAAACGCAGACCCCTTGAAGAAACTTGTATTTGATCTCTTTCTTTATCGTTTATTTCGTTGTACTCACAATTTTTATGTTTGTCATTTTTATTAATTAACTGTACGTGTAAATTTTTCCTTAATTCGAACTTACGCAAACTTGCATGTGCATTTTCAAAACTATTTATTTTTGATTTATTTTGACTAGCTATATGTAAGTTACTGCTTGAAGTTGCCCTGTATGTATTGTTGTTTCGGGTAATTTCAGTGTTACTGTCATAGTCTGGGTAATAAGACGGCGAATTATAAGGAAAACAGCTTCCAGAAATTTCATTTACCATCGCAATATTTTTATATAAACCCTTCCATGTATTTCTGTCTTCACAATACATATACGTATCGTTTTTATAAATGTTGCGTTGATCTATATATCTTGTTTTAAAATCATCCACATATAAATTCCCCTGTGTCATGGAACCAATTTTGTTTGATGTATTTAGTTCGGTTGTCAATTCATGGAAGATATCAACGTCCTGCAGCTTAGAAACTGAATCTATGTTTGTCATTGCTTCAGGTATAGAGCCCCCTTCTAAGTGCTGGTTTTGTAAAATTAAGTTGTGGACTTTCAATTTATGAGTTGATGGAGTTAAAACATCACCATTTTTAAACGCACGCACAAGACTTCCTGGCGTATTTTGTTTATAACTAGACCAAAATTTTTCATCACTATATCGGTGACTTCCAAAACTATGTAGATAATTAGGCTTATTAGATAATTCTTGCGATCTAGTTTCACAATTTAAACTAGCACAAATATCACATACATCATCGTGGCTTGGTATTCTTTTATATATTTGACATTTGCACGGCATTTTTAATTCGCAATTGTCATTATGGTCGTCAAAATCTGCTTTTGTTCTTACTTTATTGGATAAGAATAGTTGAGATGATTTTATATCGTCAATAGCGTCTTTTTGACAGATGCAAAATATACATTCACATTCCGTGCAACTGCATGTTTGTATGTTGCTAGAATTGTTTTTGAAAGTGGGATAGCTGTACCTAGCAGCTGCAATCATAGCTATTGGATCATTTCTGCCTACCCGTTGGGACAAAGGTTTGTTATGTACAATCATTGCTGTCCTTATATCAAAATCGTGTGTATCATGTTCAACTGGTTTACTCATAAACTTGTTGTGCTTTTGACATCTACAGGCATCAAAACCGTTACGTTCACAATTTTCATTAAGGCAGACTTCACATCTGCACAGTGCATGTCTGTTTGTACTCGTTGACATTTCGTTTATTAAACTAGAACCCAAAGGGTAAACTAGTCCGCATTCGATGCAAGCACATGGTGAACAAGCGCATGCTACACGAGGGACGCAATCGTCTATTTCAACCGGTAATACGATCACTGATTGGTGCTGATGTACACTCCTTGATTTACGACCACTACACTGACTTGAATCACTATGAATCTGTTCCGCAATTCGTTTAGTACACTCAATACAATCGCAGGGTTTACAGTCACATATTTGCCGTTCGTTTGTTTCATGCGATAAAAAATCGGGTTTAATCGTTTTATTAACGACACAGTCGCAGATTTTGCAACTGCAAGCTTTGAATGCTTCTTTTAATCTCATAATGATATCATATGTTGATATTTTTATCGGCATGTTCATATTCGGATGTATGTAAGCTAAAGAGTTATTTAATTCTGGATAAGGCCTATTGGCCAAAATTTCTGCGCTTAGCGTGGCAGTTTCCGTCTGCATTGTTCTATTTGCGTATTTTTTTATATTATCAATAATGCTTGTCTGTGTTTCAACCATGCTTTTGCAAATATTTTGTACATCAGATTGGATACCTTTTGATTCAAGTTTATGTTTGCTTAATACTCCAGCATTTTTGGCCGCTTTATGTGGACCTTTTGAATATTTTTTTACAAATTTTGTACAGCTACCAGTGCTACAACTTTTCTGTGTATTTCTCGGCAGCTCAAACACAAAACCCGATTCACTATTTAATTTATTTCCACATTCCTGTTTATCAGATTCATATTTTCTAGAGTCATTGCAATAGCACTTCTTTTTATGAGGTTTATCATGTTTCAGTAGCTCCAACACATACCCAGATGATTCAGATTTTTTTTTGGCTGACTCAGGGCATTTGCAACTACTTTTCTGTGTATGAATTTTTGAATTTTTGTGTGTATATATAGGGAGTTCAATCACATATCCATCAATTCCACACATGTTATGCGTATCTTCGTATCTTTTCTGTGCTGTTGATTTACATGAACCATGTTTATATATGAGGAATGAGAAATATTTATGTCCGAATACAATATTATTTTATGAGAATATTAAAAATTAACATAAATTAAAGTCGTGAAAATCTAAGAAGTCTGATTTGAAATATCAGCTATAAAAATACCGTTATATTAGTTACAACTTGATGCTTACGACTAATAGCGTTGGATTTGCTTGAGTGTATGGATAACAAAAGTAATTAATTAGGATTATGAATTTGATTTTTTTTGACGTTCATACAAAGTTATCACGGCATGTAAAATGAGAAACGTCATAGGACTTCTTTAGATTGTCCCGATTATTGTTATTGTTGGGACTATCACAGAAATAGGACAATTTTTTTTTTTTGAGGTTAGTCCAAAATACAGACAATATTAGTTCGATACTGGTTCAAAAATCGCATTAACAAGTAATCGTTACAACACGGACAAGCTTAGCTGGATGTGGCTCGAAACTATTGTAAGTTCGGAACTGTTCATCAGGTCCAATTCGTTGGAGTGCCATAATAGTAAATAAATAAATAAAATAAAAAAGGACCAACATTGGTTCACGGCAAACAATTTGGTGCTAAATGTTAAAATAACTAAATGTATTAGATTCACATTACAAAATTTTAGAAGTAGCAAATGCGACATTATATTAAATGGAGAAAAACTGGCCTTTATTCATCTAACAGTTTGCCTAGGAATCACTCTAGACAATAATTACATTTTCAATTAATACACCCCATTGTAATTTGTCTTATTCTAGTCTCACATAAAATCTCTTGCGGGTCAGCTTAACTCAGCCGCTTATGCTGTTAGAAAGATAAGACGGTTAACTGACGTAGATACTGCGCGTTTGGTCTATTTTAGTTATTTACACAGCATTATGTCATACGGTATTTTACTGTGGGTCGGGCGGCTGACATTAAATCCATATTCATATTGCAAAAGAGAGCTATGAGAACCATGTATAACTTAAGTCAACGAGCTAATTTATTAAATAGTTTGTGTTTTGTATAAGCTTTATACAAAATAGCTTTTCTTCCGTAGTTTGTGCGGGTTGGGTAAAGTTATAGATTAAAGTTATAGAATGTCTTGTTGACGTCTCAATTTTATTTTGTGTTTATTTTTTATCAATCGGGAAGGTAATGTGTGTGTTTACGTTACTATGTGCAACAGCTTAATCTTTTGCTTGACAATACATAAGTACCTTTAAAATGGTTTAATTGAAATAAATGATTTTGAGTTTTGACTGTAAAAGATAAGATGAACCGAATTATGTTAAAACTTAAGATTTACCAAGTCTTACTGGTAAAAGTATAAAATAAATTATGATCTGGTCAGCAAAAATTCAAAAAAATACATCTCTTCTTATTATTGTGCTACAGGGGGTGTGTATTTGTGTGTAGCAAAACTTACTAATACAGTATTATATTATCTGTGATAATACTTAAAACGTTTAATTACCGGCAAAAACATAGGTACACCAGTATAGAAAATATACAGAAGTTTTAAGGCTAATTTTTGTCGGAGCTAATTTTATGACAAAACTTACCGTTTTGCTGAAAATCGCGAAAATCCCGTTTTGGTGACAGTGTAATTTTTTTTCCAGGTATCGGATCGATGAGAACTCTTTAGATTTCGTTTATAATAATTTTTTGAACAATCCTACCAATTATCAGCTGGGTGCGAATTTTTGTAACGTTACTTCTATTTTTTGGTCTAATTTGACCGGACTTTATAGATAAATTATGAAGTTTAAAAAGCATGGGGGTTTTAAATTTTTTTCTTCAACTTTCCGTGTGAGGATGTGGCCACCTTTGGTGTCAGAGTTAATTAAGGTTACACTAGTCGAAAATTCTTCCATACAAACGTAGTCTAGGGATTATTCCACTGTTTGACGATGTACGTTCAAAATAAAAAGTGATATCAATTTGTCTCATCATTATCTAGCCCTGAATGGAAGCAAAACAGAAAAAAAGAAAATATTTGAAAGTTATGAGCGTCGAAAGTTCCACATTTCGACACTAATTTTAACGCATTTTTGGGCGCAAATAAATACCATAATAAGACGGAGCATTGCAAAACGCCCGCCTCCATACAGGGATAGATTAGTAGTTCAACAACAAATCCATTTCGCTACAAATTTTCAAAAGTGTGTATTCGTACGCGAACTAGCTTTCTACTGCTCATCACAGCATCTATCTCTTCCGCACGTGTTGTCGGTTGATATAAAATGCATTTTAACCCGCGCACAAAATAGTTCGTGCCGTCGACTAGTGTACCCTTAAGCCGCCACTGGGAACCCCACAGCAGGCAGTTTTTTTTTAAACATATTTTTATCAATATTATTTTTAACCGACTTTCGAAAAAGGAGGAGGTTCTATGTTCGACTTCGTGTATGTTTTTTTTTATGTATGTTCACCGATATCTCCGTCAATTGTAGACCGATTTTGAAAATTATTTTTTTGTTTGAAAGAATAAATTTCGAAATTTGTCCGATTTTAATTTGGTGAAGATCTGATGAAGAACTTCGAAGATATACAACAGAACTCTTTAATAAATAAAGGCAAATCTCTCGGGACTGCTGCAATCGCATGTCTGTTTATTGTTTATACTATTTCATAACATAACATCACGCCAGTACACTCTTAAGGGGTAAGCACATCTCTCATTTGATCGGGTTTGTTCAAGTTTCATGATATTCGGGTAATCTATTCTGGCGTTATAGGAAACTTACTAAACAACTTGCGTATTAGGTAGGTACAATTAAAAATTGAAAAATAAAAAAACTTTTTTATAAAAAAATACTACCGACAAAGTTATTTTTCACTTTGTAGTTTTCTTATATGGAAGTCGGTAGTATTTTTTTATAAAAAAGTTTTTTTTATTTTTCACTTTTTTTAGCTGTCACAAGAGGCCTTAGACAAATGACATTTTATCAACGAAAGTGTGGCGATAGCGATTGGAATAACAATTAAATTAGAAATTTAATAACCCCCCGACACAAAAACGTCTGAAAAGCAAAAAATAAGCCTCGTACTCGCGTCGGGGAACCGCCAACATTTACAGCAGTTTATTTTATTAACTAAGCGGTTACGTTTATTTTATTAACTTGTTTCGGGTAGATAGAAAAGAAACGCGCGGACACGCGTTTTGGAGTTGAAAAGAGTTGTTAGGAAAAGAGTTGACAAGTAGCCTAAAGTGGCGTGTATGAAGCGAAACGATTGGTGACCGAATCCGCTGCTTTGTTAATGTACCAAGGACTATCTCTAACACGGCATAAGTTACCTGCTTTGCGCATGCATTTTGCCACATTAAGCCCACAAGACCGAGGATATATTGAAGATAACCCTCCTGTTTGCGATATATATAAAAATGAACCCCTATTTCTCCTGATCACGCTATAACTTGAGAACGGCTTTACCGATTTCGCTAATTCTTTTTTGCTGTGTTTGTTATTGTTAGAAGGTTCTTAGATAAAAAAATTAAGAAAAAAAATAGAAGTTAGGTAGTTAGGTAGGGAGGGTAGGTAGGATAGGGTAGATAAGGGAGGGTAGGGTAGATAAGTTAGGGTAGGTAGGATAGGGAAGATAGTTTTGATTAGATAGGTAGGGTAGGGTAGGCATTTGACGGGAGCGAAGCCGCGGGCACAGCTAGTTGCTAATATTTTCAACGACTTTTCCATTGACAAGATTATATCTACCTGTAACACCCGAATACAATTCACTTCGAATATATCCCAATCGATCAACTCGATATTTATGGCACCTAGGCACGAAGACGACATCAAACAAATAATCAAATCCTTGAAAAATACTAAGATCGTAGGAAATGACGGTATACACAGAAACAATAAAATATGTGTCAGTGGCCACTTAAGGTTACACTAGTGGATAATTCTTCCATACAAACGTAGTTTAGGGATTACTCCACTGTTTGACGATGTACGTTCAAAATAAAAAATGATATCAATATGTCTCATCATTATCTAGCCCTGTATGGAGCCAAAAATTTAAAATATATATATATTTGAAAGTTATGAGCGTCTGCGTTAAAATTAGTGTCGAAATGTGGAACTTTCCACATTTCGACACTAATTTTAACGCATTTTTGGGCGCAAATAAATACCATATGAAGACGGGAAATTGCAAAACGGCCACCATACAGGGATAGATTATTAGTTCAACAATGCAAATAATTTTATTTTGAACAAATACGTTTAGTCGTTTTTTCATGATATCCAGACTCCCAAAGGTCTGTTTATAAAATTTCGCGCACTCGGTTTCGTCCTAAATCATTATACATTTCGCTACAAATTTGCAAAAGTGTGTATTCGTATGCGAACTAGCTTCCTACTGCTCATCAAAGCATCTATCTCTTCCGCACGTGTTATCGGTTGATATAAAATGCATTTTAACCCCGCGCACAAAATAGTTCGTGCCATCGACTAGTGTACCCTTAATTTACATAATTAATACATGCATATAGTTCGTTCAATCCACGAAGACGCGCCCCACCACTATTCCTCCTAACCGTTTATAGTATATGTGTGCAAGCTTCCGTCAATGTTTGAGTGTTATCGGTACACACTAATTACCTATGAGTGCACACGCACACTACAATGAATAGACTAATTATTATAATAATATACGGATACGGTCGATTACGATTTCGATTACGGCCCGTTCCCTCTCACAGAGAGAAGGCCTGCACGTACAACGGACCAAATGCGAGTCTAAGTGCGGAAAAGGGGTCCACATCCTATCCTATGCTATCCTATCCTATAATAATATAAAGAAGAAGAATAGACTAATCATATAATTGGTGGGCGCGTCTTCGTGGATTGAACGAACTATATCGCGAGGTATACAGGGTGGAAAAATCAATGGGCCCTGAAGGGAAACCATTTTAAATCCTTAGGATAGATTATTTTACTTAAAGAAACATTCCTTTCTCTACTTTTAAAAAGAAACAAAACTGCATTCACAGATTTCTCGACAAGCTTACCTAAACTGGGAATCGAACCAGCTAAAAATTCAAAAAATAAGCACTTGCTATTTTATTTCAGTATACGATAGTCAAAGTTAAAGATAACATTTCTCCGACGAAATAAAGCACAATTTGGGACACACGGTATGTCGTCATAACCACGTCACGTTGTACTTTATTTCTATGCATTTTGTTTTAAATTTGAATGGAATAGGAAGCCGCCCGTGCCATGTCCGCGCCCGACGCCATTTCTGTGTGGCCTGCGCCTTATACACACGTTCCGTTTGGTGTCGGACATAAAGAATTTCACTATCCCATATCTTCCCGTGGGTGTCGTGGCTGCCTGTCTACTTCGCGCGGAGCAAAGAAAAGAGGTGCGGAGCAGAGAAAAAAAGTGCAAAGCGGAGCGGGGAAGCGGAGCAGGGAAACGGAGCGGGTAAGCGGAGTGGGGAAGCGGAGCGGGGAAACGAAGAGGGGAAACGAGTGCAACCGAGCTCCGTGTATGAAAAAACACAGACCGCTACTCCACTTTGCTATTCCGCTCCGCTACTCCGCTCCGCTATTCCGCTCCGCTACTCTGCTCCGCTACTCCGCTCCGCTAGTCCGCTCCGCATTTATTTCTCTCTCCGCTCCGCTACTTAGGCACGCGTCTATGGACAGATACAGTCCGCAACTCCGCTTCGTTGCCTCGCTCCACTCAAGTGGACAGGCAGCCTAAGGCTGCGGTTCCACTGAGGCGGAGTGGAGCAGAGCGGAGAAGAGCTGTGCCGCGATTCACCAATCACATGGCTTGAAATCCACATCTCTGCTCCACTCCGCTTCAAAGGAAACAGCATTGGCCGCTCCGCTCTGCTCCACTCCGCCTCAGTGGAACCGCAGCCTAAGAGGTGGCTAGGCGACATACTAGAGAATGGGCAGCAGCGTTCTCTGTGCACTTAAAAACCAACTGCGATCGCCAGCCGGTCTGCCAAGCGTGGCGGTTACGGCAAAACCCCCCAAACCGATGAATAACGAATAAAAATATGGCCCCTACAGCCCGGCAGCCCACCTGCCCTCGACTACGGTAGCGGTCGAGGTTACGGCGTGACAAGGACTGCTAAGAATCCCCGGAGTGGACCCGGCTACCCCAATAAACGCCGAAGACTAGACCTGGTAACTTATAACACACGAACACTCCGGACCGACGAGAAGAGATCCAGGAAGAATTCAGCAGATCACGATGAAGTCCGAATAGAGGGGGAAGGATTCAATAATCCTCAAATCCGGTAACTTGCTCTATTGCCGAGAAAGTGGCCGGCAGCTTCATGCGATCGAGAGTGTGTCGACCAGGGTGGCGTACCTTGAACACAGAATATTCTACAGTCATACAGGTCTACGCCCCAACCTCGGTACACCCCGACGACGAGGTAGAGACCATGTATGAGGATATTTCTAGAGCCATGCATGGTTTCAAAACTCACTTCACCGTTGCCATGAGGGCGGCTCTGAGACGTGGTCGCTCACAAGGGACCTCATCAGAAAGCTTACAGTCACCCAAAGGGCAATGGAAAGGGCTATGCTCGGCGTTGTCTTGCGTGACCGAATCAGAAATGTAGAGATCCGCCAGACAACAACGGTTACCGACATAGCCAGAAGAAATGTCAAATTTAAGTGTCAGTGTGTCGCTTTAAGTTTTTCTTGTAAATGTGTATAATTTTATGGTGTCCAATAAAGTATATTCTGTTCTATTCTATTAAATGTCTTTTTTATTTCTTATACCAAATGTTTGAGAGATTTTTACTTTCTAAGCATTAATCCTATCTATAGAATAAAATAGCAAGTGTTTATTTTTTGAATTTTTAGCTGGTTTGATACCCGGTTTAGGTAAGCATGTCGAAAAATCTATGAATGCAGTTTTATTTGTTTTTTTAATAAAGGAATGTTTCCTTTAAGTAAAGTGGTTTTCTTTCAGGGTCCATTGATTTTTTTCCACCTTGTATATCCGGCCAAACTCAAGACTGCTGTAGTAAAACCACTATTACAAAAAAAAGATCGTGATAAAAAGGATTAATATAGGCCTATTGCATTAGTTCCTATATTTTTAAAGATACTTGAAAGTGCATTATATGAACAAATTTATAAATATTTAACTAAGCATGACATCTTGACTGAAGAACAAAACCGTTATAGCAAAAAAAACAAATTATATGACCATATATGAATTCTTAAGGTTCCCCTAGTCGACGGCACGAACTATTTTGTGCGCGGGGTTAAAATGACTGCTATCTCATCCGACAACACGTGCGAAAGAGATAGATGCTGTGATTAGCTGTAAGAAGCTAGTTCTCGTACGAATTAGCACTTTTGCAAAATTGGAACGAAATGAATGATGATTTAGGACGAAAACGAGCGCGCGAAATTTTATAAACAGACCTTTGGGAGTCTAAATATCATGAAAAAACTACAAAATGTACATTTTTAAAATAAAATTATTTGCATTGTTGAATTACTAATCTATCCCTGTATGGAGGCCGTTTTGCAATTTTCCTTCTTCTTATGGTATTTATTTCCGCCCAAAGATGCGTTAAAATTAGTGTTGAAATATGGAACTTTCGGCGCTCATAACATTAAAATAATTAATATTTTTACTTTTTTGTTTCCATACAGGGTTAGATAATGATGGGACAAATTCATATCATTTTATTTTGAACGCAAAACCTCAAACAGTGGAGTAAACGCCAGACTACGTTTGTATGGAAGAAAAATTTACTAGTGGAACCTTAAATAAAGTAATCGCAAATGTTCTCCGAAATGTGCCTGTAACATCAATTTACTGTGATATGTCTCAAGCCTTTGAATTTGTAGATCACAATATCTTGCTTACTAAATAAGAAGCTTGCGGAATTAGAAGGAATATCCTGCAGCTTATCGAGTAGGTAATATCTGACAAATCGAAAACAATATGTAGAAAATAGTAGAAATTAAACAAGTAGTTCCAAAAACCAAGCTCGAACGAGTTTATCGGTTGCGTGATAGAACAATCACTTATGGTGTGCCACAGGGAAGCGTGCTGTGCCCGCGTTTATTTATACTTTATATAAATGACCTACCAAAAGTAACAGTAGAAGTAAGTACATTTACCATTGACTCCAAAGACAAACTAAATTATGACAAAATAATGTATGATAATGACATGACTAACACTATTCAATCAATAATAACATGGCTAAATAAAAATAACCTAAAGATAAATATTGACAAGACCAATTTAATGACATTCGCCCAGTACAAAAACTTGATTGTAGATATTTATTACGAGAGCAAATAAATAAATCAATTTGACACCACCAAATTCCTAGCCCTCTTTTGGGGAGTAAACCCCATCACCGGCGCACCAGAAAACGTTGCATGCCGTGACCACCCCAGGGACCAAAACAGCACATGGGCGCTAGACGACCCCGTGTATGGCACCCTCGGTCTCCTTGTGATGGGTCAGGACAGTGGCTCCGCCACCTACCACTTTTCGGACGCAGAGGATAGGGAGAGCGGCCAACGCTATACCTACACTCCTCCCCTGCAGCCCCACCGCGTCTACCATCAGACGGTGGCCTTTGACAGCAGTGGTAGTTATCCGGCTCTGATTTAACTCTGGGCTTATAAATTGATGTAAAGAATTAATTTTATTACGCATTTCATTGATTTTGTAGCGATTCCTTCTAGGCCTGAACTGGTGTTGTTCCTGATTTTGTCTGTTTTTGGTTCTAAATTACTAAAGTGGGGCTTTAGAGAAGATAAGTTGGATACAGATAAACTTGTCAATGCATTACCAGACGGATTTTTTTATGGGAATTTGATTTGCCAGTATCGAACTAACACTTGCAAAGAAATCATAGAAACATTCCAGATAACATACTTTTTTGTTTTGCGGACTCTTTGGAAGCAGATGAAATAAGCTCGTTTGATTCCAGTCTATTTATACTGTATTGTTTTGTAATTCTTACTGGTTCATGTGAAGAAGTTCTGTTGATCTGTAACTTAGGCAGACATTCCGATGATTCCGGATTCTGTTTTGCTGCCTCACGACTCTGTATCGTGGACATAAGCGAAGATTCTGGTGGCTCATTTATATATCTAGATGATTCAGGTTCTATATGTTTTTTGTATGAATTGCACTCTTCACTTTTTTTCTGATATTTGTTAATTAATGTCTCAATGTCATTAGCACGTGTTTGAAATATATTTCTGAATAGTTCTTGCGCATTCTTTGTTGGTGTATACTGATGAGACTTTACGGAATACTCAGGTGAATCATATTTATTTCTTACTACATTACACTCACTATTACTTGTGTTATGCAAAATCTGCATTTCATCAGATGTAAACCTGGTTTCAACCCTATTTATATTAAAAAAAAATGAATTTTTCTCTGACCCTTTTACTGTCTTTGATGATGATGTTGTTTTTGATGTATTGCATTCAGGTGTATTATTCCCATGATCAGTATTAGTTAAACTTATGCTCAGTGAATTAGAGGGCGTTGTCACTGTTGCTTTTTCGCTATTGAAAATACTATGCCTTATAAATGGAAAATATTGTAATTCATTTAGATTTTCTTCTGAGCCTTGTTTTTCGATCCCTAATACTTGATTCTTTTTGGATAGTTCACTTGCCTGCAAACTATCCAGTCGCACTTGCTTATCTTTTAGTGGACCACAATATGCGTTATGCAAAGTTTGATTTATACTTGAGTATATCTGTGTATTTCCAGATGAACCTATATTCCTTTTTGTTTCTTTAGTTTTGTTGTGCTTGCACGTACATTTATCTGCTTCTCGTTCCTTTTTACTATACACATACGGACATATCTTGCGATCCTGGGTTTCTGACCTAACTACCGATGCCGCATTTCCTTTTTTGCAAGTACATTTTTTATCTTTTTTACTTAGTTCTTGGAGATTTTTGCAAGATATAATCTTTTTTGTTTCTTTAGTTTGATCTGTTTGTGTATTCTGCTTGCATGTGCATTTCCTTGTTCTTTGTGGCAGATTATATGCACTTTTTATTTTTTCAACCACAATATTCTGGGCTTTCTGATTTTTTGCCATTTTCGCATAAACCTCAGCTGGTGATAATGTTCTCGCTCCTAAATACGCTTTTTTTTGTGTTTCAATAACAGATTCCTGTTTTGATAGTGTTTCCGTCATAATTGCATACATATCAGGCATGCAACAGGGTTTTACTGTTTCTGTTTTTGTCTTACTTCCAGAACCCCAAGGAGGCGTAATTACGGATTTTGTCATACTTCCACAAACCCTAGGAGGCGTTAAATTATCTACAATAAAGTTGCAACCTGGGGTTTGCGCTTGGTTTTGTGCTTGTCCTTGTGCCTGTGTTCGTACCTGTGTTTTACAACTCTCAAATAAGCGTGATAACATGGTTGTACTCATCTTCAATAAATCAGTAATGGTCGGAGGGTATACGGGGAAATTATCTGTTGTAGTTTTAGCCTTTTTCTGGAGTTCATCAAGTTTGCATAGTGAACATATCGATTGCGGCAACATACTAGGTGATTCTGATTTAGTTTTTGATGAACCATGACAAACATCATGACTAATTTTCTGTGTCCTTGGCTTTTCTTTTGTGCATTTACTGCAAGCACTATGTGTAGATGATGTATTCCGTAGATCTAAGACATCCTTTGCTACATCATCATAGCATTTTGCTGAATTGACACATTCAAAACTTAAACATGAAAGTGTCGGTAGTTCCAACACATAACCTTCTGTAGGTTTATGTTTTGCTGAAGCAAAGCAAGACTCATTTGTATGTTTCCGTGCTTGTGGTTTTGGTGGCTCCAACACATAAGCAGGTAACTTATTTTTCTGTGCTTGTGAATTCGAATCAGGACACGCACAAGTATATTTTGGTAGCTCCAAAACACAGCCAGATGGTGACTCGTGAATAGATTTCAATGTTCCTGATTGCTCATGACTTTTTTTCTGTGCTTGTGCTTTGACAGATGAATCAGAATTGGGACATTCAAAACTTGTACATGAAGGTTTCGGTAGATCCAACACATACCCAGCTTCTACAGGTTGTTTATGTTTTGCTGAAGCAAGACAACACTCATGATTAGCTTTCTGTACCCTTGGCTTTTCTTTTGTGCATTTACTGCAAGCACTATGTGTAGATGATGTATTCCGTTGATCTAACACATCCTTAGCTACATCATCATAGCATTTTGCTGAATTGACACATTCAAAACTTAAACATGAAAGTGTCGGTAGTTCCAACACATACCCTTCTATAGGTTTCTGTTTTGCTGAAGCAAAGCAAGACTCATTTGTATGTTTCCGTGCTTGTGGTTTTGGTGGCTCCAACACATAAGCAGGTAACTTATTTTTCTGTGCTTGTGAATTAGAATTAGGACACGCACAAGTATATTTCGGTAGCTCCAAAACACAGCCAGATGGTGACTCGTGAATAGATTTCATTGTTCCTGATTGTTCATGACTTTTTTTCTGTGCTTGTGCTTTGACAGATGAATCAGAATTAGGACATTTAAAACTTGTACATGAAGTTTTCGGTAGATCCAACACATATCCAGCTTCTATAGGTTGTTTATATTTTGCTGAAGCAAGATAACACTCATGACTAGCTTTATGTAGCCTTGGCTTTTCTTTTGTATGTTTACTGCAAGCACTATGTGTAGATGATGTATTCCGTTGATCTAACACATCCTTAGCTACATCATCATAGCATTTTGCTGAATTGACACATTCAAAACTTAAACATGAAAGTGTCGGTAGTTCCAATACATACCCTTTTATAGGTTTATGTTTTGCTGAAGCAAAGCAAGACTCATTTGTATGTTTCCGTGCTTGTGGTTTTGGTGGCTCCAACACATAAGCAGGTAACTTATTTTTGTATTTTTCTAAATCACTACTTTTTTTCTGTGCTTTAGAATGAGAATTAGGACACGCACATTTCGGTAGCACCAAACCACAGCCAGATGGTGACTTGTGGATAGATTTAATTGAACCTGAATCATGACAACACTCGTGACTTTTTTTCTGTGCTTGCGCTTTGACAGGTGATTCAGTAGGAGGACATGCACAAGTATATTTCGGTAGCTCCAAAACACAGCCAGATGGTGACTCGTGGATAGATTTGATTGTTCCTGAATCATGACAACACTCATGACTTTTTTTCTGTGCTTTTGCTTTGACAGGTGATTCAGTAGGAGGACATGCACAAGTATATTTCGGTAGCTCCAAAACACAGCCAGATGGTGACTCGTGGATAGATTTGATTGTTCCTGAATCATGACAACACTCATGACTTTTTTTCTGTGCTTGTGCTTTGACAGGTGATCCAGAATTAGGACATGCACAAGTAGGTTTCGGTAGCTCCAAAACACAGCCAGATGGTGACTCGTGGATAGATTTGATTGTGCCTGAATCATGACAACACTCATGTCTTTTTTTCTGTGCTTGTGCTTTGACAGGTGATCCAGAAATAGGACATGCACAAGTAGGTTTCGGTAGCTCCAAAACACAGCCAGATGGTGACTCGTGGATAGATTTGATTGTGCCTGAATCATGACAACACTCATGTCTTTTTTTCTGTGCTTGTGCTTTGACAGGTGATCCAGAAATAGGACATGCACAAGTAGATTTCGGTAGCTCCAAAACACAGCCAGATGGTGACTCGTGGATAGATTTGATTGATCCTGAATCATGACAACATTCATGACTTTTTTTCTGTTTTTGGGGTTTCTGTGCTAGCTCATAATATATATTTATAGGTGTTTCCTTTTCTTTTCTTTTTGACCATATATAGCTCTGATAATCATTTGATTTTTTCGGTGCCTCAAACATAAACCCAGATGACTCAGATTTGTTTTTTTCTGACCCATGATACTCACAACTATATTTCGGGAGCTCCAAAACATAGCCACATGACTGAAGTTTAGTTTTGCCGTCGTAGCACGTTTTATTTTTATTTTCGTACCCACAACCAATCGCAGGCGCGAAAGCTGCTTCTATCGCCGGGTCCGAGCCGCATCCGACCGAATGCCTTTTCGTTTGAAAAAGGCATGATTTAAATTCTGTGCAGACTTCGCATGAGCAAGATTGCATGCACTCTTTTGCAGAACAGTTCCTATATTCGCATTTGGTACACGAACAAGTGACCTCTACAGTCTTACCTAGCAGATTGTTAGACCAATTCTGGGCCATAGTACTTTTGTTTTTTTTTTTTATAATCTTGTATACACCTTGGCTTTGTTATTTTATTCTAGCTTCCGATAGCTAAGTGAGAAAATGCGTGTTATTACTTCGATCGCTGCGACATGAACTGGGTGATTATAAAGCCTGCAAAAAAAAAAACAAATATTAAAAAAAAAACAGTTAAATGAAATTTATTCAAACTGCCTAGCCTTTTCCCAACTATATTGGGGTTCCAATCTTACCGGATTCAGCTGAGTACCAGTGTTTTACATGTAGCAATTGCCTATCTGACCTCCACAACTGGTGTCAGATCTCAAGCTTCTGATCACTTGTCAACGACTGTCAAAGATCTTTAAATGACAGCCGGGACCAACGGCTAACGTGCTTTTCCGAGGCACGGAGATAACTCGGTATGTTGAAATGGTCACCCATCAACGGACCGACCTCGTCAAGCGTTGATTAACCTTGATGATCGACCCGTGCGGCTGTTATTAATTAGCCACGAGCTCCTCGTTAAGTGAAATTTATTAAGGCCAGATTATTTGCGGGTCAGAATAGGGAATATTATGCAATGCTGAGCCAGCAGGTGGCGCCACTTACATAATGAGGAAAACAAACCGCACGTTGAAGCCCTTTCGCAGGAGATGCCGTCTGCATCTTTGGGGGTCTGATCGTGGCGAATGATAGAGTTTTCTAGTAGTCTGAGCTACATATAGTGCCCGGCACGTAAGTTGGCAAGGTTTTGGCGTAGTGGGGGTAGGTTCGCGCATATTCCGCGAACTGACCAACCACCATATATACCGAAAGGAACGTGGACGTGACACGATTGGTCAGTCGATCCTTAACTGACCAACCAATCGCACGCTCGGAACGGTCCTAAACGTTCCCCGCGCCCCACACGACTTCTGCGCATCTAAGGCATAGCACGCACTGCGATTTTTATTCCCGCTATTTTTTTTCCGCACATTCTGTGACCTATGGAAATGTATGAAGCTACACGCACTGCCGAAAAAAAAACGCGCTACTTGTGTAAGCGACAACGGAAGAGTTTAAAAATAAACTTTATTTGATCCCAGTTACAGCAAGACAGTAATTACTTAATTCTACAAAATGTTGATCTTATATACTAATCTTATTGCTAACCAATCATCTCTGCTAATGACGCATGCCCTAGAGATCATATGCTGACATATAGCTGTTATTCTAATATACTATAATTATTGGCTGATGAAGCTAATATTGGGGGATTGGGGTTCCTTAACTCGCTCAAATAGTACTAAAAAATTCGCGAATAAAAATCGAATAAAAATCGTACTAAAATCGGGATACTGTAATAAAGATGCGTTTGTTAAAAGTTTTTTACATGTTTCAAAACATTCCCTATACTCATCATTCATAATTATTTTACGACCTTTCTTTAAACAAGTTGTTGAAGGTCTAGTTATTTTTGCAAAATCTTTGATGGATTTCCTATAATAACCAATGAGTCTTAAAAAGCTTTTTATTTGTGTAACTGTTTCTGAAATAGGATATCTTAAGATCGCATTAATTTTATCATTATTTGGCTTCAATCCTTCACTTGAAATAGTGTGCCCTATATAAGTAAAGAACTTCCTTTCTAAGAAAATGTGATTTATCGAGTTGTATTTTTAAATTTGTCGCCCGAAAACGATGAAAAACTGCTCTAAGTTTTTCTACATGCTGATGCAGCGATTTAGAAAATATGATGACGTCATCAAGGTATACCAAGCAATGTAAGCCCTGGATACCTCTTAGAACGTTATCCATAGCCCTCTGAAATGTTGCAGGTGCTGTTTAAAAACCCGAATGGCATCCTGTTAGATTCATAATGTCCTGAAGGTGTACTGAAAGCTGTTTTCGCCCTATCTTCTTCCTGGACCTCGATTTCATGGTACCCACTAGCTAAATCTAAGGTAGTAAAATAGGTACTATTGCCTAGCATATCAAATAAATCATTTATGTTGGGCAAAGGGTATTTGTCATCGGTAGTAATTTCATTGAGACGTCTATAATCAACTACCATCCTCCATTTTTGCTGTCCTGATGAATCAAATTTTTTTGGCACTAAATGTACGGGAGCACTCTAGGGGGAGTGTGATTCCTGGATGATATTGTCCCTTAACATTTTATCAACCTGATTCCTAATTTCTTACGATTGAATGGGAGGTAACTAGTGTAGTGCTTTAATATTTAGGGAGGTAACTAGTGTAGTGCTTTAGTAGGTACTGCTTTAATATTTATAGGATCTTCATTCCTTGTTCTAATTCTATGTTTTACTTGATTTGTAAACGTTAATGGAATATTCTCACAATAAAAGATGTCCTTATACTCATTACATAGCCCTTCTATGGTTTTACGTTCCTCAGAATTCATGTGGTCTAACTGTATTTTTTTTAAATTATCTGTTAGCATCCTATCTATTTCTATGTTATTTTCTGTAAAATTAATGTTAGCAGATGGGTTCTGCCTTTAAGGTTCGAACGTAAAAGGTCCTGTTACCACTAAGGTTCTGGTTTCATCCGTATAATTCTGAATAACGGTTCATGCGTAACCTTTAACACACTTAACTAATGCGGTGGGCATTCGAATTCCTTCCGAAAATTGTTTAAATTGTAGTATAGCTTCCCCGTGTAGTAAGTTGACTGGCAATCTAACTCTTAATTCACTACGAGATGGTAATTGATAAACCTCTCTCATAGGTGGTGCGTATATTATTGGAATATTCGCATTTTATAAGTGCAAAACTTGGCTTCCCATGTTTTTATGCCTGTAACTGTTTAAGTAGGTTACTACCTATTAACCCATCATACCTATCATCAACACTATAAACATAAAATTTATGAAATTCCTTACTGCAAAACGTAGCTGGTAAAGGAATAAATGCCGTTTCGCTATGAACACCCGATGCGTGAGTACTAACAACTTCGAAGGGTTCATATTGCAACCGATCCCTAAAGTACTTGTTTGCGATATGTGGGCTTATGAAAGACCTAACACTGCCTGTATCTATCATAAACACTGCATTTAATTCTGGTACAACTATGTGTGGTAACTTAAGACGTTTTTTGCAATTATTTTTTATTCGCTCTCTAGGGTAGAGGCGGTTATACAAAAATTTCACTGTTTGGGATCTTCAGGCATTTCCTGGAACTCATTATTTGAATTGTCAAAACTTGGTTCGTTATAGCTATGATTATTAATGTAATTAACACGGCGCGAACTTGCAGTGCGCATAGTAACGTCATTGTTCAACTTTGAACCCGGCGGAGATGCATGCGCTGCAAAAGGTGACGTTCGCGGTGCATATGCCGTGGACTGTTGGCTTTGTTGCGCCATCGGAAACTGTGACCACTAGTACTATTGTTATGTTTCATATCATTATTATTTGTCCGATTAAAATTATTTTGATTATAATGTTGCCTATAATTCCTAAACTGCTGCGAATTGTTCGTCGTAATTGAACTACTCGTGGCGTTATTCGGTGCAACTGCACTTGATAGGCTCTGCGAATTATACTTCGCATTATTGAAATCGGAAAAAATAGGTTTATTAGATCTATTATAATTGTGGTGATCGTTTGTTTTAGAATTATAGACTGATTGAAAGTTATGTTCTTCTAAAACAATTTTCAACCCGTCTTCTAATGTCGAAACGTCGCGTAAACGAACTAACCTAACTAGAATTGGCGGTAAATTGAATAGAAAAACATTCATCGCCCTATTACTGTAGATTATCTGCTTAGCCTTCCGTAAAGAGTCATCAGCAATAGTCTCTGAAATTTTGGAAAATAAAATGCTTCTCATATGCATACACAACTCTTAAGTAACTTTCACCTTTGTTAATTTTACAGGATTCTAACTCCATTGCTAGACAATCTTCAGTACGTGGTAAAGTGTTGATTTGACAGCATTTTTAGCTCATCCCACGTATTTATAGAGTCCCTTTCGCCTACCAAACTAGCTGCTTCGCCTGTTAATCTACTTGTTACTACATGAAATAAATAATTGTTTTGTACAACGCTCCCTTGGAATGTTGTTGAAATGTAGGTATTCACATTTTTTAATAAATAAGGGTAACGCTTTAACATCGCCATTAAATACTGGAATGATGTTTACCATCTCTTGCGGAACACGGTTTATACCTTCCATTATGAAGTGAAATAACAAAGCTTCACAAAAAAGTAAGCTCAAAAATTAATAAATTATCCCTAACTATTTACTACAACTAACAATCTATAAAATATTATTACGGCGTTGTCCAATCCCTAATAATACACACAACATAGATTAATACAAGGTTAGGATGCAAATGGAAGAGCAGAGAGGAAGGTGAAAAGATTTACTCACAATTCCGCAGCTATCTTCATGATCCCTGAATCACTGCTTGGCTCCTGGTCCTCTCCTGGCTTGATGTGGCTTCTTAATGTATTTGTTTCGGGTTTTTTTAACGGACGTCGGCTGCTTCCCGTAGATGTGGATACGTGACAGACAGACTACAGAGATCCTACCGGCTGCGCCAATTAAGTAAGCGACAACGGAAGAGTTTAAAAATAAACTAATTGATCCCAGTTACAGCAAGACAGTAACTACTTAATTCTACAAAATGTTCATCTTATATGCTAATCTTACTGCTAACCAATCATCTCTGCTAATGACGCATGTCCTAGATATCATATGCTGACATATAGCTGTTATTCTAATATACTATAATTATTGGCTGATGAAGCTAATATTGGGGGATTGGGGTTCCTTAACTCGCTCAAATAGTACTAAAAAATTCGCGAATAAAAATCGCAGTGCGTGCTATGCCTAATAGAGATGGGCGTTTTCGGTTTATTGCGCAAACGGTTATGTAACCAATATACAGTTTTAATATCGATATCGAAAACGGTTTTCAGATGTCGATATCAGTAGTACAGTTTGCAAAAGTTAACATGTTATTTAGATGAGCAAACTAACAACGAACGCGAACTATAGCAAACCCAATCTCACACTTTTACAGTTATAGACAAATGGCAGCCGTATTTAAACAGTTAGATTTGGTCGTAACTAAACAAATCTAACTGTTCAAATACGGCTGCCAGGATAGAATATAAATAATAGTTTTTTTTTTACCTCTGTATAGATTCTTTTACCGACTGTGAATGTGTGAACATTGTAGGCTTTCTAGATTTCTAGATGATTGTTAACATTTGTTAACTTTTTATTTCGTTTTACATTATTTTTTTGATTGTTTTTTTTTTTAATTTCGTACGACTTATTGTCGGGCCTACGTTGTCCCCCCATATCCAAGTACTAATGCTGTAACATGGAAATATTGTAAACACAAAATTTTTAAAAGAGTAACCATGGAGTTTCTTGCCGGTTCTTCTCCATAGGAAACGACTAACCCGAACCGTGCACCTTTTGTCGACGTTTTATAAGTGCCCATGTAGGCCTATGTAAAATAAAAAAAAATGATTTTGATTTTGAGAACTCAAAATCGGTTGAACGGACTGAAAAAAGGAGTTGTAAAAATTTCTAATGTTATTTCAAATGGAGTTACCGCGTATTTGCTGCATTTCTTATAAACCAATAAAAGAATATATAATACTTAGAAAGAGAGGTAGATATGGTTCCTATCATTTCTGAAGTTTGCGTTTTGTTCGTAGTTCGTACGTTTTCGCATTGTTACGGTTTTAAGTTTTGACTTATTCGTTCTAGCACGCAAGAAGAGGTTTTGATTCGATACAGTTTTTTTCTTATCGGTTATTTTAAAATAGATATCGGTATGATATGACATCTAACACATATCCGATATAAGTTACGTTTTGATATATCGGACCCATCCCTAGCATCTTACGACTCTTGCCAACTTACGTGCCGGGGATTATACTGGCCGGATAAAGTTTGAGTTGTTGTAACAAAATTTTAGTCAATCGAAACGGAAAGAAGAAATTGATAAAATATTTCACATCATCACATCATCAGCCTATTAATGTTCCCACTGCAGGGACACAGGCCTCCTCTCTGTGAGAGGGAAAAATAAATCCGAGTCTGTGATAAAATATTTCATAGAATAAAAAAAATAAAATGAAAAACATTAAAAAAATTGAATGCTTTGCTGTGCTTTGTTTATAAACGTAAATTTTTATTTTATTTATTTATTTCAGACATAATTCCAGTCCATAGTTACACATACATCTATACTAATATTATAAAGAGGAAAGATTATTTTGTTTGTTTGTACCGAATAGGCTCCGAAACTACTGGACCGATTTGAAAAATTCTTTCACCAATAGAAAGCTGCATTATTCCTGAGTGACAAAGGCTATTTTTTTATCCCGAAAACGGGTCCTGTGGGGTGGTCCACGGGAGCGAAGCTGCGGGCAACAGCTAGTCAAAATTATAAACAGATAAAAACCCAAAAAAAAAAATAGTCAAAAAAATACATTAAAAGTAATAATTAAAAATGTCCCAAACATTTTAATGTCAGAAATGTATAAAACAATGTCAAATGTAAAATTGTTAATTGTAGAATGTTATTAAATTAAATATTACAAAAAATCAAAAAAAAATGGTTAAAAAAACATATACAATATCCTAATATTGTTGTAATATTTAAGTTTACGGACGAATACGTGCTACGTATATGAACGCACGTTACGGCTTGACATAACGACACGAACACCACGTGCAGCTAGAAGAAGAGCTCGAGAATATAACGTGGCACATTCTGTGGTTGAGCGAAGTCCGAAGAGAGGGGTAGGACACAATAACCTTTGAATCGGGCCACCTTATGTATTACCGAGAGGGGGACCAGCAGCCACAAATCCACATCGCGTGATCTCGCATGTGATTGGTCGATTGATGGCGGTCATACCCTTTGCGTTGCCGAATTCACTTTCGCAATTAGGCTGCAGCTATGCCAAGGCGGTGTCGGGTTCCTGATAAATAAATTCATCCGTGACAACGTTGTGGAAATCTTCAGTGTCTCGAACAGGTTAGCGTATCTCTTAGTAAATCTAACCGAGAGGTATAGCCTCAAGTTTCATTCATTCATTAATTATTTATTGTACTAGGCACTAATGCATAAAACCTTGCATGGGTAATTTAGCGAGAATAGCGATGTAAATAAAAATGCTTAAGAAGGGGGCCACTCGCCCGTATGTTTTGTTTTTTCATATCAAATACACAGTTACACAAAAAAAAAACAATTATAGCACTTACTCTTTTAAAGGCTTTAGTTATTCATGTACTTACATTTCGGAAAAACACCTACCAAGAATACCATACAACCAGCACCATTTATTCGTACAAGTACACAAGTTGAGGTATAGCCTCGCATCAGAAATGAGGATATATAATAAGAATCAAAGTTACCGACATAGCCCGAAGAATTGCGAAACTTAAGTGGAAGTGGGCAGGGCACATTGCTCGCAGAATGGATAGCTAATGCGGCTGAAAAGTTCTGGAATGGCGACCGCGGACCGGAAGACGATGCGTTGGAAGGCCTCCAACTAGGTGGACCAATGACCTGGTTAACCCTAGGTCACTAACCTTAATTTCGAGTAACGTTATCACTAACCATTCGTAAATTTTACGACAGATTAAAACACCAAAATTTATTTAATCAACCTTATTTATGACACAAAACGAACTTAATTAGCAGTCTTAGTTTCCTCTTAATCAAATAACATATTAAGCTGTTTTAGAAATATTCTACATTGAACAATGATTGCACATAGAAACAATATGCTCCCTGCAAATCGCTTTTTTGCAGCCCTTGCAGAAGTTTGTGGTCATACGACGTTTTTTTGCAGGACAGTAGCTGCAAGTTTTGCGGGTTCTAGGAACGTCTTGACTAGAACCTTCCTGTGGGTCATCAAGTTTCAAGATCTCCGCGATGATCTGCTTCAAATTTCGTTGCAAAGTTACCGTCTGATATCTCTCTTGCAGCCAAGGCTTCATCAGTTCGTCTGCTATTTGTAATGCAAAAGGCCTTCTTTTCATGGGTTTTTTTCCATTTCGGATCGTATTAGAGACGTGGATGACATATGCGTTCACTATCGACAGATTCAGGATGTCGTAGAACAAGCACAGCGGCCATCGATTGGTCTTACGGCTGGTACTCATGATCGAGCACATTTGGTAGTATGCTTAGATGTTTTATACTTATTGTTCTTTATGTCAATCTCAACGTTTGTATATTGTACAATAACGTCGATCATTTCCTCCTCTACAAAAAGATAAAATAGATGTTTTGGATCTGAGAGTTCTTTAGCTATGCCTGCGGGACCAGGTACAATATGCAGCACATTACGAGCAGCCGTGCGAGTACGTGGGTCTCGAGGTTTTGTAGACCATTTGTGTTGATTCTTACTGTACAGGATATTCTGTCTTGGTTGAATGATTGATTGCTGCTGTGGTGGTTCCTCATTTTCGGAATCAATCTGATCCATGCAGGATGTCAGTGAATTATCATCATCGGAATCTATGACTAACCTTCGACTATGGCTGCGACGTGGAACGAAGAACTCGTCGTCCGAAGAATCTGCAGCATCCTCATCGCTTCCATCAGTGTCTTTATGAATTTCCGTCTCTAAATGATCACCTTCCTCGGATTCCGAAGACTGTGATTGATTATCAGGGATTGACTCCGTTTCTGAATCGGCTAACCATTGTAAAATTTTATCATTTTGACCCCTCAAATCCATCTGAAAGTATAAAAAACAAAAACATTTCAAATAAAAAAGAAACACAAAATGTCAAAAAGTTGCAAATAACATGACTATATACTTATAACAGTAATTATTACGTATTATTATAACATAAAAATAATATGTTCTGATAGTAATTATTGAAAATAATTGACAAATACATAAATACACAACTTTAAAAAATAGTTACGTAGATACTAACCTTTCGTAAATTTTACGACGATCACACGATATATCCCGATCTAATGAGCGTGCATTCGCAATGAGTGTTTGCGGGTCACTGGCGATGCGAATTAGGAAGGTATTAGAAACGGGCGGGGTGGCGGGGGTCGGGATCTTACCGAAACACTAAAATCTCAAGGTACGCGTCGTCATTTTGACGAATGGTTAGTGACACAGGGTTAAGGTTGCGGGCATCCGCTGGATGCGAGACGCATGGGATCGGTCAATGTGGCGATGCCTGGGGGAGTCCTATGTCCAGCAGTGGACGTCTGTTGGCTGAAATGGTCATGATGATGATGACGCGTCGACTTCGGCACACTTGGATGAAAAATTGGAGGAAATGATCGAGTACAATCCAAGGCCTTACATTCCACCACTAGGACCCACTACAAAGTTCTCATGGGGGATTTTAACGCTAAAGTGGGAGTACAGAATCACAGCGAATCGGTAGTAGGATCCTACGGGTTTGGCAGCAGAAATCATAGGGGCCAAATGCTTGTCAACTTCCTAGAGAAGGATGAATTAAATATTTAAGAAACAGCCTCAAAGGAAGCGGTCATGGCTAAGCACCGACAATGTGACCAAAAATGAAATAGACTTCTTCGACAAAAAGCATATATACAGGGATTTATTTATTTCTTTTTTATAAAACTTTATGCACAAGTACAAAGGCGGACTTAATGCCTTAGGCATTTTCTACCAGTCGAGCAATCACAGACTTGTTCAAGGGTCTCTGATTATCAACTTCAGGCTTGAGCGAACTAGTTTGATGAAGTCAAGGCTCCGACCAAATTTGCTCCAAACTATGTTAGGATTTCGTATGATGTCGAACGTAAAGAATTTCACCATCCCATATCTTCCCGAGGGTGTCGTAAGAGGCGACTAAGAAGCGACTAAGGGGACTGTGATCGTCAACCTACCTGTCAAGCTTGGCGATTATGGCAAACCGCCCTAAACCAAAATTAATAGCACAGTGAAAAAACGGTCCCTAGTGCCCGGCATCCCGCCTACCCTCGACTACGGTAGCGGTCGAAGCAATGGCGTGGCAAGGGGTGCGAAGAATCCCCAGAAGAGAGCTGGTTACCAGAATTCAAACCGACGACTGGTTCTGGCAATATTTATAGCGCGTACCATCGAACTCGAGGCAGAATTGAGCAGTTTACGATGTAGTATCATAGGGTTATCTGAAGTCCGAAGAGAGGGGGGTGGACTCGATAATCCTTAAATCCAGTAACTTGCTCTACTTCCGAGAGGGTGACCGGCAGTCCTAGGGTGGTGTCGGTTTTATCGTCCCACAAGTCCCTTGTGAGTCTTGTGACCAATGTATTGAAGATCGAGAGTGTGTCGACTACGGTGGCGTACTTTATAATCAGAATCATCATCATCATTATCAGCCTATTAATGTTCCCACTGCTGAATAATAAGAATATAATAATAATCAGAATATCCTTAAGATATTCGCTGAAGGTCATACAGGTCTACGCTCCGACCTCGGCACACCCCGATGACGAAGTAGAGACCATGTATGAGGACATTTCCAGAGCCGAGCATGGTTACAAAACACACTTCACCGTGGTCAAGGGGAACTTCAACGCGAAACTGGGCACACGAGACGATGATGAACAGCGAGTGGGACAATTTGAATTTGGACGACGGAACCACCGAGGTCACTTACTGACCAGTTTTATGGAAAAGGAGGGCCTCTATACGAGTATAATGAACTCCTTCTTTTGAAAGTGTGAGCATAGGAATGGACCTGGCAGAGCCCCGATGCTGCAAAAAAAAATTAGATAGACTTCATCATGTCCATGAAGAAGCATTATTCAATGATGTCTCTGTGATCAACGTGATGAAAACCGGAAGTGATCACTGAGATGAGATTTGTATAAGAGCTAGGCACATTGAACTTAAATATTAAGCTAGAAGGTATCGACTGATGAAGTCTACGCTCCGTCTAGCACAGTTCCAGATCTGAAGCCCCGAGAGCTTTCAGCTCGAACTCCAGAATCGTTTCAAGTGCCTAGGGAGCTCCGTAGACGATTACAACGATGGGTTCGTGGAAACTGTCCATACGGTCGGGTCCGGGTCTAAGTTTTTCAAGACCAGTCGTACAAATAGAAACAAAAAACTATCCGATCCTACTCTCAAGCTTATAATGGACAGGCGTGAAATGATCCTGAAGTCTTAAGACTATGCGTGGAACTACCGGCAGCTTAATAAACTTAATACCGAGTGTATTAAAGAAGCGATTGAGAGGAATAAGGGCTCCAAGGTGTTTGCAAGAGATCTGGCTACAGGGCAGAGCCAATAGAGCTCACGAAACTGAAGACCGACGATGGCAGGATCGTATCAACCAAATCTTTTCATTGGCGGTGCTCTGAAGGCTGTTCAAGAATACGTTTAGTTGGACAAACTCTACAGTTTGGTAAAACCAACTTTGAGCGGGAGGCTAGCAGAAGAATACAGCTGAACTGGGCGGCGTTTGAAAAACTTTGTCGAGTCTTCTCGTCGCTAATTCCACAGAGTGATACGAGTCACCAATCAGTGCATCCTACCTGTTATGATTTATGGGGCCGAAATGTGAACACTCACGGTACGGCTGGTCTCTCAGCGTGCTATGGATAAGGTTATGCTTGCGGTTTCAATGAGGGATCGAATCCGGAATAAACTTCAACTTTAAAGATAATCTTAGCTAAGAAAACCATATATAATGTAGTGGATTGATTTCTCCGGTCAATAATATGCCCGACTGATGTGTTTCTTTACTCTGCCATACCTCCCTCGTAGCCTTGATCGTTAGTGTAAATCCCTACAGGTTTGTGCCAATTTTCTTATCGAAAGAGCACGGTGTGTCTTTTGTCTACCGCGAAGACATCTGGATGCATACAACACCGTTTCCATATCGGCTTATAGAATACCATATCGGCCAATATTAGAAGTGTCAGCTAGGCCGTCCAGCATCTGCTGCAAGTCATGCAGCGATTCAGCCATTATGCAATGCAAATCTAAAGTGTGAGATGTAGCCGCCGTTTATGTAAATGCCCCGTCCTTCCCATTCCAGCGTGTTAAACACATCCTCCAACGCGTTGCTGATTAATTTGGGGGAAATTACATCCCTTTGTCTGAACCCCCGACGCAGTAAGATGTGTTCAGCTTGCTGGTCCTGAACTTGGACGTTCATTGTAGCATTTTCAGGCATCTCAGCACTTGGATGTATCGCAAGTCTACTTGGCATCGGTGCATAGACTCCAAAACAGACCAGCAGCCTTATTAAGTAAGTGAATTCGGCAAGACAAAGGGTTTAACACCATGAAAGAATATGACAAATTCTCTTAAAATAATTAGAGATTGCCAAAAATTATTGGACTCTTTCGAAACGAGTATCTTCACCAATGAAAGCTGCCAATATTTTTTGAAAAAGTCTTATTATTTAAAGAAAATTTGTCATACTCTTTCATGGGGTCGAAGCCCACCTAAATTCACTTATACGATTAAGCTGCAGGTCTCGATAGAGTCAAAAGCCTTCTTCACAAATGCAAAAGACAATGGCCGATTATACTCCACGGACTTCTATAGATAATCTGATAATCTAGCGCACTGTGTGGATGTGGTCTATGGTGCTGTATCCTCCTTGGAACCCGGCCTGCACTGCTGGCTGAAACTCGTCGAGTCTTCGTGTTATTTGATTCGTGACGACTCTCGAAAACAAGTCGTATATGTCAGGGACCGAGTGATTAATCAGTGCACCATGTATAATACCCATTATGAATACTGATTTAAACTTCTATATTTATCACATTGTCAGGTCATCATACTTTAATATTATAAATGTGAATGTAAGTTTGTTTGTTACGCGTTCACGCGAAAACTTCTTAACCGATCATCATGAAACTTTGTACACATATTCTTGGAGGTATTAGAAGTAACACAAGATACTTTTTATTGAAACAAAAATTTCCAAAGATATCACTTTTTCCGCGACAACCGACATTCACGCGTACGAAATCGCGGGCAAAAGCTATTTATGAATATTGCTACGTAACGGTTGGGCAATTCGATAATTATGGCTACTGAATTAGTCCAAGAGCGAGCCAAGCGAGCTCGGGAGCTTAAATCAATGTCAATATTTACTCAGAAAGCCCGGTCAATTTAATTATTTCAATAGTTTTTAGCATGTTGCCTACTCATATTGGGCATTTTTCAAATTGTCTGGGCATTATGAATAATGCCGTATTAATCACTTGGTCCTATAACATCTACATGGCTAAGAAGCGAAATGGGTCTGTAATTCTTTAAAAGCGTCTTTTCCCCCTTTTTAAAGAAGAGAATGATCGCGCTCCTTTGCCACGCCTTTGGAGGTTTCCTAGAAGAGGACAGAGTTCAAGAGCGCCCGAATCTCATCCAATACAGGACTTCCTCCCGCTTTCAGGAGCTCGTTTGTAATCCTGTCCTCGCCTGGGGCTTTTCCATATTTATGCTGTTTGAGATCCGCCTCGATTTCGTCTTAGGTGATTTCAGGGTGGTCTTCTGTATAAATGCGGGTTAAGGTGGCTCTAGAATCCTCATTTTCGGGATCAAGCCGAGAAATATGCGTTGCGTACAATTGGCCGTAGAAGTTTTCAACTTCCGAAAGAATCCCCGGCCTCGAAACGACGATGTCCCCATTCGATTTAGTCAATTTCGTCAGGTGGCTCCTCCTCAGGTGGCAAAATCGTGCGTATTGGCTCTTCGGAGGTCATGTCGTACCAGTTTCCTGATATTTTTATTGAGTGCCCGCTGTTCTAACGAAATGACAGGTGGATTTTTACGTCGTTCAATCATAAGCTTTAGAGCTTCATCCGAAAGTTATGACTTGCTGTCCGTACGCTGCATCTTACAAAATTTCGTACCTTCCTCCTGAATATTTTCACAATTTGGTCAAGGTTAACGTCGTCTGTGGTTTACACGACAGCGAACTGGTTTTCCAAGTCTGACTGGAACGCTTCAGATCCTAACATCATCATCATCATTTCAGCCAAAATACGTCCACTGCTGGACAGAGGTTTCCGCCAAGCGTCGCCACACTCATCCAACATCCGGTGCGTCCCAAAACCTTGACCAGGTCGTCGTTCCACCTATAGTTTGAGGCCTTCCAACGAAACATCTGCCTGTTCGCGGTCACCACTCCAAACTTTTCGGCCCCAATATTATATATACTACTGCCATACATTTTTTCACATAGCCGAAAACAGCTATTTCGCTGGCGGGGGCGGAACTTGACTAACAAAAAGGAGATTGCCCATCCTTCTATGGACCGCCGTTGCGTATAAAAAAAAATTGTATGATAGCGTAAATTGGATACAAAAGAAGGGAGAGGTCATACTTTCAAAGGAAATAAAAATTATCCATTTATTATGTGGGGTTCTTGTTTTTTCTTTGATTTTTTGTTCGTTCTACACAATCCACACCACCAGCACAGAAACAGTACAATAGTCTTCAAATAGATTTCTTGAGTGTGCAGGAATCCGAAAACTACTGAACACGAACTCAACGCAATGATAAGTTATTAATTAGCACAACAAACTCAACAAATATAAACGCGAAAACAAAAATTCGCTGCCGCGCCGACGCGAATCTTTGTTTGGCACCTAGCTTGACTTGACATTTGACAATGACACTTTTGATAGTTGACAGCAATGAGGTAGGAAAACTATGGAGACGGCATATTCTACTATATGAAGAATAGTTATACAAATATCTATAATATCGAGACACGCATGTCAAAAAGCGTTTTGTCTCTTTTTAACTAACCAAGAGCTGCATATGAAAAGAGAGACATCTAAATGTTTGTCAAGGACTAAACTTGGTAACACTTTTGAGTGACGTCAAAATCATGTTTATGCGTGACCGGTCGCCATGTTGATTGCCGAGTAAAATTGGTAGTTGTGTGCTGTTTATGTACGTTTATCTGTGTAGTTGTGCTGTCAAACAGTTGCAAATGGCCTACCTCATTGGCCAAGGAGCAGCCATCTTAATTGCCCGATTTATGTAGGTATGCACACTAATTTCGTAGGTATGGCAAGTCCATAGGTTTATAAGTCAGTGGTTGACAGTTCACCTTTCATTTACATCGCCTGTGGTAGTGTTACCAACAATTAATCTAAATCACCCTGGACCAAAGTGATTTGTTAATTAGAGAAAGATTTTTAAATCGTAAAGTAATATCATTTTAATGATGTTATATATAAATAAAAATATTAATGAAGCGGGAAATGTCATAATTTAAATGATTTTTAAAACTCAGCGTCTGCCCTTACACTATTAGTAGCACCGATTATAGGGAGGTTCATAAAATGGCAACACTGTTTTCACTAAAGTACGCCATTAAAATAAAATCAAATAAATAACTAATTAAACACTAAATATTAACCCCACATACGATTACAATCAAGTTAAATAAGAAAACTTTAAAAAAAAATATATTATTTATGATTATATTTTTGCGGCTATACTCTTTTATTATAAAGCGATACTGATTTTGGGCATTCTCCTTTGCAATTTAAAGCATAATTTTACGCAAACGGATCTCTGAATCGAAAAGTGGCTTTAACAGACCCGTAATATTTTGGATGGCCTATCCAACGATACCCCACACCACAGAACAGAGAAGACAGTAGAAATCGCATATAGCTTTATTAGTATCGGAACCAGCGGTACCCAAACTCACACATATACAGTTTATTTGTATTTCATAACACTAAGAAATCTTTGGTGTGATTGGTACTTTAATTTTTAGATGAAAGTAGAAAATATGTCAGTCGTCGCTTATTTGAAAATAAACCACAGCTTTATGACAATAGAGTTGGTTTATTGTCTACTCTTTTTGAGTATTTATTACTTTTTTCGTTTAAAGCGCACACGGAATAGTTTATGAGCGAGTTACGCTACTCGCCGCTAGATGTCACTATAGTAAATTCATTTAATTTAAAGCCGTATTTCGTTACCGATAAGATTTATATTTGCGTAATGAGGTCATTACTACTCGTCCTCCTGTAGTGATGTACCACGGTCGTTGACTTATTTATCGACATTCCGTTTTATTTTCAAACAAAATACAGTTTAGTTTAAAAAAAAACGTTGCCCCACACTAGGAATTTCACCTGTATCGTGAGTGCGTTTACAAACATATAATTTCACATACACAAACACCCAGAGCCGGAACAACTATTTGTAGATCATACAAATATTTGTTTCGTGCGGGAATCGAACCCGCGACACGCAGCGCAGCAGTCAATCGCTCAACCACTGCGCCAACCGTGCGCCCAATAACTAGAGTGAATAAATATTATTGTTTGTAATCAAGTTTTTATATAAATTTATTCCAATACTTACGATTTATAGAAAGTTATTATTAAGATATTGTATGGTAAACTACCGATCCGGTTTTAAAATGATTATATTGATACAAAGATGTGTTTTTGTTCTATCAATAGAATTATAGAATACAATGCTCTTTATTATGTACACCATATAAGTTACAGAAAGTATAGACGACTTACGACGACGACTTTTTCCTACTCCTCCGTTATTATTTTCTGATTAATTTCGTTGCGGTATCCAAGACAGTTAAATTCATTCTCCGGGTTTTCGTCGAGCTTCATTGCCTCGGCGCTTTTCTGGTGGTCGCCACTGTTGATTCTGGTTTTCAGGAGTTGCAGTGGTTTGGGAATAGTGCGGTGGGATTGTCCCAAAAAAAGTATAGACGAAGAAAACATTACACTGGGTGGCACAATGGGCGGCCTTATCGCTAAAAGCGATCTTTTCAAGACAACCTTTCCATGGATTTAAAAAATGAAAGGAAAGACAGTACTGTACGTAGTCTTTGGTGTACTATTATTAATTACAAGCTGTGACCGCGGCTTCGCTCCCGTCATCTGTTTGCCAACCCTACCCTACTTACCTTCCTGCCTACCCTAATTACCTACCGACCATATTTGTTTCTATAGTCATCAATCTTTCGCGGAGAATCTTAACACCGTGATTCAGAAAATGACTTCAAATTCACAACGCCATCTATCGAATATCGAGTTCAACTTTCCGAGTATCTGAATTGCGTGTGATAATTTTACTTCTTGAACACTTTAAATTCATCTAACTTTTGATAGAGTGAACCGATTGCAATGACACAAAAACTAAGTAATTCTTCAAGTTACGCACAATGTTTATGTATAAAAGTTATTTACATTGGTTTCGTACATGTCACGTGATGCGTGCACAAATAAACAGACAAACAGACAAAAATACCAAAAATGCCGAAAATAGGTTCTGTTGGTCATCCCTTAACACACTGGCTATTTTTTTTGGAAATATTTTCGATGTACAAAAAATACTTTTCTACATATTTATTATATATGTATTAATGATTGATGATGATGATGCGATAGACTACAAATGCAATACGTCCTACTGATAATAATATGGGAAGCTTACGCTTTCGCCTGCGTGCGGCTACACTCTTATTATGATTAGCTTGACTAACTTCCTTAATGAACTGATGAAATTTAGGTCTATACACCAGTAGATCTTAAATTTCAGACTAACACATAAGCCACTTTTTAACTGACTTAAAAAAAGAAGGAGGTTCTATGTTCATGTGTTATTATTATTTTTGAAGGCTGTTGTCTTTTTAACCGACTTCAAAAAAAGGAGGAGGTTCTCAATTCGTCGTAATCTTTATTTTTACACGGCTGCAAGGAAAGGGTTATGTTTTTCGCGCGTAAGAAGATTTTTTCGAATATTGTAAGTTTAAAGTACCTATCGATAACTCATTATCGATATTGGTCATCTCTAATTGAGTAGCTGAATGTGACATGTGCATAGTTGGAATCTTCGAGAACAATGTTTGAGTTTTAAAGAAAGTAGACCTTAAATTTAACATCATAAAATCGACTTTTACTTGTCTTGTTCAATAAAATATTGTTTTTACATTTTTATCGAAATAAAATAAATTAAGACTTGCCGATGGTAAGATATACCTACATTTGATACATTTTTGGTTCTGCTATCGTGTTCACATTCTAAAACAGCACAATAAGGCATTTTTGTATTTTTTTTTCAAGTTTTTGTCACCGTGACGGTTGAATCAAGACTGATGTGCGTAGTGTGTGCGCGGAAGGAAACTTAAGCAGAACTGTGCGAAACTCGGGGTACGCGGGCCCCGCCCACTTGCGACTTCTATTGTAGTAGGCGTTTTTTTTGTTCTGTGCCCCACACCATGGGATAGACGAGAAATAAAAATTGCCCCACTTTACGTCTATAGGAGGTACCTGACATTTTCGTGATTTTATTTTACCACTTTGTCGGAATTATTAAGATGTATATCCATGCCATATTATAGTTTTCTAATACTAAGAGTCTCTGAGCTAATCTGCGAACGGACAGACGGACATAGCGAATCTATAAGGGTTCCTTGTTGACTTCGGAACCCTAAAAATGCGTTGTTAGGAGAAACACTATCACTATACTCCAATCAGCCACAGTCTGCGGAACCACTCCACAGACGATGCCCCATCTCTTGACCTGCTCCTTATATAAAAACACCTACACTATGCAAGACCTTTGTGAGGCCAGCGCTAAGGCTATCGACGTGGCTGAATACACGTCGAAAAAAATTTTGTTGAAGGAATCATCGACACCAAGAAGAAGAAGAAGGAGAAACAAACTTGTGCGTAAAATTTGCGACATTTGTTTACAGAAGCCGGGACTGGTGAATGTAAATAAAAGCTTATAAAAAATAGTCATCAAGCTACCAGATCGTAGATAACTACCAAGCGAAGAGTAGCAGTATTACCTAAGTATTCTTACCTATGCCATCATCTTCTTTCCAAAAAACTTAATTTATATGTACTCGTCATGGTTTTTATTCGTACGTTTTAATGACTTTAATTATTTTATTACAAAAACATTTTAAAACAAGACATTGTTATTAATGACAATTTATTCTAATTTTTTGACAAGTGGCATTTGTATTCTTCTTTTTTTCGATAATATTCTTTTTGGCCGAAGTAAATAAGTCCTTTTTACCGTTTGACGTGTGTATTTGTGTATTACATGTGTATTTATTTGCGGGGCACAACACGTGGGGCGGCGCATACCAGCCCTGCTAGCCTGGAATATTTTTTGAGACAAGCACTACTATGGTACTTCTTATTATTATTATTTATGCATAGTTTTTAGATAGTGGTTATCGATCGTAGAATATTATTTCAAACTCATACGACAATAACAGATTTATGTAAATATACAGGACACATTACTTATGTTTGTATGTTCACCTCTCAACCAGGTCCTGTTGAAAATCAGCGTCAGGCAACGCCAGTTGTCTGACATATTGCTGAACAGGGCCTGATTGGCACTGCCGTGAGTCACACAGTATGATTGTTAGTTTTAAGTTTTATTTTTAAGTTTATTTTCATAATTGTGTAGGTAACTTAATTTGTGGTACGTGCCAATAAACGATTTTTCTTTCTTTCTTTCTCTTTTAGCCTGCCGCCCCATCTTCGTGTCTATCAAAAGGATACCTAACTTAGCCGAGGCAGCGTGCTAAAAATTTATAAAAAAAATCGTTTTTAATTTTTTTCCTAAGTCGGCAACGTAATTTACCTTTCTGACGGAGATGAAAAAGTTTTCGAGCTAGCTTCGTTCGCTCAATAGTAGTTTATGGGGCTGGGCTGTATTATCAAACTTACGCTTTGAGCTTTCAGCGACAAGCCTCCTAAGGCTTGGCTTTGTAGATGCAGTCCTACCTTGTCAGGCTCCTTCAGAGACGGCAAGGTGGCGTGGTTTTGAGGGAGAGCGCACGGTCGTGTAGATCCTCAAGGCAAGTGTGGTGGTTTATCCTTCTCGTGGTTGCCGCCCTGTTATTGGTCTAATTCCCTATGAAATAGACGCAACAGAAATCACCGTGCGACGTATCACAGGGGTGGCGAGGTCATGCCCCTGGGTGTTCACCATTGAAGAAGAACAATGATGGACAGTAATGACCTCCTGCGTGTTTGTGCCGTGCGCGGGGACCCGTAAAGAGAGATGAAGGGATCCTGGTGGTTGAGTGGAGCAGGTTGCACACAACACACCACTTTGGCCTGGATTTCTTCGGACACGGGAGGTCGTGGGAGTAGCTTACCACGATCATACGGCTGAGCTCTCCTTCTGAGAGTATAAGCGAGGTGCGTGGAGTCCACTGATGTCGTCCTCGGACGGCTGAAGTGGTGGTGAAGGTCACGCTGACGGTGTAAGGGAGGGCTGTTCTGTTCAAGCCAGCCCAAACGAGCACCTGATGTCGCACTGTAAGCCAGCCCTGCGCACCTATATCTCAATGGTAGTCCTAACGCCCACCTTGAGTGGTGGGTCGTTCCCAGTTGCGGGCTCGATGGAGGGTGGGAGCCGGAGAGATGAATTTTTCAAAAATATTCAATGGATTTTGTCAAAGCCTTGAATACTTCGGGGGTGGAGTCGGCGAAAGCTGACGATACTCCGAAGCGGGGTGCACCTAGCACTCCGCTTGCCCCTGGACCTGCGGCTCACGCCGTAGAATCCAGCGGCCCCCAGTACGGGTAGCGCCATTAAGCTGGGTGCACCTAGCACTCCGCTTGCCCCTGGACCTGCGGCTAACACCGCGGGCTCCAGTGCGGGCACCGGTCCGGCTGTGGCGAGAGCCGCAGCTAAGACCAACAAAAAGTCCCTACATAATCGACATAAGGGCTCAGGGCTGAAAGGGACCAGCACTGAACCTTACCCTCCTTTGGCGAAAGGTAAGGGGCCGGCAATGAGTCATCCCTCTGCCGGTTCCAACCTTTCCAAACACCCTCTTCCCAGTCCTTCCACTTATACGACACCGCAAACCGGGGGGGCAACCGCCACCAGTCAAACGGGGGCGGCGGCCGAATCCTGGCGGGTGCAGATGTATAAGGGCAAGGGTAAGGGCAAGAAAAGTAAAAAACAAACCCAAGACCCTTGCCCTAACCTTTTGGTACAAGCGACCCCTCAGGTCCAGGGTATCAAGGGGGATGGCCTGACGCGGAAAGAGAGGCGCCAGCAAAAAAGAAAGGGGAAAGGCAAAGTCTCCCAACTAGGGCAAGCTGCCAAGACTGGCTGTCTGAACTTCTCGGAAGGGAAGCGGTCGCAGACTGCGTCCGAAGACAGCCACTCAGCGGCAGCAGGACCAGCGCAGACGGCTGGCACGTCGCGGCAGGGCGCTCGGAAGGGTCAAGCCGTGGCCAAGCGGGCTCTCAACGAAACCATGTCGCCTCGAGGAGAGCATAAGCGGCTGCGACTTGATCAGTCCGGGAAGGCTGAAGCGACGAGCTATGCCCGAGTTGCAAGCGCCCACCTGTGCGTCGCAGTAACCTGCGCCAGCACGGGCATTATCAGCCTTGAGGTGTCTAACCTGATCCATGACGAGATCCAAAGGCTGATAATGGAGGAGGCGTGGTCACCCGAGAGGGAGACCTCAGAGCGGCAAATACCGTCCTTCGTCGCCAGGCCGAAATTCGGCAATGGGGCGCTCAAGCTTTGGTGTAGCGATGGGTACACCTTAGCTTGGCTCAAAAGGACGGTCTCCAGCATGCCTCTCTCGGTTAGCACCCAGCTAGTCGTCAAGAGTCAGGCTGAACTGCAGAAGCAGGTGCGATGTGGAATCGCAATCCCAGACGACAGAGGGGTTTACAAAGATGTCACCATGGTGGGTAGAACGCTATGGTACCAGAACCCCTTTGTCGACATCAAAAAGTGGGTGCTCCTGCGTTCGGAGAGGCAGAAGACGGGCTGGTTCGTGGTGCTGGGGGTTCCCGAGGACCACATCCCGGCCTTGATGTGCGCCGAGCACAGACTGTCATTCGGTCTGGGCTCGGTCTACATCAAGTTCCAAGGAACGAACGGCCGTTTCGGGTGTGTTCCCCGGGGATGGGACCCGCTAGCGAAGCAGCTCGTCAATGAGGCAAGGGTGAGTAATCCCCCAGCGGACAACCCGGAAGCGACCACGGCCGCAGTCACAGCTGCAGAGCCGGCCGCCCACACCACCACTACCGCCATCACGGTCACCGTCCCTCCGTCGGGCGGGGAGCTGGACGACAGCATACTGTCGCCGGCTTCCGGAACGATGGAGGATGACGAGGTGGGCGACGCCTTCGCGAGTCTGCAGCTTGAAGAGGAAGAGGAGGGCCCCATCTGCGATGGCGACCCCTTCGTCGGCCTGTAGAGCTGTACAGGCGAACCTCCACCACAGTCAGACAGCGACGGCCCAGTTACGCAAGTGGTTGGAGGTTCAACACACGGCCATTGCCCTGATCCAGGAGCCGTGGATTAGGGGCGGCCAAATACGAGGACTGTCCGGTTTAGGCGGTAAGATCCTTGTTACCTCAGCTCATGATCACCCTAGATCTTGTATATACGTAACAGGTAACATCAAAGCACAGTTTTTAATTGACTTCTGTTGCAGAGATGTCTCTGCAGCTAGGCTGACTATGCAGCGCGGCGCCACGATGATGTCGTGCGTCTTCGCCTCGGTTTATATGCCTGAGGCGGAGACACCGCCCCCGCATGACCTGGTCCGCCTCATAACATACTGTGAGGCCAGAGGTGAGGAGGTCATCATCGGGACCGACGCGAATGCACATCACCCACTGTGGGGAATGGACACTCAAAATGAAAGGGGTAAGGCATTAGTAGAATACTTGTTCACAACCAACCTTTCCCTATTAAACACAGGCACGGAACCGACGTTTGTAACCAGACGCAGTCGGACGATTATAGACCTGACTTTGGCGACAGAAGGCGCTGCGGAAATCATCACTGGGTGGCAGGTCTCCAGTGAGGCCTCCTGCTCGGACCACAGATGGATCCGCTACGACATACAGGTCTGCGTTGAACCTACACCACCTAGGCGTAACCCGCGCAACACAGACAAAGCTGTCTACACACACACCCTCGCCTCCAAGCTCCCGCCCTTAAGCGAGGAGCTGGCTTACGCGAACACGACGCAGATAGATACGCAGGTAAACCAACTCACCGAATCTATGATATGCAGCTACCACACGGCATGCCCAGAAACTACTCCACGCAAAACACCGGGTAAACAACCCTGGTGGGGTAAAGATCTGGAACGCATGCGCGGTAAGGTAAGGAAGGCCCTGAATAGAGCCATGAACACATGTGCGGATGAGGACTGGGACGCCTACTACGCAGCCAAATCCAGCTACAAAAAACTCATTAGATTCAGGCGTACCACGGGATGGCGTAAGTACTGTGGGAACATTGAATCTTGCCAACAAGCAAACAGGGTAAGGAAAATACTGGCACAGCAGAGTACACCTGGGCCCGCCACACTCCGCAAACCTGATAACACACTCACCACGTCACCTGAAGAAACGAGACGCGTCCTAGTAGAAACACACTTCCCAGGGAGCGTCTTCGTACAGGTAACAGACTGGCAGGATACTCTCCAACAACCAACAACCGGCGATTGGAACTATGCAAGGGGGATGATCACGGTGGAAAAACTCCAATGGGCCATCCAAAGCTTCCATCCTTTCAAGGCGCCCGGTCCAGACGGGGTGTTCCCTGCGCTACTACAATGGGGTGGTATGCCCGTAGTAGAAAGACTGGTGCCACTGTTCAGGGCGTGCCTGGCCTTTAGACACGTCCCTAAAGGATGGAGGGAAGTGAAAGCAATATTCATCCCTAAACCAGGTAGGAGTGATTATACAAACGCCAAATCCTACAGACCCATCAGCCTGACCTCGTTCTTGCTAAAGACCATGGAGAGACTGTGTGAAAGGGAGCTTCGAGATGGCGCTCTAATTACATTACCTTTACATGGTAACCAACACGCTTACAGCTCGGGTAAGTCTACTGAATCCACTCTTCACTTGGTGGTAAGCCAAATAGAGGACGCAATTCATCAGAAAGGTACCTGCCTGGGCACATTCATAGACATCGAAGGGGCCTTCGACAAGACAAATTTCTCCAGCATCGGTGCGGCCCTCTCCAAACATGGCGTAGAGCAGGTACTGATTGACTGGATTACTAATATGCTAAGCAAACGAGCGGTTCGTCTAGAAGGAGAGCAGCAACAGGCCTTGATAGCTAGAGGCTGCCCACAAGGAGGGGTGCTCTCACCCCTTCTATGGAATCTGGTAATAAACGATCTCATCACCAGACTAAACGAACACCATTATTATACAATAGGTTATGCAGACGACCTCGCAATCTTCGTACCTGGGAAGGTGACTGGTACAATCTGCAACCTTACTCAGCAAGCACTACGTATAGTGGAGCGATGGTGCTGGGAGTATGAACTATCAGTAAACCCCACTAAAACTGAAATGGTCATGTTCACCCAGAAAAGGGCACTAGGCCCCTTCCGCCTGCCCAAGCTGTTCGATACAGAGCTCCAGCTCTCCAATGAGGTCAAGTATCTGGGAGTCATCCTTGACAGCAAGCTGAACTGGAGCAGGCATTTAGACAATAAGTTAGACAGGGCCTGCATCACCTTCTGGCAATGCAGGAAAATGATAGGTAAGAAGTGGGGCCTATCCCCTAAGATTATACTCTGGCTTTACAGTGCGGTGATCCGGCTCATGATCACCTATGGGGCCGTGGTCTGGTGGCCTCGCACTAAACTAACCACAGCCATGAACAAGCTACAGCGTATGCAGAGACTGGCATGCATGGCGACTACGGGCTGCATGAGGACTACGCCGACCGCAGCCCTCGAGGCTATGCTGGGACTTCCCCCTCTGCATCTGTTTATACAGCAGGAAGCGACGATGGCAGCCGTACGTTTAAAGACACTGGATCTCTGGGGTAAGAGAGGGACTCAACACACCGCTCTGCTCGAGGGTCTCCACCACGAAATTCCAATGACTGGAGCCATTAATGACCGTATACCCAAGAAAGTCATTTTTGATAAAAAATACAAAATCCAGTTACACGAGGATAGCCGCTGCGAGGGGCTGCGCCCCGATGAGCTGCGGATCTTCACAGACGGATCCAAGACAGGTACAGGCACGGGTGCGGGAGTCTTCTCGGAGGACCTAAATATCCGTTTAGCCAAACCACTGGGGATCCACAACACGGTGTTCCAGGCTGAATGCTTGGGCATTTCCATGGCGGCCGCTGCGGTCCTGGCTAGGGAGGTAAAAGAATTCCCTATACGTATACTTTCGGACAGCATGGCCGTCCTGCAAGCACTAAACAGCCACACGGTCAACTCGGGGCTGATTTACGAGTGTCATCAGCGCCTGAACCAGGTCGGTATGAACAATAAAGTAACCATTCAATGGATTAAAGGACACAGCGACTCCCGGGGGAACGACGCTGCGGATGAGCTCGCCCGAAGGGGCTCAAATATGGAACCGGTAGGCCCGGAGCCCATAGTGCCCTTGCCCTTCGGGTATCTACGCGGTCTGGTAAGAAAACGCACCAGGGATCAACACAGCAAGCTATGGACTGACCATAGCGAATGCAGGCAGGCCAAGGAGGCACTACCCCTCATTGACGGCCGTTTCACGAAAAAGATCCTACGACTGACAAAACCACAGTTGCGTGCGGTCACTGCCGTAACAACTGGACATGGGACCTTTAATAAGCACCTCTTTGTCATAGGTATCACGGACAGCCCACTCTGCAGAGCTTGCATGGTGGAGGAAGAGACAGCAGCACACCTGCTCCTAAGCTGCCCTGTAATCGCTGGTTACAGGGCCAAACACTTCGGAAACCCAGGTACCCTGCAGGAGGTAGTCGGCAGCACCAGGGCGCTGCTGGCCTTTCTCGAGGAGCTGGGATGGATCGAATGATGTGACTGTATCTCACCCGTACGCAAAATACGCGCTTGGTCGTGGAGTTGCGGAGACAGCCCGTCTAAACTAAACTAAACTAAACTAGTAGTTTATACCATGGTCATATAATAGGAGTTAAAAACACTCGCGCGTTACTATTATCACATTCAGCTTCGCGTCATGTGATAAACCCACGCTCGTGTTTTAATACCTAATTATATGCCGTTGCATACACTACTTTATCTTCATTCTTAAATTTGAAATAACACAAAAGTGACAACGGTAAAAATTCTTAGGTCTCATTGCGCATGACTGCGCAGCCCGCGCCTCCATAAACAATGACACTACTATTCTACATTAAGTCAATGAGGCCATAAGCGCCAACAAATTAAAAGTAAAAGTGTGCTATAAAAATTAGAAAAGTTATTTTATGATGCAGTTGTTTGAAAATCGAAGGAAAATGTTGCACTGTAATGGTTATTTTTTTATTTTACCTATCCACGAATATAAAGTACCTACGTGTTTATACAATATTTTTGTAATTCATATTTGGAACATTACGTTGTGAGTGTAGATAAAACCAATTTTGGGACAGGCCGGGATATATTGTGTATATTCATAGGTCGCCTAAGGCGGTCAGGATCAGGACTCTAATTCAAACGCTGCTCAATAGCTGGAGAGAGGGGGTGCTACAGCCAAGTTTCTGCCCCAGTTCTAAAATATCATAGCTCCGGGGCTGCTGGAGAGATTGATAAAATATCTACATAAAGAGATGGAAAACGTGTTGCACCGACCCCAAGTAACATAGCACAAGGTCAGAAAGGCAATGATGAGAACTAAGATGCAAGTACTATAGTTTATTTAAATATAATATTGATGACTGAACTATCTATCTACTGTTTGTAACTTCAAATAACTAACAATAAGATACTTTACAAGAAAAAAATTGGTTGTCTGTAAAGTCGGTTTACGGACAATAGTATAACGTGACAACGTCACAAATATGACGATACAATTAACGTCATTGTAACGTTACGATTATAACGTTACAATGAGCGTAACGTTACATTGAGCGTAACGTTTCATTGAGTCATCCGATTTTTCGTGCGTGCAGCCGGCGTTCATCGATTTATTAGACGTTGTCACGTCAAAAAGTTTTTTAGCTTACCGTGCATTGTCATCCAAACCAAACGTGTATGAAAATTTTCATCTTAATCATAACTGAGGATAACTGCTTTAAAATTCAGTTGCTAGATTTGACCTGAACATACATACATACCTACATAAATACATTGCAAGTTAATAAAAAAGCATGTAAAAGTATACCAGGTCCTACATATGTGTCTATTCTAGTTTTATGTCCAAATACAAAAACAGGAATTTTAACAATAAAACAACAGTTTAAATAATAATTTTAATCGATCATTGAATCATCTTCTAAATAAAATCGTTTTTAACACATAAAATATAGAAAGATACCTAATGTATCTAATTTTGCGAGTGACTCGATTGTTAATAAAAGTAAAACGTTTGATTCGTCGTCGAATGATAATAATTTTATTATTTACACAAACAACACTTGCCTGCAATGAAACTAATTCGATTTCTTTTAACATTTGCTAAATATCCGTCGACAATTTTGGTTTTTTCCATACAAAACGTAAGACAGTAAATAAATAAGACCTAAATAAAATGTTTTTAAACATAATTTTCAAACATTTAGAACAAAACTTTTACAGTAAAGTTCAAAAATAAAAGAGTTCAATATTGTAATTTTAAGTTTGATTGCACGCAAGTTTACATCAAAACACGATTGGCACAGAAACGGACAAAAAGAAAAAAAATAAAACAAAATACGTCGAGAATTCATGCGTATTAAAAAGTTTACTTATTCGAATGTAGGTACACTTGTTCGATATGGTTCGCTTACGTTACTTCATTATAATAGGAGTATTATCATATATGATACAAATATATTTACAGTTCGTAAGTGGCTAACGGCTTAACTAATGAAGGCACCAGAGTGAGGTCGGTGGAGGTTATTACACCTGGAACAGAGAAAACTGTTTAGGAGGACACTTATTAAAATAAACAAGCTTTTATATTTATAAATTGCATTGTCACGAGAAAGCAATGTGTGTGCGAAATTTCATTTCAATGGGACACTGGGAAATGGGGCAAAAGGAGATTGCCCATACACAGGCCCCTTATGAGGTATCGTGTCTGCGATTTCAATATTATACAAAAATAGGATTTATATTTTGTGTTTTTTTCCATCCGTGTCCTTTACTTGTTATGTACAGACAACAACAGATCAGGTTTCTTCACTTGGACATTTGTATGCACCTTATTGCATTGTAATAAGGGTTCATTTCAAGAACAGAAACATCGTTATATCTCGTGAACCCCGCAAAATAAATAAAAAATGTTTTCCAATTATAAATATAACGTGTTTTTTCTACAATATATAACCAAATTCATCAAGATACAACCATTTTTTCAAAGGGGCCCAAGTTCCCTTACAAAATGGGCATTCCCCTTTATCTTGCTAGATTTGATTACAGACACCGGGACAGTGAAACTAAAAAAAAACTTGTAAAAAGACTGACTGCAGCCGAAAATACACACGCATTTAACAGAGATGTTTCGTGGGTAGAAAATTATAACTCTGTTTAGTCCTTCAGTGAGAATATCAAATAATATTAGAGCCGTATTTTAATCTTCATCAAATGAACAAAAATTGACAAAGACATTGTCAGTATAAAGAGACGTGACGTTACACGATATTTCAACGAACTGTATCGTCGTAATTTATAGTTCACGTGGCAAAAGAAAAAGTACGTGTCCAATATTTTTAGGTTATCTAACTCACGGACTAAATATATATTTTTTGTCAACTACCCTATTGCATAAAAATTTTCAAAGAGCTTGTCATTCACCAATCAGAAGTTATTATAGCTTGCAAGAAACTTGCACGCGACAAGTTACAAGCACGTGTATTTTCGGCTTATTGTTTACGGGAATATATTTCAAGTCCCTCCCTGGTACTGTCAGGATGAGTTAAGTAGATTAAGTTAATGAATAAAACGTTAAAATCTTACATAAAATCGCACGTAAAGACGCTGTTAGACATCCGTGCTCCAAACTATCGCATTTGTACCCAACGCACAAGATGGACAATTCTGAAAAAGAAAAAATACAATAAGGATCGTAACAAACAAAAATACACTGCTAAAATATACCATGGGTAAAGTAGTGTAGGGTAAGTAGTAGAGTAAAGTATATTGGTTTTTATTCATCTGAAATTTCTTAGATCTTATTAGCATAAGCGCAGTCATCGCAATTATGTAGTTTGTGGCTCATTCTCAAAATGGAAAACTAACAATTAGCCTTTTTGTTATCAAGCACCGGTGGTCAAGGTTCTTCGCTATAAGGCCATCGGCCATGCCATGCAATTAGCCTTTTTGTTATCAAGCACCGGTGGTCAAGGTTCTTCGCTATAAGGCCATCGGCCATGCCATGCAATGTCATGACAAGTATCATCACAATGTCAGTAGAGCAATGCTTCTCTCAATTAAGCGAAAAAGAACGGAATGATAAGTTTTGAAAAATGGTTTCAAACCAAAGAATTTTTGAAATCGGATCGTTAAAGTTATGCGGGTCATACATAGAAAAATATTCATTATAAATCTTTTTTAAAGCTTTTTTTCGTATTCTACTCAGTAAACCCTTTCATTGCATACCCATATTACGGCAGTGCACAAAAAATAACTAGTCCACCATCTTGGACCGTCCGCCATATTGGATTTAGAATGACATCACTTAGCTAGCTAGCACTATGCATTGTCATCCAAACTAAACGTGTATGCAAAATTGCAGGATAACTGCCATAAAATTCAGTTGCAAGATTTGACCCGAGCACACTTACATACATACAGACATTGCAAGTTAAATAAAAGCTTATAAAATATACATGTCGAATTGAGAACCACCTCCTTTTTTTTCGTCGACAGCAACCTTAAATAAGGGGTCTCAGTACAGTTCTGAGGGCTGTGTCACGGACATGTTTGTGTTATAAACTTATAAAATTAAATATTGCAATGGTTGAATTTCAAAGCATTTTAATAAATTATTTATTTTATTAAAAATCTTTTTATAAACAAGCTTTTTTCGTATTCTTCTCAGCAGACCCTTTCATTTGGTACCCGTATTAAGTCAGTGCACAAAAAATAACTAGGCCGCCATTTTGACCGCCCGCCATATTGGATTTAGAATGACGTCGCTTAGCTAACCATGCATTTGTCATATAAACTAAACGTGTACGCAAAATTTCTTCTTAATCATTTGAGGATAACTGCTTTAAAATTCAGTTGCAAGATTTGACCCGAATTTACATACATACCTACATTGCAAGTTAAATAAAAAAAAGAAGAATGTCTACTGAATACTTACAACAATACTTTCGATTGCATTCGCTAATTGCTCCTCCATGATTTTTACATCGCCATGATCCAGAACTTCCTGCAATTTAAATTGGTCTTTATAGTATTCATCAGAGACTAGAAGATTTGGCTTAAGCTTTTTTTTTGTTATGTATTGATGTCTTGTTGTCTGATGATGGAATTAGTTCCTTAGCTTTTAGCTTTAATATCTAACAATGATAAAAAAGTAGTGCAGTAACAATTACCTCCTGGCACAATTTGACGGCGGCAGCGAGGTCTGGGCGCGCGGCGGCGAGGCGTGCGGCGGCGCAGGCGCAGCTCACGGACGCCAAGCGCGCGGCGCCCGCCACCACGCCCGCGTTACCCGCCCCCGCGGCGCCCGCCAGCGCGCCCCCACCGTACGACATCGACGACGCAGCGCGCTGCCACTCCTTAACACCAACACACGTCAAAATAATTCATACAACACGGTCAATAACTGTGCACCTCGCCCCCTAATGCGACCCTACTCCGCCTACCCGCGCGGCGCTCCACGTTCGCCTTGTGCGCCCACAGCGAGAGTCGAACATCAGTGTGACGTCACTGCACCAGGTGCACAGTTATTTTATCCGACGAGTACAGATTATGAACAAGTCACTGATCCACCAGCGGGCTTTGACGCGACTATGCTATTTCTAAGTAAAACTCCATATATAACTCCACTTAAAGGTTTCATCACATCACACACATTCACTGTAAGTAACCGATCAGTCACGTCAATGACTGACGCATCGTACCTTCGAAAAGACAAGGTCATAATTGTTAAAAATTCTTGTAACGAGCTAATTAACCCAGTAACATGTGCTCAGTCGTTGCCTGTATTTAAAAAACTCATCAAAGAACATTACCTATCGCTGTGATTGTGTTCTTGGTGTTTTGACATAATGTGCTATGATTGCCGTACGTCATTTATTTTCATTGCTTATAATATATTAAATATTTATGTATATATTATTTAGTATTTATGTTTCTAGTAGGTATTGACGCACCACTGACAACCCTATGTCATGTCCAGGATCTCTTCCAGACAACCTGGAATGGACAGAGATTACGGAATGCGATAAGGCCGCCCGTTGTATGTTTTAAGTTCCTTTTTCTTTCTTGTACATAAATACAATAAAGTGTACATAAATAAGTATACTAATATACTATAAAACCGTTGAAAAATTATAAAAACTTTCACATGAGCCCTTGTCTTACAGAAGGTACGACATGTCCTACGACTTCTTCTAAACCATATTTTTGACGTGACTGACCGGTCACTTGACGTTGACGTTTGCTTATGAACCACAATTTAAACGGTGCCTGAAATAGCTGAGCGGTTCGCAAACGATGAGTTCACTGTCATTCACCCGCTAACGTGCTTCGACTACTGAACACCACTTCCTCACCACGCACTTACCTCAGGCACCGTCACTCTAAAAGAAAGGTCAATAGTTTGCTGATGAAAATATGAACAACTGGTCGACACAGTCGTGTATCAAGCAAAACGAACCGTGATTTAAAACTCTCTGGTGGATCAACGATTTAGGGATGAAGTCTCCTAAAAACGGTATCAGTCGCATACGGCATGTCTTACAGTGCACCAAGTCAAGATGTTCAAGGTTAATTCCGGTTGCCGATCAAGAGTCAAGCTAAGTTAGTCTTGCTTAGTTCGCAGAGTTGAGATATTTTTCAAACTTTAAACATAGTTTGCAGTCAAGTATAAAAAAATACCTCAGCAATGCGAGCTAAGCTAATAGTACATTTCGTGTCGAGCATAAAAAGTACAGATTTTAACACAAGCGATGTAGCCAATTTCGACGTGAGCCGAAAGTGAACGTCGAAAGCTACACGGGGTGTTAAAATAAAGCCTTTTTATGCGAGACACGAACGATTCTTTTTCCACTACCTGACGAGCTTACTTAATTAAATGCAAATAAGTTCCAACAAAAATATATTTGAAACGTTCAGACTAAAAACCACAGACTATATACACGCAATCATCGCGCGCTTTTTCGAGAGGTAACAGGTTCAGTATCATTCTGCCAGTTACATAATGATCCATACAAAAGTCATTTCGTAACTGTTAATATGTATTACTAGTCAAGGTAGTGGAAAAGGTAACTTAGCATAGCTCTTGTTCTGCAAACCACATCGGCCCAAACACAAAACTGCGAAATTGCGAATTGACGCGATGCGAATTTGCAACGCTGAAAACAGCTTAGTAGTAACAAGCTCGTAGATTTTTACGATGCGAGTTTTGTGTTTGGGCCCTTAAAAAATGTTCTGTGTCGTTCACACCGACTCCAGTCGTCGCTGATAGCGTTTTAAGGACACTCCAACCAGAACTGCAGCAAAGCTGGTTCTTTACCAGGTTCGAGCACCAATAGCGCTCTGGGTCTTCTTCACAACTGCTCCGCACGATCTAAGAACGTGCTATTTACCTGACAGGTGCGGTTATTGTTTGAACGCGAAGCGCTACTAACCGTCAACCACTCGAAAATACTGTAAAAATCCCACCATATAAACTTAAGTGAAGTGTGATTGAACTAAGCTGTCAATCCCTAGTATTAGTCGGAATGACTGCTCTCTTCATGGTCACTTCACTTAAGTTATCACAGTGAGATTTTTACAGAGTAGGACTACTCTGTTACAGTTGCAGATTTGTGGAGAGATTCAATACGAAGAGCTCAGTTAGTGTGCGAACTTAGTGGAACCAGCTCAGCAAAGATGATGTGTGATGATTAAATACGAAGTTGATTTTTTAGATTTAAAAGTATAAATCTATATTTTTTTATCCAGCTGGCATGGTTCATTGATAATAAAAACTGGAGACGATCGATTACCAACTTATTTCGAAAAAAACACGATTTATTTTATAATACAACCCCAATTAATTAAAATCTCGTGTATAACAAGAATACAGTCCCAAATTATTCAAAAACTCGTGTATAATAACAAGAAGAGGACTAAATAAATGAAGAATCAAAAACGATAAATCAACTATTTAACCCAGATTACCACATCATTAAATCATATCGACCAAAACCATTATTAGGTTGACATAATTCGATTAGTAAAATCAAACATTCATAATAATTTAATGCAGTTATAACTTTAGTCACAATGAAATGATATTAAAAAAATATTAATTGAAACAAACCGCTACCATACTGACCTCTGTATCAGTCTTAGCATCAGCGTCCCCTATAGACCTAACGAGCTCCTTCGAGATAGCCATTAAGAGGTAATTTGTAATTTTCGCTTTGGTTTCAGCAGTCACTTCTCTACTACTAATCAGGTTGATATCGTTGCACAGCCGGGCGAGGTCGTCGTCCGCGGTGTTGTGCACTCTCTCGAACAGATCCTCGATGAGCTGGCCGACCAGCTGACTGCGCATGGACGGGCACGAGCAACGACACTCCGAAGTTATGTAGCTCATACTGTGGTGCATCCTCCCGTAATCTGTCTTCTTTGGTACCGCCGTGTATACAGAATAGCCTTCGTCGATATATTCAGTCCTATCCGGCTTTAATTCTACGCGAGACGCGTGGAACGACTGCCTCATTGTTTCGCTTCTCAATTCTTCTAACTCCTCAGTTTTGATGGACAATTCGTGACTTAAAGTCTTTATCTTCTCGTCACATTTCCTTTTGCATTGTGTTAAAGCTTTCTGCGTCAAAGCTAGCTGCTTTTCCAGAGATTCGACCTGAGAACACATTTCTTCTTAGAATTTCCTCGAAGGCTTCCATGCATATATACACGTCACAACCGCGGTACGGAGCATGCACTGTCGTGTGCCGAGCGATCGAACGATCAAGATAAGTGTCAAGCGGACATGCATATTGCGTTAGATTAAAAAGCGGTAAACATTGAAAGCATTATAAAGTGCGTACCCAAAGCAACTACACATACAATAACTGAGCCATTATCTATTGTCTACATAAATAAATCAACATAAATATAAAAAAAAGATCTACGGTGTAAATAAAGAAGATATCCCTCCTCCAATGAATAATGTGAAGGTACCATCTCCTTATTAGATAATTTATTAATCTTATATCCAATCCAGCGCCTAGTAAAATCCTGTCAAATGTGTCCATCTTTCCTTATATCTATTGCACATACCTCCTCCTTCAATTCGCTATTTGTTACTTCTAAGTCTTGATTAGACTTGCTGGCCCGGGACAGTTCTTTCCTGATCGTTTCCAGGTCTCCCATGAAACTTATTTCTGACTTCTTCACTGTTTCCTTCTGGACTTTCAGCTCGGTGTCTAAGTGTTTGTTTAATTTGCGCAGTTGCTCTAACTCTTTCTGTAATCCAAATATAAATTATTGCAACAAATATTCGGTAAAATTCTAAGAAAAAAAGAACTATTCAAGATTTTTCTTTATCGATTAGACTTGTATGGATCAGAATGTTGAATATATGTATGTATCATGTATGTTTGAATGTACTTTCAAATTTAAGGCACGTGAGCACATTCGCAAGAAGTTTGCAGAATCATCACAGAATTGATTTGTTGGTTTCGGTTTCTCTATAACATTGTTTATGTATGTATCTAAGTATATATTTATATATATTCTTTTTATATATATTTTATCTCTATTTATCCTTTAATTTAGTTGCACCTGCCTTTTTTATTATCTCTGCACCACCCTAAGGTCGACGGGCAGAAAATGCCTAAGGCATTAAGTCCGCCTTTGTACTTGTGCATAAAGTTTTAATAAATAAATAAATAAATGTTGGGCTGTAAAAAAGATGGACGACAAGAGATTGCATGTAGTAGCAGAGATGAGAATGTTGAGGTGGATGTGCGGAGTGACGAGAAGTGATAAATGTGTATATTAGAGGGAGTTGGAAAGTGGCGCCAGTGACGGAAAAGTTGAAACAGTTTGTCCTGGTATAGTCATGTGATGAGGATGAAACGCATGTTACTAAAAGAGTTATGAATATAAATTTGGATGGATGGAGAGGGAGGGTAACGCCAAAGAAAAGATGGATGGACTGTGTTAAGAGTGAAATGAAAGAAAATGGAGTCAATGATAGCGTGACAGGAGACAGGGACGGTATGGAAGAAGAAAACGTATTGCGCCGACCCCAAGTAACATGTGATAAGGGCAGAAAGAAGAACAAGCCCTCAAAAGAGTTACTATTACTTAAATACTATCGACGAATAAGTAGAAAGAAACTGAACAATACCTTGAACTTTGCATCAAGGGCCCTAAACGCCATTTCTGACCTCTTAGCTTCTGCTTCTGCCTTTTCAACCTCTGTTTGCAAACATGCGTTCTGATCCGAGAGCATTTTGGTGTCTCTCTGAGCTTTCTCTAACGCTATACGCATCCCTGATTCAGATTCTTCTGCTGTCCTTAACTTCTTCTTGAGCGGCTCGAAGCACTGCTTATATTGTTCACGCTCAGTTTCTAGTTTCTTTACCTGAAATAGATCACAAAATATAACTTTATATAGTTTAGAAATAAGTTACACAATTTTACAACCTGCAGCCGAATTGCGTAAGTATATTATCCAAAGCAAAAGAATCGATTCTTTCCCAAAACCGACTTTACGTATTGCATATTGATACGTAAAGTCGTTTTTGGGAAGGAATCGATTCTTTTGCTTTGGATAATATACTTACGCAATTCGGCTGCTGAAAGTCTTCCACCCATTTGTTATTTTATTTTTAAGATACCTATTTGTGCCGTTCAGCATTAAATTTTTAGTCTCAGTTTCTGATTACGATGTTCTGTAATTTACTGTATGATGTTATGTATATCATGAATACCCATGATGTTATGTATATGTCACCGGATTATTGCAAAAACCGTTAGTTTACCTATAATAAATCACGTGAATTTGTAAACTGCTTTTTCTCAAAAAGGCAATGATACATTGGACACTATCGAATTTGGATGGGATTTAATTGTGTTTGAAATTATTGATTCACTATATATCGAGATATTATCTTTCAAGATTTATTACAATCTAACCTAGTTTGCAATAATACGGTGACATATATAATGTATATGATCCGGTAACAGGGGTCCCGGGCCACGTTAATTATTAAAATCCTAAACATGATCGTGTTTACCTTTCCCCTGAGCGCCGACTCCGTGGTCTGCGACTCCTGGATCCTCATCTTGTAGCCGCCCTCCATCTCGGCCCACATGTCGTCTGCTTGCGTCAACATCTCCAGGTAGGCCGCCTCTCTTCTCTCCAACTCTGACACTCTGTTCTTCAAGTCTTGTTCGCTGATCAGTAACGTTCGGATCTTCGTTCCCATTGTCGGGTCTGCCGGTTGCTGTAAGTAAGAATAGAATATACTTTATTAAACACCAAGAAACAAAGAGAAATGAAAAGAGTTCCGAAAGAAAAGAGTTTCGTATAATTATTTTATTGCGATAAATTATGTGAATAAAGATAAAATGAAGACAAATAATGTGTCGATGTAGATAGCTTAGGACTTTATACTTTAAATTGCAAATGTGAATACTGACACGACAGTGCAAAGCATTAATTTTTTGTAGCTACGACCATAATTGTCTTTTCTGCTGTACGGAATGCGATAAACGAGAATACAGTGAATACAACAATCTTATGCTACGGAGAGGCTTGTTATCCTTAGTATAATTTGTTTTAGAAGTTATAGTTCCAAGAGCGATTTTATAGCGGGGATATCGTTGTCCTACCACTATGTTATATAACAACTCTACGAACGTGTCTACACAGCGATACTTTCACGCTAAAAAATAATCGTCTGGTGGAGATCACCTGACGATAGCAAGGGATACACTAGAAATATTAGGTATCTCTGTTTCATCCGCATCTTCGTTTATATACTTACTATAATTCGTTTTATAATACATTAAGAGGAAATGGGGGCAGAGAGCGCCGACTGAATTTCCTTAGTAAAAAGTCATAATTCGAGGTTTGGCTCTCGTCTCTTTCCTCCTCCAATATTGGACCAATTTAAAAAGTAGGATAATAGTATATATCCTACTTTTTAAATTGGTCCCTATGTTTTCCTTTTTTCATTTATATTTGTCTTTGTACACTAAGCCTCTGTTGACAGCGCAATTTTGAGCATTTTTTTGAGGGCTCTAGTGCTTCTAAAGATAATGTACCATCAAAAAGGCAAACATAGGGACATAGTATATAACTTACTTTACCAGTTTATGGAATATTTTTTAAATTGGTCCAATATTGGAGGAGGAAAGAGACGAGAGCCAAACCTCGAATTATAACTTTTTACTAAGGAAATTCAGTCGGCGCTCTCTGCCCCCGTTTCCTCTTAAGCAATAGCGCTTCAGAATTCATTCGAAAATCTTATTTTACTACATAAATTAGTTCAGCTAATGAAAACAGAAGTGAACTAAGATTTCATAAAAAGAATCGTCATGGTTATAGATTTGTGTTATATCATTAGCGTTGTATCGCTCTACTTCGCGCTAGAATGTGAGACTGTACGAGTCTACTTTATCAGGAATCAGTGCGAATGGTATTCAGCTAGTACAAATTTATATTACTCTATTGCGTCAGTACAAGCTATTAGCTGGTGAAACGATTAAATTAGTCTAACTGGCTATTCGTAATATTATGTTTATTGTTTATTAGACTACTAGAGGTAGGATAACATTCTAAAGGTAAGAAAATAGGTACTCTATAGCGTGTAATGGAAAGGTGCAATCATATAATATTTTAAATACTGCTTCTGCTCATGTATATAAACAACTTTTTTCGAGGAAGTCATACTCAAATTTTTAACAAAAATATTATACCTGCCATACAAATTTTGATCTGCTGACGAGTGTTTTGTAGTTTTGGGAATTGCTTATGATATCCTTATATTATTTTATTAAAATTTTATCCTTACAGAAAGTTGTTCGTATACATAGGCATAAGCATATACGAGTATATGGATATCTTTGTACAATATATAAAAACGTAACGAACCTTTGCACTTTCTTTGTCTTGTTCAAGCTCTGACTCTAAGCTCAAGATCTTTTGTTCAATCCTTCCCGTCTTGATTTGTCCACCGCTGATGGCGGCCGATATCTGTCTCTGAGTAGTTTCCAATTCTTCTTCTAATTCTCGCACTTTTTCTTCGAGCTTCTTTTTTATTTCTATTGTTTGTTCTTCTACTTTCTTTTTCTCGTCTATTAATCTGGAAATAGAAGAAAAATAAATTGTTAAAATTGTAATGAATGTTGCATTATTATGGATTTACTTACACCTTCGCACTTTGTGGCTGGTCAACCAATGCTGCGTGCGTTTTTAAACACATCTCAATCAAATTAGGTGACATTGTGTTTTTATATACGAACGAACGAAAGATAGCCGCATTTCAAAACACCGACGTTTTTCAATCGGGCGCGCCTATATGTAATACGGCGTGTTACACAATATGACTGCGATAATTATAGACTGATCGCTGATACAACGACAAATGGTCATTTCGAAAACTGGGTGAGGCACATACTTGTACCACGGTACCTCAAAATCCACTAGTTTGTATTTCAAAGTAAGTTGCTGTTAAATAATCCTGGCCACTTGATTATGCCTGTGTATTATAAGTACTCGCCGTTAGCCAGACGAGAACAACCAGAGATAATATGTCTGATGGAGTCACCTCGACGGTGGCATGCCTGACACATGTCAACCGTCCCATCCTTCATTATACGTCTTCGGTAGTTATTTGTCAAGATAACTTCACCCATAATCGCACAGACAAAACTTTCAGTTTCCCCAAAGAGGTCGCCGAAATGTAGCCAGGATACGGACGCTGGAGGCCGGCCTATGGAGAGCCCTCCTTGCCTTGCCACACCTCCTTGCGTCAGTAGTTATTACTATAGGTTTGCGCGAGTTTTCTTTGGCCATAGACAATAATGAGGAGAGTCCCCATACGTCCTCGGTGCATACCCACATCAGCTTTTAGAAAATATTCTCGTGGACTACACACCTCACGGTTGTGGAGAGTCATTACATTAAGATGATGATTGCTGCGGTGATAATTACATAATCAAAACCAAAGTTGTCGACATAGCTCATATAAAAAGCAAGCTGAAGTGGCAATGAGCCAGGCATATGAGTCGTAGAACCGATGACCATTGGGGTAGACGTGTGCTTGAGTGGAGACCGCGAACTGGTAAACGTAAGGTAACACGCCCTCAGGCTAGGTGGAGCGACGATCTTCGCAGGGTGACTGATCACAAGATCGAAACAAATGGCGTGCAATTGGAGAGGCTTATGTCCAGCAGTGGACTGCTAAAGGCTGATCATGATGATGATGACTTACTGAATGACTTGCTGCTCTAGTTCGTCCTCCCGGGGCGTGCTGGGTGGTAGCACATCGTTCCAGGTCACGAGTGCTCCCGCCTGTCGCTTGTGTTCGTAGATCTCCTGCCGCATCTGCTGCAAGGCCGTGTGGGCGTTTTCGCTATAGCCGCCCATACGGTTCATAAGGCACATCTAAAGAAAGACAGAAAACTATTTATTTAGCACATGAAATGCAACCGACAATACAGGTAGGTACAAACATACAAAACAAAACTTGAATTAAAGACAATTACCACAGACATATGATATTGTAATGTATGATCTCTATTACTTTAAGGTTTGCTGGAAGAAAATTCCATTTGGAGTTAAGCTCGCCTTTGTACATGCATTTTGTTATCTATGTGTTTAAATGTAAAGTCTTGTTGTACAATAAAGAATAAAGAAGACATGCAATTACATTGTGTACTTTGAGGGGATAGCTCAAGGAGCTCAAATAATAAGCAGAAATTACTTTCATTCGTTATATTGAATCAACAACGTGCCTGCCCTAAGACGGCTTTTACAGAAGTGGCTAGCAAAGCTAAACAAAAAAACAAGTGCAAGTCGGACTCGCGTATGAATGGTTCCGTACCACTATCGCAAAAAACGGCAAAAATAATCACGTTTGTTGTATGGGAGTCCCACTTAAATATTGTTTTATTCTGTGTTTAGTATGTTATTATAGTGGCAACAGAAATACATCATCTGTGAAAATTTGAACTATCTAGCTATCACAGTTCATGAGATACAGCCTGGTGATAGATGGACAGACAGACAGACGGATCGTGGAGTCTTAGTAATAGAGTCCCGTTTTTACCCTTTGGGCACGGAACCCTAAAAATATCTTCTTTTTTTTTCCTAACGTTCTAATTTCAATCACCTTCCAAAACTAAATAGTTATCTGTTACCAGTCATATAATAGGCAAGGAGGTTGCCTCTAAATAGATGAGGAGCCCTCACAGTACCTTACGCCTAAAATCAAGTCATTTATTCAAATTACCGCACTTTTTGACCGTCATTACTTATAGCCGGGTTTTTTGTTGGAAAAAAGGGAAAATATACCAGGATAATTTAGGAAGAACTGGAAGTGCCTTTTACTATAGGATTTTTGTATGAACTCAAAAATTTTGACAGGACAACTCCAGGTCAGCTAGTAAGAACACGATAAAATTAATTTCAAATTGGTGATAACAAAGATTTTTACTCATCTCTTCTGTATCCTTCGTACACTAAGGGTAATAACGTACCTTTCCACCATTGGACAAATCGGCATCCAACACTTGGACCACGTTCCACGCTATCAGTGCTGGCACCGCCTTCTCTAGCTTCTCCAACCTCGTAAGTAATTCTCTCTGGAAACCAAACACGGAAGGTAAAGGTACCAGTCATTCACACATGCTTTGGGTATTCCGTAGTTGTTGGGTTGCATATATAACTACGAACTACAAATAGTCTGACGTCACACAATTCCTACATTGCGCAAACAGTTCTCTGCTTAATTTGAACATACAGGGTGTCTCCGACGGATTTCCGAGTGGATTCAGTACATGATTCTGGACCACCTAGTGTTGGCATTTTACGTCGCCACTTTCATAGTTTTTGAAAAAAAAATCTTAATTGAAAATAGTTCATTCCCGTCACTAATAATGATTACCTAATTTGGATGAAATTGATAACACAGATAGTTTATAACCCAAAAGATATAATAAAACAGCATAACATAACTTTTTATCCAGGTAGTGGCTCCTTTGGTATAATTTCAATCGTTCAGCGGCACCTAGAAGGGACATGAAAAGAAGATCATACCTCTCTAGCTTTCAATGCGAGCTCCTTATTGGTCAGTTCGTGCATGAGCCGCTCGGCCTGCGACCGTGAACACTCGCGCTGCTCCGTCATGTCTCTTAGTTGAGCAGAACAAAGCTCGTAGTCCATCTCAAGCCTAGAAGGAAAACCAATACAAATAAATAAACGACTTAGGCCCACACACACAACAAGAAGTTAAATTGACAATAATATATGACAAACTGACAATTTAACCTCGTTAGCATCCAACTCTGAGTTAAGTTTTTTTATAGGTTACTACAGTTTGTCTTAAAATTTCCATTTGATAGAGATTTCTATGTCTACAGCAGAAAGACATGATGGTCATAATGATTCATTGCATTTTAAAGATTAACTAACGACCAGGAACATTCTAGTTATGTTTAAAACGGTAAAAAAAATACACAGACAGTTAAAGATTTCAAAGATACAAGTGAGTTTTTACTCCCAACTGATTTTGCTCTTGACCTTGATATGAACTGCATTTCATTCAGTAAGTCAAAGCAATAAAGCTAGGTAAACAATGACGCTATGGTAATTTACTTTAATGACATCACGCTACTTACTGCTGCCAATGTAAACGTGTATCATTTTCGATTTCTTCTAGTTCACAGCAATCCTCTTCTAATCTCTCGTACTTATCTTGTAGTTCGGAAAGTTGCGATTCGAGTTCCTGTAAAACAAAAACAAACTTTATACCAGTTCTAGGAGTGACTTTATCTTCTACATTGTCTTTAAAGACAATGTCATTGACTTTGTGAACTTCCCGTCTGGATACGCGTTGCCGTGGCCGACATGGAAAACTCTAAATAGGCTCCGTACTCAGATCTGCCGCACCAAAGATAACCTCCACAGGTGAGGGTACTCGGATGGTTCCGATACCCAGTGCTTGTACGGCATCTCTCCGCAGATTATGGCCTACCTGTACATGTGAGGACGTCATGGCTGCTTCAGCGAATAGTGTTGCCCCAGCTGAATACTGGGCCATAATATTTAAAAACTGTATTTGCCATTGACACGCTAAGAAGAAGAAGATTTTCTTTAATAGTTCGTGAATAAGTACCTGTATTGTATTTTCAAGAAGGAACTCTTTCTGCAATCTCTGTGCTAGTTTAGCCTCTTTAACGTCTTGTGCCGCTTCGTATATCGAGATCTTTCCCTCCAAAAACTTAAGCCTCCTCTCGTAATACTGCTTGTGCTTCTTGCCCAACTTCACACACCTGCACTCCAGGCCGTCTCCATCCTCTTTAGTACTTAATGTCCTATTTCTAACTCCTTGTCTCTCTAATTTCTCTCTTATACTATTCAGTCGTTGTATTTCGGTGTTTAGTTCACCACTACATTCAAAGCTTTCATTGACGTCTGTTTGGGTACTCTTTGACTCTGTCTCGACACCTTCGAAGATGCCACTCTCTTGCAGAATATTGCTGGGTTTCCTCTGTTCTTCACTGCAAAGACTCTCTAAAGATTCGCATTTGTATCCTTTCTGTTGATACGGTGTTACTGTTGCGATGGCCTTCTGAGTTTTGTCAGTTTCTTGTTTGAATCTCAGGTCACTTATTTTCCTTGGTTTTGTCTGAAAATAAACGGAAATTTGGCAATAAATATCCCAAAATTATTAACGTGTTTTTGTTGGCTGTCAATAGATTTTTTTATAAGTGTCAATATGTCACAAAGTTATTTCTTTTTTCCTAGGACTAGAAGAAAAGTTCCTGACTAACCTGAAAGCATTCATCTTCACTGACAGAACTGCTCAACGCTTGAAGGTTGTATAGCAGCATCAAAACTTGTTCCAAGCAGGCCCTGTCCTCCGCCGACGCCGCATTCAGTATCATCTGTTCCAAGTGTTCTTTGACTGGGTTACTTTTGAGGGAATCACTGGTGGTTTCGGAGGTCTTGTCTAAAATGTCGGCTAGCACTTGGGCCCTGGCGAAGTCTTCTTTGAAGTCATCGTGTGGCGTGCCCAAATGCCGGCGGGGGTTGCAGGGGCTGCTCGGGGCGTGGGGGGATTTGTATCCGGAATCCATTCGTTTGAGTTCAGGTGACGCGGAGTCCTTGATACGGGAGCCTGGGGACACGCAGCCCGAATCTGAGTCGGTTAGGTTGTCCCTAGCACCCTGTAACAGAAATATGGATATTAGATGCTATGTTACAGAAACAAATCCAACTTCAAATTTTCAACAAAAAGTTTATAGACAACAATCGCACAATTTTTAGGCCGCTGAATCTAGCAATCATTGTGGAGTCACGAAAGTAAAAATACACACTACTGTCTGAAATAAGGTTACTCGGTATTACGTTACAAGTTTTTCGAAACACAACAATCACTTTACATCACATACGTATTATTATATCGAGATAAAAAATGGACGCCAAAAGTTGACCGTACTCTTTCGTTAATTGGACCGTAGTGGGTCTGTTTAGGCGGCCGGTGGCTTAACGAGCGACTTGCAGTAGGCGTTGACAAATATACCTATGTAAAACGATTTTTTCATTCTGATACAGATTAAGTATGCTGTAGAATGTTGCTACTATAATAGGCGGTCGTTCGTGGAAACGTTATATACTGACATGGAGTTATGGGACGAGTTTCGCTTCCTCCTGCGCTTGCCTTTTGTTTGTCTCAGTTATTTAAGTATTTACGTTTAAGAATGGTTATTGTGATTAGCCCTAAATATGCAAGTTATCTATAAACAGGACCGATGAATGGAGTGTTTACTGGCACTTGGTATTTTGTCAACATCCATCGAATCAACAAATTGTATGTTCGACTGAACAATTTCGTTTAATTCATTAAAAGGCGGAATGTCTTCTAGAAAAAAGAATTAATCAATTGCTTCATCCTAACAAATTAGTTCCACAGTAGCTACCATGTCTCAGATAACTACCGATGGTTTCATCTTGAAACATTGCGAGAGTAACCACCGGTTAAATTACCCAAAGCGTAAAATTACTTCATAATTGCGGTATTTATAATTGTGCTAACGAAGCAAAGTAGACATGTTTATTGTGACTTACTTACTAGCGTTATTGATGGGAATTAGTTTTGCGGACCGTCTCAAGTTGCTCACGGTAACGGGATCCACGCGGTAGATATATGATTTTGAGTTGCAACACAAAGTCTTTGCGAGTGAAACTCTCTACGGTAGAACCTTTACTGATTCTTGCAAAGAGAATTTGTGAACTCATCCTGTCAAGATTGCTCATGTTTCATGTGAATCATGCTGGACAATGTGAATGTTGCATAAATTATTTTTGTTAAGTACATCTAAAAACTTTCAACTAGTCAAGGGATATTTTTCTTCTAAAAATATTTAATCGGATAAATTGCATTATTATTTTGTAAATTTTAGCTTCAGTGTATTACCTAGATTTATCGATATTCCAAGATAAAGAGACAAAACAAGATTAAAATGCATTATATCATCAACATCTTGATTATCGACCTAAGTTCTCGACTAACCTAGACACAAGAACAACCTCTAAACTAAATTGCTGCGCATTACTGTCCATACCAAACATACCTGTTTACTTAGTTTATACATAAGTATACATTAGAAGGTATGTACATGTTTTATTTATCAACACCTGATAAAAGGCTATGACTAACTGAATGAGGTAATCAACCGGCGAGTGTCCCATAAACAGAGTTGTATCCGGCCACCATAGAAATAAGTAACAAAACCGTTAATAATGATCAATGGTGTTTCCGTTAACACCTTAAGTTATATTTGAAAGAACGTAAGGCGTCTGTCCCACCACCAGCTAAGCAGACTTACAGTACTCAGTTCGCCAATCTTCTTGGGTGCCCTGAAATTGGCTTTCCAACGCGCATGGCATGGCAAGCTGCAGTTTTAATATGAGATTTACTACTGCGCAGCCATTGTAGCTAACTTCAGGGCGGTCAAGAAGATTGGCGAGTACTTTAGCTTAATTTAGCTCAAAGAGTCGGATATTAGTTAATGCTTCAGTTTACATTATGAACAAGTGTTTCCGTTAACACCAAGTTATATTTGAAAGAACATAAGGCATGGGCCACACCGCCGGCTAAGCAGACTTAGCTTAGCTTAGCTCCACCACCTGCAGCCTAATTGCGTAAGTGAATTCGGCAAGGCAAAGGGTTTGACCCATCGAAGACACAGCGTGAGGATGTGTGGTTGCTGGTTTGACCACATGAAAGAGTATGAACAATCGACCAATCACATAGACGAAAATGCACATCGCATCTTTCATCTCGCATGTGATTGGTCAATTGTTCATACTCTCTCATGAGGTCAAACCCTTTGCCTTGCAGAATTCACTTACGAGGCTGCTGATCTGTTCATGCTTCGGTTTACATTATGAATAGCGGAGTAAAACTAACTGAGCTGACTGAAGAAAACAGTGAAATAAAAATACATATAAATAAAAAGTTATATATGCAATCCTAAACCATGTAATCACTTGTGATGAAACTTTTGTGGGTTGTTGTTTTCTTAAGCCCAGGAAGGTTCTTGGCCCACGAAAATCTATAAATAAAACATTTTTATTTTATTTTACAATAAAAACAAAACATTACAATTAAAATAAAATAATAAACTCTTGCTGATTTATTCCATTCTAATAACAACAACTAATACCACCGGTATTTGTTTTGCCTCATATTTATTTTCTATTCCGAACGAAGAATACTAACAACTTGAATTTGGTACAGTCAGCTCAGGCAAACCTAACGAACCATTCTTGGTGTTTTATAAAAATACACCAATGATTCTTGGTGTTTTATACTTGTGAATATTAGCATATTCAATTGCTATAAATAAAAAAAAAGCAATGATCTCGTCACGACAACGGAGTAGACGAAAACAGTTTAATTAAACCTATTATTCAGATCGTTGCAATTATTAGATAGGTAATGTCAGGTAAATTCTAATATAAATGAAGAGTCAATTTTCTGAAATATTTTGTATTTTTTAGATTATAAGTAAATTGTTCTGGTTTTGATGTTTTTGCAAAAACAAATGTTATATGGAGGAATATGTCAAGAGGTACTAAAATTATAATAAAGTTGATAATTAGTCATAATATTTTATTATTGAGCTCGACGTTTGCCAAAGATTTTTTTTTTCTTTTGTTATAACAATTTTTTTTTTCAATTCTTTAATTGAAATCTTATAATTTCATACAAATTATTTTTACTGACTGTACCTTTTATTTTTGAAATTGTTTTGGTATTAGTTTAAACAATGGTATCCGTTCGGAATAGAAAATAAATATTAGTTGAAACCAGTGGTATTAGTTGTTGGTATCCTCTTGCTAACCCAATGTTTCCGACATTGAATTCTAATGAAGCTCGTTCTGTAAACCTGCGTGTAAAGAGGCCATGACAGTTTTGATAGCCAAGACCAAAACAAAATTAATTGGAAGTCGTAACTTCACTGTTGGCACTTCACATGTTATGTTAGTTCTTGGCTGACACTAAAATAAGGTTTGCAAAAGCTAGGCTTTGCTAAGTTAGCTAAGCTCACTGTGTGACCTGCGCTTAACGTTTCAACCACTTAGGGTTGACCTCTTGCTTGTATGGAGAATGTGTGCAGTCTAAGGCCAAGGTTATCAGTAATCAATGTTACGTGAGAAAGTGTTTTATTCCGTACTGTTAAACCTATGGCCAATGGTGTTGGTTATTAACGGTTAATTAATTTACATCTATGCCTACTTAGATAGAGTTTTTTCTTGTGTCATTTATATCTGCTTCTGGCTATTAAACTTATTTAGGAATATCGTGAATCGAAGTGAAGAGAATCGTGCATCAAAAGAAATGAGTTGTTGCCGCATTTTCCTTTGTTTTCGTATTTTCTATATATCTTTTAATAAGTTGCAGTACCTTTGTAATAATAAGCCTGAATAAATTTCTTGTAGTGTCCACATTAATATTATTTTAGGCTTCACAGCAACTAAAAAGTACATACGGATTTACGATTACATGTAGGTTCGTACTAGAATAATAAACTTTTCTAAAACCAGATCGAGAAATCGGAGTGTTGTGAAAATAATTGTTGGCCCTTGAGTTCCATAACAAAACTTTGCAAAGGAAAACGCATTAATCGTATCTATGTCTGTAATAAGAGATAAAAGATAACAAAAAAAAACATAAAATATCGTATCTTTCAAATTAGTTCTGATAAGATACTGGGATACATCGCGAAATACAATATCTGCTGATACTATAGAAAATAAATGAAACTCCCCTTAGTGTTAATATTTTCTAGGAATAAAATTACAAACAAAAAATACAAAATTACCTGATCGACGCTTGTGCCATTCATGGCTTCGCTTCCAAACTCCATTGTAAACTAACAGAGCCTTCACCTTCACATGACGTTCAAACACACACAAAACATTCGAATCACGCGCGTAAACTGACGTCACAGCGGAAAACAAATGAAAATCACCTCACTTTATGGTTCTAAAGACGGGACTCTCTCAATGGCCAAAGAAAAATAGTACTGGCCGAATAGACTTAACAAAATTTAAAAAAAGAGTGTCATTTTTTTATACCTTGTCGGGATGTGCGTCTTCCAACTCTAGCAGCCTGAACTCCATGAGCTCGAGTTGGTCGCGCGCGTCTCGCAACGCGTCTGCTAGCCGCGTGCACTCTCGCGCAGCGGCCGACGCGCGCTCCGCCGACGAACGGCATTGGCCGCATGACTGGAACGGAAGGGACCATCAGTTTTGTGGATATGGAGACATTATTTTGCAAAAAAATATACCATGTACGGTGGGTATACTCGTAGTTGACTATGTTTACGAATATAGATTTCTTTTACAAATTTTGAGCAAGCTTGTCAGGGAATCCAGTGTGGGGTGTGTTATGTGTGTATCTAGTGTATCTATTTGTTTCAGCTAGAATTAAAGATTGTGTGGCTGAAAATTTAAATAAATTATGAATATTTGGTGTTTCAGTTTCAAAATGTAACTTTTTTGCATCACATAAAGTTCTAAACTAATGAACTCAACTAAAGTCAGATTAATTTATTGCTAAGATGAAAAAAAAAACATAATAATTTAATTCATTTTATACCTATCCTATTATGTCAGAAACGCAGGTGGACATTTCCACATACAAACAGCCTAGATTTTATCACTCTGTCCAAATTAGGTTAATTTTGTGAATAGGATTAACAAATTACGAGCCTACACGGGCAACACCCACTCGGATCGTGTCTAAGGCGCAGTTTTACCAAAAAGGCCAGGCTCGCATGTCCAACTATACGGTGAAACAAATTAGATAATGTTGAAACTATTGCGAACATATTTCATTCAAAACTCAGCCTTTTGTAATTCACGAAACGGAAAATAATTAAACGCTTTTAACCTACATAGTGCAACATATCAATTTCTAATTGTTAAAACCTGTTGGTAATTAAAACAGGTACTTCAAGTTTTTCCATAATTATTGTATCAGCATTTAAATTACAATTTATACAGTAGAACCTATCACTCTGCTCGGCCTCGTGTATGACCATCTAATTTGTTTTATCTATATCCATTATGCATTTAAAATAATCTACTATTTGCATAGATATTTGCTGAGATGCTATAAGGTAAATGTAATCCAAAAGCGTGTCTAAGATTTAAGGATTGGAACGACTATAATGTTCCATTAATGTCAATGATTCTTCTTCTAATGAACTATTTTATCATTGTTATGCTTTTGCAGGTTGCATTTTTTTGTATCCTCAATTAATTTGGTAAAAACAACTAAAGAACAGAAAGGAAAACGTTTATTTGCGCCAGGGTTGATGCATATCATAAAAAAACAAAAGGCAATACTTAAATACAAATGTAAAGTATGCGTCACAACCATGCTGGGACTCGCGAGCGAGACAATGCCACAGCGCTGGTTTTCAGCGATAGCCCGTGTCGACCATTAGTAACAAGAACATCACAACAAACAAGGAACTCTAAACTATTTCTACTTCTATCTCTCTCTACTTCACACATCACTTTATTCAAATTACGACCCGTTTTGATACGCAGAGCACTACTTATTTTTGTACAATTAGAAGAAGCATAGTCACCCTACATAACATAGAAACACAATGCTATGACGCAAGCTGCAAGCCAATAGTTTACTAGGTGACAAAATGTTTATACTCTGCAATACTATTTGACATTATACGCTGAGCTCAGTCATCATCTCGTATGTCCCAAGGCCGTTAAGCATTATTTGAGACGCCATGCATCGGCGGCAAATGGTACTTCGGATATAAATTGGCACGATTATGTGTAGAACAATATGGAACGTGAAATACATACCAGGTTCCTAATTTGGTACGTATTTCACGTATTGTATTATTGTTGGTTTAAATTGGGAGGCCTAATTTTGATTAGAATGTGGTGACCAACTTCAAAAAGTTTGGCATATACGTATGTCGCCAAAATAAGACTTAGTTTCATCAATATAATTTACAGCACGCAGTTTTCGGCGCTTCTGCTGCGCGTAGCTGATTTTAAAATGAGAATCACGTCTAAATGGCTAGTCGTAATTATTTGAAAAAAATATATGTTATATATATAGACTATTTTCTTAATAATTTGATCTAAGCAAATTTTGAGTTTTATTCGTATAACATAGTGTAATTAATTTGTAAAGTTATGTCTAAAACGGATAAAAACACGAGAATCACACCAAAACCACTGGGCGTATTTTAATGAAATTAACACCATCTCAAAGACATTTTAATTATCTACATTTTGATCTAAGACTTTTTTTTTAAAGTCATAGAATAATAAGAAAAATACAAAAAACTACAAAATTTTGGGTTGCGCGGGTGTGAAACGAGTGCGCGTTTTGTTCCCTCAAGGTCGTTGGCGTTAGTCGTCGTCTTAAGGAAAAATTTTAATTCTTGATGCTTTTAGTAACAACATTTTCAGTGCTATAATTATTGCTTGCTTCAGATGGTTTATTCTTTATATCGCAAAATTCTCCTGTTAACTCAGGTAAATATTGTCCAGTGTCTTGTTTTAGAATATTGCACAAGAGGCAACTCAGGACCTCATTCTCCTTCTTTTCGATTTGATCGAACTTTCTTAAATTACTCGGACCGAGCAGTCCACTTTAATTGTGGCATTCATAAGTAGCTCATTACTCAGCTGTCTTGCTGTTTAAATACGCGTAGCAAAAACTGATAGTGACACTAACTACTGGGTACTCTACAGATTTTATGTCTCTCTAACATAATCGGCGTTGCGTGCAGACCAATCACTTAGTAATGCGACTATGTAATTGAAATATGTGTACAAAATAAAGATAAAGGCCCATAAGCTGCAAGATTGTAAACTCACGCATGTAGTGACTCTAAAATCTAAAGCAATTAATGACAAGCTGCAATCATCAGAAGATGTTTGTGGTAATGTCATCTCACCGATTTTGATAAACGAGAAAGGATTACAGTACTCGCTAATTTTCTAGGCCACCCTGAAGTTGGGTTGCCGATGTTTTTGAATGAGATTTACTACTGCGCAGCCATTGTAGATATAGATTGGCGAGTACTATATGTGTCTTGATGTCATCTAGATGGGTTATAATATATTCATGACTTCCCTGTACCTACTCATGAAATTGATTATGACAGCGCCTAGCATAGCATCCATCAGAAATCGGTATTATATTAAAAATCGGTCAGAAATCGCCCTCTTTCGTTTCAAGACGGGCTATACTGAAGTACAGCTCAAGCCGATTTAATATTTTAATTCCAGATGATTCCACTCTTGACCTCAATCGTAATGCTTTTGCTAGGCTATTGAGCGAGCGAGGTCTGAAGAGCACCCGTTGATGCCTATAACTGTTGGTAACCTCTGATCATCAGACACAAACCTGCTATTTCATACCCTCCATAAGATTTCGAACCCAAGTTAAAAGAGGAGGTAGCTTTGTATATCCTGGTACCTCCAGTACATCTTCATAACGTCAGGATAGACGCCGGCATCATTTATTACAGTGTAAACTGTCGCCTACATAACTCGTAAAAGGCAATACAACTTCTTTATACAAGTCAAGTAAGAGAAGTCGTTTAGTGTGGGTTTAATTCGGCCGTTAGTGTTGTAATCGCCTTTTGTTGGGCACAATGGTCAGCCATTTAGATTTCATCGTTATTGATGTTCATAAATCTAATTGATTTTATGTGTTATTTTAATTAGCTTTTGCTGGTGGAGCAGTGGTGGCCCAGTGGTATCGGCCGCGACTTACAAGTTGTAGGTCGTGGGTTCGAGCCCAGGCAGGCGCTTTTTTGTGTAAATTATTTCATCATCACTGCTCTCAAAACGGTGAAGGAAAACATCGTGAGGAAACCGGCATGTCCTAGAACCAAAAATTCGAAGACATGTGGCATCCACCAAACCGCACTGGGCCCGCGTGGTGGATTACGGCCCATTCCCTCTCACAGAGAGGAGGCCTGTGTCCCAGCAGTGGGCACATTAATAGGCTGATGATGATGATAATGATTATGGTGGACTTTGCTTCCGCGAAATCCTTTTAGATGCAAAAGAGAGGTTATATGTTTGGTCCCTTTTTGCAGGGGATGTGCTAGTGCATAAGGGAAAGGATCATTTATTTTCGAGTTTTGAAGGTTGAAGACACGGGTAAAATTAATAATCAATCTGCCTAGCCAACTATATTGGGGTCGGCTTCCAGTCTTACCGGATTCAGCTGAGTACCAGTGTTTTACATGGAGCGACTGCCTATCTGACCTCCACAACCAAGCAACTGGGTAACACGGTACCCCTTGGCAAGACTGGTGTCAGATATCAAAGATCTTCAAATGACAGCCGGGACCAACGGCTTAACGTGCTTTCCGAGGCACGGAGGAAACTCGGTATGTAGAAATGGTTACCCATCCACGGACCGACCTCGTCAAGCGTTGCTTAACCTTGAGAATCGACCAGTGCGGCTGTTATTATTTAGCCACGAGCTCGGGTAAAATTAATAACGGAAAATAATAAAAGTAGAACCGTGAGTACAGCTAGCCCCTATTATAGTTTAGTTTTAGTCGGATATTTTTAATGAACTGGGGGGTGACCATAAGCTCTTAGAGTAAGGTTATTTTGAGATCGCGTAAGTGACAGATTTATACAAGTCATATACATCTGACCCTAACACACACTCAAAATAACCTTACTCTAAGACCTTATGAACACCTCCCAGTTTTCACGGGTCACGTAGTATGTTTCATATAGACAGACAGCTTTGTGGCGAGGAGACGTTTACCGCTTTCTTTAATAGCCAGCTATGAATACATTGCTACTAATATTCGTTTAACGATTTTATTCGACCTTCAGCGTTTAAATCAATATTTGTCTACGTAGAAGGTGTGACAGGAGGTGTCAGTGATATATTGCAGTGAATTTTATTATCACAGCTAAATATCTAACAATTAAATTAATATTATGCTTAGCGACAGCTAAATATACTGTTATACGTGACTGGGTATAACAGTATATTCTATAATTGTAATTAACCACATAAATATACTTATAAAATTACCTCGTTATACTTTAATATAAACCTTATAAAATTACCTCGTTGTCCATCTGTTTGTCAAAACTTAAGCAAGAACGTGTGGAGGTATCAAGTTGGGTCCCGTTTTTACCCTTTGGGTATGGAACCCTAAAAACATAAAAGACATCATGTGTTAATACGAGGTTAATACCTAAAAAATTTGTAGAAGTTTAGGAAATAACATATGATACCTATTAATCCCGGGAGTCCGCACCCTTGGGTTTATTTCTGACTTTCTCGCGAGCAAACCCGCTGATAGAAGCTGGTTATGGACATAAGGAAGAATCTATTTGGAAAGCAAGTTGCTCAGTCTTACGGCTACTTGCTACTTCGTGCGTAAATTATTGTTCGAAAGGTAATGATTAATGTCAATAAATCTACTATATACCTGGTTATGTGTGATGATAAAAAGTTGATTGTTTATTATATGAGTGGTACTTATTTATGTAATCTAGAACAAGGATGCTTGAGCGCTGACGATAGGCAACCATAGTCGAAACCGTCAAAATGTTGACACATAAATTAATCTTGTTGAATTTTGAATAGAGTCTAAGTTTAGGCCTATTTGATCTGGGTACTCGTATTTGTGAAATCAATATGAAACTATTAATCACCAACCCGCACTGGGCCCGCGTGGTGGATAACGGCCCATTCCCACTCACAGAGAGGAGGCCTGTGTCCGAGCAGTGGGAACATTAATAGGCTGATTACGCGTGTGTGTCTGTGAAACTATTCATTTCAATAGGTGCTACTGATTTAGGTATAAATCACGGTTATCCGAGCCAGAGATAACAAAGCCAATATGAAAAATACTACCCGTACGTACTTAACTGTAAAAATGCGAGCCTGCTGGCTACCTGATAAAACTTAATCAACTTTTGTATCGGCTTATCCCTAGACCTTTGCTTTCAACTTGTGTGACGCAGACGGTGTCATTAGTGTAAACTAATAGATCCTGCAGCCTAATTGCGTAAGTGAATTCTCCAAAGCAAACAAGTCGATTATTTCCCAAAAACGACTTTACGTATTGCATATTACACTCTGAAACGGAAAGGTTATGCTCCTTTCCATTACCAATATTTTGATGTAGAATTTATTGTAAAGAATAAACGAAAGCGGAAGATTCGATGTAAAACTTCACTATTGGTATTGTGTAATGTTCGAGTTTGATGAAACATAACGCAGTAGATGAATTTCAGCTCAAAGGAGGATGTTTGTACTTTTTCCAAATTAGTTTCGCAATACCAAAAAAGTTGAAAGAAATTATTCTGATTCTTTGAATACAAAGAATCAGAATCATTTCTTCAAATACAAACACTTACGCAATTAGGCTGCTGGTCTCAACAGGCTCCAGAACCAACTATTAACTGGATAGTGTGTACATGAGAACAACGCATGATGTCACAGTAGTGTAAGATGTTATGATGATATGGTAACGTAATGCCTTTGCGTGATACTGACCCACATGTCGCTCAGCGGTTGGGGTGACAGCGAGGTGGGCGCGGACGACACCGCTGAATCCTCGTCCGACGGAGCCTCCTGTAATACAAAAGACAATGTTAATTTAGTTGTACTACTATTGGAAACTTATATAGCTACTTACAAAGTTAAATAAATAAAAACATATGACACTTTGCCAGATTCCATACAGTGCCTTGTGGATATCAATTAATAGGCCCATCCTGTCATCACATGAGACCTAAACATAATTAGTGAAATATAGTCCATCGCCTGCTCCTTGGGGTTACAAGCGTGATGCTATGTAAACCTTCAATTATAATTAGACTCTTAGGTATGTCTAACTTGCTAATAAAGGCACTCCAAAATTTTTCTTTAAAACCAACGCAGCAAGGACCATAATAACAGGATATAATGCCAATATCAACATATGAATCAATAGGTAATACGTAAGTACATAATACTGAGTCGTTGTTGCAGAATGTAGAATTTGACCTTTTTCAAAGCGTGCGTGATTCGTTAGAACTTTGTCTGCGGGCCATTACAGTGATAAGTTTATAACCAAACTAGTTTTGATAAATGTTAAAAGTTATACGAACCCTATAAAAGGTTTCTTTCCGATGCTGTATGTCTGTTTTCAGATTCTCTCGGTTGGTCTTCCCTTTTTCCTGTAACAAGCAGAAACGTTCAGTTAATTTAAATGGTTTAAGTAACAAGGTTATCTAGGTAGGAACTTGCTTTTTGTTAACTGTAGTGAAAACGATTTTTGGTCATTGATTTTGAGATTAGAATTAGCGTAGTTTTGTGAATTCATGCTTGAGTTAAGAGGAAAAGTATCTGCAGTAATCATTATTATTATCATCCAGTCGCTTACGTTCCACTGTAAATCATAGGCGTTTTTGTGCAGGCTTGTCTGTCTTATGCATCAATATCTATGGTCTTTTATGTCTACCTTGTCCTAAATTATCCGACGAGCTTTTAAAAATTGTCTCATCAAGTCCACTAAAAGACTTTCATGTGAGTTTTTCTAATGGACCCTGGTAAGTCAGTTTTAACTACTCTGGTAAGTTCCAAGCCAGAACTATCAAACCAGACATTTCTTCATTCCAACCTTGCACCCAACATTAATCTTTCATCATGTTAATGCAGGTTCAAATTCCCTTTAAATCAGTCAGCAGTCACCAAAGACAGCCTGAGGCTAACATCAGCTGTTGTCTATATCATTGACCAAGCCGGACCGGACCGGGTCGTGACCGGACGGTAAAGTCGACAGTGTTGCGACACGGCAACGAAAATAAAAGTGGTTAGTTGATTTGTTAAGATACGTATCGTGGGAGACTGGGAGCTGAAATGTGCAGTTTGAATGACATGCCAACTGCGAAATGTTTAATGAGCGAGTTAGCCTTTGACTCAGAATCGAGATTGTTATTTTTGTGATTTTGTCTGCCGGTTATGAAGTTATTATGTGGATTGAGCAGTTCGTTATAATCTAGATTATGTTGCGACGGTTGCGACTGAAAGTAGACTTTGAAAAGGTTAACACTAGGTACTCGTTATTTTATCTCGAGTACAAAATCACAGATATGTTATGAAGTGTTTTAAAACCTTGAAATAAAGTCATGTGCTTATTTTTTCAGTAAACTGCAAAATTAAATAAATAATTTATTACCTAAATGCGCTGATAAATTAAGCTTTGCTGTCTACTTATTGTTAGTTATATTTCTATTTCAAACAATATGATGACGCGCTACGTATGCTACGCTAGCGGGGATGCCACTTTACGTATACGATTGTAAGAACGCCTGCATGATTTGTGATAGCAAAGTTTCTGACACGCGTTATCAAATGGTTTTGATGCAAGGCGGTTGAAACTTGACTTTATAAAATGCGTTACTTTGTATTAAGTTTTATTGCCTTTGCCCTATTCAACTTTTCCATTAAGTTTTCTCGACCGCATAAACTTATGGCATAATTTTCCACAAATGGATTTACAAGTCACAGATAAGTACGGATTATCTGAACTTTTGCACTTATCTTAACATTAGTTCTACCACGGCCTGTTCGACCGGTTGACAGCAACCCTTTATTTTATAGAAAGCTTAACCCGATCTAAACATGGCTAGACAGCCTTTTCCATGTTTATTTTGCCCATGATACAGAAATTATGGGTTATTAAAAAACTTTTATACCTACTAGGATAGAAAAACGGGCAAGAATAAATCGGTACGACAAAGTTACTCACCAAGTTTATTTATTTATTTATTAGAACTACATGCAACATACAGGTACATAGGACTTAATACCTGAGGCATTCTCTACCAGTCAACCAAGGATGGTGGAGAGATAACGAACAAACGAAAAAAGTTGACCGATAGATGGCGTTACATGGTACGTAATCATAAACACCCAAAGAAATCCACAGCTAATGTGAATTTTATAAATTACGTTTTTACACTTTTTACCCTAACAACGATAACCGTGTTTTTTACGCAAATGCATAGGCAGTTTTACACGGTAATTTTACGCGTTGTGTCGTGACAAAAACCGTAAAAATCGGTTATGAACAATGTCATGACAGCACCGCGAAATGTTAACGGATTTGCGTCAAAAAATTTGATTGGTTAACATAAGTATTTGGAAATATCTTGTGGTCTTGTGCTACAGAGCTACTGAGTCTTCCACTGCCAATAGCGACATGAAAGAAAGCGTGGTCAATTTTAACATGGGAACTAGGGTGCTAGACCATTATAACTCAGTATTGTCTAACGATAAAAGATCATTGGGCATAATCTGACCTACTTTGCGAAGAGTGGCGGATATTAAACAAAATAGTTTTAAACTAAAGAGAATTATATGATATTTCATTCAATCAATAATTTCAGCCGGAAGACATCCACTGCTGGACCTCCCCCAGATCTTTCATTGCATAATTATATTTATTTGATTTATAATCGATGGAGAAAAATGTACTACAACGTTTAAAAAAATAAAAAGGTTTCAGACTTTATTTTTCGTCTATACATTTTGTTAAAAATGAGGTATCTCTTAAGTTTTACGTGTGTTGGTTTACTAACCACAATTTGATCGTTATTTGTGGCACTATCATAGTCAGCGTTTTTTTTTTCCAAAATCAGCAGGTTCGATTCCTGGCTAATAATGTTGAGTTTAAAAAAATCCCAATAAATTTTTAGTTTTCATCAAAACGGCCCCAAGACCGCATAATATAATAGTAATTGTTTCGGATTTGGCCCACTTAAAAAACTCTGCCTGTACACGACATTCCCGTGACTCACAATAATGTGATTAATTCCATAGTAAATCATAACCATATAATTAAACATGAATCACGTACAGGGGCGGGAATATACGCAAAAGGTTACAAATGTAGTAAAAGCTTAGGGAAGATGGCAACTGTATTCCAAGCAGAAACATATGTTCTAATAACCTGTGCTCAACAGAATATAGATAGAGGAAACAGAGGTAAATCTATATATGTTCTCAGTGACAGTTAGGCTGCAATCAAAGCCATGGTATCCTACAAAGTGGACTCCAAACTTGTTCTGGATGCTATCCAAACTCTCAACAGGCTTGGGAAGCATAACAGAATAAGACTGATGTGGGCCCCAGGACATAAAGGAATCCATGGTAACGAAATGGCAGATGAACTGGCAAGAGAGGGCTCAGCAAATGATTTTGTGGATCCAGAACCATGTGTAGGCATTTCGACGTGTCTCGTGAAAGCCACATTCAGGGAGTTGGCAGACCACGGTCAACAAAAACATTGGCTGTCTAATACCGGTATGGAACACTCCAAAAAAATCCTGGGCTCTACGTTCACAAGACACGGGAATGCATTTGGACATGCTCATGAAGATGGGTCTTACCGCGACACCCAGTGCAGGTTGTGCGGGGAACATACGGAACGCATGGAGCACCTTCTGTGCACATGCAATGCACTGGCTAGTAAGCGAATGGTATCATATCTCCTAATCTCGTTGTAAGACTCATGAAGAAGGTTTTCAACGAGATTAAGGAAGAATAACTTATCTAGGGGACCACAAAAGATCCCAAAGTGTCCGAGTTATTTCTCAGCCTCTCCACAAGATAAGATAAGATATATTTATACATTCTACTATATTTCGTTTCTGTACGCCATAGGTATGGTTTCCATACTAAGATGCCCAATGACCTTTAGTTAGCCCTCTTGTTGCTGATCATTCCTGGGTCTGATTATGATATTTACCAGTGTTACTAGTTTAAGTTTCAGGATATTTTCTATGGTTCATTCCTTGTTTTTGGGGCCAGTTCATACAGTTACATGTAATTTAATAAATTTGATAAAATGTTGTTACATTATCATCAGATTGTTTTGCAGTGCCTGTCTGCGAGAGTTTTAAAACAAAACATAAGATTACTAAACTTGCTAAACATCTTTACTAATCCCTTCGAAGACCAAAGTAATCAAACCAAAATAGGTAAATACCTACTCGCGTACCTATTCATAATTATAAATTATGAAACGTATCTGATTATTTTAGTTCCTACCCAGTAACCAATTATTCGATACCACGATAGTAATAATTGCAATTACACTTCTCGATTCCTCTAGGGATCGTTACTATTCGATTAGCGAAAGTCGATAGAAAGTTGTGGAAGCTCATGTGATCATCTGTAGTTATTTGCGAGATCATGCTGCCCTGAATACGATAGGGTTGTGATTTGATTGATTGATTGTATCGATAAATTTTGATACCGTAATGATTTGATTGAAATAAAGAGGTCATTTAAACTTTGATCTACCATGTTGTAAAGATTCGAAATTTCCATTTTCCTTAATACTTAAGACAGCTTTAAGTTACGTACGTATATACTTCTTGCCAAGGATTTCAAAACCTAGATTTTGCCGGTAAACATTACATGCATGATAATAACATTTGTATTTACAACATCAGCCAAATCAAAGTTACATTTGCCAACATTTCTAGCCAAATTAAGTAAGTGGCTATCCATTACAAACTCCACGCGAATAACGAATGAGACTCAGCAGCAAATTCAGTCCAGAACGCACGTACTGTAATGACTACAATCAGTGGGGCAGTACTGGCTTTGAATCACTCATTTAATTCTTAAGACCATTTGGAATCTGACCAGAACTTTCACTTCATTGTTCTAAGTAATTAGCATTCGTAATGAAAGCTGCGAAAGTCAAATATTGCTCCACCATAATCTAATAAATAGTGATGGGCGATGCTCGATGACGCGTGTCGATATTACCAAAAAACTGTTATCCGTGACCGGGTTACTTTTTATCGTCATATCGATATTCACGCATGTATGACTTGCGTTTTCGATAGTGATACTTTGTACTTTTTATGCAACGACGAACAACATGGAACCGCCGTCGCCGTCACCGTCGTTTTCGTCGCCGTTGTCGTCTTGTATCGTTTCGAACTTTTACATAACTGTAAGTCTGATAAGTATGGCGATAGAGGCGGCTTCAATCGCCTTTGAAAGATGTACTGCAGATTAAAGTTCACATCATTTGGTTCTAATAACGTCAATTAATTGTTCGAGTTTGATTTAAAAAGAAAGTAGTTGCATCTATGAGATGTGAACCTACTGTTTATAGAAATATAAAAATCACTTAACCAAGTAGCTGAAACTTGGGCTGATAAGGCATTTATTAATTCGCTCCGTTAGTAATTTATTTAAAACCTCAATCTGTATCGTGTTTAAATAAATTATCTGAAGTGGACTTCGGATACTTACTGATATTTGCATTGAAATTGTTATAATTCATTTAGCTAACACGGTAAAGGTGTGCACATTCATCTTCTAAACTACGCAACTATAATATTACCCATTTCAATAATCCTGCAATACCATCAATTCTTGATCTCAATAGCTTAAAATCTATTTCAAAACAATATCCCTGTTACAAAGTCCGAGCTAAATAGTTCGAATGTCCTTGTAAGCAAACTGTGACTGTCCCAAGTCATGGGCTATTTGCTCTAAGCCCGTTTGTTTGCCCTAGTTCCCATGCTCTGCTAGTACTAACAGTTCGATAGCAAATTTTATAGACTGTTTTACCGGTATATTGATCATGTTAGATGTTTCTTTGTGTTGCATTTGTTTCATAATGTTGTAAGAACAATGGAGCATGTATTTGGAACTGGGTTGGTTCTTTCAAGGACTTGTGGAGTTATTATGACTGAATTTGCGCAGGTTTTGCTTGTTTGTCGGTGATGCGTGTTGATGATTAGGAATTAGCTGTTAGTAGAATTTAAAATATAATTATCATCATCTTCCTGCTCTTGTCCCATGTTAATGGTCGTCGATGCAACACGTTTTGTCCTTCCATAACGACCTACTTCATTGTGATAGCATGATGGTTCTTTCATATCACTCCTCACACAGTCAATCCAACTTTTCGTTGCCCTTCTCCATCCATCCACATTAAAATTTGTATTCATAACTTTTAGTATCATGCGTTCCCATCTCATCACATAACATACCAATTACCAGGACAAACGGTCCCCTGACTATAATATGGTTACAAGTTAAATGAGGGACACGCTGTAAGGATAAGGGTGAAATAAAAATTCGGAAGATAAAAAAAAAAAAAAGTGTATATATCTCAAAGAAACTATGGATATACTGCGTGAAACATGATGTGGCTAGGAAGGAGATTGCTATATATGATGACAGCTAATAACAAATAGAGATGAATAGAAGAAGATATGCTGCACCGGCCCCAAATAAAATGATGTATGCTCAGGATGATGATAACGTTTTAAAACTGAAGGAGCTACAATTAATTTAAGACAATTTAAAAATTTATTCGTTACAGGGTTACATAATTGCGTAATCAAGGTAAATAGTAACACTTAATTAAATAAACATAGTATTGTATCGAATATAGTAAAGTAGGTATGTAAAGTAAGGTTAACTAAAATAAAACAAGTTAAACTCTTACTTTTATCAAACATCTGAATACACACAACAGGATGTCGTAAAATCTCAGTTTTGTAAACACACATATACAATAATTCTTAGTATTGCGGTCACGCATACATAGAAACGTGATTTGTTTTTCCAAGTGTTGAATTTAACGTACAACGCCTGCTTAACAGGCGGAAAAGGAGCTTCATAAAGTCAGGAGATAAATTATATTTTTGGGTATAAATTATAAAAAGTTACGTGGTATTAATATTTATAAAACAACAAATAAACATCATGCATTAATCATCAAGTTGATGTGGAATGATGCACCTGTTTAAGGAACATGACTCGTTGGAGTATGAAATGAAGTAGCTTTAACTGAACTCAGAGACATCAATGACGTTAAAGTATCCGAAACTAAAAGAAAATAATAAATCATAGAAGAAGCAGGAAAGGGTTTTAATGAGCGCAGGATCGGGGCACCTCTTAAAGACTAGACTTGTGTATCTAGAAGTTGTATTATTTTACGCTGATCGAGAAAGCTACAAAGAATTTACTCAGACTACTTAATCAAATTATAAATGCCAAACCAAATACCATTGATTACAAACGCGCTATTTACATCATTATCGTAATTCTATCAGAGCTTATAAATTAAAATTTCACCGGCTGCCATAAAATTGACAAAGTAAATCGACGAATTAATACTTTAGACTGCACAAAACAAGTTCTCATACTGATAATAAATCACATAACACGAAATGCTGTAAATAACGCTATGTAACACAGGCAGACACGATAATTTACGTTTATCGTAACTCGGTATAAATCCAACACTATCGACGGGATCGATCTTGTATTAAATCGAAAGTTATCGATTAGGGCGCCGCACTAGTCGTGAGCAGGTCCTAGGCTCAGATTGCCATTTGATAGGTTTTGAGAGAAATTGAGCAAGTTTTTCAAGCGTTTTAATCTTAATTTGGGCTTTTAAACCGTAAATGCTCCACTCACAATACTTAAAAGTAAAATTTTTGGTATTTCACTCTAATCGATTAAAGCAGTGGTGGCCCAGTGGTATCGGCTGCGACTTACAAGTTGCAGGTCGTGGGTTCGAGCCCAGGCAGGCGCTTTACTTTGTGTAAATTATTTCATCACCACTGCTCTCAAAACGGTGAAGGAAAACATCGTGAGGAAACCGGCATGTCCTAGAACCAAAAATTCGAAGACATGTGACATCCACCAACCCGCACTGGGCCCGCGTGGTGGTTTACGGCCCATTCCCTCTCACAGAGAGGAGGCCTGTGTCCCAGCAGTGGGAACATTAATAGGCTGATGATGTGATGTGATGTGATTCGAACACCAAATACTGAAGGCGCTTTCGAGAAATGTCACCTCATTCTTTTTGTGATGTGTCTTGTATATTACTTAGGTATATTACACGACCATAATGATAAGAAGAAAGCTGGCACAGATTGATAATACGCCAGAAAATGGACAAAATCTGTACTAAGAAGGAGCGTCTCCGTTCTATCCATTAACTTATACCGTAAACCAAAAGAAAGGTTCTAATACAAGATATGTAATGTAAACAGATAAAGACAAACACATGGGAAAGTGTGACCTTAACTGTGGTGCGACCCTCCCGTTGTAAGCTGTAATGACGGTCATTACGAAGGAATAACTTACTCGTGGTATATGCTGCCTTGGTACTTAGTGGTGGGAGCTTTGCTGATGGCTCGAGGATCACGACATATATAATACCTATGACTTATTCCATGTTAGCTTCACGTAAATTGAAGAATATGATATTATACTATGACTTTGATTAAAGATCTAGAGAGAAAAATTGAAACAATAACGATCCTTTTTAGGAACCTTTATGCAATCTCTCGTATTGATATGGACAATTTATACATTGACATTCTGCACATGGAATGTTAGGTTTATTAGGTGGTTGACTACTTAATTCTTCATGGTAATTTGCCATTATTTAAACCACCATCGTAATGTACTTATTGAGCTGCTGCTGCTGCTGTAATGTGCTTATTGTTGCTTTTTGCTTTAGTTGCTGCTTATTGATGTGCTTATTGATACTAATCTGCCAAGTCTTAGGACCAAGATGTTTCTTTTATTTATGTCTTAGATTTAACAAAATTGAAGATAAAATAATCGTCTCTCAATTAAACACATAATAACGTAAAATCACTGACATCTGAATTAAGTAGATAAAATTAATCGTGAACAGACAAAACGGTACGATCGTGATAACAAGTTTTATAAAAAGCTGGGTCGTCGCCGAAACCTTTGACATTCTGAGATGCGCTTGCACCGGCCGGCCCACTTTCACCACTTCACCACTGCATCCATGTTCCGTATCGATTACTTTAATTCGATTATTCCATTCATCGATTACGTAATCGACTGGTCCCTTATTGTTTTTCGATTTACTTTAATGATTTTGAAGAATTTGTACTTAAACCGTTCGTGTAATACCTGAATGGTAGCAAAGTGTTTGTCATGGTATTTTAAGAGGTTGTAAGTTGTCCAACCAGATGCTTAAAGATTTTTTATTGTGACATACAAAAGCCGTTTCGAGATTTAACAAGTGCGGTTTTACAATATTCTGATCTGGTTCGGTAACCTGTAAGAGCACATACTTTAAGTAATTATGGCTATATTGGATATGGTCTGGCACAAATTTTACTCAGGATACACGCACTACCGCAGAATAACTCCAATTTTGAAGAAACAGTATCATTTTATAATCTTGGTAACCAAATGAACTAACACATAAATAAAAAAGAATCAAAACATCGAACCGCTAATAGAAAGATGATACCTACCCAAACGACATCGAAACTACTATAAATCATCAGCCACAAAATAATACAGTTCTCATACAAATCACAATAAAAGTAGGTTCATAAACTTGTGACCCGCACATGTAGACGCTTTGGGAAAGTGGCCATAAGTGGGACGATGGACCACTTTGCTGGTCCCGTGTAGGTGGAACACCTGTACCATGAGATGACCATTTCATGTATACTTGAGGTACTACTACTATCTTTATGTTCTTGTAATGTACGAGTATATACATATATATACTCTTGGTGGTATTTTAAATATAGAATACTGGCAGTTGATACTGCCATAGTTACTTAAATATACCCTTTGGATATCACCAGATAACTATCAATTCAAATTTGTTTGTCCTCAAGTGAAAATAAAACTGTTTGTGGAGGTTCCATCTATACAAATTTAATATACGTATATTTAATTATTGATGCAGTAGCTGTAACTTTTAAAATCTGATCTACATATTTGGGTTTTGAAATATTTAGATGATTGAAAAAAAATCTGTTAAAGATCTTAACGAAATCAAAAGTGCACCATTAGATACCTTAATCATAAAAACAGGACGTTATTATTGTCTCACAGAGAACATACACAGTGTTGCATCCTTACAAAAGTGTCGGACAAAAGCTGCATAGTTATCAAGTCGGTTAAAAATAAAGATTGAATAACACTTTTCAAGAATTTCACTTGTCAATGACCGCAGAAGCCTTGCAAGAATTATTCTCCCAACTCTTGCAGGTTATCAAACATGATCTTGATGGATTACGCAAAATCTGAAACACGTGAGAATGCAGGACTTCTGCTGGAACTTTTACTTCTTGTCGTTGTGCATCAGTGAGGTGAGGAGTCACAAGTTTGATAAGAATCTCCTTGGCCGTATATGAGTCGAAGTTATAAATGTAATTAGCTGACTATGTACAGATTATTTAATTATGCCTGCTTAGATGTAATTGACTGCACATATAAGGATTGAAAATATCACCTTGTAACATTAACAAGCATACCCACGTTATTTGTATTTACTTATGTAAAAATAAACGTAAAATCTTTTTAATAACTCGTAAAAACCGTCTGTTTAAAAAAAAAGCATCTACCATTCATCAAAATTCACCGTCTAAACGGCGCTGGACCCAAAAAAGTAAAGAATTCCCAAAAAAAAAAAGTTGTTTAACATGATACCGAACATGAGAAAAATATAAGACATAGTTCACTGAATGAACCCGAATAAAAAACCGGTTCTAAGGAATGAATGTAGAACCGAAAAGGGATCACGACATTATTTTGGAGTTACCTGTTTCAAATACTACCAAGCTACTGCTACAGTTCATATAAGCTTTATTTTCTAGCTCTTAAGACTCTAATTGATTAGAATTAGATGTGCAAGACAATTTGTCTGCATAATGTTCAATATTTTTATGAATGACTTTAATGCTAGGTGGGATTAATTTTGTCCAATATATTTTGTGGTTGGACCATTAGGAAAATTGTTGATGGTACACTTTTAATTTATTTTTTACTTAAAAATATTTGGTTGCAGTGACTTAATGAAAACCTATGTATATTTAGCAGTATATACATACGCAGTAAAACAAAACATGCAGTCCATCAGCATTACGAAACTAACCAGTAGAATTTATTATCAAAGTGTGAGTTTCCTTATAGTATTTTCCGCAATAAAATTAAAAGTGGACAATAGATTTTAACAACCTTTAGATATAACTATGATTTCCTTATTGATACAAAGTCAAATAATACAACTTTTCTATGAAAATCGATATCGTCAAGGAAAAGACGAAAGGTATCTTACTAATAATATATAATTATAAATACGAAAGTATGGATGGATCAACACAACCACTCCAGAACGGCTGAACGGATCTGGGTGAAATTTGGCACAGAGATAGATTCAAAGACAAAGATATTTTATTTCAAGTAGGCCACCAAGCGGCACTTTTGAACGTTACATTTTACATAATAGTTGATTCTACCGTGCATTCGGAAAGTAGCTTGTAATGGAGAAGAATGCACAAGAAACTCCATAAATACTAAATACACATATAATACATTATAGTCTGGAATAGCAAATAGGCTTTTTATTCGGATAATGTTCCCTTGGGATTATAAAATTCTTTTGACGCGGGCAAAGCCGCGGGCGGAAGCTAGTTTGATTTATAATTTTGTAAGGTACAGGTTTAAAGTGAACCTGTGATTTTCTAAAGAAAATACGAAAGTCAAGTAACAAATTGCCCAATATCAGTGTAAGTCAATAAATACCTTGAGACGAGAAGAACTTTTACATAATAATGAAAAGTAATCACGTTCGAGGGCTGGATATCGCTTGCGGTTGCTTTATGAGTGAAAAAATATTACTACATAAAGTTACAACTTGGTACTGTAACAATTTAAGGATTTTGACAAGTGGTTATACATATACACACAGTTTGAAGTAACAATAAAAAACTTTTTTGCAAAAAAATACTACCAACAAATAAAAGCACTTACAAAGTGAAAAATAACTTTTTTTTGGAAGTCGGTGTCTTTGGTAGGTACAATTTTTTTTCGTTATGGACACCGACTTCCAAAAATAAAGTTATTTTTCACTTTGTAAGTACTTTTATTTGGAAGTCGGTAGTATTTTTATGCAAAAAGTTTATTTTTTACTTTTTAGTTGTACCTAATAAAATAATAAGAGTATCATGAATCTTGAACATAACCGGTGAAATCAGTGTACCAAGGTGAACTGTACACATCTGCGTACCCTTTTAGAGCGTACTGGCGTGATGTTATGTTATGAAATGGTATCTATACTAATATTATAAAGATGAAAGATTTTTTTGTTTGTTTGTTTGTACCGAATAGGCTCAGAAACTACTGGACCGATTTGAAAAATTCTTTCACCAATAGAAAGCTACATTATTCCTGATTATTTATTTCCCTCTCACAGAGAGGAGACCTGTGTCCCAGCAGTGGGAACATTAATAGGCTGATGATGTGGTGTGATGTGATTATTCCTGAGTGACATAGGCTATTTCTTAATTCCGAAAATGGGTCCTGTGGGGTGGTCCACGGGAGCGAAGCCGCGGGCAACAGCTAGTAATCAATAAACAGACATGCGATTGCAGCAATCCCGCGAGATTTGCCGTCATTTAATGAAGAATTATATTGTATATCTACGAAGTTCATCAGATCTTCACCATATTAAAAGGGAACCAATTTCGAAGCATACTCTTTCAAACAAAAAAAGAAATTTCAAAATCGGTCCACAATTGACAGAGAAATCGGTGAACATACATAAAAAAAATACATACATTAAGTCGAACATAGAACCTCCTGCTTTTTGGTAAGTCGGTTAAAAAGAAAGACCTAAGAGCTCATCAAAGTATCCAAAAGTTCAGATACTACGTTAAGAAATAAAAAATCTCCAATAAAGAATTAGTAGTTCACATTCTATATTAAATCGATCAATACTTAATGTACCAAGACATCGTATGCAACCAATTAACACCTCCTACGATGCAAGTAATACGAATACAAATTCTACTGCATGCGTGTTGAAATGTATTTACAGGTTTCCTAGCTCGTTATGTAATTACAGTTAGCATCTAAGAAATTATGTACTGTACATATCGGTTATTGATTAGGTTCCGTCATAATACTTACGATAGATCATAAAACAAAAATATACAAATTGAATGATGTTATGAGTAGCCGCAACTAAAAAATAATATTGTTGTCTCGTGAATTAGTCGACAGGCACAATATTTTTATTGTATCCGGAACGATAGCTCTGAACAAATATTGCAAGTCATACAAAGGCTTATTAGTCGTAATATATCTGGATTTAACCTTATCATCATAAGATTCCCCTTTTTCCATGTCATCTTAACTTGGCGCAATGTTTTTTACTCCTTCATTCACCTCTGTCATTCATTTGTACTATTTCTCATGTAATCGTTTTTTTTGGCCTGTCTCTCCACCCATCTGCATTTATATTCGTAACTCTTTTACACTACGACACAATTAAGATGCAGCTTCGGCAAATTCGTAAAACAGATCACATCCGAACTGATAACAATTTGGTAACATTAATGACGCTGTCTCAACTTGAACTTAGGCGGGAATATACAGAGCGAATAGCGTTGAAAGGCGCGAAAGTGAGCGATCTTTATTGGTTGTGTAAATCGGAAGAGATTGGTTGTACGACTCGAATTTTGTCGATGCTACGTATAAGTTATATCGTAGTTTTTATGTGTACTACTACACTACACTTATACACTACACTACTTAAATTTTACTAAATACCTCGTGCTGTCCTGGCTGTTAACTTATACCCAGCGCCAAATATTTCTACCACCCAGATATTAAGTTCACGGTTTCATTCACTTTTACCATCGAACATATGCAATGTGCACAGTGCATCTCCCACGAACTCAAACAGAACATTCTTGGGGGATAATGCATAAATACCGCGTTTGACAGGCGGATTGATGATTGTTATTTGAGAAATATTTATAGTTGTGTATGGAAGCTACTTTCGGCCATGTGTCTGAATTCTCTTAGAAGATTTTGTTGATTATTTGTAAAACTATCCCAATCATAATACTTTCACTTTTTTTGTGTCCTACATATAATTTTGCCAAGATGCTCTGCAGCTGCGTTAGCTTCGCGATCTTTTATCATGTTAAATTAGATTCAGATATCCTAACATCGTACGACAGCCCAAATGTCAGTAGTTATGTCTCTACCAAAGACCGGATCTACTACAGTGACAATCATTGACTACCCGTCAGTCAGTTGCGATGTTGAGAAGTAAAGGACATAACCCAATAGTCCACATCGGAACAAGTAAAACCTGATCGCAAACAGATACTCCCCGGTCATTAAGGGTAAGTACTCAAGAGCGGAAACGTACGGACGTGTAAAAAGGTCGCAGACTCCACCGCGACAACATCCGATGCCAATATAATGGTTAGACTGTATGTTGAATATGGTGGAAGGCTTGTAATCGCTTGTAGGGATTCTGAGAAGTGGTGAAAACACAGTTTCATTAACTTTACTTAGAAGCTCGCCAAACAATTTAAAATCCACCTGATATGATCGGAGTGTTGATAAAATCTATGATAGCGATCTCAGTTAAGAAAAGTAAGGGTAAGTTAGTACTCAAGAGCGGAAATATACGGACATATAAAAACGTCGATTGCCGATGGCATTAAAGACTATACTGTATGGTGGATATGATGATAGTTCGAGGTTTTATAGGTGCACTAGCTTCTGCCCACTGTTTTTTAACCCAAGGGAACAAACTATCAGGATAAAAAATATCGTCTGTTCTAACCGGGTTCCACCCGTGTGCCAAGTTTTATACGACTTCATTCAGCCGATTAGGCGTGAAAAGCTATCAAACAGACAGACATGGTTACTAACTGATTTTAGTTTGGATGTATGGAATGAAGGAATTGTTTAAACGTTCAAGAGGTTAGAGGATAGGTTTCAAAAGGTGTCAATTGCGTTGCTAAAAATTGATACTGTTACAAAGATTAATAAATGTTTCCCCTTAAGCAGATTTTATTTTCTCAGCAAATCTTACGTCTTCTTACTAACACAGTAATATAAAAAAATAATAATAGCAAAGCAAAATCCAAACCACATTTTATTTTAGGCTTCCAGTAAGTCACCACTATTTCGCATTGTCAGTTGCTTCTTATTATTGTTTGAATCTGTTGGTGGAAACTTCGCCTTACGGCGGGTGTACCGTTCGGCCGGACCGGTCCGGTGGACGGCACAGGCCGGTCCGTGATGGATCACCGCCGTGACGTCGGGCACCGTTCGAATATCACACATGTATAAAATCTGGGTGAATCGTAAATTTCACGAATGTTTTTTTTTGCATTTGTACAAATGTTTGGAGGTTGCTTTCTTTATGGTTTGTTTCAGAGTTTTTGCTGATGATACTGTCTGTTTTAAGCTAATTTTTCATCTTTTCTTCTATTGACTGACATACATTCCAGCAATTTTAATTTCTGCTCTTCTCTTTGATGTAAGAAGAGCAGACTAAAATCTAAATACTTAATATCGTCACTTTACATTGACAAGTATTCCAAAATTCTAAGACAGTAGGTTTTTAAGACAAGCAGGCGAAACAAAATGACGTCGACAAGATGATAGGTACAATCAATCGGATATACCATTTGACAATGACAGCACCTCTATATCGTAACATTAAGGGTGATTTTCGTAGATCAAGTGTTGAACAGTCAGCCTGCGCAAGAGTCGTTTTAATAGATATATTGATGTATTGGTATGCTAGCTTTTGTCTTAAGGAGGTTATGAATATAACAATTTTGTTCCGTGTTAATCTGGGACTTATGAGTCGTGAAATTGTGTGGCAAACAAAAGCGCAAAAGCTCAAAGAGGACAATATTTGTTGTAGATGATTCTTCATTTTTGAAATACTTAGTAGTAACTTAATAATAAAAGTGGGACATGTAGGAATAGCGATTCTAACGTTACTTCGCTTCGAATGCAATTTTTTTTTTAGATCTGTAATGTACTATTTATTAATTATTTATTAACATTTAATATACAATTGAATATTCTAAAAAAACCTACATACAAATACAAAAGGGAGATGACAAAAAAGCTCATTGTGCATCAAAAAATTCTTCTACATCGATGTCAACGGGAAACGTGCCCAGAACGCTGGCAGCATTGCCACGTTATATTGCAATGCAGTCAGTCATGCAATCAGCATTGCAATGGAATTAAATTGACTTTTCTACGATATTCTTTTTAAACGAACTATCTATGACGCTGTTTTTTAATTCTGTCCATCATAGATCCAGTTAAAAATGTACGATTAACAATCTAATCTCAGTGCCTAAGAAAGGATGGCGCCGCCTGAGAGACACCTACTGCAAGGGCTGGTCCTTGGTGGCTCAGGGAAAAGAATAACAGGAAGGATTTTCGGAGAAATTTGCCCAGGCAGTAAGACAGTGTCAGCAAAATAAATAAAAAATATCAAGATAAACCAGAAGATGAATACACGAAACAGATGATAATATTGACAGAAGTTAAGCTAAAGTTCGTAGTTTTGTGAACTCAAGTCAAATCAAGTTTTATAACGTTGCTTATTGGTACAGCATAATTATGATATATGTTCACAATGCTAAAATAAATATACCAAAACAGCGCTTTGAAAGCTCTCTAGTATTCTACAGGCATTGTTGTCGTCTCTAACCACAGCAAACATAATTCTCTAAACAACGGATTCTAATAACTGTGACATATGAATAAAGATAAACATGGTTTCATTGGCTTTTATATATTGGTGGTTAAGCGATTTTCTTGGCTCTCTGTCAAGTATGATAATGTGAATTTATAAGGTATTTATAAGAATAATATATATTAATATATATTTTTCAAAACGGTGAAAAAAACATCGTAAGGAAACCGGCATGTCCTAGAACCAAAAATTCGAAGAAGTGTGACATCCACCAGCCCGCACTGGGCCCGCGTGGTGGATTACGGCCCATTCCCTCTCAAAGAGAGGAAGCCTGTGTCCCAGCAGTGGGAAAATTAATATGCTGATGATGATGATGGTGACATATAATTTGGAATCATCGATATGATGAAGACGAAAAAGACGAAAGACTTAAAACCTTTATCTATTTAAACTTCTCAATCCTGTCAAAATCTACCTACTGAAATATTGACCGGCATGGATATCGATATAAGAAATAACATGTTAAACACACCACTAACGCTCGATGGGATCACGTACAAAATAGTTGAACAAATAAACATTTCTAATGACGTTATGTAATCTAATTTGAAGTCGATTCACCTTATTATGTGAACAATCGACTATTTTTCGAATGCAAGTAGAAAGGAGGTCGATAGTAGGAGACGTCGAATCGATATACGTAATTTTTTATAACCATCGATATTTTTAACCAAGCATTATTTTGTCAAATAATGCTTACAATAATATACTGCTATTTTTTCTTATTTAAGAATTATTTTTACAAATGTCGTGTCTTTGGTTGATTACTAATGACTGGCAACGATGGTGATAAAAAAAATCTTGCAATAATTTCACTGTTTTTTAAAAATAAAATATGCAATAAACTCTGCCATTGTAGCCATAGAATTAGAAATATAAACAATATTAGTGTATCTAACTGTTTCTAATAATTCAGTAACAATTTCTATAATATTAATGCTTAGCATGTTACTTTCTGCTATATAAAATATTATAAAAGGTAATTTTTGTGTAAAAAAAACTTCTTTTTGGTCATTAGTTCGTTCCTAAATTGTAGTCATTTATCACGAGAAGTTATTTCACTCACGTTGACCTTTTTGTAACTAATAGCAAAGGTTTTTTGCCGTTCATTGAACTTACTTATTTTCAGGGTTAACTTTATGATTCATGTTTAAAAGTTCATTCATGATTTAAAGTTATAAAAATTATAAAGAAGGTTGTGACATTTATATCAATCACGTTCAAATAGTCAACTTTCGTGTTTATCACAATCATTACACGAAAATAAGTGACAGGGACAATCCCACTTCTGCTAGCACCATAAACAATTCAAATCCTCTCACTTATCACAATTTAATCGATACCAATTTAGAGTTCAACAATTTAGATATACTGAAGAATCGACTAACCGGTGTCCGATATATCTGGCCATCTCTCGCAGGACGGGACCGTTACATAAACCGCTCACGACTTGATACGATACTCAATACTGAATGGAATTGATTCCAATACACGTTTTTGTTCTATTAATTTTTGATTACTTTAAGAACAAGTGCCTGTATGTCGAGTTCACGAATTGAAAATTGGGCTTGTACTACTTATATTGTGGTGAACAAAAATTATTTCAATGAAGAAGAGGAAAAATTTCAAAACTAAATCAAAGAATTGACAAGGCGCAGACATAAAACCAATTACGTGAATTATGAAAGTGTTACAATTACAAAAATTATTAATAACTATTAATTAAACTCAATAAAATAATTAAAATCTCATGAACGAACGGTTACGTTTAAACGCGAAGTAATTGCCTAGCAATAAGACTACAACAAGTTCATAATTGCCAGCAATAAATACTAACATACAAACAGCTGATCGTATACTCCACTTTTATCCTACAGGTGTGTGCAAACCGGTTACGTAACTAGACTCGTAATTTGACAGCTGACACACATGACACCTATGTCAATCGAGAGAGCGATTATCTATGCGCGTTTATTTTTTCACCGCCATTTATCAAAGAGCACGACAATTTGCTACTGTCATTCTGTTCGATTAATTATAACGGTGAAATGTTTATGGTTAATTGAAATGTCACAGATTATTTTCGTATGAGACGTGTATAATGAGACATTATAATAATTTACCTGTTCAACTCGCAGTTTCCTGCCCAACTCATTTGCTCCGCAGTCCATTCTTTGCGTCTGTAACAAAAAACAGATAATTTAATTTTAGTAGCTATAAAAACTTCCAAGAGTTCTTAAACAAACGACTGGCTACATATTTAACTTTGGTGGAGCGTTAACTTTAGTTGGAGCCTCATCACAATGCATGGTTTTTGCCGTTGATGCTATCATCGTAAAAGCATCGTTACAAAAGACTTTGTAACGATACAATGGAGATAATATTCATAGTGGTCTTAAATCAAAATAAGAACTTGAATATGCAACACAAAGATAACAGGAAAGCGATCGCCATGCCTGCATCCATCCGTTGTTGAGAAGCTTACGCGATTCTGCATCCGTTGCCATCCGCCACCGTATTTCAGACTTAAGCACACTGTAATACGATTCATAATGAGCACTGTCATTATTTTGCGGGCAAATTTATATTTTCAATAAAAAATTGAACTATAACTCTTATTTCTTAAGCACTAGAGGTTGTTAAATATGTAAGCGCAGGAGATAAGTATGGATGGAAAGCTCAGCTAATGATTAATGACAGCAGTGTCGGGATGTTGCTAATCATGGCCTAGTGAGAATCTGCAGGCGGTCGGCGGACGATACTATCTCTTTAATGGCGTGTTTATTGTTCCGGTGGTATTAACATAATGACAGTAACCTCTGACAACAGAGTGCCCGCCGTCCCGTGGCCAGATGGACGAATGACGTAATGAAGACAGTAAGAGAGGCAATGAAAATAAGCGTGAGCCGTATGACTGTGTTTCTTTGATAGCTTTGAAGAGCCCTCTGGCTATAATTCCACGAGAGGCATTCTTCTTACAAGCCATAATGATAAATGCAAAAACACTAGTTATTAAATTAGCTTAGAATGACTTAGTTTTAATGATTTATTAATAAAATACATATACATTTAAAGCATAAATTACACAGATCTAAGTCAGTGAATGGATTCAAAGGAATGCTTAATCAGACTTCAAGGTCCGATCAAGTTTTGAGAAACTGCATCAGTTCCTTGACGATACAACAAAAGATACACTTCGTTAAGGCTACCGTTCTCTTTTATGGAGCAGTCTTCTAAAGTATCACTGCAGCTAGATAATTTCATATTCGTATGGTGCTTACAGTAAGCCTTGTTTTAAATAGGTCAATGATATATGGTATGGTGTACACTACCGGTATCTTCATCCACAACTAATAAATCTGATGTTTGATAATTTGCAAGTGCACAGTATTTTTTTTTACCTATTGTGACTCAATTATCTCGCCCGACTCTCACTGCTTGCGTGAGAAGAAAAATAGTTCATAAACTAACTCTTATGTTTTCCTTTCTCATCGTTATATATGATCGTTTCATCACTTTTCTCCTCAGAAACTAGGTTAATTCTATCTATTCATAAATCTCATTATTTCTTGATTTATATTGAAAAACAAAAGAATGAAATCATTCCCATAAATAAATCTCCCATGTCAGTTTATTTAACCCTTGTCAAACTGACAGCCCGTAAATGGCGCCAACAGATGACTGTTCCCGCTAATTGTGATTCGACTCGCGTTTTCCCACTGCCATTCTACCTAACAAAGGAATCTATCAGGTGCAGCCTGACTTTTGAGAATTAGTCATCAAGGTGCAACAAAACCTGCAATCAGATTAGAGTTTGAAACTATTGTTTACAAGCTGACCCCCGCGGCTTCGCTCCCGTCAAAATTATAGCCTATGTTACTCGGGATAATGTAGCTTTCCATAGCTGAAAGATTTTTTTAAATCGGTCCAGTAGTTTGGAGCCTGTTCGGTACAAACAAACAAAAAAATCTTTCCTCTTTATAATATTGGTATATATAAATTTAATTCGTCTGATTTGATATATAGTATTATACAAGCTCAAATCAAAGTAAGTAACAATGCAAGAAGGCACTTATAAAGATCAAAGAATTTATGCAATTTATATTTTCATTGATGTTTAAAACATGAATGCGAAACAAATTGCACGCAATTTCTCTTCGAGCGATATGCGGCTATCATATTCTATAACAATATAAATGCCGTTATGTATTCTGTTCGGTGTTTAGAAGCCATTCATGATTCATATTGTGTATTACATCAGGAGATAAAACATTCTATAAACAGTTTAAAGTAACTCTATCTTCAACATCAGTCACTAGTAGTTCAAATGTTTAAACATACAGAGTGCCTATTATGTTTGCAAAAGCGTGATATAAATCCATTTCGAATATTCTCGTAAAGGAAGCCATTGAACCAGCAAGAGTCCAATTCCAACTGATTAATTTCAACAAGCAAATCAAAATGTTCGATCAACTCTAGGTAATATAATCCAGTTGTCTATATTTTTTCCTAATGTCAACTGAACGTTATACAAAAGACTGTGTAGTATTTTTATTTTTATCTAATTCTTAATTTCAAATAGAAAAAGCCGCGGCTCTTCATTTCAACCTCGTTTCAGTGTCATAGTTTTTGCTTCCTTTTGATCTATGTTTAAACTTGAATACTGGCTGGTATGCAAGCTTCTATGAACTATAAAATGGTTTTAATTATAGGTTTTGCACTAGTAAATCTCTGGACTTGAAAAACGAAAAATACTTCTTGGAACGAACCTATTCCTGGTGATGATTGCTCTATTGTTAAAGTTTGTTTAGGATTTCAAAGCACCAATAAGCATATATGTATTTAAGATGTCGTAATACTAAAGAAACCTTACACGTGGTTAACCACAGTGTTTGGTCAATCGCGGCAAAACTGCACTAGGTATCGAATTCATTTAAAAATAGAATTATACAATAACATTAGAGTATTGTGTGTCAGTCGCAATGACAACTGGTGCATGACAGATAAACTTCAAGCCCGACCCACCATGGATTGTCGTAACTATACCTTTGTATGGAGAATAATTCACTTCAATTAGTTAATTAGAGAGTAGGCTTACGTTATGATAGTAAATGATATCTATAGTTATCTAAGACTTATTTTATGTTTACTTTTTGACAGGGCCGTTGACAAGGTTTATCGACGGATTCAAATACTTTGTTGAAAACGTTTTGCTGTCAATAGTCTTTAGTACAGCTTTAGTTAGCTTTCCTTCAGTTGGTATCTTTAGTACAATAATGATCCTGTCTCTTCTACATAATTTCCATTCAACCTTCATTCTTTTATATCGTTAATGTTAATATGCAAATGTTTAAATGACTTGACAACGAGCTTTGTTTCACCCACCTATTAAGTCTTGACTGATTGGCAAACTACCATCACTCATATCGTTAGCCGATACTTAGTTAATTAAAATTTGTCTGTCCAAGTAATTTTGATTGATTGTATATCGACCTTAATATTTTAAGGTGTAATAACGGAAGCCTTGACACACAAAACACAACAAATAAAAATGTTTTGCACAACATTGTTGAGAATTCAAATGTTTAATATTATTTATTTGTGAAGAATATTGAGAATGGATATATTAGCGCTAATGTGTGAAACTATCAGAATACAAAGGAGATAAGATTAATGAGAATGATTACGACGATATTCTTTTATTTATGTGTATACTCTTAACGACTGTTTATTTCTACTGCAAAGTAGCTTTCTTTCAGGTGGTATCATGGGTAATGTAACGCAATCTCTACAAGGATATAAATAAAGTCTAATTTAATGATAAGATCAACTCCACCAATCAGAACGAATAATGAATTAAATAAGTTTGACGTAAAACGTTACAAACTAAGTTAGAAACACGAATTGCAATTGGAAAGCCAAAAGTTTTAACAGGTATCTCTCACGCAACTGTCGAAATATTTCATAAATCTAATAGAACTGAACATCTATATCTTTAAAGATTTGCAATATATAGACAGCAGTTATGGAATCCACTTACAATTGCTTGTTTCGTAACAGACATTTCTACTCCGTTATGGGATTTGAACATTCTTTAATAATTGGTCGCTTTTTTGCTAATGACGATAGAGATTCCGAAACTGCCAACTAAAGAGGTCTCGGTCGAGGCAAATAAAATAGCTAGAACAGTTATAAGGATCATTGTTGCGATTCTTTATATAAATTACAGTATCATTTTCTTACTCAAAATCTAGTTTAAGCTCCTTCTTGTTCTATTTAACTGCAATGTCACAGAATAAATAATAGTTTAAAAAGGTTCTTCCATTATTCCTCGTAGTTGTTCTCCTGTTATCATTCACTTTCTTTTCATTCACATCATCTTTCATTCATTTATAGTTCCTTCAGATTCCCTCTCCTCCTTCTTCTATCCAAACATTCCATTTAACTACGCTACTATTATTACCTCTAAAGAGACATCACATAAACAAAACATTGCATTATTAAAATATTTATTTGTATCGCCGCTTCCTGTCGTTATAACATTAACATAATTGTATGCAACCTATGTTCAGATTCATAAGGCAACATAATATATTACGCGCCCTTTTGATGCCCAAACTGGGCATAATTCATTCTATTCACGTTGATGTTTCAGTAATCTTAAGAAAAAGGAAACAACAGTAGAAATTAAGACAAGAATTATAGTAAACATAGTTTGTTTAAAGAATTATCTCTGATCGGAATCCTCTTATCGGAAAACTAATCGCAAAACCTTGTCACAGCCACGGGGTCCCGAGAGCCAGCGCTTACAAACAAAATTTGGTTTATCTTTGGGCATTATATAGCCTATAGAACTGGTCCATTATGTACCACAACTAAAAAGGAAAAATTAAAAACATAAATTACAAAAAAAATACAACCGACTTCCAAATAAAAACACTACATAGTGAAAAATAATTTAAATTTTGGAAGTCGGTGTCAAAAAACAAATAAACGAAAACAGGAACACCGACTTCTGAAATAAATGTTTTAATCATCTCTCCTAAGCACAAAATTATGGTATATTGGCTCTTAATTCACATTTCAAAGATTATTTGAACGGACTATCTAAAATTGATTCCAATAGATGGCGCGGTATTTAATTTCTATGGCATGCCACTCGATTTTTTTAATTTGTATTCGAACACATTTCACCTACAATGAAACTGTAAAAAACGTGCAAAAAAATACTATAAAACAAATCGTCACTGTATTTAACGAAAAAAATAGTCACGAACCAAGAAAACCTTTTTACTTTTAACAGCGAGCTAACACCATCTATAGCCGTGGAACGGAACCGAACGCGATCGACGTACTTATAAAAGTAATCATCTTCATCAGACGAAAAACGCTAGTTAGGTCGGCACGGTTTATTTGTATGGGATGATGCATCTGTCTGTATGCTAGTATTATATTATCTGTGTCACAGCCAAACACGTTAGTATCGCAGACCACGTGCCGTTTTCCTTTTAAGGAAAAGAACGTAAACATTAACATATCAATGTAAACACAGAACGTCACTCACTTCATAAGAATTCATTCTTCTTCTTTCGTGTGAGGTGTGGCCACCTCTGGTGTCAGAGTTAATTAAGCCGCCTCTGGGAATCTCACAGGCCTCTGACTCGGCTATTTCAGACTTACATTAACTATGTAAGTCCAGGTTTCCTCACGATGTTTTCCTTCACCGTTGCCTGTGATGTCTAAGATAAACTTAGAAAGTACATATGAAAGAATAAGAATTCATTGACCCCTACCTTATCACATGTTACAAGTCCCTTTAAGTATGTCATTAAAGAATTTAAACATATTCACTTCCGTTCTTGACGTAATGATGAAAATTGTTGCGTAATAATGAAAGCGAGCCGCACCCACTTGAAAGATTGGACAGGTTGTGTTCGCAGGAAATTAAAATACTCCCTAATATGGTGGATGACGTGTAGTGTGTGATGGTATGACGATACGATACTGCGGTAAAATAATGGCTCATCCAAGTATAATGAATATTAATCTGCCTTAAACCTTTATCTACTCACTTTAATCCATTCCAAAAAAAAAACTTTGGAGAACTATTTTCATTTTTACGCGTCAAAATGAAACAGCTTTGATTTATTGTCATTGAAGTCCACTGATCGTCAAGCGTCTCCAAAAGCCAACCAATGAACATGATTTTCAACTTTTGGTTTCACATAATAAGGCCTTTTTTAACATTATTATAATGACCTATTATTAAAATTCCGATATTGTATCTGTATATTGAAGAAAATGTCGTTGCATCTATTCTACTGCAGTCTTCTTTGACCCACAACTTCACAACGATTTATAAATTTATTTGTTTATAAATAACTTATAAGTTGCATCACTTAACGACTCTGATATTTATGTAATTTATTCTACATTAATCACTCTAAAGTCGTATCGATGTAAACGACATTCAATAAATGTTTGGCATTAATTAACTGCCGTTAGTTTTCTTACGTCATCGTCATCACGGATTAATTTTATAAATTGAGGGTAAGAATTAGATTAATCATAATATTTATTACAGATTTTTATTTTAGCAATCAAGTGATTGCAAAAAATATAATGAAATAAGGCCAAACTTAACTAAAGTTACTAGATACTCGTAATATCTGCAAAATAATCTGCCCAATTTAGGTCTTAGCGTTGATCAACGCTTTTTTAATTTGTGAGAATAAATCATCAATTCTTTCTAATTAGGCTGGAAAGTGGCAGACCATTTTCAGTTTTAACTAACTGTTTTCTATAATTAATTTAATAAAATCACTATGGAGTTCATCGAATCGATCTCTATGTCAGCCTGTGTTGTATTATTATTATGTAGTTTTGCTATTATTCTATAACACATAATTTACTATTCATAGTAAAAATTTCCATTTTCATGGTTTCTGCTTGCTTGCCCGTATATCGTAATGATTGTATCGTGTCCACGTATACAGTTGCTTTCAATCTTACCAATTTCGTTCACGATACTCGATTCGCGACGTCCATAATACAGGTGCTTTCATTTAAATTGTTATTGATGCTCTTCCGCCATCGTTACGTAAAGTATATCTTTAATATACATCAAACTTCATTTAATTAACATAAAAGTCTATCTATATCGCTATTTTATGGGTCGTTTAAATGAAATTTATGATAAATGATGATCTTCGTCTTCATCTGCATAAAACTTGAAATGTTCTTGTCCGGTTAAAGATGAAACAAAGTTTCAAAACACGGACACATGTGTGATTGTTGGTAATTTAGCAAATTCTCAAGTTGAATTAGTACTTACCTAATTCTTATTTTGTAAGATTTGCTTTATATGTGATACCTATGATTTTTTATATCTTGCGTGTTGACATAATTATCGTATGCCTACTAGGCAGGACACAATGGAACTTTAATTTACTTGACATCTACTCTCACAGTAAAAAGATTTGATTTGATTTGTTTCCCATATAACCAACTGCCACTGTATGCTAAAATTCGCAACTTTATTATTATGGCATGTTGCAAATAACTTAATTCACCAAACAATATCCAAAATGACAGACCAATAGAAAAATGTCATTATGCAAATACGAATGTCAGAAATCTCATTACAATCGTAAATCACCTATGTACTTACAATAACTAGACGCATATTTAATAACAAACTTGTAATGACTAGTTGAACATAATATAAATCGTATGCAATCAAAATTAAAGTTATTAATGATATGTCTGAGCCCATGCTACTCATGCTAGTAGGTAAGTCAAGAGAATGCAAGTTAAAATTAGAACAGTGAATCTAAATTGAATAAGTATTCTTATGAATACAAAATATGACACACTTAATTAAAAATTAGCATTGAAGTTAGGTTTCAATAAAATACTTGACCAGTAGTCTACATTTCTGTATGCACTCACATATGCACCGGTACTATCGTCTACCAACGTCGTACCAACTTATTTTCATCAGACAGTCTTTCATTGTCCTCTTCATCTTCATTTGTTTTTGTATTTCTTTCTTCGTCATCAATTTCAAGACACCAATATCAAAATACAATCTCAGTAAGAGAAGCCTCACACCAGGCGGAACGCCAACGTGGGCGTTGCGTGTAAATTCGTACGTAATACTGCGGTAACATTACTGAGCGACCTTTTTTAAACACACCCATGCATAATTTATGGATAATGTATACGTCAGGTGCTGAGGGTTAACGGGCGATTGTGATAAAGACAAGTGATTTTAGTAACTTGTATGCGTTATGCTAAGGATTAGCACATTTTGAAACAGAAAAATTACGAAAAACAGCTTTGAAAACACTTTTCCACAGTTCCAGCAGTACGAGCTGGAAAAACAGGCCCTTATATTAATTAATTTTAACTCATTAGCTACATGTATAAAAAACAAAACGGTGTCATCAATAAACAACATGACTGATACAGAGCGATAGTTAAACGTAACCACAATAAACAGACGTCGTCACAAAAACTGAAGAAGACGCACATGCCATAATGATACGAACTTATGCTCAAGATGGACATCTAACGACAAGTAATTGTTAGCAGGTGAAAGCATCATCCTTTGCTGATGGCCACAGCGAACCGGTAAGTCTAGTATTGTTTTGTTTCAAATAATTCTGAAAAACAACTCACCTGATAATTGGTTGTTGCAAATGCTCTTACGCAAGACGGACGTATGTATGTATGTATTTAGGTATGTATGGACGTGACTGTTGGGTAATTAAGCTAATAGGTGCCGAATTTTTGTATATTTTTTTCGCTGCTAACAGTTACGTGAAGGTTCAGCATTTTAATTCATTAATTCTTGGTTTTTATCGTTCGTATATTGAATTTAGAACTAACTGCAGTTTGAGTATCTTGTAATCACTAAAGTGTAACGTAATTTAAATAAAATATGAAGCAACACCTTTATTTACTAAAAATAAAAGTATAAAAAGCTAATTAGGTTGCTCGGAAAGATCAAGACAATGATAATGAAATAACTAAACATAGAAATGATGACAATTATATTAAATTTTCGAGTGGCGTAGGAGATAAAACCAATGTGTACAAGTAACGTGACGTGACTTGGTCCAAATCAGTCAAGGCAAGATGTAGCAACGGAGACAAAGAGGCTTTATTCCCAAAAATCTATGCTAAGTCCGTCCATTTGTGTTGCTTAATTACGTAAGGAGGTTGTACTTGCTGTGTCAAGTGGGGCATGCAGACTTTGAGGTTGGATAATACCTAATTTGTACTTGTCTGATCCTGGATTTGGAAACGCATTCCACTTATGGTATGTTAACTTGATGTTTCCAAAAATGTTACGCTCGGTGGCTCAGCTAGACATTTGGTCAGGGGTGAAGTTTTTATTTGGGCTAGGAAACTTGGTTTTGAAGCTCAATCAAATCAATTTTGCACCACGATGATGCAATAGATTTTCCAATAAAAAAACTCAACGATGAATACCATCGGATACCGATACTAAGAAACATTAAAGTGTAGTGAGAAGTGTAAGTGTAGAGAGTGCTGCTGAAACACTTTCTAGGCACAAACGAGCCTTTGCTTGTGGTGCTTACACCTCCACTGAATACGGTGATTAGGAGCCAGATACCGACGAAGCATTAGTCTAAACATTGGTTACTTCATTTCACTTATTACCACTTATTAGTTTCTTTACAGCTCACTTGCAATTTTCTTACGAAGTTCGTTCTGTAATTTTTCTTGTACCGTTTGCTTTAGTTGTGTCATCCTACTTTGGAGCAACGGTAACTTTATTTTTATTAATAAAAATACTGAGTATTTAAACGAAGTAGTTATCAAAACATAAGCATTTTCTAAAATCAATACTAAAATTCAATTTTAGATTACAAATCCAACTCTTTATGAAAGGGAACTGAAAAACATTATGCCGACAGAATTTAAACCAGTTGCAGACATCTTGGATGATACAAGTCTATTACAAAACCTGACCGATCGTAGGAAACAAAATATCGTAATAATCATCCTATATTAAGTTACGGGAAACTCTTAGTCGATAGCGGATCATTTGCCTCTTCCTTACTTGGGTATCAATGCCTTTACGGTTATTAACGGCCGGTTCATTTATCGCAAATACCATCGGAACCTACTTAGTTGTAATCGTCAGCTACATCTATAAGTTATTCTAGTTTATCGGTTAATTTAGAATTATAATTATCAGTGTGTTTAGGTTGAGATATAAATAGTTGGTAAGCAACATTAAAAGTTACATTGGAAACATCTTTGTGCTTGTTCTGCCCTGTTATGTTGCCCTTTTTTGGCTCAGTATATATCGCATCATCAGTTACATATAAACCAATATGAAAATGCAGTCTAACTTCTACATTACTCGACAAAGTATTATTAGCACTAAAACGCAATCATTTCTTTATTTCCTCCTCATCAAGCAACAATGCCCATAAATTCACCGTACGGTCACGAAGCGAATATTGCTATACATAACATGGATGATCAGCAATTCTATGCACAGCATGAGAACGTTACTACGTGTTGACATCTAAATTCTGTTTCTGCTCACGTGTTCAACGACAGCAGTTCAAGACCTCTTATTGCACAGAAATCGTTCACAATGCCATGTCACTTTATACTGGAAATGTAAGGTTTGATATTTTGTCGTCGTGTCTACCTAGTTCAATGTTTGGATAGAGTTGAACGCACCCCTTGTGATCCTTGCAATTTTTATTTTTATTCCCATGACCATTTTTCGCGATGAGCTAATCGGAATGATACGTTTGGTATATTGGATTAACTATTAGTTTTCCTGTCACGCACTGCGTATAATGTTTACATTGTTTGATCTCGCCAATTTGCCTTATTTGCATTTTTGCTGTCAAGTCTTTTATATTTTTACAGTTTACATTTTGAATCTGAATATCTTATACAATTTTAAAGAGTGAATCATATTGGCGGGTCATGCTTGTAAATATCATGTTTATCAATCTCAAACATTCCAACACAGTAAACTATTATTGCATTGATAACATTTATTCTTTAAACAAACAACGAAGCACCAATAAACAACAAGCACGTGTTAAAAAACAAAGAGTTGATGATGCAGAAGTAATTTGGAATAATTTTATGAGACAAGACACCGTGAATGTTAAGCGACGAGCCATTCATAAGAACTAGACAGTTACAAGACGATTGTTGAATTTTTAAAGGTTTATTTCAAAAGCTCTTGCCTTTTGAATAACAATCTTAACCAATATAATAACGAAGTACAATTTTGTGTGTGTTTATATGTTTGTAAAAATTAAATTTCTGTAGGTTCTGATCCGATTACAAAAATTCTCCATCATCGCCGAATGTTATAGACTACTTTTTACCTGACTGGCCCAGAAGGAGGGTTATGTTTTTATTTACGAATAATACGCAGTTCCGGGGTAAGCCCTGAAAGTGAACGGCGCAGGAAAAAGCTAGTATAGAATTTATTTATTATTTTTCTTATCAATGCTGTTAACCGATGCCCATGGAATGGTAAAGTATTTTTAGAATTCTATATGCTGTGAACACTTGTTGAATAATTTGAATACTTTATAGAGCTATACGTTAATGAGACTGTTATTTTATGCACATAGCTGTATCCAGCATTTGCACGCTAAGAATGAAAACAGTTGTCGTCTCAATTTTATTTTAAATCCGCGCGTACTTGTTTTATGTATAAATAGGAATAATTGTGTAATTATTGAATACATGGTTACATACCGCGTCTAGCACCAAGAGCATACTAAACCTAATCTTTAAATAATGATAACAAAGTAATGCAAAATTGCCCCTTTTTAAAATTGAAATCACCTCTTCTCACAAGTAGTTTAACAAAAATGAAGATCTTAATCCAAATCAAACTTGGTACGTTTCTCATGTAAGCCGTGATAACTTGAACTTGCCAGCACTAATAACTTCGTCGAACGGGCGAAGAACAACAATGGGATCAATTAAGAGGCAGGCGACCGTGCGACTGCCGCCAGATCGCACGACCGTCATTATGATCTGATATGGACGGCAAAAACTAGCATGCCTAATGATTCTGACAATGCCTTTGGAAATGGTCCAGAAATCGCTGTAAATTAAATTCAGCCACTAAAATTAAAAGTGAGAAAAAGTCTAACCTAAGACTGCTATTGCGAAGATTGATTTGTAAAAGAACTGTATTTAAGAAATGTAAGTGAATTTAAGAAAACTGAATTTATGAAATGGTCGCAATGAAGACACCACATTGGCCTCTTTATTTCAGCCAAAGAGTCATTCTAATGCTCACTAGAACCATTCATAAAAAATAATAGGTTTGCAAGCACTTATTATTTTTATCAAAAAATGCATCTGACGGTTCCGAAGAATGGCGAAAACTTTCGAATTACGTGAGACCGACTTCGTGTGCAAAAATTTAATTAACTGACTTGTGCGGATCAGAGTTTTCAAGATTTGATCAGACAAATTAGACTCGGTTGATTTTGGAAGATTCAGATCTGAGTTTCTCTAAATACTTGATCAATTTGGTTACATAAGCATCAGTTTTGTAAATCACGTAAATAGAAAAAGGAACAACTTCATCCTGATTAATTTCAACTGTCATCCTTAGCAAGGTTGATTTTTCAACGTTATTGATTATTCGGACCTTTAACATTTTCTTCTTTCGCCTTCTTCAGCCACGTCTCATTATTTCTAACATTTTCACCTCAATAGAATTTAACACAGCCGATCTCAGGTCTTACTTCCAACAAAAGCATTCCAACACTAATTATAGCATACACGGCGTCTCATGAACTAAATAGTTTTTAAGACAGAACCGCCACAGTGCCATTAGTTGGAAAACTATAAACACATCACAATTGTGCGAATGATGAACGAGCAATGAATATGGTCACTTACTTTCTAGGACAGTCGTGATTGCGAGACTTCACTCAAGCAATTATTTGTATGAGAAAATATTTTTTGCATTAAATAACATTTTATTGTTCTCATGTACCTGGGATAAAATACTAGGTTAAGTCTACTTCGAGATGAACGGTTCTGTCATTATTTAAATTGAACGTAAGGACCACATTAGCTCGAATCATTCCATTGTTTCTAATGATATCCTCCGTACGTTCATTGAAGTCGTAATGTGTAGAAGGTCAAATAAAATTATATTCATTGCAGGAAGAAGTGTAATTTGTTCAATAATTGTTTATGACTTTCCTAACTTTCTTCTGAGTAACTGTGTACATCATTAACTTCTAGCTTAATAACTTTTCCTGTGGGCATCGCACGCACTGCTCAGCTTTTACTTTCTTGAGTGGACTTACATTATCAACATTTTGTTCAATATGCTTAGAAGTTATTATCACCAAAGAAGTTAAAATAAATAGGTATCACGTTATCTCTAAAGTTATTTTTTTTTAAATAAACCATGTAATGAATAATTTCTACATTTATCAAGAATATACGATTTTAAAACCTGTACACATTTTTTACAAAAAGTAAACGACCTCTACTAGCTTTGTTGTATATCCTGACAAACAACGGAAATGTTAAGAAATTGTGCGAATATAAAATAAACGACTTGAACATATAGAAAATGACAGAATGACAAAATATACATCATATTAAAATTAAACATTGAACTTAAAGTGTAGAAACTGCTGAATGATTTTAAATTCAATGAAAGAACAGACAAAACTGGTAGAGTTCAAAATTACAAGCTAGCTAAAAACACAAAACATTTCTTGAATATAATACCCCAGATTATACGTCCCTTACAAAACACGTGTATAAAGTACTCCGCGAAATCCCGAAATTCGTTCAAAACTACAGAAACATTACTTTCCATCCATAAACTGTTCAATATTCATGGCTACCAACTTTCGCTGATAGCTTCCACCATGAAAAAGTTGTAGACTCTGCAGAGGCCAGTGTGTACACAATGGGAAAGGGAACACACGTGGGAAGGGCAAACACATTCCGAAGAGCTGGCAAACAAGTACTTCCTAACTACTTAGTATACAGGTGTCAACATTTTAGTAGTAATAGAGCTCTTGGAACTGCCTTCATTGAGGGCGAGTGAGAGTTTGAAGACATCGTGACCAAGAACGAAATGTTGTTCTTGTTATTTACATTGCTCTGTGCAGCAAGAGTACATCATAGAGTAAGCTCTAAGTAGCTTTGAGTCTAAAACGTAATGCATATCATTATAGCTAATGGTATCATCGCTATTATCTTCAGCGCCTTTCAACTCTTTGAAGACTATAAACTTATATTTTGCAGATTTGTGCATGTTCTACACGCGAATATCGAAACATGTCCAGCAAAATTACACATCAGTTTCAACATTATCCTCACCACATCTTAAATTGACCCTATCAACCCAGATTCAAAACTGCCGACCAATATGGCTATATTGGTAAGCAGTTTTGAATCTCATGCGTCTCATGCGTTAGGCTTAACGCATGTGGTCACCAAGGTACTTGCACACATGGTTGTACATAAATCTTATGAACAATATGCAATTAACCGGCAGATAGATCGAGTGTCTTGGTTACTTGCGCAAGCGCAGGTGAGCGGCCGCGGGTGAATGACAGCGGCGACCGCAGACCAATGATATAATGGTAATTGTACATAACCTTATTGATAAAATCGATGTAGTTGACTCGATGCTGCCTACTGTAGTTTTGATTTTAAATGGGTTTGAGAGGGTCCTACTTATATCCGATAAGGATAACAGAAGGATTGGAAATAGAAAAATTGTAGATATTGGTAGAGTAAAAACCATTTTGCCATAGAAAACGAAACAGATTTGTTCACGGCTCCAAAAGTTCAAATCTCCAATTGGGAACAACCAACAATGAAATTAAAGTCACACAAAGCGAAGACTAATTTAATTAGCCCATAAGCATCGAAATTAGGCGAGAGTGAAAATTAATCTAGATCATATAATCAAAATGCAAAAAGTTATAAATTTGATTTTACCTTTAAAAACCTTTATGATCAACTAATTGTCTGAATACGGACTATATAACGTCGCTCGGGGCGATCCCATTGTATAATAAATAATATGAATTCGTTGTAATAACACAATTCTAAGCAAACGAACGTATGTGTTAGGCTCGGGGCTTCATTATACAACTCTATAACGAACTTGTTATTACACTGTTACACAATAGTCGCTTCCTATTGGGCATGTATTGATAACATTGGTTTGTTTTAATGACTATTATTGTTTCATTCATTACAAGCTCTCATGTTGATATTAATTCACAATGTTTACTGCTGCTTATATATTGTTTTGATCTGCGCACCTACAATTGTTGTTTAACTGTCTCTGTGAAACTCCCATTGGCCTAAGTGGTGTAAGTTTTTATAAAACAAGCGATTGCATTCTGCCAGATATCCTCTTCAACATCATTATGATTCTCTTGGACTTTTCGCAATTTAATGGTTGTCTTCTTCTTGTATACTTCTGTAACATGGCGGACATCCCACTCATACGCACCAAACGTTTTGGGAGTACTTTCATTATGCGTACAGCTAAGGAGTGGAATTCCCTGCCGGAGTCTGTGCTTCCTGATAGCTACAACCTGGGAGTCTTTAAGTCAAGAGTGAATAGGTTTCTTCTAGGCGTGCTAGATCGTCGATCACATCATTGCTTGCCATCAGGTGAGATAGTGGTCATGCGCGAGCCTATCAATAATATAAAAAAATCTACTCAAGAAGAAACAGCCTTATTTTCATACCCAAGGATCTTGCCACAATCAAGAAAATCCAATTAATACAAAACTCACTATCTTAAGTGCTCAAATAATTGCACAATACTACGTAAATTACAGGCCTTGTAAATCTGATTTCACATGCAGGCGGTTTCCAAATAGCAGTAAATAACGGGTGGTCTTATCAGTCGCACTGAAGGATAAGTTTGAGTGTTACTATCATGTCACTGAGAAATGTACTAATTCACGACAATGTATGTTGGACAAGGCTATTATTGTTGACTATAGCATTTTCCTTTCCCTGGTTTCTTGTGAAAATAATTTCAAATTATGTTCGATGGTTGACATTGGCAGCGTAGAGTAGATTACACAGATATTTTGTTGTTTGCGTAAACTCCGGCGGCACAAATACTTATTCATTATTTTCTTTCTTTTTAAATTTAAATGCCACGATGCCCAGCACAATGGAGCTGATTCTTTAGAAGAAGATACATATCAACCAATGCTTCTATTTGTAGCGTAGGTCAATCAACCAGTCGCATAAGAAGATTCAGTAAAATCCAAAGGTCAAATGAAACAAAGAGCTTTACCATATGAAACCTTTCCAACTGACGTCTGTACATATAATCATATTAAAACATCTCACATAACAACAATACAATTAACCTCAGTTTACAATAATGACCCTTTATTAAATGACGACACTAACACAAGAACATTTACATCACATGCAGCATTACTGAAGATGTTATCGGCAACAAGTTACAAAGAAACTTGCGGAAATATTTTATTCCGACGCGTATTCTCATTAATCTTAGGGTTACGCAACGTTGTTCGTTAAACGCTTTCAATGGACTGCGACGGGTTCCGTTTTCACACAAAGAATATTACGACGTCTCCATAACTGACAGCTGCTTTAGGTATATTTGGCTTAATTGAAGGTGATTTTTGGAGAGTCGGACAATCGTGCAGCTATAGAATCCGAAGGTTAAAAACATAAAAATATAGTTCAACATGCTCGAAAGCTCTAGAAATACAGATATCAAGTATCAACTAAGATAAATCATCTGATACTAATACTACGTACTCATAAATTACTATTATTTACCATGCCATAATAGAACTTAAAAACAATATACATTACGACGCGAAAGTAAGATCAACATACCGCGATCGAAAAAATCACCTCTACGTTGAATTTCCCAGAGTTCTCCCATGTCTGTCCATATTAATGACAGGCCACTAAGTACCAGGATTGCCGCATTTTACGTAAAGTAATAGAATTTCACACAGTTTTTACTCACCATAGTATTATTAGGTGGTAATACAATAAAATTACATCGGCTGCCTTATTATTGAGTATTATTTTGACTTTGTGTCTGTTTAATTGGAATGGCTGTGTAGTAATTCATTATATTTTATTATAACCCTAGGAGTAGTAATATACATACCTTTTTGTCAAGTATTTTGTAAGTATAAGTATTTTTCAGGACCTGAAGGTTTATTTAAGCAAATTATTACAACTGCATCATTACTTTATGCAAATTTATTTAGGCTTTTCTTCAAAATATCTATTTGCCGTCATATTAATATTTATCTTCTTTCTTACCATATTATCTTTAACACAATCTATCCATCGTTTTTTGGTCTTCCTTTACCGTTCCTTGGCGTTACTTAATAACCAAGATATTTTTAGATGCAGAAAATTGTAGCCACAATCTTGATGGATACAAAATATGTATAATATGAAATTCAAACCACATATTGCACAAAATTATCGCAAAACATGTTCTTGCTGCGACGAAAGTTGATCAACCCTTTACTGGTTTGGATCTTGCAACCGGCTGATGAAGTAGTTTTGCGTCGATAATGCAGGTGCGTTTATCAAAAGTGTCCTTTATTTGATTATTGCTTAGGGCTTTAATAGCATGAACGATATCAGTTAATGGTATTTCTTTTTTGATTCTTTTGATTTTAGGTACTTCGACTTGACTACAGTGGAGGTTCACGTCCCCATGAACATTACAGGAATTATCATTATTCGGTCACATATTGTGCGATATACATTGTAAATTCGTGTGATTACTGCTGCTTTCTTAACCAACGTAACCGTACGATTACTTGTTCGTTTACAATTCCATAAGTAGATACATAGTGATATTTTATTGCCAGTTCATACATATTCAGCGACGTATTCAGGCGTAGCTTTTCCGATAATCACTCACCTACATATTAGAAGCATTCAGGCGTAAAAATTAGCCTAATTATATGGACATCAATCACTGTGTTGATGATGGAAAAACGAAGTTACTTCAATATTTCTGTTTATATATGGAACTTCATTAAAAATAGGCTGTCTGAATACCATCCCAACTAATATTATCAATCGTTTATTTTAAGTTTTCAAGTCACACGTGTTTTAGTAGCTACGCTTTATTCAATGGATACAAAATATGAATAAAAGCCAAATACAACATGACATAGCATAACTAGAATAAAATATATGAAAATAAATTGTTACCTAATCGCTTACATAACATGACGTTAGTAAATACGATTGAACTTATCGTAATGACTGTCTGTTATAAGATTTTCACTGGCCGCTTCCGGTGGGCGCGACACTTTCGTTCACATTGTTATTCGACGTACGGCCAGTGGCGTACTTTCTTGGAACTATGCATGGCGGTGTCCCGACTGTGAATGGGTGTACCTAGTATATACACTGTCGGGACGTGAGATAAAAATAAACCAAGAGTAAGATACTGCCATGAACTCGTGAGTGAGTTTTTATGGTTTAGATAGTCAAAGGGCTCTTTTTGTTGTAGACTTCAAAACGTACAAATATACAAATTCTTAGCAGACAACTCTCAAAATACGAGTATATATAGCAAAGAATAAAATCATAATATCAGTTTTACATTCTGCTGTAACAGCCAAAGATTCACCTAAGCTAAATATACCGAGCTTAATTCGCTAGCATGTTGCCAACGGAAATACCGTAACTGATGATGAAAATACTGAAATATACCTAGTTATTTTCAAGCTCAGACGAAACTCTGCAACAACATAAGTTTATTGAAGGAATGTCTGCTTAACAACATGGCATTTTTAGGAACGCACAATCTTCAGACAAGCTCCTTCGTTTTGATCCTCCACAACGCAACGAACGCATAAATCTACTAAAGCCGAAGTAAGACAAGGTGATAACTAATTGCTGACAGCAGTAATTCGCCTTTCGATCACGTACGAAACTTCGTATCGAGCGGCCGACTCTGCATGATTCTGTCACGAGCCGATTTCGTTAATTGCTTTGAAACCTTTGAAAGGAATTCGGTGAGCTAAATAGTAACTAGAAGGTTTTGAATTGATGGTTCTGAGACTTTGTGGAACGTTATCCTCGATTGCGTCGTTGGAACTTTAGAAGGGACCGAGAGTCTTATCAATCACTACAAATTTAAAGACCGTATAGAAGAAGTCGAAGTACGCCAATCCAATAGCGCTTATTGTAACTAGAAGTCAATTACACAAAACGGAATATTCTCATTTCCATAACACCTGTCTCGAATAACATGCACTTGTCGCAATCCAAATCAATTTAGCTATAAACATGACTGACGTAATGTATAACTGTGTATATTTCCTCGAATCATACAAAGTCAATTTATTTTCAAGCCAACAGAATAAATGACTGAATTTACATTAAAACTCTGTTAACGCAAGTTTACTTCCACGCTTACGTGAGAAAGATATGTTAAATAGAGTATTTTGAAATTCAGACTAGAATCATTTGACTACAATCAAATTTTAAATCAAGCAATGTCTACAATGCCGCTTGATACAAATCAAGCACAGTTGAAGCATGTGATTGAGAAAACTTTTCTGTAACCAACGTAGCTTAAAGAAATATGATCATATTTTGTAGATAACATACAAATATTTAAGAATCTAACGGAGCCTGTTATTTAAGTTAGTAAAAGTCCGAAATTATTAATATTGGATTTTGGATCTAGCTAGACATAACTGTGTGAATATATTGACCACATTGCACTACAAAAAAAAAACCTCACACAGCACACTTGCTTAAATAAAACGCCTCTAAAAGTCTTTACCGTGACTGAGAACCGTTTAAATTCATATTTAAAATAAATATACAATTGTATTATATGCTTCAAACTTATGATTCAGAATTGCCACATTATTCATGTTCAAGAGTTACTATATAAAGAAGGGTTTGTTCCAAATGGGCATTCACATCACACATCATCGGCCTATTAATGTTCCCACTGCTGGGACACAGGCCTCCTCTCTGTGAGAGGGAATGGGCCGTTATCCACCACGCAGGCCCAGTGCGGGTTGGTGGATGTCACATGTCTTCGAATTTTTGGTTCTAGGTCATGCCGGTTTCCTCACGATGTTTTCCTTCACCGTTTTGAGAGCAGTGGTGATGAAATCATTTACACAAAGTAAAGCGCCTGCCTGGGCTCGAACCCACGACCTACAACTTGTAAGTTGCGGCCGATACCACTGGGCCACCACTGCTCCACTGCAAATGAGCATTATACGCAGTAAAATGGTTGATTTCACAATTTACCTTCTGCTCTGCGGTAACTTTTAAACCTTTCCCTAAAACCACAACTCGCTTATAGCAAATGAAAAATTGGCTATTTTTACTGCTCTTCTTCTATATTTTAAAGATATTTTATTGTAAACCGTGGCTTATGCTATAAATAAACGATATTATTATAATGCAATTCAAATAAGAAGGTAGATATAATTGACTCATTTAAAATGTTGTTGAAAAGTTGTTATATAAACTAGAATTCAGATAACTACTTCTAACTAATTTAATTGTTGACGTTGCAGGTCATGTGTCAAGTATGTGCCGTGTCTCAAAATTGGTGAATGTTTAAATGTATTAATTTGTTGTTTTATGTTTTACTGCTGGATGAATGACTTCTGCGTGCAGTTTATTTCCGTTACACATTTTGTTAAAATTCATCATACACGCTTATATTTATTAGAGAAATTCGTTAAACATTTCTTTTTCGAAAAGGCGGTTATTGTATTCAGGTAAACCACAAGTAGCAACTACGTTTTGAAGAGTTTATTTAATGCACTTATAACTTAACTTACCAAAAAGGTAAGTAAGGTCTACTACAATCTATATTTTCTAAAACATTTCCAAAAGTTGAAGACCAGCTTAGACAAATTATATAACGTCGATAAAACGAGTAATATCTAATTAAACAATTTACAATAGCTATCAAAGGAAATGACTGAGCATTATAGTGATTATATCTTAAATTATCAAATTATATAAAAGTGAAAGTGGGAATGGGATATAGAAGTTGAAATACCTGATCAAACAGCTCCTGATGATGAAAGGTAGCAAGAGACTATCAAACGAATAACCGTCAAGTGATACTGTTGAAAGATGTAACAATTGAGAATTCATTATTAAAGAGTAAAATATTGTGAACGATTAATTTTGTTACAAAAATTATTGAAATATTTAAAGAATCAACTAAAGGCTATAAGAAATATAAAACATGAAGAAAAATGATTTTATGAAGACATAACGAATACCTATCACCAACAATTGAACAATGAGATGAAATAGACATAATGACTAATGAATTACCTAACGCACTGGAGAGATGCAGTGATATTTACACGCCAAACCAATACATATTAAGCAATCAATCTATTGAACAATTCGCTATTGAGTAAAGTTGGAATCGATTGTTTGACCTTTTCACTATAAGTGTACTTATACACGATACATCCTCCAGATTGTATAAATAAGTAATTTCTCTTGAATATATATAGCCTTGTAACATTTGTATTCCATAATTTACACTTGAAAATCACGATTCCAAGAGCTTAGTCGTGTGTTGGTTCCAACAGAGCTAATATTAGCCGGTTGGCCGTGAGATGACCCATCGTGGGAATCAATGTTTTCTGTGTTGTCCAAATAAGTAATTGGTTTACCTACATATTTTTTCAGTCATTTTTGCAATTTTATATATGAATCGATTTTTGCTGGTGCTGTTTCATTTATTTTTCTTTTTTCAATATATTGTTTTGTTTTCTTTTCAACATCTAGATCGGATTTTACTCTTGCATTGTCTCATATGCTACTTTTATCTAATGTTTATAAGATGTGTGTAAGCACCACGTTAAAAGTTGAGCATTGTAATGTAATTTCTAGCACATCATCATTGATTTCAAAAGTTGCAACAACCTTCCAGTTACGAGTATCAACGGTACTGATTGCATCCTCACTATAATGTCACGTTAAGATATTCCAAATAAGCACAAGGGTAATAAAATTCACACCTTCTTCATTAATATGATACTAGTACTGTGATGTTACTTTCATATTAGCACCTCGTTTTCCAACACCCTAGTTACTTACGTAATGTTGAAATCTCGCACACTGTTCTCATTTTACCTGAAACAAAATGATAACGTTATGTGTTATGTGTGAACAATGCAAAGGTATAACAATTACGCAAAAGAGTTACAGAGTAAATGTTTTTCATAATGATAGTGAAAGACGGCAGGATGTTAACGTTTGATATTCAAATCCCATTTAAGCCTTTTTGTAATTTTATTTAGACTTTGGACGTAGCAAAAACCCAGTAAATAATTTGATAAATGATTTTATTTCTGTAAGTTGGTTTGTACAAACACTTTTACATGTCGATCATATTTTTAAAACTAGATGAGGTCGGCGTTTCCTATCTGACTACTCTGAGAAGAAAGGCCGAAACAAACTCAGAGGTCACAGTCTCTTTTAAAGTCCACACAAAACAAAAATCTTGGTTAGATGTGAAGACCATGTAGATTGATGTCTGAAATGGTCTTTTGAGGCAAGAACCAGCCAGATTGAGTGGACTTGTCCAGTCAGTGCACGCATTTGTCAATAACCGAGCAGCTAAACACAGAATTTAAGGAGCTCAACGATCAATACCAAAGAAAGGACATTCGGGTAGGCCGCATAAAATACTCAAACTGCCAGACCACGATTAAAAACTAAGATAAATTAAAAATAAAAACAAACAAATATGGTCCACATAGTCTTCACATTCACAATAATTAAAATAATAAGTAAATATTCTTGTCATTTCAAGAAAACCAAAAAAAAAAAACAATATTCACGGTGGAAAATATAAAAAATCAAAATTAATTTTTAATTGGAGCAGCTCAATCTCAAGCCTTTTTGTCCTCAACGTAATTATACTATATAAAACTGCATTACCACTGACTGACTGACTCACTGACTCACTCATTGACATAATTGTTCTCCCAGATGGTGGAGGGGGAGGTGGGTATATTTTGACAGATTCGTAAACAAGTAACTCCCGTGAGTATGGGAAAAGTCCCAAACCTCCCCTTTTCCTCCCCCCTCCTCCCCCCCTCTATCGTATCTCGGAAACTAAGGTACCCGTATTTTTTGTTTTTTACGGATTCGTTTAGAGGAGGCTCGCAAAAGTAAAAACCATTTTTCAAAGTTGACCCCCTCGCCCCCCTTCTCCCCCCCTTTAAGCGGATCTCGAAAGTTGAGAGACTTGGAACATTTCTTTTTTCAGATTCATATAAAGGGGCAATGCTTTAGTCACAAACGAACCAGTTTTCAAAGTTGACCCCCTTGCCCCCCTTCTCCCCCCTCGCCCCCCGATTTGGCGAATCTTTTTTTTTTGTTTTTTTTACGGATTCGTATAGAGGAGGCTCGGAAAAGTAAAAACCATTTTTCAAAGTTGACCCCCTCGCCCCCCTTCTCCCCCACTTTAAGCGGATCTCGGAAGTTGAGAGACTTGGAACATTTATTTTTTCATATTCATATAAAGGGGCAATGCTATAGTCACAAACGAACCAGTTTTCAAAGTTGACCCCCTGCCCCCCTTCTCCCCCCCTCCCCCCCCCCCGTTTTGGCGAATCGTTTTTCTTTGTTTTTTTTACGGATTCAGCGTAGGGATCCCGAGTGGAGCGAACCTACGAGACCGAGTGCAGCGCAGGGGGGAGGTGGCGATCGAAGCGAGCCGGCGACCTCCGTAGCGTAACGAAGGTTGAGTGGGTGAAGCGAAACTCAGTGCCTGGCGAAGACAAGCAAACATTAGGGTTATGTTTTTTGGAACAAAGTGTAGGGTAGGTGTAGGGTAGGTGTAGGGTAGGTGTAGGGTAGGTGTAGGGTAGGTGTAGGGTAGGTGTAGGGTAGGTGTAGGGTAGGTGTAGGGTAGGTGTAGGGTAGGTGTAGGGTAGGTGTAGGGTAGGTGTAGGGTAGGTGTAGGGTAGGTGTAGGGTAGGTGTAGGGTAGGTGTAGGGTAGGTGTAGGGTAGGTGTAGGGTAGGTGTAGGGTAGGTGTAGGGTAGGGTAGGTGTAGGGTAGGTGTACGGTAGGTGTAGGGTAGGTGTAGGGTAGGTGTAGGGTAGGTGTAGGGTAGGTGTAGGGTAGGTGTAGGGTAGGTGTAGGGTAGGTGTAGGGTAGGTGTAGGGTAGGTGTAGGGTAGGTGTAGTGTAGGTGTAGGGTAGGTGTAGGGTAAGTTAAGGAATACTTCTCAAAAACACGACGAAACCGCGAGCTGCTTGCAGCTCGCGCACCAAGCAAATACTAGTTATTATACTATATAAAACTGCATTACCACTGACTGACTGACTCACTGACTCACTCATTGACATAATTGTTCTCCCAGATGGTGGAGGGGGAGGTGGGTATATTTTGACAGATTCGTAAACAAGTAACTCCCGTGAGTATGGGAAAAGTCCCAAACCTCCCCTTTTCCTCCCCCCTCCTCCCCCCCTCTATCGTATCTCGGAAACTAAGGTACCCGTATTTTTTGTTTTTTACGGATTCGTTTAGAGGAGGCTCGCAAAAGTAAAAACCATTTTTCAAAGTTGACCCCCTCGCCCCCCTTCTCCCCCCCTTTAAGCGGATCTCGAAAGTTGAGAGACTTGGAACATTTCTTTTTTCAGATTCATATAAAGGGGCAATGCTTTAGTCACAAACGAACCAGTTTTCAAAGTTGACCCCCTTGCCCCCCTTCTCCCCCCTCGCCCCCCGATTTGGCGAATCTTTTTTTTTTGTTTTTTTTACGGATTCGTATAGAGGAGGCTCGGAAAAGTAAAAACCATTTTTCAAAGTTGACCCCCTCGCCCCCCTTCTCCCCCACTTTAAGCGGATCTCGGAAGTTGAGAGACTTGGAACATTTATTTTTTCATATTCATATAAAGGGGCAATGCTATAGTCACAAACGAACCAGTTTTCAAAGTTGACCCCCTGCCCCCCTTCTCCCCCCCTCCCCCCCCCCCGTTTTGGCGAATCGTTTTTCTTTGTTTTTTTTACGGATTCAGCGTAGGGATCCCGAGTGGAGCGAACCTACGAGACCGAGTGCAGCGCAGGGGGGAGGTGGCGATCGAAGCGAGCCGGCGACCTCCGTAGCGTAACGAAGGTTGAGTGGGTGAAGCGAAACTCAGTGCCTGGCGAAGACAAGCAAACATTAGGGTTATGTTTTTTGGAACAAAGTGTAGGGTAGGTGTAGGGTAGGTGTAGGGTAGGTGTAGGGTAGGTGTAGGGTAGGTGTAGGGTAGGTGTAGGGTAGGTGTAGGGTAGGTGTAGGGTAGGTGTAGGGTAGGTGTAGGGTAGGTGTAGGGTAGGTGTAGGGTAGGTGTAGGGTAGGTGTAGGGTAGGTGTAGGGTAGGTGTAGGGTAGGTGTAGGGTAGGTGTAGGGTAGGTGTAGGGTAGGTGTAGGGTAGGTGTAGGGTAGGTGTAGGGTAGGTGTAGGGTAGGTGTAGGGTAGGGTAGGTGTAGGGTAGGTGTACGGTAGGTGTAGGGTAGGTGTAGGGTAGGTGTAGGGTAGGTGTAGGGTAGGTGTAGGGTAGGTGTAGGGTAGGTGTAGGGTAGGTGTAGGGTAGGTGTAGGGTAGGTGTAGGGTAGGTGTAGGGTAGGTGTAGTGTAGGTGTAGGGTAGGTGTAGGGTAAGTTAAGGAATACTTCTCAAAAACACGACGAAACCGCGAGCTGCTTGCAGCTCGCGCACCAAGCAAATACTAGTTATATTATATAAAGCTGGATTACCACTCACTGACTGATTGACATAATTGTTCTCCCAGATGGTGAAGGGGGAGGTGGGTATATTTTGACAGATTCGTAAACAAGTCACTCTCGCGAGTATGGGAAAAGTCCCAAACCTCCCCTTTTCCTCCCCCCTCCTCCCCCCCTCTATCGTATCTCGGAAACTAAGGTACCCGTAGAATGTTTTTTTTACGGATTCGTTTAGAGGAGGCTCGCAAAAGTAAAAACCATTTTTCAAAGTTGACCCCCTCGCCCCCCTTCTCCCCCCCTTTAAGCGGATCTCGAAAGTTGAGAGACTTGGAACATTTCTTTTTTCAGATTCATATAGAGGGGCAATGCTATAGTCACAAACAAACCATTTTTCAAAGTTGACCCCCTTGCCCCCCTTCTCCCCCCTCCCCCCCCGTTTTGGCTAATCTTTTTTTTTTGTTTTTTTTACGGAATCGTTTAGAGGAGGCTCGGAAAAGTAAAAACCATTTTTCAAAGTTGACCCCCTCGCCCCCCTTCTCCCCCCCTTTAAGCGGATTTTGGAAGTTGAGAGACTTGGAACATTTCTTTTTCAGATTCATATGAAGGGGCAATGCTATAGTCACAAACAAACCATTTTTCAAAGTTGACCCCTTTGCCCCCCTTCACCCCCCCCCCCCCCGGTTTTGGTGAATCTTTTTTTTTCAGTTTTTTTTACGGATTCATTTAGAGGAGGCTCGGAAAAGTAAAAACCATTTTTCAAAGTTGACCCCCTCGCCCCCCTTCTCCCCCCCTTTAAGCGGATCTCGGAATTTGAGAGACTTGGAACATTTATTTTTTCAGATTCATATAAAGGGGCAATGCTATAGTCACAAACGAACCAGTTTTCAAAGTTGACCCCCTTGCCCCCCTTCTCCCCCCTCCCCCCCGTTTTGGCGAATCTTTTTTTTTTGTTTTTTTTACGGATTCGGTTAGAGGAGGCTCGGAAAAGTAAAAACCATTTTTCAAAGTTGACCCCCTCGCCCCCCTTCTCCCCCCCTTTAACCGGATCTCGGAAGTTGAGAGACTTGGCACATTTCTTTTTTCAGATTCATATAAAGGGGCAATGCTTGAGTCGGAATCATTTTTCAATACTCCCCACTCTCCCTCCCTTCTTCCCTCCTCTCCCCAACCTCCCCTACCTAATATCGGTCGTCGAAACCTGTCCGGTGGGAGTGAACCAGGCAGCGTAGGGACCCCGAATGGAGCGAACCTACGAGACCGAGTGCAGCGCAGGGGGGAGGTGGCGAGCGAAGCGAGTCGGCGACCTCCGTAGCGTAACGAAAGTTGAGTGGGTGAAGCGAAACTCAGTGCCTGGCGACGACAAGCAAACATTAGGGTTATGTTTTTTGGAACAAAGTTTAGGGTAGGTGTAGAGTAGGTGTAGGGTAGGTGTAGGGTAGGTGTAGGGTAGGTGTAGGGTAGGTGTAGGGTAGGTGTAGGGTAGGTGTAGGGTAGGTGTAGGGTAGGTGTAGGGTAGGTGTAGGGTAGGTGTAGGGTAGGTGTAGGGTAGGTGTAGGGTAGGTGTAGGGTAGGTGTAGGGTAGGTGTAGGGTAGGTGTAGGGTAGGTGTAGGGTAGGTGTAGGGTAGGTGTAGGGTAGGTGTAGGGTAGGTGTAGGGTACGTGTAAAGTAGGTGTAGGGTAGGTGTAGGGTAGGTGTAGGGTAGGTGTAGTGTAGGTGTAGGGTAGGTGTAGGGTAGGTGTAGGGTAGGTGTAGTGTAGGTGTAGGGTAGGTGTAGGGTAGGTGTAGGGTAGGTGTAGGGTAGGTGTAGGGACAACAACACGCGAGCTGCTTGCAGCTCGCGCACCAAGCAAATACTAGTTATACTATATAAAACTGCATTACCACTGACTGACTCACTCACTGACTCATTGACATAATTGTTCTCCCAGATGGTGGAGGGGGAGGTGGGTATATTTTGACAGATTCGTAAACAAGTAACTCCCGTGAGTATGGGAAAAGTCCCAAACCTCCCCTTTTCCTCCCCCCTCCTCCCCCCCTCTATCGTATCTCGGAAACTAAGGTACCCGTAGAATGTTTTTTTTACGGATTCGTTTAGAGGAGGCTCGGAAAAGTAAAAAGCATTTTTCAAAGTTGACCCCCTCGCCCCCCTTCTCCCCCCCTTTAAGCGGATCTCGAAAGTTGGAACATTTGGAACATTTCTTTTTTCAGATTCATATAAAGGGGCAATGCTATAGTCACAAACAAACCATTTTTAATAGTTGACCCCCTTGCCCCCCTTCTCCCCCTCCCCCCCCCCCTTTCGGCGAATCTTTTTTTCGTGTTTTTTTTACGGATTCGTTTAGAGGAGGCTCGGAAAAGTAAAAACCATTTTTCAAAGTTGACCCCTCGCCCCCCTTCTCCCCCCCTTTAAGCGGATCTCGGAAGTTGAGAGACTTGGAACAATTCTTTTTTCAGATTCATATAAAGGGGCAATGCTATAGTCACAAACAAACCATTTTTCAAAGTTGACCCCCTTGCCCCCCTTCTCCCCCCTCCCCCCCCGTTTTGGCTAATCTTTTTTTTTTGTTTTTTTTACGGAATCGTTTAGAGGAGGCTCGGAAAAGTAAAAACCATTTTTCAAAGTTGACCCCCTCGCCCCCCTTCTCCCCCCCTTTAAGCAGATCTCGGAAGTTGAGAGACTTGGAACATTTCTTTTTTCAGATTCATATAAAGGGGCAATCTATAGTCACAAACAAACCATTTTTCAAAGTTGACCCCCTTGCCCCCCTTCTCCCCCCTCCCCCTCCCCCCGTTTTGGCGAATCTTTTTTTTTTCAGTTTTTTTTACGGATTCAGCGTAGGGACCCCGAATGGAGCGAACGTACGAGACCGAGTGCAGCGCAGGGGGGAGGTTGCGAGCGAAGCGAGCCGGCGACCTCCGTAGCGTAACGAAGGTTGAGTGGGTGAAGCGAAACTCAGTGCCTGGCGACGACAAGCAAACATTAGGATTAGGGTAGGGTTGGTGTAGGGTTGGTGTAGGGTAGGTGTAGGGTAGGTGTAGGGTAGGTGTAGGGTAGGTGTAGGGTAGGTGTAGGGTAGGTGTAGGGTAGGTGTAGGGTAGGTGTAGGGTAGGTGTAGGGTAAGTTAAGGAATACTTCTCAAAAACACGACGAAACCGCGAGCTGCTTGCAGCTCGCGCACCAAGCAAATACTAGTTATTATAATATATAAAACTGCATTACCACTGACTGACTCACTGACTCACTGACATAATTGTTCTCCCAGATGGTGGAGGGGGAGGTGGGTATATTTTGACAGATTCGTAAACAAGTAACTCCCGTGAGTATGGGAAAAGTGCCAAACCTCCCCTTTCCCCCCCCCCCTCTTCCCCCCCTCTATCGTATCTCGGAAACTAAGGTACCCGTATTTTTTGTTTTTTACGGATTCGTTTAGAGGAGGCTCGGAAAAGTAAAGACCATTTTTCAAAGTTGACCCCCTCGCCCCCCTTCTCCCCCCCTTTAAGCGGATCTCGAAAGTTGGAACATTTGGAACATTTCTTTTTTCAGATTCATATAAAGGGGCAATGCTATAGTCACAAACAAACCATTTTTCATAGTTGACCCCCTTGCCCCCCTTCTCCCCCTCCCCCCCCCCTTTCGGCGAATCTTTTTTTCGTGTTTTTTTTAACGGATTCGTTTAGAGGAGGCTCGGAAAAGTAAAAACCATTTTTCAAAGTTGACCCCCTCGCCCCCCTTCTCCCCCCCTTTAAGCGGATCTCGGAAGTTGAGAGACTTGGAACATTTCTTTTTTCAGATTCATATAAAGGGGCAATGCTATAGTCACAAACAAACCATTTTTCAAAGTTGACCCCCTTGCCCCCCTTCCCCCCCCCCCGTTATGGCGAATCTTTTTTTTTCAGTTTTTTTTACGGATTCCGCGTAGGGATCCCGAGTGGAGCGAACCTATGAGACCGAGTGCAGCGCAGGGGGGAGGTGGCGAGTGAAGCGAGCCGGCGACCTCCGTAGCGTAACGAAGGTTGAGTGGGTTAAGCGAAACTCAGTGCCTGGCGACGACATGCAAACATTAGGATTAGGGTAGGGTTGGTGTAGGGTTGGTGTAGGGTAGGTGTAGGGTAGGTGTAGGGTAGGTGTAGGGTAGGTGTAGGGTAGGTGTAGGGTAGGTGTAGGGTAGGTGTAGGGTAGGTGTAGGGTAGGTGTAGGGTAAGTTAAGGAATACTTCTCAAAAACACGACGAAACCGCGAGCTGCTTGCAGCTCGCGCACCAAGCAAATACTAGTTATTATATTATATAAAACTGCATTACCACTGACTCACTGACTCACTCATTGACATAATTGTTCTCCCAGATGGTGAAGGGGGAGGTGGGTATATTTTCACAGATTCGTAAACAAGTAACTCTCGCGAGTATGGGAAAAGTGCCAAACCTATCCTTTTCCCCCCCCCTCCTCCCCCCCTCTATCGTATCTCGGAAACTAAGGTACCCGTATTTTTTGTTTTTTACGGATTCGTTTAGAGGAGGCTCGGAAAAGTAAAAAGCATTTTTCAAAGTTGACCCCCTCGCCCCCCTTCTCCCCCCCTTTAAGCGGATCTCGAAAGTTGGAACATTTGGAACATTTCTTTTTTCAGATTCATATAAAGGGGCAATGCTATAGTCACAAACAAACCATTTTTCAAAGTTGACCCCCTTGCCCCCCTTCTCCCCCCCCCCCCCCCCGTTTTGGCGAATCTTTTTTTTCAGTTTTTTTTACGGATTCGTTTAGAGGAGGCTCGGAAAAGTAAAAACGATTTTTTAAAATTGACCCCCTCGCCCCCCTTCTACCCCCCTTTAAGCGGATCTCGGAAGTTGAGAGACTTGGAACATTTCTTTTTTCAGATTCATATAAAGGGGCAATGCTAAAGTCACAAACAAACCATTTTTCAAAGTTGACCCCCTTGCCCCCCATCTCCCCCCTCCCACCCCCCGTTTTGGCGAATCTTTTTTTTACGGATTCAGCGTAGGGATCCCGAGTGGAGCGAACCTACGAGACCGAGTGCAGCGCAGGGGGGAGGTGGCGAGCGAAGCGAGCCGGCGACCTCCGTAGCGTAACGAAGGTTGAGTGGGTGAATCGAAACTCAGTGCCCGGCGACGACAAGCAAACATTAGAGTTATGTTTTTTGGAACAAAGTTTAGGGTAGGTGTAGGGTAGGTGTAGGGTAGGTGTAGGGTAGGTGTAGGGTAGGTGTAGGGTAGGTGTAGGGTAGGTGTAGGGTAGGTGTAGGATAGGTGTAGGGTAGGTGTAGGGTAGGTGTAGGGTAGGTGTAGGGTAGGTGTAGGGTAGGTGTAGGGTAGGTGTAGGGTAGGTGTAGGGTAGGTGTAGGGTAGGTGTAGGGTAGGTGTAGGGTAGGTGTAGGGTAGGTGTAGGGTAGGTGTAGGGTAGGTGTAGGGTAGGTGTAGGGTAGGTGTAGGGTAGGTGTAGGGTAGGTGTAGGGTAGGTGAAGGGTAGGTGTAGGGTAGGTGTAGGGTAGGTGTAGGGTAGGTGTAGGGTAGGTGTAGGGTAGGTGTAGGGTAGGTGTAGGGTAGGTGTAGGGTAGGTGTAGGGTAGGTGTAGGGTAGGTGTAGGGTAGGTGTAGGGTAGGTGTAGGGTAGGTGTAGGGTAGGCGTAGGGTAGGCGTAGGGTAGGCGTAGGGTAGGTGTAGGGTAGGTGTAGGGTAGGTGTAGGGTAGGTGTAGGGTAGGTGTAGGGTAGGTGTAGGGTAGGTGTAGGGTAGGTGTAGGGTAGGTGTAGGGTAGGTGTAGGGTAGGTGTAGGGTAGGTGTAGGGTAGGTGTAGGGTAGGTGTAGGGTAGGTGTAGGGTAGGTGTAGGGTAGGTGTAGGGTAGGTGTAGGGTAGGTGTAGGGTAGGTGTAGGGTAGGTGTAGGGTAGGTGTAGGGTAGGTGTAGGGTAGGTATAGGGTAGGTGTAGGGAAGGTGTAGGGAAGGTGTAGGGACAACAACACGCGAGCTGCTTGCAGCTCGCGCACCAAGCAAATACTAGTCTTTAATATAAAACGCTTTCTGGCACAACTTACGTTTAATGAATGATTTGAATTTATTAAGACTTAGAACTTGTACGTGGCTTGGAAGCTTATTATAAAAGCGCACACATTGACATCTAAATTTGAGAATTTACTTTGCAGATCTTGGTTTTACAAAAAAATTTAATTGAGGCATATTGTGTGAAAAAATTACTATTGTTTAAAGAAGCTTTCAAATGCTATGTAGTCAATACACCATTAAAATTACTCATTTGCATTCTAACAAAGTTGAACATAAATCTATTGAGACTCGTATGGTTCCTAATGAAACATTAGAAACCAGCAACCAATCAAATGACGGCAGGCGCCATGAATACTAAAAACTTTCGTAACCCATTGGAGCTCAGGATTGAACCTGCATCGATGACAAATCTAAACGCTGACTCTACTATCATTGTGCTAACACAATACCTTTAGCAGGCAAACAATGCACATTGAAATAGTTTTGTGTGGTTCAAATCCTAAACGAGAGCGAGTTTTAATAATAGTACCTGTGCGACCGAGCTCTGCTCGGTGAAAATAGACGTTTTCTATAAATGAAACCCCGCTAGATCGATTAATCTCCCCCGATAGGCCGTGCATACTAAATTTCATGAAAATCGTTGGAACCGTTTCCGAGATTCGGATTATATACACGAATTGCTCGTATAAAGGTATTAGATTGTGATTTTAACGTAAAGAAATGACATGACACAAATGGGGGCGGGCGATCTAGACTCAGCCACATGATTCTCGTGCATTTCCACCTGCCTAGCCTTTTCCCAACTATGTATATTGGGGTCGGCTTCCAGTCTTACCGGATTCAGCTAAGTACCAGTGTTTTACATGGAGCGACTGCCTATCTGACCTCCACAACCCAGTAACTGGGTAACACGGTACCTCTTGGCAAGACTGGTGTCAGATCTCAAGCTTCTGACTACCCGTAACGACTGTCAAAGATCTTCAAATAACAGCCGGGACCTACGACTTAACGTGCTTTCCGAGGCACGGAGGAAACTCGGTATGTTGGAATGGTCACCCATCCATGGACCGACCTCGTCAAGCGTTGCTTAACCTTGATGATCGACCCGTGCGGCTGTTATTATTTAGCCACGAGCTCCTCTTCTCGTGCATTTATCCCAATTTATTTGGGGTTGGCACATAACGTCTTTTTTTCTAATTTCTCTATTAGTTGTCACGTCAGCAGTTATCCCCTTTCTAAATTGGGCAGTGTCAAATATGATAAGGTTTCACACTGCCTATTTTCTTATATATATTATACGCGTATAAATATCTATATTATTTTTGATCTTCCCCTGCTCTTATAGCTATCTACTTCCATAATCAGTAGTGTCAGAAATAAGGCTGTCAATAACGTGATGAACTTTTTAATGTTATTTTACATACAGTTTAAAGATATCAAGGTAAGTTTCAAGGGGACGACTACAATACCGGCCATTTATGATAACATTATTATAAAAAGAAGAAGACGAGTATCACCAGTCGCTCTTCACTTTTCACTTGGACCACATAGTGACACCATTGAGTGAATTGGCGGATGAATCACTAGAGTATGTGAACGTAACTTTTAATCGTGAATGTGAAGATTGATACACCATTTAGTATCGGTAAAACATTTATTATAATACTTTCAATCTAAAGCTCTCATACACACCTTTGTGTAATATTTAGATTTCTTATTTTCGAATGGTGATTGATAATACAATGTCATGTACTCGTACACTAATTAAAGTGATACGACAAACGGAGCTAAAATTCGTTCAAAAGCACTCTTCGGCTGTCGGAATATGATTCATGTCAGCGGAATAATTTCATATGTGCATTCTAGGAGGTTTCGTAAGAGGTAAAGCCCACACCTAAAGAGGCAACCCAGATACATAGGTGAACGACTTAAGTAATATGGGACCTAACAGATTTGTATATGCATATGAATGCGCTAAGTCACCTGCATCAAATTTGGGCCAGTCATAATATGAATGTGCATAATAAAGCCACTAAAAACGATTTGAAATGAAACGATATCAATGATGATTGATGGTTAAATAAAAATAATGGCTTTATGATTACGTGAAATGTAATTCGTAAATGATTTCACGTAATCCTACCTGAAACGATTTAGATGCTTACAGAAAAAATATTAAAGTAGGCCAATGTATACATTAGCTTAGTTAAGACGATACACGTGTTTTAAAAAGCCTTTCTCGTTTTTATTACTAGATCAAAACACTGACAACAATCGCAAAACATTGTTATTTCATCGCAACTAACTTGTCAGTCATCAGATCAAGCCGACACAAACGTGTCATTTCTCATCATAGCAGATGAATAGAACCTATTCAGAATTCCTCTTCATGCATCGCCGATCACGACCAGGTCCCTAACAATAGGTAGTAGACGCTACCGACCTCGGCAACGAGCCTTGACCGACTACAAAGTACAAACATCAAGAGATAAAAACATGAAAGCAATACAAATTGTCCCATCCTTTAAAAAAATTGCTGTAATTATGGCCCCTATTGAAGCAACCATAAATAATACAATAGTGTGCATGAATTTCACAATATCATCAATTCTGTGATTACGGAGAGTTTTTGTAGCATGGTAACCATTACTATTAGAGTATGATTTACTACGGTGTGTACTTATAAAAGCAAATTGATATTTTTCTCGAAGAAGTGGATGCTTCCCACGGTGGTCGTCATGCGAGGACAGTTGCGGTTGCGGAGCTGTGTGTAAAAATCCCAGGTGCTCATAAAGAAAAAGGATATTCTAGAATAACTTGTTACCCTGAGAAAGTCAAAGCTTCTATTTCGCAACTGAAATTAATAACATTCCCAAGAATAAAACAATCTTTTGAAAAGCAAATGAAATGCCTCTACAAACAGCATGCCAAGGAAATGTACTAATATTTGGACAGACGCTACAAAGGTGTTATGTAAGAGAAGATAGAATCTTAAAACACTAAGAGCCTTGAAAGTAAAGTCATTTGTAATATTTGCTTTCTTAAAATAATGTTATGTATTTTTTATTTATTTCCGGTACTTTTGGGAAGTAGACAGACTAGATACTCTAAGAAATAAGTAAAATAGACAACCCAGTTAACGTATTACCCAACACTATCACTGTTATCGACGGTCGGTAGTCGGTATTGTAGCGGTCATTGTGAGGCCCCTGTGCTCATCAGATGATGTTACTGCCTGATATGATGATATATTAAAGTATAAGCTCACCAACTTAGGATTGTTTTTTAATTTTTTTTATTATCCTTTCACAACACAATCGCAATCGTATCGTCGTAACAATTTCTAATCGAACATTTATCGATACTCCTTAATATTCTATCGATGCCCACATACTCAAATGGTAATCTAATAACATAGTTTGACCATACAGAACTGAATATTACTGTCGTCTATCGCATATTTAATACAACAATGCATGTGGGACAGCGGCCGCTTTCATTGCCAGTGGCGCACGACTCAGCATCACCATTCTTGGAGCAGCATTCAGGTTCGAGGGTAAACTTTCGAATTTTTGAAGTTATAGTGGCTATAAAAATGGATGCTCTAATTTAATTAGAACATGTAGTACAATATAATGATTTTTGTCACTTGGTTAATAAACCGAGAAACTTTATCACTAGTTTAGTTCAGCACTCACACTCACAGTGATGTGATAACAATATACAGATTTCAAAGATACAATCATAGAACTACTGACCACGGAAGGAATAAGAGTATGTCAGTATTTATGACAACTTCATAAATTTCCATACCGGATTCCCAGGAAAACATCCAAGAGAAACAAAATGTGACCAAACATAGTGCCCCGAGGGACACCGAAGCTTATCTCCCGACGTGATCAACCAGCACACCCACCGAGCTGCAAACCCGATCATATCTACCAGACGGATGTAATGCCCCATGCTAATTTAGCTTAACTTTAATCTTTATAGTACTCTGCCACCAACTATGTTTGGTGTTGCCAGTTGCGTGACTGAGATCAAATATATCGCATCATTTAGGCTTATTTTGTTGTAGAATCTATTTAATAGGGCTATTAACCGTAGGTTTTAAGCAGATTTAAGGATCTTTGTTTAATTGAAAACTGTGTGGGTTGAACTGTCTCCATAACCTTTCATTAGTCTACTAAGAAATAAATTTTATGGGTTTTCTTGTGTAATAAATTATTTACGTAATGGTAAAATTCTAAATCTATCCGAATCAATAGTAGCCATTACGAACCAAGTTTATGTTCATACGTTCTAATGCGTTTTATTAAACAATTTATTTTAGGGTCAAGAACAAACTTCAATATTTAGTTAACAAGCCATCTTAAGTATAAAATGATGCAAAATTGAAATCCAATAATCAATTAGGTAGCGTCACAACAAATAAAACACTCGGGTAGCTGTGTCCAATTATCGGTTAAAGGTTACACGAGTACAAGATGCGCACGATTGACATTTCGAATCCGATTGCTTAAGAAAACGCTCATAAAAATAGCGGCTTATGGAGATTTAATACCTGATCTAATACTTTGGTCGGAAAAATTACGTTGCCTTCTAAAGTAACGGGCTTGAAGCTATCAGCAACTTTATGAATGAATGAAAATGGATTATTTAATGGTCTAACGTTTGAGCTATTTGAAATTTTTGTATCATTTATCATGCTGATCTTGGTCAGTGGTTTAATAATATATCTAATCGACATATTAACGTCTTATGTTTTTAACATTAGTAATTGAACCCAAGCCTACCTTAGTACAAAATACCAAGAGATTATTGACTTTTACTCTACAAACACCACAATTATTTACACTGATGACATTTCTACATTTAACCGTCATTTAGATAGAAGTAATTTTATACATAAACATAACTAATTCAGTTTTATAAGTCTCATTAATGTTAGTTATAATAAACTGTGTCTCCAATACATTGAACTACAGACATAGAAAACATAAAAGGCAAAGCTTTAATATACATCCACCTACACTGCTGTGTGACTAAGCTAAAAGCTATTATTACAAGCAATATTTTAATATTATGTATCGATGTCACTTATTTTGTTTGTATTTTAAGTGGCAATTACAAGACATTTAATTAATGTGATCCATTACCAAGTACGATATCTTCAACGACAGGTTATTTGATCAGCAGACAAGAACAGACTAAAACATAGTAGATAACTAGCTGCAAATGCAAATAAATACAAGTAGTAAGTAGTAAGATTAGATCAAAACATTTACAAATAACTCTTAACTAGGAACCAGGCTGTATATCAAATTAACTCCATCATGCTACCGTACTTAACAAACCAATAAAACATACTTTAAGAGGATCCTGTAAACAGAATACGGTTCCCGTAAATATGTCTGAGGTAATTACATTTAATAACATAAAGTGACTGGCAATATTTATTATAGATGATATCAAGTTGCCATATAAGCGCAGGGGCTTATAAGGCGACCGGATCAGCCTCATCCTGATTGTTACTCTGCTTAGAAGATATAATCATTTATGATGGTTTTTTTGGCACTGTGTTTTCGTTCAATGGGATTTTTCTAGACCAGCTTATTTATTTTGTACTTGGTCTAGTCAGTTTTTGGAATCTTTTGTTTTGTTCTCTATTTTTGGTATCATTGCATAGTCATTATCTTTACCTGAGGCTTGATCATCCTTTTCTTTCTACTAACAAATCTTTAGAAAAAGCATTTAAGGAATCTGTAAATGGGTTTTTATTACGCAATTTTGAGCATATATGTCATTTCCAACACTGCAAATGACGAACAATAATATTTATTGAAGCAAACATGTCATTGTTTGACCTCACGTCTGCATCGTACAAACGCCATTATCCAACCAAATACTAACCACAAAATTAATAGGCACTAACGGTGTAAAACTTTGTTAAACTTGGTACTAAAATTGGCATGTATTAAACAGCAACTAATGTTGAATCATAGTGTTAATGTTTTACCGTGTTATTAAGAATATTTTTAAATCGTTTTAATTAGTCGCATCACCATCTACTGGATTTTTTATACCTTTATAAAGTACGGAATTATAGTTATCTGCGTTTAAATTCTTGTCTATTACTAGGTAAAAAAAGATTACAACAGTGGAATCATTAACAGGAGACAATAGGCTTAGTTGGATGCCTACACGCTATACCACCCCGTTAATACCGGTCAAAAGCGTAGACGACCCAGTAATTTTGCATAAACTATAATATTCTTAGAAGACCATGATGATTGATATGTAGGTAGAAATTTTAATATCATAACAGTTTCGGTTTGTCTTACCAAACTGTTACGCAGTTTGGTGGGTATGATCAAATGTGCAGAAGTGTTTGGTCCAAAATAAACGTTTCTTTTTTTCGACACAAAAAGTTATTCAATATTTTGATAGTCCTACCTTTATCGAGCTACAAATTATTTTTTCTTCTGTTTTTAAGTTGATATTATTACCTGCTCTTGCACAGTTTAAAAAAATTTTACGCGTTACAGTTAGACGAATTTTTTTTACCTAAAGGCTCACAAAGATAAAAATGGTGAGTTTTTTTTTGTGTTGAAATTAAAGTTTTATGTGAAATTATTACAATAATAATGAAATTATAAAAAAACGTATGTGACCATGAACGTACGGACATTAAAAGATATAATTAAGTATAAAAGATACGTATGAACAGCTCACTATCACCAAACACGCTAAGAGCGATCGCACACGCCAACAAGACAATGGCAGAACAAATTACTATTTTTAATTAACGTGAACTCCACCCTTGTCCTCCACTAAAACATAGTTATTATCAACCTTTGTTTAACCCATGCATGGTTCAAATGAGGCGGTTGTCCTTGGCACACTTAATTAAGTTACAGATAATTATAATAACGCGATTTGAACAAGCTCACGATTTGATGGAAAACGTCAGGATTGGCGCCAAGAAATCGTTGTCTGGTTAAATTGTTTGATCGTTAATAGATCCTGAAGTTACGATCTTAAGGTTCACGACCTAACATGTTTTGTAATAGATTTCTCAGAAAAGTCATTTTATAGACAATGGTAAAATGTTAATGTTGCGAATATGAAAATTGCTACTGGAGAAATAAATGAATGTTGATAATTATTTTGCTGTTGCAAATCAAATAAATGTTGAAAGAAATTTCGGTCGAACGAAACAAATACTTATTAAAAGCCTTGAGAAAACCAATAGTGAATAGAATATGTTCTTTATTGTATTACTTTCTACTAAAACAATAAGAAAAAGGCAAATAAAAATCTCGTAGCAGTGATATAAAATAATTAAGGTGAAACACAAATCTCTAAATTAAACAAGATTGCAGCACGTAACATCATTCAAATAAGACGTTAGTAAACTACATCACTACATATAATTTGAATGTCATTTTCACATTGAACGTCATAATGGCTTTATTTAGACATCACAGTGTGATTGTCTTAGGAACACGCAACGCGACTTGTTGGTAGGCGTTGTATTGCGTTATGAACACTGTTATTATTTCAATGATCTTTCAAACGCAATTAATTGACTGTAATTGCTTTGATTGTTTTTTTTTTTGCTTTGAATGCAATCCGATGCGATCCTAGTTGTGCTTTGACACAGGTTTACAATGGGCTTTTATTGGGCAAAGCTAGAAAGAATCCTATCCCTAATGAACCTGTCGGGAGCTTGAGCTTGAAGTAAGCTGTAAATCCAGATATAGACAGGGTCGTCATTTCATTACTGTAAGCTATTCACTACTGACTGCTATTAATAATCTCTACACTATAAACAAACTAAAAAAAAGCAAGTAATTAACTCTTAAATCACACTCACCTTAAGTTATTTGCTCAGCGTTACCGCAATGCATTTTTACGAAAATTGCTCTCACCTGAAACAAGCAAAGGGACATTTTGTAACAAATTATTAACATTACAACACCGACAATTAAGATAATTATGATAAATACGACCACTTAAGGTCTATTATATATAATTTTGTTGTGATACGACCACATGGTCTGAGGCCTTATGTCATACGTCGTAAGGTGAACAGAAATCATGTTTGTTTATTTTCATTTGTGACTGACGTTTTGCTGATTAAAGATTGTAGTCGAATGTGTATGAAAGTAAGTGTAGTTAAAAGTAAAAGTGTTTATTCAAAGAAGATATGCTGCCTGTCATAAAATGCGAGTCATAATAAAATATTATGATGATTTCTTCCTCAATATTTGGAGCGTCCTTCGTTTTATTAACTAAGCAACTTTGCTTATTAATGTTTACTTAATTAATGCCTTTACAGGTATAATTAACCCATTAGTTAAATAAATATTATTTTACGAATGCCAAAATGGACGTATACGTCACTCCTATTTTCCCGCCCTAACCTCAATCTGTCAAAATAACCAAAATGGCGCTCGCGTTGACAGTCGGGCGCGCAATTATGTATAATCTGTATAATTAGGTTTCGGTCCGTTTGTTCGTTCGTCTAATTGTGTGCACACGTGAAACTTTCGTAACCGTTCTGCTTTAATTGGCAAAAGTTTTTTCGGTTAGTTAGTAGCATTATTGCAGTCCGCGCTTGAATTGTTAAAGAAAACGCCGCGTGTTTCTACAAGTTGTGTAATTTATTTTTATGTGTAAAGCGTTTTATTTATCGCAACAATTTATAACGCATAATAATACATTGGTTGAGGAGAATAATAAAATTGCGAAGTTGCTTTGTTGGGAAAGTAATTGATTCAATGTTCATTTTGCTTGATACAAGTATAATCAGTGTTAATAAGTCTATAGAACATCCTATTAAAACACAATACAACTCACTATAATCAGATCCTCAAAAGGGTTTCCAATCCCAATATTAGTATGTGAAATCTCGAATCAATCACGCACATATCTTTATAAAGGTGCGTTCACAATGTGACTAAAATCGCAACGACAACGCAACCTCGCATGACTGTACAATATTCTCGTTGTATAACAGTGACGAGGCTATAAGTAATAAATCAAAATCCAACTTTCACAGGTCCTCAATAATGAGCGGATAACATGAGCATTCACCATAACATGTGCGACGAGTGCTAAGATTGAATCACTCAATGGTTGATAAAGTTTATTACGATGATACCACAAAACGAAAAAGATCAATTCCGTCTGGTCTTAATTCACTTCCGCGTTTATACGACGAAATTGTATTTAATTAAATGTTTCTTAATAGACTATTAGACGCCAATTTCACGAACACATTCAGACTGGAAAAGATTCAACAATCTTATTTTAGTAAAATCGCATATTCTTGAGAGAAAACCTACGTATGCAAGTTTTAAAACACCAATCAAAAACACACTGTCTACTGTAATAAGGACATAAGAAAACTAGCTAGGTTTATACAATTATGTCACGTAGTTACACGCTAATATTTTTTACAACATCAAGCTATTGATTTCATAAATTTGAAATGTAACACAGAAAAGAAAGCTTGTCCAGCATTCCTTCGCAGCACGCCCTAACAAGAGTCGTATCAAACAAAAAGCCATTTGACCGAATAAGTATCGTATTGACTTGTCTTATCAGTTGCCTGATAGCGATCATGGTCACTTTCACTGATGCAAGACTCAACCCTCGCGAGACGACTTTCCAAGTACTTTGAGTCATCGTACGTAAAGCTTGAGCTGATTTTTTCGCTTGAATTGAATTCGCGTATTTTATTGTAGGTAGAAAAGGGTTATTTGCTAGAAAGATGTTTCTATTGGAGCGGAGGTGACAGTGAAACTATACTTACTCGTTCACCAAAAATATAAAATTAACTAATAACCTTCATATAAATTCAAGACTCCAGTCTATCAAAACATTACTGCGGCAGACTGAATAAAGATATTCATAACAATTTGTAGGTTCTGTCTTTCAAAATTAGATAATCACAAACGAAAAATCAACAACTACCATTAATTACAACAAGCAAGAAAACTAGCATAGTAAAAGATATGATTACGTCCGTCTCTAATAAATGTTTGAAGTCAATGTCGGTAGCCACCGGCCCGTCAGTCTAACTAGATCGGAACCGATCTATCTCCAGCATTAAGTCATTGGAAAACTATAATTTATTGTTGGAAATTCTTAAAACAGCATTTCACTGTAAACTTGAGATCACACTGGATGCAGATTACTTGCTGACAAATAAATAGCTGAAAAAAAAAGGTAAGAAAACGTATTTGCCTATTGAGCACATACTTAAGCACATTAGAAACACAGTAATGCCGGCTGTACACTCACACGCGAGAGCCCGAGAGCGAGGATGATATACTACATTACTCTCAGTACTGAGTTCAATCAAAGAACGTCGCAATTTACAGACTTACTGTGCATAAGGTTAAGCATAGCCTTAAGCCATGGTTGTTTTCCCTCAGCTACGAAGAATCAGAGCAAATAATAGTGACCATCTCGTGAGCCAAATCCTTCCAATATACACGTAGACATATTATCACATACGTGCACACACATACACAACCACACACACAAATACAATCACTCACACACTCACACACAAACACACGCGGACTTTGATTTTGATTTTATTATTAGTTTGATATGTACCTTAGTTTTAATTTTACACTGTTCTGTCCGCATAATAATAAATTGTAATTCCTCCTCGGAAGAGGGCACTGGCTCCTGTAACACAGGTCTATCACCTAGCACAGGAGTCAGGAAATCCATGTATTTGAATGTTTCTTATGTAAATAAAGTTATTTATTTAATCATGAAGTATTTTGTTTAAAAACTCAATGTATAGCTTTTGCTTTATGAAAAAAAAAGAAGATAGTACAACAAACATATGTTGTATTATCTTCTTTTAAATAAATATACTATTGTACTACATCCTAAATATAAGGTCGAGACATGAATGCTCCAAACATTAGTGATACTCTCAAAACAAAATTGTCGTAATTATAAACAACGAGATACACGTAAATCTATTAAAAACAAACATAGGAAAGCCGAGAGAGTAATGTTCCAAATATTGCTACTAAACAAAACGATCGATTCAAAACAGAAGCTATCATAATAAACGACGATGCATAGGTAAGCGAAAATATAGACAAAGCAAATGATATCCAACCCATTACAAGAAACACAGTCGATAAGGAAAGAGCACATCCATGAATTTCTTCTAATGAGTCCATCGATTACCACAAGGAAATTGAAATACACGTAATCAGTGCAACTGCCTAGTGAGATTTCAATATATGTACCTGTTTCTGCTCCTATTAATTTCCTGCACCCATATTAGCCAACGCCCTGCACCTATGCGAGAGGCAAAAACCTCGTTCAAGAATTAGAAAGGAACAATTTTTAGTCATCTGGTGCGAAATAGTCTAGATATTTGTAAGGGCAAAACGGTCAACGAGTTTCCCATGCCAAAAATAAAGTTAGCCTTCGTTGATTTATTTAGTTTCGTTACTTCTAAGTCGTCTGATGTGATATAATATATCATATGGACTAGATAGAGGTTCTTTGGGTTCAAGCAATAATATTTATCTACATCTGTAACTGTATCCTAATACTTTACTTAAATCATTAATATGAGTTTGTCCATCAATATTCAGAACTATTGTCTGACTTCAGGTGAATAAAATAAATCAACGATCAATTTTCTGATTTAAACACCATTGTTAAAAGCCTTAATTCTAAAACGTTTGCCGATAAAACTAACAATTTTCAAATGCCAGCTTTTAACATTAACTAGCTACTTAACAACTTTAATACCAAAACTGCATCTAAACCCTTTTTCATTTAAAACCTAGAATTTGACGAGAAGGCGATAAAGCGCACCTATATTTTAAATGTCAATCAAACACCTGTTTTAGACATGGCTATTTCATAATTGTAGCCTTTTAAGGCTAACCCTTTTAGTCAATTGCTATAAATTTGTTAAAGAATATAATTTCTGACTTTGATTACCTACATTTGTAAGACTTGACAAAACTAAGCAACATTATATTATTGGCCTGTACCACTGATTATATAATACTAGCATACCTGTGCATATTTAATAAAATACCCGATGTAATAAAAAATGAGACCTTTCTACTTTTCAAAAAAAAATTGACAAATCTATTAATTAATAAATGTTACTACTCAATTAGCGAATTTCTGACCGATAAGAATTTAAATTGATAACATGACTTCTCTGTTTTCCTGACTTGTACTTAATAATTTTATTTATTTTATTTTTTATTAGACTGTATTGACGAATTTGTAATCCCTTTTTATTAAAATTGACATTGTGTATTGCATTGCCTATTTCAAATTACTTACAGAATTTGATCTTGACATGGTAAATTTGTATTTGATTTAATTGAATGTTTTATATTAATTGGGACTTTATTATAGCTAAAACTGTTTGCATGCCTTACTTAAGGTAGTTAGTATAAGGATGACCACAAAGGATCCCAATGGGTCGAAGTGTCCGAGGTATTTCTCGGCCCCTCCATAAGATAAGATAGTATAAGGATCATTACATTAAAACTTAACAGCTGTAACTTGTACCTACTTTCTGTGCAAATAAAGAACTATTCTATTCTATTCTATTCTGTACTGTCCCACTCCATTTCTTGTACTTCCATCGTTCTCTTCGTCTTTCTACTTTTCTAAAACTCCATTTGATTCATATAGGGTAGCAAGACCCATTTCAATATTTCAGCGCACCATGCATATTGCAAACCTAACCTGCCTAGGATCCTATCAATCTGTTCAGTCTTTAGAGCCTCGTCAGCTTTCTTTAATAAAGAAAGATTTTATACTATGTATCTACCGCTTACATTGTAGACTGTGCCTAATGCTTACTGATCGCTATCATTTCTTTTGCCCCACATTCAGATGCACTGACGCCGACGCCTCCATCCTAGTTTTTATTCATCGAAACGCGTGCGCTTTCTTTTCATTTTGCGTCATAGATATTTATCACTAGCTAGTGTTATCAAAAGTTTATGTCGCAGTAAGTATAAGGAAGTAAAATATAAGAATTATAATTTCACGTTTCTGTTTTTTGGGGTATCCCCCGATAGTTGTCACTAAGTAAGGCAACTATAGTTTTCTTATATTGAATACAGTTCCTGATACCAACATTTAGATGTTTTTTATTTTTATTTCTGTTCTAACATTTGAGCCAAGTCATGATGTAGATAAATTTCCACAATATGCAAGTAAGAATACCAGCCTCTAGAAATTATATCAACGAAAGCGGCGTAACGATTAGAAAAAGTAAAAAAAATAAGCGAATGCCAAGCACTGGTAGCTGACACTTTGTCTAGAGTTTTGAAAGCTGCTAAGCTTTATCGAAAATGAATAACAGACTTAAATCCTGTGGCACCAAACAATTTTCGTTGAACCTCAATAACAACCAAGTGACGAAGACGCACGAAGAAAAATGTTATCCAAATTGCCCGCAGCATTGTGTACGCAAAGCGAAAGCCTGCCTATTTACATACGACATGGCCGTGGGCGAGCCTAAACTGATGTTAAAGGAAAACTTACATAATAGTGTAAAGGTAATAAAGTTGTCGTCACGTAGGAGCTTGGAAACAATGGGCGGCGTAGGGCGCAGCATCTTGCCGGAGCTGAGGCGCGCCGACAATGCGCTCGTAACTTTGAAGAGTTATTAGTACCTCTTATGGGTAAGTACTTTATTTTTCTTATTAGTTAAATTTTGCTCTTTTCTAGACTAGACAATTCTTGTGGCTTCAATCCCGTGGTTTATATCGTAGGAAACGTGCATTTTTCGGGGATTAAAGTTACCGATAGTGAACCGTTCTTCTACCAACGAAAGAATTTCAAGATTGTGTCAGTATTACAGTAGAGATTACCATTAGATTCGATTAGATAGTTATTGCAGTGGTAAATAAGAAGCCAGAGGCGAAGAGTTTGGTTTGGTAAGTTGACCTCTGCTTGGTAACATTAGGTCCCTAGTATTAGGTACTTAAGTTTCACAGAGAGTTCTGATTAAAACAGTTTTATCAAAACAGAAATTAAAGGCAGGAAGTCCCATTAACGAAAATGTGTTAATGTACCTATCCATAACAGAATAAGTGAGGAAGAGAATTTTACAAACGAACATATGGACCAGTTAGACTATTTGTGTAACCAATTCAAAAGCATCAGTTCGATGGCAACATAAGAATTCTAAGAAAAAGTAAGTTCTTGCTAATGAGAACTGTAAACACGCACTGACAGTCGTAAATAACATGATGACTTGTTTATCTATCATACCATTTTTCTAAGTACGATGATCTTAGAAACTTCAAATATTAAAAGAAAGAGTAGAGAGGGGAGTAGGAGCTGACACAGGAATTAGAGGATTGGTACAAGAAAAAAAAAACAAATAATATCTACAATACAGGTTATTCTACAGCAATATTTCAGTATGCATCAAAGGATTTCTTCTGGCGAATAACCAGGCAGCTCGTCCTTACAACAAAACAGCGGGACAAGAAAATTTTAACTAATTGCAACTTGACTAATAAAGTCACTTAACAAATTAATGAACCATCAATTACATACTACTAACGATCACCGTAATACCACAGCACTTATTGCACAAAAAATTGCGCTTACGCATGATCGGGTAAACTGCGTGTCACGGTAGCGAAATAACTGGATTTATCGTAATTATGTGCGCCTTATAAGGTATACTAGTTAGGCAAATTTGGGCCAGTTTTAATGAGCAATTGACAGGTAACATAGCGTAGTAAACGGTAGTCATTTCACTGTTTATTAGGTGCAGCCTGGATTTAGAAATGGTGCTTACGTAAAAGTTAATTAAACTATCTATCGCCCTGTGATTACTGCACAAGAAAGAGCTTAACATTAAGGGCGGGTTTCTGATTTGAGTATTCGACGCTAAGTATGTGCTGATCTCGATTTAAGCATCTGTCACTCTTGATCATCTGCCACTTTAAGTTTTCTGCGTTACTGAGCAAGGTTTGAGTATTTAAGTCAAAGTCATGCTAAAGTATACCTTATGTCATACAAAAAACCTTCATTGACGTTCAATTGGGTTTCTCAACTGAGAAAAACACATTTGATCATTCTCAAATTCTCAAAGTTTTCTCAAACCGTTGTCAACGTTACATCAACAGTGTAGCCAGATTGTGCGACTTTTGCCATTTAGGCTACTCGGACGGGTGTCGGGGCGACCAATTTTTACGAGTGGTGGCAATTAGGCTACCTCAGAAAAAAAAATGGGGTGATTTTAGATGATTTCGGAATGTGACTATCTAATACAACATTATCTGAGGAATGATGAAAATAACTGGAAACCAAAATGCTTTTAACTGTTCATCACTATTTTAAATTATACATCAGTCGCGACAACACAGGGAAAATAGAGAAATGCTGAAAAATGTTTTATATGGTACCTATAATGATTATTGTGTTTAACGCATTGAAGTTTCGAAGAATGTTTCAGGGTTTTAGTGAATAATGTTCGACTTGAGTTTTTTATAAATGGAAAAACGAAATTTTTGCCGATTTGGTGCTCGTCGAATCTGGCTACACTGGTTACATTTGGCAGTTGATAGTTGACAAGCCTGTGCTTAAACGGTGATCAAGCGAAATAAATACAAAATAATATATAAACTTATAAAACGAGTGTCGAAGATACATCCTTGTCTTCTTTGGAGATTCCTCAACGAAGACCGATGCGTGGAAGAAGAGTGTTCGCCCTGAATTATCGAAAACATAAGATTGGATGCAAATATTTCATGCCTGATAAATCTCAGATGCTTGAAGAACGGATGGTCAATGGGGCTGTTAAGTTCTGGAGTGGCGACCGCGTGGTGGAATACGCATTTAAGGCCTCCGTAGACCGATGACCTGGTCACGGGAATCCGATGTATGAAAGACGCACAGGACCGGTCGATGTGGTAAAAAAATTCAAAAAGTGCCAGTTAATGTGTTTGTGGTCGCGTGGTGCGCGAAAACCGAGTCTTGATCAACAGGAACTATGTGAAAAGTAATGCGCGATAACCAAGGGACATGGAAAAAAGTGACAAACTGGTACACAAGAGATGGGAAAAGAAGACGTGGAAGACGCGAATGAAGTATGGGAAAGACCGCTGGTCCAATATGTACAGGACAGACCCCAGTGGAAACTGTTAGTGGAGTGGAGGCCTATGCCAAGAGGCACACTGAGATTAGGGACATTTTATAAACTATAAACATGTATTGTATAGACTACAGTTTAATATCTCTGATTTCAGAATAAAAGGCTTTATTATGCCGTGCCGTGTATTTATTATTAATCTATTTTATTATATTAATTTATATCCTAGGTTCTAATTCTCATAATTGTGTAATCGTTTTCCAAAGTATATACTTCCAAATACGTTCAACCATTAAAGTGTGATTAACAAATAGCCAAACATACAGACTTTCATACCTATATAGAATAGGTATTAGTAGGATCCACAAGACAAGAAGATGTTACAGCGATGAAATTGTGTACAGAATTTGGCTTTTGTATGATATGATTTTGGTATCAGAATAATAAAAGACGATAAAAACAACATGATAGGTCTTATTTATTTATTATTTTACAAAATAAGTAGGCAGATAGTATATTGTTTGTTAACACATATTAAAACACAGCCCTCCTTCATAATATCCGACACATATCCAATGGCACCGACCCTGGCTACTGCTCTTTTTCTTCGGAGGCTCTTCGATGGCTAGCAAAGCCTTTGATCTTGAAAACCCAGGTCACTCATTAAAAATTGCATCACAATAGTCCATTTTTGTTGGTAAATCACAATTGCAACCAGATTCCAATACAGATGAACAAGGGGCACTTGAGAGATCTTGTGAAATTCTGAGTAAAATATTCTATAGTTCTATGAGGTATCACCAGCAACTGCTCGCTCTGAACACATTCACTCCTAGTAATTATAAGCTTAAATTCTTTATTTTGGCAATAACAAATTATATTAGATATTATTTTCTTTCGATAAGACATCATTGACAAAATAAATACGGTTGCCATGACAATCTTGAAGTAATTGACTAGTGCCTACGATCCATTTCATAGTTTCATAATAAGGTTGTATAGATTTCAAATAGATATCTTTGAAATTGCTTCATCACATCATCATCAGCCTATTAATGTTCCCACTGCTGGGACACAGGCCTCCTCTCTATGAGAGGGAATGGGCTGTAATCCACCACGCGGGCCCAGTGCGGGTTGGTGAATGTCACATGTCTTCGAATTTTTGGTTCTAGGACATGCCGGTTTCCTCACGATGTTTTCCTTCACCGCTTTGAAATTGCTTAAATATGAAAAATCAAGTTATTACAGATTATAACATCTTTATTAACTTGATTTTTTACTCTTGAATAAAGTAATATAATACTATTGTACTTTTTATGGCTGTATAAAATGTATAAATAATATTTATGCAATTTTGTGATGTCTCGGATTTCTTTTGTAAAATGGAACGTAAGGGTGAAAGAGAAAGTGAATGGAACTTTGGCAGGTCCATACATAAGTAGGTACTTACTTAACTGATCTAGGTAAATTCTCAATTGTGAAACGTAAAATACTCAAACGCTTCCTAAATTATTTGACAATACTCAACTGATTATTGCTGCTTTACTTAAATCAGAAACCGGCCATAAGTATCTAGGAACTGTCGCCCCCCCCCACCCCTCGGTGGGTGTCCGCATATTCGAGGCGGGGGGGCTCAGTAGCCGTGGCTTGGACACCCACAGTGAAGCGAAGAGGAAGGATAAGCCGACGACGTAGCGGCCAACAAGTAGGTTGCGGGCGACATCGCAACTGAGGCGGGCCGCTATATACGGGCGAGGAGTCCCGGTATTACGATGCACCGCTCTCCCTATCCACCGCGGCCTGCACGGGGTCGCCACCATCTGATGGCTGACGTGGTGGGGCCGCAGGGGAGGAGGAGTGTCGGTATAGAGGGTATGTGACGGGGCCACTGTCCTAACCCGTCACAGGGCGACCAAGGGTGCCATACACGGGGTCGTCTGGCGCCCATGTGCTGGTTTCGTCCCTGGGGTGGTCACGGCGTACAGTGTGTTCTGGTTCGCCGGTAATGGGGGGTGCTCTCCAGAGGAGGGTCCGGCGACGGACGGCCGCGGCGGGACCGCGGTGAATGCTAACGCGTGCCCGTGTTCCAGCCATAAGCGGCACAGGAGAAGGACACCGTGGAGTTTTAGTGGGTTGAAATCCCGCATAACTGGGCTGTGCCCGTTACCACGGGCAATAGCCGGTTATTTTAGTTATTAAGTCCTGGGATTATTGATGTTATTGCACAATTCGCCTTAGAATATTTCTTGGGAAGGAAGTGGTAGTTTCGTTTATATGGTGTTATGTTAAGTGATGAAGTTCTTTCGTACGGTGGGATTAATTATTATAAAAGAAAACTATTTATTTCAATGGAGGACTACTGTGGTGGCCCTCTGCCCCATCCAGGGGACATAGGACATTAAGTCAGTAAGTCATTCGTTTCGATTAAAGTCGATAAACTCAGGTGCTTAACGGCAAAGCATTTAATCTGCCAGTATACCTACAATACAGAAACGATATTCTATAAAACCCAATTTTGTCAAAACCACGATATGCCATATCTACAAAGGGGTGTTGCCATTTTTAGACAAAAAAGCTTAGATTGTTTGGCGTTGTTGTTCTTCACTTTTATTTAGAGGATCATTCGCTGACATTTACATTGGTACATTTTGCAAGAGAAAAAGGACTGAAGCCCTTCTGTCTCCAACGGTTGGCGCAGTGGTTGAGCGATTGACTGCTGCGCTGCGTGTCGCGGGTTCGATGCCCGCACGGAACAATTATTTGTATGATCTACAAATAGTTGTTCCGGCTCTGGGTGTTTGTGTATGTGAGTTTATATGTTTGTAAACCCACCCACGATACAGGAGAAATTCCAAGTGTAGGGCAACGTTTTAAAAAAAAAAAACCTAAGTATAAACTCAGTAGAGCTTAATAATTGATCATTAGCATACTAGCTTCGAATAAGCACAACTAATTGTGTGGTCCCACCTACAAGACCTACAAGCAAGACGACTCCATGTTGATTTGTGGGTGTCGTGACTTCGACAACAATGGGAGTATACCGTCTTGCATTGTGCTTACATCATACCACATAATTGTAATTAGAATCCTATTATTATGTCTCTCAAATAAAGTAGGAGCAGCCCTGTCAGTAGGTTCATGGCTGATCTGTAGGATGAGCTAATATTTCAGATGTGGTTGATAGTGGAGCATGCTTGCCTAGAAGATAGATAGATAAATAAATAAACGATTTATTCAGTGCACACAAAAGACATAGCATAAGTCATTGCACAACACACAAAATCACAAATTGAAAGAATAACCTATGAAGTAACCTATTCACATTTGACTTAAAGCAACACAGACTCTGGAGGGCGATTTCACTCCTTAGATAAACGTAGAATGAAAGTATTCCCAAAATATTTGAAGTGAATGAATATACTGCATATCAGGTGTCTTTATAGAGACAAAACATGAATAAAGCTGAAACAATACTCCAAAACGAATCCGTAGTCCAAAGCGTGGGAGCTAATTCCTCATCCAATCCAAAGTCAACAAACTGCCGCACTCAACCGATACCAATCTATGACGCAACTTACTCCACTCGATCGATTCCCGAACCAAAGATAATCCCAGAACTTACCTGCAACAAAAAAAAAACAATATTTAAAATCAGAAACAATATAGCCGAGTTTAATTTTCCCATCAGTGTTGCCAGATTAACGGTTATTATGACAAAAAAGAGTGCGGTAGACGCTTCATTGTTCTCGCTGCTCTATTTACCCAATGAGACATACCGCTACTTGCTGAGAAAATGATTAGATGCCTTTGGAGATAGTAGGCGCACGTTATATTTTAATAAGATCGCTTTTAAACAGAAATAAAGACATCCTAAATTAACTGTACATTAATCAGAAAAAGTTTTCGTTTCAGACTTTTTATATTCTAAGCATTGTTGATTATAATCGTGACAATCTAAGAAGTCCGATGAAGTTTCTCATTTTACATGTCGCAATAACTTTTTACGTAACTAATTGAAAAATCAAATTCATAATCCTAATTAATTGCTATGTTACCCATACACTATAACAACGAGTATCATTCGTAAGCATCAAGTTAAATTTTTGTTCAATAAAAGTATTGAAAAAAAAAAAAATTGTGTTGTTTACAAAAATTAGTGATACAAGCTTTGATAACACACCACCAGATATTTCTAATGCAGCAAAGGACATTTCTAACCAATTATTACCAGAAAAGTCGAGAAAACATTATGAAAAGACGTACCAAAATTTCATGAATTGGAAAATATCAAAGAGTAGTACATCATTTTCTGAAGATGTGCTACAATAAATAATTATATTATTACCTATACATAGTTTGTTTGTATTAGATACTGAGTAATTAAACTTTCCATGAATTTACATAGAGTTCTTACAACACTGTACACTACCCTATGGTTTTAGAACCTTTATAGAGGATTCATATCATGGGTGTAGTCTTGTATGCAACTGTTATAATTAGGTATTAAAACACTCATGTGATACTATTATCACACTCGGCGTCGCCTCGTGTGATAAACCCACATTCGTGTTTTAATACCCCTTATTATACAACAGTTGCATAAGTAACTATTATAGCTGTCAAAGCCGACTTCTTAGATTGTCGCGACTATAGTTCATACATCGGAATACCAAAGGTAAATAATACCAATACCAATAGGCAAATGACAACGCTGTTGGCGTGGCTGAATTCTGGTCAAGTTAATTTCGGAATCATCGATACGACGAAGAAGAAGATCGGAATACCCTGATACCAGGGGGGTGACCATAAGCTCTTAGAGCGGTATCAATTTGAGATCGATTAAGGTACAGATGTATCTGACGTGTATACATCTGTCACTTACTCGATATCAAATTGATACCGCTCTAAGAGCGTATGGTCACCCCCCTGGGCAGTCCTTTTCATTCCTAATCTGAAACACCTTGGCCACGCACAGCTAACGTGAAGTAAAGTTACACGATGCAACTATAGCACGTGACTACCAATTGAATTTATTCGTAAGAAGTATACCGTGATAGTTTGAGACTTAAACAATCATTACTAGGAAATCATTTAATATCATACTATATCACACAACTATCCTATCCAAACCTAATTTCATAATCAAAACTAAATGTAACGATAACTATACATACAAATTATAAAATCCGTAGAAATGGTGACAAAAGTAAGATCAGTTCGTCAATGGAACGTGATTTAATTGATGTAAGAGCATTATAGTAACACAGTGGAATATAGTAGTAACACCTTTCCACTGTGCTGCCGTCCTCATGCTAAAGTGGCGCCATCAGACAATGAGACGATTTTAGTTTTTTAATGCCATCGTAGTTTTGGCGCACGGTTGGCGCAGTGGTTGAGCGATTGACTGCTGCGCTGCGTGTCGCGGGTTCGATTCCCGCACGGAACAAATATTTGTATGACCTACAGATAGTTGTTCCGGCTCTGGGTGTTTGTGTATGTGAGTTTATATGTTTGTAAACGCACCCACGATACAGGAAGAAATTCCTAGTGTGGGGCAACGATTTTTTTTTAAATAAAAGAAAAAAAAGAAATTAGTAAAAAATATATCTATCGATCTGTCTACTATCAATAGATTCCCGATAAAAAATAAAAACGCCCCAATTAGCTATGTTGAAAACCTAAAAATGCGATTACGTCATTGATTTAAACTAACGACATCCCCATTCGAAAGTGCGCAACTATATCTATTTTTTGGCATCGGAAACTCTCGCATACGATTTATAGTTAAAAGAAAGAAAGAAAACTTATTTGTTGATAAACAGCATCGATTTTTATTACATCGCAGTTTTTGTTTTTCGTCTAAAACACAAAATATGATTTTTCAGATAGCGCCACTATAGCTGAGAACTTTGAAAACAGCAGTGTGTATACTTTCCTACTGTGTTACTATATCTTTCTACTGAGATTGCGCGTATACACTGTACAGTGTGAAATTGAATTTAATTAGAAATGGTGTGCGTATGCTAATGCGCTTTCTGGTGTAGCTGTCATGAGATGCCTTATTTAGGTAGCTATTTGTATGTGTTTGATTATTTTGTCAGTAGTGTGATGATTACAGTACAGTCATGAATATGGCAACTTAAAAGTAAGGTTTCATGAAACGTCGTATCTTAATGTTGCCCTAGTCGACGACGGCACGAACTATTTTGTGCGCGAGGTTAAAATGCAAGCCATCTCATCCGACAACATGTGCGAAAGAGATAGATGCTGTGATGAACAGTAAGAAGCTATTTCGTGTACGAATACACACATTTCCATATTCCCAGAGGTAATTTAGCGCGCGAAATTTTATTAACAGACCTTTGGGAATATGGATATCATGAAAAAACTTATAAAAAAACAAATAAAATTATTTGCATTTTTGAACCTCTTCTTCTTCATATGGTATTTATTTGCGTCCAAAGATGCGTTAAAATTAGTTTTTTATATGGAACTTTCGACGCTCATAAGTTTCAAATATATTTTGTTTTTACTTTTTCGTTTCCATACAGGGCTAGATAATGATGAGACAAATTGAAGGTTCAAAATACAGTCTACAGTGGAGTAATCGCCAGACTACGTTGGTATGGAAGAATGTTCGACTAGGGCAACCTTAAGAGATAAGTCTGTTTCTAAAGTTTGTCATGTGCCGTTTTCACATGGTTTAAAAAAATAGCCATGTAGAACATGGCAACAACATCGTATATCTCTTACGTGTCTTTTTTGTATCGTATCTAATTGATATGATGATGAACCATATGCAATCGTAAATAGATTTGAAAGATTCAAACTTGACAATGACTACCTACTCTATTATTAGAAAAAGGAAAAATTACAATGAAAAAGAACTATCCTATTGAAGAACAAAGAAATACAATAAAAAAACAGTACCGTGCTATATATTTTTTTCAAAATGAATCTGCTGCAATAACAGGAAAATGGCAGCAGTTCCAAAAATAGAGCAGATAAAGTTATATTTAACAAACAGCTGCTTTTAAAATGCTTTCAAAAGGCAAATTAATTAAAGCTTTACATAATTCAGCTACCACAGAAATGGTAGAAGAAACTAATGACTATAATTGTTCACTAAAACGTTCGATAGCAGACGTGACTTGAAATGAAATGGTTAAAGTACGTGACTCTATTTGGTACTACATGAGACTCCATATTAGGAAGAAAATCATTGTCTATACATTTAGGTTTTTTGTTAATCTGTCACGTAGTTATTGCTTAAATGACAGGTAATTGCTGTAAATCAGCTGCCGGTAAGACGTAGTTTCCTAAAAGTTTGAAAACTGAGCTTGTAACCTCCTCCTCCTTGCGTCAATTGTCCAATGCTGACCACATCATGGTTTCAAAACCTTCTCCTTGATTATGTTTCTCCACTTACTTCTACTTTCAGCAAAATGCACGGCTTCTGAAGCTTTCATGTTCAAGGAGATGCGCATTTGGCCATCGGTACATGGTGGACATCCCACCCATACGCACTAAACGTTTTGGAAATACTTTCATAATGCGTACAGCTAAGGAGTGGAATTCCCTTGGATTTCCCCGGAGTCTGTTTTTTCCGATAGCTACAATCTCGGGGTCTTTAAGTCAAGGTTACTTCTAGGCAAGCGTGCTACACCTTCGACCACATCATCGCTTACCATCAGGTGAGATATTGGTCAAGCGCAAGCCTATCAAAGATAAAAAAACCAGCTTAAAAGATACGTCTAGCTAGGTCGATTGCCCTCGACTTTGCCAGTGATAATTACCTTCAGAAGGTTATCACCCGGGATTGCGGCAAGTTGCGACATTTTTCAAAACCATCAGGCATTGATATGTCAATCAACAAGCCAATCTCAGAAATATTTTTCTATCGACCCTAAGCTGGTTCAAAGAATTCTCAACCACAGCCCTAACTACACAAAATATCTTCACACCTTCACATAAACGACCGTAAAGCAAAAACCCGCCGTCTGCGTCATTTAGAAAAAGTCGCACCTCTATCCAAACATTTTTCTATCGCCGCGTAGGGCCGCACGCGCTAACGGAACCACGCATTAAGCTTAGTCACACACTGCGCATCCGACACACCTCGTCTTGGCAGTTGGCAGGCATCCGCGACTGCTTCCACCGGATTCTTTAGAAAGTACTTCGGAGACTGCTGTACGGCTATAAATGAGATTAGATAGGCTTGAAAGTAAAAACTATATAAAAGAGCACAGACTATAATGCAATTGCGGATAGAAATAAAAGAACGTGATGTCACGTAAAAACACTAATTTGCTGACCACAATATTAGGAAGGATCCTTAATCAACTTTGTTTTTAAGCTTAAGAGACCGTAGGGTCAGAAGCAGAAGCAACTATCCTAAATATATGATGATATTCCTTTCTAAACAAGACACTGGTGAGTCACAAACTTCGTCTAGCTGTTAATAAAGTCCTTATGTATTCAGGACAATCCCATCAACAAACAATCAATATTAATGATACCGTTAAAAACCTCCTTCACACGAAGATAATACTATCCCCACCAGAAAGTAAGGAGGTCAGAGAGTAAAAGTAAAATGACGTCTCCGAAGAGGTCATAGCGAACTGAATCACGGGTCAATAGTATCCAAATAAAAAATTACAGAACTAAAATCGTAATTGTAAATGCACGAAAGATTGTGAAGGAAAAGTTGAAGGTAGCACAGACACAAAGGGAGTAAAACCTCAGTAAGAGAGAGTATCTCCTTTTAAATTAAATAAATGGTGCTTCAGAAAATAGAGGAACACTGCTAGATCTAGAACTATAGACTGATAAACCGCAATGAATGAAAGAATAAGTGGTTTTCAGCCAAGTAAGAAGCACATAGTAAATAATAGAAAATGTACAAAAATAATAAGTACTCACTGCATGTGAAAGCATGGGGAGACAAGAATGAAACCGGATTCGCACAATAACGTTTATCAATTTTCCTCTCTAAACCACACAATTTTATTCCAATACCGAAAGTCTCATATACAAAGCCACAGGCAATAACTTCGCGGCTATAAAATCGAACAATATACATCAAGATGATCAAACAATAACAAACGGCACAGCAGCACATGGGAGCGGAACGCAGATGCCATCAATTTTCTGAGTCATTAACCTTTTGTCGACATTGAAATAACGACCACATACAGAACAATCTGTGGGCCATAATATTGTAGTCGTGAAACATTACGGTTTGTTAGAGAATCGTATTTTTGTTTGTGCAATTGTTGCATTGCATGAAAAAAAAATTGGTATCAAGAAATAACTGTAAAATTGTGAGATAAGTTGAGATACAAAACCAATCCAGTAAATAATATTACAGAAACATATAGTTTTCTGAAAGAGAGAATTTTCTGAAAAGTTTTAAACCCATTGTGAATGTAGTTCCAAATACTCATAGCACGTTGCATTTAAAGAACTCAATAAACAAGTGCCAGGTCGCTGCCCCATCGCCTATTAGCACCTTTAAACCAACCAGTTTCCCCTATATTGACTCAGCTCACGGAAGAAGCACTTGGTATTGGAATGGCACACTCAAGTTTTCACCTTAGTCCATCACTTATTTGAACTGTACTTTAAGCTGTAAAACACCTTCTGATACTGTATAAGCTTTCATAGTATTTAAATGCTACGTGCACTTCGATCATCTCGTACATTATCATAATCACTTCCTCAAGTGCAAGAGAAAGGAATGATACAAACTTAATATCTTGCCTTTGTGACACTATTATATCGCGATTTAAACAAAGAAATGATGGCACAACAGTAAACTTCGATAAAAATACATCATTAGCCTATTTACCTACTTGAACAAGTTTACAAACACGAAAACAGTTTGCAATAAATCCTAAAGCCGACACTCAAGGATTCATAGCAACAGAATGTTTAAGATTATTTATAGAGGACATCAAAACGGACAATGATTAAGTAACCAGGAATCTAGATGGCCAAATAAGACCACTTGCAGCTAGATTGGCACCTATTATTAAGCGAGAAGCAAATGTGTCGGTCTAAAGTTGCGTAGTAAGTTTTTTGTGCGTACGGTCAGTCACCTCATCTCCTATTAATACTATTAAAAGGCATAACAATTCTACTTTATGTATCTTATATAATACTGCTACTAGTCATTTGGTGAGAGAAGCAAAAAACGATTTTCATATCAATCTTTAAGCTAAAGATGACTCAGAATTTGGTATAGTCGTGAGAAAGATTTCTCGAAATGAAAACCTTGTAATTGTAAGAGAAGAACAAAATAATATTATAACGGTTACTTTTAATTCCGAAACCATTGAACAGAAGTGTACAGTCGTACATCAAAACTTCGATTGTCCGATAACCGTATTAGGTCCGAATGTTGTAGACGGCGGGACGGTTCGATTCCATGGCGATTTATCAGATGCAGCACCAATTCTTGGTTATTACTGAGATTTATAGCAAAACGCTCCATTGAAGCAACAATGGCCAAACAGATAAGGCGTTAGAATAGCAATTCATAATTTTTCTATTCTTGTAGAAAGTCCTACATATTTTACTTAGATGAGATGTAGTAAAGTCAGCTAATAGTCAGTAACTACTTATAAGATGATGAACTGCACTGGGTAATAAGAAAAGAAATATAACACAGAACTTTACAGATTTGTTTTCTCTGATACCTTAAAAAGGTCGCAATATAATCGATCATCCTCTCACTGCCACCTGCTCGCACTTTCACTGAGTAGCTCTACTTGTTGGTTATAAAGAACATTATTCAAGATTCGCTATCGAGATTGCAAATGTTTTGGTAATGGCTGTGGGTTTAGAACGCGGCCACCACGAATTTTATCAGAGAAAATTTCTTATTGCAAACAACTGTTAATATACTCGTATTCAGAGTGATTTAAATAATTGCAATGTTCTCTTTTAAATCAACATATTCTAATAACTAACATAAAGAAAACACAATAGACGCTCATATTCATAATAACATAAATCTATCCCCGTGTGAATAAGGACAAATCAAATCATATTTATTTGCTTAAACATGACTGAGGACTGACTTTGTTGCACAGAGTATCGGTTGCAAATTGCAGTGTAAAAGCCGCAATGATATTGGAGATATTTCATGATTCTATACTAACTATAAAAGTAGCTGATGAAGCTTCAAAACATGAAAATATTGTTGCTCATCTTTTAGTTGCATTCTACGACGTGATTTAAGCTGAACTTAAAACTTTTTTTTTTTTGAGTATTTTTTGAGGCAATGACTCATGTTAAAGAACAGACAACGATTGTTTAAATTACAAGTTACTAGGCATAATAATAGCTACCGGTGGCGGATTCTGCTAACCAACAAGACATTATATATATTTAGGGATTGTAACACCATCTCCGGATATAGTCAGATTTAAATACACTGTGTGTCCTGGATTGAGTATATACAGATCCGTCGAATCTTGAAATCTGCCATGAAACAAGAGAAGGAATAAATTTAAACAAAGTATAAACGTTCCAAATGCAAAATCTCTTGACAAGAGTCTGTGACAAAATCCCTATCAGCCATAATAATTAACCATAAATATGTTAATTCAAGCGTCAAAACGTCGATCTTATCCTGATCACACAAAAGCGTGTACTTCTCAGTATGAAGCAACGTTTAAGTATTCAAATAATATGGCGTTCTATGAAGTGTGGGCTCCTTGCATACTTGCAGGAAACGCATCCGTCTCATTGTTACAAGCGCTTAGTGGCTATAACATATATAACGATGTTTATTAACTATTGTATCTAATATAGTTTATAGCACTAGTATATGGGCCCATAAAGTTGCGTTCTCATAACTTCACGTATCTGAAATGCAATTACCAAGATTTTTGTTCCATTTAAATTGTAATAACTCGTTTCGTAATTTTATTTTAATGGTTTTTTTTATTATTTGTGATGGGTTTGCTCTTTAATGGTTTCCTGATAACTTAGGAAACTTACAGCTTTAGCAGTATTCGTTCAGTTTTGTTCAGTCACCCTGAAGACAGGCTTAGTTACAGGTAAATCAGATATAATGCAGCTTTAGAAATGATCGATACTTATAAAAGAAATATACATATGATACCTGCTTTAACATCCCGTTAAAGAACAACCAATAAGCAGAGCTGTCAAATCAACAGATATTCAATGGCCTGACAACATGTCATCCGAGATATAGCCAAGAATATTATCAATTTAAAACCCGTCATCTGCATGTTAAACAAGTTTTAAAACAGTGCAGTACTGCTGTTTAACAAGGCATATATCGTTTATAGGATTTCATGTATGTAAGCAAAAGCAATTTGCAAGAATATGGTAAAATAACACCACGCTATGTGTGGGAACCTTCGTGTACGGTAACATTTCTCCTGGGAATTGTTTTATCGCAACATAATATTACGCTAATGAAATTTTCTTTTGGCTAAAGAGTTTCAATAGTGAGCATACTTGAAAAGTGGATAGAGTAGATGACGAAGATAATGAGACTAAAAGTTAACAATTCTCATGGAGCTGATAAACATGAAGATACTAAAAATAATAAAAGGATAGGATAAAGGATCTTAATAACAACTAAATATATTCTATACAACAACGAATAATCAAGATTAGCGTCACTTATCACTGCATCTACAATCTACATGTAATACACACGTCAAAGCCAACACAAGCAAACAAGTTATAATAATCTCAGCTCATAATAGTTACAGGAGTTAGCTGACGAAATACTCGAGCTTAGACAAACGGACAGGTTTAAAACATAACACGTATTGTATTCAAATGAACTTGATGATTTAGAGCAGTTCGTGAGTGTTACCTCATAAGTCTTGTAACACCATAGGACTCAAGGTCGGTTGTAGGGCATGGCAGGTCAAAAATCGGCGACTAATAAATTTTGGTACACTATTAAGATTGAGATATCGTACATTATTGTAAGTAATGATATGTCAGATTTAAGAATGATTAAGCTGGAGTGGCCATTATCTATACATACAATACATTTCGTCATATAAAGAGAACAACAGTCGGACTACGGTTAAGACTTCGATAATCAAACGAATTGGAAGGCAGAAATGCTGATTGAAAAATATGGAAAGCCCGAAATATGCGGAATTGGAAAACCACTAATATGTCTATTATTAAGTACCTCAAAAACCTTCTGCAGATATTTCAACGAAACAATGAAAAATTGATACCAGACAGACAATCTTAACGAAAAATATACAATAGGCAGCCCTATAATGAATTTGTATGGGAAAAGCCATGACCATAACGTTGATATTGCAACAGCAGCAATTAATAATCCCAATTAAGTTGCGAAACGTTGCGGCGAATGATTGATATCATCTGGTCATTTGTAATCGCCTCAAGTATTGTCCGCGACCATATTAGAATATCTTTGCAGGTGTTACTTGGCATTGCAAGCGTTAGGAGACCATGTGGGGTCCCCGTTTCATCATCAGTCGAGTCATCAGTGCTTTTGTGTTTTCTAACCTTCGTAGAGGCTACTGCGTTAGGCTGATGATGACACATGCCTTTAACGAAACTGTTATATTTCTATGAAACAGTTGCGGTAGGAAAAACTAAGTTCTTTTCCTCATGAATCTTAAGGGCCATAGTGCCGTAAAACGGTTACTTTCTAAAGCATATTCCTTAGTAACGGCTAGGTTAAAAGGTTTGAAAAAAAAAAGCATGTATTTGGGCGCACGGTTGGCGCAGTGGTTGAGCGATTGACTGCTGCGCTGCGTGTCGCGGGTTCGATTCCCGCACGGAACATATATTGGTATGACCTACAGATAGTTCTTCCGGCTCTGGGTGTTGTGTATGTGAGTGTATATGTTTGTAAACACACCCACGATACAGGAAGAAATTCCTAATGTGAGGCAAAGTACATTAAGAAAATAAATAAAAATATGTACATTATTTGTGAAACATGATTTTTTCGTGTAACTAATAGTTTCGCTACTTTTGGAATAATTAACATATAGTTAACAACACTATATTTTTTCGCTAATTTTGGATACTCCTCGAAAACGACTTGGATGTTTAAAAATATTTTTACACAAAAATTGTTGGTTAGAATTTCGTCATAACTGAAATAGCATGTAAAGAATATTTTGCAAACAAAACTGTCTAATATGTCCAGTATATTGGATTAATTGAAGTTTTGAAGAGAAGAAGAAGAATGAAGAATATCTAGGACCTAACAACTATCAGTTTGTCAAATAATAATAGTTCAGATTGCATCCTTTCTTTAACATGACTGAATTAAAAAAAGAATATATTTTAAAACTTTAGTCGTAATCTGCATTACAAACAATTAGAAACCTCCATTACCTCATATTTTATCCAACAATGTTAATGAGAAAGCCGTAAGTGCTCGATATTCTTATCAAATCGTTACATTTTCCCGTACCTTTGGATCATAAAGTCTCGAACCATAAGTATAATGGCCGATGAGATCATCATAAACATCGCCTGCCATTACCTCGTCTGGAGCATTAGTTACGAAGAAAAAGTAAAATAATGTACAAATAGTCCACTTTCTCTGAAAGCCGATATGCTTCGTTACATTTGAACCCAACTATTTGGAGTCTTGCGTTGCATCATTCTTGGGGCATCATTGTGAGTGACAATGAGCATTATGTCTATCTAAACATACATTACGTTCACGTCTGTCTTTTCTTTCTATAATAATATTCAGACGTCCATTTAAACAAAATTAATAATAATAACTTTTATTGGACAAAATCAGAACTTAGCCTACTACAGTTTCAATACTAAAACATAACATATAAGAGGCTTCTAACTGAAATGAACTCCTGATTGCTAAATTAGGTAAAAACCTGTATCTTGAAAATCAGTGCTCTCCCAATGGACATAACAAGGACACTTACTTAGATATGGAGCAACTAAGATAATATCAGTACTGAAAAAGTTACAACACAATTAAGTCATGTGAGGATAACTTTATTTTTGGAAGTCGGTGTCTTTCGTAGGCACCCATTTTTTTGCTATATAGATACCGACTTCCAAAAATAAAGTTATTTTTCACTTTGTAGTTTTTTATTTGGAAGTCGGTAGTATTTTTTTGCAAAAAGTTTTTTTATTTTTCACTTTTTAGTTGTACCTAGGTAACCTAGGTACCTTGTATTAGGTAATAGGCTAGTTGTTTAGTACCCTATAAAGCCAGAATAGATTACCCAAATACCATGAAACGTGAAAATAAACGGTGAAATGAGAGATCTGCGTACCCCTTAAGAGCGTACTGGCGTGATATTATGTTATGAAATGGTATAAACAATAAACAGACATGCGATTGCAGCAATCCCGAAAGATTTCCCGACATTTATTGGAGAGTTCTGTTGTATATCTCCGAAGTTCTTCATCAGATCTTCACCAAATTAAAATAGGACCAATTTCGAAACATCCTCTTTCAAACAAAAAAAGAATTATCAAAATCGGTCAACAATTGACGGAGATATCGGTGAACATACACAAAAAACAAAAAATAACATACATAATGTCGAATATAGAACCTCCTCCCTTTTGGTAAGTGTAGAGTAGTGTAGTGTATATTGAATACGTAACGATTTACTTATTTCTGGACAACTACTCTTCGGTAATAGCATAGTCAAGTATTTTGTATTGATTAATTAGTTAATTGTATTGATTCATAAACTCAATTCTCTACGATAGCGGTCTTGCTTCCTCATGTAGGTTACTAGCTATCTTTGTTCTCAGGTAAACAATATTTTAATATGTACGTACTTATAACATTAAAACTGTATGCGTCTTTCTAAAGACACATTAACTATTAAGACTTTTTATACAGCATGAAGTCATACAAACGATTATCTTTATGACATCACATTAATTGTCAAAGTAAACAATACAAACAACACTTTTGTTTTAAACATATTGTTCTCCGTTCCGTTTCACGCATTTATGAAAATGAAAGCATTATTAAGTGCTTAACAACACAACAAACGGATTTAATTATACACTTAGATTGGAATGCGCAGATCAACTACTGGATCAAGGCTACTGCAAGGTGACCTATCATAGAATTGTATAATTTATAAAGCTGTTAAATGCATGCAACCTATACAGGGTGAGGTTTAAAAGAGTTAGTGTGGATGGCCAAATCCAAAACTATGAGAAATAGTGAAAAACACTAAAAGGAGTCTCGCGGCCGAAAATTAAAACTGTTTTATTGGATTTTTATTAGAATAATATTCTTAGCCAGGAACTTGATCCGTTGATTTTGAAAATCACAGGATATATTATTACACGGAATTACACCATTCGATAATGTCACTAATAAGGATCGAATTCTGGAAAGGAAAGACGTAAGGAAAAAAAGACAAGAGCTCATTTTTACCCGAATACAGCGAAGCAAAAAGGAGGGTTATGTTTTTCAACAAAATGCTTTTATTTTGCTTGAAATTCCCCTGTATACTGTAGATACCTCTGATTAAGACATCAAGTTGAATATAGTTATTGGAAGGGTTCTAATAGAACAGGAAAGCTTATCAGTTCATTACTGAGACCTAGATCTTGTTTGATTGGATCAACTTTCGGCTATTATTTAATGCGAGTAATATTGTATTTTATGCAGTCTAAAAGATTTTATCCTTAAATCATGAATATAAATTCAGTCAGCTACAAAGATTAAATTTTTGGTCCTTCGAGCCGTGCCCGCTTCCAAAAGGACCAGTGGTCCTAAGATCATCATTATCTTCCCAACACAATGTATTTTGAGTCAGTGCAAGATGTCTTCTTCTTCCATACTTCTCTTTTAGACGTAATCTCAGCAGACGCCTCTTTTCGAGACATATCATCGTTTCATCCATTCATAGTTTTTTCCCCTACTCTTACTACAGCTACAAAATAGTTTTTGTATCTATAGGTGGAATCTGGGACAGCAGTACCGCAGCCTAATTGCTTAAGTGAATTCTGCAAAGCAAACAAGTCCCAAAAACGAATTTACGTATTGCATATTAATACGTAAAGTCGTTTTTGGGAAGGAATTGACTTGTTTGCTTTGCAGAATTCACTTGCGCAATTAGGATGCCGGTCCCGAAAGCCTCACGACCCACATAAAAGAGCTTTACTATCAATACTAAGGGCGGTTACGCACTACATCTTATCCGTGTCCGTAAAATTTCGGTGCCGAAGTAGCCGTAGTACTTCTTGTAGAGCAGCTTACGTCATAATATGTCATAATTCAGAACATTTTGAACTCGGAACTCAAATCACGGACACGCTCGGACACGGACGTGTAGTGCTTAACCGCCCTTAGGCGAGGCGATTACTTTAATTGCCATTCGTTAGGTCTGCACACAGAGAAATCTTTTAAGTGTCGTCGAATCGATTTCGCAAACTTTTACCCATATGTTTTCCGTTTAATTAGTTAAAGACAGGCGTATAATCGAGAAAGTTTTTATTTGTGCTTCCCATAGAACTGTTTCTCTTTGATTTGATGAAAAAGTTAAATACTTGATTTCGTATCACAATTGGAAGTGCTGACAATATTTTTATTTTTATAGTTTATAGGCAGGTATTTTCTTTTTGTACAGTATTTGGTTGTTAGGAGCCTAAAAGTCTGATAACCAGTCTTGTCAAGCCGTATCATGTTACCCGAGTACTGGGATATGGAGGTCAGAATAGCAGTCGCTCCTTTCGGTAAGATTAGAACCTAACCCCAACATAGTTGAGAAGGTCTAGACAGAATTGTTTATACAGTATCAAGTTATGAGAACTACAACCATTGTTTAGTACTCATTCTCATTTCTCATAACAAAATATCGCTCTAACCCTGCTCTCATGGTTTGTGAGAAAATAGCAACGTTATTCAATGTTTATTAAATGGATATTATTATTTGTACAACAATTAAATACTCACCTATCAATTTAGTTCCATAATTTATATAGTTTTTTATATCAGAAATACTGACTGCACAGCAAATTAAATAGAGCGTACAAACGTTATACTCACACACATAACAAAATAAGTTCATGAGCGAGCGAAGCGAGCTCGGGAGATAAGGGCACCCCGACACGGATGACGGGAGCTGAAGTAAGCGAGCAAGTGTTGCTAAAATATGCTAAAATAATAATATTGTGAGATACTTTGCAATCAGTATTTTTTATTGGAATTCGGATTATGTTTTTACCTGTACAAAAAGATCTTTTGTTTTGATTTGCGTTTAAATACTACCCTGTATTAAATAAACAATCCTTCAGTCAGCTATGGGTTCATGTAAATTCACAGTTCTGTTCTGGAGACAGCACATTCAGTTACCTACTATAATCTGCTTATAACTTTCCCAGATCTAGGACGCAGGCCTCCTCTCTTTGTGAGGCTGGCCTGTAATCCACCACGCGAGCCCAGTACGGGTTAGCAGATTTCACTGAATATCTTCCTTGAGATCTCATTCTTGAGAAATAATAGTTATGTAACATTTAATATGACAACATTAACAAATAAACAGCCGTCCAGAGTTTAATTTAATAAAACCGTGAAATCAAATAACGTAATATCTGATTCGCTTGCCGTAAAACTGTATTACATTTGAATTAGTTTCGGCTTGATAAGTTTGTTGAACCCAAGTCATCGACCTGTTTTGATAAGAATCGCTTTATAATCAATAGTTCCCCAGTTAAGTGAGTGTGCTTTGGTAAAGTATATAGTTTTTCTTTCCCTACGATTTTACGCTTCAGTAACTTTTATGAGGAATTATTAGTTCGATAACTTGATAACAAGTTTAAATTGATTGAAGTAAAGCTCAGTGCCCCATTGTTTATGTCTCTACACTATATGTTTTTTTTCTTTGGCATTATTGTTCCTTTTTAGGGTTCTATACCCGAAGGGTTCAAACGGAGCCTTATTGCTGTCACTCACGTATCCGTCTGTCGTCTGTCACACAGGTTGTGCCAAACGCGTAGAGCTACATACTTAAAATTTTCACAGTATAAGCATCTTGTTCTTCTTCGTCGTATCGATGATTCCTCAATTATATACGTTTTGACCAAAATTCAGCCACGACAATAGCGTTTTCATTTGCCTCACATCTTGCGCATCGCATCGATTTGAGCATCTTGTTGACCCAAAGCCATACAAATTGTCAAAAATATTACAAATATTTTTAGGGGGGCTCCCATACGTCTAAAGAGGGGCGCGATAAAAAATTATTGACCTTGAGTTTTTCAATCTATGGAGTTACGTATCTTTGTACAGAACTCGTTGTATAGATAAATACTGTATTTTTTGTTTTAAAAAATATTGGAAAATGAAGAAATGAGAAGCCACCAAAGTTTGCCAGCTTTTCTTAAAAAAAATTATTCCGTAGAGTTTTTAACTTTTAATTTGGTGATAATGTTTATTATTACGAATATTTCACTAACAAATACCATATTGATAAATAAGATTTTTTATTTCCAATTTCATCATGTTTATTCCTATTACAACCAACTTATTTTTGCGGTTTGGTACGAAACCCTAAATGTGTGAATTCCGACACGCACTTGGCTGGTTTTTATCTTAACTCATACTTTTATAAAGGTAACATTATATTTTTATTTCTAGAAGGTAATCTTTGAACTAATACTGATATCTGAATACGAAAATTATGTATTAGCTTCAGTAAAATTGTAAACTCATTAATAATGCATGCTGTGTCACTATTTTAAGACGACGACTAACGCCAACGACCTTGAGGGAACAAAACGCGCACTCGTTTCACACCCGCGCGACCCAAAATTTAGTAGTTTTTTGTACTTTACTTATTATTCTATGACTTTAAAAAAAAAAGCCTCAGATCAAAATGTTGATAATTAAATTATCTTTGAGATGGTGTTGACTTCATTAAAATACGCCCAGCGGTTTTGGTGTGATTGTCGTATTTATGTCCGTTTTAGACATAACTTTACAAATTAATTACACTATGTTATACAAATAAAACTCTTAATTTGCTTAGATCAAATTATTAAGATAATAGTCTCATATAACATATAATTTTTTCAAAGAATTACGACCCGCCATTCAGACGTGATTCTTATTTTAAAATCAGCTACTCAAGGGAATCGGCGCCTTAAGGCATGCAGTTTGACTTGACTTAATGTCCTATAACCCCTAGATGGGGCAGAGGGCGTCCACAGATTTCCTCCAACGCGATCGGTCTTGAGCTTCACGCTTCACCTCGCTCCATGTCATTCCGATGCTCGTCGCTTCTGCCAACACGGTGCGACGCCAGGTTTGACGGGGACGGCCACGCTTTCTTTTCAGCAGTTTAGAGGGTTATTTAAGTTATATTTTATCAATGTAATTGCAATTGTATTGCCCGATTTGTGAACCACAAAAAAACAAACCAAGATGCAAATCATTTCCTTGTATTTACCCAGAAACGAGTAAAATAGAGCATATCTAACATTTTAACTATTCGAATCAAGGTTAGAACCTCGCCGGTTCCTCGTTCATGAAAGGTAAGTCATTCAATGAAATCAAAAAACCAACCTTTTAAAGTTATTCGTAGATATAGGTTTAAAGTCCCATGAATATTATATGCAACTTTTACTGTGGAATCAACACTGAAATAATTGTGAAAAATTTATTTGCGGTTCAGTAGGTTTATGTTCACATTTCAACAAACAGTTGTAAGGAGGAAACGACCAATGTTTTTAGGGTTCCGTACCCAAAGGGGCCAAACGGAGCCCTATTGCTGTCATTCACGTGCCTGTTCGTCTGTCCATCCGTCTGTCTGTCTGTCTGTCTGTCTGTCGCACAGGTTTTACAGCCTAACAGTCTTCAAAATTTCACAGTATAAGTTGACCCAAATCACTACAAATTGTCAAAAAATATTTTAAATGTTTTTAAGGGGAGCCCCCCTTAAAAACATTTTACCCCCATACAGCTAAAGGGGAAAGCGAAAAACATTGATCTACCCCTATCGATTGGTGTATCGTTGTTTAGAGATCGTTGTGTAAATAAAAACTGTATTTTTTGTTCTGAAAAATATTTCAGCATGTTTACTAAATTTTGTGTTGTATTTTTTATAACTTCCCTTTGACCTATGGACTTCAAATGTGGTGATAATGTTTATTATTACGTAGACTTTTACTAACAAATACCAGCATATTGGTAAATCAGACTTTTTTTTTTAAATCTCTCATTTTCCCTATTACAACCAACTTGATTTTGCGGTTTCGTACGGAACCCTAAATGTGCGAAGTCCGACACGCGCTTGGCCGGTTTTTTTTAGGGTTCCATACCCAAGGGGTAAAACCTAAGACTCCGCGGTCCGTCTGTCTGTCTGTTTGTCTGTTGGTCCGTCTGTCACCAGGCTGTATCTCGTGAACCGTGATAGCTAGACTGTTGAAATTTTCACAGATGATGCATTTCTGTTGCCGCTATAACAACAAATACTAAAAACAGAATAAAATAAATATTTAAGTGGGGCTCCCCTCCTATACAACAAACATCATTTTATTGCCGATAATGGTACGGAACCCTTAGTGCGCGAGTCCGACTCGCACTTGGTCGGATTTTTTCAGTGTTGGCCCCATACTAAAATTTTCCCTGCCCCGTGTAAAGTTCTTCACTACATCAATATCAGGCTGCAGGCTATTTGATAATACTTATCTCAAAAACTGCATTGTATAAATTGGCTATCAGTTAGACGTCGATCTTTTTGCTATCGGTTGAAAGGCTTTATTTCTCTAAAAACGAAGCAACGGTAACCAATAAATTGCGATAAAAGATTGCACTTAAAACTATTACATTTAATTGAATTGGGAATCAATGGCTGCTCCAAAATCAATGGAAATTGAAAGACGACAAAAGTTATAAAAAGTAAATAGGCTTTTTATCGAACATTTCTTCTTTTTATTATTTGTCGGCCTTCATGCATCAGTGAAGCTAAAATCTATGAATCGTGTTCTATTTAGTTTCTGTTATTTACTATGGATCTGGAATGAGACTTGTAACTCATCTTACGACACAGCCGACTGTCTCGTGGTCACAAGCGCTACTGCCAAGCACGACGCCCTGGGTTCGATTCTGGGGTCGGGTAAAGTGGTTTTGGCTCTATTATATAGGACTTTTAACATTACATTCGAGATGTGGTATATTTTTTTTTGGGACAATCCCACCGCGCTATTCCCAAACGACTGCAACTCCTGATAGCCAGAATCAACAGTGGCGACAAACCGAAAAGCGTAAAAGCGTATAAATGTGGTACTTATCCCTTAGGCGAATACAGGTGTGCTACTATATATGTAGGTAGTGTTAATTCTGATCTACAAGTCTGACGTCATCTATCTTGTGTCTTTCGTAGGTACCATTTTTTTGCGCTATGGACATCGACTTCCAAAAATAAAGTTATTTTTCACTTTGTAGTTTTTATTTGGAAGTCGGTAGTATTTTATTGCAAAAAAGATTTTTTATTTTCACTTTTTAATTGTTCCTACCTCAGAACAGTTACCCTGAATACTTAGCTGAATCCGGTAAGACTGGAAGCCGACCCCAATATAGTTGGGAAAAAGGCTAGGCAGATGATGAATTGTTCCTACCTAATAGGCAAGTTGTTTAGTAAGGTTCCTATAACGCCAGAATAGATTACCCGAATATCATGAAACTTGAACATAAAAGGAGAAATGAGAGATCTGCGTACCCCTTAAGAACGTATTGGCGTGATGTTATGTTATGAAATGTTATTTATTGAAGAGTTCTGTTGTATATCTTCGAAATTCTTCATCAGATCTTAACCAAATTAAAATGGGACCAATTTCGGAACATACTTTTTCATACAAAAAAAATATTTCAAAATCGGTCCACAATTGACGGAGATATCGGTGAACATAAAAAAACGATGTCGAACATAGAACCTCCTCCTTTTTGGAAAGTCGGATAAAAACTACTTCCATAAACACTACGTCCTATCGATTATTATTACACACGAGACTAAAATAAATCTAGTTTAACGCCGCTTGTAATCAACGGTCATTCAACTGTTTAAAATTATGTATATTTTCTAGGTAAATATTATGGTAAAGATATTCTTTCGAATTGATCTTAAAATTATACACTTACCTTTAAGACCCATAAAAAGTTTCTGTAGTATGTAAAAGAGAAAAATATTACTCTTTTGCATGGTAAAGAGAAAATAAAATTCTTGGTAATAAGTACGTACTTGATACTACACAGTCTTTAAACATACGGTTTGTGAAAACCACAATGCTTAATGCTTTGTCCATTATACCACGCCGTAATTACAAACATACATCAAAATATAGTAGCATAGCACCATATTTACATAAGCTGTAAGTTTCGTAATAATTTTCTAATACAAATAAACATCTCATTTAGCAAGATGGTTATCAGTAGATCAATCAAAATCGTTACTTAATGAGCATAGTAGTAGATCAAATGAGCAAAAAGTCTAGTTCACTGTAGAAGTTCTCACACTTGTCTATGAAAAGAAAATAAGTCACAAACGAGAGCCTGATAATAAATTAAAAAACATTAGCGTTAGAATTGAAAATGGAACCATTCAATCGAGTAAGCATAATTCAGACAGGCTTGCATTCACTGCTGCTTTTGTAAGAATGAAAGAAACATTTATTGCCAACCCTGTAAAGTTTTATAACAAACAAAGATTATGACGAAGTACAATATATTTTCAGTGTGACCATTTATTTATTATATTCTTTATTGTACACCACAACAATATATACACTGGACAAAAAAACACAAGCAAGTGTACAATGGGCGGTCTTATCGAACAGGGCAATCTCTTACAGACAACCATTTAATACTACTCATGATTTTATCAATTTAACAAAGAAATATGTATTAAAACTACTAAAGTATTTTCTAAGTGTCATCGAACAATACACAACTTACTTCAATCCTAACCACTGCGCTTCAAGAAGAATAGATGCTCAACCTCGCTCTGTAAGCATTTCTACATACATAGCTACGTGACTTTTTTATCTATACTCAACATTTGCTGACGAAGAAAACTCATTATGAATTGATGATTTTATAGGTTTTACAGTATCAAGAGGATGTTAAAAATAATAGCTCGTCAGTCGTAATTAAAATAAAAACTTCCATTCTATAGTAGTGTGAATTGAATGAAAGTTTGAAGTATAATTAAGTACGACTGATAGAAAAGACACAGTATCAATAAATAACAAAGTGCACGAAGCTAAAGACGTATTGCTAATTGTAGCGTTATTAAATAAAAATAAATAAAACTTTTTTAACGCAACGATAACGTATAATTTTGAATTAAACACACAAACACCGAAAACATGAAAATAGTAAAAAAGTAAACATGTTATTTTAAAAAAGGAATGACGCAATAGTCAATATCGTTTAAATTATTTTTAGTATTTAGTAAAATAAACATATGAGTGAAATTATGGCAAGGCATAAAAGAATAAAGCGGAAATCACGTGCCTAATCTTCAGACATAGTTGCAACCAGTCCAATGATGGCTTAAGCATTCAATTAAAGTACGATACCGTAACATGACACAAGTAAGGTAATAAAAGTTTTTAAGTACGCTAACTTAAAATGTAAGCTACATAAATATAAACAAAAATTTCAAAGAAATATGAAAGCAGACAATTGTTATTGGATGAACCAAACCGTCTTCCGTAGAACCTCTTCAACCATTCACGATTTCTTTAATAGAATATGTACGGAACCCGTTGAAAGATGTTCGGAACCCCGAAGACTGCAGGTACTCCTGAGGTAGTTCGTTCTGTCCCGGGGTAAAGAGCCGAAAGTCGGCTCAACTGATATCAGTTTTGATTCATGATGCATAAACACTTGTCAGCGACATGGTTATATTTATGATAAGCTTGTCATCATTGTTTTGGCTGGACTGCCCTATTCTTCAATCTGTCGAACGGCAACTATGAGGCATGTCCTGGTAGCGAAACGATAGTTGGTGTCTCTGACAGAGCTCAATTACAGAAACATGCGGTCCGCAAGCTCCGGCGCGCCCGTGGACCCGAATATCACGTACCCTTGGCCTAACGACAAGGAATGGTTTCCTGCCACAATAATACCTTTAGTAGTGGATCTCAGAGCCAAACCTTTCTATCAAAATTCTTTGTGACAGTCCTAGAAAAAAAATCGTCTTCTGTTTTCTTGACAAACGAAATATGAAAATTTGAAAAATTATAACTAGCCTGCTTTGACAAATTAAAAAAAAGGCTAAAGAAAAGCGTCTTGTAGCGATCACGCTACATAATGCAGCTATTCGACTAATATATACTAACTTATCGGATTACAACGGTTACTGGTTTCCAGGTTAAGTGGCTAATGAGTTGGCATTGATTGTCTTGTTTTACGAATCCGGTACCGCTGATAGTAGATACGTATAGACACTGCAACTCATGTGTGTGCTTGTATTGAGTACTTTGAGGACTATCGTCTTGAAACTTCATACCATTTTGGATGTTGCCATGTTGACCTACATACTTATAATGTTTGGATATTAAAACTGGCCGACAACCTTAGTACGAATTGTGATTTCAATCCTTAAGATTGTTCTAGTCGACGGCACGAACTATTTTGTGCGCGGGGTTAAAATGCATGCTTTATCATCCGACAACACGTCGGAAAGAGATAGATGCTGTGATGAGCAGTAAGAAACTAGTTCGCGTACGAATACACACTTTTGCAAATTTGTAGCGAAATGGATGATAATTTAGTACGGAAATGAGTGCTCTTTGGAAATATGGAGATCATGAAAAAATGACTAAAAATATCTGTTCAAAATAAAATTATTCGCATTGTTGAAATACTAATCTATCCCTGTATGGTGACTGCTTTGCAATTTTTCTACTTCTTATAGTATTTATTTGCGCCCAAAGATGCGTTAAAATGTGGAACTTTCGACGCTCATAACTTTCAAATATTTTATTACTATATTTTTTTGTTTCCTTATAGGGCTATATAATGATGAGATAAATTGATATATTTTTTTATTTTTAACGCACACCCTCAAATAGTGGAGTAATGGTCAGACTACATTTGTATGGAAGAATGATCGACTAGGGCAACCTTAATATTTTAAAGAGAAAAATTGAATATTTTTTGATGGACTTGTACGATTTCAAAACTTTTACTGATAGAGAGCTACGCTGTCGCTGTGTGCCATAGACTAATATTTATCCTGAAAAATGCCTGGTTCCCGTTAAAATGGCCACATGAACGAACGCTAGTTAACGTAGCCGTAGGTAACTTAAAGTTACTACTCTGATTCCCAACGCAAGAAAGGCATGCCAAATCGCCAACACTACTGACATGTCCATAAATTCGAAAACATTTGCATCGATTACGATTTCACTTACGTTTCCGATCGTTACTAATAAAGTTAAAATTCGATAATGGCAAGAAAGTTACCGCAGGCTTTCGCACACCTACCACAAATCAAATCGACCAATTTGCATTCCGAATTCAATCAAAATAAAATCTACATCGGCTTTTACGTTCGAATTGATGCAAATGGTGCGAGAAAAATATTATATCAACCCAGTGTAATGTACAAAAGTAAAAGCAATCAATTCACTTTACTTTCTTGTCTTATCATATCAAATCCAGCTCATGGAAGCCGGTTTCAATTCCCATAAAGCAGTTTAAGTTTACGGCTACCTATGTATTTGAAATATAGAAATCAGAGCACCAATCTTGATGTATATTTTGCACCAGCTTGCAGTAATTTTAGCATCGTAGTTAGAGAAATTATTATTCTACAAATTGAATTGGTTTGGCCACGAACCAGTTGGGCCGTCGACCCGGTCTAAAAAACAGAAAAGAGTTGAACGCGGGAAGCTCAGGGTAAAGTTGCCGTGCAATATATAATAGGATAGAGAAGATGAAGAATTGAATATATCTCATCTTGCCTAGCCTTTTTCCCAACTATGTTGGGGTCGGCTTCCAGTCTTACCAGATTCAGCTAAGTACCAGTGTTTTACATGGAGCGACTGCCTATCTGACCTCCACAACCCAGTAACTGGGTAACACGGTACCCCTTGCCAAGACTGGTGTCAGATCTCAAGCTTCTGACTACTCGTAACGACTGTCAAAGATCTTCAAATGACAGCCGGGACCAACGGCTTAACGTGCTTTCCGAGGCACGGAGGAAACTCGGTATGTTGAAATGGTCACCCATCCACTGACCGACCTCGTCAAGCGTTGAATATATAAGAAGAATATATTTGTTGAATATACAAGAATTGAATATATATAATAATAATATTTTTAAGTTTTCTTTTTTTTTACATTTAAATAGTAGGTGAGATAGTGGTCAATTTACCACAACGACGAAACCACAACTACTAAAACCAGTTTCCCTATTAGACACTGCAGCGACATTACGCCTATATAAATCTTGGAAATAGAACTTTATACTTATTTATTTTTCTATTTAAAATTCTTAGTTCACAAATGTTTCTCCTCCCTTTTCTATCGTAATTGAAGGCTTCAATCCACCATTGCTACTTAAACTAAGCTTTTCACCGGTACATATTCATTATCGTCTCTGATCATGTGACGATTTCCCGGAAAAGTTGCACCTTGTTGGACACGGCTGAGCGTTCAAGCCACAATGGTTGAGCAAACTAATGAACGGGGAAGGAGGCTTTCATAGAAAACGATTAGGCTTTTAGTTTGACGCCATGTGTTTTAAATTCTACTATTGTTGTCACGTTCACTTACTAAGTTTCTTGTTTTAGAAAGGGCTATTTTAGTTTTTGTGTAACTTGAAGTTCTACATTGGTAAATTCTTTATGTACGTTCTTTCACAGCCTCCTTGATATTTTTTAGCTTTAATTTAGTTTCTGCTTCCAGTTCAATCAGGTATCTACTTCTTTGAACAAGCTAATTATTATTATCTCACTCCTTATCTTTAACAAAATCAATATATTAATCTAACTATAGTGGGGTCGCCTTCCAGTTTAACTGGATTACCAGGTTTTTAGGGTTCCGTAATCAACAAGTTAACCTTATAAGTTTTTAAGCTGCCATGGTCACAATCATTAGAATTAATAACTGTTTCGGGATATTTACCATGTTTATTTAGATTTTCATTTTCAGATCTAATTAAACATAGTAAATATCTCGAAACAAATATTAATTCTAAGGTAACCTTATAGTTTCGCCATGTGCGTCTTTCCGTCCGTCCGCAGCTTAGCTCAGAGACTCTTAGTGCTAGAAAGCTATAATTCGGCATAAAAATATTAACCACGAAGAAGTAAAACACAAAAATTTAAATTAAAATTTGATTGCCTCTTGTACACGTTAAGTAGAGATGTTTTTTTTTTTTGAGAAAAAAACATTTGCACTTAAAACACACAAGCAAAAAAAAAATTGATATTCGTTGGATAGGCCATTCAAAAATATAATGGGTCTGTGAAAACCATTTTTCGATTTAAACGGATCGTTTGCGTAAAATTAAGCTTTAAATTGCTAATTTTTGTTAGGTGCTGTCCCTCCCCCCCTGCCAGCTAAATGGTTGCTTTTGGATGTATGAAAAAATCATGGCTGTAGTATATATAATGAAATTAAAGGGAAAACTATCATAGCTAAGTAGGCTTGACAAGATTACGAGTAATAGTCGATCAACTTATTCATTACTTATTAAAAGTATTTTTTTCTTATCGTTAGAGAATGTTCGGTGCTTTAATTTTTTATGAATTTTAGTATTTTTACCTAATTATGATTGTTGGTATGTTGGTGTTGTTTAGTTTTAAGTTTTCTTTTTCTTTTTATTATTGTGTGCCCTAGACAAATAAATGTGTTTTCTTTCTTTGAATGTGGCTGTTTGTACGGAACCCTCGACTCGCACTTGGCCGGTTTTTTTTTATAAAGAGCGACTGCTTGTCTGACCTCCACAACCACCTCCACAATTGACTACCGTAACAACGTATCTTTAGCATCAACAACATTAATTATATCTAGTACCTCAGCTATACTACCAACTACAACACTAAAACAACTTGTTAACCGAATACTTGTCTAATATTTTGACAACTAACACGCCAACTTGTCATATTCTGTTACTGCAGCTTGACATGAGATAACTATCTGTCATAGTAACCAAGTGTTTGTTCAGGTAGGTCATGGTCGCTAGGAAAGTGCGCGTTTCCACCACGGTAACTTTCTTAGTCAATTAAGGTGTTTATGTATTGTACTATGTTGTATTCTGAGCTCGACTCAGTAGAATTTTCATTTCCATCACGTTCTGTTTGCATCCTGTTTTGAGATCCGCTTATGAGTTGGATAATGTGAGAAAAGCTGCTAATTGAGTAGCAAGCTATTTATTTGAAAAAGGTAGGTAATTTTTTGTGATATGAAAATTTTATGCTAATCATCAAATAATTTATTTTTCATTATTTTTAATCACTCTTAAGAATATCAGTGCTGCTGAAACCATGAACTTTTAAACTGTTTGTTAACTAATCATAAAAAGGGTCTTTTAGAAAATAATAACCTCAGAAAATCACCAATTTGATCCGTACAAGTCCGTCCACTTATCGTCAATTATAAAGACTGAAAAGCAGTTATCATGTCATAATCGTTGCGAAACCACGATCAACCGATCGTGTTTTCGATCTAATCTCCTAAACGGGAATCACACCTTAATAATTTTTTAAAAAAACTTTAATTAGAATTAGCCCAACCCATACACCCATACAGAACGAGGACTTTTAATAAATTAAAAATCATATATAGATATGGAAATTTTGAATCTTAATATCGCTAAAAGATTAATACACTTACTTATGACAACGATTTTTATTATTTGCTGTTCATGTATCACTATTGCAAATAATGTGATAATTCAAAAGCCGTGAGTTACAAATCATCTCTAAGCATGTGATTGGTTTGTTGTAACTTCACCTTATATTTTATTTACCACCTCACTTGAGAAATGTTTGTTTACTGAAGTCTAGACTTGGCCTATTATTACAAAAACTGACTGGGTCGAAACCTTTCGCGTTTTATTGCAGAACATTTACTCTTCCTTTCGCTGTGATAATAGTAAAGTACTTTATATTTTTAAACTATTTGAACGTTACGAGAGGTAACATACCAAATTATATAATTTTTATTGACCTTAATGCAAATACTGCAAATTAGTAACAACATTTAGAATTCATAGTTTGCATTCAAAAATGTTGCAATGGTACTTTCAATGTTAAATATATTATTATTTTAATAAATTCGATATGCCAGTCTAAAACACACACGACTATTTTTAGTTCTGATAAGGTATTTTCCTTCCCTCTATATAAATTATTTGAAGCACGCTTCTATACATGTGATTAACTGAAATATTTATAAATAGTTTATAAAAAACACATCATATATTTTCATTGTTATGATTATTTTATATCAGCTATGAATTTACATGGTAGTATACTTAAAAACAACTATGAATCATTGTAGTATAATATACACCTACATAAAAATATACATAAAAGGTGACTAACATCAGTAAAGTTACAAAATTGGCATCACCTTGAGACATGTTACTAGACACAATTAATTAAGAAAGATCTCTAAACATTGATCTTCAAGTTTCTTAAAATCATAACGATAAATGGAAAAACGGGGACTTACTTTAATTTAAAGCAAACCACAAAAGTAAAATCTGGTTGATATAGTCAAGTGTGTTGTAGTCATGATATAAAGAATTATTAGATTTTCGACATTTTAGAAAACATCTATACCTACCGATTTATTTTAAAAACATCTATACCTACCGATGAATTTTCTACGATATATTTAAGGCACCATTATTTCCTAGTGAGGATAATTAACCTACATGACGTTAACTTGATCTGGAATTAAAATAAGTTTTTTGTACTTTAGTGGTTTAACATTCCTTCAAAGAATGCAGCATTAAAATTCATACATTCAACATAACCGCTTTAGGTCATCAAACATTTATGAAGAAATGCTTATTAACTTTTGAAGGGTTAAAGGAAAGGGCAAGTAGACATCTGCGTGTTTAATACTAAGTCATTGTGGAAAAACACCTGCTGATTAAGTATCGATAATGCGGTACCTATATATAATAACCTTTAAACATCCCTTTGTTTCATCTCACACACCGGTTTTAATTAAGTATCCAAAGAACTGCAAAACTGATGTAATGATAGATAAATGTTCAGTGTTCGTCTAGTAAATGACTACCTACTTCCATAATATAGTACAGACACTTCGGTCTCATTCTATTTGAAGCAAGCTAATTAAGTGTCAATTAAGATGCCAATCTACAAATATATTCCATGACATCAGAATTCGTTAAATTAGAGCATTAAATCAAGTCACAAGTTATTTATTATCTACCCGTGATCACGTAATTGACGGACCACGGCAGACTTGGTCCAGAAGTGACACATTCGTCATGATATCGTCATTAGATAATCAAATTAGTATCACTTTTGATGCCGATATAACACTTATTGAACTGCATCCGGTTAGATTGAACCCGACCTAACATAGTTGAAAAAGGCTAGGTGGATGATGGATAAGAAAGAATGAAGTTCAATGAAGTTTATAGCTTACTTACTTGAAACAGACAAAGTTCAACCAAGCGTCAAACGAACGATCAAACCTACAAAATGGTTAACAACAATAAATTGAAAATGAACATGAAAATAATTGCGTAGCACCTATATCTGGCGATTTCTACACCGAGCAGCGCAGCGAACCAAGGCGAGGCTGAAACGTACGAGCGACGTAATGACACGCAACGCCACGAACTAGGGAAACTGATTACTACACTCAGGTTCTAGAATATATAGAATAGATGTATTGCATACGTCAAGCAGTTCAAAGAGAAAATAAAAAGAAGCCTAATGATAGAAAATATGTAGCAATTGTTGCAGTCTGTGAAGAAGACAGTTAAACAGCACAAAATAATGATGTTGACGAAGAAGATCCTTTAAGTGATGAAGAATAATTCTAAAAGAAAGATAAATAAATAAACAATAATATCTCAGCACCCTTTTCACACCGTGTACATGAAATATTAAACAAAACCAGTTTGTGTAACGAAGCTAAAAAATATATGACTGGGTATTGTACAATTACGTGGGACACTCAGAAAGTTTTGCGAAACTAAAAAAAATTGTTCTATACGTACATATATTTTTATTAAATCTTTTCAAAGTACTTTCCACCAGCCTCTATACAAAGATTCATGCGCCTAAACCAGTTTTCAAAACACTTTTTCCAGTCCGCCGCAGACACCTCGTTTACAGCCTGCTCGAACGCAGCCAGCGCATCTTCCGGCGACGAAAATTGTATCCCTTTGAGCTGATTTTTTATTTTTGGGAATAAAAAGAAGTCACACGGTGCTAGATCAGGGCTGTAAGGAGGGTGACCCAGGAGTTTGACTGGCGTGCTGTCCAGGAAGTCCCTCGTTTTGAGTGCGGTGTGCGCAGGTGCATTGTCGTGGTGGAGCAGTAGCCCGCGGAGCCCTGTGTTTGGTCGCTTGTTGCTTATAACAGAGAAAACTTCTGGCAAACATTTGGTAGTATACCATTCGGCATTAATGCTTCTTTGATCCCGTAAGGGAATTGATACCAAGTGGCCAGTCAAATTAAAAAAGCTAGCGATCAAAATCTTACCCCCGCTTCTAGATCGCTTCACTTTGGTAGGCGTTGGCTCATTTTGAAACACCCAAACAGTCGACTGGCGCTTGGTTTCTGGGTCCAGGACTCATCACCTGTAACGATGTCGTAAACACGCCGAGACGAGCCTGCTTCAAATTTGTTAAGCATATCACGGCACCATTCCACCCGGGCCTGCTTCTGAGCATCGGTGAGGTTGTGCGGCACCCAGCGTGATACTATCCTCCTCACGCGAAGATGGCTGTGTAGAATCTTGTGAACGCTTCCCGATCCAATCTTCAATATGTGTTGAATCTCCTGATATGTAATTCGCCTATTGTCTTGGATTAAATTTTTCACTGCTAGCACGTTTTCTTCGGTAACAGCCGTCAAAGGGCGACCGCTTCTTTCGTCATCCCCCAAAGTTGGTCGACCGCGCTTGAATTCGTTATACCAACGATACACGGTTGCCTTGGAAGGGCCTTCATCCATGAATGCCATTTGAAGTCTATCGTACGATTCATCCGGTTTCAGGCGACATTTGAAATCGTATAAAATCATAGCTCTAAAATGTTCCCGGCGCAGATCCATATTTCAGTGAGACACAATACTTTGAATTAACTCGCAAAAAATGTGGAGGGAAATTTTGAAATTGGAACTTACTTATTTTTACTTATAAATAATCATATTTTCGAAAAACATTATAACTGGCCAGTCTCCCATATATAAAAACTTTTTTTCGCAATACTTTCTGAGGGGCCTGGTATTTATTTACATTAAATATACACCTTTTGATGTAAAAATAATTTCTCAATGAAACTTAAATAACAAAATAGGTAAGCAATGCCAACAATAATCAATTATTGTGTAAACCCGTAACAGCGCTACGGGCGGTATGGTTTTATTTGAGTAAAGCCACGGATATCGAGTAAAGCCTAGTTTCTCACACAAAAAACCAACGACTTGCTTCATCTTAATTCTTCAGCAGACTGAGGTGCAACACAATTTCAAACTTCTTGCAGATTACAAAAATAAAAAAGGAGTGTGCCAACAGTGAAGTAGCGAGCAGTAGTAGCATTATTTCAGAGGCATAACATTTTGTTGAAAGGTATGGGAGGAGACATGTTACGCCGACCTCAAATTAATTGGGATAATGCAAGAGAATAAAAATGATGATATATTTCTCTGACGTACTGAGAAGATTCAATTTCATTAACGAGTTCCAGATTCCAATATACATAACTTCAAAGAACAAACTCTTGACATCAACAGAGTCCTCATCAAAATAATTGGACATTCGTCTAAGCTGACATTAAATATAGTTATTTATATGACGCCAATCTATTCAACTCGCATACATCTCGGCTTAACAAGACTGGTGGACGGGTCCCTCATAGCGGCATAACGCAAGATGCGCGCGAGCTTGCAGCTCATTGATTTCAATGGCCGATGGAATATAATTCACCCATTCAAAACGCAAACAGTCCCTTGATAAGATCCTTTATGGGAAAATAAACAGGTGAAAGATGGGGTAATAAGTTGCTTCTATGCCAGAATTTGAATAAGTTTGAAGTAACAATATACCAATATATTTTGCATAGAAAGACATGGAAACAGGGTAAAACACTATTGTACGAGTATTTTAGAAAATTCTTTAAGAGACGAGATGGGTGACCAGATAATCGAATTACTAAAACTTGTTAATACAAGCAATTCTTTGCTTAAAAAGTGATCTTCAATAATATGTATCGAAATGTCCTTTGTAATTGAAATAAACATTTTTTTTTGTTAATGGTAACTGAAAAAAAAATAGTAATGAAAAAAACTGTTTTCCAATCTTAAGATGCTGATCAGAATCGCCCTGTTACAAATACGTGGAATAAACTGGAGCACCACTTACATGGACAAGATTACGTTATAATTTTAACAAATCGGCTGCAATTTCGAAGCACTTTCAATACCGAATGGGGTCATCAGTACAGGACGTTTCAATTGAATCAAAGTTTTAAACAAACAAAACTGTAATAATATTTGCGAATCAGAATGAGAATATTATTCTTCAAACCTATCAATAAGATTCCAGATTCGTGATGCATCTATTGAATGCAAATAATAAACAAACAATTAAAACAAGCGGTAGATGATAGTAAGAACAATCAAGTCATGTTGGTGCTCCATGTCCGTTCTTTGGCGAACAATTGTAGTTAGCCGAGGTCGCAAACGTCTAGAAGCGAACGGTGAACGGCGACCTCTGTTTTTATTACTAGCTTGTTCGTATTATCATTGTTTATACACATAATATTATCGCTGAAAATACTCGGCATAATTGGAATTCTAAAGGTAGCACAAAATCAGAGAATTATGAACTTTTTACAACTTTATTTTCATCAGTAGTATTAGCAAACACTCACTCTAATTTCTGCTTAAATAAATATTCAATAAGCTACCTATGTTTAACTGTGAAATATTGCCCACGTTACCATTGTTCAGGAGCCACAAAATTATAGGCACAGTACATAGATGCCGCAAGCAACGGTCACTTTGGAGCACAAAATATCGGCACTGACCACGGTCATTGACATTCCTAAAACCGTATTCTCTGATGAAGATGATGCATTTCAAGAAAACAATATTTCATGCCGTACAAGATTAATATAGTACAATTCTTTGCTCATTATTCCACATTATCAAAGGCAGCGCACGGCGCTTGTATCTAAATTATGAATGATAGAATACATCAATGTGTAATCAATGAATAATAATCATAGCTTGCAACGTGGTGGGTCCATAGAGATTGGGTTATAGTCAACCTTCTTCAGGCGCCGACACTGCATTTTTATCAGCGTCTATGTACACGGTAACTTTATCTTTTGTTATCTCTACTGCATGTTATCTTGCGTTATCTGTTATTCAATGTCTTATAAAAATCTTCTATGTTTAAAGACTTTCACCTCATGATTTTACCGGTATTGTGATATATTCTCAAATTGAGCCTTCGCATGCTGAACGCGACCATACCGATTCACATGAGAAATTTTAATTAAAATCGCTTGATGCCTCGTGATCGTATTTGAAAAGAAGTATTTTATAATAAGTTGGCTAACTTACTTAAATCCTCCATCCATTTAAGTGCTCCCATAGATTTCACAAATAAAGAGTGTTGATAGAATCACTATTATCGCCTTCTTCTTCTTTTCGTATCAATGAACTCAAATTATGACTCAACTATTCTCAAATGTTGTCTGACCAGTATGTAGCCACCTGGACAGCTCTGTCATTTGCCACGTTCAGCTCCTCAAAGGGCGTTAGCGGCACAAAGGGCAGACAAGGAGGTGAGGCATATCCTGCGACGGGGCCCCAGACGGTGTTTGAGAAGGGTCTATGAGACTCCATTTGGCCAGATATTTCTACATTATCTCCTTTATATCCTACCTCGTTTGCTTCGTTTAAGATTTTGTCTTCTCCAACAGCTGTACTGTAACTTTATAAATTTTTGTAGCCTCATACTTGCTAGTTCTAGGAGCTATACCAACATGGTTTGCATTTCCTAGTACCTAGTACAACAACTCCAACTATTTCGATTTTGGTTCGGCTTGTACTAACAAATGTATGGTCAGGCAACCGTGACTAGTGGTCAAAGCATTTCCTTTTCTAGTTAAGTATTACGTCACGTTTCCTAAAGTAATGTGGGCTAGTTTTTCTGATTTTAATCTAATTGTACTCTTTTTACAGAGATAGGATATATATCATCACCAGTAATGATGAATTTATATGACACATTATGAACATATTTTTTCATTCTTAGAGTTGTTCTAACGTCTATCATGTTCGTTTTGTTTGACTCGTATCTACAGGGTGCGTGCCAAACGTGATTTATCGTCCTCCGACGCTTCATAAATCATTGTGCCATTTTAGTTTTTAGTTTTGCTTGTTGCATTTACATTATTGTTAATCGCAGATTTATTGTTTGTGTTTATATTAAGCCCTTTTTATTAGAACTGAGATTAAAATGTTTTTATTACTATGATGTTATAGTTACACAACTATTCAAAGTGTTTCATTTTTGTTATATTTAGTCGGCTATTTTAATACTTAGTTGACTATAGGAGTTGCGTTAATAGGTAATATTATCATATCCCTTTCATCATTCGACATTCCAACATTACGCACGATTATACAATGCCAAAACTACTTTTGTTTGACTAATAAATTTACACAATAGGTACTTCGTTATTTATTTCCATCAACAACACATAATTTCCCAAGATAAAACCCTGAATAGAAATATTAATACACCTTAATGTGTGTCGATAAAGTTATGAAAGCAATTATTTAAAGGCAGCCCGTAAACCATGCGCGGACGCAAGTAGAAAGTTCTTTACAAGCCGATGTGAATGACAGTAATTTATTATAGCGAATTCTTACTATTGAATGATCGGACTTTAATGTGCTTCGGATATATTCTCAATTATCATTTTTATAAGTATGCCAATTGGAGTTTAAAGGACCATAATGTGTATCCATGGGAGCTGAATCAAAGTTGTTTTCCGATCTTGTCGGTCATCATTATTAGCACTGAAAGAAAATAATAAAGAATTAGGCTCATTGCAAAAGTAGAGCTCAATATTGGTTCATACCTTTTAACGAATAACTACATATGGAATGGAGCAAAAAATCTCTCAGTATTTATATTGTACATACCGAAAAATTATGAGCAGGTAAATGATGAATCGATGACTCCAGTTTTATTTTAAATCAGAAGATCCTATCATACATTAACTCGATTTGACTCAAGCCCAACAAAAATATACAGTTCTACAATATATCATAACATTGTTTTTTGCCCTCCACGCCCGAGAATGAAGAATTTAAATGCAAACACTTTAAATATGAAATAAAATAATTTTCCATACAACTGTGCAAACATTAAACATGAGATAAAAAGTAACTGTATGCAATAAAAATAATATACAGCATATTTTAGAAAAGTTGTCTCTTATTTCAACTTGACTTAAAATAAAACTTGTGATGACCTAAGTACCGATATAAAATCGAGCATAAATTATGAATCATAGCTACTGGGGCATTCCCAGTGACAATACCTAAACAATACAGAAACTCTTTGTTTGATAGTCCATTGTATTAGATAGAAGCTACAGTGATGTTTGAATCCAGAACAACTGACATAATAAATAGGCTGACTGTTAAGGCAGTGAGTGCAGTTAGAAAGCAGAGGTTAGCAGCGAAAACCCACAAATACAAAACACATAATCCAGTTAAGGACGAGACGTCAGTCGCACTTGTCATAATAACAATAAATATTACATTAACGGTAACGAAACACGTAATTAACAATCCCGCGGTAGGTAACCTAAATAATGACCAGCATTTTATTAGCATTCGTGCCAATAAGCAATCGTGGTGTAGTCAACCGTTGAAGGTCTCAACTTTAATGTTTATTAAAGCCACAGGTGGCTGTAAAAAATGAAATTATAACATTTATGCAGAAACATTACATGTTAGAGGGGATGAAAAAAGAATAACTCTCATTTACTTTGTAGTGATTGCTAAATATTATGTTCTCACTGGGCTATACATTAGTTACATTACCCATCCCAAGAAAATTGACACTAGTTACAAGGTTTATGTTATTTCAGGGAGAAATAATGAAAAGCAGTATGGGCTTTAAAGCTTATAATCACTAATACATAAAATAAACCGTTAAACTCGATAATAACATAGTTTCCTGTCGTGTACAACCGGTATTCCGCGATAAAAAAGAACGATTCCTTCGTGTTTTTCAGCTATTTCAACTGATTCGTTGCTTTCAATATGATTGCTGTTATTACCGTTTGATAATTAACTCTATGTGTGTCGAATGTTCTTCGCAAATAATTAAGCGCTTACATTCACCACATATACTTTTACAAATCTTGTTTAATTTATTCATTATATTCAATGACCGATATTGTCTATCAACAAAGAAGGGGGTTAAAATATCATATTCCACCGATTTACTGTTAATGACCATTTTCTATGCTAATATTGTGATATGTAGACAATTGTATCAGAATCTCTTAAAGATGGACTTTCTCCGGTTACCTACTAACTTCATAACGAGTTAAATATAATAAAACGGCCACTTACAGCGATAGAAAGTAAATCCGAAATACGAAGTCCACAGGTTAGATCACGACTCTACGTAGCACAGTCACAGAGTTATTATTAATTATAAAAATAATTGCACTAATCACAAACGTCACACACTTTTCAGGCGAAAATAAAGCGCACACAGCGTCACCGAACGTTATTATTTAAACGGAACGCGGGATAACAAGTGACAGTTGCAGAATGGCGGCCACGCGTGCGCACTCCGTCGCTACTCGGATAGGTCTGGGCGACCCCGTCTGCACTTAACGCTCTACGATGCGCGACCACACGAATCCATGATAATAAGACGGTTTTTTATGACGATCCCGCATATTTCTAAGTGGTATAACCCTTTGGAATAAAGAGAGTCGTGTGTGGCCCACTCACAATGTACTTTTAAGTGCTGTTAACCAAATAACACGCTTTCGATGAAAGTTCTCGATATTTATGATCTCTACAAATTAAATACAAAAGGGCTCAAAGTTAAAGCCTTTGAACGAAAAGCTTTAGAGCCCCTGAATGAGAAGATACTCTATTCAAATTGTTTCTATTTTTAGGATAATTTTAAGTTATCCATTTTTACTGAGACTATGCAGTCGTCTACATTATCATAATTATTCAAATCACTATAATTAAAAGACTTATAATGGAATATTTTATAATAATGATGGTCACCCTACCGTCACGGTTGAACCCTTTATTATAACTTCACTTGTCGCTTTTGTTTTACATACTTGCATAGAGAGGAGGGTTTTATATGCGGGAATTCCTTACACAATATGACAGAAATAAAAAATAATGGAGAAAAGGCATTATGTTATAAACAAAGCACAATTTCCGTATTCACAGTAATGAAGCCCGTTTATCGTATTACAGTTACTGAATTAAAACAAAACATAGACGAAGAAGTAATAGCAAGTACCGCTCTAGTTTGAATAAATTTTCAAGGGAAATAACGATATGCCTTATACCCACAGTGAATATTTGCTGACGCAAATAAACACATTATGACACTCACTTTCCTCCGTGTGGCACCTCTATCTATATTCCTGACAAAACACAGAATTTTCCTTCATTATCATCGTCATCGATCTATCCAATAATACAACATGCATCATTTTTTACAACTGAGCAATATGGTTCTCGATCCTGTACCAAACATCTAAATTTCTGCCATTGGTGGTACACCTAACTTGAGGATAAATCAGCTAATATCGTATACAACACATCCGAACGACTACTCCATGAGAATTCTTCGTAATTTCAAAAATTAAAAGGGTCACGCTCTACTTTAAAATTAAATTGAAGGTCTCTACAGAAGATATTTACCGAAAAACTTCTAACATAACCGGAAAATTGTATACAATATACAATATACGGTACTAAACAAAAAACGTTAATAACATAATAGAAGAACGATACGCAATAATAGATAACAGGTGTAATGGGCCTGTTCACGTTAACTTTAACTGTTTCGTTTTTATGCGAAAAGACGCACGCGACAATGAACGATATAACTGTATCCGAAGGTACTGGATGTTGAAGTTGATGAAATCGTTGGATTCTGTATATTCTTGGTCACTTTTGGACCATCAGTTAGACAAGAAGCCCTTGGATGAATAAGACAAAAACTATTTGAAGAAAATCCAGAATGGAAACTCAATGTTGATAACAGGTCCGTTTGTTTTTTAATTGGTGTATGCAACGGTATACTCGTATATAATCATTTATATACTCGATTAGTTGGAAAACCGTTCCCAAATGGTGATATTTGCTGCTGGATAATTGTGTACATCGTTGATATGTCATTTCATTAAATACTAAGCTAAGTTAACTATGAGAAATATAAATAAAGAAAACGAAACTGAAAGTAATCGCCGCTACTTACTGTGTTAAAAATAAGATTGAGAGTGAAAAATTGGAAAGAGAGTATAGATATTTGCTTAATTCATTCGATATTATCATACCCTAAGTCTGATCTAGCAAAACAACTTTGTAGGGTGGCAGTAATCTCAAACTCGTAAATGTTATATTTCTTTTAGTAGTATTTTTAGTAAAGTATTTTAAAGAGTATTAGTGCAGTGTATGCGATGTGGTTGACATATTCTTGTGGATAAAACCCCCAAACGAAAAATTTAGATTTAAAAAATATTATTACTCAGGCCCAGAAAAAAGAGCTTTATCATTTTCAAACATTATTTTAGATGATACCCACATAAATAACACAAGTTTACGTGTTAGTTATAGAACTAACACCTATAGGACATTCAATCATTTTCAAGTCTGCTAGTCTGACTTTACAAAAGAAACAACGTTACAAAAGAACATTGTAATACACCAGTAATTACATCAATGTAACATTTTGGTTCGTTTCCTCTTCCATTTTAAAACGGAACTTAATAAACGCATATCTAAACTGTGAATCGAGTAGTTAAACTTTACGAGCGACTAACAGTGTAAACTTAAGCCGTGTAGATTACTGGGAATTACCGTCTGTTACTATGGCTACTATTGCTATTACCACGAAAATAGCTGCTCTAGTACCGTGACAAAACGAGAAAAGAAGCATCTAAAGGAAAAAAGACAGTGATGACTAGGTAGATGAGTAAGTAATGAGTAATTTAGAAACAAAAACAATACCCTTTAAATTCGAATAACTTAAAACGTCTGATAAAATGTAACAGTTCTATATAACAGTACAGAAGGCAATAAATTAGTTGGAAATGTTAACCACAAATTATATTTATGTAGGTACAAAAAGAAGTATGAAGCCAGTTGGTGTGGTTTATTTATCAAGCAAGACTGTTACACCGCTGAATAAAACTGCTAAACTTACTAAGGTTCTCACCTCCCCCGTCCATCGGAACTACGAAAATTCTCGAATTTTGTCATTTCTTTATACTAAATATCAACGAGCCCATCTCAATTATAAACACGATATATACATATATTTATAACTAGCTTCTGCCAGCGGCTAAGCCCGCGTGAATGTCAAAAATTATCCCAAGGGAACATATTCCCGAGATAAAAAGTATCATATTTGCTATTCCAGACTATAATCTATCTCTGTGCCAAATTTCATCCAGATCCCTCCAGCCGTTGGAGCGTGAAGAAGTAATAAACACACTCACACTCACAATCTTTCGCTTTTATAATATTAGTGTGATCTCTCTAAAGAGATGTTTGAAGAATCCATATTATCTATATATATTATAATCGAGACATTTTGTAAGTCTATATGGTTATAGCTTCATGGCACGAACCCAGGCACACCCGATTTTTTTACCAGGCGAAAAGATAGTGGTCAATATCATGTTTGAAACTAGAACATATTCATAAAACAAATAGTAATAAAGAAATATTTTCAAAACACCGAACCACAAATCCTAATAGCACAACAATTGCATAAATAATTCCTGTAACTACAGTATCTTACAAAGATCGCAATGACAATCCGAATTTATATCCAGCATTCGCAATAGATCGGCAGTCCTGACCAAACAGAGTTGCAAAACAATAAGCTGGGCAACAATAATGAATCTAGACATTTCAACAGTTCAATCATTCAGAAGAGAATACTGCAAATGCAGAAACAATCTTACTTAGAAAGGCTATCTAAACTACCAATCTACCGTAGTGCCTAGTTCTTCGAAAAAATACAGCTTTATGTTTGTAGGTACTCGTAAATGCTTGAGATGATAAGATTTACGTCAACGCCGTAGAAAAGCGTGAGAAAATAAATGATATGTAGAAAGGACAAGTTTAAGGATAACGTTAAACTTTTTTTATTCATGAGGAAAAAAAATTAAGAACTGCGTATATGTTCACTTGGAAGTGAATTATTCTGCGAAAACTTAAAAGATGAAAATAAAGCAAAGATTAAGATCACAGTACATATCTCAGTAATTCTTATAGCTATTGATGGTTATTGGACACAACGATAATTGTAAATCGTCTTAGATGATTATTATGAAACTAACTTGAAGGCAAATCATAACCATATAACTACTTATACTTTTACTAGTCCCTGGTGCAGAATTTGAAATGTATGTTGTGTATTGGTCACTTGATGAATTAATGAATCCAATAGATTCATTCCGTTGCCAGATTTCTACATCTTATTGCCATACAGTGGGTTCAAGTTGCTGGACAAGCACCAAGATCGAAACCAGACAGACTACAAACATTCAAAAACAGCCAAAGTTACGAAGAAAATAATTATCCACGCTGTCACCGTTATAAAATCTGAATTTTAAGAAATAACTTTCCAAAGCAGTCTACATAAAACTCCACATACTGCTACAGAACCAAGTTATTAAAGTAAAATTCGGAAATTTCATACATTTTACCAGACATGAGTAATATCGTTCGCAGGCACTCCCCAAGTGGTGCGGTTATCGTTAGCCCTACGGCACTCTCTCACGCTTTGGGGTGCTTCGGGTTGTATGTACGATTACTTTGGATTTTATACAGGAATGTTTTAATAACAATGGTTTTAATAATTTTAGAGCATTTATGTTCCTTTATCTATCTTCTTTCTTATTTAGTACATTTTTAAATGTTAAAAAAAAAGAAAACTTAAAATCATTTAAAAATATAAAAAATAGAGGCCATCCGGTATCGGGAACAGGGTCCAAGCTACCGGTGGTTAGGGCTCCAGAGACAGGAACCTCCTCACAATGCGAGCCGTATCGAGGAGTACTGCCTTCTGTATCAGACCCTTGATCCAACCGCCCAATGACAGCCTCGACAGATGGTCGTCGAGGCTCTTGGCCATCAGGCCGTTGGCCGTAACGACAATCGGCACAATGATCGCCGAGTCCACATTCCACATGTCGACAATCTCGTGTGCTAAGTCAAGATATGCATTTATGTTATTATTATATTGCTTGTATATATCTGAAATAAGCCCTCGTTAAAACATTAGGCATTAATGCGCAACTGGCATCCTTTAGTTTTCAATAATAAATTATAGTATTTTAACCCTACCTATTTTTTTTTCATTTCATATTTATCGATGGTTTACTATTAGAATTACCTGTAGCAGAATTTTGCGCGTGCTTCAGCTTCATTACATCGCTAACGATATTGCTAGTGTGTCAGGAGCATAGAGAAATAAAGTTTAGTTTCAGGACTAAAACGTGCTTTATTTTGTTATCCATAGGTATCCTGTTATTGATAATAGATGCCTGCTTGCCAGTGAAGATTAGAAAGACAAAAAGAAATTGCCTGCCTTTACTTGCCTGCACCGGCAAGTCTGCCATCTCTGATCTAAATCAATCAAAATCGAACCATATAAAATACTTTCTGAAGCACGCCGAACATTAAAACATTATTAATATATCTTTACTTAAAAGTACCATCGAGGCAACTTATCGGCATCATCTTACTAATGTCACATAATGGTTATTATTACCGGCACGGATGGCGGAAAAGGCCGACGCCACGTAAACTTAATACGAGTATTTTAGAGCGGACTCCGACTGGCCCGAGGCTATCGCGCCGACTCATTAGTTTCCCACGGGAATACCTTTAGGACTTGCAGGTTCAGATTCTCCTCTATATTAATATTTATCATAGCAGGTGGCGTTCTATAGTTTCTGTCTACCCTCATGGAAAAAAGGCGTGAGTTTATGTATGTATGTGTGTATTTAAGAGGAAATTCGGTCGCAGACATCCGACTCCTATCCTATCCTAAGTAAAAACTCGTAATTCGAGGTATGACCCTTGCCTATTTCCTCCTCCAATATTGGACCAATTTAAAATATATTCCATAAACTGAAAATAAATATATATATTATGCCCCAGGCGCCTTGTTGTTTATGAGCTGTTTCAGAGCCATCCTAATCTCGTACAGGCTGACGATGACGTCCGGGATATCTTTGGTATATTGTCGGGTCAATTTAGGTCTTGGGTTCCTCTTAATTTAGCTATTGTTAAATAAGTTGTGTAATTATATGACTCTGTACCGATCAATCAATCTGGCAATCCTATTCCCAACTACGTCGGGGTCAGTCTAAGCAGGTGCAGCTGAGTTTTAGTACAAACCCAAACCTGTAACTGAGTAACCCTTGTATGCGTCAGATTGTCTCGGGTCAGAGTTTTCTGGCGTCTGACGACCGTAACCGTATTTGAATCTATTTATTATTTCATAACTATCAACAAAAACCAAATTCGATCTGCGAGTGCCAGATCTAATCATAATATTAGCGTTCACGCTAGAAAAATATGTTAAAGGAACCCACTGTAGAAACCAATGGGAGAATGTCATCAAATCATGAACTACTTATCATTTTAACTTTTTAGATGGCTGTTAAACTTTCAAAGACTAATAAATATGTGTTTATTATTTACTGATCATTTCTTGAATCTACATTTGGGTAGATATAATAATTTCTCTTTCTTCTTTCTTAAAGTTGCACTTGTAGCAGCTCCTCTTTTATTTTATATTTTTTGTCGTTTTCATCCTGTCCAAGTTCTATACCGTCTTTATGGACATATAGAGTATCCATATTATAATAGCATGCAACGTCATTAAAGTTTCAAGTTCAGTAGTGTTCCAAGAAAAGTACTCAGGCTCGTTTGTAGGAATCGTAAAATGTCCTTCACATGAATAACAATTGCTCAGTACTTACAATATTCATTTTATTTTATGTTGTAACTGCCTTGGCTTTGGAACTGGTTCTGGTTTATTTGGCTCGTCCAAAACAGTTTATACCTATATATTTTTGTTACGTTGTTTATTTTGTCTAAGAAACACTAATATAAGTTTTATTTTAGAATCTTTAAATCGTCATGCTTTGAACTCTGCCTAAACAATAAAGTTTCTAACAATTTTTGTTGTCCACGGGCCAAAATCAATGAATATGCCAAGCCTTTTCCCTAACTATATCAGGTTCAACTAACAGTCTTACTAATTTAACTGAATAGTGGGCAAATATATATAATACAGGTTGGTACCCCTTCTCCTACACCAATTTAATCATTTCAGATGATAATAATTCACATTAGGCACATACCTGATCATTTTGTTGAATGACTGCCGTCCGCGCTGCCTCTCGTTTCATTTGTAGTATCACCCTCTCTTTCGATTTAATTTCCTCCAGCTGAGAACAAAAACAATCAATTTATTTATTGGAAGCAATAAATAAAACACAAAAGCCCACTTGCGCGAAAAACGTAACTCGGAGTTAGTTGTTAACACGAGGTTAGATTATATCATAAATAATACGGGGTTAAATACTAACTCGGAGTTAGTAAGATAAATCAGTTTGGTGTAGTGACGGACCTAATCGTATAAAGCCGATTGCAGACCAAGAGCTATAAGTTAATCTAACTCGCATAGCTACGGTGGTTTTTCATCCTTGTGTGCAGCAGACCGCCAATTATCTAAAGTAAGCCATGTAAGTATAAAAATACCTCAAAAAAGTTTATTTATTTATTTAGATTTCATGGACAAAAGGTACAAAGGCGGACTTAATGCCTGAGGCATTCTCTACCAGTCAACCAAGGGTGGTCATGAGATGACATGACAGGTACATTCTTTAACAATAAAAATAATTCACAGAATGTGGACACAGTGATCATTGTACCGATAGTCGTTTCGGCCAATGGCTTAATAGCCACGGACCTCGTCCAACACCTTAGGAGGCTCTCGTTAGGCGGCTGGGTCAAGGGCCTGATCCAGAAAGCAGTACTGCTGGACACGGCTCGTATTGTTAGGAGGTTCCTCTCTCTGGAGCCCTGACCGCCGGTAGCTTGGACCCTGTTCCCGATACCGGTGGGCCTCTATTTTTTATTTTTATAAATGTTTTTTTATTTTTTTATGTATTTAATAAGAAATGTAATGAATAAGGGACAAAATAATCCTAGCAATTAACATACTAAAATAGGTAAAATACATGTATATATATATTAAAACTAATATATATACTTATATAAATATGGCGACGCTTGGGGTGGCCTATGCCCAGCAGTGGACGTCTTTCAGCTGATATGATAATGATATAAATATATATGTTTATGATGTAACAGAAAAGAAGAAAGAGAGCTAAGCTAAAGTACATAAGTAGTTATATTAGCTCTTGCTCAGCAACCGGGGTAAACTAAGTGATTTATTAACGCCTGATGAAATTACACGACCTTAGTTCAGTTACGCACGTTGCTATTACATTCAAGTAAGGCGTTGTAAGAAGCCAGTTTTACTACCACTCATTTAGCAGCAAATAATTGGCTTATTCACGAATTTGGATAATTAAATTAGATACCACAAGGCCACTTTTGATATATGGTAAAATGATGAAACATACCTACGTAAGTGGATTTACTGCCAATTGTATAAAAATGTGTTTCAAACATTCAAGCAAAAACAGAAACGATTTGTTATTTTAATAAAATTGCCTTTACATATATGTTAAAAAGGACATACAAGTAAATTAGGACAAATAAAATAAAATATTATAATGTACTAAAAATGACATAAACGAACGCCTACAGAATTATAAATAACCTGTACAACCACATCACAAAACAGATTTTAAGTGTAACGCACAGCGTTCAAAATCGTTTGCTGTTTTCTAAATCTAGAACGCTAGATTAAAATAATCTTTTTACTACTGTATTATAAAAGGTCATTTGATCCTTTAGTAGGACAACGCATTGGTTGTGGGTTTCGTCCAGTTTCATCTGTACTGCCAAATCTAATGTTTCATAAAGGTGGTTTGATTACACAGCACCTTCACCATGCAAAGATTATGTTTTTTGACTATATACTTTTGTACTCATTTTGTGTTTATTATTTGCCTCAGGCATTAAGTCCGCCTATGTACTTTTATGTTGCATGAAGTTTTAATAAATAAATAATGGTTGCCATTATACCCATTTAGGGCCCATTGTTTATAAGTCAATATAAAAAAGGAACCAGGCAAATAAAACATAAAACACAGTACACTGTGTTATATATTTAATTTATTATTATTTATATTTCATATTGTATGAACCAAACGGTGCGATCTATTGAAATAAATTAATTTTAACTACCCATAGCTACGCCATTAATCCAATCAACAAATGTGTTATCCTCCACGCAATTGTAACCCATATTCAACTTAATTAATAATGTATTGATCACTAACGTAACTACTCGTAAAGCTAGCTAAGCTGCTTTGCAGAGGTAGATGTCTGCATATACATTTGGTGGTCGTATTAAACGATATTGTGAAGTTTGTACCATACCAATTCAATAAACTGACTCTGATGGGGTAAACACAGCGACCACACAGCCCATTTTTGCATGAATGTGTCTATTTAGTCCGTCCGTTTATGTTTTCAGAAACATAAATAGTTATATAGTCAAATAATTGAATAAAATACGAAAGGCATTTTTTTCAAACTATAGGTATACAAAAAATATCGATACCTTCCTGGTTTTATTTAAACCTGTTCCACCCTTAATGATGCGTATGACCTTGGTAAGGGACCAATCAGAGCGCAGTCTTCCTGTACCTCATACCTCAGCTAGTTGACAGAATTGTTTTGATGTATTAGATCAAGCATTAGGCGTCTAGTGGCTATGTGGTCCATGGGTAAACAAAATCAGTACAGCTAAAAAGAATAACGTACAGGTACTGAATAGTGAAATGATGTGATAAGCTCAATAAATCCAGAAAATCTTTCAAGATTCTATAGGAATTAGAATGAACCACTAAGAATTGCATGGGCAACAGAAAATAATTATTTAAAGGTAGTAGCAGAAACTATTCTGCCAGCGGCCTCGCCCGCGTGGATAGTGCTCATAGGATACGTTTTATTTAGACTATCAACTATTTAGATTCACATCACATCACACATCATCAGCCTATTAATCTTCCCACTGCTGGGACACAGGCCTCCTCTCTGTGAGAGGGAATGGGCCATTATCCACCACGCGGGCCCAGTGCGGGTTGGTGGATGTCACATGTCTTCGAATTTTTGGTTCTAGGACATGCCGGTTTCCTCACGATGTTTTCCTTCATCGTTTCACTATTTAGATTATTGAATAGCAATTCCAGGCTATAAATCTTTGTGCCAAATTTCATCCAGATCCGTCCAGCCGTTTGAGCGTAAAGAAGTAACAAACACACTCACAAACTTTCACCTTTATAATATTAGTGTGATAGTGTGATGTCAAACTCTGAAGAGAAGGACTGCAATTCGCTAGATCGACTCGAATACATTTGACTGTCTGACTGACGAAAGAAAAGATATAAATCTTTATGTATCCCACCCCACATCCCCTTAATCCAAAGGGAAAGAAGGAGACTAAAAAACAGGTGGACTGTGAGAGAGTGATACAAATTAACGATGATGAAAATTAATAAGGGAGTGAATGTCACTTGACAGCTAACAGAAAGAGAGAGGATTTTTTTTTCCAAATCTAAGAAATTTAAGATAGCCAGGCGGATCAAGTGAGGTCTCCTTTTTTGCCAAGCTCTTTTCTTAATTGGAAGTGGAATGGCAATATTAACTGAGGGCTTCCTTTTTGCCAGACTCTTGTCTCCAGCACTGGTACGAGGTAGATTGAGTTGACACTAACCATTTTATGGCACAGGACACTGTACAAATGTGTCTGGACCCCATGTAACATGGACTGCAGGAAGAAGAAGGACATTCTTTTCGTTAGACATTTGGTAAGATAGGTTCATACTAACCAGTTTATGGCACTGTGAGCATGCGTCTCGCCGTGCGTCCTGTTCGAGCGTGCCTTACTTGACGCCCTGCGCGCACAGCTTGGCCGTGCGTGCTCTCTCTATGGAGGTAGGTATGTGGTGGTTTGATACTGACCAGTTTATGGCACTGTGCGCGTGCGTCTCAGCGCGCGGCCCGTTCGTGCGCTCCTTGCTTGTGGGTAGATAGGTTGATTGATACTGACCAGTTTATGGCACTGTGCGCGTGCATCTCTCCGCGCGGCCTGTTCGAGCGCGCCGTGCTTGGCGGCTTGCGCGCGCAGCTCGGCCGCGCGTGCGCTCTCCGCCGCCTGCGCGACCTGTTAACATACAACACGTAATTAAAACCATCATTCGAATAACATCTTCATTTAGCTCTGAGACGGCCGCTATTGGATCCATGTCCAGCAGTGGCCGTAAGGATCACTACGATGTCCATTCACAAGAGGCCTAAATAGATGAGCATCTTATGAAAACCTTCCTAGTGACTTCTAAACAACTTCATCCTAACATAAACAAAATCAGTAATCCACAATTAGATGCAATATATCTTAATTGGTTTTTAGTACAAACCAATTTTCTGTACAAACTGAATCTGATTCTTATGAAAAATAAAACAATCAGATTTGTATCCTCTATACAGAAAAAATCTGTTAGGTAGCATATGAAATGATGATAGTTAAGTAGTCAATTGACACGAAAAGAGCAAGTAGAATTAAATAAAAAGCTAAAAGAGCTACCAATTAAAAGAGCAAGGTTGAAGAAATGAAACGATGTAAAAAAATATTTCAAACATGCATCAAAATGGTTGCCTACATCACTCAATTAGATAAGAGATCCCAATCAGCCAGTCTATTACACTGTGGCGTACGAATTTATGACGTAATGCAAACATCGGGATTTAGATAGAGTTAAAAACCTTGCAAAACAATGAAAGCAGTCCACTACAGTAGCATTTTCTGTCTAATACTTACTAAAACTAATAACTAGCGGTTATCTGCAAACGATCAACGACTTTCTCAAGAAATATAAAGTCGTTGCACTAATTAAAATTATGACTACGTGTTTTCTTGTGGTATATATAGACTCCTCACTTCATGTCATCATTCCTTTCAGTTAATGAGCAGACAACTTTAACAGCCCCGGCATGGCCCCGGCAGTACGTATACGGAATCGCGGCACAATATTAAACGACAATATTTTCCAAGCCAGTAATTGACATGCTTCTATTAAACACACAATAGATGATGGCACAGCCGCTAATGATTTAAAAACGCCCGTTAATATGGAAATGGCCTTAAACTTTGCAGTTTGTGGCCGGTCCCCTTACACGACGAACGCTGAACATCCTCAAAATGTTTATAATATTTTTAACTTTATTACTGTGCAAGCCATCCCTTTGTTTCGATGAATCTGACGTCCTCTATAAAGAAGTGATGGAATATCACAATGATGCGTATACGAAAGCAGCATTTGCCTACGAAGTAGTGAACATCATGTACAACTCTTTCCGTCAGTGGTACTTCACCGTCACTTTCTGTGAGTTCACTTACTTTGAGAACAGAATCTTAAAATACACGGAGCAATATGGTTATGGATACAACGTTATGCTACTGAGCGGATGTCCAAACTCAAACAATAGTATTATAAAACCGCGGTACAACAGACACGGCGAGACTGCGTACTTGGTGACATCTAACGATTTGTCCATCGACGTCAGTGAGACTGTCATTACTGCACTGAAGAGGACCGGTCTCTTCAAACCTAGGAGCGCTGTTATTTTTGTTATTAAGACTCCAGTTGAATTGGACAATTATTTCTACCACGAACTAAACAACCATTTTCGATTACTTTGGAGCAGCAGCTTAACGAACTCAGTATTAATTTTAAGAGCAGACCGATTGAAAATGTACGCATACAATCCTTTCATTCAAGAAATAAAAGATATAACTGATGTTCAAGACGTCAGCGCGCTGCTCTCGAAGCAATACAACAACTTATATGGATATGGGCTGCGTTTAAGTGTCTTTAGAAAGTCCTATGTATCTGATAAGACTGGGCCAGTACTTTGTGATTCGTTGCTTGCTAGAACTGTTATGAAATTCATAAATGCAACTTGCTATCCTTTATCTACAAGAGACGAAAGTACAGTCGGTGACCTGCTAGACAACGGCACAGCGACAGGAGTCACTGCTGATCTAATAGACGGCTACACCGACCTTGAACTAAATTCAAGAATCCTTAAAAACAGTTACTACGGATACATTGACACTACATATCCCCTCAACCAAGATGAATTATGTTTCCTCGTGAAGAAATCAGATATTCAATCTACATTCAAGACAACGATTAATTTGATATCAATGGAAATGCTCTTACTGTTTTTCTTTATATTTACCATTTTCATTATAGTAACGATTTTGGTGAGGAAAGTCGAAATAAATATTCTAAACATAGATGATAAACAAACCACTGGAGCTACTCTCATGGATCTCATAAAATGTTTCATAAGACAAACAGTTGATTTCAACTTTATGGGACCAATATTTAGGAGTCTGGTCTTGATGATCGTAGTGTACTCCTTGATCATCGACTGCGCCATTGATGTAAGTTGTTGCACAATTAATTCATTCATCATTACTAAATCCTCTCAAATACCTTTATTTGAAATTGTATACTTTTTCTAGGGTATTATAACTTCTGCAATAACTTATCCGAGATACAAACCAGACATTGAAACGATGCCACAGCTAGCAACATCCAATTTGACACTTGGAGTCCACAACCGAGACGCAGGGATTTTTAACAGCAGCCTTCCCGCAAGTTACTATAAGTTGGTAAAGGACCGCATAATTCCAGTTAGCGATAAAAAAATTAGGGAAGTTTTGGACAAAAGGGAATATGATTACGCAATATTGTTAAGAAAATCTGATTCTCAATATGTGTGTAGCAAACCAGGTAATATGCACGATGGAAAACCGCTTTTTTACACTATGCCAGATTGTCCTCTACCATGTTTTATAGTGTATGGCCTACGATATGGAAGTCCATACCTCACCAGGCTTAATTACATATTATATCATTTATTCCAAGCTGGTATTCTACAGTACTGGAGCAAGACAGAAGAATATAACGTCGACCGCAGTCGACTCAGTGCCATAGAAAATAAAGAGAGAAAGCCTTTGAACATCACAAACCTGCAAGAAATGTTCTATATGTTGGCTATCGGAGAATTCATCAGCACCGTAGCATTTATCTTAGAAATATTGTTTCACAAGTTTAGTAAGAATATTATTAAAGAATAAAGTTGATTGTTTACCTTGAGTTTTTCTTGAAGACCCTTGTTTGCTGACTTTAAAGACTGAATTTCTATCGTTAATTTCTTTAACTCTATTAATTTGTTTTCGTTAAACTGCACATTGTCTGATGGTTTATCTGTTCTAGGTGTTCTTAGCTGTTTTTCTAGAAATTCTTCTTTCCTTCTGTGTTCAGTCTTTAGGTTTCTGAGTGTGCTCTCATTGCGGGCCTTAAGTGCTCGGACCTCGCTCCGCTCGATGTCGAGCGACTTCTTCAAGGTCGTGTTCTCAAGCCTTAACCTTTCGACGAGGCCTTTCATCTTGTTTAAGAATGCTTCGTCGACGGTACGCTTGTGTTCCTCGGCTGCTAAAGCGGAGATCTGACTGCTGGTGGTCGATGTGTCGGTGGACGCCATGTTGACGTCCCCGGCTTCGTTATCACAATTCGGGACTATGTCTCGACCGTCCGCGGTCTTTGGCCTCGTACTATGATCGTACGGATCGCTTTGTTATCGTATTTCGTATCGATTCGTGCGGTTTCTCGATGCCGGGGTGGTGTTTCCAATTCTGAAATGCAAAACATGTAAATTGAAATACATATTTGGATCGGTGCCAAGCTGACGTTATTATTGTAAACTTATGTTACGTTATTATTCCTACATAATATATTAGATGCTATATTTAGTTGTAATTCAGGGTGTTTTGGCCTTTTGCGTGCTGCTTGAACAAGTCTGGGAATCTGTTAATTGTCTTCTATATTTAACAACGAAAGTGAGTAGTAAATCTTTTACATTTGCTCGTGTTTCCATACAGTGGTGAAATGAATTAGTTTGTTTAAGTCTTTACGTTGCGTGGAAGTAGGACAGTGCGTGAACAGCTATGTGGGACGATGGCCAGCTAGGAATTAAACACTAGTCTTTTAATCTTCACCATGTTCCCATTAAACGTTTGCGTGACCGGTAATCTCTGTGTAAACAATGAAGCTCTGCCTTTGTGTAGAACAAAATTTGTTGCATCGAGTTTGTTTAGGGTTTAAACAACATTACATGTGTGTTTTAGTAATCAGAACCCGAATTCTCGTTGTTTTAAATGTTACAAAAGTAAATTATTCATATATATTTTTATGATAACAGGAGACATTGATATCTAAAATAATCAATAAATAGGCCTATATAAAATGAAACAACATAGACATTTACATCACAGAAAAGTTAAAACCATAGTTTCAAAATTAGTGACAAATGTTTGCTTCATATAGGTCCATTAGAACTATCCCTGTCGGAAATAAAAAAACATGACGTAATTTTAATACGTATAATTAATGTTCTTCCCGCCCGTCAGGCAGAAAGCGCGCGTGATAAGTATGAAATAGAAACAGTAAGGCAATTTAAAGTAGGCCAGTGGTCACTCGACACTTTGACACAATTAGCTAATGGGAGAACAGCACGAACCAATATACAGGTAGCCGGGATACTGGGAACCGTTGACACCATCATTATAAATAGTCCCACTGCCCTTGAAAACGAGGAGCCAGACAGAAGCGCTCAGGTGGATGACATCAACCATGACAAAGTCGACACTGCGACTGAAAATGTCTGCGAATTTCGGAAGAAAACGGAAATGTAGAGAATAGAAATACAAATTGATAAACAAAAAGGTGAAGATAAAGGCAGTGAAGGCATGTCACTTGAAAAGTCAACAATTTAAAAAGAAGAGGGGTTTTCTTTTCGTAAAGTTCAAAACGGTGAAGGAAAACATCGTGAGGAAACCGGCATGTCCTAGAACCAAAAAATCGAAGACATGTGACATCCACCAACCCGCACTGGGCCCGCGTGGTAGATAATGGCCCATTCCCTCTCACAGAGAGGAGGCCTGTGTCCCAGCAGTGGGAACATTAATAGCCTGATGATGTGATGTGATGTGAAAGTTCCAAATTAACCAATGAAATACAACCATCGATGACGATGAGGCTCAAGACAAGTTGCATTCGATGTCAGCGAAGGCGATAGTCGAAATGTCAAAACGTTGGTGACTGATCACGTGATTTCCATATCGCTTGTCAATCCCATACAATTTTGCCTTTTTGACAGTCGCTATCGCCACGCTTCCGATGATAGAATGACACTTGTCCTCGATGAGCATAATAAATATAACCTTACGAGACTGGCGGGACGTGAGAGGTCATCCGTTCTAGGAAACTTAAAGATGCAGTCGGTAGTGGTATGAGCTAGATCACGCAAGAATGCAAGATACAAAAGTTAAACTGTTTACATGTTGTAAATGAAATGATAATGTACGGACAGATGGCATAATTGTTAACAACATATTGCGTATTTGCCCCCATAAACAAGCTATTAATCCTTACGACGCGTTTACAACTTCTAGATTCAAAAAGTTTGGTTTCGTAGAGAAACTACAGCATGTTTAGACGTACCAGCTATGCACGGATTCAATCTAGCTAGAGCAGATGTAGTTACAACCGTAAACGAAGCACATGTTCACAACAAAAAATAAAGCACTGTATATATAAATAAACAGCTATTATCTACTATACGAGTCAACAAACTCAGCAATCACTATGCAATATATTCAGAGCTCGCGTCACGGCGCGGGCGCATAACAGCGCAAATTAGGTCCAATTTAATAAGGAAACGCGCTCAAAGGACGCTTGCAATTGTTACAATTACCCGAGCGAATTGAACTCGATGACCTAGTATCTTTAGATGTGCGACTAGATTCGCACGTTACCGGTGTGTGGGTTGGTAACGAATTAATACGAGAAGTTTCGCTTATAATACAATATAACAGAGCTCTTACTGTATTGGTAGATAGGAATGAGAGAGGCAATGAAATGAACGTAGATAATGAATATAATGTGGTGAAGTGAAACTGAAGAAATTTATGGTCAGTCTAGAATCCAAAATATGGATAGATGTAGCGCTCAATATCATGTAGAAAAACTGGCCAAGTGCGAGTCGGACTCGCGCTCTAAGGGTCCGCACCATTATCGCAAAAAACGGCTCAAAAATCACGTTTGTTGTATGGGAGCCCCCCTTAATTTATTTTATTTTTTGAAGTGAATATACAACTAAATATTCTGTGAATATTTCAAGCGTCTACCTGTTGCCGTTATTAGTATCGAGCAAAAAACGGCAAAAAAAACACGTTTGTTGTATGGGAGCCCCCCTTTAGTATTAATTGTATTCTGTTTTTAGTATTTGTTGTTATAGCGGCAATAGAAATAGATCATCTGTGAAAATTTCAACTGTCTAGCTATCACGGTTCATGAGATACAGCCTGGTGACAGACGGACAGACAGACAGACAGACAGACAGACGGATCGTGAAGTCTCAGTAATAGGGTCCCGTTTTTACCCTTTGGGTACGGAACCCTAAAAATGATCGACGAGCAATAAAACTTGAATATGCAGCAAAACAACGCAGAAAATCGACACAAATGGTAGAAGAATCCTTAAAGATTGAAGCACCATCAGAATAAATCATCAATCTTTCAGACTGTAACATTTCACGGGAGCTTCTGAAATTCAGATATGATTACATCACTATTTTAATAAGATTCGAAGTTGGAGTAGTCATCCCTCTCAAAATATCGCGGACACTCACTCATCCGTGAATCAGATATTCAGATCATTATTTATGCCAGCACCGATCGTAGAAACAAGATCGTTTGCCCATTATTTGTCCTCTATTCTCTCCCATTTTCTTACTATTCCTTATTCTATCGTTTCTCTTCCTTCCCGTATTATAGGTTCGGTTTTGTACTTGGAGTAAAACTCTGGTTAATTTATCATGTCCTTTAAACATTTTCTCAACTGACATGCAATATTCGCCCAACCCTATTTAAGCTAAGTGGCTTTCTGGATAATATCCATGACTCATCAATCTGCCTAGCCACTTCCCATCTATGGGGGTACCCACTAGCCGGGATGATCATCCATGCCCATCAAACGCCAGACGACCGCGACATTGCGGCACGCCGAGACGTAGATGGCAGGGCAAACTCGACTCCTACCGAAACGACTGGCCCGTACTAGCAGGAAAAAATATTGAAACTGTTGCCTTTGCAATGCTGAGGGACAATATATAGGCTACTAGCTGTTGCCAGTGACTTTGTCTGCGTATTTTTTATATCACGCAATAATATGGTAGGTATGCGGGCCCCGCCCAGCGGGATTGTGAGAGGGCCGATCCCACTTGGAGAAGAAGGTATCGGGAAGGGAATCCACGCCTGCATCATAAGCAGGTGGGACTCAGATTGGGGTCTCTGTACGTCCACCAATTGACTCCAGGAAAGACGATGGCACAATTATCACGTGCTGCCGTGCACAGCGAGTGTGTAAAAAAAAGGTTTCTGGGCCGCCATACTTGAGAAATTATTAGTTCACCATACAAACTTCCACTCACTTTTCCACCACCTTAAAGATTATTTCCGGGATAAAAACTGTACTTTATTCTCGGGATCTCAATAGCTCCATACCAAATTTCATCTAAATCGGTTCAGCGGTTTAAGCGTGATAAGTAAAAATATATTATTATAGTCTAGTTAGGTACCTAGTGCTTATTGAACCATTTTCAAGTATTCGGCAACATGAATTCTCTGTACACATTTCTGAATAACATTTTCTTCACATTTTGTGCAAAAATATGTGGAGCTAGAATGAGGCCACACTTTAACGCATGCTCACGCAGACACCTACAGCTGACCTGATTTGGATAAATGAAGTATGCAGTGTTAATTTGAGAATTTGTTGAATGACACGAGACCAATTCGTTTCAAATGATATACGTCCTACTATATTAAAAAACTAAATATTAAAAGTGCGAAAGTATGGATGGATAGATAAATGGACGGATGTTTGTTACACAATCACGCCAGAACGCCAAACTGAACGGATCTGGATGAAATTTGGCACAGAGATAGATTATAGTCTAGAATAGCACATAGGCATTATGTTCCTTTCCGGTTTAATGTTCCATTGGGATAAGAAAACAGCTAGTATTTGATATAAATATGATAAACTCGGAATTATGAAAAGTAGAATTCAACAGCTTATCTTATGTCAAAACTACTGACAAGGTATAAAGTGCCTAGGTATTATTATATCGCAACTACGCAATAAATTGCAATAACAAATTTATAGAAAGTCTTAACGCCATCCCCCAATACAAAGCACACCGGTTACAGAGCATCTGCCGGCGTACTAAAACATTAAGTCTTCTCTGAAGCAATTAACTTAAAGTAACCACATTATTAAAGCAGTAGACACAATTCAGACGGACATCGTTATGTATTCTGTCGTATATGTGACAGAGTGGACAATAACCTTATGACACACAGAGATGCAAGAGGAAGTTGTCAGCAATGCATGAAATATGCTGTGCTTTGTTTGTGCCTAGTCAGACGTAACCAATCAACTCTTCCAATGGAACTTTCGTATCGTAAAGCAGTAAAGCATCTTTAGATCAAACCCAGTTAAAAGGTACAGTTAGTCGCATAAGTCGATTAACATCAGTCCACATTTGAATTAAGAATTAGAGATAATTTTCAAATTATGGAACAACAAAATCTATGTCATATATGACAGAGCTCAAATTCCATTGCATCCCATATTATTTTTGGGCCATTTTACTAGTTTTTATTTAACTTGCAATGTCATAGTGTGTTCGGGCCAAAACTTGCAAATGAATTTTAAAGCAGTTATCCGCCACCGATTAAGATGAAATTTTGAATACACGTTTAGTTTAGATGATAATGCATGGTTAGTAAGTGACGTCATTCTAAATCCAATATGGCGGACGGCCCAAGATGGCAGACTAGTTATTTTTTGTGCACTGCCATGATATATATGGGTAGCAAATGGTTTGCTGAGAAGAATACGACAAAACTTGTTTCAAAAAAAGTTTTAAAAAAAAATATTTTTTTTAATATAAATGATCACTAATAATAAAATACACAACGCTTGAATGGTGGCGATTGGTTGAAATTACATACATAAACTCACGCCTTTTTCCCATGGGGGTAGGCAGAAACTACAGAACGCCACCTGCTACGATCCTTACATACTTCTTTTGCTTCACTCACATTCATACATCTAGTCATACACACACGCCGGTTATGAGTACTTCGCACCTGGCCTTTCTGAAGAACATCACCTATAAGGTCTATGTATGTCTTTCTAGGGCGTCCCCACCCGGCGTTTCCATTCACCTCTGCCTTGTAAATACCTTTCGTTAGTCGCCTTTCAAGATGTTGAAATTACCTCTGATAATATAATTATACAAATACGCAGACAATGTGTCGTTCTGCCTTTCAAATTTTTATCTGTATTGCCTGATATATACAACCTGTCAACCTGTATAGTCTTTAAGTCAAGAGTGAATAAGTTTCTTCTTTCAAGCGTGCTTCATCATTGACCACATCATCGCTTAACATCAGGTGAGATTCAAGCCGTCAAGCGCAAGCCTATCAATAATAAAAAAATAAATTATAAACTTTTGACTCTCAAGTTTCAGAAGTCCTCCATCCCAATCCTGATAACCTAAATATGGCAACTTTGCACTGCACTATTCGGTCATATCATAAGGCTACAACAAATACAATGTGTCAATTCTTCTCCTTTCTCTGCTCTATATTTGATATTTATTAGTATATTATTTTATTTGTATGTTTGTATTTTATGTAATATCTAAGTAATATTATTTTAGATAGTTTTTTGTACACTGACAGCCCTATGTCTATCTCCTCTCGTTCAGTCCATCCAAAGGTTGTCTGTAAGAGATTGCCCTGTGCGATAAGACCGCCCATTGTACACTTATCTTCATAAATGTTTTTTGTCGAGTAATTATTTAAGTGGTGTACAATAAAGTATATAATAATAATTAAAAGGTACAGTTAGTCACATAAGTAAATTAACATCAGTCCACATTTGAATTAAGAATTAGGAGGAAAAGAAAAGCTCGCATTGTTAGGAGGTTCCTCTCTCTGGAGCCCTGACCGCCGGTAGCTTGGACCCTGTTCTCTATTTTTTTTATTTTTAAATGTTTTTGTTTTGTAATCTAATTTATAAAATATTTAAAAATGTAAACAATAAGAAAAGAAATTGAATAAAGGGGATAATAATAATGTGTTGTTTCCCAAAGTATCCAGTAGCTTTAGCTAACTGCAATACGATCTTCACAGTTCATTGTTTCGCTGTCAAACATTTGCGCCACTCGCACGATACAGTTACTTGTTTCGCTATCAAACATTTGCGCCACTCGCACGATACAGTTACTCGAACGGACCTTATCTTACAAACCCATTGTTGGATCTTATTAGGTTTAGAATAGCTGTAACACAACAATGTATTCTAATAATCTAGCAATCGACAGTAGTTTTTGTAACAAGCCGATACATTCTAATTTCTTTCTCCGGAGACGAGAATAGTAATAAGAATCTGAAATAATCATCCATCAGTGAAAGTATTACTGATCAAGAAACATTTCTCATTCAAGAAACTAGGAAGTCTTCTAACAAGCTTGTTTCCCAGTAATATTTCTAAGTTCGACCCTTCTTCCGTCGCCTGGCAACCGACAAAGCAAACATAAATATTTATATTTTTTCTTGAAGCAAATCTGTGCGGTCACTGAACCCTGCCATAAACGTTTTTGGATCGACTGATTCTAAGGAGGCGTTATTTGTAACGGTGTTGGATTAGTAATTGATCGGTTCATTGAATGGAACCTTAAGATTATCTGGTAGGTGGATGCTTCGTTAACGTTACATTAAATTACGTTAAATGACCCAACACAGTTTTCAACCTACTTAAACCAAAACAATTCCCATGCCAAAACTGAAAGATAAATACATCAGAGTCAGAGATTTGTTTTGGGAGTGGACTGTTTGTTTTATATTTTTTTTAATTTTTCCGGCAATAAAGCCACGATGTTGTTTTATTCAGCCTATATTATCCGCACATAAATCCTTGTTTGTTGCCAAAAAAGTTATCCGCATCGCCCGAATTAATTCAAAAATACTACATCGTCCTTCAAAGCTCTCGGCTTCTACTAAATACTTCATGGCGACGAGCCAAGTGTTTCACATCTGACATTCAACGGGACTGGAGACCAAATCGCGTTCTGCGTCAATGATGCAAGGGCGTTGTAAACAGAAACTAAACATACATCGTGCCCAGTTTATCTTGGCATTCCAGGGCGGCGCTGCTGGCAAAGGCTTAATATCAAATCCAGTACAGTTATTCAAGTTCCCTTTATCACCGCCCGCCAAGATAAACTGGCCCTCAGTTCAGACAGTTTGTTGCTTCAACGCCTTTAACAAGATTTACGGTGAAACCGACAGCGTTTACTTTGTTTTTGAGATTTAACACATGCATCATTGAAATAAACACTTGGATTTTTCATACTTTCTATAGACAACGAGCCAGATACAGTTGTAGATCTCTCTTTTTACGCCAGTCAGCGGCTGCGTAAACAGACCGCCTTTGCAATTCAAGTGTTGAACGCGTTCTCGGTAATGTCTTAACACACTTAAGAGTGACCAGTTAATTCTGCTCGCGTGCATAATTTTGTCTCCGTATCTTTATAACTGGCTGCATAATTACAATACTTGTGCGTTAGTTGGACTTGGAACTTTCAAACGGTGAATGTAAATCAAGTTCCGGATATTGGTCTTGGCTTGGGTTTTACGCGAGGTAATTAAAATATGCACTTAAAATTGGTTTTCCTGGCTTCGATGAGAGAATCTCTTGTATTGGAAGAACTATACTGATTTTATGTTAACGAGTTTGCGGATGTATTAGTCAAGACTTGGGATTGGTGAGCCTCAAGAGTGAATAGGCATCTTCAGGATTCGGTTGTGCCATCTTAGACCTTATCTCCTCATCACATTCCATCAGGTGACATCAAGGTCATGAGCTCTCTTCACGAAACAAAATCTCCTGCCTGGGCCTGTTATTGTATTTTTAGGGTTCCGTACCGAAAGGGTAAAAACGGGACCCTATTACTAAGACTCCGCGACCCGTCTGCCTGTCTGTCTGTCCGTCTGTCACCAGGCTGTATCTCATGGACCGTGATAGCTAGGCAGTTGAAATTTTCACAGATGATGTATTTCTGTTGCCGCTATAACAACAAATACTAAAAATAGAATAAAATCAATATTTAAGTGGGGCTCCCATACAACAAACGTGATATTTCTGCCGTTTTTTTGCGATAATGGTACGGAACCCTCCGTGCGCGAGTCCGACTCGCACTTGGCCGGTTTTTTAAATTGGTTGTTACTCTAGACGCTTTTACGTGCACGTCTTTTTACATCGTTCTCACATATATTGTACTATTTTATCAACAAGTATGATGTGATGTAATTAAAACTGATGGAAAAGAGTGTCCGTGAAGTTTCTTGCAAATTCTTCTCCATTGAGACCTACTGACGCTGGCGAATTTGCAATTAGTCATCTTTTTTATTTTGTTTGACAATTCAAAAGTACCTCTAAGGTTTATTTGAAATAACCAATTAGTTTTTTTTTATATTTTTTTTAAATTTGTTATTAAAATAAAATATAATTTTATTTTAAAAACAAATTATTAATTGGTTAAATCATAGGGTTTGACAACCTATCTCTACTTTTATTAAGAAACATTAAATGTTGCAGAATAAGCTGAACTGGCACTTAATAGGGTAAGTACATGTTCTAAATGATTACGAGTAGATGTAGGAGGGCCCTAAGTAGCAGCCCACGCCACCTGCTCTCAAACATTACTTTACCTAAATAAAATTGCCGTGACCTCTGGTGAAATAACTCTACCACTTGTCATAAAGTCTATGTTTTTTCACGTATAAATAATTTTTGTTAAATTTGTTTGTGTGTCAAGTAAAGTAGGTATGAGCTGGCCCATACATACAAGTTTTAAAATTAATTTTGTTTCAAGTTGCAGCCACTTAAAAACAACTAAGTAGGTAGGTAAATACCACTTAAGTTTGTTTCTCTTTCGAACATTTATTTGCATTTTTAGCATATTCAATGCAGTAGTGTAGGAACATAGATAAATGTGTTCCATGCGTAATTTATTGCACACGAACTCAAGTAATGAATCACTATACTAAAACAGCGAAACAGCGTCATATCACTTGTATCGTTAGGTACACTAATTTCGACAAATTGTGTAGTCGGTTCTAGATTTCGTTGGAGTGATAAAAATCTGCATTCCGTTTTTTCTGATGAGTCTGGTCTTATTCTCGATCATACCTAATTGATGAGACCCTGATTGATGGAGGCCCTGATCGAACGAGTGCGTCAAGAAGATACCTGTCTACTCCTGCATTGAAGGAAGACGGCTATCAAGTTATTGGCATCACATACGCATGCAGAGAGTTCCACACTGGCTAGGCATAAAATATGTAAATAGAAATACATTTATTCGACATAGACGTAATCTGTGACACAATACAACAGCAACAAACATGGAGTAAAATACAGGAAAGAAGTGCAAAGACAAATTGCGCTGAACGTGTCCATACCGAAAGGATTACCAACTCAGCATTCGCTGGGTGTCAGATTCAGAAATCCAGCGAGTTTTCTGTTGGCAGTGTTGGCACCCGGTGCGACACATGGAGGTGGGTAACAAAATACAATGTAATAGATACCTAATTTGATATGAGTGATATGATATAAGGATGTGTAAAATGCATAAATAAATAATGTAAAATGAAATAATAGAAGAATAAGTGTAGGTATGTGGGCTACAATATGTCGGTTTGTAGCGTAAATGTGAAGAAGCGCTTAGTAATTCCAAACCACTATCGTATACCAACCAAGTGCAGATGGTACCCTGCAGCACGTCTCGCAGTCATTAGCAGTCATAAGTCATTTTTTTGTTTTTTGACTTAGCTGCGAGACGCGCAATGAAACAGTTACATGTTTACACCCTAATTGCGACCATTCTCCAATCTGTTTTGATTATTGACAGGAAGCACACACCTTCCCTTTCATTTTGATAACTCAACAGTACTTATTCATTGCATGATTTTTGCTGTCGAGTAGACGATATTTTGAACATAAATAAAACAATGAATTGTTTGAACTTACGCAATTAGCGTGCCGATTTATTATTCTCTGAAATTTCTGGATTACTTCAAGTACTAACAACTGGGAGGTCTCACACAGCTATTTCAAGAAAAAAGCCTCACTTATAGAGTCAATGACCAGCAATAAGGTGGGATCCGGACTGAAATGGGTTCCGGTCTGAGCCCGGACGGCGCACCTCTAGAACTGGTCTAGTTTAGTTAATTAGTACCGATATCTGATCTAGTTTTGTCATTTAGGAAGTAAGTAAGTACTCTATTTCCTGGGAGTTTTACTAGGAAAAAAAAAACAAAACAAAAATCTGTCTGTGGTTGCTAATGCTACTGTTGAACATAAGGTCCTGGGTCCGATACCCGAGTCGGGAAAATTGTTACACACATATCTATATAAACTCATGCCCTTTTTTATCCGACTGCCGGAGGAAGGTAGTGTTCATCAGTGTATGTATAGTTCCTATGTGGCGTTCTAGAGTCAAACGCGTTGGCCGATTTTGATGATTCTTACGTCAATCAATCCGTTTTAACCTTGTGAGTGTCACTGGCTACATTAAAATAGGAAAATAGAAAAATGCCTGATTTTTGGCGCCATATTGTGGCAGCCCAATTTGTTTTTCTTCCGAACGCATTTTGTCAAAATAAAGAGTTTTAAGAGGTGAGTACAAACATATATAACACTTCTATGTTTAAAATTTAAACAAAACAACATTTAATGTCCCTAATTCGAAAAAAACTAATGTTAACTAAAAAGTTATAAAAAAAGTTAATTCAAAAAATCAAGTCGGAGGGTTTTGGTCAGCCAGCTCGCAAATATGTATCCTCCGACTGCACAGCATGATTTTATTCTTGTTTACGACTTTAGGGGTTTTTTCTTTTTTGAATCAACATTTTTTTGTTTTTTTCTTTATGCTGACTTCCTTTTTCCTTTCTTTTCCGTGCTGTGGAATGAGGTTAGGATTTTCAAGGAGTTTATTTCTTACAAAATACTGCGAAAAAGCAAATAGCTATCTAAGTCCTAAAATGGTGTTTCGTTATTTTTATTGAATGGCATACAACAGCATTTACCTACCTGATGCAATTTCTTTTCTCCGCAGATATTGGCTGAAATATTACGAAAAATCTTTCATGTTACCTATTTCATAAAACCGGTATCTAAAATGCGTTCGAATTTGGAATAAAATGGCAAACATGTGTAGCAGTTCCATGCAAATCCGTGATGTTGTTTTTAGCATTCATATAGCTTCACCTTGCTACACTGACATGTCTAGGTGGCTTTATTTTTGTTTGATTTTCGCCCCGATTCGTCACCATACTGCTAACACGAGAGCCTCAAATCAAATAAAAAGTCAAGATGGAACGTTGCAAACAACAAAGTGAAGCCGGTTCAAACTATGCCTTGCCGTATAAATACACAATTATGTGCGCACACGTACAACGAAACTACCCCTTAGCTTGTCAGTTGAGCTTTATTATATTATCTGTGAGCTCGAATGACAAGTTAAGGCGTAATTATGTTGTACGTGAGTGCGTGTAATTGTGTATTTGTACGGCAAGGCATAGTTTGAACCGGCGTCACTTTGTTGTTTGCAACGTTCCATCTTGACTTTTTACTTGATCTGAGACGAGAGCTAAGTAAGTGAATTATTACGTAAGTTTGCACGTAAGTACCTAATCTATACCTCAGAATATGGAACCAGTACCTATGGGTCAGAGTAAGGGTGGCCTAGGATAGCAGTGGTACCTCAGTAGTTACGGGCCAATACAATTCGAAAGTCGTGGGATTCCAACCCAGATAGGCCAGATACTTTCGTTTCATTAATTTCATCACCAGTACTCTTAAAACAGTGAAGGATAATATCGCGAGGAAACCACTAGCCTAATTGCGTACCTAAGTGAATTCGGCAAGGCAAAAGGTTTGACCCAATGAAAGAGTATCATAAACAATTGACCAGTCACATGCGAGATGAAACACGATGTGGATTTCCGTTTATGTGATTGGTCGATTGTTCATACTCTTTCATGGGGTCAAAACCTTTGTCTTGCCGAATTCACTTACGCAATTAAGCTACGGCTTCTTCTGGATTTCTAGAATTAAAAATCCACACTGGGCTCACGTGGTGGATCATAGATATAATATTTCAATGTGGTGGATTGTTCCAACATTTCCAGCAATAAAAACATTAAAAGCTAAATTATGCTGTGGATATGTGATGGGCCACTGTGTAGTGACCTTCGCGCCAACTAAACTACGTGCAGGTTGTATACTTTTCTTGCCTTAATACTGGCTTACCATGAACCGTCAAGGCCTCTTCAACTGCAGCCCACAGAGCCCACGCAGAAGATGCGACCATGGAGATTAAGTTTATACCTAATTGTAATGTTACCTACATACAGTTTAAATAGTAGTTGTGTATATTGTGTCACGCCAGCATGGTGTAAATATGGAGTGATGTCACAGACTATGGTCCACCTCCTATCCTGCCCTCTGTGCTCAAAACATGCAGCATTTAGCCAAAGCAACCTCTATGTTGTCATCGACGATGTCGTGGAGGTGGCGTCCTTTTAGGCCCTCAAAATTTGAAAATCGAATAAGACGAATGAATAAAATTTACCCGCAGAAATCCAGTACCAAGCAACATAGCAGGGTTGTAAGTGCTCAAACAGGACATTTGTCAGACGGATTGGATAAAAGATAGTTCATCGCATTTGATTTGTTTAGCAGACTGAAGTAGGAGGAAACTAGTGCTAGGTACTGAAAATCTTCATCCTATAAATAGGGTGACCATGCTGGCCGAAATATTTGAGAATTAATTTCTTTTTTGACATCTGTCACGTCATTGCCATAGACAATGAACGTATGTATTAGATTTAATAGGATGGTGATTGATAAGATGAGTTTATGCTTTGTAATTTCTTCTTCTAAGATTATTTAAACAAAAATGTGAAACAGTGTATATTCCAATTTTAGTATCTCACACAAATTTAGACTAACGTAACAGATGGTGTCGTTCAATTTCAGTGACTTCAAGCAGTTGTCACATCTCGTTTTGGTAGACAGATGATTTGTTGTATATTTAGATAAGAAAACAAAAGACGTCGTTTGTCATCTAAACATCGAATTTTTTTGGTGAATAAAAAGGAGCCTGTGACAAGAAAAGGATTGAAAATTCAGTCGGAAAAAAAATACTTTGCTGTCGTGATCCCATGGAACCTAGTTAAATGTGATAATTTTTAAGATCAAGTAAATCTATGTTATTGTTTAATGTTCAAACAGTTTTAATAACGAAACAGATATTTACTTTACCTAAAAGCTATTAGAACAGTTAGTTATTATCAGCTGAAAAAGCCCAAAAGAAAAGTTATTTTTGTTCTATCTAAACGATCATAATATCGATTATCACCGTGAAAAGAAACACGTCACCATGTTGACATTGTAAATTATTGAAACGCTAGGGCGACCAAATAAAAATTCGGGTGGGGTCGTTACCCTAGGGTTATAAATGTAATATACGTCACGCGATCACTCAATAGGCCTTTCATTTAATCATACACATACTTTTCCTACAATCCTTGAAATAAAACATACAAGACTTTTAAAATAGTTCAAGTACATACCTTTACTTTACTAACCCCTGGTTTCTGAATTTAGAGTTTGAAGTTGAGATTTTGTAACAAGTTAGCCTGAGCATGAAAACCTGTCAAAAAGCTTTAAAATAGAGTTTGACACATTGTTAACTTGAAATTCTCAATCCAGAAACGGGAGTTAAACTCATTCCACTTGACTGAGTCTCATTTGTAATTAATCATTGAATCGGAAATAAGAATAATGACTTAATTAGGTAAAGATCAACAATTAAGTTGACGGTCCAATGGGCAGAATGGGCTTACCGTTGAATAATTTTAAGAATCAACAACTAACTGCAATATCTCATCTCTGTTGATTTCAACGAGGTCTTTGGCCAGAGAGACGTTGATCTAATCATACTATCTACATGTCAATCATGTTCATTGCGGTACCACTCAGTTCTTCGAATCTAATGAAAACTTAATGAATTATCACTAAATAATCATCACTAACCATACCTGCCCACTGATTGATTATTGCTTTATGAATAACTGAATGAATATGAATGTAAAACTGTTGCCTACAAGTTTTTACACAATACATTGTACTGTTTATCCATACTTAGTCAGTAAACAAGCAGAACAATAAAAGAAAAAAAGAAAATACCTTCTAAAAAGAATCCACAAAAATATCCTCAAAAATGCACTAAAACATTTGTCACCCCGTTAGTCTGAAACACTACAATTTTAAATTGGGAATATCGAATCAACGAATCGAATCGCGTTACGTCGTTTCCCGTTCGAAATTTGAAAAATTAAAACGAATGTGGTGCGGAATTTTCACGTGCGATGTTTTTGATTTGGTTATGATTACTTATATAAATAGTGGGTTTTGTTTGCCGTCGCGGGAAACGACAGGCGGACCGCGCGGAGTGGACGTCGAGAGTCGAGACTGGCGCACGAACGTTTCAGTGGGCGGCCGTACCGCCCAGCCTGGCCCAGCCGCCAGTGACGCTGGCGCACGCGTCATGCAACAGTGAGACATTCCTCCTTGATCCTACGACTGAAATTAAGCTTCCTGGTGTTTTTTAGAACCTTTAATATATATCATCCTACTAGATGTTTGTTACTCAATCACGCCACATGCAAAGGTTGAACGGATCTGTGTCGGTGTCTGGAATAGCACATATTTTGATCCCGGTCAATGATATTCTAATATACAGATACGTTATACACTCACAAAACAACCGAAAAAAGTGTTCCGCAAAGCAGCGGCAGCACAGATACCTACACACTTTTGGTATGAGATACCTTCTGTTTTATGTACTTTGGTATCATAATTGGCACACTTTCTAAATAAACACGATGGCATTTTTTTAATTTTGTTGTTGTTTCAACGAAGCCTATCGCTCTTCGCCATGGGTGACATAGACTAAAGACCCCAATTAGGACCTATTCGAGTCTTCACAATGCACGCACTCATAACATATCTGTATACTAGAATATCATTGATCCCGGTATAATGTCTCCTTGGGATATGAAATCACATATAACACGGGCGAAGCCGATGGCAGAAGCTAGTTGATGAGAAAAAATTCGAATTAGATACAACACATTGGCATTTATTGCATTGGGGAATCTTGTAATGGTAGATGTGATAAAGATGAAATTAGTAAATAAACTACAAGTTGAATTCTGCAATAAAGCAGTTTCAGGCTTCCTTACATTCGAAGTAGTACGCAGATATTCTACAATTCAGGTGGCAATCAAACCTGAAAGTTCTCTAGGAAAGTAGGTATCTACTAAAATTTACCCTTAAGAAGAAACCTTTTGTTTGACCAAGTGAAAATTTAAGATGTATTCCATAAATGTTTGTATTTTTCAAGTGGATCCATTTTGAAAACAGCCCCAAATATGAACAGCATTGTGAACTTTTTTATAAACAAACAGATAGGAAGACAAACGATGCAACATCGTTTTTATGCTGCTGATGAAATTACCCATTTATACTCGATGGGACTCTAGCACTTAATAAATACCCAGTTCACGCTCTCAAGGACAATAGCACTGATAAATGGACACTCACTGACAATAGTGCTGTGCTTTTAATCACCACTTGTAGCTTCAATTCAATTCAATGGATAGGCACTCAATAAACGCATCGACACTTCGAGACCACATGGTATGTGCTGTGCAGTAGTTTAGATACTTATTGGTACGTATATTATAAGAGTGAATCATTAAAAAGATATAGCCCAAAGAATTGCCAAACTTAAGTGGCAGTGGGCAAGTCACATTGCTCGCAGAACGGATGGCCGAATGGGGCCGAAAAGTTCTAGAATGGCGACCGCGAACCGGAAGACGATACGTTGGAAGGCCTCCCACTAGGTGGACCGATGAGCTGGTTAAGGTTGCGGGAAGGCGCTGGATGCGAGACGCACGGGATCGGTCAATGTGGCGACGCCTGGGGAGGCCTATGTCCAGCAGTGGACGTCTTTCGGCTGAAATTATGAATCATTAAAATCTTCTTCTTCTTCTTCGATCGTGTCGATCAACTCAAATTATACAACCATTCAGATTTTGTCCGACCAGTATGCAGCCACTCGCACAGTTCTATCATTTGCCACGTTCAAATCCCGTAAGGTGCAGGTGGTCGGGCACGAAGGGCAGACAAGGAGGTGGGCCATATCTTGCGAAGGGGCCCCACACTGGCACTGTGTTTTGGATTGGTCTATGATATTCCATTTGGCCAGGTTGCTTTTACAGCGGCCAACCTGGGTCCGCAATCGGTTTAGGGATTTCCCGATTGGCCACTGCTGTTCGCTTCCAGGGGGCAGATTCTCTGCCGGAGTGATGAAGTGTGGAGGAGTAGGGTGTATATGTTTCCATAATTCACATCTCTCGTCAGTTGCGCTGCTTCATCATTAAAATATAAATAAGCTTAGCTTTCTACACTACAAAAGATATCTATCTATCTAACGGATCAACATTTTAGTCTCAATCCCAGGCATACTATCGGCGTGTCAACGACATGGCAGACCGAATGGAAACAAAATGTTGATTCAAGTCTTAAACAACGCTAAATCAATGACTCACATAAATTCTTACCTACTAGGTGTGAAATCACAATTAAGTGCTAATTTATACCTACATTTTTCTTGTTTAATCTAGGAAGTCATCTTAGCAACAACCTTTATCAACTAGATACATTTTTGCCGCTTTAATCTAATGTTTTTTCGCAAACCGAGTAACCGACACAGCACTAGACCATAAATATTTTCCAAAATGGTGGTCACAGACCTTTTTTTATTTTATTTTTTGGCTTGAAAATAACTGAGAAACGAATCCATGTGGTTTCGTAATACTGAATCAAAGCCTCAACTCATAATACATAAAATATATCACTATAACTTACCTTAAATCTTGATGTTTTCGCGTTGTACCATCCTTTTGCGATTACTTCAAGCAAAACTGCAGAACTGCTACTTCTATCCATGGACTAAATTCCTTTTCACATAGACCTGGTACTGACTTGTTTTTTTTTTAAACAAAACAACTTACGTATACGTACATAGAAACATAACATCGAGATGTATAATAATCTTGTGTATATCAGTTTATCTCTTGTACGTGGAAATATTCAGATGCACATTTTGCGATATCAAGCTAAGTGAACTGAAGTTTTCCATGTTTCCACAATCTCTATACCTACACTCTAATATCGTGAGTCGCTTAGTATCAAAACAAAAATATTTATGGTGAGAACTGAATTATAATCCTAAAAAGATAAATAAACTATATAGATAATCTTACTAATTTATATATAATTGACATAAAGCATAAGGCCAATGTTCCAAGTCAGATTGAAGGACCTCCTCTCGACTCAATCGCCATGGAAGTAGGAAAAAACTCTTAATTCAGATCAGTAAATAACAACCTTAAGCTGTTAATTGAATGATTCAAAGTGGAGTCGAGTTGGAGGACATGACTTAGAATAAAGGGGTTTCAACAGTCCTCACCTTCTTCTTAATTCTTCTTAATTCTTTATTGTACACCAAAACAATACACCAATAAGAACCAATACATAATAAGAACGACCGAGCACAACAGATGAATGAGTTTTACCAACTAAATTGTTATATCTTAATACACAAACACATTAGGAGCGATCTCTACCAGAATCACTAGATTCACTGACGAACATGACGCTAAAAACTAAAAAGAAATAAAGAAGATATCTATAATAAATGCGGACAGAAATCAAACGGGAATTAAACGTAATTTACACGTAGATTCGATTGCTTCGCAAATAAACTAGACAAATACTAAAACCCAATTAGATCCGTGCCTAATCGAATAAGAAATCAATTACCGACGTTCTTGTTTCGCTCACGCATAGAGTCGTACATTTTCATTGGTCCAACTACGCCCGATGAGCGAATTTAAAAGCTATTGACCTAAAAATAACTCAGCATCAGCCAGAGAAAGAATTGTTTACTATACCATCTCGGTTCACGCCTGGAGTTTTGACTTGAACTATACGTACACGAAACTTGCTGTAAACTTTTAAAAGTTTCCGTAGTGATGTGCATTTCTATCGATAAAATATCAAGCCGCCATGATGCGTTCTTTTTTCAAAATAAGAAAAAAGATTGTAGACATGTAAACGTCAAAACTTCTTTTATCGGATGCAGATAGGCCCAGTTTTTGGGGTTCCGTACCCAAAGGGTAAAAACGGGACCCTATTACTAAGACTCCGCGGTCCGTCTGTCTGTCTGTCTGTCTGTCTGTCTGTCTGTCTGTCCGTCTGTCTGTCCGTCTGTCACCAGGCTGTATCTAATGAACGGTGATAGCTAGACAGTTGAAATTTTCACAGATGATGTATTTCTGTTGCCGCTATAACAACAAATACTAAAAACAGAATGAAATAAATATTTAGGTGGGGCTCCCATACAACAAATGTGATTTTTCTGCCGTTTTTTGCGATAATGGTACGGAACCCTTCGCGCGCGTGTCCGACTCGCACTTGGCCGATTTTTCAACCAATGGTTTAAAATTTCGGTAAAACGCGTTTATTCATCAATTGTTAGTTTAACTGGTCACATAACTCTCCAACTTTTTTCACTATTTGTGATGCTAACAATTGATGAAAAAGCGGATATAAGCGAAATAAGAAACCATTGGTTAGCATAAATTTAACCATTGGTTGAGTAAACTATGGATCAAAAAACTGGGCCTTAAAGTGACATATTGCAATGTTTTTTTTTATCAGGTAATAATCTTCTGATCGTATTAAAAAGTAAAAGTACTTGTCCAAATCTAATAAATATAGGTAACAGTGACTTGATTTTAACATAAATTAACCTTATAATCAAGAATATAAACAAAGGACACGTGCCCGCACAAATGACCGAGTTTATTAATCATAATTATGGCGCAGTATCGGTTACACGATACGTTAAATATCTGTTACATTATATCATGCGGTCGCCGTCACCTTTGTTCTTGAATGAGTATGATGGACTAATTCTATCGCTCGCGTTAGTATTTGGTTTCTTTAGGCCGTTTAACAGTATTCGAAATAAGATTACAGGATATTTACTAAATACTTAAAATAATATAAGTCTATATATTAAACTTAATATTTACAAAGGACTATTTTCTACAAAAGGTATATAATGTAAATATCTATCAAACTAGCTGGTGTCCAGAATTTCACATTTATAGTATAATATAAAATAAAATAATATTTGTTTTAGTAGCACCCTTTTCAGTGTACTTTGAAACTATCAAGGGGACTTTTTAATAACTCTACGTGACATTAATTGATTTTACTAAAGTAGTTTATGTTTCAACTCTCGTAAATTATGTCGCTTACACACTCCTTCCCTGTATGCATTCTGCATGCAAAGGATTATATAAATAGGTAACAGAAAATAAATCTATATAAAAATAAATTGAAGCTTCAAACTATCGATAAGATTTTATCGACAAAGTATCCATAACTCTTTCCTAATCCCGATGGAAATCAAAAACGAACTCTGAAGGGTTACTAGACAAACTCACTTGCATGGCAAACAGACTAAAATAGACTTTCATACCATAGAAATACAGAAATTAATTACGTTACATGTTTTTACGTTAGGTAGTTCCTACAAACCAATTAGGGCTGTTTGTATAGAGGATATTAACCAGATATAGGATTAAAATAAAATTAAGTATGCAGTAGGTAGGTAAGTATAAAGCTGCAGGCCGCAAAAGTATCGACGCCTGTGAGATGTGGTGCTGGAGAAAGATGATCCGTATCCCCTGGAGAGCATTTCGGACTAACGTCTCCATATTGCAAGAACTCAAAGTCTGCGAGTGATGACAGCCGCGAGGAGACTTTGACTTTGAGTCTACGCAGAGTTTTAGAATGCTTCGGCCACATTGCAAGGGAAAACGGTGGCAGCCTCGAGAGGCTCATCGTGACCAGCAAAGTAGATGGGGAAAGGCCTCGTGGACGCAGCCCAATACGTTAGTCTGACCAGATCCACAACGCTCTTGAATCTACAATTTACAACGCCCTACACACCGTCAGAGACAGAAACAGAGGGAGAAAAATTATTCGAGAGAAGGTGATGCAGAAGGGAGGTCACGACCCTCAATACTGAAGAATACGACGCGAGGAGGTATGTATACATGGGGCTACAGGCTAAGTCCACCGAGGTCCTAGATCCTTTAAGGCATTGTAGTTTCCATCATTCCTGACTGATTTGACTATGAAACACTGTACCCCAAACTAAACCATTTTCAAGATATTGGAAGTTGAAGTTTTAATTTTTTAATCTTTAGACGTTGAAGTTTATTGTTAAATCTAGGTTGACTTAACCTGTAGCCCTGTATATAAATGGGAAGATTTTGAAAGGCCGTAGCCGTAGTAGACCTAAGACAAATGTTGCCTGTAACTGTAAGCAAGTGCAAATGTGATTTGTTGTACCTACTATCAGTAGGTGTAGGATTTAGAAATGTAATTCAGTCCTCCTGAAATCCTGACTAAAGGTATCAACGCAGAAGATTTTACAGTGCACATGTGTATGTGCAAACATCGGTGCACTCTCATGTTCCGAAGAATGGAACGAACGACCGGAGAGGGACCACTGATCGAGTGATCAGGCACTCTGAATCCACGGTTTAACGGTGTACGTTACCCCAACAGGAAAGTGGCTCCTGGAGTGATATGAGTGGAACGTATAATTAGAGCGTAATCTGCTGTGAATGTGCGCTACATAAAAAACTTGAGCGTGTCTTCGTTTTCGAAAAAAACCGGAAAAAACGATTCCTGCTAGGGTAACGTTGTTCCAACAGGAAAATTCTATACGAATGATCGAAGTGAGAAATATTGTGCATGGGCAGAGAGAAAAATATCATAGCGCCTAAATGAGAAAACTTATAAGCTCACTCAAAACTGTATTCAGTCCATCTTGACCCTTGTATTAACCATAAAAAGATTCAAAAGTATACATGTTTACTTTAACGAATAATATTGCTAAAAGTCAAAACGACGGTGTCATAACTTTGACGGCAAAATACAAGAAACCGGCTCAACCCAAGTAGGTAGGTGTAAAGCACAAATAAGAACGTTTAGTCAAAAATATATAATGAAAATATTCAGCTTGGAATGTTTCGCATTAAGTAGATTTAAACAAAAAACTAAACATGTAAACAAAGGCTGGTTATCCAACCAAATTCTAATGACTACGAAAAAGCGACGGATTCATACATATTGATGACCTTCTTAATTGGACGTATTAAACCTAAGCTGTTGTCCGTACAGTCGCGTTCAAACGTTTGGTGATTTGACCTAATTTTGGGGAATAATTAAAAAATACATTAAATGCACCTTGTGACCATAACAAATGAAAGAGCTTGTTGATGTAGAAATTATTATTTTTCTTCTCTAAATTATGTTTCTTAAAGTAATTATGGCATCAAATCACAGATCAAATTACAAACCTATTAATCTCAAACAATTTTTAGGGTTCCGTACCCAGAGGGTAAAAACGGGACCCTATTACTAAGACTCCGCGATCCGTCTGTCTGTCTGTCTTCCGTCTGTCACCAGGCTGTATCTCATGAACCGTGATAGTTAGACAGTTGAAATTTTCACAGATGATGTATTTCTGTTGCCGCTATAACAACAAATACTAAAAACAGAATAAAAATAGTATATTATGCAACTAGTGAATAAAGGACGGTTTTAAAGCGAGGGCCTCGATATAAATCCGTGTTATTCAAGAGTTGCATAATTTTATACCATGACTACGAGAAAAAGAAAGATTTAAGCGAAAAGCACAATGAGTAATAAATAAATGTTTTATTACCTTCAAAATTTACTTAAAAAATTGAAATTCAGGGTTTCACATTTTTTGTAAATTGTAGCTGAGCTAGGTAACAGCATCTGTGTTTCAGGGGCTAGTGACTACCTCCGTTACGTTACATGATTATAATTAATTAAACACAAATGCAATTAATATTAGAATTACAATCCAAATAAGTATTCACTAAACATCCCAGACTAAAATCAAAATCATGAAAATCATTATTGAAATCCTAAATATTAACAAACTGAAAATTAAATCGATGAAGAAGTTTGAAAGTCGAATATTCTTTGCACAAGGAGTTTGTATCGATTTGTTGTTGTTTTTGCATTGAGATGGACGTTGAATATATTTTGGTGTGTTCTAAATTCAAACATTAAAACAGTGAGTAAAAGTGCTTTTCATTCACTGTTTTCAGTGTATAAAATAAGCTTTTTAGAGGGGGAATGGTATAAAAATATTTAAGTGGTGCTCCAATAGGTACAACAAACGTGATTTTTTTGTCGTTTTTTGCGATAATGGTACGGAACCCTTCGTGCGCAAGTGCGACTCGCACTTGGCCGGTTTTTAGTAAAAACAACCACCATCAAATTTTTGGTCTTTAAATTACTTTTTTTTACTAATATTATAAAGGCAAATTAAAATGTCTGGATGTGTCCACAAAATTCTGAATGTATTTTAATGAAAGTTGGAATAAAGAAGATAGCTTATACCTTGGCACTACTTTCCTAATGTTCTTACGTAATCAAGTGCCAAGTCACGGAAACAGCTAGTAGAATGTAATCCAATAATAAGTTAATTATTTTACTACTTTTCTACCTCAGTGTACTCAGGCACAACACGTTTCAACCGATTCGTGAGTAAAGTTAAGAAGGTCATCGTTATGTATGAATCCGTCGCTTTTTTGTAGTCATTCAAATTTGGTCGGGTAACCAGCCGTTGTTTACATATTTGGTTTTGTGTTTAAATCTACTTAATGCGAAACATTCCAAGCTGAATATTTTCACTATATATTTTTGACTAAACGCTCTTATTTGTGCTTTACACCTTCCTACTTGGGTTGAGCCGGTTTCTCGTATTTTGCCGTCAAAGTTATGACACCGTCGTTTTGACTTTTAGCAATATTATTCGATAACGCAAGCATGTATACTTTTGAAACTTTTTATGGTTAATACAAGCGTCAAGATGAACTGAATACAGATTTCAGCCAGCTTATAAGTTTTATCATTTAGGCGCTGTGATTTTTTTCGGGTTTTCAATAAAGTGCGATTTCTTAAAACCTATAAATATTTTCTTAAATCTAATTCCGGCACAAATACGCACAAATCAAGAGCTACTCGTATATGTTTATTCTACAGGCGCACATACAATGGTTTCAGAGATACACGATTCTGCAAAACGTTACCCCAGCAGGAAATGCAATCATCTCGAAAACCTGATTACGCCCTTATTATATTTTCAGCGCACATTCTTGCACAACTATAAGCTCTCTGCCCATGCACAATATTTCTCACTCCGATCATTCGTTTAGAATTTTCCTGCTGGAACAACGTTACCCTACCAGGGATCGTTTTTTTCCGTTTTTTTCAAAAACGAAGACACGCACAAGTTTTTTATGTAGCGCACATTCACAGCAAGTTACGCTCTAATTATACGTTCTACTTATATCACTCCAGGATCCACTTTCCTGTTGGGGTAACGTACACGTTTAACGTGCTTCGAAAGCACGACACAGTCTTGCGGGGTAACGGCGCACCGTAGATCTCGTCCCCGTGGATGAATAATAATATGCTGAATGTCTCAAAAAGGTGATTACATTAACCTAGCTAGAAATACTGTAAAAGATGTTTTTAAAATTTTGATTTAAATGTATTTCTAACTACTTTCCATTGAACAATGTGTTCAATCATTACCTTATCTGGATTTTATCGCACCGATCATATTTTCCTGGCTTAATTAAAATAATATTTTCCTGGTCCAGTACTACACTAAGTATACACTATCATAATATCTAGGATCACAGATCTATAAATCATATATGATAATACGTAATAGAAATATATGAATCATATCGTCTTTGATAAACGATTTTTGACATTTGTTGTTAGATAGGATCTTAAAATAGGAGCAAAAAATAAGTACTAGATATAATTAGATGCTGCAGGCGGGAACAAACAAAAATTGTAAATTCTAGTACTAGTTTTTTGCTCCTATTTTTAAGACCCTATCTAGCAACAAATTTAAAAAAACAAACAACTAAACAATAAACAACAACAATCTAAATCTGATCTTGTTGTTTTTCTCTTTTCAGTTTATAAATTTTTTGCAGTCGGATTTTTTGTTTTTGTAATAATTCACTGTCGCATGATAGTTTTAACACGTCAGATCAAAACAAATCAGAATTTCTTTATTCAATTAAGCCATTAAGCGGCACTTTTGAACGTCAAAAAAAAATAATTTACATGTAATAATAATTGATTCTACCGTCCATTCGGAAATGTAGCTTGTTATGGAGAAGAATGGACAAGAAACTCCACACTTACTCTTTTAAAATAAAAAGCGTTTTACAAGTATTTGTTTACATGATTTCTTGTTGGAAAAATACATATATGTGAGAACGATGTAAAAAGACGTGCACGTAAAAGCGTCTGGAGTAAAAAAAACAGTTAAAAAATAACAATACATAGGTAAAAACAGGCCGTGGCAGCTAAGTTATGACCAATCCCAACTGATGGCGCCCGTTCACGAACATGACACACAGATCGGCACCATCAGTTCAACCATCATGAAGAGAACCGAATGATCCAACATATATGCCACCATCAGAGAGACATTAGAGAGAGTATGACACACTATTAACTGCCAGGACACACTAGTATAGTCAACAAACGACATATAGGTACAGTAAATGGTAGATTTACAGTTGGTACATAGTACTCACATATGTGCTGTGCAGTTATATAATACTAAAATAAATTGAATTTATACAACACAAATATATTCATACAGTCTTCAGTAGGTCCAACAATACTTCAGAACTTTTCTGCTTATCACTTGTTTTTGTGCCCTAGTGGCTGTGGAGCAGGACTAGCGTTGAGCCAAGCAATTTTATAAGCGATGTAATCCCCCAACCTATAATATGCCTGCCTGCAAAGTGTGCGTTTTATACAAGTTTTGAATTTCGCCTTATTCAGTTCTAGTATAATATGTGTGCGTCATTGTGTATAAAGCCAAGCCCCCTTGCCATATCAAATCTTGCTATATTAAATTATCAAATTTATTTTCATAAGTATCTGATACAAAACCTGCCCATAAAATTACCTGATTTGCAGTTTTGCTACTGCCATATTCTAAGGCAATTAATTATTATGACGGTTTTATTGACGGCATAAAGTAAGTACAACGAAATTTGGCGTAAGTTCACAATAAGCTTAGTGGATGTGGAATTCTGAAATTATTGTTAGGAACACACTACCGAATCAATAGTAGTACACACACAAACAACCGACTTATATTGTCCTACATTGCAACCAAATATGAAAAAAAATAGGATCAAAGAACTATGATAATGTAACACACAGATAATATGACTCTAGAGGTCATATATTTAGGATAAGAGAATAGGATCCTATGTATGAAAGTGTAATACTCCACTTGGCAATAACGGTATCATTTTGAATTATGAATCTGCTAATCAGTGTTAAAAATTTACAATAAATGAGATTGATTATTTTACTTTTTAACGCCCTTAGTCAGTAGGTACACCGGCGTGTTCGTATGCGGCAGCGAGTCTCTGCGAAACGAAACCATTGCAGTAGCGAAACATCTAAGTACGGAGACGGACCGTTAGTAGCTACTTACCTACTTCAGACCTATATATACTATATAGACTATGACCACTTTTGGCTACTTCTCTAAAACAAGGGAATTCCGTTTTATTTTCCTATAGGCTCCATCATCTCGTATGATATTAATATATTAACAATCAGGATAAGTTACACTATTGTACAGAATAAATTTTATTCGCCCGGAAAATCCTTTTAAAAAATGTCCAAATTGGAATTTTCGGATGCGTCTGATTTAGGGCAAGTCCCCAATTTCGTTGTCAGATTTGCCTTTTTAAGTCATTTTGCGTCATGTCCCACCCTATTAAAAGAAAATTAGCCACCCTGAAGATCAAAATAAAAAGTGTCCTTTTTCGAAATCTGAAAATGGGCCCCTGACCACATAGCTCCTAACTGAAACTTTTCAGATTTATTCTCGGTATTCTCTCAGCAGGCCCCACCTACTCGACTATCAACTCTTCGCCCTGAATATGGTTGCTCAAAATCCTTATGAGCTCCCCTCCATTAGCTAAGCACATTCTATATTCAAATTTTCTATAGGAATAAAGAATTTGCTAATCAGTTTCTAAACCGCTTAGAGATTTTTGTAAAGTGGGGCGTTAAGGATTGCCTTTGCGATTTTTATTCTCACGAATTTTTTCCCGCACATATTGTGACCTATGGAAATGTATGAAGCTGCACGCACTGCGGAAAAGAATCGCAGTGCGTGCTATGTATGCCTAAGTTGTTCTTAAAGAAAAACAAAAGAAAAGCTTCGCGTCAGGCACCGTTACACTCACTAGCACAAATGTCCTTTTATTAACACGCTTTTATTAGCTTGGTATGTATGTATCTATGTATCAATGTAACAATGTATCAATGTAACAATGTATCAATGTAACGGAATCTTTGAACGTGATTTTCACCCACTTCAAAACGATGGATTGATTTTAAACTTTGCACACTTATCAAGGACCGATGACAATGCAATAATTTAAACAGTTTGTCTCATTATCCTTACCATTAAAGCGTGTTTTTTAGTTTTTAGAACTACAATTTATTTTGATTATTTTATTTTATGGACAGCAAATGGTATACCGTATAAGGAATAGAAATAGAAGATTCGCTCCAATCGCTCCAAGTTTTATAGCACATAAAATCTCTCATTTGTACAAGTGGCCAGTTAGTGGAATTTTAGCAGCAGTTACAGCCTACTCTTGTTGACGAGAATAAATTGAAATTTACATTGGCCATTGATTGGTCAGACTTTTGCTAAGATTAATACATTTTATACTACTCAAGCTGATTAACATGAAATTGGCCACATCCTTAATCGTACCAACCTAAGTAGATAGGTAGGTACGGTCAGCAAGAATCAATTGGCACTTCAGTTTTAAAATTCATACCTACCTACGTAGGTAATTAGGATTGATTATAAAATAAAAAGTGTAACTCCACGACCTCATCCCACCAGCCCCCTTCTACCATCGGACATCTAGTCGCACTGCAAGTTATCATCCTTACCTTGTTTCCATTCCACCAATTCGCACCAAGCGCTTCCAAACATCCTTCATAATGCGCACAACGAATGAATGGAACTCGCTACCTGCGTCAGTGTTTCCGAATCCGAACGCATTGAACCCGAATCTCTTCAAAGTTAGAGTGAATAGGCTTCTTCTGGGTAAGCTCGCTCCATCGTCGACTCTGTCTCTGTCACCTTTGACCTAGACTAGAGTCAAGAGCAAACCCATCACAAATAAAATAAAAAAGTGTATTTTCGTAATACAACATTTTAAGAGTATGCCTCTTAGCTATTTCTCAAATGAAATGCTAAAAAGTATCCATGTATCGAACCATTTTTAACCGACATAAAAAGAAGGAGGTTATCAATTCGACTGTATTTTGTTTTATGTGTCACCTCAGAACATTTTACTAGGTGAACCAATTCAGATGATTCTTTTTTTTTTAATAGCTGGTGTTTCTCATGTGGTCCCTTTTGATTTGATCAAGATCTGGTGAAGAACTTCAGAGATATACCACAGAACTCTTCAATAAATGACGGCAAATCTCTCGGGATGCAATCGGATGTCTGATGTCTGTTTATTTTTTTACAATTTCATAACATAATATCACGCCGGTACGCTCTAAGAGATTTGTTATGGAAATACAGGTTATCACCGACTGAACATAATAAAACAAACTTCAAAACATTGTCTAACCGACTTAAAAGAATTGTCAATCTCACGCAGAGAGCCCACAATAACCGTTACATTCACTCGGCTAAGAATCGATGTAAGGCAACGTGGAAAGTCATAAATAAAAACAAACATAATTTACCAAATCAAGCCACAATGAGAATTAAATCAAATGATAAAATACTTACCAACCCTCTTGATATAGCAGAGGCTTTTAACAATTATTTTGCGGATCAAGTCAAGTCAATTAATTGTTCAAATAATAATAATAATAAATTACCAATAAATACTCCAAATTCGTCCATGTTTATGAAACCAACAATACCACAAGATATTCATAAAATTATTATGTCTTTAAAGAATACTCCCAGCACTGGATATGATGGTATTAGCACAAAAATTATTAAAACAGTATCTACAATAATTGCACCTGTCCTTAGTCACCTGATCAATATGTGCGTCTTGCATGGTGTTTTTCCAAAGGAATTAAAAATTTGTATCATAAAACCGCTTTTCAAAAAAGATAATAAAGACAACATGTCTTCCTATAGACCTATAGCACTGATACCTATTTTGTCAAAAATATTTGAAAGAGTAATATACAATCAAATCAATTCATATTTCGAGAAAAATAAATTATTTGTCGATTGCCAAAAGGGCTTCCGGAAAAATAAGTCCATTGACATGGCAATCTATGATTTTTTAAAACTCGTTAGCAACAGAGTAGATAAAAGAAAACCGGCTCTGGCTCTATATATGGACATGTCGAAAGCCTTTGACCGCGTAGACCATAGAATATTAATTAATAAACTTGACGCATACGGGATTAGAGGTAACATATCAAATTTAATTAAATCATACCTACAAGATAGACAGCAAATAACAGTTATTAATAGAATATGTAAAAAACATGAAACAACATTTAAATCTAGCCCGAGAACAGTGATGTATGGAGTTCCACAAGGTAGCATACTTGGACCTCTCCTATTTATTATATATGTAAATGACTTCCCAAAAGCATCGACCTATCCCATGACAATGTTTGCAGATGACAGCACTCTACTCTTCAACAGTGACCAATTAGATACATTAGAATCAGACATTAACTCTAATATAAAATCAGTTATAAATTGGCTAGAGAATAATAATTTGGTAATAAATTTAGACAAGACAGTAATAATGAAATTTCAACAAACAGTAAATCAGAATTTAAATTTAGATATAAGATATAATGATAAAAGGATTGATGAGACGAATGTGACAAAATTTCTGGGATTAAATATTGAGAGCACATTAAAATGGAATACCCAGATTGACAAAGTATGTAGTAAAGTAAACCAATTTTCTCATGCGCTGCGTATGCTAAGTAAAACGGCCAATCGAAACACCGTACTAACTGCATATCATGGTCTAGTAGCCTCGACATTAAGATATGGCATTATGTTTTGGGGAAACGCCTCTGGTAAAGATATGGTGTTTAAGTGTCAGAAAAGGTGTATTAGAGCGATCTGTAACCTGCAAACCACTGACAGCTGTAAACAATATTTTAAAAGTATGAAAATTTTAACAGTGCCCTCATTGTACATATACCAGACTTCTATGTTCGTCAAAAATAATCTGTATAAATTTGACCGAGTAGGTAGTCAGCGTCGAGCGGATCGGCTACAAACTGTTGGATCTAAAACTGCTTTATACAAGAACAGTATTTTCGTAATGGCTCCAAAATTATACAATAAATTGCCAAAGTGTATCAGAAGTGAGGAAAATGTCAGCCATTTTAAAAAAAAGTTGTTCCTGTTTCTAGTTGAAAAGACGTATTACTCGATTGAAGACTTTTTAAATGACAAATTGTGACTAATTTAAATTTTCTTTGACATTCTTAATAATTAATAATATAATTCAATTACTTTATTATATGCGGCTCATGACATTTTTCAATTGCTTCATTTCTTTTATCCTAATGTTTAATAATTATGACAGTAAAAATAACCTGCTTTTAATATTATATTTGTATGCCGATTATTGGCCGAACATACAGATCAGCCAAAATGTATAAATAACACCTTTTTGTACTTATGTTCACAAATAAAGATTGATTTGATTTGATTTGATTTGATCTAAAGGGGTACGGCACCCTGGTAAACTCTAATTTAACCTATTGTGTTCAAGTTTCATGTTATTCGGATACCTAATGTATTATGGCATAACTGTGGGCATTATAGTTATGTACCACAACTAAAAATATAAAAATAACAACTTTTTTACAAAAAAATACAACCAACTGCCAAATAAAAACACTACAAAGTGAAAAATAACTTCAATTTCGGCAGTCGGTGTTCTTGTTTTTGTTTCTTTGCGTTTTGACACCGACTTCCGGAGTTTTTATATGGAAGTCGGTTGTATTTTCTTGTAAAAATGGTACTGGTAAGAGTTAACCGACTTTTGTTGCTGACCGTACTTATCTTACATTAGATAACTTGTATAAATACTACAATTAAATTTTGATGTAGACGCTTATTCGATGTCCAGTGTAGGTAATAACCGGATGAAGGAATAAAGTCGCTAAATACAAACAAGGAAAAATAACTCAATAATGAAAATAGGAACACAACCCATGAAATGACTAAGGTTTAGGTACACATTGCTTGCCATGGATGCGATTCATTTCACGTTAAAATACGCTGCATTGTTTTATAAGTAATAATTAGTTATTAATATTAAATATTATACTATTTTGAATGCAAAAATCAAAATTAAGAAAATTTTTGCTAATTCAAATAATAATTATTTTTAATGCCGAACTTTTTAATCAAGTGATCAAGCACGCGTAAAATGAAACTGACCCTATTTATTACCATTTAAGGACAGACAACTGAAAACCTAAAGTGGCGGCTGCCAAACAAAGGACCCATGCATCAATTCTATAAGAAAACTAAAGTACTAGCACTAGTTACTATTAAAAGTTACTGTTAGTAGGTACAGTACAGAGAACAGTATTTGAAACGGAATTACGATTCTCAGCAGTGAGAAGGAGGAGGAAGAAAATTAAAAAGGACACAGTGTTTTCGTGAAAGTGATTTTATCAAGAAACTAATCCAAATATTATTTGAATATACTATTAATATTTATATTATCAAGTTAAACACAAGCCATGTTCACCAGTAAATGCGGTTACGTAAATGGGAAAAATAAAATTACAGCTGTCGATATTGGACCTCCAACGGATTTGAGACAGGACATCCATGTAACTAAGAATCCAGAAACGGGCCGTCTAGAAGGTTTGCCAACGTCCTGGGCCAAGTTTTGGTACAAACTGTCGACAAATAAACAAAATGAGGACCCTGAAGTAGCCCAGACAACTTCTAAATTTTACATTACTGAAAACGAGAAGCCACCAGAAGAGCCGTCTAATAGTGCATCCACTGAAATCAAAAAGGTATTAGATGAGGAGAAAGAATAAGAAGAATTTATATACGGACCGGTTCCCATTGAGCCGGAAGATGTTAAATAAACTTGAATGTCAACTGTGTTATTTTCTTCAGCCCATTAAAATAGTACCTACTGATCAAGCCTTACCATTAAAGGAATGTTCGGCTATTAAGTTACCAGTTAGGTACCACCCAAAATAATTTCCCAATCTCACTGCAGAAACAATTATCCTTTTGCTCTTTTGCTTGGAGCTGCCTACAAGTTACCTATATCGAGAAAGAACTATGATAATTTAAATTGTTTTTTTTTTGGCGCCATCTGTTCATAATAATAAGAATCATTAGGATACGGTCAGCAACGAAAGTCGACACAGAGTGCTACTTTTAATTTATAATTATTATGTAAATGAACTCTTGGCGCATCAAATTAACACATTTCATATAAGATAACTATACCATTAGATAAATAATTAAGTAGGTATCTTTACTTGCTAATTGAAAAATAAAAGAATCTACATGTCATTACGGCTTCCTTCCCAATTTTCTCTCATAATAAATTATCGCTCATTATCAACTGTATTGTTATCGCTATATTCAAATGTCGCAAAAGATTCAATATTACTCCTCAGTCCTCACGCCTTACGGATGGACAATGAATCATCCAAAATTCCTATTTATCAGCAGCGATACGCCAGGCCTACCAATGTATAGGTACACGAATATAACGCTCCTTTATACGCAGTTGATAAAATAACATAAAATGTAATGTATTTCACTGAACACTTTATACGAACAAATTATGCTTTCACATATCTTTAAGTATATATATTTTTAATAACGCTATTAATAAATTTTATTCATTAGATTTCTTTTAAATAAACTTATTCTGTTTTGGTTTTATTTTTGTCCTGTTGCTGTATTTTATCATGCGTGAATCCGAACACTATATTTTCTCTCCATTTTTCTTCACGACGTTTGACAGATGATAAAGTGGCCGCCGTCCCAAGGATCCGTCCGTGTAAAAGCCACTCCTATCATAGTTAAATCTGAATTCCGCCTTTGCTAATAAGTGTTTTACAAGCAATGTAGGTTTTGTGTTTTAAATAAGTGACAGTGATATGGCTTAAAAGTTAATAGACAAACAGTTATCAATAAAAATGAGTGGGCGATCGAACCGTGGTGTGTTTGGGAAACTTTTCTCTAAAAAGCAACCCAGAGAAAGAGAGGAGCGAGTGACTGATATTGGTATGCCAACAGATGTGAAACAACATATTCATGTTAGCAAGAACTCAGAGACGGGTATGTTGGAAGGATTGCCAACGTCCTGGTTGAGATTGTTGAACACACAGATTACGCCTGCCGAACAGAATGAGAACCCTGACGCGGCCATCCAGGCCGTCAAGTTCCACATGTACACAATCAAAAAGGAGAAAGCACCTGACGAGCCGTTCAAACCGTTCCTTACTGACGAGGCAATCACTGAGGAAAATAAGGAGATAGAGAAGTTGTTAGACCATAAGAATGCTCACCAGAGTCAAGACTCTGACCTGTCAATCGGCCAGAGCAGTGAGGAGGAAGTTAGTGCCAACGACATATACAATCAACGACAGACCATGCCTGCTGCTCCTATGAAACATGGTATGAAGAAGAAGGATGCAGTGATGGACTTGACAGCTGTAGTGGAAGACTTATCTCTTATTGGTAATGACGAAGAGGAGAGTCCGATACTGAGGAAGAAGGAGCTGAGATATGCAACACTCAACGATGAGGAGATATATGAAGAGCTTAAGAGGATATGTAATAAGGATGATCCTTACGTGCGGTTTGAGAGGATCAAGCAGTTGGGTGCTGGTGCTTCAGGTACATTACCATTTATTGATCTAGGTACATTGTAAGTCAGAAGCTCATCTGTTCACAGGCTTCTATTATTCAATGTGAACATTCCATAAACTTTCAAACAAAATGATAATGATTGAATTTAACAATAATCCGCATACACAGCTCACTAATTGTAGTAAGTTGGAAGCATACAAGGAAGATGCTGATGCCTATCTTATCACGTTTTGGCTATCACTTGTATTAGCTGATATGTGTATAATCCTAATAATGTAAATAGCCCTATGTATAACTAGCTGTTGCCCGCGGCTTCGCTCCCGTGGGCCACCCCACAGGACCCATTTCGGGATAAAATAATAGCCTGTCACTCAGGAATGATGTAGCTCTCTATTGGTGAAAGAATTTTTTTAAATCGGTCGTAGCCTATTCGGTACAAACAAACAAACAAAAAAATCTTTCCTCTTTATAATATTAGTATAGATTGTGTGCTAATAGCCACTAATTTACCAGATCAGACTATACCACAATCTACCCAACTGTGCTAACGTTACCTTCAGATCACAAATGAGGTTAAGAGCATTATACGGCTATGCATTCAGTGACCAATTGACACTAATGCGTTAATTGGCCAGAGAATAAGTGGCAAATTGAGAAGATTTAACCGTTTATAATGGACAACAAAGAAAAAATATAGCTAAACAAGTCAATGTACGGTCTAAACGTTTCATAATAATGTCTTGAAATACTTACATTATGTTTTACAAAGAGATAATGACCCTATTTCATTACTCAATCAATATTACTCAGTACGGGAAGTATAGAAAAATGTTTATGTCCAAATCTTTACTTTACATAATGTTTTGCTATTTCAAAACAAAAGAAATTGCTAACATGTGTGTACCACATTGGTCATGCTTCAAGGTCCATTAATTAGTAGTTAGTATTCTCACTACAACAGACACATGCTGGCTGGACTTGCCAACATTGGTTTTAATGAATAATAATAATCACATCTGTATCCCCAAAAGGATAGGCAGAGGCTAGAGTATGTACACTCATAATTTACCTGTATAACTATGGTCCAGTATAAAAATTTCAGTGTGTCAAACTTAAGTTGAAGCGAGCTGTTGATCCAGTAGAATGTGTAGGGTCACGACGTAAGTGGTACCTGATGGGATTTAAATAGTTTAACACTCAAATAACCTTCAAGTGTTTATTGCTGAAAAAGAGAGCTAACAAGGTAAATGATGAAAATTACTGCACCCTGTTGCTATCCATAATGCACTGAGCTCGCTCTTTAATGCAACCGTATTGTATCGCTTTGTGGTAGATTGCAATTATTGCATCAAACAGAATGACTGTTCATTTCACCCAAGATTTTACAGAAACATCTGCTTAGATTAAATGCCAATATCATAGTTAGTGATGAAAAATTGTACTACACTTTGGGCAATATAGGAATTGAAGTCTACAACCCACATTCAGCAGTTGCCCTTGCAACCACTAGATCGTCAGCCAAACAACCATCTTTTGAGCCATGACCTGTTGTATAAACCCATCAAATTTACAACGGAAAGCTTGAATCTTATCATGATTAAGAACCACATGTTTTAGAAAAAAATTGTTTAGATTGTGATATGTTTGCTAATACTTGCATTGTCATTCAACCGTTAATTTCAACTAAACCAATTACAATTAGTCAGAAAGTTGATGGTATTTGCTGATTCCAAAACATAGATCTCATTTTTTTAATTGGTTCATCAATCTTGCTAGTGCATGTTTGTTCTACCTTTAATATTTTCAGCATTTATTTTCACAAAACAAAAATAATAATTAAGCTATTAATAATTTATTCGTCACCATTATGTTGCTAAGTGTTTAATACGATTTATAGTCACATTTAACACCATACTTGCCATGGGTCATAGTGTTACCCAGTTACTGGGTTGTTGAGGTTAGACAGGCAGTTGCTCCATGTAAAACACTGGTGTTCAGCTTCATCCAGTTTAGACTGGAAGCTGGCCCACCTTAGTTGGACAAAGGCTTGATGTCAAATTAGTTACATATTAACAAATCATTTCACAAAATCGAAACAGATTAGATATGATAATAACTTTTCCTCCTTCTTTTTGCTGCAATCTGTCCCTAGTTATGGACAATTAGTTGTATTTTGGTAAATTAATTAGTTAGGTCCCTTATCAGTGTCAACATTGATTACTATGTCGTGAAGTAGCCTTTTGTGCCTTAGGCGCATAACAGGAGGCCTTGTAGTAATTAGCAGCTTTGCTTAACTGTCTGGGTGCTTAAGTAGTATTTGCTGATCTTCTGGTATCTCTTTGTCTGTTTAATAGCTTCTTCTAGAACTATTTGTCTCTTATATGACTAAGTGCCTGTTCAGACACGGCGAATCTGCGCGATAACTACGCGATAATCGCATGGTTATGTCTGAACCAATGTTAAGATGGTCATGTCCATGAACTGCGCAGGTCGTAGTAAATCTCATTCAAAAACAGCACCGTTTCTTGCCTCGCGCATGCGGAAAGCAAACTTCAGGGCGGCCGAGAAGTTTGGCGAGAGCTATATATAAACTCACGCCTATTTCTCGTGGGGGTAGACAGAAACTACATAGCGCCACCTGCTGTGATCCTTACATAAATCTTAATCTTGGTTGAACGTGATTATCAATTGCTGCATGTCTGAACTTCAGAACGGCGGCACGACCGTTTCGACAGTTTTTTTTGGTAATAAAATTGCCACGATTTTTAATGGAGGATCCACTTTAAAAAGATTCGAAAGGGTCGCTTGTAAATGAATACAAGTCCTTTATTTCAATTAATAATAAAAATATTTGCAGCTTCTGTAGTTGAAAACCTGTTGTAGTCATCAAAAATTCGAGTACACAAGTAATCTGCTAACAATAAAACAAACCTACCAAAAGGTATAAACAACCTTGTGAGTTCTTAACTATGATTTTGATTAATGCAACATATAACGTCACACGAAATCTTTACATAACAAGTATGACAACCAAGAATGTAACAATCTTATCTATTGACTGCTTTCTGGATTGATTACAATACAATATTTGTTTGTAGATGACTAAAATACATTCATCATCATCTGCCTAGCCTTTTCCCAACTATATTGGGGTTGGCTTCCAGTCTTACCGGATTCAGCTAAGTACCAATGTTTTACATGGAGCGACTGCCTATCTGACCTCCACAACCCAGTAACTGGGTAACATGGTACCCCTTGGCAAGACTGGTGTCAGATCTCATCTCACTAACACACACACACATTGTGTTTATTTTTATTTTCTAATTTCTTCTTGATGCAATATGCTTGTTATTTAATGTTCAGAATTTCCGACTAAAACAGCCTGAAAAATAATTAAAAAAAAACTTTTTTTACCGACTTTAAAAAAAACGGAGGTAATCATTTTTTATTTTTTTATTTTAGTATGTATGTAATATTGTGGAATTGCGCAATATTCAGATATGTTACCCTATGTGGGCTTCCAAACACGTGTACCGAATTTCATAAGCGTATGATGTATGTATGTATGTCCACGCATTTCGCCGAAACTACTTATCGGATCGTAAACTTTATTTTTTATTGGATTAGGTATCTCTCAACTTAGGGAATAATGCAAGTTTCATCAAAATCGAATCAGCAGTTTTAAGATATGGAACATACAACCGAACTCCTTAGCGACAAACAGCACGAATGTGGAAATTGAGATATTATGGCTATTTGATCAGTCCTTTAGGTATACCTTACTATAGAAGATGCTCACTTTTTAGTGTTAGTGTACTATAACTGAAAAGTAAGAAATAAAAACTTTTTCACAATAAATAAACCGAAATCAAAAGCAAAATACCAAAGATACCGGCTTCCGAAACGAAAGTTATTTTGATTTTGAAGTCGGTTTTTTTTTTAAGTTTTTTATGGCAATTGTTGTCCTACTGTCAGGCAAATGCCTCCCCCAAGTACTTCCAGATTCTTTTCTCGCGCCGTCTCGAAACAGCCCTCATAGTACACGTAAACAAAGCTATAATACCTAAAAAAAAAAAAACAAAGAAATTAAACCGACTTCCAAAACAAAACACTACAAAGCGAAAAATAACTTTCGTTTCGGAAACCGGTGTCTTTGGTACCTATTGTTTTTCGTTTTCGACACTCATTTAGGAAAATAAAGTTAAAAATTATTTTTCGCTTTATTGTTTTGTTTTGGAAGTCAATTTTTTTTTTTTTTTTATGTTTTATTTTACTCTTTTTTGTATTGGTACCTCATATTACCATGAAATCATTTATAGCCAGAGTACATCTCAATTCAATTCCAATAAGCCCAAAGACGACCAGGATATATTGTTTTATTACAGAGTTTCAGTGCCTATCTTCCGGCTTCATCATCAGATCAGTTTAATACCACTTGTTTGATACTATTTTCATCAGTACCATTTATGTATATGCATTTGTTTCATCATAGTCGCGTAACTATCTTATACCCATGACATACTTATTAAAGAGTTTCAGTGGCCATCTGTGATATTCTTCATTAGTTCACCAAATGATACTTTCTGTGACAAATGCTTAACATGTTATTATATGTCTGCCTATAATATTGAGGAGTTCCCTCGATTTCCATGGGATCCAATCATCAGATTCTGATATGGTGACAATGGAACCACCTTGAGTATAACCCTTTCAAACAATAAAATAATTTTGCTAATCCGTCTATATATGACAGAGTTATGCACGAAAATATATTATTATATTAAAAAAAAAAACATCTGAATTGAGAACCTCCTCATTTATGGGAAGTCGGTTAAAAAACTGAACACGCAAACCGCACCCCTTTGACATACCCTCGCTCAGGCACTCAACAAACTATTGCATTTCCTTTTAATCAACTAAGTGCAGCCCCAAACAATGACGTATTCCATTTTGTTCACAGGTGTGGTGTTTGTCGCAATAGACAGTCGGGACAACTCGAAAGTTGCCATCAAGGACATAGACTTAACTAAACAGAGCAAGAAGGAACTAATACTCAACGAAATCAATGTGCTGAAGGGATTCAACCACAAGAATCTGGTGAACTTCCTCGACGCGTTCCTCAGTTACGACCACCTATGGGTCGCCATGGAGCTGCTTGACGGAGGCTCCCTCAACTACGTCGTGACAGAAGTCGTCATGAAAGAAGGCCAGATCGCGGCCGTCTGTCGCGAAACTCTCCAAGCCATAGCGTTCCTGCACTCTAAGGGCACAATACACAGGGATATTAAGTCTGACAATGTCCTTCTTGGTATGGATGGCACTGTCAAAGTAACGGACTTTGGTTTCTGCGCCAACATTATAGGCGATGAGAAACGACAGACTATGGTCGGCACTCCCTACTGGATGGCCCCAGAAGTGGTCACCAGGAAGCAGTACGGTAAGAAGGTTGACGTGTGGTCGTTAGGTATTATGGCGATTGAAATGATCGAGGGTGAGCCGCCTTACATGAAGGAATCCCCGCTGCGGGCTCTGTATCTAATCGCGGCAGTCGGGCGACCGAAAATCCCTAGATGGGAAAAGTTATCAGTAGAATTCCAGGATTTCCTTGACAAATGTTTACAAGTGGACGTTGATCTACGAGCAGCTGCCGACGAGCTCCTGCGACACCCGTTCCTCGACTGTGCCATGGAGCTGAGGACCCTGACGCCGCTCATCAAGGCCGCGCAGAAGATCCACCACAAGAACCAGGACTGAGACTGGTAATTGTTCCATTCCTCTTTGTCCACATGTATTTCACTTTTTTAGCCTTTTACAATTTTGTATGCTCTTTACGAATGTAATGACTGTAATTAGGTGCCAAGTTTTGCATTGTATTTTACAAGGTTATGTTTGTAATGGACAATATTGATTCGCCAATGTTATACAGGGCATTATTTGAGAAAATTTTTGAGCAAGGATTTTAAGCGTATAGAGTTGTGGAGGACGGAAAACATTCTGTATTAGCATATATGTTTATTCATAGATTGAGCTCCCATTTTTACCCGACTGCCGAAGGAGGGTTATGTGTTTTTATTGTACGCATTTAGCATAAAATCGCAAGATATTAATTTCGACAGCACGTTAGGCGTGTACGTATAGCTTTTGTCTTATCTGTAGACTCGTATAGATACCGTATCTACAACTGATATAGATATTCACACATCACACTAAACTGTTCCCATAATAAAACGTTTGAGGGAATAAATCAAATCTGTAATTTTTGTACAAGAAAATGCCATAATTATGCAACATGAGTTGAATAAAAGTTAGGTTATTCGGCTTAGAATTTAGTTACTTAATAAGAATGTAATCTGTCCAAAATTGAGTATTTTTATTATTTTAAGAAATCAGATCGGACTGATATTGTCTAGAACTATATTTTCGGCAAATTATGCAATTTTGTAATACAATGCCGTTACTCTGGCCAGTTTATAAGCCATCAATGAACAAAGAAACAAAATGAAAAAAAATTGTATAATTCATAAAATAAGGTCATTAAGTATCCCTTTTTATATTGAAAACAACAAAAAATATGTAAGTATGGTGTGGTGGCCACTATGTTTAGGTAGGTAAGCCCTTTTGATAACTTATGTGATTGGTGCACAGAATAGGCTAATACCAAAAATGTACATAAACGAAATAACTTGTTTTAGCTAGTCGTAATCATTTGCATTGTTATTTTTGTAATTACTTATATATTTTAACAGTTCCACCAAAAGCAACAGTTTAGGAAAGCTGCAGTTCCACATTCCTTCCGATATCTTTATTCCTTGTGTGTACTTCTTATGAAAAAGGTATTCCGCGGTAAGAATAATTCGTACCTATCTTGAAATTTACTTTAGTATTTATACTTTTAACGACAAAAAATTAAGACTGTGTTTCAGTACTGCATTTTTAAAATAGTATTGTATATCTAAGCCATTCCTTAGAAATTAATACAGATATGAGCACTGAGTATAATAAATACTCTGCGCACAGTTTTTAATCTAACTAAATAACGCAAGTCTTAATGTATGAAAACCAAGCTTGTCACTTTTTCACACACAATTTAAAATAGTACATTTCGTGTCGAGCATAAAAAGTCGAGATTTTAACACGAGCGATATAACCTCGACATGAGCCGTAGGCGAACGTCGAAAGCTACATGCAAGTGTTAAGAAAAAGCCTTTTTATGCGAAACACGAACGATTATCTTTCTACTACCTGATGAGCTTACTTAATGAAATGCAAATAAGTTCCAACAACAATTTATTAGAATCGTTCAAACTAAAATCCACAGACTATTTACACGCACTCAACGCGCGCTTTTTCGAGATATACAGTCTGTATCATTCTGCCAGTTACATAATGATCCATACAAAAGTCATTTCGTAATCTTGTTTTTTTTTTTTTAATAATCTTGTGTCTAAATGTTCATATTTCGAAACTAATTTCTTAGGCAATGTGTTTCAGACAAGGTAGTAGAAAAACAAATTTACTTACCAATGAAAGAAAACTTTTCTAATGCCTCGGCCAACTTTTTCTATACAGTCTTTACAGCTCAATATGGCATAAAAACGCATTTTTCTAGATTTCGATGGATTTCCGGTGCCGATAATGCTAAATGAAAAGTCTCCGTTTTTTGACACGCGAAGTCTAGTTAGATTTATATCTTTGACTATGCCTGTGTCGTATTTCCTAACACATACAAATATATACTCATCCATCTAACGTTCATGTTATATTCGTCATATTGATATATGTGTCATTGCCACGTTTAGACGTTAGATTGCGAGCGCCCAAATGATTTTTCAGCAAAATCATTTCCGTGCGGTGCAGTGTGCTCAAAATATTATATTCGGGAATCTGGCGCTTTCTAAATATGAACTTTACTTCGTTATAATTACTGCGTATTTTGCTTTGTGGTTAAAATTCAGTGCCTGAATTTAAAAAAAAATAGTCTGGTCATGGTATAAGGAAATGTTTTAGTACTATAAATAATGTGTATTACAAATAATATGTTGTACTACTTCTATGTAGTATATTATAGGATAATTCGTTTTTGCTTATTTAGCGTGTTCAATGAATTGTTTAAGCTGTTCTTCTTTATAGTGGTAGTCCGCCATTGGCCAGCTGTATACTCCTTAAAGAATATAATAGTTTCATGTGTAAGGGTCTAAAAACTCACGGCAAGAGCTGCTCGTGCCCGCATGAGGTTCAACACTCGAAGTGCGGTTAAGCCCTACATACGATCCGGGTCCGTGAATTAAGTTCCGAGTTCAAAATCTTCTGAATCTTGACGGATATAGTTCGAATGTAGTGTGTAAGCTTCCCACAAGAAGTACTACGGCTAATTTGGAACCGAAATTTCTCAGATTGGGATTGGATGTAGTGCATAAGCGCACTAACTGCAGTCAACGGCATAGCACTGTCACGAGCAGAGGTTTTTTATTCGTTTTGCACTGTGAGGATGTTTAGGAACCGCATGCGGTCTACCGTATAATCTGCTGGGGTTAACCGAAGAGGCATGCAAGCAAACCAACTGTTCTACTTTCTTGCACTACTCGCATGGTATTTTAAAATGGGTAACATACCCATTTTAAAAGCCAGAAATTAACTAACAAGACGCAAAATAGGAAAGTTGACAAAAAAATACTATTTAGTTAGTCAGTTAGATAACCTAAAAATATCAAAAAAAATACGACGATACAGTGCGTTGAAATATCGTGTGACGTCACAAGCCCCCACTCCTGCAGCCTAATTGTGAAAGTGAATTCTGCAAAGCAAACAAGTCGATTCCTTCCCAAAAACGACTTTACGTATTGCATATTAATACGTAAAGTCGTTTCTGGGAAGGAATCGACTTGTTTGCTTTGCAGAATTCACTTACGCAATTAGGCTGCTGAACTATGATACGCTTTTTCTTTGTTAATTTTTATTTATTTGATAAAGAAAAAACATACCGGTGCAATATTATTTGATAGTCTCACTGACTTACTAAATAGAATTATCAACAACCAAACGCTTTTTTTTGAATTCTTGCGAGAGATAAACATATATTCCTACTTTTATATGCCTGCTTTTATGACATTATTTTATTCCTGTCATATTTTCAAGTATCCTATATACCTAAATAGTGCCTCTATTCATCAAGATGGAACCAAACTGCATTGTTGTGTTTCTTATACTAAAATAATTTAGTTGTACTCATAGGAATATTAAAGGGTTTTGTGAATAAGGGCAATAATAAGTCAGTTTGAATTGCTGGAAGTGATAAATCATGGACCATTCAAAAGCCAACTTCATGTGTTAAAACCAGACTACAAAAAAATCGCGCTCTGAAACAAGAAAATATTCTTAGAGGATAGCCGTGGTTACTACCACGGCTATCCTTGCCATAAAGTTTACTTACTAATTACATACTGTTAAAAGTTTGTATTGATGTGTAAACAACTTCAGGTGACATACGACCGCGGCTATAGATTAAAACATTTTCTTGTTTCTTAATTTACAGAGCGCAATTTTATTTTTATTAGTTTCTTAACTTATTTTTTATATAAAACAGTGCAATATACAAAACTTCAGAAGGACAAAAAACTGTTAAATGAAAATGTATTTTTGAGATTTTTTTGTAAGTATTATAACAGTATCTTATGTTTTTTTAAGTCTTATTGAAAATCACTTGAACCGTCATACATACTTGTGGGAGATATGTTTGTATATTTCTTCGCCATGAGTGCCTGCTACATACAGCGTTAGTTTAGATGTATTTTTATATAATAGATTTTAAGCATCTTCATCGACACAACGAAGTATCGTGTAAATGCTCTTCTGTATGAAGATGGCCTTATTGTACTGGAACATCTGGAAGTGCTCAATTTGGCCGTTTTTTTAGGTATTGGCTACACACAATACGTATAGCCTCAACAATACCTACGTACAGAATCGAGTGTACCTACAGCTTCACTATAAAGCGTTGCCCACTTAAATCATCAAGCCCACATTGAGTTACTTAGTAAATCGAGATCAAGCGAACTTCCGAGCTCCGTCTCGCGACTATTGTACGTGTACAGATCAGACCACCAGTACCTACTGGGTCATCTCATATAGAAAAGCTATATGTATTGACGCTAATTTGTAAGTTTATATACACAAAGGACACTTTTTGAACATTTTATTAATATAATTTGCCTATTAAATTATTTTTCTAAAATATTTTGTGATTTTAATTATTTCATCGGAGCGGCCATGTAATGCCAAACTTCTTATCCAAATTGAATAAAAATCCTTGCTCATGAAGCGAGATATCAATTTACTTGTGGTGCTTACAAACAAGTTTTTTATACAAGTGAAGCCAAGGATAGATAATAATCTTTTACATGGAAGAAGCGAACGACATGCTGAGTAACCGCCAATACGTCTGCCGCCAAAATCGGGGGATCTTCTAGTATGCCATTCGCATCTGGAGTGAGGCCATCGAGAGACACGGGGAAGCGCTAGCCATCTCACTCGACATCTCGAAGGCTTTCGACAGGGTCTGGCACGAAATCCTGGTAAGATTCCTTCTTTGGGTCTGCCTAGTGGACTGTGTGATTGGATTACAGACTTCCTGAGGGATCGATCCATCCTAGTGGTTCTCGATGGCTTTTTGTCCGGTCAATTAGATATCAACACCAGAGTCCCTCAGGGGTCAGTGCTCTCAACAACATTGTTCTTGCTGCACATTAATGATCTGTTAAAACCCGGAAACTAGGTATGTAAACAACAGCACTGTTGCTGAGAGATTAGGCCTTAGATCGGTCTCTCCGGGAGGCCATGGTTGAGCGCTTGAACCTGTCCTTGAAGGCTGTCTCCAAATGGGGCGATGACAATCTGATAAGTTTCAATGCTACTAAGACCCAGGCGTGCCTTTTTCCCGCTAAAAGAGCCAATTCCACCCGGCTCCATCTTTCCGTGGTGTAACCGTGCCGTTAACAGACCATCTCGAACTTCTTGGTGTTACGTTGACATCGACCCTCACTTTCGGTCCATTAATTGAGGCGAAGGTTCAGTTAGCTGCAAAATGGGGCTCCTTGCAAAGGTAAGACGGTACTTCACGCCTGAACATCTGCTCAACTTGTATAAAGCGCAAGTACGGTCATGCATGGAGTACAACAATGCACTGGCGTCAAAGCTCCAGAACCTCGAACATCGCCGCCGAGTTGCCAGCCTGTTGGTTTTTTAGGGTCGGGAGTGTGGGAGGGCATCCCACCCATACGCACAGAGCGTATTGCGAATACTTTCATTGTGCGCACAGCTAAGGAGCGGAATTCCCTGCCGGAGTCTTTGTTTCCTGATGGACAATCTTAGGGTCTATAAATCAAGAGTGAATAGGTTACTTCTAGGCAAGCGTGCTTCACCTTCGACCAAATCATCGCTTACCAGCGAGATAGTGGTCAACCGCGAGCCTATCGTTAAACAAAAAAAAAAATTATATATATAATTCTTTTAATAGATAGAGAAGAATTTTATAAACTTTTAAGTAGTAATAAATAACATTTACTTTTTAAGTGGAATAAATAACACAATTTAACATCGGCCCTGTATTCTCCGGTTTAGGCAGAGTAGTTGCAACTATAGTACAATAAAAAAATAACATCAAACTCCTTTGCTATTGTTATACAATCAGTACCTTTTCATACGCCCCGGTTGCCGGCTAAGAGTATAGCCATGTACGTTAGCTTTTACACATACCGGCGTACATGGCTATACATCTACCCGGCGGCAGCTTTGGCTTAATTATCAAGTTTTCATTAACTCCACGCGTCAACTACGTATTTTTTATCTGTCTGCATTTGTGATATCTTATTCTGGGCTTCTTGCACAGTCATGTTGTCATGGTCTACAAAACAATTTATTAGTATTTCCTTTATCTCAGCTGCCATAGTTTTTAAGTCTCCACAAATGAACACTGCTGCACCATCTTTGATTAGTTCAGTAACTTCCTTTCCATTTTGAACTATTGCATCCTGCAATAAAAGTACAATCAATAATTATCATTTGATGACGACTTTGATGTGCTGAAACAATTACTTTACATGCTTTCAGAGTAAGGGGACCATGGAGTATCACAAATGGAACTTCCAAACTGGGCTACCACTGAGGAACTCCTAATTAAAATACCAGTAACTCTGCACAACCTAAAAATCTAGTCCAGATGCCCATGCTCAGCAGTTGTGCTTGCAAATCATCATCATACTTTTAACGATCCCACTGCTGGGACACAGGTCTCCCCCTGTGATAGAGGGAATGGGCCATAATCCATCACGCGGGCCCAGTGCGTTTTGGTAAATATCGGTTTCCTCACGATGTTTTCCTTCACCATTCTTAGAGCAGTGGTGTTGACATAATTTACACAAAGTAACGGGTCTGGCTTGGGTTAGAACCCACGACCTACGACATGTAAGTTGGGGCCTTTACAATTGGGCCAACACTGCTCTACTACTTGCAAATACTTGTTATGTATTTATAGTTGCTTTGCATATAACAATATGTATTACGTGAGAACCATACACACCTGAATATACTTAGTTTCATGATCTTCTACTCTTGAAAATGCTGTAAAAAGTTTGTTCAATATTCCTCTAGACAAGAATCCATTTAGTTCTTCTTCATAAATGAAATCTAATTCAGGATTCCTGCATCCAAAGAACAACCAAACATTGCCTAATTTTGTATCTGGGTGTCTTTTCTTCAGGTGTTCCCTTTCTTCTAGAAACCCAATGAATGGTGACACACCAGTACCAGGACCAATGAGAATCAATGGAGTTTCAAAGCTTGTTGGTAAACAAAACTTGCTGATATTCTTTCTGATGAAGATAGGAACCTTTTGTTTAGGAATGTAGGTGTTACTTGCCATACTTAATTTCTTAAATCCATTTTCTAATGAAAAATCTTCATCTAAAATTAGATTTTCTAGCCAGCCAGTTGTGAGTCCTTTTCGGTTGTTATTTGTCATCACGGAAAAACAGATTTTTAATTCTTGATCATTTTTTAAGCCACTATTGACAATAGAATAAGGCCTTGGAAATAATCTGGGTAGATTAGCTAGTATTACCTCAACAGGAGGCTTACAAGATTTGAACATAGTAAATATGTCCAGTATGCATATATTTTTGTCTAAAATGTGCGTTGAATATGTAGCTGAACCTTCCTTGCTGCATAAATATTCTAGGAACTTTCTTTCTTTGTCATCCTTAGTGTATTTCGATAAAGCTAAGAGGAATGCCTGAAAATAGGAGAAAATTGCTAGATTATTTTATATGTTAGAAATAAATAAGTATTTACATATATACAACATACTATACAACATTTTAGATAGATGATTTTTGTGAAAATAAACTGGTGGACAGTAAATTTAAGAATTAACAAATAATCAATAAAAAAAATGTTTTTAATCTGAAACACAGTCACAATAACCGGTTTGGTAGGCCTAATTTTATTATCCACCAGCTTATAAATGTATAAAGATTTGTACTTAGTTTTTAATAAAATAAATCCTATGTACCTTTTTCAAGAGACTTCTGAGATCCACGCAATGTGTCAAGACATGCCTTATTGTAGACTTTACAGGTACATGTGGAGGTATCTTACTTCCTTTTGTACTATTATCTATAGTTAAAGTATATTGAAGATCAGCTGCAGCTTTTAAATTGAGATGACTAATAATTATATCTACATCTGAGTCATCATTGTGTGGAATAACACCTATTGTGTCACCAGCTTTGAAGATGAATTCTGAGCCCTGGAAACAGATATTTTATAACATTATAAAATACATCATCATCATCATATCAACCGAAAGACATCCACTGCTGAACATAGGCCTCCCCTAAGCGTCGCCACATTGACTGGTCCCGTATGTCTCGCAACCAGCGGATCCCCGCAACCTTAACCAGGTCATCGGTCCACCTAGTGGGAGGCCTTCCAAGGCAACGTCTTCCGGTTCACGGTCGGCACTCCAGAACCTTTCTGCCCCATCGGCCATCCATTCTGCGAGCAATATGCCCTGTCCACTGCCACTTAAGTTTCGCAATTCTTCGGGCTATGTCGATAACCCTGGTTCTCTTACGGATCTCTACATTTCTTATTCGATCATGCAAGGAAAATCCGAGCATAGCCCTCTCCATTGCCCTTTGAGTGACTGTAAGCTTTCTGATAAGGCCCATTGTAAGCAACCACTTCTCAGAGCCTTATGTCATCACTGGTTATAAAATACAGTATTATTATTATTTCGTAGCAAGCAGGTAATCTGTAGTTTTTACCTTCATGGAAAAAAAAAAACAGTTTTTGAATCATTACAATAAAGTATATTTTATTCTCACTGCTGGTACGCTCTTCGACAGAGCCCATTAATTAACTTGAAATTCACCATAAATTTAATTAACTTTGATAATATTAAAAAGACATACCCCAACATGAAAGGTTACTTCATAAACAGCCTTACAGTCTCCTTCTAAAGCAGTGAGGCGCCTCCACCTAATGATGCAGGCATGGTACAGTTCACTGTCAGCAAACGGTATAGGTGGCCCTAAACCATTATAATAAGTGGGGATGACCCTCTGAGCGGTTTCTGTACTCTGTAACATCATACAACAAAAAACAATAAACATTTTTCTGTGGTAAAGCAGTTAATTAAATACAAAAAAAAAGAATTAAAAAAACACATACATACAACAACAACCATAACCAACCTGATCCTTAACCTTGGTTGGTTGTTTAGTGTTGTTTTTAAGATTCTGGCGTTGCAGTGGTTTGAGAATAGTGCAGTGGGATTGTACCAATTTTAAAATAAAAAGCTCAATAAACTTACATCTTCGGTAAACTCGATTTTCAAAGGGTTTTGCTTGAATGTCGGCAAGCTGAAGGATTCAGACTGTGGTAAAGTATCTATTAAATCTTGAAAAGTATGGGACACTACCATTTTGGAAAGAAATAAATATTGTGACTAGTAAAGTAATATTGGTTTAACATAATCTGCCAACTCAAGAAAAGTTTCGGTTACTTATATATTATTTAGTTAGACTCTAGACTCATGAATCTAACAGGGGCAACCTAACTTCAAATCACGTGTCTGGAGCACAGACAGAGTAGGTACATTATTTATCACTATTATAGTCAGTCAGGAGTAAAAAAAAACATTGACAAGCTGTAGGACAAAAACATTGGGTCTGAATCTCAAGTCTGGCTGGAGAATGACATTGACGCAAAACGTTTCGTTTCGGAAAGTTGAGGTTGCGCCTGGTTTAGTACACTTCTCGAAAAATTGAAAGTAACCCATAATTAAAAATACCAGTAATGCCTGATTTTGCTAAAAACTGAAAAAGCATAATCTTAAAGCCTGTGCCTCAAACAAAAAAAAAATAAAAGCCTGTGCCTTTGGCTAAAAAGAGCTCGAATTATGAGTAAGAAAGGGACAGCCTATACAAAGTTAGAAATTTCTAAATACTACGATAACGGCACGAAGGGTTCCGTACCGTTATCGCAAAAAATGGCAATAAAATCAGGTTTGTTGTATGGGAGCCTCACTTAAACATTTATTTTATTCTGTTTTTAGTATTTGTTGTTATAGCCGCAACAGAAATACATTATCTGTGAAAATTTCAACTGTCTAGCTATCACGGTTCATGAGATACAGCCTGGTGACAGACTGATAGCCAGACAGAAGTAATAGGGTCCCGTTTTTACCCTTTGGGTACGAAACCCTAAAAAGTAAAGCAGCACTGTCCCGACTACAATTGTAAATAAATCGTTTTAAAACAAATTCCGTGGTTTAAAACCCGTTTTACATATTTTTAAAAGGTTAAAAACACGACCACGTGGGCCGTTCATTGATTACATATAACTTTTAAAAACTAAGTTTAAAAGGCTAGCTTCTACTATTGAAATCATTTACCATTTTAATTAATGTGAAGTCATATCTTATATCATATTTGTACTGCTTTTTTAGGATTATTCATGATATGCGTATTTATTAAAATATAGCGGCAACGCCGCATTTTTATTTAGCACTTTGCTACCAAAAGTACCAAAACCGCAACGTAGGTTTGAGTAATAATATAATAATAATATTGTATGAACCCAGGCTTCATACATTTTTGCCCATGGCCCTTTAAATGGGACCATTTCGGAACAAAGTACTTTCGAACAAAAAAAGAATTTTGCAAATCCGTTAATACATGAAAATATAATATACGGTTGAATTGAGAAACCTCTTCCTTTTTTGAAGTCGGTTAAAAATAACAACTCATTGCAAAAATATCGACTACGGTTAGCATTAACATTTAAAGGTATGAGTAAAGAGGGGGCAGGTCAGGTCCCGCAGGAGTGGTCCTGCGCTTGTACTGTTATTGTTGTATTTTAATTTCCTTTAATATATCCTAAATCAGGAAGTAGGTGTGGTCTAGCTCGCTGGGAAGCCACAGTGCATTTATTAATTAAACTAAGTGTGGTTTTAAATCGTTTTAAACTAAAAAAGACGGTTTACAACGTTTAAAATACGTTTTGCATCTATAGTCCCTACTTACTGGGACATCATCACCGCCCCGACTCACTGGAGCCAACACCGCCTGGCTCACTGGAGCTAGCACCACTCCGACTCATTGGAGCCAGCATCATCACCCCGACTCACTGGGGTACTACCGCTACCGCACACAGTTCCGGTTCCGACCCACGGAAACCAACCTTCCACTGGCTCGGCACGCATCACAAGATGTATATGTAAGGATGAATCAACCTGCTATTGATCAGATTTAATAATAAAGAAACAGCCGCCAGCAAAAACACGGCCTGTTGTATGTCTCGTGTACGTGCGACCAGTCCCGAAGATAGCCTACCGCATGCAGAGTTCGCTTTGGTCTTACATGAACATGCTAGGACCTACGTGTGACCTAAATATGGCGTCAAAAAAATGCGCAGTTCACGTTGTCCATACTAAATAAGTCAAATATTTAATTAAATAAGTAAACAAAATATAATGAACATCATATTTAAACTTTATTCTGCTGAAATTGTCTTTACTATTGGTTTTCATTGATTTGATTTTGGTATCTTATCCCCTATTCCTTTGGCACTCTCTCAATGAGAGTTTCATATTCCTCGTCTGCAAATAAAGAAAAACAGAAAATTATGTTTAAAACAATCTAGTTTTCAGCCGTATTCTTTAAATTCTAACCCTCTTACTAATAAACGCGGAATAAAGTTATACCAGGTATAACAAAGGAATGACCATACATTTTCATGGGTTTATACTTGGTATAACTTTATACCGCGTTTATTAGTAAGAGGGTAAATCTACGCATATCGCGAGTGAATGGTAATTGGGTGCGTTCCTTGAAATGGTGCATTCTAGAGGTAATTTGCAACGGTTTTGATCCCGATAACTTGGGGTACAAATTAAGGTGTATTCGATTTATCGAATCCTTTGTATTTTGATAATTTTCTACCTCACGACAAAACTCTGCCAATTTGCAAGAAATCTCTTCCACTCTAGATAATAAAGTGATACTTTTCTGGTAGTTTTTGAATGTATAAAACACTAAAATAATATTTATTAAAAGTTTATCCAATTATAAACACCCTGGCAATTCCCGGCTCTGTGAGATCCGATAAAATCAATCAACTTACTTTGTATAACGTATCCGTTGTCTTCTGTCACGTTTTCCTCCAAACACTCTGGACAAACAGTAGATTCGCAAGGATTTTCAGTACTTGTCGGGAATGACGGCAACAGCTCTACTGGTGGGGGCTGAAAATTAAATGCTGAAGGTAGTTACGCAGTATTACACGGTCAAAATAACTGTGCACTTGTAGCTGTCATTGTCACTCTGACGTTCGACTCTTGCTATTGGCGCACGACGCGAACGCAGGGCACCGCGTGTGTCGGCGGGAGTGGGGTCCTTAGAGGAAAATAATATATCGAGTAGGGGTCTTTTGATACTTGATGTGCACAGTTATTTGACCGTGTATTACTTAGAATACCGGATTCAGCGGTAGAGTTGTGTAGCGTCACATATTGTGCAATTTCGCATATGTGAACGCACCTTAGAATAGTGTGTAGCCTTAATATTTAAGTTGAGAACGTATTTTTCTCAAGTGGCAACACTAAACGGCAATCCGGGGCGCTACCCATAGCATCCTTCTCTTGTCTACCAACCGTCGCGAGCAAAGAGTAAAATAATAAATATGGTCGCGAGTTATGGACTTAAATTACTATAACCTCTGCGCCGCTAACGATAGTAGCATATTTATGGCACAGTCACCCTGACGCTTAACTTCTGACTTCGTCGCCAATTCGTCTGGTATTTCGTCGTCGCAGAAATGCAGATGTCAACAGCGCCATTATTGGTGCGGCTGTTCTGTCACACTATCATTATCATAAACTACCAGACTGCCGCACCAAGCGTCTGATCGACGACATAACGAGCCTCTCAACTAATAGCTCTACCGCAATAACAGACAAACCGAGTGTCAAGGCCGTTGCCCCAGCGGACCGGTCAATATCTTCCTCCTGTGTCCCTAAAGTTGTAAACTTCTATTATTACCTCAAGCCTGTACAGGTAGGACAACCGACACGGGTCCCATGTAGTGCACAGCGTAGCATTGTGCATCATGTCCTTACGTGGCTCGTCGCCAAAGTAGTCAAATGTGATCACTATGTTATTATCAATTGCACAATAATCCAGAAATTCGTCAACGGATACCTGTAAAATATTTTAAGTTAAAATAATTAATAATTTGTGAATAAGTTAAGGCCCAAAATACCCCTTTGGGTCATCATCATCATCATATCAGCCGAAAGACGTCCACTGCTGGACATAGGCTACATTGATCGGTCCTATGCGTCCCGCATCCTAGTGGGAGCACCTAGTGGGAGGTCATCGGTCAACCTAGTGGGAGGCCTTCCAACGCAACGTCTTGTTCGCGGTCACCACTCCAAGACCTTTTTTTTTGCCCCATCGGCCATCCGTTCTGCGTGCAATGTGCCCTGCCCACTGCCACTTAAATTTGGCAATTCTTCGGGCTATGCCGGCCCCTATGAGTAAGTAAATTACTTACAAACAATTTAAGTAACACATTTAGCAATATAATACAGCCAAGTCTCAGGCCCAGCTGAGACCTTGCAGCAGAGGTTCACAAAAGCACAGTCTAGCTAGCCTCTCCGCTAACATAGTCAGGATGTTGTTGGTGCTGCCCTGTTCTCCTTCGGACCAAGGAGTCGCATCCCTTCAAGTGGACGCCTTTAGCCACGGAATATAAGTAGATGCAGTTGCATTTCATTCAAAGACTTCTGCACGCGCCAGCAAGTCGTTGTGGTGTGCAAAAAAGAACGGTACCTATTGTTTTAAAACTTACTTTAGTTTTATTGCCACAATCCAAAGTTCCGTTCTGGAAATAATTGTTTTCTCTCTCGCCGTTCCCGAGGCAGAACATCCAGCCTTCATGGAATGAGTACTCTATGGGCGCTACTTCGGCTTCAATGCAAGGATCCAAAGGCACGGGGATGGATGGTTTACCAAATGTGCACTTTCGTTCGTGCATATTCGCTTGCACTCGATACGCGTCGAGATCCGGCTCTGAACCATGGGGGCAACTGTAGTAGTTACCTGTACCATTATAAAAGTAGTATTATTATGTAGAATAGAAAAGATACATAAAATATATTGGTGAATATACAAACCGGGAATATCATTCATTACTGTATATCATATCGCCTGCACCCGCAAAACACTTCTAGATCTAGACTATCGCTGACGTGTTGTCCGTATTTCGAAAGATTTCTTTCATCATCATCATCACCAGCCTTTTTAATGTTCCCACTGCTGGAACACAGGCCTCCTCTCTGTGAGAGGTAATAGGCCGCCTCTATGCGGGCCCAATGCGGGTTGGTGGATGTCACATATATTCGATTTTTTGGTTCTAGGGCATGCCGGTTTCCTCACGATGTTTTCCTTCACCGTTTTGCACTTAAGGCGCCGATTCCCTTGAGTAGCTGATTTTAAAACGAGAATCACGTCTAAATGGCCAGTCGTATTTCTTTTGAAAAAAATATGTCTTATATTAGACTATTTTCTTAATAATTTGATCTGAGCCAATTTTGAGTTTTATTCGTATAACATAGTGTAATTAATTTGTAAAGTTATGTCTAAAACGGACAAAAACACGACAATTTAATTATCTATATTTTGATCTGAGGTTTTTTTTTTAAAAGTCATAGAATAATAAGGAAAGTACAAAAAACTACTAAATTTCGGGTCCCGCGGGTGTGAAACGAGTGCGCGTTTTGTTCCCTCAAGGTCGTTGGCGTTAGTCGTCGTCTTAATAATTTTTAATTTACACAAAGTAAAGCGCCTGCCTGGGTTTGAACGCACGACCTACAACTCATAAGTCGCGACTGATATCATTAGGCCACCAATGCACTCAAGACTTCTTTACTTAGTATAAAACAAAATCGCTTCCGCTGCCTGTTTGTAGTTGTACGCTTAGAATAAGGCTTAGATATAATAAAATACGCAACGGATTTTTATGCAGTTTTCAGCAGTATTTACAGTGATTCAAGAGCAAGGTTTATATGTAGTATACATGCATAATATAGTAGAGAAAAGCCGAGAAATCCAAAGATTTGTAATGTGATGTCGTAACAAAGATATTTTTGTGCACTTACATTGCAAACGCTGGCTAAACCTTACGAGATAGATGAAATTAATGAACTACGGAATTGTATATCTTACAAAGTTCGATAAAATAGTTCGTGATGGTTTAGGTTTATCTCCTAAGGATAAAACCACAGAAAGTAACCATTTTTATCTTTCACATATTACAAAAATAAAATGGGTTATTTACCAAGCTATTTTAAACAATACAGTATTATTCCTTATCCAATTAAATACAATAGATACGTTGTGCATTTCATGTAGATCAAAATTGCACTTCACAGCATATCATTAAAACGAATATCTTAGGAGTTATCGCAAAATAAAAACAAACGCGCGCGAAAATAAATTCAAGCGGGCGGGCCTCACATCGATAACGGGATCCTACAAAAGAAAAATCGTGAAAGGTATATATATATATACCCTAGGTATATATATGTATATATATATATACCTATGCTCTACTACCCGTGCGAAGACGGGGCGGGTCGCTAGTATCAAATAAATGTAATTCTACGAGTATTTATGGTAAGGTATTCTTAGAGTTCTTTGGCCTTAGTTCTTTCCTCTTACCGATATCCCAGAAGCTCACCGTTTTGTATGATGTACACTGATTTCTTGTTGTTAGTAATCACAGTGCGGACGGTAAGGCCGTTGCCACCGCTCTTGATGTTCTCCATCAGCACCTCCTGCGCCGCGCGTTGTTCTCGAGACCATTTCGCAGCCTCCTCCGCCAGGATCTGTCGACTTACCTTGCCTGGAGATTGCGTGGACTGGGGAAATTAAATTATCTAAATTACCAAACATTGTATTTTTCTCGACTTCTTAGGACAAAAACAAAGCGAGGCTTCTGAGCAAGGGCTACTTTCAGTAACCTGCAGCTTAGTCTCGTTTTGCATGACGTATAGACACCAACCGCGTATACAATTGTTCTTTAGCCACCTTCTGGATTCTGGACTTGTTCGAATTCTAAAAACACCATACTTACAAGGAAATGCGTACCTGTGGCGGGTTTTCCATGATAACGTGTGGTCGGCCAAGCGTGTGCATCCAAATCAAATGCGCAGCTACTTTAAACTTAGAGCTGTGATGAAGGGGCTGGATTTGTAGGATACCATACCACGCCAGCTCCCTGTACACACTGTCCGGCAGGTATCCCGTCTGAATAACACATTATTATTTTATTAGCATAATAGAAGCTGCAGTTTTTTTTTACTTCTCAAAATTCTGATATAATTATAAGTACTCACAGGCATAAAATCCATGTGCCACTGTAAAACAAAAAGGCAAGATAAAAAAGTAAAAATTTAAAACTTTTATTTTTACCGAATATTATTTTCTTACTTCTTCCTCCTGTGCTTCATTCCCGCTCATTTTATCTGCAGAACACAGAATTAACAAAATAATTTTATTACCTACATCGTAGTAGGTATTATTTACGCCTGCAATAATATTATTATAATTTTCCATCCCGTTATTTTAAGCTGGATACACTTAGGCTTAACACGCACTGCGATTTTTATTCGCGCGATTTTTTTCCGCACATTCTGCGACCTATGGAATTGTATGAAGCAGCACGCATTGCGGAAAAAAAAAACGCGCGGAAATAATATCGCAAGAAATCGGTGTTTTGCCACGGAATCCACCGCAACGCGGCGCGAATTTAATTCGCGCGAATATTTTGAACTCTATGAACATGTAGAAGGAGACAAAAATCGCGCAAAATTTTATCCGCAGTGCGTGTTAGTTAAATTCAGCACGCGGACAATAATTCGCGCGAATTTTTGTAGTATTATTTCCGTGAGATTTTTTTAACACAATGCGTGCAGCTTCATACAATTCCATAGGTCGTAGAATGGGCGGAAAAAATTCGCGTGAATAAAAATCGCAGTGCGTGCTAAACCTTAGACCATCGACCACCCAGCCACTGCTGTGTGGTTGCTGACTCATGCCCGTTTTCACCGACATCCCCTAAGTTTAAGGCGCCTCCCCGAGCAAAGCGCTAGTCGTTTTTGTGCAGTTTTTAAGAGCTATATATTGATTCCAAAATGGTAGTCCTTATACTTTTTCTTAAAGACGTATATGTTTCACTAATCTCCTTCCAACAAAACCATAAAAATGAGAAATAATTATTGATAGCATGCATCTGCATGCATGCAAGTGTTCATTAATTATTTTTTGTACTAACACTAATGGATAGACAATTTGATAACGAACATTTTGTAAGATTTTTATTTCAAAAGACCACTATTCGATTTTATAAAGGTTTTATTTTAAAATCTGGGCGTATTCGCTACTGTAATTCATGCGCCACCAGTGCCGCTAGGCCAATAGGCATGCTGATTTTTTAGTCAGGGTACGGCCTTAAGGTTACACTAGTCGAAAATTCTTCCATACAAACGTAGTCTAGGGATTATTCCACTGTTTGACAATGTACGTTCAAAATAAAAAGTGATATCACTTTATCTCATCATTATCTAGCCCTATATGGAAGCAAAAAAGTAAAAAAATAAAATATTTGAAAGTTATGAGCGTCGAAAGTTCCACATTTCGACACTAATTTTAACGCATTTTTGGGCGCGAATAAATACGATAAGAAGACGGAAAATTGCAAAACGGTCTCCATACAAGGATAGATTATTAGTTCAACAATGCAAATAATTTTATTTTGAACAGATAGATTTAGTCGTTTTTCCATGATATCAAGACTGCCAAAGGTCTGTTTATAAAATTTCGCGCGCTCGGTTTCGTCCTAAATCTTTATCCATTTAGCAACAAATTTGCAAAAGTGTGTATTCGTACGCGAACTAGCTTCCTACTGCTCATCACAGCATCTATCTCTGCCGCACGTGTTGTCGGTTGATATAAAATGCATTTAACCCCGCCCACAAAATAATTTGTGCCGTCGACTAGTGTACCCTTAAGGGATCCGCTATTAGGGGGCTGTTAGAAGGTGGTTTCTGTTATACCAACAGTAAGGGGTCAGTTAAAAAAGAAGATCAAAAAAGAAGAAAAGATCCCAATGGGTCGAATGGTCGGTGTCAGAGTTATTTCTTGGCCCCTCCATAAGATAAGATAAGGGGTCAGTTAACGCTAAAAGGTTCCTTAAATTTAGGTGGTCGAAATGTAGGACCATAAACCGGCACATACCTAAGTGATCTTTCAAGCATCGAAGATAGACAGTGATTTATTTTAATTTGTTGAAAATTTAGAAACTGTTTGTACAATAATCGACATAAATAACAGCCGTAGACCAAAAATATATCGAATAAGTACTTCGAAAGTTTTGATGGAACTGACTTTTTTCGGCAATTTAAGTTATGTAAATTTTAAGTATATTTCAGAATGAACACACCCTAGAATGGCCCACTTACCGTCTTCATCGTCACTGGAATATACTACAGCTAGCTGCAAAACAAAATAACTTTAAGTCACGTTAAGGAGTCTACACACCAAACCCGCCGACCCGCCGACACAGCCCGGCGGCTTGGTGTCGGCGACCCTTTAGAGTGGTTTTTCGTCCCATTCCATTATCGCCGACACCAAGCCGCCGGGCTGTGTCGGCGGGTCGGCGGGTTTGGTGTGTAGACTCCTTAACAAATACAGTGAAGTGTTCAACCAGGTGCATTACGCTCGGCTGCTTCGGTGAGTACCTGTATAGCATTAAGTGAGAGGCCACGATAAATTACTACCTTCGCAGAGATAAAACTCCACAGTACTTCATCCATAGGCAAACAAGCCCTTGGAGTTACGTGCGGTCAGTGGGAAGAATGTCCCATATACTTCGTAACCCGATTCCGTGTCCGTAATATTTTGGTTCCGAAGTAGCCGTAGTACTTCTTGTAGGGAAGCTTACGCACTACATCCGAACTCTATCCGTTAAATTCAGATCATTTTGAACCCGGAACTCAAATCACGGACACGGATCGTACGTAGTGCGTAAGTCGAAACCCTAAAAGAGGGTGCTACCTCGGCGGGACTCAGATGAGACCTCGCTATAGTCTACCCAAATGTGGGACAAGCATTGCATTGAGGAACATCAGGAAATGGTGTTTAAGAATACCTGGAGCTTCGTAATATACACATACCTGCAGGACTAGTGCAAAAGCAAACGCTATGTAGTTCGCCATTCTTAACAAAAGTGAAACTAACAAGTGTACACGTCGTTTATTTTCACAATTTAACTTAATTGGATGTTATGGTTTTTAACGATTGTAATAAAATATGATTGGCCAATAATTAATAGTTTCATTACCTATGTACCTATTTTTCTGTTTCTTCTTCTTGTCTGTATATTATGTGTGTGTGCATAAATGGTTAAATAAAAAATAAATAGTTTGAAATTGCTAGAAATAGCACAACAATAACGTCGTTTCCTTTTTGTATGCTCTTGTAGGTTCAGCATTGTAATTACATTCTCAGTTCCATCCTCGTAGTTAGTAGTTATAATAATCTGTATCTAATGTATAAAGCACAAGGTATAGTTCTCGCCAAACTTTTTGGCCGCCCTGAAGTTGCCTACAATGGCTGTGCAGTAGTAAATCTCATACAAAAACACTCCGATCCGCACTCAAACATTGACATACATTTTACATGGATTCTTGGACAGTATAGCGCCGCTTACGTACTTTGTGGCTCTGTCCAAGAGGCAAGTGCCACAAAGTACATAAGCGGAGCTATTTTGTGCTAATAGGGATGGTAATTAAGGTAACAGGCTGCAGCCAAGAGGGCTCTAATAGCCGTAACACACGCTCGGATTTGGTACGAGCGGACCACGAATATGTTACGCAGCCGAATCATGACCGACCGTGTGTAGAGTAATCCGCCGGACATTATTTTTATTAATTTTAATTGATTCCGCCTCGGTCTGCTTGTTAGCACATCGGATATGGTCTGCTCCGTACTAAATCCGGACGTGTGTACGACTACGGTTGGTTGGGCCGTAATACGACCAGTGTTGAAAAAGTCCTCGATTTATGGGAGATCTACTTACTGATTTTGGTTACTGTCTCCCGATATTTCTTTTCAACTAATACTAGACATTAATAACGACATTCAAATAATAGTCATTAATAAAAATGGCAAATAATATTCTAAATACGACAACACTAGGATTCGTTAGCACCTTGCCGCCTTGGTGGAGTTAGTCCGCCCGTACCAAATACGAGCGTGTGTTACGGCTATAAATGGGTGAAGTCCCCTATAATTTTCGTGTACACTTAAACAAGTGTTGCCACTTTCTAAGGTTGCGTTATCTAACAGCCACAGGTTTTTTAACGTGCGTTCAAAATCATTTAGGGAATGTTTTGTAACTTGCAATAAGCTTCACATGCAGCTGAATACCAGTAGGTAATTTACGTGGATCAACTACTTACTTATTTGACCTCCACAACCAGAGAAATTGTTCCACAACAACGACACGATAACCCTTAGGGCTAACTTCTGACTACCCGTGGGGCGTGGTGGCAAATATCTGCTTTCCGGCACGGAGGAATGTAATGAATGGTCAACCATACACAGACTTTCCTTTTAACTTTAAAGATTGAGCTGTAGGCTTATACGTAAATTTTGCAAGAGCAAAACGATAGCGATCAAACGCTTTATGTCATCAAAGTCGGCATTACCTACAGTGTAGGTATGGTAGGTCTGTAGACAGTGGTTTCTCTGTCTACGGATAGGTCCTAAACAATCGTTTGCTAATCGCTCGCTGTTTGTCAAATGCACTTATTTTAAAAAAATACCGCCAACAACTCTAAAACGTTTTGCTCTTGCAAAAGATACGTAATAAGCCTGCCGTATGTGCGAAGCCAAACTCCTCCGATGAGGATAAAAAAAAAAAAAAAGCCTGCCGTACGGCTGTTATCATTTTCAATTTTAGATTTTAGCAACGTGAGATCATACTTTTTTTTTTGCTTTCATTGCATACGAAGGAACGTAAAACCTGCAATATCTATCCACAGATAACAATTAAAAAGAGCTGTCCTGGAGCTGTCAGTTTCGCATCAAACAATAAATCAGGGCGTAACGTTTTTATACTATTTTATGAATAAAATAATTAAGTTTATCGTATTTGCGAGCATAATTCGTAGACATGAATACACTCGACAAACAATTAGCAGACTTACGGATATACGCGAACGAATTAGAGGCCAAACTACAAGATGATATTAACGCGGCGATGAAGAAACCATCTATCCCACCTAAAAAAAATAAGCCGCCTTTGCCTCAAATACCACAAAGTTGTATGGTAAAGTCTGTTTGTGAGCCGTCCTACTCCTCAAGACTCGAATATGGTAGCCGCACTAGTTCTACATATTCAAACTTAGTTCCTGTGAAGAGTTGCATTGTGAGGAACACAGCGAAAGTGCGGAGTGGTGATGTTCTGTTATACAGTAACGTACTGCCTCCCGGAGGCACTAACCATGTCTACTCAAATATGATGATGCAGCGGAATGCTTACGGAGGAGACAGTATTTACGGAGACCGGGATACGAGGTCGGAAGTGTCTAGAATCAGCGATTTAGGTGCCCAGTCCAATTACAGCGAGTTGCGGCGGCCTGGCTCCGCGTATCCTCCGTCGTCTGCATCTGTTAATGCACAGGACTTCTCTACTTATGGTGGATCACAAACCTCATCCACCTATGAGTCTCTGTATGAGCCTATCAACCCTAGACCGTGCAGTCAGCTGTCTGGAACATCCTTGTATGGTGGTTATGTTGGGACCACTGTTGAGCCTACTCCGGAGCCTGATGATGCATTGTACTGTGGCAACTGCTACAAGTGTGGGGAGAAGATCATGGGCGAGACAACGGGATGCACGGCCATGGAGAGGATCTACCACATCAAGTGTTTCTGTTGTCATCATTGTGGAATTAATTTGCAAGTAAGTGAACAGATTCCTTTTTTCAAAATACTTCTCCTAAATTCTTGAAAGACACATTTGTGTCTGATGATAGCTAATTAAATTAGGAATTTGCTTAATTTAATTCACTATGTTCAGAGTTTAACATATGAAATAATAAATAAGCATATCCATATTCTAACAATCAGCTTTTCTCATATATCTACAAACTTTAAATTTTCTACTATCTTATAATTCCTAATAAAGATTGTACTTCCTTTATAATAACTGTGTCCTGTATCATTGTGTAAAGTTAGTCATACTGTATCTGAGCACAAGTGACTCATCAGTGTAGATTGCACACATTCCATTGTTATAATTGATACGGTGCCAAGATCATACCTTCGCTACACTATGTAGAGATATCATAATGCACTTATGAACATGACAGTTTATTTATCTAATTCCTAGAATTAAATATTTGCCTGGGGTTCTTTTCTGAATATACAGGCTTCTTCATGTGCTTTAATCTTAATATAAATGTGAAAGTTTGGATGGATGTTGGTGTGGAAGAGTGGATGTATGTTTGATACTCAATGACTCCAGAACGGCTGAACGGATCTGGATGAAAATTGGCACACAGATAGATTATAGTCTGGAATAGCACATAGGCTATTCATCCCGGTATAATGTTCCCTTGGGATAACAAAAAACTTTACACAGGCGAAGCAGATGGCAGAAGCTAGTAAATTATAATTATTTTACAATTAGATTTCTCCAACTTAGATTTTTTTGTATTAATAAAATAGTTTCTAACTCCTTCAGTGCTGCCATCCAAGAGATGCGGCATTGATAAGTTTTTTTTTATTATTGTTTATTTATTTGCTTCATATAATTTTGTACAATGAACTTATACTTCATATAAGATAGATTGATCTCTGCGACATATGTTAAACTGACGTTCTGGTTATTGTTAGCCTGTCAAGCGGTAATGTTACTGTATTGATACTGACAGCTGTCTCAGAGATCAAGCTATATTTTATGAAATATAGTAATAGCAAAGCGAATTAATTAGGTACCGATTTTTAACTTACATATATGTAATATTCTAGGGCCGTCCCTTCTACGCAGTGCAAGGCAAGGCATTGTGTGAAAGAGACTACTTGGAAACACTAGAGAAATGCTGTGTATGTGGCGACCCTATCCTGGACCGCATCCTGAGGGCGACGGGCAAGCCCTACCACCCGCGGTGCTTCACCTGTGTTGTCTGTCAGAAGAGTCTTGATGGGATCCCTTTTACAGTGGATGCTGTTAACCGCATTCATTGTATTGAAGATTTTCACAAAAGGTAAGAAAACAGAGAATGATTTCCTAACCACCATTATATTATACGGACTTTTTCGCGTAGCTTAATTGCTTCCGTGGCCGTTCCACAGTAACCGTGCAATTTTTCAGTAAAAAAATGCCTATGAGAAATTTATGAAATTAGTGAAAGAATTTCACTGATATTTATCAGACAGAAATTACCATTTACTAACAAATAGGCAAACAATTTTAATCTTTTTTGAAGTAGATTAGATTCTAATTAGGTTTAGATCCGGCGATATTTATTTGACGACACGGTTGGCGCAGCGGTTGAGTTGTCGGCTGCTGCGTTAAGTATCGCGGGTTCGATTCCCGCACGGGAAGAATATTTGTATGGTCTACAAATAGTTGTTCCGGACTTCCGGTCTGATTGTTTGTATGTGTGAACGTAAAAATAAACCAATTCATAATTAAGATGTTCAAAACCCACAGATACGCGCCTCGTTGCGCGCGCTGCCGTGAGCCAATCGTGCCGGAAACCGGCGCAGAAGAAACTGTTCGCATCGTGGCTCTTGACAAGAGCTTTCACGTGTCGTGCTACGCCTGTGAAGACTGTGGCACGTCGCTGTGCTCCCGCCAGGAGGGCCGCGGCTGCTACCCGCTTGATGACCACCTCTACTGCAGAGAGTGCAATGCGCGCCGCATACAGGACCTCTCCAGAAATATTAACTAATTCCACCAAGCAATGGTTACTTGCAAAGCTAAGATTAGATGCCAGTATTTCGCTGAAGATCGTTTTTGAATATATTAATTATAATCATCAGTTAAAGATGCACCTCGCTCATTGTTTGGGTCAAAGTTACGCTTAGTGAAGTAGTTAAACCCACCCAGTTATAAATATTATAATTTGTACATAATGTAATCGGCTATATGAGTACTTAAATATGTACCAAACTTAGTGTAAGTGAACCATGAGATTTAAAAAGTATTATTCGATACATCACACGTGTTTTAGAGTTTTGTCATAAGAGCTGGCAGGGTTTTTGAGCAAGCATATACAGGGCGAGAGAGACGTCGTCGCTCACAATGGGCCTTATCAGAAAGCTTTATGTCACCCAAAGGGCAATGGAGAGGGCTATGCTCGGAGTTTCCTTGCGTGATCGAATAAGAAATGAAGACATCCGCAAGAGAACCAAGGTTACCGACATAGCCCGAAGAATTGCCAAATTTAAGTGGCAGTGGGCAGGGCACATTTCTCGCAGAACGGATGGCCGTTGGGGCCGAAAAGTTCTAGAGTGGCGACCGCGTACCGGAAGACGCAGCGTTGGAGGGCCTCCCTCTAGGTGGTGCGACGACCTGGTCAAGGCTGCGGGCGTCCGGTGGATGCGAAACGCACAGGACCGATCAGTGTGGCGACGCTTGGTGGAGGCCCATGTCCAGCAGTGGACGAGCTGAAATGATGATGATGATACAGGGCGAAAAGTCCATAACTAAGTAGGTGCGGCTTGCTGAGAGAACACCGTGAATATATCTAAATATTTAGACACAAGCCCTATGGTACGGCCCAGTTTAAAATTTCCAAAAGGGAAATTTTAAACTGGGAAATTGTCCGTTCATTTTTGATCGGGTGCGGCTAGATGCAAAATGTATAAATAGACTAGTATGTATAAATGTATAATTAAACCTAAATCTGACGATTTTGAAAGGTTTAATTTGTAATAAAGTAGTAAAGTTTGTCTTTACTGATAGACCATTGGGACGGAGGCAGCACCTAGAAATCAATACTTTTGTGATGGTTGCTGCGTTTCACTTGATGATGGTTTTCACTCACATTAGTCTTAGGATAGACAAAATTAGTAAGACCCATGAGATGTACCAGTATTGTTAGCATTTTTAACAATTAGGGTTATTGATAAGACATTCCATAATGCATTTATATTATAAAAGGCTGTGTAGCTCTGACCATTCACGATTTATTATACAGTATTATTTTTAGCGATATTGTGATTGTAAAATAAGTTATTGCGAAATGAGTATCAAACAAGTTGTGGGGTATGAATGTTTCATACCAAACATAATAATAATTATATGCTTTGTACACACTTGTACACTATGCATACTTTACTAAGCATTTATGTATAATTACGCACATTCCGGATTCTTAGTGTACAAGTGTGTGCAAGGCTGCATAAGTAGTGCCATGTTTATTTTGTAAAGTATTATACTGTTAGGTTGTGTCCTTGTTATGTAGCGAATAAGTCATGTACTCTATTTACTGCGTACTTAAGGTAAATATAGGAGCAGAAAACTACAATAAAAAATATACATATTTGCTTTTATTTTCTCGTAAAAAGAATCTCAGTTTATATTGGCCAATTATTAATCTCGAAGGGAATCTTTTCTCATAATAGTAGCTTACGCCGGTATTCCAGATGCTCATGATCAACTCACTCAAACTGGAAATGGACAGTTGTGACTGGTTGGCTTGTTTTTTGACAGTAACATGCTCAAGTCCAAGATCTTGGACGCCCCAAACGTTATTGAACTCTTATTACACTCACTATCTAAAAAAGATGTCATTTTACACAAAATACGAGTAACACAACATGATCTTTTTGCCATTTTGTGCGATAATGGTACGGAACCCTTCGTGGGCGAGTCCGACTCGCACTTGGCCGAACACATCATCAGTGGAATTGAGTAGTGTTAGCAAGTACGGGTATGTTTCATGTGCTTTTCGAAGGCGCGCAACGGCGCGATATTTAAAAAAAAAACCGGCCAAGTGCGAGTCGGACTCGCGCACGAATGGTTCCGTACCACTATCGCAAAAAATAGCAAAAAACTCACGTTTGTTGTATGGGAGCCCCACTTAAATATTTATTCTATTCTGTTTTTAGTATTTTGTTGTTATAGCAGCAACAGAAATACATCATCTGTGAAAATATCAACTGTCTAGCTATCACGGTTCATGAGATACAGCCTGGTGACAGACAGACAGACGGACCGCGGAGTCTTAGTAATAGGGTCCGTTTTTACGGTCCGTTTTTTACGGAACCCTAAAAACTACCAATATTTTGTAAAAATTGATTCCCAAAACCATAAAGGGGAATGCCCATTTTGTAAGGGAACTTGGGCCCCTTTGAAAAAATGGTTGTAACTTGATGAATTTGGTTGTATATTGTAGAAAAAACACGTTATATTCATAATTAGAATACATTTTTTATTTATTTTGCGGGGTTCATGAGAAATAACGATGTTTCTGTTCCTGAAATGAACCCTTATTACAATGCAATAAGGTGCATACAAATGTCCAAGTGAAGAAACCTGATCTGTTGTTGTCTGTACATAAAAAGTAAAGGACACGGATGGAAAAAACACAAAATGTAAATCTTATTTTTGGATAATATTGAAATCGCAGACACGATACCTCATACGGGGCCTGTGTATGGGCAATCTCCTTTGACAAAGTTAACCATAAGTTAAAAAGTTTTAAGGGTTTGAACGTGGCGAACCGCGCGGCCACGGAGATCTTTAAAACTAAGTGTTGCAGAGACCTGATTTAGGTAAATAACAGACTGAATTTGTAAAAATATAGGCAAAATCCTTTCAAGAAATTTGTGTAGAAAGAAATCAGTAACGTCTGGGCGCTAACGCTCTAAACCAACCAATCACATCACAATTGTCCATTGCCAGTTTGAGTTGTACAAAGCACACTCGGACTCGAAGCAAAGCGAGCGACGCGTCAAACTTTGGAGTGCGCGAATTTGCTCGTCTTAACTAGTAGTGAGGGCTTTGCAGTTTACTTTTTTTGTAGCTTTCATTCGCATATATATTATGCGCTTAAATTCTCGCGACTAAGTACCGACCGAGCAGACTGCTTCACGCTTCTAGTGTTTGTCTTGATAGGAATGTTTGCATTATGTGGTTTGCAATATACTATGTACATTTTTAACTTACGCGTCGCTCGCTCCCTCATTTTGTTGCTTACTGCTTATACCACAAGTTTATAACAGGTTTGTACGATTTTGTATTTTTATATACAAGATTTTTTGACGTAAATACTGTAATAATGTTTATGCCAAGCACATAAGATTTTCAATATACTGCCGATTTCTTTAAGATTAACCATAATGTTGAGTATAATGAATTTTACACTTAAATTGAACGTTTTTGGCATACTAGTCATCGTTTACTATATGTATGCTGCTATATTGTGTAGTGCAAAATAAAGTATACACTCGAAATTGGTTTGTATTATTTCACTAGCTGACCCAGCAAACGTTATTTTGCAATAAAAACACCAAACTGTATTCTGGCGAACAAAACAAAAAAAGAATTATTCAAATCGGTCCAGCCGTTATCGAGTTTTAGCGAGACTAACGAACAGCAATTCATTTATATATATATAGATAAAAGATAAATAAAACATAAATCACGGTTTATTTAATTCTATATTTCTCAATTCGCTCTTTGGAACAGAGTCATCTTAAAAAAAAACTTAAAACTATTTTATTTCATTACAAATAACCAGAAGACTTTGGCTTCTCAAGAAAATTGAACAAACTTCATTAATATTTTACATTCACCTTCACAATAAGTATGTATACAAACTCAGCCAAGCAGTCTCTATACAACAGCATGCACTCATAAATTACAAGAAAGGTATTATTTTAAATAAACGTGTACCACAAGAGCTTCATAGCATCTTTTCATTCATATACAAGGGCGCGTAAGTAATCAGTTAATCACGTACAGATTGCAATTTTTTTTTATTATTGTCTTCCAAACTATACGAATAAGCGTGTGTACATCGTACTGGTCTAATTAGAGCTATCTAACTAGGCCAGTGCGAATTCGAATCAGCTGGTTCCATAATATACAGCGACAGTACGCATTAGGTGCGGATCCACGTTTACGCTCGGGTAGAGGGGGAAAGTTTTTCCCAACTTTGTCGACTTATACATAAGTCTCTGAAGAATACAAAGTTGACCCTAGAGTGAGCTCGCGAACTTAGGATACTCCAACACGGATAGGTTAGATTCGAAGGGGATGACGGTACAGTCAGAAATAGAATTCTTTGGAATACCTAAAGTAATAAGTCCGCCTATCTACTTTATGTTGCAAAGATATAATTATATCAGAGTTTAACATTACAATGTTACAATAATAGTTGATCATATAATAAATGAAAATTATATTATATTAGAAACAATTTTTATGAATACGGCGAAAAATCTTTGAAACTCTTGTCAGGGAGATAGTGACGCAGTATAATTTGGAACCTAGACCTGCCGCCTACACGTTACAAAACTATACAAGAACAGTACGAAAAATTCTTATTTACCTTGGAATTACAGGTTTAATACAGCATAACGACTACGCAGAAGAACTTTCCTGTGGCTACGTTCTAGCCTTGTATAGAATGAAAAGACACAGCTTCGTAATAGTCGGTGACAGAAAACTAAGTGATTTTTTGCTCCAAACCTTATATTTAAATTTTATACTCAGTCAATTTCCTGTCTCAAAGACCTAACTATGATGATATTAACAATCAATATATCTTCTAAATGGTAAAGAATGTAACTTTAAATGTGAAAACGAAAATGTTGCAAATTTCAATTACCACTGGTAAATCAAACTAAATTATCATTATTCATAGAAGCAAAAACAAGGGCCGTTATATTGTGAAAATATCAAATTCGTACTCTTACAGAGATTCAAATAATTACATACTTTATATAGCCAGTCTATTAGTTTCTAATCAGTGCCCTATTTATTAATAGTCAATATTTACAAGCGCTTGGCGGCAATTGGGCATTTATTATAATGTCGAAAAACTTACATGAAACCTAAATGTAGTCAAATATTTACGATGAACACATACTAATCGTTCATAACATCTCTTTATTAGCAGCATTTTAAACTTGCAATGCAATCATACAGTTAAATTAAATTTAACATTTATAAACAAATCTTTTGAACTGAAGGGAATGTAAAGGTGCTCACTTGCAAATAAGAACTGCATCAAGAAAGCTATTGCGTCGTTTAACAACAAGAATTATTACTATCAAATGTTTGCTGTCGACAACTGAAAAATAAACAGATAACTCATTCAAAGATCCTTGTTATGCTTTGAATTTATCGCATAATAAAACACCGATAATTATACTGCATGCTAAAACATTTTGCTCAATTTTTATATTGTACAATGGGTGCTCTTAGCAATAGCACATAATGCAGTATACATTTTATGTGTATACATTTATATCTAATATGAACCGACTCAATCATATTTCTATACATTTTTACAATAATCTTGCATGTAGTAAGTAATACGCGCAATGCTCACATATGCGGACACGAATTAATTATAAAAAACTAAATTTTGAAACAAAATTTTTATTAATTTTACGCCGATTGTTAATTAAAGAGATTACAAGTACACAATAAACTTAAATTTTAATCACTTACATGTTATAAAGATAAACTATTGACCTGGACTGTAATATCCAGTTAATATCAATAATGAACCAGCTTAGTAAAGTACAATCACCTGTGTCAACTTCAGTGTTTTCAAAATACTACTCTACAGTAAGTGACAAAAGTTATTATTATTATTTATAAATGTTACTGTAAAAATGCTTGCTAACATCAATAGAATGATCACAGAATTAAACTGTTGCGCGAGGGTTTATAACTAAATACAAAACACTGCTTAGCATGGTCTGGTCTGTATAGTCGAGTCCGTAGATGAAATGAGACACATTTTAAAACTACATTTATTATTACGTAGGCAATGGGCCTTTTTAAAGCTTTTCTCCTCTGCCGGCTAGGGATAGCTCGATCCAGGGACAGCGGAGCCGAGACGTGTCTCGGTACCGTGTGTGCGGACATCAGTGGCGTCCTCAGAACATTGTGAACCTGTGGAGCTGTGCCGGGATTCACCTGAAGGCGGACTTGCGGCGGTCGGCGCGCTCGGCGGTGGGCTCCCACTCCACGTCGTCGGGGTCGTCGCCCTCGTAGGCGGCCAGCTCGGCGGGCGACAGCGTGCTGCTGCTGGAGCTGGCGGGCGAGCTGGCGCCGGGCGGCCCGGGCGGCGGCTGGGCGGCCCGGGCGGCGCAGGCGGGCGGCGAGGGGGGCGCGTAGAAGCCGTCGGGCATGGCGGCCAGCATGTGCGCGTACGTGTCGTCGGGCAGCGGGAACTGGCGCGGCGTGTACGGTCTCACTGTCTGGAGAAACATTCACAGTTAACGTCAGATGAGCAGGTGAGTTAGTAATGCAAGTGAACTGATGAAAGCGGATTATTAATATTTTATACATGATATTAAAGTATTTAGAGTTAATAAATTGCAGTAGTTGCTATTGCAAAAAAGATGTGCATGATAGCAGTAAGAGAAATGTTAGAAGTACAACTCAAACAACAAAAAATGCAATCCTGAGGTGAAAAATATTATATCAAAGAAATAAAAATTACAAGAAAGTTTAAGTACCAGATAAATATCTAATAAGAAAAATATTATGATGATGATACCGCAAGGGTAAAAAAATTATGCATTGCCATTGCAGGATACCTAGTAGATATGAAACTCAAAATTAATTTGTATAGAAAATGTGCATTTGGTTGGAAAACAATTATCAGATTTTTTTAAAGAAAACTTGTTTCTATATTTATAAAATACATATTATTATAATACTTAAATAAACTCTTATTCCTACTCTAGGAAGAGTGTGAATTTTAAAGATGGACATAGATATGGATACCTCAGTTGTTTAGAACAGTATGTTATAAGAATGATAGTATGGTATGGTAAATAGCCAGGATAAAGCACAGAAGAAACAAACAAGTAGCATATTTATGTTATATTTACAGATGCATTGTCAAGAGAAACAAAACATACGCAAAATTTTATCTCAACTGAACACTGGGAAGTGGGTTAAAATTGACTTGCAGATTTTGATTACAGACAATGGGGACTAGTGTAACTAAATATATAAAAGCTTGAACTATGTATCTGTCACATATACATATTACAAGCAATAGCAGCAAGGAATGAAAACAAGATGAGGACACTGGGATGTAAGTGACACTGGTATGGAACTAAGACCAAAAATTCGAAAACATGTGACATCTACTGAGCTATAGTTGAAACATCCCAAGTAACACAGGAAGCATTTTAACAAACGAATAGTAAACTTATCTAGAACTTAAGGTCCATATAAACTCTTATATAAGCTCACCGAGCATCCTGACGCTTTATATTGGTATTTTTAAACCATTATGATGCTTTACACTGTATAACGTTTGGATAATGGCACATCAAAATGCTTTTGTAAAGCCTTTAGTTTTAGTGCAGCATACCACAACGCAGCTGTAAAGCTTTCAGCTGTTTTTAGTTCATTTGGATTAACAATAGCATTTTTAAGTAGTAAATAAATGCTTAATGCTGTTTAATAGCATATACATGAACCATTATAATGCCACGTAAATCCGCTATACAGCTTTCAGCTGTTTTTAGTGCCTTTGGGTCTACAATAGCATTTTTAAGTAGTAAGATAATGCGTAATGCTGCTTAATAGCATAAACTTGTGCCATTGTAATGCACCGTAAATCCGTTATACAGCTTTGAGCTATTTTTGGTGCCCTTTATTGTTTAATAGCACTAGTAAAAGCCTAGACCTGCTGAATAGCATAAACGTGAATCAATTTAATGCTTGCATTTTTAAAGATCAACTGAGTTCTGTTGTATAGCTAACAGCTCTTTAATCAAATACACGTGAGTTATTATAATGCGTAAAGCTGTATATAGATTAATTTGACTAAATTCGTAAAACCATGTGTCGGCCATATTGAGGAAAAGCACAATATTCGCTATAAACATGTTTTTTTTTTTGTTTGTTTTTGTTTAATTATGGTGCCCATAATTATTTTTATAAGCCACATATAGAGATCATGCGTTCAGAAAGCTATTTCATCAACAGACTGTTGGCAAACGGATACAAGATGTTAAAAAATACTGAAACGGGTTTTTTTTTTGTTTTGCTCATGGATCCCCAAATTTGCTTCAAGTAATAGCACTATTTCAGTCTACATCAAGTCTGGTATACTGGTGAACCCATATAGAACTACTTTATAGACAATCGCACTACAGTGGTTCATCAAAAGTCTTATCTCTGGTCTATGGCTTAATAATTGTTAACGTGTGGGTATTTATACTGCTGGCGGCATTAATTAGCCATTTTAAAGGCTCACCGGGCTGCTACAGACCAGTATATCCAATATATATAGGCTACCAAATATTTTATATCCAAAGTGTATTATCATTCGGACCTATTTATAAAAGCAATAGGCCTTTATATAGTAATAAAATAACTTAATTTAATACTGTCCCACCAATACTATTATTTTAATTGTGCAAAATTCGTTCTATACTAGGAATACACAATTGTTTTGGTTATTTCACATATATATTTATATATATTTTTTTAACAAAACCACAAAATATCGAAGGCGCGTGAAAATTTTCAATGAAACTGATATAGACATTTACAGTAAACTACATTGCGCAGTAATATTTGAAGGCATGAAATAGCAAAAGAGTCAAAAACTTAAACAGTATTATACATTTTGTTTTGATACAAAACAAATATGGTGTCACTTCCACAGTTATGACCCTCTTCGTCCATATTATATTGCGAGACAAAGTAGTTAAATTACATCGATAATTTATTATAACATTTGTACCGTGGTATTAGAGGTGTTTTTGCAATAATGTAGGTTTAATTAAGTAACTGTGAACACTTAAATAGCTCCAATAATTCTTTTACTACATTCTAATGCTTTTGTAATGCATCATCATCTTCATTATCAATAATATTGCTAGTACAATGATTCTGTTATGCGAATGGCAACTTCATTGACCGTAATATAGCTTCTTTAATGCGAAGGACAACTTCATTGACCACAATAATGCTAATATAATGCGCCTGTAATGCAATTAAACAACTGTTGTGAACGTATTTAAGATCTAAAGCCGTATCATTTGTGCCCAAATAAGCATTACAGCAGCCGTATAATCGTTTGTAATGCAGCTATAGAACTAACTCAAAATGCGAAAACTATACAGAAATGCTGTAAGTCGGCCGTTATACTGCTTTAATGTGTTACTTGGGATGGGCCGTAAATCCACTACGCGGGTCCAGTGTCATTCTCTCTCACAGATAGGAGGCCTGTGTCCCAACGGTGAGAACATTAAAAGGTCGATGATGATGAAAAAATAGGTACTAGCCTCATGATCAGGATACAGGCGCGGCGGTGCGGGGGGGACGGGCGCCACACGCGCTTGCAGTACTGGGGGCGGGGGCGGTGGCGGCGGCTCGTGCTCGTGCTCGTGCTCCAGCGGCTCGTGCGTGGCGCGGCGCTGGCGACGCTTGCGCTCGTAGCGCGCGCGCTCGCGGCTCTCGGCGCGCGTGTGGCGCAGCGACACCGCCGCGTCCGATACGTCTTCCTAACGTGCCAACACAATAAAATCTTTTATTCTGAACAAATACATTACAAGATCAGTAATGGACGGCCTCGTTTACGGAGACTTCGCTTTGAGCGGTGAGGACCGCACCAAATTCAAACATATAGCATGGAATGAGAGCATTTACTTTAAAAAATAAATAAGACCTAAGAAAAGTTTTGCCAGAAAACAGAAAAAGAGAATCATTGGTACTTATACTAATAAAAATCATGCTTATTTTAAGAGTCAATTTATACTAGCGCAGAGTCGAAACGCATCGAAGCGTCTATCCAAAGCTGAACATGACAAATTCAACCTAACTCCACAGCGTAATGCACACATTACTTCTGAGATTTCAAAAAGACACACGCATTCTTCGGAATTCGCGCGTCTGCGCGTAAACAACCCTGATTGGTGCGCGCGCATTCTCGCGTATCCATGCCCACTAGCGAACCTACGCGTCAGTCGGAAATTGGCCTGCGTCGGTGTTGATAGCCTGTATGATATTCTGGCGAATACGCGCGCATTCGTGCGGCTTCGCTTTAGTTGTAAAGAATTTGACGCTTCGATGCGCTTCGACTCTGTGCTAATATAAATTGACCCTAAAAGTGCTACTGACAACACAATACACCCTATCACATGCTAAAAACTAATCAATAGTAAATGATTTCGTGGCCAAAAAAATAGAAAGGAAGTAACTACTGGAAAGAAGACTAAGATATGCACGAAAACAATCTGTAACACTGACATCATTTAAATTGGGATAAGTGCATGCATGAGAATGACCTGATTCAATTTAAACGTTGCTATAGTGAAGCTGAATGACCTGGAGGAGGCCTATGTCAAAGGACAACCTGAGTAAACACAGTCTAAATTAAGTTAGTTAAGGATAAATTTAAAAAATAATGTAAAATTCAATGAATACAGGCTATTTTATTTTTATAGTGAAGCTGCACTAAAATTTTACAAGCACAATAAATGTGGTAAAATCTAATCTAAATTCGTATTATAAAGAGGAAAGTACTGATCCAATTCTTATAATAATCACGATTCTTATGGCATTAAGCACAGGAGCAAAGTCTTACCTCACTCTCATGACTCTCAACGGACATGCGATTGGACTTGCCCACACCGTTGTTGAGCGGCGTTTCCGGAATCTCTAATACACGCCACCTGAAATTAAATTATAATATTTAGTCATGTTTCCATCAAGTATTATCAACAAGTCATACAGGCTGATAACTCGGCGTCCATGTTAAAGGCTCTGGAGCTTTGAGTCGACCAGTGCATTGTTGCCAATAAGCCTCTTGGTCTGTCTGTCAGGTGCACAAAACTGGTATTTGGCTGATCCGTCCCAGATGTGAGAGCAGTACTCCATGCAAGTCCGAACTTATGCTTTATAAAGTTGAGCAACTGTTCTGGCGTGAAGTACAGTCTCACCTTTGCGAAGATCCTCATCTTTTTTTGCAGCCAACTGCGACTTAGTCTCAATGAATGGACCAAAATTGAGAGTCAATGTCGACAATCATCTCGATCTGTTGACATCGACTCTCAATTTTGGTGCCAATAACGGACCACCGTTATCGGCACGGTTACAACACCACGGAATGATGGAGGGGGATGGAATTAGTTCATTTTCGCGGAAAAAGGACACGGCTAGGTCTTAGCAGCATTGAAACTGACTAGATTGGAATTGCTCCATTTGGACACTGTCTCCAAAGACTGGTTTAAGCGCTCAGCCATGACTTCGCGATGTGACCAGATCTGAGGCCCAGTAGCCTGTGCAGACAAAACTCGACTTAGTAAACATGATTCAAACAAAAATCGCCCACGGCATAAACCATCTGATAACATCTAGCATAACGATTTTGAGCATATAAAAAGTAAAATTTAAATACACATTTTTATCTCATGCTACATAATTCATCTACAGACATGCTTCGATCGATAATCTGCTAATTATGACACGATATCTTGTGAAAACACCCCGATTCAAACAGTAAATACGCCCGTAATTTTTGAACTTTTCGATTTTCAAACAGTAAATACGCCCGTAATTTTTGAAGTTTTCGATTTTCAAACAGTAAATACGCCCGTAATTTTTGAACTTTTCGATTTTCAAACAGTAAATACGCCCGTAATTTTTGAACTTTTCGATTTTCAAACAGTAAATACGCCCGTAATTTTTGAACTTTTCGATTTTCAAACAGTAAATACGCCCGTAATTTTTGAACTTTTCGATTTTCATAAAACATAGCTAAGAACACTCTCGATAAAGTCACCTTTCAAACAAAAAAAAACTAAATAAAAATCGTTTTATCAGTTTAGGTCGTTTGTTCATGAGGCACCGGCATCGCACGACACGATTTGCGGTCACAATTTTTAACACACGACACACTACATACGGTCTGTCGTCCGTTTGTTTGTTCACTAGACACCATTCTGCAACGACACTGCAGTGCACTTGTATTGTTTTATAAGCGCGTGAATGACGAACCACGCGTGAGCCGTGCGGTGTGTCGTGTCGACAAACAGCTCATTCATACCGGTTTTGATCAGCCGCTAAATTAACGACATAGCCGATAAACCGTATGAAAATCGCATGTGGCGCGGTGTCGTGCTATGAACAATCGGTTCATACAAATATGGAGCTCTGAATCGTGACCACATTTTGCGGTGTCGTCAGTCGTGTGTCGCGTCGTAAACAAACAGCCTTAGGAGCTAAGATGCCACAGACAGATACACAAACACACAGGTACACACGTCAAACTTTTAACACCCTCTTTTTCCGTCGGGGGCTAAAAGTAGTCTGTCAAAGGTGACATAGACTACTCGTCGTAGTCGTTATAGTGAAGGCACCATAACGACGACTTGATTGATACCTTTTTTTTACATTCATCAAAACTGCTTCAGCAGGTTAGGAGCTACGGTGACACATACGCAAATACAAACGTCATAAAAATTATAAAAACAAAACTGTCAAAAGGTGAAAAATATACAACAATAACATCATTAGAATTTGAAATGTTTGTGCTACATAGCTAGCCGATTGCCCTGCCTGATACACTATGTATGAATAAAATAGTGAATAGAAACAAGGACGTTGACGGTATGACTCATCTAACGGCGCGTCGCAAGAAATATGCGGGCTTCGTGAGCGATATACAATTCCTTTGTGTTCTAATATGATATTTTTACCAGACTGCCGAAGGAGGGTAATGTGTTTATCAGTCTATGTATGTATGTGTGTTTGTTCCTATGTGGCGTTCTAGACACCAAACGCGTTAACCGATTTTGATGATTCTGACGTCAATCGATTCATCTTAACCCTTCGAGTGTCACTGGCTACATAAAAGGAGGATACATCTGGTTTTGATCAGCCAGCTCGCGGATATGTATTTTCCGACTGCACAGCATGATTTTCTCCTTGTTTACGTCGTTTTAGTTTTCTTTTCAAGCAGTCGGGATTTTCCTTATTTCCGGCAATATGATGTAATTTAGAATAAGACAGGAGCCTTAGCTAAACAAGGAATGCAATTGTTATCACGTGAAAGAACATTATACCGGGATAAAAAAAACCTATGTGGCATTCCAGATCAGATCTATCTCTGTGCCAAATTTCATCCAGATCTATTCAGCCATTCTGGAGTGATTGAGTAACAAACATCCATCCATCTAAACTTTCGCATTTATAATACTACTAGCGACTCGCCTCGGCTTCGCCCGTGACAAATTATACACAAAAACCTGCCTCGTTTCTCACTCTATCTATTGGTGTAACCCGCATGAAGATCCGTTTAGTAGTTTTTGAGTTTATCGCGTACAAGTAGCGTCGGGATTACTAGCTTCTGCCAGCAGCTTCGCCCGCGTGAAAAGTGTTTTCTTATCCCAAGAGAACATTATACCGAGATGTCATGAGTGAGTCATGCTCTCTCTAATGTCTCTTATGGTGGCAAATATGTTGGATCATTCGGTTCCCTTCATGATGGTTGAGATGACTGGTGTCAATCCATGCGTCATGTTCGTGAACGGGCGCCATCAGTTGGGATTAGTCATAAATTAGCTGCCTCTGCCTGCTTTTAATTACGTACTTATTGTATTTTTCAATTGAAAGTTTTAATTTAGACGGTTTTAAGTGCATGTCTTTTTACAACGCATCATTCTCACGTAAGTATATTTCCAACAAGAATGATGTAACCAAATAATTGTAATTAAAACTAATGCAAAAGAGTGTCCGTGGAGTTTCTTGCACATTCTTCTCCATAGAGACCTACTAACGCTTGCGTTTGTGTAATTAGATTCATATTTAGTTTGACAATTCAAAAGTACCTACATAAGGTTTAGTATAAATACAAATATGTTGATAGCAATTTTTTTTGAAAAGTTAATAACGTTCTATTCCAGATTATAATCTGACTGCAAAATTTCATCCAGATCCGTTCAGCAATTCTGGCGTTATTGAGTAACAAGCATACATATCCATCCATCCAAACTTTAGCATTTATAATATTAGTAAGAAGTAGGATTATAATATTTTATCTTAATAATATAATTGTGTCTATTTATTTTTTCCTCCTGTGCCAACCTTACCAAAATATATAAATTTGGAACGCTCTATAAAAGCTTGATCTCTGGTTGACTCTGAGTGAACCAGCAGTGAATGTTGTTGTATGTTATCGATGTCATACGTATACTAACTTGGGCGTGATAATCTCCTTGTAGGTGAGTATCTGCGGCCGCGTGTTGGCTGCGACGCTCTGCGGGATGACGATGTTATCGATGTCATACGTATACTAACTTGGGCGTGATAATCTCCTTGTAGGTGAGTATCTGCGGCCGCGTGTTGGCTGCGACGCTCTGCGGGATGACGATGTTATCGATGTCATACGTATACTAACTTGGGCGTGATAATCTCCTTGTAGGTGAGTATCTGCGGCCGCGTGTTGGCTGCGACGCTCTGCGGGATGACGATGTTATCGATGTCATACGTATACTAACTTGGGCGTGATAATCTCCTTGTAGGTGAGTATCTGCGGCCGCGTGTTGGCTGCGACGCTCTGCGGGATGACGATGTTATCGATGTCATACGTATACTAACTTGGGCGTGATAATCTCCTTGTAGGTGAGTATCTGCGGCCGCGTGTTGGCTGCGACGCTCTGCGGGATGACGATGTTATCGATGTCATACGTATACTAACTTGGGCGTGATAATCTCCTTGTAGGTGAGTATCTGCGGCCGCGTGTTGGCTGCGACGCTCTGCGGGATGACGATGTTATCGATGTCATACGTATACTAACTTGGGCGTGATAATCTCCTTGTAGGTGAGTATCTGCGGCCGCGTGTTGGCTGCGACGCTCTGCGGGATGACGATGTTATCGATGTCATACGACTGGCGCCGCCACGACCGCGACTCTGTGCTTGAACGACCACGAGACCTGGGATCATCAACACAAATTATTGTTGATACATTAGATTCTACCAGCGGAAGCGGAAATTATTCCAAGGTAACTTATTATCTTTTTATATGTGTAATTTTTATGGTGTACAATAAAGTATATTCTATTCTATTCTTATTCCCGGGTAAAAAAAGTATCTTATGTTTTTCTAACATCCTATCTCCTTAACAAAATTTATCTAAATTAGTTTAGCAGTTTGAGCATGAAAACATGACAGAATTTGTTTGTTAGGCGAGTTACTCCCGCATTTATAACACTATTTGTATGATAAGGTATATAAAGGCAAATAATCTGGTGTGTGAAATGTAGGCCAGAACTGCAAATAATAATGGAAAAATGTCATAAATCAGTATAAAGAATGACGATAATTCTCTACATTAATTATTTCAAACTGTATCTTTACATTCTGCATGAGTGTCTTCTAAAATCTACCATAGACAGACAGGAAAAGGATTTAGGTAATTGTATTATTATGTTCAAATTCTATAGAAAAACATAAAAGAATAAAAGTCTTCACGTTTCTTGTAAGGTCAAGGTTGAGAAGTTTTTGTAACGAAGTAACAATTACTGTCTCACTCCCGTTAGTTGTTACGTAAAATAGTCAGTTTTCACTTTCAAAATGAAAGTGAAATCTTTTATATTAACGCTCACCTATCATGGCCCGATGTTGAAGATTCTTCTTCTCTTTCTCTCTCCCTTATCTTTTTCGTCAGTGGTGGTCGACCTCTTTTCAACCCTGAAATAAAGCATTTACATATTTTATTGAGAAGGAATTAGGGAATTTTTAGTATCATTTCTGGAAAAAGACAATCACAGCTGAACATAGGCCTTCACAAACGTCAGAATCACAAATCTTTATTTGTAAGTGATACAGTGGCCTCATCATCCGATTCTGTGCTTCATGTGAAACTTAATTTCTACTTCTACTTTAAAGGGTTTGCAAATCACATTATTGACTAAGAAAACTCTGCTGTCGTCCATTAAGATATGAACAGTTTCACACAAAAATTCAAGGTCTTCTTTGTACAGGCAAAGTGCCTATGGTATAGTTTTCGCCAAACTTCTTGGCCGCCCTGAAGTTGGCTACAATGGCTGCGCAGTAGTTAATCTCATACAAAAACAGTACCGTTTCGTGCCTGCGCATCCGGTAAACCAACTTCAGGGCGGCCAAGAAGTTTGGCGAGGGCCATACCTCTGGTATTGCAGGGGTCAATCAGTGGTGGGGACCACAAACCATAGGTGGCCTGCATGTGCCCTGCTTTTCTGCCATTCTGTGGCAAAAATAAACTTCATGTGATGTGACTCACGTGTAGGATGCCGTTTGAGTGGTTTGGGCGTGTGATGTCGCGAGGAGTGTGGCTGCGACGTGGACTGCTTGTCGTGCTTGTGGTGCGAGCTGTGCGCCGCGTGCTTGTCGTGCGGCTTGTCGAGCTTGTCGTGCGACACGTGCGGCGCGTGCGGCACGCGCGACGTGCTGGCCGCGTTGTGTGCGCCGCGCCACGCCTTGCTGCAGCGCGGCCGGAACCACGCGCGGCTGGCCAGGGCTGCCATGTGGATGGACGGCGACACGTCTGGAAAACAGAGGAGTGGTGATATTATTTGATGATACTGTGATCAAATAATATCAGATACAGCACACAATTCAAAACGGTGATAGGAATCAAAACGGTATGGGTATAACATAGTCGACCCACATGGTGTCTTATGGTTCTCTTCATCTCGCACCTCTCGCAGTCTTAGTAGTGGGAACAATGCTTTACAACAGAGAAAAGTATAATGCGCATTTCACATAGAACATCATCACTTGGCCTTTACAAGCAGTTTAGTTCTATTTTCGGCCACCCTCATCCAGTAAATAACGTGTCTAAATCCTAACCTAGCAAGAACAATCTCTAAAGAATAGTTGACTGTCTATCATGCAGTTTTCTCTGCTGAAAATATCAAATCACGGAAATGCCTCGACTGCTGCTGATAAAGGCATAATCAACGCTTTTCATACAGATCATGTCAATAGGCGTAACCATTTATTAACAATACGGCATAAATAACATAAAGGGACTCGACAGTTCAGCCACCAGCCGTAAACCGTCGACTGGTGGCTTGTGAAAAAATGTTAGATACTGTACGCCATTACGGCTTTGATTGGTACTACAGCCAAAAGATGTTACTGACTCTTGGTGGTGGTAAGTCTTCCAAGTTATATACCTCTCATATCGCTGAGCACAGGATGGAAGCCAGGGTCGACAGCAGCGATACGCAACCTAGGGGGCACGTTGCACAGCGGCGGCGCCGGCTGCGTGGGCTCCGTGCGCCCCGTGCACACCGCGCAGCTCTGTATGCCCTGCGCGCAGCCGCATCTGTACACACACCACACACATTACTATCAACGTTAGTAGGAAAGAAGGAAACAGTTTAACGTTATCAATTGGCCCCAAATCCAGAGCAAATGCTACCATAACAAGTGAAATCCTCAACATTACAGCCAAAACACAGGCCTACCTTAGGGGAGGCTTAAGGGTAGCCACATCGGCGAGTCCTGTCCGTCTAACATCCAGTGCGTCTCTCGTCAACCTACCTGCCATACATGGCGACTAAGATTAGCACATTTTTAGGAAATTAATTAGGGACGATGCCATCAACCAACAACAATTCTCCTGGCGGACATAACTCGCGAAATTTGTGTAGCTATACATATTTGCCTAACACTTCAAAGTTTAGGCGTAGTCTGTCTACATTTCATTGATCGCAAAAGGATCGTAGCAGGTGGCGTTTTGTAGTTTCTGCCTACCCCCATGAGACAAGGCGTATGTATGTGTATTTCATTGATTTCAAAGGCCAATTATTTTTTCCCTTGACTGCCTATGAGGACTAGTCCTCAAGTAAAATTGAGCAGTGTTTGTATTTTTCTACTACTTCATCGCCAGAAAACTAGGAGCCTATAGGATATCACTAGCTGTTCCCCGCGGCTTCGCTCCCGTGGACCACTCCACAGGACCCGTTTTTGGGTTAAAACATAGCCTATGTTACTCAGGAATAATGTAGCTTTCTACTGGAGAAAGAATTTTCAAAATCGGTCCAGTAGTTCGAGAGCCTATTCGGTACAAACTAACAAAAAAATCTTTCCTCTTTATAATCTGAATTAAGTTAACTGAGTGAAGTTATCTGAATCTGGATAATCTTAGTATAGATAGACAATAGGGATGATGACAAAAATATCTAGTTAGTATGTCAGTTAGATTATCAAAAAATATTGGACACGTATTTTTCTTTTGTTACGTAAACAAAAAGTGACGACGATACAGTGAGTTGAAATATCGTGTGACGTCACAAGCCCCCAATCCTGAAGTTTGATGCGCTTTATCTTTCTCAATTATTTGATAAAGCAAAAATCTCTATTTGATAATCTCACTGACGAATTAAATAGTTTTTTTTCTTAAAAACATTCCTATTTATAATGGTATGCCATAGAGTTTATAATTTTTATTAACAGCCATAATTATCAACGTAGTGTAAAATCACAAACCTGATATCCGAAGGCTTCGCAGCCTTTAGCGCGGCAATGTGCAGGTTGTGCATCTGGAGCAGTTTCCTCTTCTTGAAGGTCTCTCGTCGCAGCGGGCGGACGCGCGCGCACGTCTCCAACGAGGGGTGGTCGTCTGGTGGTTCGGCGCCCGGCAGCGAGCCCTCGTATGCCACCGGTTCGCCTTCGAACTCCACTGGGCCTTTCGCATCGCGGACCTACAATAGAATAGTTTCCGGTCAATATGCTGAACAGTATTGAGGAAGTAAGACTTACACCTACATGACACAATGTTGGGTAAATTCAGGGTCCGCTTAGGCTTAACACGCATTGAGATTTCTATCCGCGCGGATTTTATTCGCGCGAATTTTTGTCCGCGTACTGAATCTAAGGCATAGCACACACTGCGATTTTTTTTCGCGCGAATTTTTGCCGCCTATTCTGTGACCTATGGAAATGTATGAAGCTGCACGCACTGCGGAAAAAAATCGTGCTCAAATAGTACTAAAAAATTCGCGCGAATAAAAACCGCAATGCGTGTTAAGGGTACACTAGTCGACGGCACGAACTATTTGGTGCGCGGGGTTAAAATGCATTTTTATATCAACCGACAACACGTGCGGACGAGATAGATGCTGTGATGAGCAGTAGGAAGCTAGTTCGCGTCCGAATACACACTTTTGCAAATTTGTAGTGAAATGGATAATGATTTAGGACGAAACCGAGCGCGCGAAATTTTATAATAAACAGACCATTGGCAGTCTAGATATCATGAAAAAACGTTTTGTTATTTTCCGTCTTCTTATGGTAAAAATGCGTTAAAATTAGTGCCGAAATGTGGAACTTTCGACGTTCATAACTTTCAAATATTTTATTTTTTTGCTTCCATACAGGGCTAGATAATGACGAGACAAATTGCTATCACTTTTTATTTTGAACGAACATCGTCAAACAGTGGAATAATCCCTAGACTACGTTTGTATGGAAGAATTTTCGACTAGTGTAACCTTAAGGCTTAACACGCACTGCGATTTTTTAGTACTATTTGAGCGCGATTTTTTTTTCCGCAGTGCGTGCAGCTTCATACAGTTCCATAGGTCACAGATTGCGCGGAAAATAAATCGCAGTGCGTGCTATGCCTAACCCTAACTAACACGCACTGCAGATAAAATTCCGCGCGATTTTTTACCCTTTCTTCCTGTTCATAGAGCTCAAAATATTCGCGCGAGTTTAATTCGCGCAACGGTGCGATGGCTTCTGTGGCATACCACTGGTTTCTTGCTATATTATTTCCGCGCGATTTTATGAAGCTTCATATAATTCTTCATAATGGGCGCAAAAAAAACCGCGAATAAAAATCGCAGTGCGTGCTAAGCCTTACCACGCACTGCGATTTATATTCGCGCGAATTTTTTCCGCATATTCTGCGACCTATTGAATTGTATAAAACAGCACGCATTGCGGAAAAAAAATCGCGCGGAAATAATATCGCAAGAAATCCGTGTTTTGCCACAGAAACCACCGCACCGCGGCGCGGATTAAATTCGCGCGAGTATTTTGAACTCTATGAACAGGTAGGAGACAAAAATCGCGCGAAATTTTATCCGCAGTGCGTGTTAGTCAAATTCAGTCCGCGGAAAAAAATTCGCGTGAATAAAAATCGCTGTGCGTGCTAAGCCTTAAAGTAGTTTTCGCCGAAAGATAATACCTAATTATGATAGGCTGGCCGATAAAACGAAACAAATGTACAAAAAATATAAAAATAAGTAGTGACAAATATTCGTGTTATTTGTTGTTTATTGAAAACCTATTCAGGATTTAGTCAAGAACAATAAATTCAAACTTTTGGTTTGAAAAATATCATAACCAACTTTATTGAAGCTAAAAACCCCAAAAAAATGCAGAGTTAACGTAGGAACTAAAGTAGAAATCAGTATAAAAAAATCCATTCTAGCTAAAAAAAACAGTCACATCGTTGTTAATTCGTGACCTTGGGACTTACGGCATGTTGTGCGCGCGTAAGCATAACTTGTTTGAACATGTTACTGTTGCTACGTCAATTCGTCAACTGACCCAGTGTTTATTTATTACAATAATTAAAGTTCAGCATTGTTCTTTGACCTGTCATCATCTAGTAAAATAAACTCGAATCTCATAGCATAAATTATGTTTCTGCAGAGCTTTTGAAATTTGACAACGGGCGTATACGATACACGTGCGTATAATAGTTATGTACGAACGGAAAGGATTAAGTTACATATCAGTGTGCTTAGTGAGAGTTTTTTAACTTACTCACTCGTGATATCGTAAACGATCTCTTATGTCAAAATGTATACAAAAAAAGAGGTTATGCCTTGCCGTCACCATACGGCGCTTATCCAGTTTCAATACACATTGAAGTTTACGTTAACGCGATTGAGCGTGAATAAAAACTCGCACTAAGGCCTCAGGTGGCATTTTATAGTATCAGCCAACTTAATAGGAAAAAGATCGTATTTATTTAATCATTTCAGAACTCTTTTTAAATATTCGTGCTACAGTTATAATTACATTAAAAAAACAAAAACCCGACTGCTAAAGAAAGTCGGAGGATAAATGTTCTCGAGCTGGCTGGCCACCTGATCCTCCGACTGCACAGCATGATTTTCTTCTTGTTTACATATTTTTAGGGTTCCATACCTAAAGGGTAAAAACCTATTACTAAGACTACGGTCCGTCTGTCTGTCTGTCATCAGGCTGTATCTCATGAACCGTTATAGGTAGACAGTTGAAATTTTCACAGATGATGTATTTCTGTTGCCACTAAAAACAGAATAAAATTAATATTTAAGTGGGGCTCCCATACAACAAACGTGTTTTTTTTTGCTGTTTTTTGCGATAATGGTACGGAACCCTTCGTGCGCTAGTCCGACTTGGACTTGGCCGGATTTATTTGTTCGCTTCTTTATCAGTCGCGATTTTGTATTTTTTTTTATGTACAACTTTTTGTTATATATTTTTATCGAATTACTGTTAAACATAAATAAGTGGTATATATTTTTGTAATCACCTCTTAAACCCCTTCATTTTGATACCACTCTATAGTAGCCTATAGAGGCAGAAAAAAATTTGTTCCCCCACAATTTGGCGCAATAATATATTTTTTTAATCAAAATCCGCCATGTTTGTTTTTTTTTAACGTGGTAATCTAGGAAAGGATCACTTGGGCGGTCAAGACGTACTATAAGCCCGTTTAGCGGGTTTGAAAGATTTGAGGTAATAAAGAATATTACTTATAAATATACGCACGAAAAATCTAACTCTTTCCTTGCAGTCTGGCAAAAAGTAAACATGATTTACACCCAAGCAAATAATCTTTCCTTAAATATAATTAAACTACAACACTAGCACAACTTTTCCTTATGTTGTGATAAAGAGGTTAAGGTCTAGGCAGGCTAAATGACTCATATCATTCTTAATTACATTACGGTTATTTGGGAGCTTATCTCGCGGCGTTACATGTATCAAAACCTCGGTCATTGACCCTCTATCGCCCGATTAGAGCCAACTTTTTTAGATTCTAAACAAACATTATAGGAGTTTTGACAGTGAGTAGTAAGGTGCTGGGGGGTGACCATAACTATTTAGGGTAAGGTTTATTTGAGTGTGAGTAAGGGACAGATGTATACAAGTCATATACATCTGTTCCTTACACACACTCAAAATAACCTTACTCTAAGCTGTGCTAAGCTCTTAAGCTTATATGGTCATCCCCCTGTTCTGTGCAAGCAATATTAGGTTACTCTCATATTGTTATTACACTAGCTTTCTTTTTTTATCCTTTACAAACAAAAAAAAAATATCTTACTAATATTACAAATGTGAAAATTTGGATGGATGGATGTACATCCAAATGTATGTTTATAATCACGAGAGACCGGCTGAACGGATCTGGATGAAATTTGGCACAGAGATAGATTATAGTCAGGAATAGCACATAGGATACTTTTTATCCCAGGAATTTGTTTCCTCGGGATAATTTTCGAGTTTTACGCGGGCGAAGCCGCTAACAGAAGCTAGTTTATAATATTAGCATGCAAATTGCCTCATTGATGTCTCAAAGTTATTAAGAAATACTTGAGTTAAAATTAATTACTGCTAATACTATGGCCATTATACTCCATTTATATCTAACTAGCGACGCGCCCCAGCAGCCCATGATAAATTATACACAGAAACCTTCCTCGTTTCTCAGTCTTTCTATTTGTGAAAACCGCATGAAAATCCGTTCAGTAATTTTAGGGTTTATCGCGTACAAACGTGGCGGAGGACTTTATTTTATAATACGTAGTGATAGTGATTTACCATACACTTCTTGTCCATCTCATCAAAAAGTTTTATACATAAGATGTTCAACCTGGATTGGTCTTCACAAGAATAATAAACAGAGTTTGAGAAAGAGCAGCTCAATCCTACTTCCAACATATTATATCTGTGAGTTTTTACCTTACTGTTTCAATCACGAAATAAACAGCTGAATAGTTTTGAATAGAATTTATATGGAAATTGCTACAAAGTTCCGTTGGTATAATAAAACACTGCACATGTGGGCGAAGCCGCAGGTAGAAGCTAGTAAACTATACGATAAAGGTATCTTTCTGACCTGTTTATGTAGCTCAGTATGCTGCCGGATCTTGTAGTCCAACTCCTGAATTTGTGCCTGCAGCCAACACCAACGAGAAGCTACAGAGGCTCGCTTTCGTTGCCATGACCATAATGCACGCTTCTCGCTGAAACAATAGTTGAATATGGTCATTTTAAAGTAGGAAATAATGTCTAATGGGGGAACTCAAATTAGATGCCCAGATAATAAACAGTCAGTTGCATTACCTTCAGATGTTCCAGGGTTTTTAACCTAACACTGCACCTTAATTGCATTACACATGAAATCACACTAATCACAACCAAATGAAATTCCTGATTCATTGCTTTGTTATGTTAAAAATTTGTCTGCAGGACTGAAAAATATGCAATAAATACAGTAAATGACAAAACAAAATGAAAGGTATTGTGATTGATTGTGTGATATTGTGTGTTATTTTACATAATTTCCCTGCTGTATTTGATGCTTTATTAGCTTGTAATGTTGCAGTAGTTTTAATGGTATAGTTTGTATCAATAGAAAAGCATTTGTCTCCTCGTAGGTTAGATTCCAGGCAGGCATTAGAAGAAAGAAATAGTTTTAATGGTTACAGAAATTATGAACAATAAAACCTTCAGTCTCCTACGAAACTGACATACCCAGCAGTCAACAAGTGGTAGTTGAATTGAATGTGATTCACAAAGTCCATTATCCTGTAAATTCTATCATGATTTTTGAATAGTATTGTAGGTACCAAACAAATAACTGTAATAAACAATGTATTTTACCAAAGAATTTATAAAAAAAAAACTGTGAAGATTAAAACAGATATGGGCTGCACAAATTAACTGATAATGTACTTAACATTTAATACAGTAATATATTTGACATTTAATACAGTTAAGGAAAGGGCAAAAGCACATGAGTAGAGTATTTGGAATTACTGGGAGAGTTCTTTTCCCAGTAGTGGGACAGCAATGACTATTCAAAGATGGGAAGAACACCATGAAAAAAAATATATTGACATGCTGATCCAGAATATCTAACTTAAATACCAACTATGATTTGATAATGAAACTAATGTGTGTAAAAAATACAACTACTCCTAATTGCTTAAAATTAAATAATAAAAAGAAGCTTAAAATAATAGAAAGAATCTGCTCCTGCACTGCTCAAAAACATCATTATCATTTCTCTATACAAGATTTGGCCACCTCTATATCTGAATTTGTGGCTTGTGGATAACAAACATTGGGCAAATATTATTATAATTATCTAATAAAAGGTTAATATTTTGATTTAGGGAAAATTATATAAAGATTGTATTACATTTTCATAAATTTTTATCTCAAGAAATATATTTATTTATGGAATATCTATCAGTATATCATTTATCACCCTCTTTTTTATAAACTACACAATATCTATAAGATATTTTCTTATATTTCATTATTATAATCTATAAATAAGTTATTTGGCAACATTACTTTCTTTTTATTTACCTACTAGAATAGATACTTACAGGTCATTAGCCCCATTTGATCTATGAGATGTTTCACTCCTATTACAACATGGTTCCTGATATGAATCTAATAAGTTTCTAAATTGGCAATAATTGTAAAGCAGGTCTTGAGTTAGGCTGCCACTCTAATAAGATTTGGCAGCGAAATCTACCATCTTGCCCTATTTAGTAAAAGTTTTGTGAAATGATGAAATATCTTGGAACCAAGTGAAAGTAAAAAAACATCTGTTGGTACCTCACTAGAGACTTATTAGTAATTACATGATCATTTTTAGATACTAATATGAATCTCATAGTAGTTAATTTGTTAAATTATTTAAAGGATACATTCTAACCTAGATAGATAGAACCTAGACCAACAATAACTTATATTCCTTTTACCTTTGTAAAAACACAAAAGCAACATACCAAATCACATTTACTGACTGGTTTTCCTTATACTATCCTATTTTAAAATATGGACCAAGGATAAACAATAGCAGCTGCTGTATATGTTACCTCTCAAGAGAAATTAGGAGTGTCACTCAAGCAATAAAGCCACATCCTGTTTGAGTGCACATTCAATTACTATACAACTCTATAAAATACCCAGATATCACACCATGATAGGCAGAGACCTAGCATACTGATAATTGGGATCAAGATATACTGCATCATCCTGTACTATTGTTATGGATGCAAACCACTTGGTAAGCAAGTCACATCTTGACCTTCACATTTATAATCAACCTCTTAAATTTCTTATGATTAATTACCAATTTCATTATACCATTGATTAATAAGGCTACATAATAATCACTACTAAGGCATTAATAAATAATAGTACTCACACTGGCATTGGCTGTTGTGTTGAGTTGTTGTATGTGACTGCTTCATCATTACTTTCAGCCCCAGATGATGACAGAGTGGCATCAGAATCCAGCTCATGCTTTACTACAGATAGGTGAGAGCGTAGAGCACCTGCAGTGTCCTCCAGGCCTGTCAGCGTTCCAGATGGAATGCCAATGCTTGCCGATTTTGATGCATCACCCTTAGATGTGCCAGGGTTGTAGTATTTAGGGCCAACTACTGTCCTTGATGCTGCACTAGCTTGTAAGGTTGCAGTTGTCTCTACAGTTTTCAAAAATGTTTTTAAGCCCATTGGTCGTCCACCACCAGTATCTCTTCGGGCTCCTCGTGTACACTTCTCAAAGGATTGTGCAGCTTCTTCAGAAGCTTTCTTACCAATAGCACGAGCCTGTAATATCCTTAACCTTCTTTGTAAGAAAGAACATCGTCTTTCAAGTTTAACCTGCGCTCCTTTGATCTTTTCTTCTATACCATCACCCTCTGAATCTGCAGCTTCGGGCAATTCAAATCCAGAGAGAGGAAATATTGGATCATCAGTTGACAGTGTGTCACCACCAGACAGAGCATCGTGGCCAGATTCTAGGGTTTTTATTTCTTGAAGAAAGTCTCCATGTTGCTCAAGGTCTGTGTTTCCTAGATCTGATAAGATCTGCTCCATCTCCTGGGAGTCTTTAGCAAGACTGGGCTGGTTCTGGAGCCCCATGTCGTCTTCCTCCATGTGTGCCGCGAGGTTATCGACGGACGCGAGCGCCCGTCTCCGGTGGGACAACGGCCTCTCTGTGTCTCCAGGCACAATAGAGTCGTGGATGTGTGGCTCTCGGGGTGCTATGGACAATGCTGGTGCCATGACCTGCACCTCGCCCGCCGCGGACGCTGGCGCTCGCCGCGTCAGGGCGGGCTTCGCCCACAGTCCATTTCGTCCTTATGTAACACTAATAACGAGTTCACAGCACTGGCACTACACTCAGTTTCACTAAAACATTTTTTGCCACCATTGTCCGTCCAATCAGTCCCCAGCCGGCTCCATGAAGAGCCGAAAAGAACGGCGGGTTGACAGCGCCTCGGCGCGCTTCTGAAAACAACGTTTATGAAGGGTTATGAACCGGTTTTTTTCTATTCACACAACACATTGACATTGTTGACTAAATTATAATACGGAACGTGAAAAATTCAACACACAAAGCTGCATAATTCGAAATTTAACCCACGTGATAACGAAAAGAGTACGCTAGCGATCGCAGTTGCTTGTTTCTATACAATATGAAACAGGAAATGATACACTTCCAAAACACTTTCGGCGCACTCTAGTTTGGTAGCTTATTGAGTTTAACTGCTTTACACTCGTGTTTCACGGTATGTCTAACATCCAAATAATGACAATGAAGATTTTTTTTATTAATAATGGCGGAACCAGGCCAAAAAACACTAGCGAACTGGGTAGGCAAGGTACTCATATCCAGTGACGAAACGTTTTGCCGCACACGACTCGCGGTCGCGTAGAGCGGGTTGTGCAAAAGAGATAGCTTATGCGTCCTTGAATCAAGTACTTGCGCGGTAAAGTCAAATTAGTTTTCAAATAGTAAACACATATTTTTGTCAAAAATTAATTAATTGATTAATCATTACAACATTTAATCAAGTAAAAATATATATTGTGTGACTTGCGTACAATCACCATTATTTAAAAGTATCCAAACGACTATCGACTTTACCGCCACGCTATAAATCAATATAAAGTCTCTGAACTGAAACATCACAAGAGTACTTGTTTTCCTAAATTAGATAGTGCAAGTCAAGGTCGTTAAATGTAAATAGAATTAATTGTTATTAACAATACAAATAATTTACAAAATAACCAAGCAACAACAATAAAAGTTCTGATTGAACTTCCGGTCTTATAGGAAAATCATTACTAGCGTTCCAGGTATTCACTATTCAATGCTAGTTTCTTTAGCCTGTGAAAACGTTTCGTAACACATGTGCGCCGAAAACATTCTGATGAAATAGTTATGTCACAATATTTCGCAATAGCTTCTTATAGTAGACTCATGGCAATATAAAAGCGATAGCGACAATATTTATGAATGGTTCCGTAAATTATACATGAAATCATTAATTAACAACAATTTTTTCTTTGGATTTTACGGCTTACGTTCCGTTTTACGATCAAGTTGTTCATGTACAAAAGATACATTGAATGGCACTTCATTGGACGAATAACAATTATATATATTGTATATTCCGAATTATTTTAGTAATGCTAATTAAAAATTAACGTAGAAAATTTAAAGTGATGATGATGATGATGATGTATCGTTATAATATCTTTCTGTTCCCAAATTATCAGTCTGTCAAGCTGTCATGGGAATGGGCCATCATCATATTCAATATTATGAATGATGCACTTGTTATACTTTAGGGTACCTACAGTGGCTACTTGCTTTAGGCCAGGGTGAGGCCCCACCCGAAAGCAAGTAATGTGGTACCAATGCCGTTCTTCTCAATCAGCATTCAAATAACTGACACTCAATTTAATTGGTAGAATATTTACCAAAGATACCCAAATGAGACTAGACTGAAAGCCATCAAGCTCAGTTCTATAGAAACTTTGTAGTGTTTTGCATATAAATTAAAATGGTTGATATATTGGTCATTATTCTCTTGTGTTCAAATAAATCACTGAACAAGGTTGTGTCAAAAAGTAAAAAACAATCATGATCATTGCTATAGAAAAGATGTAACTTATTGAAGAAAATAAGCAACCCTTTCTCATTCTCATAGATCTATTCTTTTGGAAATAAGACTATCTTCACATAGGTGGTGAGGGTGAATCCATACCTTAGAATATCATAATTATTAAGTTATCCGATAACAGATTATATTTTGTACTATGTGTTGTAATTTAATTAATTAATAACCATTTTAAGAAAATCTGGTTCCTCCGATATCTATTTTTACCGAAGGTACCAAATGTTTAAGCGGCAGACAATCAAATAAACATTTGTTGCAAAGCTACTCAAGTCTATGTTAACTGGTCACTTTTTAAGAATAAGATATCTAAACAGTTGTTAGTAGTTATTACTTTATAAATTCTGGTACAGTGGATAGAAGTCTGCTAATTAATTTATTTTTGCTTATTTCATTATGATTTTGTTATATGTCCAAAAATACCTAAAGCCATTAGAAACCTATAAAATTAATTTTTAACTTTATATATTATCTGAAGTTTAAATACAAATTAAAACCAAATTAATTTCTTACCTCAGATACAGTGAACATTGATGTTGCATGTTGTACTTGAACATTGTGATAAACCAACTCAAGTTTTCTCACCCACATTTTACAGCTACTTTACCCTATAATTAAAAGAAATTAATGCATAAATTCAGTCCATACAATTTAATAACAATAAATTCAAAAAATAATAATCCTTTCAGTGCTACATTTCACTACTGACAGTTGCCTGACACAGAAGTTGCAAAAAAATAATGTCACTACTGACATTAACTTAAAAAAAAAATCTATTTTTGTACAAATATTAAAATGGTCACATTTCACATTAATGCTAATTTTAACACCAAGACACACAGCTAATGCAGACTTAAATCCTACATTACTGGAGCTATAAATGCTGTGTTATAACTGGTTATAACACAAGCTTATTCACTGGTTTCTGTTACTAAGCTACCTACTTATGATTTAGGCAGGCCATTATTTTCACAAAAATATGCCTAATACATTGTAGTTACATATTGGTAACTCACAACATGTTAATACATGAGAGAAAGACCTAATGTTCTCTTAGTACCTACCTACTTCATGACTACTTGCCTATCTTAGGAACAGTAGTAAATTGTAGCTTTTCAAATGTTTTAATTACTATTGATTTGCCTCTCAATTAGATGTAAAGTAGCAGAAATATTGATTCTCTTTTGTAAAATACTAAAAAACTGTGGTTGGGTCGGGGTCAAAATCCTGTAAAAGAAACAGATAGGTACTGTAGGTAATTAAACATTATTTCTTGTGAAATAAACACTAAATGTTTTATTTACTTCATACATAATAAATAGTCTATGTTAGATTTTAATAATTTTATGTTGAGTTGTGAGTTCATTGCGATGCAGAATCTTAAAATAACATTTAAGTAAAAATTATGCCAGAATTCGAAACCATGCATATTAAATATTTAATATGTAATTTTTTCTTGTCATATAAACGCTGTTGTTAAAATTGCAATGAATGTAAACAAAAAATTAAGCTATTCATTCTGGTTCTTGCACGGGTGTTCATATTTAACATTTCCTAAACCTAGCTAATTCTGAACAACTAAAAGATAGGTTCTATATATGATTGTTTTAACTATCTGTACCCACCTATGTCTTTATTTAAATCATATTTTACTATGTGATCTCATCATCCCTTAAAGGTTGATTTTATGTACTCTGCCTATTGCAGTCCATAGTGTATGCCATGTAAACCAACATTATTGAAAGTAGTTATTTAAAGTACATAAATTGAATTTATCATATGCATTTGGTTTTACTAGTGCTTTGGATGGACTAATAGAACATAATGAGTTCAATTTTGAAGAATTAAGATGCCAAACCTCACTTACCAGTTTCCTGACTGAGACAAGCCTAAGGTAGTGGGGTATACTTATTAATGTGAATAATTAAGCGAGTAATATATGCTCAGATAAAATAAATTTACAAGAATTTTAAACATCGAAATAGTGATTAATTAACAATTTGGGAAAGAAAATAAAAAGAAAATTAAGTTTCTAGAGAACTATGAAAATAGTAAAACTTATACTTCTTTAAAAGTAGGTACAAAGTCTAGCTAGATTAATTAAATATTAAAATGGATAACCAACAGTATTTTAGTGTTTATTATTATTATTTTATTTATTTATTCTTACCTTTACACGCAACGACGTCTAGAGAAGGAATGAATGAGGGAAAGAGAAAGAGAAAAGAAAAGTAGGTATGAATGAGTACAGATTGATGGAAAGGAACTTTGAATAAAGTTACTTTATTAATGAAATTACTAATAAAAAAAATATTATCATATTTATTTCCTACTTCAGTACATGATACCCGGATATTTATTTATTCTTTAGTATATTTTCTAAATTCCTTCCGGAAAGCAGTGTCGTTTGTCGTTCCAAAACCATATTCTTGTTATCTTTAAAAGTAATTGAAGAAACAACAACTACTAGAAACTTTGAATTCTGTGTGTATTTGTATAGTGATTATTTTATATTAATTCTTAGTTATCTCGAATCTTATACAATTTTTTAGTTGACGAGATGTAGTTTGTTTTGTTCATGTATATTGAGATCTTGCTTTTGAATGTACCTTATATTGTCTGTGGCTCCTGTCAAGCTCAAGCCTTTTACAAAATTTTTTAAAGAAAAAAGTGCTGAAAAGTGTTTAAGTCAAAAACTCTGACTAGTATATAGTTATCTGTGGTCTGGTCAAAAACTGCCAAACTTCGGCGCGCGGGCGCGCACGGTTTGGTTGTGATTTGTTTTATTTGTGTAATTTAGAGCTTAGTACTGTCTAAAATGTCTAAAAGTTACGATAGAAGTCACCAACTGCATTCAACGCAGTTTACACCTTTGAAAAATAGAAGAAACAGACAGTTTTTACCAAGAGAAGATACCTTGAACCTGTCGCCGATATTGAATGAAACATCCATATTTAAAAATCTTAACGACACAAGTTTAAGGCAGGTTTTGGATGAATCCTCGATAATAGTCAATCCCGGGGTCAGCGCTGAAGGTCTAAGCGAAGCTTTCTTCGAGATTATACAAACAAGTCGTCCTAGTGATGTGCTAGACACATTAGCTAGGTTAGCACAAGTCTGTTGTGATTCTCTAGAATTAGTTGAGCCATGGAATAGATATAATGCCCAAAACTATTGGCTGGCTGAAGAGGCAAACACATGGAAGCTGCTGCACTGTTTATATGCTGATTCAATAACTGAGCATCCCGAGTCTTTGGATAGTTTAATCACTGAAACAACACTATCTCAGCAGACATTGGTGAGTGCTTTGTTTAGGAGTGATTCTGAACTGAGACTGCTACAACTGCTAGTAGACTGGTTGGAGGCTACCGCAGCTTACCAAGAGGAAGCCACTAAGACCTCGGCTCCAATAATCAGTAACAACATTCACTGGGGCAATACTTTGCATCAATTGTTACTCGGAACAAGTCTGTTTAATAAAGAGAAGAGCAAAGCTATGGTAACCTGTATGGATCCTGATGCACCTAGACGGCAAAAGAAAATAGTTCATTCAGATGATCAAAAAGAAGACAATGATTTGTGTAAAAGAATATTTACAGAAGTAAGGTGTGGTAAGTTCAAAGAAGCAGTTTCCTTATGTATTAGTGCTGGGCAGGCATGGCGAGGAGCCGTTTTGCAGGGCTGGATGTTAATCCACTATTTGCCAAAAGAAGATCCCAATGCTGCCTTGGAAATAGCTGGCAATCCTTCAAGAGATTTGTGGAAATGGTGTTCATTGGGACTTGCTAATAATACAGCAGAGAACATTCACTATAGAGCTACTATTGGAGTATTGTGTGGTCACTTAGCCAGTACACTTCCAGCTTGTCAAGGTAGTTGGGAAGATCTGCTTTGGGCTCATTTAAGAGCTCAAATTGAGACAAGAGTTGATAAGTTTTTACATGAGCATCATGCTACAGTTGATGCTAATACTACACCATCTGATGTTCTAGAACTTCTTCAGTCTGAACTTCAACTTGAAGAACTGACTCTACAACAGATTTTTAGTGCTGTGAAAGCTTTGATGGATGGTAAAAAGGAATCATTATACCAAACTTGTCAGCGTCACTTGATGCTTGGCCATGTTAGAGCCATCATGCAAGATTCTTTACAATGGATTGATAGCAGCGATGATAGATTTGTGAGATTCTTGGCCCATCTCATCCTAGTTCTGAGACAAATGGGTAAAGATCCACAACATGACATTGGAGATAAAATTTTGGAAAAGTATGTCACAGAACTTGTTGGTAAATTAATTGATGGTTCAGTGGAATGTCCAGAACTTATAGCATACTACACCTCAACTGTGCCAGTTGCCAGGCAAGTTGTGCTTTATGCAGAACTGATGGATCACATACACAAGAGTGAGTACAGGGAGGGAGTTGTCAAAGCAGGTCTCAATGCTGGCATTGATGTTGCAGCATCAGCTAGAGTTGCTATTAAAAAAGCTATCACAGATATTCAACAAGGCTATGGCAATTTGGATTTGACATTTACCCAAACCACAGCTGTTGAAAAGGATAAAACATTGATTCAGAAAGTTATTTCATCTTTGGAGTGGTTATCTCTTATATCAAACCAAGTTGAGGAAGCCCTGTGGCTGAGTAATGCTATGATTCGAACATTCATTTTTATTGGAAATACAGATGCTGCTTTAGCGTGTGTTGTAAACGTAAACAATATGTTCCCAGAGTTTGTGAACAAAATATCCGAAAATTCTGCTGAACTGAGGGAACATTTATGTTTGAAGGCATATCTGGAAGCACTAGAAGGGTTTGCTACTTGGTACAGACACTTTATAAGCGGCCAACCTAAAGATATAGAACCACTCGCTTCTGATGCTTCTTTCTCAGACAAAGTGCACCATGAACAGCGTTGTGCTCAAGTGGAGCAACAAAAAGCCCGTTGGTTGAATGCTGTGCTACATCAAGCAAAACACACCAAAAATTTGCTGTACAATGTATTATTATTCCCTGGCGGATGGCTTCAAGATGAAAATGATAGTACCACCTCCGAAAAGTTTAAAGAAGATGAAAAGCAAGAAAGAACCAAACAGTTGGAGACTCTGAGACGCCTGTGTATTCCTGAAATTGTAATTTTGATCCTTAAGATATTACAAAGCAATGAAGACATTGAAAATCACAAGGAAGCTGTGAAATTGACCAACCTTATTGCTGGTGAAAATAGATGTTTGTACAAAGTTTTTACTAAGAGCAAGCTCATGGAGGTTTTGGAGAGGATCAAGGAGTCATCACTGCTGCTAATAGAGAAAGGAAGAGATATGTTTGGATATGAAATAATAGAATAATGCATGTACTTTTTCATATTTATTAAAATAAATGTTTGAATGTATTAACAGTATAGTTTCGTCTGTATACATCTACAGTAAACAAATGACAAAAACATAAATATATATTTACACACCACTCGAGCGTTCAACTAGACTACTACATGACTAGAGCACGGTCACAGGATTCAAGTTGATCAAATCATTGCTAGATTCTGCTAAGTCTGTGATGGACACTCTTCCCCTCTGCCTTATGAACTTGGCTACATCTTCTAGCTCTTTCTGTGAGATGTAAATGAATTTTCCCCTGTCATCAATGACACCAGTGAGTTCACCAGATGTTTGCAAATCTGCTATCCTGTCAATGGCAGCTTGGGTCTTCAATTTGAAATGAGCAGCCAAATCTTCAAGTAAAACAACTTTCTGGGCCTGAAAATAAATAAATAGCCATATAGACACCAAAAGACACATTAACACTTTGAATCTATTGAACGGATCTGACGCAGAATGTCCCATTCGCAAAAAGTCCCGTTGGTGCAAAATGTCCTATTCGCAAAATGTCCCATTCGCACAATGTTCCATTCGCACAATGTCCTATTCGCAAAATAACCCATTCACGCAATGTCACATTCGGGAGCACCGGTCACAAAAAAAACGGTCAAGTGCGAGTCTGACTTGCGCACAGAGGGTTCCGTATATTTAAAAATAAATAAAAAACTTTTTCCCATCCTAGGAATTTCTTCCTTTCTTGTGGCATGGGTGCGTTTACAAAGATATAAACTCACATACACAACACCCAGAGCTGGAACAACTATACAGACAAACAACAAATATTAATAAAAAATCTTTTTTGCAAAAAAATACTACCGACTTCCAAATTAAAAACTACAAAGTGAAAAATAACTTTATTTTTGGAAGTCGGTGTCCATAACGCGGAGGAGCTCGTGGCTAAATAATAACAGCCGCACGGGTCGATCATCAAGGTTAAGCAACGCTTGACGAGGTCGGTCAGTGGATGGGTGACCATTTCAACATACCGAGTTTCCTCCGTGCCTCGGAAAGCACGTTAAACCGTTGGTCCCGGCTGTCATTTGAAGATCTTTGACAGTCGTTACGGGTAGTCAGAAGCTTAAGATCTGACACCAGTCTTGCCAAGGGGTACCGTGTTACCCAGTTACTGGGTTGTGGAGGTCAGATAGGCAGTCGCTCCATGTAAAACACTGGTACTTAGCTGAATCCGGTAAGACTGGAAGCCGACCCCAATATAGTTGGGAAAAAGGCTAGGCAGATGAATTTGGAAGTCGGTAGTATTTTTTTGCAAAAAAGATTTTTTATTTTTCCCTTTTTAGTTGTAATAAGCAAGTTGTTTAGTAACCTAACGCCAGAATAGATTACCCAAATACCATGAAACTTGAACATAAACGGTGAAATGAGAGATCTGGGTACCCCATATGAGCGTACTGGCGTGATGTTACGTTATGAAATGGTATAAACAATGAACAGACATGCGATTGCAGCAATCCCGAAAGATTTGCCGACATTAACCTCTTGTATGCCGGAACGCAGATCTAAGCCAGACACAATGGCTTTTTCATTGTGTCTCGAATACAAGAGGTTAATTGAAGAGTTCTGTCGTACATCTCCAAAGATCTTCATCAGATCTTCACCAAATTAAAATGGGACCAATTTCGAAACATCCTCTTTCAAACAAAAAAAGAATTTAAAAAATCGGTCCACAATTGACGGAGATATCGGTGAACAAACACAAAAAAAAAAAAAAAAACATACATAATGTCGAACATAGAACCTCCTCCTTTTTGGTAAGTCGGTTAAAAATAAATATCTTAAATATATATCTTTATTATATATTATTAATATTATGTACAAATATTTGTATTTTGCGGGCATCGAACCCGCGACACGCAGCGCAGCAGTTATACATAAATAGGTAACATTATTAACGTTCATAAACAATGAAAGCACCGAATATTCTTCTAACGAAGGGACAAAATTAATTTTGCCTTTTGAAAACTGTTGTCCCTATACACTAATATACAAAAATTTTACTGCTCCAAGTACATTTTAGAAGTTGGTCAACTATTACTCGTAAACTTGTAAAGCCTACTTAGCTGTGATAGTTTAGTATCCCATGGTGTTCCCCCACCCTTCTTCTCCCCTATCCCACCGGTTCCGAAAGGCTTGATTAGGCGATGGTTTTTGGTGAAATCTTTTGTCTTTTTTTCATGGTGCCCCGTTTTGTATCCACTCCACTGACCCAATAAGCAACTTTCTAAAAACCCCATAAAAAGTTTTTGAGTTCTGATAAATTGAAGCACACTTGTATCGAAACTGTAAAAATACCAGATGGTATTGGGCTATATTTTTTTGTCAGCGACGGTGACAACAAAAAAATATAAGTGTTCGCTACAAAAATAAGCAGAAAATTTTTAAAAACCCTAAAATTATATTATGTCGACGCGCAACGGGACGTTTTATGCAGCTCCAAGTTCATTCTCTCAATTATACATATAATAAAATGTTGATAATTCAGCCCAATCTACGACGATGATTATTCCAGTCGTTTATGCACTGCTCCCCAACACGCAAGGGACATATGAACGATTTTACTGTATATTACGAGATCAATCCGTTACACATGGATATGTGTTAGGCGGATGCCTAACAAGATTCGAACCCGCAACCGCTGGTTTGGAGTGCAGGGACACTACCAACAAGCCAATTGGTCGTCATCAGACATCGGGTTGTATCGGACATTGGGATTTGACTCACCATATACGAGTTTATGCAAATGGGACCTTTTGAGAATGGAACCTTCTGAGAATGGGACCTTTTGAGAATGTGACTTTTTGAGAATGGGACATTTTGCGAATCGGACGTTTCGCGAATAGGACATTCGTTTTCACGGTGACATTTTGCGAATGGGACATTCTGCGTCAGATCCGTTATAATTATGATTAATTATAATTAATCTTTCATATTCATCTTCCTTCTGAAGACATTTTTGTTCTAACAACAACAAACTATTCTAAAAACTGTATAGTGTTTGAATTTACACAATATACTTAAATAGCAGAGAGTTTTAACTGTTGAGTGCCATATAAAGACTATTTATTAAAAATAAGTTTTAAGTGGTTTGGCCCAGTGCCTGCTGGCCCAAGAGCCATTAATAAAAAAATGTAAGTATACCTAGCAATCCCATTTTTACCTTTATGTAATCAATGAAGTCCTTCAGCAAGTTCTCTTTCTCTTGTTCATCATTCTCGTCAAAGCCCTCTCCTTCCACTGTGAAAGCTGCCTTCAGAGCTTCATACTCTTCCTGTTCTCGCCTTTTGCGTTCTTCTTCTGCCTTACGCTCGGCTTCCTCCCGCTGGCGTTCTTCTTCCTAAATGAGAAAGAGATGTTTGTACGATGGTTGGAGTGACGGCCACCATCTCTCACGTACAATGGTTCACCTCAAGGATTATATGCGGAAAATAAATCACGAAAGGGATGATTCTAAAATAGGTTCACCTTCGACCACATCATCACTTAGCATCAGGCGAGATAGTGGTCAAACGCGAGCCTATAACAAATAAAAAAAAAATAAAAAAAAATAGGCTGCTGCAACATAGTGTTACACTTCCTCAGTTAAAAGGCACAAATGTTCCATGTCCATGGATCTTACTGATCCAATTGAAATCAACAGAATTTATTGGCTACATAAGCTCTGTTCTTGTTAATAGGAAAACCTGTCCCATAATTGCAGAATGAAGTGGAGTGGAGAGCTTCCTTTATCACGATATTCAACTTTGGCATTTAGATAAATATTAATATTAAATATCCATCACTACCATGTTTTAAAAACAAAATAATTACTAAAATATACCTAATAAGTTATGTTTTGTATATGAAAATACAATGTGTGTTTTTTTTTGCCTTTTGTAATGTGAAACTACCATGCTTCAATGACTGTATGATGGATTTGTAAGAATTTTGGGAAACAGGCAGATTATAGCCTCGATTAGAACATAACAGATACCATTGCAATAAAATCCCACGTACTAATAGTAATTCCTGACTCTCATACAAGTGAAGCTAGTGAATATTATACCTCCTGTTTCTCTTCAACCTTCTTTCTCTCTTGTTCTAACTCTTCATCTTTTTTCTTTTTAATCTCTCTCATTTGTTCCTCTGCTTCCCTTGCCTTCTTCTTTTCCATTTTGGCTTCCAGTTTTGCCCTTTTCTGTAAAAATATTTTTATTTAGACAATAATTTGCAGAACATAAGTCTAATATCAATCCTGTTATGAATTCTTGATTGTGTATTATGAACAAAAAAAAAAAAATTGTTTTTACCTTTGCACCCATCTTGTCATCAAAATCAGACTTTACTGTCTCTTGTGCATTTTCTTCTTCAGCCTCATCGGCTACATCTGGTTCTTCTTCAAATGCTGCTGCTTGGTGGCGAGCAGCTGTAAAAATATCATATTTTATGTTATAACTTTGATTATTCTAAATATCAAAACTGCAATTTAAGATTATGATTGGTTTTGGCTGCAACAATGCATGGAACTTAGTTTTTTTAGGGTTCCATACCCAAAGGGTAAAAACGGGACCCTATTACCAAGACTCCGCAGTCCGTCTGTCACCAGGCTGTATCTCGTGAACCGTGATAGCTAGACAGTTGCAATTTTCACAGATGATGTATTTCTTTTGCCGATATAACTACAAATACTAAAAACAGAATAAATAAATATTTAAGTGGGGCTCCCATACAACAAATGTGATATTTTTGTTGTTTTATTGCGATAATGGTAAAGAAACCCTTCGTGCGCGAGTCCGACTCGCACTTGGCCGGTTTTTTAAATATTCATAGTAATAATGTTCTCTCCATTTTCGGTTAGCTTCCACTATTTTCGTACCATTGGCCCTCATCCGAGCGCGTTGATTCCTAACTGCTTGCACTCTCCCAGGACCTCCATCTCTTGCAGCTACAGCTCTTGGCCTTGCTCCACCTACAAGAAATAAAAATTGAATTTAACAACATAAAGACTGAATAGACAGGCCATTGGTGTATAGTACAGGTACTTAGTATTGTTTCTATATTGTAGATTAGTTAAAAAAGACGAGCCTCATGCACAACTTTTCATTTCACAGATTTGCTTTTGAACTATTTACCTTGGGGTTTGACTTGTGATCCAACCCGTACAAAAGCGATGGATAGCAAAACGATAACAATTGCACTTATGATTGCAGCAATAATAAATGGATCCATGGCTGCAAGGGCTGCACTAAAACTGAGTTGACGTATGTATTCACCTACAAATAAGGCTTTTACGCACTTTTTATCACATAAAATTGTATGCTGTTGTATCGTTTGGCTGCAAATTAATTAAAATATGTTTGTTTCCAACACGTTACTACAAAAATCACAAAATTTCTGAACGACGTCACCAAGTGAATGTCAATGTCAAACAAAGCCAGCCAGCACCAATGAAATGAGGTAGGAAAACTGGAGACGGCATATTCTACTATATGAAGAATAGTTATACAAATATCTATAATATCGACACACGCATGTCAAAAAGCGTTTTATCTCTTTTTAACTAACCAAGAGCTGCATATGAAAAGAGAGACATCTAAATGTTTGTCAAGGACTAAACTTGGTAACACTTTTGAGTGACGTCAAAATCATGTCTATGCGTGACCGGTGGCCATGTTGATTGCCGAGTAAAATTGGTAGTTGTGTGCCTTATATGTACGTTTATCTGTGTAGTTGTGCAGTCAAACAGTTGCAAATGGCCTACCTCATTGGCTAATGGGCAGCCATCTTAATTGCCCGATTTATGTAGGTATGCACGCTAATTTCGTAGGTATGGCAAGTCCATAGGTTTATAAGTCAGTGGCCAGCACTCTTTTTTTTGGGAAGATTATGACCTGGCTACTAAGGCCTTTAAGACTTTGGTTTTCTGGAAGTCACTTATTTATTCTGCAATAGTATGCGAATAATTTCCACATATAAAATGGCCAATTCGCTTTCACAGAGAGGAGACCTATGTCCCAGCAGTGGGAACGTTAAGAAAAAGGCTGATGATGATGATAGCGAGTCCGCCTTCTCGACAAGCTTCGCTGAGCTAGTAACTGCTTAACACTTACTCGAGATTGCGCCTGTTTCAATGATTGAATGAGACACATAATTACACCAATATAACATCACAACACATCATAATATGCACTTAAATCAATTTCACAACGCATCACAATTGCGTTGTGGGTTATAAACCAGTTAGCGATCGTATAATAACACTGAGAATTAACACCATACCTTGCAAGCTAAACGCGCGATCGTTCACCAACAAGATGGACCGATCAAGTGAAAGACTCGACGGCCTCCAAATTCTACACGGTCGTAAGGGACGCGCTGGACAGAAACCGGTGGAGGCAGATCATCCGCTCCAGGTGCAACCCTGATGCTGACCACGATCCTTAGACATGAGGGACCGACCAAGAGAGAGAGAAATCAATTTGCAAATAATTAAAACAGTCCCTGAATTTCACTCGAAAAACTCTGTCAATACTCAATATCCATGTTCAACATCAATAAAACAAAAACCTGCACAACCGTACTCCTTTTTGATTTTTTCATTATTATAAGATATTTCAAAATTTCCTCTAAAACATAAAACACGAATTAATTTTTACTAACGCTTTTCATGTCCGCGGCTTAGACCTTGTCGTATTAGTACTTCCCCCAATATCTTTATGGATACCTATTCTGATGCATATGATATTATAGAGCCTATGATATTCTGATGTAACTTTCACTAATAATATTTCTACCAATATTACTAATAAGAGTTTGGATGGATCAAAATCAAAATCAAAATTTATTTATTCAATTAGACCACTAAGCGCCACCTTTAACTTTTGACATTCAGCAAGTAAAATTTTACACACTTCGTTTTTTTTGCATTCAGAACAAAATTATTAGCAGTGAACCAATTTTGAACTTGCTGCAAGGCATTATTTCCGTCGGCAACTTTACTCGTACGTCGATTCTCCGCGAAAGAATGATGACTATTGAAAAAAATTGGTAGGTAGGTAGGTAAGTAAGGTAGGCAGGAAGGTAAGTAGGGTAGGGTTGGCAGACAGATGACGGGAGCGAAGCCGCGGGCACAGCTAGTTTACAATAAAAGTACATAAGATAAGATAATTAGGTGTAAAAATATAGGCTGGCAACATTAATTAGTTCCTGCGAATCACTTTTTAAGTATAGATGTCACTACTAATATTTAGTTAGTTTCTTTATCGAAAAAAATCTAAATAAGCTTATCTTTTTTTTATGTTGGAAATTAGACATTCTGTTATACTCTGTGATCTGTGTATCTATCGTGAATAATAAATTATTAGAAACGTCAATAAACCAACAAAATATGAAACGTATTTTATATCTATGGCAAAGTCTATGACAGTGTAAGTACCTAACCCAAGTGTCAATATGGCCGACAAGAAAACCTATACCTTGTAAAACAGTGCTTTGTAACAAACAGTCTCTAATAAATAATATGTCGTCTCGTCTCTTTGTGAGTTTCAATAAAACCGAAGAATAACCCAAAGTCATATCCACACGACCTCCCAAAATTAGGGCGTTCAATTTGTTGTGATTCATATCAACAATACCGTGTTGAAACTCGGCAAGTTGACGTTATAATTTAATGCGGTGGCGAATCTAATAAGCTGGAAAAATGGAATTATTTAGAATACCTATCGTCGTTATTTGCGCTATTTCTTTTGTTGGATGTGACTTCAGCTTTATATTTCCACATATCAGAAGCCGAGAGAAAATGTTCCATAGAAGAAATACCGGATGATACTACTGTTATACAAAAAACCCCCTTCTTAGTCCGCATTATTATCCAACTTCGGAACCCTATTACTGCGCGTGGGCCGACACGCACTTGGCCGGTTTTTTTTATTTTTTGAAGTTGTTAAAAATTGAGTAGAGTGGGAGTTTCCTTTCATTATAAATGTGTTTATAATGAAAAAGCATCGTGAATAGCGTTTCAGACAAACTTCAGAGAGCACAAACAAGCGGGTGCTATGTTGGAGTCTCCTCCAGACTGGAGTGCTTGTCGGCAAAAAATATGATAAAGAAACAAAATTCGAAATACCGATATCAGAAATTAAAGTATATTGCACTTTATAGTGTTTTTATTTGGAAGTCGATTGTATTGTTGTTAGGGTTCCGTAGTCAACAAGGAACTCTTTATTGTAGGTTGTGGGTTAGAGGAAACGAAAACTGTTTGAAGTGGAATACTTTTAATTATATATAACCAACATGACAGACACACGCTTTCAGCGTCAGTGGGCCGTAGACAAGTAGAACACATAGACAACCGAGTCTACAATGAAAACTAGTGTTGTGACATTGCTACTCCAACACCCTTCCTCAATGTCACATCACTACTACCAAATTTTACACAAAAACTTCCTCTTATTTATTACAAAACACAATCATTTGCTGACTCTACTTCTACTTACTTATTACTAATCAAAATAACTCACTTCTACACTTTTCAAATTTAACTTTACATAAAGGCTTAGTACATATATCAGCAACTTGATTCTCACTTTCAATATACTTCAAAATCACAATTTTCTTTTCAACTTTGTCTCGTATAAAATGGTACCTTAAATCTATGTGTTTTAACCTTTTATGATGCTCTGGGTTCTTGGCAATATGAATGGCGGATTGGTTGTCTTCATACATAACTATATTGTTACATTTTAATTCAATTTCACTTAATAAATTTTTAACCCAGCACCCTTCAGACAAACCTCGTGCTAAAGCAACATATTCCGCTTCAGTTGAAGACATCGCCACACACTGCTGCTTACTAGAAGACCATGAAACTGTACAACCATATACCTTCATTTCATAACCCGATGTGGACTTCCTGTCTGCCTGATCTCCTCCCCAATCAGCATCAGAAAAACCAATCAAAGGCTCCTCTGCATTGTTTCTGTAAACTAACTTAATACCTATAGTTCCCTTAATGTATCTTAAAATCCTCTTCAAACCCTTCCATACATCTTCATTTGCACATGCCTGATATCTACTCAAGTAACTTAACGCATAACATATGTCAGGCCGAGTACCCAACATTGCATACATAAGACTTCCAATTAGTTCTCTACACTTTCTTGTCAACTCCATATTTTCTTGATTAATCTTATCAATTTTTGAACCAGGCTCCATAGGTGTAGAAACCGGCTTGCAGTCTTCCATCTTATATTTCTTCAATATCTTTTTCAAATAATTCTCCTGATCAATTTCAATACAATTTTCTCTCTTCTTTATGTTAATACCTAAATACTTAGAAACTCCATTCATGTCCTTCATATCAAAATTTTCCTTTAACACTTCCTTTGTCTTCTCAATTTTCCTTCTATCTTCAGAAATTAAAATTATATCATCGACATATAAAAGTACATAGAACTTCAGACCTTGCTTGTAATATAGACAGTAATCACACTTGCTGCGGATAAACCCTTCCTGTATCATTAACTTGTCAAACCTCTCATTCCAATACCTAGGTGACTTCTTCAGTCCGTATAAGGATTTCTCTAACTTCAGTACTTTACCATCCTTTTTCATACCTTTTGGTTTTTCAAGATACACTTCCTCATCTATTCTTCCATTTAAAAAGGCACTCTTCACATCCATTTGTTGTATGTCCAAGTTGTATTTGGCAGTTATGGCTAGTAATATTCTTAAAGTTGGCAACTTTGCTACTGGAGCATAAACTTCTGAATGATCAAACTTTTCTTGTTGCTTAAATCCTCTCGCTACTAGTCTTGCCTTATGAATCTCTGTGTCTTCATCCTTCTTGACTTTAAATACCCACTTACTGTCAATTGTCTTTTTCCCTTTAGGTAACTCTGTCTCAATCCAGGTGTCATTTCTTATCAGTGCTTCTAACTCCTCATCAATTGCCTTTAACCACTTATTTTTGTCCTTTCCAGTAATTGCCTCTTCATAACTTAATTCCTCTTCTCCTTGTGCCAACAATCCAACTTCATAATCATCCGTCCATTTCGGTTTCTTTACCATCCTTCCACTTCTTGTTTTCCCTTCCTTCAACCCTGTTTCGTCTGCACTTAACAATTCCTCATCAAGATACTCTTCTTCATGCTCTATTTCTGAATCTGATCTTTCTTCACATATTCCTCTTTCAACTCCTATGTCTGACTTTTCTTCTCTTTCTAGTTCTTGTCCTTCATGCACATTTTCTTGTTCTTCTGCCACTCTCTCTTCTTGTTCAACCAACTCTTTTTCTTCTACATCACTCTCTTCTTCAACTATCTTCTGCTCTTCTTCTACTGCATCATCCTCTTCTGTATGCTGTACCTTTTCTTCACTTTTCCTTATTCCTTGCACAAATGTTAAATCTCTGAATGTTTCCACATCTCCTTCATCTTCAAACCATACTCTATATCCCTTTGTATTAGCTCCATAGCCTACAAACCTTCCTAGTTTTCCTTTTGGATCCCACTTGCATCTTCTCTGTTTTGGAATATGAGTATACACTTCATCTCCAAATTTTCTTAAAATATGTATATCAAAACTCTTCTTGTAAAGGAGCTCATATGGCGTCTTACCCTTCTGACTACTACAACCTGTCCTATTTATAGTATACACTGCATTATTCACTGCTTCCGCCCATAAGTCCTTGCTTACATTTGCCTTAATCATCATAGTCCTAGCAGATTCCACAATTGTTCGCATCTCTCTCTCTATTCTCCCATTCTGCTCCGGTGTATAAGCAATAGTAGTCTCATGCACAATGCCTCTCATTCTGCACAGTCTTTCCAAATCTTTATTTCTAAACTCTCCACCACCATCTGATCGGAACTTCTTGACCTTACACTCAAACTCATTTTCAAATTGCTGTAGAAACTCTGCTATTCTGTCTTTCACCTCATATTTATTCTTAAGAAAGTATACATACCTGTAGTTACTGTAGTCGTCCTTCAGCAATAAGAAGTATGATGAGCCACCCAGAGACCGTGTCTCCATGGGGCCACATAAATCACCATGCACCAGCTGCCCTGGTCGCTCTGCTCTGCTGTCACTGTTAGAGAAAGGTAACCTGTGCTGTTTTCCCTGTATACAAGATGTGCATTGTTCAATCTGCCCTTCATATTTAACATTATTTTTAAATAATATTTCTTTGACATGTCTAACATTTTGATGGGCTAACCTTTCATGCCATGAAGATAAACTTAATAGTGCCAAGCTTTCATTATTAATTTGTATTTTTAATTCCATTAAATATAAACTTCCTACACGTTTTGCTTGAGCCACAATTACTCCATTATATAGAAATTTACAATAATTTTCATCTGACAACACTGTATAACCATGATCTACTGCACAAACCAATGAGAACAAGTTTGCATTTAGTCCAGGCACAAACAATACATTATGCATTACAGAAGGTACATAATCTGTTCCATCATATGATAAAAAATGAATATCCCCAACCCCTTCAACATTTAATCTCTTCCCATCACCAACAACTACCTGTTTATCAATTTTACGGAAATTATAAAACAAATCCCTATTATAAGACATATGGTCACTTGCCCCTGAATCCATAATAAATTCTAAATTATTTTTACATACTGGCTCTTGGACTACAAATGCTCTCTTTAAATTATTATCCTTCTTAAAGTTATTATTCTTTAATGTATTACTACTACCAGCTTTACAGTCTTTAGCTAAGTGTCCCGTTTTATTACAACTAAAACACTTTCTCTGGCGGCACTCACTTTTAATATGTCCACTTTTACCACACTCAAAACACTTCCGCTCACTCTTGTTAAACTTGCTGAAAAATGCAGATGAAGTTGCTGTGGACTCTGACTGGCTACAGCGCTCCTCTTCAATAAGTAATCTTGATGTCAATTCCTTCAGATTTTGTTGATTCTCTGGTACTGACTCCCAGGCACTCACAAAATGACGGTACTTCTCTGGCAATGACATTAATATTTTAGTTATCATCATCTTCTCTGATGGCGCTTCGTTAAGACTTCTTAACTGACCACTTATTTCCTCAAGTTTTGATATGAACTTCATCATGGGCTCTTCAAACGTCATGTTGAAGAATCGCTGCTGCACAAGATGAACACTAACCTGTGATGATGGCTCATACAAAGTTATTAACTTTTTCCACATTTCATGACTTGTACTACATGGTGACAAGTACGACAAAACCTTCTCGTCCACCCTAGTGACTAAGATTTCTTGCGCCTTGTAATCTTTCTCCTCAAACACGTCTTTTTCTTTCTCACTGCTTGATTCCGTTACCGTTTCACTTCCCGAAACGACTCCATACAACTTCTTTGATTTTAGGACTACCGAGACCTGAAATTTCCATGCCGCCCAATTCTTGCCATTCAGTACCACGTACTTATTTTCACCTCGACCTTCCATTTTACCAGCAGTATGAGTACGCCGCATTTACCGCCGATCGTACTGTACTCTGTACACCGCTTTGCTTAACCGCCACCGACAAGTTGTTGTAACCCGGTTAGAAGTAACTTAACTTGCCGCCATTTGCCGCCCGCAGCGCAACATTTTTCACTCGAAACCGCCGCTATAACTTAATCCCAAAACTCGTTTTTCTCGCGCACACGCGCCTCTGGGCCCATAACCTATTGTAGGTTGTGGGTTAGAGGAAACGAAAACTGTTTGAAGTGGAATACTTTTAATTATATATAACCAACATGACAGACACACGCTTTCAGCGTCAGTGGGCCGTAGACAAGTAGAACACATAGACAACCGAGTCTACAATGAAAACTAGTGTTGTGACATTGCTACTCCAACACTCTTTCAGGGATCCGTTAGCGTAAAATTAACCTTTAAACCTACACTTATGTATGGAAGTGAAAGTTGGGTATGGCAAAAAAGACATGAAAGTAGGATTAATGCAGTAGAAATGCATTCCTTGCCAAGTATGTGTGGTGTAACTTTAAATCATAAATTGAGGAATGAGGTAATAAGACAACGTAGTGGTTTAAAAGAAGATGTAGTGACTTAAATTGAAAATAGTAGGTATGTTAAGATGGTTTGGCTATGTTGAGAGGATGAATTTAAAGCGACTAACGAAAGTTATTTACAAGGCAGACGTGAATGGAAACGCCGCGCGCCGGGAGGAGACGCCCTAGGACATAGACCTTATATGTGATGTTCTTCAAAAAGGCTAGCTGCGCAGTACTCATAACCGGCGTGTGTGTATGTCCAGATGTATGAATGTGAGTGAAGCAAAAGAAGTATATAGTGATCGTAGCAGGTGGCGTTCTGTAGGTTCTGCCATGGGATAAAGGAGTTCGAGTTTATGTATGTACGTATGTAATCTTTTAATTGCAAATTTTTATTAGTCAAGTGTCCCCCCCACCACACACCACTACAAGTACAAATCTAGAACAGACTAGTGACACGTTTTGCGTATTTGCGTGTTAATTTTCACATGATGATTTTTGGTTAAAATAATAATATTTGATAAATTAAGCTTTAGTACCAACTTAAATATCACATAACAATAGTACAAGTATACGTAAATAATAGTACAAGTGTATTATTTAATCTGTTCTGGCACTTTTAATTTTACGAAACTTAGATCAAAGACCTTATACGTATTTCTTACTAAGTATAAGGTCTTTGACATAGGTCGTTACCGCTTTCCATTAATTTATTTTGTTGTTTTGCGCTCTGTAGTTTCTAATTAAAATAATTTATGTATGTATTTATTTTTGTTGCTTACAACATTGACTGTGGTGTTGACGTTTTAAATTCGCTGACGTGTGTCATGTCATCTTAGTTTTTTTGCCGATTCTTGTAAGCTGGAAAAATGGAATTATTCAGAATATCGTCGCTATTTGCGCTATTTCTTTTATTGGATGTGACTTCAGCTTTATATTTCCACATAGCAGAAGCCGAGAGAAAATGTTTCATAGAAGAAATACCGGATGATACTACTGTTATAGGTAAAACTTCCTTGTGCGCCTGAGCCTTTCATTCCTGATTCTTGTTGGAATCGACTAGCTAGAATGTAGTCTAATACGGATATTTGTGATTTTTCAGTGAATTACAAAGTAGAATTGTATGACCCGAGATCGGGAGGTTTTATGCCTTCGACCCCCGGCATAGGCATGCATGTGGAGGTTCGTGACCCTAACGACAAAGTGTTGATGTCTCGTGTGTATTCGTCGGAGGGCATGATATCATTCACGTCGGTCACGCCGGGAGAGCACGTCATCTGCATGTACTCCAACAGCACTTCTTGGTTCAGTGGATCACAACTTAGAGTAAGTATTATGTTAGACAAGAGATATATAAACCGCTATATTATGATAAAAACTTCTATAATTTTTGTTTGGCAGCTGAACCATTATCAATTTTGTAGCATTATTTATGTATCTCTATAACCTTGAAGTAATAACATCGTCAGCCTATTAATATTCCCACTGCTGGGACATGGGCCTCCTCTCTGTGAGAGAGGGAATGGGCCGTAATCCACCACACGGGCCCAGTGTGGGTTGGTGGATGTCACATGTTTTCTTTTTTTTTTCGAAGTTATAACACTTGTGCAAATATTAAACTGTACTATTAGTTACAAATTTTTTGTTCCTTATGTAAAATTCAGCCAGATTTTAAGTCTGTGAAGAAAAATGTATATATTTACAGTCAATATGATACATATCTGAGGTTCAGTTCTCAAAGTATCCCACTAGGATGAGTTTAAAAAAAACGTGATTGCTGAAAATTCTGTATAGATCCTTATTTTATTTTGTTCTCATGCTTAAAATGATTAACAGGTGCACTTGGACATTCAAGTTGGTGAGCATGCAGTGGACTATGCCAATGTAGCCCACAAGGATAAACTCACAGAGCTGCAACTGAGGATCAGGCAACTGCTCGACCAAGTACACCAGATCACTAAGGAACAAAGCTACCAAAGGGTAGGTTTAGAGTACTACTCGCTTATATTGAGTTAAAGTATTGAATTTTTGTGACTGAAACTCTCAACTCACATTTGAAAAATAAATAAAAAAATAATACATACCTTTGAATCTAGAACCTCCTCTGTTTTGGGCTGTCGGTAAAAAAATAGTTTAACTTAGAACTGATTTTGTCATCATGAGGTTAAATAATATGATACGTTGGAAGGCCTCCCACTAGGTGGACCGATGACCTGGTTAAGGTTGCGGGAAGGCGCTGGATGCGAGACGCACGGGATCGGTCAATGTGGCGACGCCTGGGGGAGGCCTATGTCCAGCAGTGGACGTCTTTCGGCTGAAATGATGATGATGATGAGGTTAAATAAATTACCTTATACAAAGACCATTCCAGCCCGCTACTGTCACTGCAGTGTAAAACCTCTTCTATGAGTATGTTGTTGAAAAAACAAAAATTTCAGTTTGACATATGAAATCAGGGATATATGATAAAAAATAAAAATTGTAGTTTTAAAAACTAAAAAACACGCTTTAATGGTAAATTGAACTAAAAAGTTGCTAATCCTGAAGATCCTGTTAAGGATAATGGGACAAACTATTTAAATTATTGCATTGTCATCGGTCCTTGATAAGTGTGCAAAGTTTCACATCAATCCGACGTTTTGAAGGGAGTGAAAATCACGTTCAAAGATTCCGTTACATTGATACATAGATATATAGATACATACATACCAAGCTAATAAAAGCGTGTTAAAAAGGTCAATATTTGTCCTTCAGATATAATTTATGTCTTCAAAAATCGGCTCCTATAGATTTAATTACAGTTTCTTACATACTAGTGTTTCCTTTCTTTCATTCTAAATGTCTGTTTTATTATGTTCCAGCATCGTGAGGAGCGTTTTAGACAGACTTCAGAGAGCACAAACCAGCGAGTGCTGTGGTGGAGTCTTCTCCAGACTGGAGTGCTTGTCGGCATTGGCTACTGGCAGATGAGACATCTCAAGAGCTTCTTTGAAGCCAAGAAACTAGTCTAAATTATTACTAATAAACATTTATAAGTTTAGATTTTGTCCTATTTTTTTCATAATTTCCTGAAACCTAATCGTTATTTATGACTTCTGATGTTTCGTGTTGTGAACCTTGTAAATGATCTGTATTTTTCCAATAAAATTAAAATTACTGTGAAAATAATTTATTTTATATTCAATTTCACTTATAATATAACCACCTAGTGTATAAAAGATCAAAATAAACATTCTTCTGATACTAATATTTCTTTTAACATTAATCTTAAAAAATTAACAAGGAATGTTTTAGGAAGACACATGCCTTACTTTTTACATAACAAATATAATTGGCAGAATAAAATCTTATAAATATAATTGGCAGAATAAAATCTTATAAATTAACCCCAGCTACTTATGGGCAAGCAGGGGGCTAAGGATATCTGTCTTGCTTTATTTGTTTGCTTCATCAGGGCACTGTTACAAAACTTTTGAGATCAAAATGTAAGAGCTTAACCCAGGTGGATAGGATAGATGAAACCCTTTTCCACATTTAGACTCGCATTTGGTCCGTTTTACGTGCAGGCCTCCTCTCTGTGAGAGGGAATAGGCGGTAATTCACCACGCGGGCCCAGTGCGGGTTGGTGGATGTCACATGTCTTCGAATTTTTGGTTCTAAGACATGCCGGTTTCCTCACGATGTTTTCCTGCTCCGTTTTTAAGAGCAGTGGTGATGTAATAATTTACACAAAGTAAAGCGCCTGCCTGGGTTCGAACCCACGAACTACAACGTGTATGTCGCGGCCGTTACCACTGGGCGACCACTGCTCTCTCTGAACCCAGGTGGTACCACCTCACTCCGGTATCACCGGATGCCGCCCTACCTCTGTCGCGTGGTCGAGGCCGAGGTCGTGAAGGACAGGGCCGTCATCTAACCCGGTCACCAGGGAGAATAGAACCGGCGAGAAATATCGTGCGGTGTCCCACAGGTATCGGTCGTGGGGCCGCATCAGTGGGCTCGCCCAATCTAGGGGGTCCAGACGACTCCTGCCGGAGGCTCTACGCGGGGTTCGTGCGGACCATGGCCCTTTACGGGGCACCGATATTGGCCGCGTTCCCTTTGGCGGCGACCAGACCGCCGGTTGAACGCGTTCCAAAGGGTCATGGCCATCCGGTTGGCCCGGGGATACCGCACGGTCTTAGGTGAGGCGGCGAGCCTCCTTGCTGGATTGCCGCCATAGGATCTGAAGGCACATGTCCCCGCGCAAAAATGGGAATGGCTCGAGGAGGCGAAATGCCGGGGCGAAACTCCGTTGCCGCGACAAATCACGGCGCAGCTTCGGCAGGATCTCATGGCGACAGTCGCCCTGTCACAACCCAGAGCTGGGCAGGCCACAATTGCGGCGATAAGGCCCCTCTTTGAGGAGTGGCTTGAGAGGCGTCACGGCGCCCTCACCTTCCGCCTGACGCAGGTCCTCACCGGACACGGTTGCTTCGGGAGGCTGGAAGAAACGCCCGAGTGTCACCATTGTGTGGATCGCCCGGAGGACACGGTAGAGCACACGGTGGAAGTCTGCCCAGCTTGTGCGGAGCAACGCCGTGTCCTAGTGGAGGCGATCGGCAGTGGCGACCTCTCGCGTCTGGTCCTGGTTCAGGCTATGATACGGAGCGAGACGGCATGGGAAGCTGTCATATCCTTCTGCTAAGTAGTAATGCTTGCAAAGGAGGAGGCAGGACGCGTGAGGGAGACGCAACAGAGACGTTCTCACGCCCCAAGCCGCAGGAAACGCCCTGGGCGTCGGAAGTCGCAAGCCGCGCGGACTTGCGGACGGCGAGTAATGGGTAGCTCGCCGTCCGATAAGGACCAGGCCCGAGTCGACGGCGCGTAGTGATCCCCGCGCGCCTCAAAGAGATCTCAGCAACTTGGGGGTCAGGCCGATGCCTGTCTGGGTTGCGTATAAATTTGTAAGAGTTACCGCGGCCCTGGATCAAGCAACTGAAGGAACACGGGTTGGTTTTAGTCAGAAAAGTCTGACATGCCCTGCCACTTCAGAGCGGGCTAAGTCATTGGATGATTGCCCACCCAAAAAAAAGGTGGTACCACCTGGTATCAGCTAGGCCTGAGTAGTTAAGAGATCCTTATTTGTAGATCCTCTGCCATTTTGTTCAGAAAATAATAAATTATTAGTTAAGGTATATAATTTCTGAATTTGTGGGACTGATGAAGTAAAAAAGATAAAACCATATCAGGATTGATGTGTAATGAAATCCTCTAATTAACTATTCTATCATAAGTTTACTGATATGGTTTTATCTATTTTACTTCATCAGTCTCACAAATTTGACCACCAAGTTAAAAATTTGTAAACTTATGATAGAATACCATAATTAGAGGATTTCATTACACATCAATCCAAATTTTCAACTTTAAAGACACTATCTAAATAATTGACAAAAAGTGATGAATCTGCTTTTGGGAATGGAGATAACAAAGTGAAGTCTACCATACTTAGTGTACTTATTATTGTATCACATGTGCAATAATATAAATGAGAGTCGATTTGAAGTTGTTCAGCTAGTTCCAGTTGATGGTTATCCATTAGGTCTTCGTTTACAACAACTAACAGTGGTTTATTTGCTTCCAAAGTTTCTAGACAGCTTCCGGCTCCAGCATGACTTATAACCAAGTCTGCGCTCCTTATATCCTCATGAATAGAGTCCTTAAACCTGTACATATTTATTTTAACATTATCCTTCTCAATTAAACCAGGTTCTACGCTGCTATTGCCGATTTGAAAAGTTATCTCTTTACAACCAATATTTTTCAATGCTGTAAGTACAGATTCAGTCAACACATAGTCACACAGCAAATCAAATCTTGTTGTGCCAACTGTTATAAAGATTTTCTTATATTCGTTCGACATTTCACTAAAATAATTGATATATTATGATATGAACGATTTCTTCTGTAAACAAACGTCAGCAGTGAAACTGGGCCACAGACTGATAAACCTATGGACTAGGGATGGGTAAAAAATATCGATATATCAAAATATCGATATTTTTTCAGAAAAATATCGATACTAATTAGCGATATTTTTTCCCGCGATATATCAATTTTCGATATTTATTTTCAGATATCAAAATCGATATATTTTTAAAGCTCTGCTGTCTGCTCATGCGTCACATCATGATTTTGACCAATCCGATTTCTTAAATTTAGAAAATATGCAGTAGGCTGTATGGGTTTAGTTTCTTTGCTTCAAACACAAACAAAAATAACAGGGGAACACATCAAACAAAGAGTGCTCCTGATGTCAATATCAGACAAATACTGGTTTGAATAATGTTTCTTTTTATGTCAAGCAATTCGAAAAATTTTTTTTAAATAATAAAACTTATGTTGAAACAGCCAGATCTGTATTTGCTTTAAAATTTCGATAATTTAGGCAATTTTTATAAATAATTGCAAATTGGGCAAAACATATCGATATATCGAAATATCGATATTTCTTGAGTGATATATATCGATATATTTGAAAAATATCGATACGATAAATATCGATATTTTTTTTCCATTTGCCCATCCCTACTATGGACTTGCCATACCTACGAAATTAGCGTGAAAAAGCGCGGGAATTGTCGAATTTGGCGGTCGTGATTTTTCTTTCGGATTTTTTAAATAACAATAAAAACTTTTGATATTGGAGATAAGTTGTGTAGATTTATGTAGATATTGATTAGGCTAGTTAATTTTATTGTTTGTGTATATAATTTTCTACATTTAGGGTAAGTTTTTACATTTTTTTATTTCATTGTCCGATGGACAAGGAACCGCCTGATCCGGGGGGCACAGTCCCCTCGGTTGGGCTTAACATTGTTATTAATGAATCAAGTATGGACACTGACTCGTCCATAACCAGATCGGAGCGGAAAAGGGCTAGAGCTCCACGTAAAATGTGCAAACACTGTAATAAAAGAAGGAGACATGGTCACTCTTCAGGACTTAATAAGGAATCAGATTGCCATTGCGATAATGAATCGGTAGTAGTCCATCGGGAAGCCACTCCACGTTCTGTGGAAGGTGAACAAAGTAATATTCGTTCCACATCAGAACTTCTCCAGAAAGCGCCACAAGTTGCTAGGGCTTTGTACGAAGCCACAGACCTGTCGCCGTATGTTGTACATATACAAAAAAATATTGATACTGGAAACTCTGCTCAATCATTACACCCAATTACATTAGGGCATTTTCTTAAAAAACGCCGCTACAATAATATTGTAAATGGTTCTCTAAAACGCATCGGTCGAAATAGGATCTCATTAAGCTTCTCTCATTACCTAGATGCAAACTCTTTTATAAATGACCCTTGTTTAGTGAAAGAGAAATTAAAAGCATTTGTTCCATCTATTAATGTGTGTCGTATGGGTATTATTAAAGGTGTTCCTACCGAATGGTCTCCCGAGGAAATAATGGAAAATGTGACTGTTCCCACTGGATGCGGAAAAGTTATTAAGGCAAGGCGTCTTAACTATAAAGTTCACGAACCGACACCTGTTTGGAAACCATCCCAAACAGTCGTGCTCACCTTTGATGGTCAAATTTTACCAAAACGTGTGTTTTGTTGTTATAATTCGATGCCAGTAGAATTGTATACATTCCCAACAATTCAATGTTTTAATTGTTGTCATTTTGGTCATACAAAGGTACAATGTAGGTCGAACCCTCAGTGCTTCAAGTGTGGGGAGAGGCATTCTGCTGACACTTGTAGTATTGAAGACGAAAATGACAGTAAATGCTGTCATTGCGGTGGCATTCATTACGCCATTAACAAAAAATGCCCAGAGTTCGAGAGACAAAAGTCAATTAAGCACTATATGGCCCATAGCTGCGTGTCGTATGCTGAAGCGTCGCTGCTACATCCCCCAATCTCCAAATTATATGCAGATGTGGTAACATCTGCTCCATCACACAAAAAAAATAATTTTTCTTCTACACCACCTTCGCCTCATTCACCGAACACATCAAATTTCACATCACACAGGAAAACAGTATTCCTAAAACCTCGGGATCCCCCAAAAACAGCCAAGGGGTATGACCGGACAGCTCATCAAGAGATTATTAATAATGAAGTTTCTAAATCAGGTAATGGTGTTGCTTTGCATAATAAAACAACTAATAATAATGAAAGTCAAATTTTTAATTTAATTATCATGTTAATTAATACATTATCTAAAAATAATATGATTGAACCGTCCAACGTTGCCACTTTAATTGATACGCTGTCTAACTTATTTAATCATAATGGATCCAATTCAACCCAAGATTGTTCAATGGAACAGTCGCAGCATTGTAAATAAAAAATCTGATCTGTACTATATATTAAATAAATATAATCCCATTGCAGTCGCTCTCTGTGAGACATGGCTGAAACCGGGGTTCTCTTTTAGAATTCCTGGCTATGCGTGTCTAAGAACAGACAGAAGCGATGGGTATGGCGGTGCCGCCATACTTATTAAAAATAACTTGTGTTTTCAGTCTTTTCCTCTTCCAAGTCTCAGTGATGATATATCTGCTGTTGCTGCTATTGTAAATAAAATCTGTATAGTATGTATATATTATTCTCGCCCTACTGTAAATATTCTTTCTGAAATTAATAATCTTTTTACAGTTTTACCTAAACCATTTTTGGTAATGGGTGATTTTAATACACAGCATCAGACTTGGGGCAGTTCTTGTTCCAATTATTATGGGGAAAAGTTATTAGAAATTCTAGACTCAAACAATTTGTGTATTTTAAACACATGTCTTCCAACACGTCAAACAAATCCAGATGAGGGAAATAGTGCTCCTGATCTCTCAATCTGCACACCTGAGTTGGCATCGACATTATCCTGGTCGCCTTTACCGTCTTCTTATGGTAGTGATCATTTTCCTTTAATCATTTCTTTTCCACCTAAAAAACCAGATACTTGCATTCTGACACCACAACCGCGATTAAAATACAGACTTCAAAATGCAGACTGGGATAAATACAAAAATTGTGTGGAAGAAAGAATTTCTGCTTTATCTATTTCCATACTACATGATCCTCAGTTATTATCTAATGCAATTACAAGAATTTTAATAGAGGTAGCAGATAATACCTTCCCTATTAAGAATGGGGCTAAAGGCAAAATTCCTTCACCACCTTGGTGGGATGCTGAGTGTACTCAGGCCATTAAAAAAAGAAAAGAAGCTGAAAAAAATTATTGCCATACCATGACTCATCACAATTTTGAGATTTACCAAGAAGCTGCTCGTGCAACTCGTAAGCTCCTCAGGAAAAAGAAATTTGAAGGTTGGCAAAGATTTTGTGCATCCATCTCTCCAGAAGTTAATGCTTCTGTAGTATGGCAAAATATCAGGCGATTCAGGTCAGAAATTAGCGTGCATACCTACAAAAATCGGGCAATTAAGATGGCTGCCCATTTGCAACTGTTTGACAGCACAACTACACAGATAAACGTATATACAGGGTGTCCCAGAAATCGACGTCAAGCCGTAAATGGGTGATAGACCAAGTTATAACAGTTCTCAGAAAAATACGAAAAAAAATCTATCTCATGTTTTTAAAAATTTATGGTCACTTTAAAAATTTACTAAAAAAATCAATCCCTGTAATGGTTCTTTAACTCCAATTGCTACAAATCCCATAATTTATCTAATTTTTTTATTATTATGTAATCTAAAATAATGCTTGTGTAGATTTTTGCCTAAAATTCAAAGCCAACTCCTCCTACTTGGAAGAAAATTAAACTTTTTCAAAACCAAATTATTCAAATTTACTATTTCGCCCAACTTTAACTGACTGTACTGAAAAAAAAATGTACTACGCTAGTTTGGCAAGTAACATGAAAAATTGGCGCATTTAATAAGGATTCAAAAATGGTGTAACACTTGCTAGATTACGTTTTCAATAATTGGTCAAGTTTTTTTTTGTAAATAGTCTCAGTTTTTACACAAAATGTCCATACTTCCTTAAAATGACTTTAGCTTACCTAAAGCTTTGCTAAACTCCGTTTCTAGTTCGATGGAGACGGAGAGAGTCATTTTACGAAGTGTGAGCGAGACAGAGAGTGACGCCACCTTTATCAGTGACACAACCTTTATCATGAAACGGAGATACAATTTACCGATGAGTGTGAATGAGACAGCAGTAGTTATTGTTCTGTTTTGTAAGCGCAGACGCACACACAATTACAAATCAGTACGTTACGCTGCTTTGTTTACTGCGCATCTCCGTATTCGTTTATGTTGATTCCGTACTTACCACTTTTTGCGTTGTTTTCTGGACTTAATTGCTTGTGATTTGGACTGTTTAATTCCTCTTTCTGACGACCTGTGCTTTACTCTGGACTGTTGCTGATCCTGTGATTGTGTAGTACTACCATGGCTGTGTACACTGCATTGGAATATGCGAACATGCACCTCGTTTATGGGGAATGCAGATGCAATGCCAATGCAGCCGCTAGACTTTATCGTGAGAGGTACCCGAACAATCGTCACCCAGATCATCGAGTTTTTATTAATGTGCACCGTTCACTATCAGAGGGACGATTCCCTAACCAAGTACATGGTGAAGGAAGACATCGTAATCCGTACGAAGACGTCGTACTACAAGCAGTCCAAGAAGACCCAAGTGCTTCTGTACGTGGAATCGAAACAAGCACAGGTGTATCTAAGAGTACCGCCCACCGAATCTTAAAAAAGAACGAGTTCCACCCGTATCATGTACAGCGAGTACAATCATTACTACCACGGGATTACGCTCCCAGAGTTGCGTTTTGCCAAAGGATGCTAGAAAGGCACAGAGAAGACCCTCGATTCTTAGAGAAGATTTTATGGACCGATGAGTCAACATTTAAAAAATATGGCTACATGAATTTGCACAATTTGCACGAGTGGCATGTAGAAAATCCAAATTTGATGAGGCAAGATAAGTCACAGTATCGATTTAAAGTAAACATGTGGACCGGGATACTAAATGGCAAAATAATTGGACCTTTTGAGCTGCCAGAGATTTTGAATGGCGCAGTTTATTTGGATTTTCTTCAAAATTATTAGATTTATTAGAAGACGTGCCACTGAACGTTTACAGGGAAATGTGGTTCCAGCAAGATGGCTGCCCAGCGCATTATGCCCGTTTAGTAAGAGAACATCTTGATGAAGAATACCCGCTCAGGTGGATAGGGCGCGGTGGGACAATCTTGTGGCCACCCCTTTCGCCTGATTTAAATCCCCTAGATTTTTTTTACTGGGGAGCGGTAAAAGAGAAAGTGTACTCAAAAACAATAGAGAATTTAGCCGAGCTGCGGGAAAGAATAACGGAAGCCGTTGTCTTTGTAAATGAGGGAAGATTTGCCCGGAAAATAACCAGATCTTTTTTAAGAAGATGTCGTGCTTGCATTGCCGTCGAAGGAAGGCAGTTCGAACATTTATTGTAATAAAAAAAAATTAAATCTGATAATTTGTTTTTTTTTTCTAAGATGAGAAAACTGGTCCTGACTTAAAGTAAAAAGGTTGAGTCACTATCATAACTTTGCTCTTAAATTACGTAAAATTTCGATTTCTTATCTCGCTCACATTTCGTAAAATGACTCTCTCCGTCTCCATCGAACTAGTAACGGAGTTTAGCAAAGCTTTAGGTAAGCTAAAGTCATTTTAAGGAAGTATGGACATTTTGTGTAAAAACTGAGACTATTTACAAAAAAAAACTTGACCAATTATTGAAAACGTAATCTAGCAAGTGTTACACCATTTTTGAATCCTTATTAAATGCGCCAATTTTTCATGTTACTTGCCAAACTAGCGTAGTACATTTTTTTTTCAGTACAGTCAGTTAAAGTTGGGCGAAACAGTAAATTTGAATAATTTGGTTTTGAAAAAGTTTAATTTTCTTCTAAGTAGGAGGAGTTGGCTTTAAATTTTAGGTAAAAATCTACACAAGCATTATTCAAGATTACATAATAATAAAAAAAATTGGTAAATTATGGGATTTGTAGCAATTGGAGTTAAAGAACCATTACAGGGATTGATTTTTTTAGTAAATTTTTAAAGTGAACATAATTTTTTTAAAACATGAGATAGTTTTTTTTTCGTATTTTTCTGAGAACTGTTATAACTTGGTCTATCACCCATTTACGGCTTGACGTCGATTTCTGGGACAGCTTGTATACGGCACACAACTACCAATTTTTTCGGCCATCAACATGGCGACCGGTCACGCATAGACATGATTTTGACGTCACTCAAAAGTGTTACCAAGTTTAGTCCTTGACAAACATTTAGATGTCACTCTTTTCATAAGCAGTCAAAATCATGTCTATGCGTGACCGATCGCCATGTTGATTGCCGAATAAAATTGGTAGTTGTGTGCCGTATATGTACGTTTATCTGTGTAGTTGTGCTGTCAAACAGTTGCAAATGGCCTACCTCATTGGCAAATGGGCAGCCATCTTAATTGCCCGATTTATGTAGGTAAGCACGCTAATTTCGTAGGTATGGCAAGTCCATAGGTTTATAAGTCAGTGGTGTAAGTCTTCTGGATCGAATGAATCGATTTTAGGACATGAGCCAATCAAAATGGGCTGACAATAATACTAAAATGTAGAAGCAATGATGGAGTGATATAACGTTATGTAACGATTTTTCATCTGTGGCCTGTGGCATTGGCATCCTTCTCTCACAGGGAGGAGGCCTGTGTCCCAGCAGTGGGAACATTAATAGGCTGATGATGTGATGTGTGTGAAGCAAATTATGTTAGGAAGGTCTGAATGCCGATACCTAATTCGATCACTACCTTATATCTAATTAAACTTCCCTGGACAGCACTCGTTTGTGAATGAATTTGTGAATGACGTGACAAACGCCCGCGCTAGCACTCGCGACAGCCGCGACTGAGCTCTGACCAATATTGCCCGAGAATCCCTGTGAAATCGTAATGTCAATGTGTGCGTGCAAAATTACGCTTTCATCGTAGTGGACTCTCTGTCTGCGCTTACATACTTTAGGCAAGAATGAGAATCAAATAAATGAATGCGTCTAGTTAGGGTGCGTTCCACCACGGTTTTGTCCGTTGTGTTGTCCATCCACTTGTTTCCGAGGGTTAAAATAGGTAGGAAAGGCCGGGACTTATGAGGGAAGCTGGAGTCGGAAGGAGCAGGAAGCTGTGTCAGCCTTTCAGCCGTTGCGTCGGTAGTTGTGCACCGAATAGTGGGTGTCTGGTGTCACGCTCCTGCTTTTGTTTCTCGACTGCACTCGCAACTTCCCTTCAGACGTGTGCTATCCCGGCTGTGGAGCTGGAGTTATAGTACGCTGACCGGGGTTGGTTTGAGGCAGCCGGTAATTGTACGGCATGTGTCGTTAAGAGCAACATCTACTTCTTTGGCGTGGGCGGAACGGTGCCACACTGGACACGCATATTCGTCAGTCGAGAGGCAGAGTGCTAGGCCAGTAGTCCGGAGAACGTGAGGTGAGGCGTCCCAGTTGGTTGATGTTAGGCGTCTGAGTAAATTGTTGCGGGACGATTTATAACACAATATAATTAAACATTAATATTTTTAATATGAATAAAAACACACACGATATTTGAATCGTAGTATGTATCACGTGTCACGTACATTTCATATTATAGTCTCCTTCCAGTCTTAACATTTTCATCTATACTATAATATACTATATTACGATATCTATACTGTATCATAATCACTGTATAATAATATTATAAAGAGAAAAGATTTTTTTGTTTGTTTGTTTGTACCGAATAGGCTCCGAAAGTACAGAACTGATTTAAAAAATTCTGTCACTAATAGAAAGCTACATTATTTCTGAGTGACATAGGCTATTTTTTAATCCTGATAACGGGTCCTGTGGGGTGGTCCACGGGAGCGAAGCTGCGGGCATCATCATCAGCCTATAGCAGTCCACTGCTGGACATAGGCCTCCACAATCGCACGCCATTTGCTTCGATTTTCAGCAACTCTTATCCAGCTGCTATCAGCCACCCTGCGAAGATCGTTACTCCACCTAGCCTGAGGGCGTCCCACCTTACGTTTACCAGTTCGCGGTCTCCACTCAAGAACACGTCTACTCCAACGGTCATCGGTTCTACGGCTTAAATGGCCGGCCCATTGCCACTTCAGCTTGCTTATTCTGTGAGCTATGTCGACAACTTTGGTTCTCTGCCGGATCACCTCGTTTCGGATGCGATCCCTTAGAGAGACTCCGATCATAGCCTTTTCCATAACTCGCCGAGTGATTTTAAATTGATGCACCAGCCGTATCGTGAGTGTCCACGTCTCGGCCCCGTAGGTCATAACAGGTAGGACGCACTGGTTGAAGATTTTGGTCTTCAAGCTCTGTGGAATTCGTGACGAGAAGACTCGACGTAGTTTTCCAAACGCCGCCCAGCCCAGCTGTATTCTTCTATTAGCCTCCTTCTCAAAGTTGTTCTTACCAAACTGCAGAGTTTGCCCGAGGTAAACGTATTCTTGAACAACTTTGAGAGCACCGCCATTGACCACAATCGATACCGGAGTGATGTGTGTATTGAGCATAACCTGGGTTTTGTCCAAGTTCATCCGGAGATCGATGCGTGCAGAAGAACCAGCTAGGCCGTCCAGCATCAGCTGCAAGTCATGCAGCGACTCTGCCATTATGACGAAGTCATCCGCAAATCGCAAGTGTGAGATGTACTTGCCATTTATATTTATGCCGCGTCCTTCCCAGTCCAGCGTCTTAAACATACCTTCCACCGCGTTGCTAAACAATTTCGGGGAAATAACGTCCCCTTGTCTAACCCCTTGACGCAGTGAGATTGCTTAGTTTGCCGGTCCTGACTTTGGACGGTCATTGTGAAGCAATGACCGAAGCCGCGGGCAAACGCTAGTAACTAATAATCACAATATCAAAAAATTATAGATATCTGAAGAACGATAATAATCCTCTCAATTCCGAAAAATTGTTTCGGAATTACGAAATTCCGGAATGCATGCCCTACTCCATACACGGCAGCCAATGGGCCAATGGATAAAATGGATTATATTATAATATGAATGAATGAATGTGGGTATAAAGTAAACACCAGCTGGTTTTAAAAGTTTGCGAAATTTAAAATAAGACCGTTTTAATTTTACAGGTGTTTACGAGTGTTACAAATTATTAGTGACAGTTGCCTTTCATGAAAATGCTAAGTCTTGAGTGTTAACATGCTAATTGCTATTGCTATGCTACACACATCAACACGGTCTAGGGATATTTAAAAAAAAGCGAATTACTATCAATGTGTTAATTATTTATGTGACATGTATATATTTAAAAGATACGTTATTTAATACTCTACCATTTTTTAGTAATGGTTAAGGTACTTCGATTAAAATTTCAGGATTTTATGGAAAAAAAATGAATCATAGACGGAAACCGTATATAAATTAACTTTTAATTTATGAGTAAAAACTGAAAAAATTAAAAAAATCATTTAATTTGTGTTTATAAACTTGAAGTTAGTAGTCTGAGAAAGCGCCCATGATGGTCATAACACATCGGCAACGATTCGGCATGCTCAGAACAAGGTTGTCAATCTCTTGCTGCGGAATATTGTCCCATGTCCTTCTGAGGTGCGCAAAAAGTTGATCTTCTGTAGCCAGATTTTCAGGAACTTCCTTCAGAGCTCTTCTTTGCAGCATATCCCACGCATGCTCAATGGGATTTAGATCTGGCGATTGAGCAGGCCAGTCTAAGGTCCTAACATTGTGTGTATGTAACCAAGCTGCTACCGTTCTCTCCGTGTGTGCCCGGGCATTGTCGTGCATGAGCAGGAAATCTTGCCCCATTTGTGTTCTGTGGGGCAAGATTACGGGCCCCAGCACCTGTTGGACGTTTCGTTCTACCGTCATATTGCCCCGCACCCAAACGAGATCCGTCCGTCCTCCAAGACGAATTCCTGCCCAAACCATAATTGTTCCTCCTTGGTATGGGTGAACTTCCTGAGGGTTCTGAAGACGGCTCCATCGTCCAGGAACTCGCCAAACACGCGTCCTTCGTGAATCTGGATGGAAGCCGAACCTGGATTCATCCGTGAACAGCACATTGGACCATTGCTCACGGCCCCAGTCCACGTGGTTCCGAACCCATTCTAATCGTCGTCCACGATTGCCTCTCCGTAAAGGTGGGACCCGGAGTGGTCTACGAGAGCGTAGATTGCTTTCATGCAGTCGCCTTCTTACAGTTTGGTCACTCACAAGCACTTGGTGTTCCACTCGCAGCCTTTGGACCAATTGAGTCGCCGTTGCATTTGGTTGAGCTCGCGCAGTAATTTGCAAAAATCGGTCTTGTTTGGGGCTAGTGATGCGACTTGGCCCCCGGTGCCTCTCCGCTACTTCACCTGTGGCACGATAGCATGTCCACAATCTTGAAATTACATTTTGGTGGGTCCCTATGGCCTCAGCAACATTACGCTGAATAGACCCTGCTTCCAGCATTCCCACAGCTCGTAACATCTCCGCCCTCGTCAAATGTTGGCGTTGCATGGCTACAATACCTCAATTTTAACTTTATCTTTCGTATAAAAATGAAAAAAAACTGTAACTAAACGTAATTCGTATTGTTTTCTAAATTTCGCACAAATGAAAATTCCCTCTCCTACACATCAAGACATTTTTATGCCACCGAAAAAAAGAATTTTAAAAAATTTGAATTTGGAATTAGTCTGAGATAAATTACAAACAAATCGGTGTATAAAAGATTCCAGTACTTTTCGAGTTATTTAATTGAGTATGAAATATCCCTAGACCGTGTTGATGTGTTTATTTGCTAATATGTCTATAATTGATAATAATTCAGTAGATATCTATGTAAATTTTGTTAAAATGAGAACTAAAGAGCACGTTCGCGTGTGAAACAGATTGATGCCCGATATCCCGTGGGTTCGACAGAGAGCGCACACTCCCTCTGCGTCGGCACGCTGCAGCGCTGGCGTATATCTTTATACGTACTCACGCTGTTTATCCCAAAGAAATAAATAATTTTAAAAAATCGGAGTCTAAAGAGGCTAGAAAAATCCAAATAAAAGCCTGATTTTTCAGTTACCTATAATCTACAAATCTCACAATAATGAGTGTTATCTTTTTTATTTATTTTTTCTTAAAAAAACAGCAAGCTAAGTAATAATAATTATTTATTTATTTGAATAACTACTTCATTCATAAGTCATTTAACCTTATTTTAACTTACTCTCTAAAATAAATCAATAAATTTCTCCAAATAAATTAAATCAGCCTCTGGACCCCTGACAAAATTAGTAACAATTATTTTAACGTAACGAAAAGGCTTTAGCACTGTTGACCACATAGGTACATGCGCTGTGGCAAGTTATACAGAAGACCGAAGAGTAAAACCTACCTCTCTGCTTAGCGGTTGTGGACTAAGCGAAAGCCTTCGATTCGATCGAGACTTGGGCTGTACTGCATTCTATTCAACGGTGTCAAATCGACTACCGGTACATCGAGGTGTGTGTTTGTACAAAAACGCCAACACAGCAGTCCAACTTCAAGATCTCTTCAGACCTCGGAGCCTATCCTTCTGCAGTGTGGTGTGAGACAGGGAAACGTCATAACGTCACTGTCGAGTACATCAGTCACCTTCAATTTACCGACGATATAGTGGTTATGGCTGAGACCATGGAGTACCTCAGTAGGTACAATGCTCGATTACTAGAGCATCCGAAAGAGTGAGTCTTAAAATGAACATGGACTAAACCAAGGTCATGTTGAATGCCCATGTTACACCCACACACTACACTCGCAGTTGTAGACTTTTATGTATATCTGGCAAACGGTCGAATTAGGTAGGTCGAATTTCGAGAAAGTGGGCACCATCGAATCCGACTTAGTTGGGCAGCGTTTGAGAAGTTGCGCGGTATCTTCTCGTTCAACTTACCACAGCGTCTCAAGATGAAATTCTGTGACTGTGAACAGTGTGTGTTGCCAGTGATGACATACGGGACGCCGCGTCGCTCAAATGGCAATAGAGAGGGTTATGCTCGGCGTTTCCTTGCGTGATCCAATCAGATATGAGACATCCTCAAGAGAACCAATGTTACCGAAATAGCCCAAATAATTCCAAACTTAAATCAAATCAAATAATTTATTTGCATAATACATGTTTAAAAGGTATAAAAGGTACGCGATAAGTGGCAGTGGGCAAGGAATTTACGTAGCAAGCTTTCACCTGCTTGCTTCCGTGTCTCCTCATGACGGCAAAGTGAGGATAGCCTGCAGCAGGATGTCTGTCAGGAATTCCCTGAAACAGCAATCCAGGACACGGACGCTTCTTTAAGCGAATCACAACAACCACAAACAACAGATGAACATGGCATGACACGAACTACATTTAATAATAACAATAAAAGACAAGTAAGTCCTGAAGCAACTAAAGAGGATTTCGAATCTGAATATGAAGAGGAACAGGAAAATACCTCGCTTGCTCGTTCACTTAAATTACTACAAAAAGCCCTTAAAACCAAAAATGATCCATACATTTCTTTTGGCAATTACATAGCCAGTGAACTAAGAAAATATGATCAACGTTCTATTCATAGTGTTATGTTATCTTTAAAGCCGATTTGGGAATGATTGAAGTGCCTTAAGATCTTTTAGCTTATCAGCCATCTGAGTCTGAGATTCTTTCGTTAATGGGGCGATTTCTAAGTTCTCATCTTCTGCGTCTGACGCTGCTAATACTACTTTTTGCCTATTAATATCATCTTATAGATAGAATAAATAATTTAATAAAACTTGTGTATCAAATTATGGTTTTTTCTTATTGAAATGCCCGAAAATGTGTTAAAAGGAAACTGTAGAATTATTTTTATTCTCCTATAGTTTTTTTTAAATATATAGCTAAAAAATTACCTACCTTATTTCTTCTTCTTCTCAGGACGATGGAAACTCTTTAAATATATTGGGCCCAGTCAGTGGCTGGCCATGCCTATTGCAGCGTCAGTGGCGAGCATAGTCTTCCAAAATGCAGGTGAATGGCACTTGAAGCTTCAGCAGGTGTGTACTGCAAAGGAACACCGCACTCACTGGGAATCAGACGGGCATATAAAATCCCATTTTGCCAAATTATGTTTGCAGTGGCCTATCTGAATGCGTAACTGTATGCTTTCCATATAGGCCACTACAGTTCAAGTCCAGATGGCAGGTGTTCATAGGGTTACAAGTCGGGTGGTTTTGGAAAGCTCTTCCGTCTCTTAAGGTAGGTACCTTGCCGGCCTCCGAGCATTGTTTGTTAATGGAATCCAGATTGACATTCGAATGGTTGCACCGTAGCTTAGGATTTGGTCATATGTGGTTAAAAAAATACGGCACCGAGTACACTCCCTTATGGCACTCCTAATTATTTAAGCATGGCTGGCTATTCTGTTTATTTTTCTTGGGGATAGATACCCTTACTCCAATTAAAGTGAACTCATTTCGTATATGTGAAAGTTAAGTAGAACCGTAGAATTTTCTGATGATTAGATCTTTGATAATCAATACGCCTCAACGGCTTTGGATGAATTTGTGGTTTTGGGTGAAATTTGAAACACGGACCTTCATTAGGACACAGAAAGCTCTTTGTCTTTGTAGTCCGTCTCCTTGGGATAATTATCGACCTTCACGCTGGCGAAGCTGCTGGTGTAACCTAGTATATAGTAAAGGTCGATTTTATAAGTCTTCTTTGGATGACCTAATATGAAATTAGTGTCGAAAAAATCACGATAGCTACAATGTACCCAAGTATAACCCGGCGCTCACCTAATTATAATGAATTTTTAACAAGCTGCTGACCTTTTGGAACGGGTTCTTGCCATGTAAAGGGTGTTTCTTTTATTGTTTAAGGTCTCTGCCCAATACAGCCTATCATACTGTAATAGGGCATCCAAAAACCGGGTTGTTTATAAAGCCCGATTTTCTCGGGTTTTATGTTTACAAAAAAGGTGAAACCTAATCGGTTTGATCGGTTTTTTTCAATCCTAATGAAATAAATGAGAAATATAAATATGATAGTCTAATCAAAATGTGTATATTTTTACGTTTATCTCACTTATGTTTATAATAATGAACATTTGTTTGGACTGAAATAAGCTGCTACTACTAAATAACAATACATAAATGAAGCTTATTATTTAGGTAATAGTACAATACTGCAGAATCCAGTAAGTAAGCCTTCCTGGCCAAGTATGAGATTAACCGGACCGAACCGCAGGTGAGGTCCGATTATATACGAGGCCAGGATGGCTTTCTTACTGGTTGAGGCTTGTATAATGCTTTTCTCTAAAATGAATGAAAGTTTAACAACAAATACGTTTAATTAATATTGAAGGTTACATTCATATTAGGGCAATTACTGATAGATATTGTGATCCATTTACCGGGGGCATTTATATTTGTTTGTTGTAAGTCTTGATTAACTAATGAGACTCAAAAATATATCTATCTCATAAGATGTCATACCAAAAGTTGTTACGGTTTTAAGTTTTGACTTATACGTTCTCGCACGCTAGTAAGTTTTTTATTAGAAACAGTTTTTGTAATATCGGTTATTTTGATATAGATATGATAATTATGATATCTAACACATATCCGATATAAGTTACGTTTTGATATATCGGACCAATCCCTACCACTGTCCAGTAAGTAAATTACATACTTACTTACTGGACAGTAGGAGATCCCAAATTTAAAATCTCGCTTCTTACTGGACAGTTGTGAATAAGTCTCCGGTAGAGTTCACTTTCTGGATACTTTTTAGAGGTGTTATGACAACATTACATACCATTTTTGAGAAGATAACATATTCTTCAAAAACAAAAATGTTCAAAAATCTAATCTTCTCTTCTTTAAAAAGTTTTTGATGTTTTGTTTATGTAGGAAGGTTGTAGATCCACATAACTGTACTATTTTTGTTTATTTTATTGATTATTTGGTTGTATAATTGAGTAGATATAAATATATTTTACTTTTGCATGCCGTAAGGTAGAGTGTGTTGGAGCTGTTTTTATAATGCTCACATCTTATTTTGTGCCCACATTAATTGCAAAATAAATGATTTCTGATTTCTGAATAAATCTTCAAAAATGTAACAATATGCTTATGTGGTCAGCTCAAACTACTTCAAACAAAAAAAGACTCTTATTTATAAGTACATTACACATTTACAAAAATAACCACCGGCTGCCATAACCACCATCCACATTGCTATGAAAAAAAACTATTACTTAAATATGCAAAACATTCCTGCTGTGATTACATTTCAGAATTTTATTTGGTCATACACTTCATGTAATATTAGCATTGATATAAAATAATGTGATCAAACTTACCTTGATAAAATAATATTTGCAATATAATCATCGACAAAAACCAGACGTGCGCTCGTCTCACTACCCAGAATGACTGAAAACAAAATAGCAGCAGCGTGGCATAGCAGTGCGACAAGGATCTAAATTAACGTGGCAGAAATAGGAACTAACGCCGCCTCGCCGTCAGTGATAAATTTAATATTTTGTTTGGAAAAAGTAAAGTATTATTAATCGATTAATAACATAGGAGAAATATAACTGAAAGACCCGGTTTTGCTATGCTAATAAACCCGTTTTCAAATCGGTCGGTTTTTACGGTTACCCGGGTATCCGGTTTGCATACCTAGTAGTACTTTATGTTACATAGTTAAGTTACAGTTTCACATCCCATCATCAGCCTATTAATGTTCCCACTGCTGGGACACAGGCCTCCTCTCTGTGAGAGGGAACGGGCCGTAATCCACCACGCGGGCCCAGTGCGGGTTGGTGGATGTCACATGTCTTCGAATTTTTGGTTCTAGGACATGCCGGTTTCCTCACGATGTTTGCCTTCACCGTTTTGAGAGCAGTGGTGATGAAATAATTTACACAAAGTAAAGCGCCTACCTGGGCTCGAACCCACGACCTACAACTTGTAAGTCGCGGCCGATACCACTGGGCCACCACTGCTCTATACCACTGGGCCACCACTGCTCTACTGGGCCACCACTGCTCTCTGGGCCACCACTGCTCTGTTATAGTAGTTATAGTTTATTTTGACTGTATTATATTTCTTCTAGAACGTTCCGTTACCGACCAAAACCGTCGCGTACCAGAATGGAGCGTCAACAATTGTCAGCGAGGATATTTTGCAGGTGCTGACACGCTTTGTGCACACACTATAATCTATTACTACGTCATAATACTACATAAACGGGCACAGAACGTACAAAGGCACATAAACGTACAGAGGCGGACTTAATGCCTTAGGCTTGTTGCTTTTTGTTTCTGATACGTTCCTAGCACGGTCATGGTATGTATGATACACTGTAGTGGGCAGAGACTTTTAGTCGAATTTTGGATTAAAATAAATTTATTTTAGCTTGCTTAGGCCCACTTACGCGAAAAACTTCTGTTGACGAAATTAAATCGACAGTCTGTCATTTAATATTGTCAATTCGATCTCGTGTTGGCAACTATGAGTTAAGTTTTTCGTGAAAATGGGACTTACAGTTCTAACAACTAAGGAATTTCATAAAATTAGGACGATGAAACACAAGTAAAGTAAAACTGCTATCTAAACGTGTTCGTGATGCCGTTCTGGAGGCCGTATTTTGGCAAACACGATGTTTCACTCGGTCGAGATGGGACAATTTTCGCAGGGTGGTTGGTCAGCTGGAAAGGAGTTTAGCCGAATTCAACTTTTATAGTGGAAGTCTTTACGCTAATACAAAATAAATTACACACCTCCTGTATGTTGACTGAAGAACAAGTATTGTACCACGAATCACGAAGCTTTCAACAGCCTACCCTACATTCGTGCAAACCACATCAAAGGTTAACATGGAACATCTGCGTCCTGGTTTCTGTTAATTACATCAGCCCCTTAATAATAACGGCAGAGTTCTGATTGGATATCAATAATTACTTCTATTGCTTTACGAATTATGATTGGTTCATTTGAGAAGTGTAGAAATCGGACTGCGCTCGTGTTGACTAAAAATGCAACTATGGATACTCAGTTTTGTGTTTTTGTTAGCACCAGTGTCTGCGGAGGATTTTCCGTCGTTGATTACGGCAAACGCTTCAATAGGTGAGTTGAATATTTGACACACAACATTTGCTTAAATACGTATTTAAAGTACAAATGCTTAGAGGATGCTGTTAACTTTTATTATTAAGTGCTTACGATTTAAATTTAAATTGAGTCAATTCTCAAGAATGTCTTTTGCACGCAGTACTTTAAGTGTTGTTTTAAAGAAGACACATAAGAGTTTATTGATGGATTATGAGGGGCAATGTGTATTAGTGTAACTATATAAAATGCAAAATAATGTAGGCACTTCTCAGTTCTCATCTCAAATAAAATGTAAAGAAACAAAGATTACACACAGTGTCATAATTTCAGCCGTAGTTTTAGATCGGCAGTACTTAGGCGAAAAATACCAGACAATTCTAGACGAGCTAAAGGATTACATCAAGGAGTTGGCGAGGGTTGAGCTCAAACATGGAGGCGTCATGGTTCACTACTACTCCTGGACTTCTATCAGTCTCAAGAAAGGTATGTTACTTATGTAATGGTTAAATTTGATGAAAATGAAAGTGTTGATTACCGAAATAAAAGTGTTACAACATTTAGGGTAGTAGGTTATCACATTTGTGAGAAATTAACTATTCATGACTATTTATGTGGCCAACAGTAACCGATGACGTGACAGGCCCTGAAGAAGTTATTGGAACGAGTTAACCTCCTTCTTTTCTTAGTTTGCATGAAACATTGGGAGTATTTTGTTCTACAGTCGGATACAACGTGCTCATAGTAGTACAAGTAGTTAGATTATTGGCGCCTAACATAAACTAGTTGATAGCTTATTGGCGCCCAACATAGTAGTTGATAACTTATTGGCGCCCAACATAATAGTTGATAACTTATTGGCGCCCAACATGGTAGTTAACAACGTATTGGCGCCCAACATACAGTCAACCGAGCGTCAATAGCAAACATATCTATTGTTAGCGCTTTAATCATAAAGAGCGATTCCCTTAGCTCAAGGTTTACCACTTTCACAGTGTCACTTCTTGTTAAATCAGTAGATAGTTAAAGTTACCCACGATTGTTGTAGGTTTTCTAGCAGTATTCAGTATAGCATCTTGCGAAGACACATGGGATTTGTTTTCTCGTACCGAAGAAGAAGAACTATTACTATTTGCTTTAACAGAAGTGGACTGTCCAAGATTACCGTCTCACTCAGCCATTACTGCCACTTTTGCTGATCCTGGAGAGGAATTGCCACAACTACTTCTAGATTTGAGGACATCGAATGCTTTTCAATGGAAGTCTGCTATAATACTACATGATGACACTTTGAGTGAGTAGATATCTATTTTGAAGCCCCAACTTAAAAAAGGGGTCTTATAAGTATTACGTGTGTTGCTATGTATCTGTGTGTCTTTCTGTGGCATCTCAGGTCCTAAACGGATGAACAATTTTGATTTCTTTTTTTTGTTTGTAAACTGACGTTGTCGAGAGTGTTCTAAGCTATGTCTGATAAAAAACGGTTCAGTCGTTTAAAAGATAAACGCAATAAAAAAAAACCGTTGTAAATAAAATAACCAAAATAATAAATACTTAACTTTGTAGGTCCCTCGACGCGAGTACGATGCTTATTTTTTACTTTTTAATGGTTTTTGAGTCGGGGTTTTTTTAATTTTAATTTTAGGTAACATATCACGCCTGTGTTCTCCGAAGGGTTTGGCGGAGGTACACGCACATTTCGACAGTTATGTTTAAATCTATATATATGTAATACGATCGGGCGATCCTATTGGTATTTGTGCAGGACGTAGCGTGTTCACTGGCCCCGAGAAAAGAAGGGCGTAAACCTTCTGGCCATTGCCGCTGAACGCCCCATCCACACCACGAAAACAAAGGTTCTTGGATGCCTAGCTGCAGCAGTGACGTAGGGTTGCAAATCGACTCTAACGATTCAACGATGTGTTGGCTGTACTTGAGTTATTTCCAGATTCCGGGTTGCCTACTTCTGGATCAGCACTCCTGGTGTCCAGGTTCCGATGTTCAGCTCGACAGGATCGAAAAGGGATGTCTTCATAAGGGTTGAAGTTGATGAATTAAATGAAACACTAAGTTATTCAGTACACGGCACGATTCTAGGGCTCTCAACAATTTCTGAGACGTGATTCTATATAAGAATTACTTCTTATTTACTAAGACAAGTACAAGCGACTAGCTTTGGATGACTACAAATTCTATTTTGGCCCCGGGGGTTCTTTATACCCTCGCATCGTGCCATTATTGAGAGCCCCGCAAATTCTCGCCGAAAATAATTTTTATTTATGTAAAAAACCCTTATACATATTTGGTAAATAGGGTTACCGCACCCCTTCCATGGTGCTATCAATAGCTGGATTCCTTCGTACTGTAACACAGTAACGCCCCCTATCTATGTATCTAATCAATATACCTAATTTCCAGGTATTGATAGCTTCCCTAGACTATTTCCATGAAATAAAAGGACAATTCCCTTTATTTCCCAGTTAAAACCTTAATAGCTTTTAACCTAGCCTAAGGATATCTATAGGTTGGGTTGACCTGCTGGTGCCAATAGCAGGCTGTCTGTTGACGTCTAGAAAAAGCTTATTTTCGGGAATCTTCTATGGGATATCATCCCTTATGTAACGAATCTATAAATTCCTAAGTCATTTCACCGACTTTAGGACTTCCTACTTAGGCTAACCAGACAATCACCGCCTATTATGGGGATTCTGGTAGCCAATAGACCACACTTTACATTTCTAGTGTTTATGTAAGTCTATCTAGGTCATATGCACATAAGGTGCCTTGATATGTACAAATTTGATAGCTGGTCACTTTCTTTGCGCCCAGCTATCAGAGAAATTAGATATAAAAACACTAATAAGATTGGGACGACACGATGGTGCGTTTAACGGGCCATCGGGAGGTCCCCAAAAATTCCTTATTTTCGGAATTCCCAGGGGTGTATAGTCCCGGGGAATGCCAAAAACTGACTAAAAATTACATTTCCAGAAACCTATTTTCTGGAATTGTACTTAAACTACTTGAGCGATTTTCGCTCCAAAGTGATGGCTTGGTAGCTAGTCCAGCAAGCCATCCGAAAGTACTTACACCATGAGTACATCTATTCCCTTCATGGAGTTATTCCACCTGAAGGGTCTACAAATTTCAACGTTTTACGTTGTTTACATTTTTCACGACTGCTTATCTCGTTGACTATCCAAGCGATTCTTCCCATCTAGAAACCGCCTGGAAGCCCTTTTAGCAAGCTTTCCAATGGTAGTACTTTTACCAGTACACCTATATGTTTCTAGGTACTTAGGGCACCTAAAACCGTAAGCGATTGCCAAAAACCAGATAAACAGCAGTTTTTCTATTATATACTGACTTGATATCTCAAGTAAATGGGCTTTATATAAAAGACTACGCTAACTATGAGGTGTATATAGGCTTCCTGTCTCGGTCTAGGTCCCCCATATACCCTAAAATGACCTAAAACCATATATTTGGTGTTTGAGATATCAAGTCAATATTCCTATTTACATAGCAGAAACTATGTGGTCTTCACATAGTTTCATCATTATGTACTGATTTCATGTCCAGTACATAGGATAAGCCCTTAAAAACATGATTTTAATTACTATAATATTTTCAAAAACCACCAAAACTATATATATCGTGTGGTTCCCTCTCACGGGTCATTCGGAACTAATCCGTCGTCGAGCACAGACGTATCGTATGACAGAAATTTATGTTTTTTACTATGATAACTCTTATCAGTATGCTTTCTAATGATTTTACTCTGTTAAGGGTGAACTATTGAACCCTATAACATACTGACAAACACTAAAAACATTATACTACTATCTCAAAAAATGTAGGTAAAATTTTAGTATAAATATAAACGTGCCTCTAAAATTCATTTTAGTATCAGGTGGCGCGCCGTGGTAAGCAGACATGTCTACACATACAAACTTCAATTTCTATGAACCATTTAGTATGGTTGATGACGCTTCGTCGCGAACATATCTCCCGCCGTGCAGTGCTGTGTCGACTCGCTGTGTCGACTCGAAGTGTTGTCGGCGCGGCGCTGCATTCCTTCGGTGAGCGACGGACGGCATTTCTCGGCTGCCGGCCAGGCCCACCGAGAGGACGGTCGCCGCTCCGGCATCTCTGGTTACTGGGGCAGTGGGACGAGTTTCTTCACCGGACGCTTCAAGGTACCGCCAAGCGTGCGTACCTCAGCGGTCCGGATTTCTCCGTCGATTCCTGGATACACGGCCACAATGCGGCCTCGCGGCCACGTATTGCGGGGCAGCTGGCCGTCGGCTATCAGGACAGGGTCACCCACTTTAAATCTGGGCCCACTACTATGTGGCTCCCGCCGGTTTTGGAGCTCCGGCAGGTACTCTCTGACCCAGCGACTCCAGAACATATCAGCGAGGATCTGTGATCGTCGCCATATTTTCCTGCTGTCTATATCTTGCTCGGTGAACGTGCCAGGTGTAGGTAGTCTGGCTGACCCACCGAGTAAAAGGTGATTCGGTGTGATGGATTCATCATCATCACCATCTACCGACACGTGTGTCAATGGTCGGCTATTTACAATGTACTCTGCCTCACAAATCAGTGTGGACAACACCTCTTCGGTGGGGTGTTTTTCTGTAAGTACATTGTATAGTGTGTTTTTTACACAACGAACTAGGCGCTCCCAGGCGCCTCCCATGAATGGCGCTGATGGCGTTATGAAGCGCCATACGATGCCTCTACGACTTGCCTCTGTTTTGAAGGCATCTCGCAGCTCTCTGTCGGCGCCGTGCATGTTGGTGCCATTGTCTGAGTGTATCTCAGCTGGGCATCCTCTGCGTGCGGCGAATCGGCGCAGCGCCAATATGGCGGAGTCTGCGCTAAGGCTGGCGGCGATTTCAAGGTGCACCGCCCTTGATGTGAGACACGTAAATAGTGCTACGTATCTCTTCTGATGCTGCCGACCGACGGTGACGGATAGCGGGCCGAAATAGTCGAGCCCGGTATATGTAAACGGCCTCTTATGGTGAGCGAGGCGCGTTTTCGGGTGGTCGCCGGTCGCAGGTACTGGTGGCTGTGCCTTGCGTATACGGCAATGCAGGCATCTTGCTATCACCTTCTTCGCTGTTGGTCGCATCTTCACGACCCAGTAGTGCTGCCGTACCTCATTAATTGTGAGTTCGGTGCCACTATGTTGTAGACTGCGATGTGTCCAGTCTATGTACAACTGCGTTATGTGATGGTCGCCATGTAATATAGGCGGGCGCATCACTTCTTCAGCTACCTCTTGCGTAGCTGCTATGCGACTTCTTAGTCGCAGCACGCCGTCGACGACCTGAATTTGTAAAGGTCGCAGCGAGCTATTTTTATTTATTTCTTCAACATTCGCTAACTCTGAAGCGAACGATTGTTGTTGTGCGACCTGGACAAGTATTTTCTCAGCTTCTTGGAGAAATTCTGCTTCTATGATTTGTCTGTTGACCTGGGTTGGTGCTCTGCATGCCTGCTTCTGCTTCTGTGCAGGTACAGCGGGCTTCTTGCGCCAGTCTGGGTCCTTTTCAGCGTTTTTTCTCGTCCGTTTATAGGACGTTATCTCTGTTCTATTTTTGCAAAGAGATATAAAACGCAGAACTGTGGCGGTCGCACGAAGCAGTCGCTCCCATCTGGAGAATCTGCTTGGCTCTGGAACGGCTTCTATGAAGCTCTTCTTGTCCCCTTCTGTGACAACGAAAGTTTTTTCTTCTCCCGTGTCGTTTGTAGTCGGAGGTTTCTCTGTGGGCCATAATTCGGGCCCAAGAGACAAAAAACTCGGCCCGCAGTACCACTCGTGGTCCGAGTTGAACCGCAGTGGCACGTCACGGGTTGCTGCATCAGCGATGTTCATCTTGGTGGGTATCCATCGCCAATCTTCGACTTTGCTATTGTCTTCAATAGCAGCTATTCGGTGAGCAACGAAAGGTTTGTATACTCTCGCTCCTCTTCTAATCCAGGTCAGTACGGTCTTGCTATCTGACCAATACGTTACTGACGTGGGCTTGCAGTCGTGTTCACTCATCACTGCTGCGGCTACGCGGGTTCCCAATACCGCGGCCTGAAGTTCGAGTCTCGGTATCGAAAGCAGTTTCAGTGGGGCCACCCGCGCTTTCGCCATAACAAGGCTTATTAAGTGCTTGCCTTCCACGGTCGTGGCCCGCCAGTATATAGCGGTAGCATATGCCATCTCGCTTGCATCAGTGAACACATGCACCTGCATTTCTATAGCGTCGCTATATCCAGGATAGCATCTTGGTACGCTAACGTTTTTTAGTTGGCGTAAATGTTGTACCCAAATTTTCCATTGTAATGCTAGGTCAACATCTAGCCTCTGATCCCAGTCGACGCCTCGCCGCCATGCTTCTTGCAATATTTGCTTCGCCTTGATGGTTACTGGTGAGGCGAGTCCGAGTGGGTCGTATAGCGACGCTACTATTCTGAGCGCCTCTCGCTTGGTGGGCGCCTCTCGGTCCAAGATACCCTCAGGCAGACGCGCGAGTGTGAGGTTGAAACCTAGCGTGTCTTCGCCTGGCCTCCATATGAGGCCGAGTATCTTTTCCGACGTATCTATATCTCCAATGGATACCATCTCAGTTTGTATATGCGATGGGTCCATTTTTTCTAGGAGCTGCGAGCTATTTGAAACCCATTTCTTGAGTTCAAACCTCGCCTGTAGGTGTATTTTTCGCACCATACTAGCGACTTCTGCCGCCTTCTCGATAGTTCTATAACTATCTAGGTAGTCATCCATATAATGACTACGTAGTATAGCATCCACAGCTTCAGGGTGCTTCTCTATATATTTGTTTGCGTTCCAGTTCTTTGCAAAAATTGCTGTGCAAGGCGAACTGGCTGCGCCGAAAATGATGGACGTCATTCTATATTCTTCTGGCGCTCCTTCTCTGCGGTTTCCCCTCCACAGGTAGCGAAGCGCGTCTCGGTCTTGGCTCCGCACCTTCACTTGCATGAACATCTCCGCTATGTCACCGGTTATTGCGACGCAGTGGCGGCGAAACCGCATCATTACACCTGGCAGCGACTGTAATAGGTCGGGCCCAGTTAACAGGAAGTCATTCAGTGACATTCCTCTCGATTTGGCGGCAGCGTCATGTACGATGCGAAGTTTGTCTGGCTTCATTGGGTTGAAGACATCGAAGTGTGGGAGGTACCAAGTTTTGCCCGGCGTGCTAATTGCGGGTGCCCTTTCAGCGTACCCTTTCGCAATTAGCGAGTCCATCTGGTCTGAGTATCTTCTTAGAAGTTCCTGGTTCTTGTCCAGCTTCTTTTCTGTTGAGACGAGCCTCTTCAGAGCTGTCTCAAAGCTATCTGGCATCTCAGCATGCTCATTACGCCAAAGCATGGCGGTTTCGATGTGTCCATTCTCTAATTGGACAGTTGATCGATTCAAAATGTCCTCTGCCCTTCTTGCTGGGTCAGAGGCGGGTCGCTGTGGGTTTATGCACAACGATTCTATGGCGAAATGTTCGCGCAACTGATGATCCAAATTGTCATCAGTTGTTATTCTATTGACATGATGTACTTGTTGTCGTAGTAAACTACTGTGCGCGCCATGTAGTGTCCAACCCATTGCTGTAAGTGACGCAATTGGTTGGTGTCTTGGACCTCTGCGAATCTCGCTGGCCAATAACAAATGCCAGTTGTCTTGGCCGACGAGTATTTTTGGCACGCCATTGTTGTACATCAACTCTTTTCTCAAGTCGGTTAAATGCTTGCAGCGTGCGACAACCCTATCGCTCACTGTTTGTTTTGCCAAGCTGAGTTTAGGTATAGTACGTGCTTTAAATTGTACCCTTCTCTCTTGCGGGCTAACCAGCGTCACCTTGACTCTTCTTGAGCATGGGGTGGTGAGCATGGTGTTGCCTATCGCACCGATCTTGAGCGGGTCCACAGGGCCCTCTGCCCCGACTTGCCTCGCGATGTCTTCATCCATCAGCGAAACGGTGGACCCATCGTCTAGGAGAGCGTATGTTGCTACCTCTCCCGCCGGTCCGATTACCCGGACCGGCACTATCTTGAGGTACGCCTGGCTCGATGGTGACCCGAAACTGGCCACCGTTTCCTGAGGATCCTTGCGGGATTCAGGAACATCGGGCTTCTTGTTGGCTTCCCTCTGCTGTTGCTTCTTCCTATGAAGAAGCCGATGGTGCGTATCTCTGCACCCGTCTTGGCCACACTGTTTTCTCTTACAAGTGTGGTTGCCTCGTCGATGTTGAAGGCAGCGATAACATAGATTGTGTTTTTTCGCTAGCTCCCATCTTTTCTCGACAGCTACGCCCCTGAATTGTGCACATCCAGTGGCGTAGTGATGTCCCACGTCGCAAACACGGCATTTTCCTACCGGTTGGTCCGTAGCTATATGCGTCCTTTGTGTGACGCGTCTGTTGGTGTTCGCCTCGGCCGAAGCGATGCCTTCGGGTGGGGCGAATGGACTACAGAAGTGTGCCTGTTCAGATATAAAATTACTGAACAATGAAATATCTGGCACCGATTGGTACTTCTCCGAATATGATCGGTACCATTGTGCTCGTAGCGAATTGGGTAACTTCTCTGTTAACAATCGCATAAGCTCCGCGTTCATAAGGTAATGACCCTTTTTTAACGCGCGGAGCGTGACTACAGCACCTCTTACGTGACTTGCAAACGCGCAGATGTCTCTTGGTGACTCACTGCAGCGCGGCAGTCCGCGTAATCTATCTGTTTCAGCTTGCGCTATGGAGTCTGGACGGCCGAACCGCAGCTCGAGTTCCTTCATGATGTCATCGGGCCTGGCATGTCCGATGAGTTCTGAGCTGACGGTTTCCATTGCACGTCCATGTAAGCTTCTCCTCAGCCTCGCTGTATTCTCGATGTCCGTAAAATACGCTCGAGTTGTCTCATATATGGCCCGAAATGATAGCCATTCAGTATGAGAACCATTGAAATTCGGCAATGTCATGACGAATTTCGACGCAGAGGGGTTCGATTGGTCCCGCTGTTCTATTTTTCTGTCGGCTAGCGACGCTATAGCGGACGTCAACTCCGTCAGGAATGGACGGAGACTATCCCTCTGACCTCCTGTACACTCAGCTGACGCTGCAACTGGAGGTTTTCGCACTTCTTTTTCCTTAGGATGCTGACCTTCTATTTGCGATTTGGTGGCGGTCGCAGTCAGGGGTCTATGCATAGAATTTCTGGTTCCCCCTTCCACGACGTTATCCTCCTTCTCAGGCTGAGGTTCTGGTGCCTCTTCTAGCCATGAACGCACGTACTCGTCATTCGAGTTTCTGTCATCCAGGTATTTAGCTTCGGAACCCTCTTCCTCCGCTCTCTGAAGTGCCAGTTGTGCAAGCTCTAACTTAATTTTGAGTAAGTCTTCGCGAGCTTTGTCTATGTTTTTTCGTGACCGAGTCACTCTAGTTGACGGCGGACGGCTATGTTCGATACGGGCGTCACCCCGGGTAGTCATCGGCATCGCTGTACGTCTGTCTTCTTCGAAAATCTTCTCTTTCTGAGAAGGTTTCAATGTTGTGTCTGAAGCTCCTTCTAATCTGGTTACTCTGGTAGAAACCGCTTGATCAGTTTCTATTGGTTGATGCGTCGGAGTGCTTTCAGTTTGAGGCGCTAGATGGCGCTGCTCGTCCGACGGCTCGGTCCCTTCGGTTGTGGAAGGTGAACACGGCGGCAGCTCATGTCTGATGCCAGCTGGCTGATCCAACTCCACGGTCCATGCCTCCGGCGTCTTGCCTTTGGATCTGGTTATCGGCATTGTTGTTGAAATATTTTCTTTTGAAAACTCGAAGTTAGTTTTCAAAGATAAGTCCCAGTTCCGGGCTTCAGCGTTCAAACCGACGATCTCCAGAAGTTAACCTCCACTTCGATTGACTATAATTCAATCTTCAAATAAAAAATCACTAAAAACTTACGGTCAGTGATAAGTCTTCAGGAAACTTCAGGCATTTGCTATACAAGTTTATTTTTCCCATAAACGTGTATGTTCTATTTGATTGACTATAATTCAATCAAATTCTAAATCACCGAAAAGTCAAGGTTACTTTTCGGTGGTGATGCTTCATGAACTGCTTGTCTAAGGCATCAGAGCCGTGCATCAATCTTCAGAGCACGTATCTTGCTTGATTGAAGAAAATTCAATCTTTTAATAAATCACCGAAACGTCAAAGTTATTTTCAGTGATAGTGCTTCAGGAACCGCATAGTCAGTACATCCGAAACGTATCTAAGTCTTCAGAGTACGTTTCTTCCATTCACTGACGAAAATTCAGTCTTCAAAATTTTCCTGAAAACATAGGGGTTGTTTTCAGTCATAAGGCTTCAGGAATTATTCTTCAATCATCAAGGATGCACATCAGCCTTCTAAACGCACGTCTTGTATTTTTCTGACGGGCGCTCGTTTTTTAAACAAATCGCTAAAAACATAAGGGTAGTTTTCAGCGATAAGTCTTCAGGAACTATTCTTCCGCGTCAAAGACGTAATCCAATCTTCTGAACGAGTATTCTTGGTTGAATAAACAAGCGTTCAGTTCTAGAACAAATCACTGATAACATAGGGTAGTTTTCAGCGATAAGTCTTCAGGAACTATTCTTGGGGCTTCAAGGATGCGCATCTGTCTTCATACGGCATTTTGCGGCTCACAGAAAATTTCTTCTATTTTCTTACAATTATTGAAAAAATAGGGTATTTTCAATAACTGTCTCCAGAATTTTACCTCTTGGATCCAGCGGCAAATAGGGCACGTAGGACTTGTTCCCTGCAGTGCACGTCGATTTTTGGTTTATTTGTGAAATTAATTTCTCCAAAATTCGAAAAATTAATTCCACCACTGTTTCTTCCTGACGTCCTGGGGCGCTCCAGACTTCGAATTTCGGCTCGAACGGGTCAACGTTGTGTTGCACGTAGCCGACTTAATATGCAGGCACCCAGTTGTTTTTTCTGGATCTGCTGTTCCCGACGTCCTGGGGCTCTCCAGGCTCCAAAATTCGGCTCGATAGGACCATTAAATGTGCAGGACGTAGCGTGTTCACTGGCCCCGAGAAAAGAAGGGCGTAAACCTTCTGGCCATTGCCGCTGAACGCCCCATCCACACCACGAAAACAAAGGTTCTTGGATGCCTAGCTGCAGCAGTGACGTAGGGTTGCAAATCGACTCTAACGATTCAACGATGTGTTGGCTGTACTTGAGTTATTTCCAGATTCCGGGTTGCCTACTTCTGGATCAGCACTCCTGATGTCCAGGTTCCGATGTTCAGCTCGACAGGATCGAAAAGGGATGTCTTCATAAGGGTTGAAGTTGATGAATTAAATGAAACACTAAGTTATTCAGTACACGGCACGATTCTAGGGCTCTCAACAATTTCTGAGACGTGATTCTATATAAGAATTACTTCTTATTTACTAAGACAAGTACAAGCGACTAGCTTTGGATGACTACAAATTCTATTTTGGCCCCGGGGGTTCTTTATACCCTCGCATCGTGCCATTATTGAGAGCCCCGCAAATTCTCGCCGAAAATAATTTTTATTTATGTAAAAAACCCTTATACATATTTGGTAAATAGGGTTACCGCACCCCTTCCATGGTGCTATCAATAGCTGGATTCCTTCGTACTGTAACACAGTAACGCCCCCTATCTATGTATCTAATCAATATACCTAATTTCCAGGTATTGATAGCTTCCCTAGACTATTTCCATGAAATAAAAGGACAATTCCCTTTATTTCCCAGTTAAAACCTTAATAGCTTTTAACCTAGCCTAAGGATATCTATAGGTTGGGTTGACCTGCTGGTGCCAATAGCAGGCTGTCTGTTGACGTCTAGAAAAAGCTTATTTTCGGGAATCTTCTATGGGATATCATCCCTTATGTAACGAATCTATAAATTCCTAAGTCATTTCACCGACTTTAGGACTTCCTACTTAGGCTAACCAGACAATCACCGCCTATTATGGGGATTCTGGTAGCCAATAGACCACACTTTACATTTCTAGTGTTTATGTAAGTCTATCTAGGTCATATGCACATAAGGTGCCTTGATATGTACAAATTTGATAGCTGGTCACTTTCTTTGCGCCCAGCTATCAGAGAAATTAGATATAAAAACACTAATAAGATTGGGACGACACGATGGTGCGTTTAACGGGCCATCGGGAGGTCCCCAAAAATTCCTTATTTTCGGAATTCCCAGGGGTGTATAGTCCCGGGGAATGCCAAAAACTGACTAAAAATTACATTTCCAGAAACCTATTTTCTGGAATTGTACTTAAACTACTTGAGCGATTTTCGCTCCAAAGTGATGGCTTGGTAGCTAGTCCAGCAAGCCATCCGAAAGTACTTACACCATGAGTACATCTATTCCCTTCATGGAGTTATTCCACCTGAAGGGTCTACAAATTTCAACGTTTTACGTTGTTTACATTTTTCACGACTGCTTATCTCGTTGACTATCCAAGCGATTCTTCCCATCTAGAAACCGCCTGGAAGCCCTTTTAGCAAGCTTTCCAATGGTAGTACTTTTACCAGTACACCTATATGTTTCTAGGTACTTAGGGCACCTAAAACCGTAAGCGATTGCCAAAAACCAGATAAACAGCAGTTTTTCTATTATATACTGACTTGATATCTCAAGTAAATGGGCTTTATATAAAAGACTACGCTAACTATGAGGTGTATATAGGCTTCCTGTCTCGGTCTAGGTCCCCCATATACCCTAAAATGACCTAAAACCATATATTTGGTGTTTGAGATATCAAGTCAATATTCCTATTTACATAGCAGAAACTATGTGGTCTTCACATAGTTTCATCATTATGTACTGATTTCATGTCCAGTACATAGGATAAGCCCTTAAAAACATGATTTTAATTACTATAATATTTTCAAAAACCACCAAAACTATATATATCGTGTGGTTCCCTCTCACGGGTCATTCGGAACTAATCCGTCGTCGAGCACAGACGTATCGTATGACAGAAATTTATGTTTTTTACTATGATAACTCTTATCAGTATGCTTTCTAATGATTTTACTCTGTTAAGGGTGAACTATTGAACCCTATAACATACTGACAAACACTAAAAACATTATACTACTATCTCAAAAAATGTAGGTAAAATTTTAGTATAAATATAAACGTGCCTCTAAAATTCATTTTAGTATCAGGTGGCGTGCCGTGGTAAGCAGACATGTCTACACATACAAACTTCAATTTCTATGAACCATTTAGTATGGTTGATGACGCTTCGTCGCGAACAGTATTTCTACCGGGCATAAATCCAGACTCCGGACTGTTACCTATGGTGGGAGATACGTTAAGAGGAAATGCGGTCAGAGTGCTCTGACTGAAGTTCCTTAGTAGTCATCATCTTCATATCAGTCCAAAGAAGTCCACTGCTGGACATAGGCCGTACATTGACCGGTCACGTGCGTCCCGCATCCAGCGGATCCCCGCAACCTTCACCTGGTAATCGGTCCACCTGGTGAGAGGCCTTCCAACGCAAAGTCTGCCGGTTCGCGGTCGCCACTCCAGAACTTTTCTGCCCCATCGGCCATCCATTCTGTGAGCATTGTGCCCTGCCCACTGCCACTTAAGTTTGGCAATTCTTCGGGCTATGCCGGTATCCCTGGTTCTCTTGCGGATCTCTACGTTTCTGATTCGATCACGCAAGGATACTCCGAGCCTGACGAAGCCCATTGTGAGCGACCACGTCTCATTTCCTTAGTAAAAAGTCATAATTCGAGGTTTGACTCTTGCCTATTTCCTCCTCCAGTATTGGAAAAATTTAAAAGATAATCCATAAATTGAATAAAAAGATATTGGCTGTGCTTCTATGTATTTATTTTTTCATTTATAGTTGTCAAATTTGTACACTAGGCCTCTGTTGACAGCGCAATTTTGAGCGCTTTTTGACGGTTTCTAGTGCTTCTAAAGATAATGTATCATCAAAAATGGAAACATAGGGGCACAGTATATATCTTTCTTTGACAACAATGATTTGTATATAACTATGATTTGTATAGAAATACAATGATTTAGGACAGGATGCCGAGATGGGCATGTTTCGTGGGCATAATAAATAAATTCATGAGTGTCGAGATGGGAAGTTGCCGAGATGGGACTAAACCGTTCGAGTTTACCTTAATATTTCAGAATTAGGATATAATAACCATAGCTCTCTATGACTAAAAATAAGAACATAAAATGCCCTTTCAGAAAACCTTAGTCTCATTGCTGTTTGCGATTTGGTATAACTTAACTCTTCGAATACCTATTGCCAGTGTATGCTTACCCTAATATTTCAAAACTGGGACACAGTTGACTTTAGGTTCTTGAACATAAAATGAAGAACGTATGTCCTTTCAGAAAATATGAGCCATATTGCTGTTTGTTACTTGTAGAATTTTTAATTAATTCGACAGGAATTTTTCAGTATATATTTTTTAATAGATTAATTAAATTTAATATAAAATACTTTTCATCCGCTAAACAGATGGGTGAAGGTCACTCCTTACCGGATCTTAGGCCATCAGAAATACCACACGGCAAAACCTAATAACACTTTTTGTCCGACCTAGGCATCGCACCCGAGACCTCATGCTCAGGCTGCAAACTTTTCTAACCTGATCTAACGAAGTGTCTCTATTCTTAATCAGGTCGAGACATGGTTTCAAGAGTCGTGCAGTCTCTAACATCACAAATAGACGATGAGAGCGCTTCGCCAGTTTCTGTCACAGTGTTCAAGATGAAACACGAGATCAACGAATACTTGAGAAGGAAGGAAATGCACAGAGTCTTGTCTAAACTACCGGTTCAGTATATAGGTAAGTGAGAAATATAAATTATATCAGGGAAAACTGATTAAAGGAATATTGATATAGTCTGTGCTGTTTTATTGCTGTCAATATGCATTTAACTTAGCATCGTATTCATATTTTTTTTTGAACCATATTAAGATATATACTCACTTCCTTGATTCTAAATTCAAATTTACTATGGAGGATTTGAATTTAGAATCTGTTAATTAACGATACCGTACGTTTAGCGAGCTTTTGAAAATAGGCCTGTTACTCTTTGATGCTCTAAAATCGTAGCCATAAATCCGAAACCAGAATATCCTACTACTTTTAATTAGTTTCTATTGCCTCTGCAATGTTTTTCGTTGCTTGGACAGCATCCAAACGCGCACAACTGCCTTCTAAATTAACTTTAACAGAATATTTATGTAACTTATGCTTGCCTTGAGTTACCATCGTTGCGGATTCTTTAATCACAGAGTGGTAGTAATTATTGTTCAGTTAATTACATCGAGATATAGTTTTTCAGTCTTTGCTTTACTTAGGCCCACTCACGAGTTGTGTCAAACAATCTTGTCAATTTAACCTCGTGTTAGAATCTAACTCAAAGTTAGTTTTTCGTACGTTCGGCCTTAGTCATACCATATTTGTCTAAAGTCTCTTTCTTACACTAGATGTGCCTTATTAACCCCATAGTACTTTTATTCTCAGGCGAAAATTTTATAGCAGTAGTGACGTCAGATGTCATGACCACAATGGCGGAAACCGCTCGGGACTTGCTCATGTCACATACGATGGCCCAGTGGCTCTACGTCATATCGGACACCAACGCACAGAACGGAAACCTTAGCAGCCTGATCAATGATTTGTATGAAGGGGAGAACGTTGCCTACATCTTTAATAGTACTGATAATAATCCGGATTGTAAGGTAAATACTAAGGCTCTGAGCAAACGGGCCACCGACCACAGCAACCAGTGGCTGTCGCGCGCCACGTCCTTTGGTACCGCGCAAACGAAGGTGGTCGGTGGCCGCTACAATTTGTTACTCTCCTGCTGTGAGTGCGTGTGTGAGCTGCAAGTGTTCGCCACCGGAGGCGTGTCGCGGCCACTCAGTCGCGTGTGGTTGACACTGAGTCGCGAGTGGCCATACAAATTGTATGAAAAATCTTATAAACTGTTTGTCGCTTAGCCACCAGTGGCCGCCACTGGTTCTTCATTTCATTCTTCATTCTATGTTTGCGCGGAGTATTATAGTAGGATGTAATATTAACTGAAACTAAGGGCCGGTTTCTGATTTGAGTATTCGACGCTAAGTATGTGCTGATCTCGATTTAAGCATCTGTCACCCTTGATCATCTGCCACTTTAAGTTTTCTGCGATGCTGAGCAAGGTTTGAGTATACGTAGTCAAGTCATGCCAAAGTATACCTTATGTCATACAAAAAACTTTCATTTACGTTCAATTGGGTTTCTCAACTGAGAAAAACATTTGATCATTCTCAAATTCTCAAAGTTTTCTCAAGCCGTTGTCAACGTTACATCAACAGTGTAGCCAGATTGGGCGACTTTTTGCCATTTAGGCTACTCGGAAGGGTGTCGGGGCGACCAATTTTTACGAGTGGTGGCAATTGGGCTACCTCAGAAAAAAAATGGGGCGATTTTAGACGATTTCGGAATGAGACTATCTAATACAACATTATGATGAAAATAACTGGAAAACAAAATGCTTTTAACTGTGCATCACTATTTTACATTATACTTCAGTCGCGACAACACAGGATAAACAGAGAAATGCTGTTTTTTTTTTATGTGGAACTTATAATGATTATTGTGTCTGATACATTGAAATTCTGAAGAATCGTGGATTAGTGAATAATGGTCGTCTTGAGTGTTTTATAAATGGAAAAACGAATTTTCAGGCGACTTGGGGCTCGTCGAATCTGGCTACACTGGTTACATTTGGCAGTTGATAGTTGACATGTCTGTGCTTAAACGGTGATCAAGCGAAATAAATACAAAATAATATATAAACTTATAAAACGAGTGACGAAGATACATCCTTGTCTTCCTTGGAGAAGCCTCAACGAAGACCGATGGGTGGCAGAAGAGCGTTCGCCCTGAATTATCGAAAACATTAGATTGGATGCAAATATTTCACGCCTGATATATCTCAGATGCTAGAAGAACGGATGGTCAATTGGGCTGTTAAGTTCTGGAGTGGCGACCGCGTGGTGGAATACGCAGAGCTTTAAGGCCTCCCTCTGTAGACCGATGACCTGGTTAAGGTCACGGGAATCCGATGTATGAAAGACGCACAGGACCGGTTGATGTGGTGACGCTGGGGAAGTTCTGTATCCAGCAGTCTTTCGGCAGAAATGATGACGATGTTGAGTGAGATCTTCAAGATAAATATTCAAAAAGTGCTAGTGTAGTGTTATGTGTTTGTGGTCGCCAGTAGCTTTTCCTGCGCGAAAATCGAGAATGATCAACAGGAACTATGTGAAAAGTGATGCGCGATAACCAAGGGAGATGGAGAAAAGTGACAAACTGGTACACAAGAGATGGGAATAGAAGCCGTGGAAGACAGTGTCAGAGATGGAAATGAAATATGGGAAAGATTTATTTTTTTGTTATTATATCCTAGGTTTTAATTTTCGTCATTGTGTAATTGTTTTCCAAAGTATATACTTCTAAATACGTTCAACCATTGAGATGTGATTAACAAATATCCAAACATACAGACTTTCATACCTATATATAATAGGTATTACTAGGATCCCCAAGACAAGAGGTTACAACGATGAAATTGTGTACAGAATTTGGCTTTTCTATGATACGATTTTGGTATCAGAACAATAAAAGTTGATAAAAACAACATGATAAGTCTCATTTATTTATTATTTTACAAAATAAGCAGGCAGATAGTACATTGTTTGTTAACACATATTAAAACACAGTCCTTCATAATATTCGACACATATCCAATGGCACTGACCCTGGCTAATACTATATTTCTTCGGAGGCTCTTCGATGGCTAGCAAAGGCTTTGGTCTTGAAAAACTGCATCACAATAGTCCATATTTGTTGGTAATTCACAATTGCAACCAGATTTCAATGCAGATGAACAAGGGGCACTTGAGAGATCTTGTGAAATTCTGAGTAAAATACTCTGTAGTTCTATAAGGTATCACAAGAACCAGCAACTGCTCGCTCTGAACACATTCACTTCTAGTAATTTTAAGCTTCAATTCTTGATTTTGGCAATAACAAATTATATTGGATATTATTTTCTTTCGATAAGATATCATTGACAAAAAAAATACGGTTGCCATGACAATCTTGAAGTAATTGACTAGTGCCTACGATCCATTTCATAGTTTCATAATAAGGTTTTTATTTTTTATTTAAGGAGTTTTCGTCTATTAACATAATATGTACAATTGAATACACTAAAAAAAAAACCTATATACAAATGTAAAAGTGAGACGGAAAAGAGCTCATTGTGCATCAAAAAATTCATCCACATCGATGTCAACGGAAAACGTGCCCAGAACGCAGAACGGCAGCATTGCCGCGTTGGATGGTAATGCTGATTCTCTGGCCGAAGAAAAGGCCAGCCCTCTGGTCACGTGAAGAGTCGACGAGCTTTGTGCTAATTTCTCGAAAAACTTTATGCGCACTCGGACCCCATGGACCTAATGTTTCAACCCCAAACGGCTCAAACATATAACTTCCAATAAGGTTGTTATATTTGCGCCGTTTGAGGTTTTCTACACCGGCAGCAGCCGCCCCAGCACAGCCCGCCGTGCTAAGAAGATGGGATGGCGCAAGGGTGTCGACACATGTTGCATCCCACACCAAAGGCCTACCCACCTTCCAAGGCATTATGGTCATTCCGTCTGGTCTCTTCCCATCGTCGCGTGCCAAGCCATTGGGTTATAAAACAGCTGGCACCCCGGCGGTGACAAGAGCCCGACGTATGATGTCATTAATGCTGGCGTGCCGTGCTATCCGGCCAGCGCTCCTACTGCAGGATAGGCCATGGTGTGTAAAATACATGAAATTTGGTCCAAAACAGCAATACCTAATAAGAGTAAAAACCGAATGAAGGTTAATTTTGGCGAGTCTATCCAAAATATCATTAAAATGGTTAATTTTGCTATCAATGAATGAAGAAAAACTGTCTTCCAAAATTGGGGAACCTAGGAGGTGCAGTGAACTTTTATCTAAAATTTAGATCTCTGGGGCTATTGCATAGAATTTCTGTAGGGTCGGTTGTCTGTCGGTATTGTCACTAAGAAAAATTTCACATTTAGAGTGGTTGAGGTCTAGGCCGATGGATTTAAACTGCTCTATCAGGAATTGAAAATCTGCTAAAACAGTGTCTACGTCACCTCCTAGTGTTCTATCATCCAAATACCATAAGTTAAATTTCAAATTTAGTTTCTGAATAATGGGATGAATAGCCAGACTGAAAATGTCTGGCCCCAGAGGGTCACCTTGTTGGCAACCAACTGAAGATTGCAAAACATTTTCTTTGTACAATAATTTTGATGGGTGCCTATAGCATTGCCACAAAAAGCCGAAAATTTCTGGAAGCTCTGTTTTTGCTTCAGCCAGCAAAGTGTCCCTGTTGACGGAATTGAAGTCGTTTTTAATATCAACAATAAGGTTGTATACATTTCAGATAGATATCTTTGAAATTGCTTAAATATGAAAAATCAAGTTATTAAAGATTATAACATCTTTAAAACTTGATTTTTACTCTTGAATGAAGTAATATAATACTAATGTACTTTTTATGGCTGTATAAAATTTATATTTGTAAATTTTATGCAATCTTGTGATGTCTCCGATATCTTTTGTAAAATGGAACGTAAGGGTGAAAGAGAAAGTGAGTGGAATTTGACAGGTCCATACATAATAGGTACTTACCTAACTGATCTAGGTAGATTCTCAATTGTGAAACGTAAAATACTCAAACGCTTCCTAAATCATTTGACAATACTCAACTGATTATTGCTGCTTTACTTAAATCAGAAACCGGCCATAAGTGACGCATACGGTGGTATCCTATGAAAAATTAAAAGGTACTGAAAGAAACGTTGGTATCTCATTTGTTTTCTAAACGTACAATTCCTATCTTTCTGTAAACCCTAATAAACTCCCTCTACTTAACTACCTCTTAAACCTCTAATTTTAATTTTCACTCCTAATCACATCACACTAATATTAAAAAGGCGAAAGTTTGTGAGTGTGTGTGTTTGTATGCTTGTTACTTCTTCACGCTCAAACGGCTGGACGGATCTGGATGAAATTTGGCACAGAGTTAGATTATAGTCAGGAATAACACATAGGATACTTTTAATCCCGGGCATGAGGATAATTTTCGAGATTTACGCGGGCAAAGCCGCTAGCAGAAGCTAATTTTGTATAATACTCAGTTACTATACCCTATACAGTGACGTAGCACAATGGGCATTTTATAAAATCTCTGATTTTAGCCACTAGGTACTCTAGTAGATTCTATATTCAAATTCTCTATAGACAATATAGAATGTGCTAAGTAATTGCTAAAGTGCCGCGCCGCCGGTTACGTACTTTTTGGCTCAAATGTCGAGTTTTTTTATAAATAAGAGTGTAAATCTACTGCCATTAGCTGCTAACTGAAACGTAAAAGAAAATTACAGCATACTTTGCATTATTCCAATTTACATATCAATTTATAGAACAAGGGAACATTGGCATTCAAAGCAATGAAAAATATTCACAATCCTCACTGATCCAACTCTCAAATAATCGAGATAGTTTGTCTGCCTACAATCAGTAAAGCAGAGTCTAATCCGGGCTGGATTGACGGCGCGTTTCGTTTGTTAAATGCAATTTGTTCGCCTATTTCGTTTAGTTGCTCAATTCCGGGAGGCCGGGAATGATTGTGCTTCTACCAGCCTGCATTGCGCTGTTTCGCGTTTTAGTTTGATTTCGGTTTGGAGTTTGGCTTTATCAGCTGTTTGCCAATTAGATTGATTTAGTGTGTAGGAGTTAATTTAATATTATATGTTGGTATTTGGGCAGATACGAAAACCATGACAATGGGATAAGATACATACTTATTTGCTTTTAATAGTTATCCCATCGAAAAGCAAATCTGGGATAAATCCAGGTCATGGGCTACGCGTGTGTCCAGTTTCATTCAAATCCCTTGAGCTGTTGAGGCACAGATTAACTAATAGTTCGTTGAGGCGTGAATGCATGATTGATAAATAAACCTACAAACATACCTACTGACATTCACATTTATATTAATAGGTGATTTTTATTTATATAGATAAAAGTATATACTTAATTAACTATGACAACAAACATATACACATAAACTACTCACTAACTAAATCAAAAAATATACTCAACTAAAATATTGGCGTCGAAAAACTCCTCCACATCGTAGGTAGTAGGTTAGGAAGTACGATATTTTGTTTCAGTGATGGTAATTATTTTATTTATTACTAGCGACACATCCCGTCTTCGCCCGTGACACAAAAATCTTTCTCTTTTCTCACTCTTTCTATTGGTGAAAACCGCATGAAAATCCGTTCAGTAGTTTTTGAGTTTACCGCGTACAAACGCGGCGGGAGACTTTATAATATGTAGTGATAGTGATTTATTCAATTATGTAAGACATTTAATTAAATCTCTTTCTGCATCATATTTAGGTATGTGTAGCAAAGGTGCCTTATTTAAAGTGCCTAAATACCTTCGATAAGCTAAAAATGATATTTAAAGCAAACACACGATATTTAAACATACTGAAAATAGCATTATAATTTATATCTCTCTAATATTTATATATTTTTAGAACGGAATAATGTGCTATTGCCAAGAGTTGATGGATGCCTTCATATCAGCTCTGGACGCGGCTACTCAGGACGAGTTCGATGTGGCTGCTCAGGTGTCAGATGAAGAGTGGGAAGCTATCAGACCGAACAAGATACAGAGACGGGATATGCTGCTCAAACATATGCAGGTAGAGGTCAAGGGGTCCATCAGTTGAACTCTTAGTAAAAGACTATTTTTGCGTAAAGGAGCTGCAGTCGGCACTTGAAGAGCTACCCAGTTAGTATAGTAACAGGAACAATAACAAAAGAAAAATCGGTCTCAAAGTCAAAAGTCAAATATATTTATACTAGGCCAATAAGCGGCACTTTTGAACGTCAAACAATTAAAAATTTAAAATTAACAAGTAATAAAAATAAAAATGGACTCTATCGTGGATTCGGAAAAGTAGGGTGTCATTCTGAATTTCGACAGTTAATTATTTCGACACGGTCTCAATTTCGAAAACCAATAGTTCGACAACACATTGCCTCGACAGAACATATGTTCGACTAGCATTACTTCGACAGATTATACTTCGACAACACGCATCTTCGAAAAACACTACTTCGACAGAATCCTTCTTCGATATGCACTTGTTCGGCGGATCTCTATTTCGACAGAACATACCTTCGACATAATACGTGACAATACGATCACGTGTCGGAGTTTCGTACTAAATTGAAGTGGCTGCCGATTCGGCGTCGTCGAGATACCCATATCCTATCTCTTCTCTATACTATCCTACACAATCCTTTGTCCCGAGGGGTAAACCCTGTCGCACTAACACTTGTCTTCTCCTTCGTACCCCACGTCACACTTCCAGCCGCTATGATGGCTACTTCTCTGTTACAGCAGTGCGTCTCTGGAACTCTCTACCACATTCCCTACGCGACAGCCCTTCTCTGAATGACTTAAAGAGGAAAATGAAGAATCATTTTCTTTCGGAATGACATAATATTATTATTATTATTTCTATATTATTTTATAAATTTCTTCCTATCTTGTAAATATGGCAGTTGAGCCGATTCTGAGATGTATTTGGAAGACAAAGGTCTATTCTGTCATTTTAAGTGTTTTGGCTTTTGTTGTGGCCCAGTGGTGGCCCAGTGGTATCGGCCGCGACTTGCAAGTTGTAGGTCGTGGGTTCGAGCCCAGGTAGGGGCTTTACTTTGTGTAAATTATTGCATCACTACTGCTCTTAAAACGGTGAAGGAAAACATCGTGAGGAATGGCATGTCCTAGAACCAAACATTCGAAGACATGTGACATCCTGGTGGATGTCACATGTCATCGAATGTTTGGTTGAATGTTTGGATCAACCACGCGTGCCCATACCCTCTCACAGAGAGGAGGCCTGTGACCCAGCAGTGGGAACATTAATAAGCTGATGATGTGATATGGTGTGGTGTTTGTTATGTTTCAAAATGGCTGTGCTACGGGCGTTCAAAGCAAAATGGTTCCAACCGTACCCAGTCTCCTACGCCACAAATAAAACCTCATCAGTTCAAGAAATCAAGAAATGAAGAAGATCTCATCGGTTTTGTTTTCTTTCTTTTTGATTGGTATCTGGCTGCCCACAAGTTTTTGATAGCTTCATATAAAGCGAAATTTAATTATTATTGTCACCTTTCAGAGCAGTATTATGTCGAAGGTATGTTCCGTCGAAATAGAGATCCGCCGAACAAGTGCATATCGAAGAAGGGTTCTGTCGAAGTAGTGTTTTTCGAAGATGATTGTTGTCGAAGTTTAATCTGTCGAAGTAATGTTAGTCGAACATATGTTCTGTCGAGGCAATGTGTTGTTGGTTTTCGAAATTGAGACCGTGTCGAAATAATTAACTGTCGAAATTCAGAATGACACCCGGAAAAGTAGCTTTTTATGGAGAAGAACGCATAAGAAACTCCATACTAACTTTTTTTTATTTGGTGTTTTACAATATTTACATAAGTTAAATTCATTTATAAGAGGACGATGCACCCAAAAATAGCACTACACACTATACTGCGTACAGGTATAAAGTAATAAAAGCATTAACAGGTAAAAAACAAGCAATATCCCGCTTTTAATGTTAATGTTAGTATTAACAGGTAAATTCATTAATTTGATAAATAGGAACATGGTTCTCACATACTTTCAAATATAGTAAACATAGGTAAAATTCCTAATTCAACAACGGAACAGTGTGTGAGACAATTTCTTAAAAAATAATGTGAATACAATAACTATGAATAGGAATATAAATTAGCAAATTTGATTTTGTCTACACTAAAGATTACCGTATGAAGCAGGATCAGCATGTTTCCAAACATCGTATCTTGAATATAATCATCTAATTTGTAATAGGCTTGTTTGCAAAGTGTGCTTTAACTAAAGTTTTAAATTTACTTTCATTTAGTTTTAATATATCACAAGGTATTTTGTCGTAGAATTTTACACAGTACCCCATGAATGATGAGTGAACTTTAGCTAGTCTAAAAGATGGTTGATCTAACTTATCTTTATTTCTCGTATTGCAAGAAACTGTCATAATATTAATATTTTTAATTAGTTCCCTAAGAGATTCTCGGTGACTTAACTTATATATGGCTCTGACAGCTCTCTTTTGCAATATAAATATGGATTCAATGTCAGCCGCTCGACCCCACGGTAAAATACCGTATGACATAATGCTGTGAAAGTAATTAAAATAGACCAATCGCGCGGTCTCTACATCCGTTAACTGCCTTGTCTTTCTAACAGCATAAGCGGCCGAGCTTAGCCGAGCAAGAGATGTTATGTGAGAACCCCATTGCAATTTGTCGTCTAGAGTGATTCCCAGGAAAACTGTTTGATTTACAAATAGTTTTTCTGTCCGACTAGTCACATTGACCCAGTCCCATGATCGGATTAGTGGGATGACATGTTGTACTTGTCCCATGGGACAACTGATACTTGCATCTACCACTAGTCTCTGCATCAACCAAAGGTCGATTGGTAGAAAATGCCTAAGGCATTAAGTCCGCCTCTGTACGTTTGTGTGCGTGAAGTATTAAATTAATAAATAAAGGGCAAACAATACTTAGAAAGAGGTATTACACAAAGTGTGAACTTCACTTAAAGTTCTTTGCTTACTCCACTTACTTAAGGTTACACTAGTCGAAAATTCTTCCATACAAACGTAGTCTAGGGATTATTCCACTGTTTGACAATGTACGTTCAAAATAAAAACTGATATCAATTTGTCTCATCATTATCTAGCCCTGTATGGAAACAAAAAGGAAAAAAATAAAATATTTGAAAGTTATGAGCGTCGAAAGTTCCACATTTCGACACTAATTCTAACGCATTTTTGGGCGCGAATAAATACCATAAGAAGACGGAAAATTGCAAAACGACCTCCATACAGGGATATTTTAGTAGTTCAACAATGCAAATAATTTTATTTTGAACAGATAGTGAACAGAGGTTTCGTCCTAAATCATTATCCATTTCGCTACATATTTGCAAAAGTGTGTATTCGTACGCGAACTAGCTTCCTACTGCTCATCACAGCATCTATCTCTTCCGCACGTGTTGTCGGTTGATATAAAATGCATTTTAACCCCGCGCACAAAATAGTTCGTGCCGTCGACTAGTGTACCCTTAATCATCGTCCTCCTTTGACCCAATTCATTTTGGCTTCTCGTAGCATGTCTTCTTATCCTGAAAGTATAGCTACAAGAAGTGATATTATAGCTGTCATCTCATTAACTGTCTGTTTTTTAATAATTTGACATTTGCATGTGTCAATTTTGTTTCTGAGATAAAAAAACAGACTTTAGTCATCCCAAATCATCTGTTACACAATCATATTTTCATTAAGATCAATGAAACTATGTATAGATCATAATCATCTTCCTGCCTTCATCCCAATTTATTTAGGCTGTTAGGCTAATGCAATGTTTCCTTTTCAACCGACTTCAAAAAGGAGCAGGTTCTGAATTCAACTGTATGTTTTTGTATGTATGTTACGCAATTACTCCGCCAATTATTAACTGAATTTTATGATTCTTTTTTTATTTGAAAGCTCATGTGGTCCCATTTACGAGTTGTAGGTTAGAAATATGAGGTACCAAAACTAAAAGTGGAAAATTGTAGGCACCGACTTCTGAAAACAAAGTAATTTTTCGCTTTGTAGTGTTTAATTTTGGAAGTCGGTTTTATTTTTTAGTTAAAAAGTTTTTTCTTTACCTACATCTAAGTAGTTGTTACCTAAGTACCTTGGCACCCCAAATCAAATAATTTGTTACACGATGCATTCATCATTTCATTGGTACATAATATTGGATCTAGATCTGTCCTGCTCCTTATGTAAAAACACCTGCACCTTGCAAGACCTTTGTGGGGCCAGCGCTAAGGCTATCGACGTGGCTGAATACTCTAAGAAGAAAATTTAGTGAAGGAATCATCGACACGAAGAAGAAGATGAGGTGGAGGTCTAGAACCATCACGAATAATTTTTAACACATTTCATTTTCACCAGCAACACATAGCAGCAAAGAGCAAATGCGGCAACTGTTCCACCTGGCGCGCTTTGGCGGCTGATACGTGGGGCACCACCTACCGGGGGCTCACGGATGCTTCGGACTTAGCCAGCGCTAACCTGAACGCAACGACCGGAGTTATTGAAAAAATTATTTTGTTGAATGTAAGTTTTCACCATCTTTTCAACCGACTTCAAAAAGGAGGCGGTTCTCAATTCAACTGTATGTTTGTTTCGCGATTATTCCGCCAAATTTTTTTTTATTTTTTATTATTCCGCCAAAATTTTTTTTATTTTTTATTATTCCGCCAAAATTTTTTTTATTTTTTATTTGAAAGTTGGTGCTTGATCAAGATCTGACGAGTGGGTTTTAAGTTATCCTTAATAATGCGTATTTTTATGTTAATAAAGGTTTTTTTTTTTATTGGGACAATCCCAACGCACTATTCCCAAACTGCTCCTGAAAGCCAGAATCAACAGCTCGACGAAGTCCCGGAGAAAGAATTTAACTGTCTTGGATCCCGTAACGAAATTAACCAGAAAAGAATAACGGAGAAGGAAAAAAAAAAAAAATCCACTCCTCCATATCCAGCAGGAGACAGAACAAACAAGGCCACTAGACACAAAGGGTCGTTTACAACTGGGATAAGCCCAGTTGCCTAGCGACACGGATAAAAATTAGCATTAATAATAATGGGTCCTAATATTGTGAGCTGTTATATTCGATTCCAATAATAGGTATGGTACAAACGATTCAGCGCACGGGCATTTGTTCTAGTTTCCACAAGGTCCGTATAGTAAACAACTCCTGATGCAGCCTGTACATTATTCAACATATATTGCGTTCATTCTGCCAAAGAAAACAAAAAAAAAAAATTGGTTGTTTTTTTGAGATGTTTGGTTTTTTAAATTGAATAAAACCAGCAATAAATCAATTTAATTTTCAATTCTTCTTCCTCTTATAGTGTCGATGGCAATTGGTTTAAATTTTTTGATTCAAAGTATTTTTTTTGTTTTTGACACCGACTTCCGAAAAGAAAGTTATTTTTCGCTTTGTAGTGTTTTGTTTTGGAAGTTGGTTAAAATTTGTTCTATTCTTCTTCCACTTAGTGTGACGATGGATTTTTTTATGTACTTATTCTTCTTCCTCTTATTGTGTCGATGGGAATCGGTTAATTTTTTTTGTTAAAAGGTTGTTTATTTTACTCATTGCAGATTTGGTACCCTAATAAGGACTGTTTTTTTTTTCACAGTCTCTTTTAAAGTCCAGTAAAAATCTTGGTTAGATCATGGCATTAAGTCCGCCATTGTACTTTTGTGCATGAAGTTTAAATAAATAAATAATAAATAAATAAATGTGAAGACCATGTAGAGTGACTGATGTCTGAAATGGTATTTTGAGGAAAGTACCAGCCAGATTGAGTGGTCTTGTCCAGTCAGTGCACGCATTTATCAATACTGTGCAGCTCAACTTAGAATTTAAGGAGCTCAACGGTTATGGTATTGTCCTGTGATGGTGATTACCGGGGTAGTTTTAGTGAGGTAAAAAGCCCACACTCCCTGGTCTGAACGTCCCCCTAAAGTCCTGGTGCCTTTTGAAGGTTTTCCCATGTAAACAAAATAAAATTCATATCTCATGTGCGAGCAATATCATCATATTACAGGGCACATGCGATATACCTCTTGGTGATTAACCGTCGAGTTCCTGGACAGGTACCAATCTGTGAATGTATTGGCACCTGGCTAACGAAAGATTTTATCTATTGTACATGTTTTTTAGGTTGGATTCTGGCGTCCCATCGATGCTGTAAAGTTCGAAGATGTACTGTTTCCTCACATACATCACGGATTTAGAGGGAAGGAATTACCTATTATCACTTTTCATGTAAGACTTTCTGGTTTTAATGAACATACCTAAGTGGCTATCTATTGTGGATAAATGATTGCTATTAAAAAAAAAGATTTTTGAATTATAAATCTCATTGGGATAAAAAGGAATACTTAACGATTTTGAATAGTTAAAAGTAACAAAAAACTGCAAATATGTTTTTTAATGGGGTAATCTTGCAGAAAAATTCCAGAGTCCTCAGAGTCCTCCAGGGTCTCATACTTTATAATAGTGTTTTGTTATTATTTCAGAACCCACCATGGACGATTCTGCAACGAAACGAATCTGGTGCTATTGTAAAATACAGTGGACTTATATTTGATATCGTTAATCAGTTGGCAATTAACAAAAACTTTACGTAAGATTCATGCAAAAAAAACGATAAAAATAAATTAGTTAAATAATACAGCTTTTTAATTGTTTCTTATTTTTTTCCAGAATAAAAGTGATTCTAGCTTCTATTTTGAAAAAAGATTTGGCTAATGATACGATTGCTGATGTAAGTTCATCACCAAACTTCATTAATATCATCATCTTACTGCCCTTATCCCATGTTACTTGGTGTCGGCGCAACACGTGTTCTTCTTCCATACCGTCCTGTCCGCCATCACGCTATCACTGATTCCCTTTTCTTTCATATCACTCCTCACACAGCCCATCCATCTTTTCTTTGGCCTTCCTCTCCCTCTCCATCCATCCATATTTATATTCATGACTCTTTTAGTAACATGCGTTTCATCCCTCCTCATCACATGACCATACCAGGACAAACGGTTTCCTTTCAACTTTTCTGTCACTGACTCCACTTTCAAACTGCCTCTAATATACTCATTTTCTCACCATACTTCATTAATATAATACCCATTAAAGCCTCAAGAACTTCTAATTCGTGGTTATTTTTCAGACAATGCATGGCATGGACGCTAAGCTGACGATGATCGCTATTTCTAAAGGACAAGGAGCTTTAGCAGCAGCGTCTTTTACTGTTTTATCTGATCCTATGCCAGGTAGGATAATTGAAATAAGTTGATGGTGTTTATCATTGTGATTGTTTTTTATTTAAGTATCTTTCTTAAGAGGATATGCGGGCACAGAGCTTCAACTTAATTTCTTTAGTGAAAAGTCGTAATACGAGTAGGGCATGCATATTGCAAGCCAAGAAAAAAAATTGGTAAAAATACTGAAAGATTTGGGTTTTACAGATACAGCATACGATATTTTCAAATCATATCTTACAAATAGGACCCAAATTGTTAAAATCGGTAACCATCAAAGCACACCAAGACTGTGTGGCGTACCCCAAGGCTCAATTTTGGGCACATTACTATTCTTAATTTATATAAATAGTATACACGAGATTGGGCTAAAGGGAGAAATTACACTGTACGCAGACGATACCAACTTGTTCTATTATGGTGACTCGATAAATGAGGTTATGAATGAAGCACAACATGATTTGGATATCTTACAAACTTGGCTCCAGTCAAATTTGTTGACCGTATATGCTTCAAAAACAAATTATATAATTTTCACTTTAAAAAACAAAAAAATTGGTACCTGTAGCCCATTAACAATTAATTTCGGAAATCGGTGTTCCTGTTTTCGTTTCTTCGTTTTTTGACACCGACTTCTGAAATTGAAGTTATTTTTCACTTTGTAGTGTTTTTGTTTGGAAGTCGGTTGTAATTTTTGTAAAAAAGTTATTATTTTTCACTTTTTAGTTGTGGTACATAATGGACCAGTTCTATAGGCTAGGTTAGCTTAGGTGAAACTTAAATAAACAAAACCGGTGGAATGAGAGTATACCAGGGTGAACTGTTCACACCTGCGTACCCCTTTAAAGCGTACCAGTGTGATGTTATGTTATGAAATGGTGTAAACAATAAACAAATATGCGATTGCAACTATCCCGAGTGATTTGCCGTCATTTATTGAAGAGTTCTGATGTATATCTCCGAAGTTCTTCATCAAATCTTGATGAAAATTAAATGGGACCACATGACAAACATCAGCTTTCAAATAAAAAAAGAATCATCAAAATCGGTTCGCCCAATAAAAAGTTCTGAGGTAACACACATAAAAAAAAATACAATCGAATTGATAACCTCCTACTTTTTGCAAAGTCGGTTAAAAATATTACAAAGGATATTCACTCACAAATAACATTTACCAAAAATATAGACCACAACAAACTTAATACTAGACAGGGAAATAATATCCGTTTGAAACCGCCTAGAACTAACTACGGAAAACAGAGCATTCTGTACGAAGGAGCCCAGAATTATAATAAACTAGCTGTTGCCCGCGGCTTCGCTCCCGTGGACCACCCCACAGGACCCGTTTTCGGGATAAAAAATAGCCTATGTCACTCAGGAATAATGTAGCTTTCTATTGGTGAAAGAATTTTTCAAATCAGTCCAGTAGTTTCGGAGCCTATTCGGTACAAACAAACAAAAAATCTTTCCTTTTTATAACATTAGTATAGAAGTATAGATTACCTAAAGACACAAAAGAGGCTAAAAGCTTATCAACCTTTAAGAAACTATTAAAATGCCAAATCTTGAAGGATCTTTCATTAACGGAATGATATGGATGAATTTGTAATTTTACTAGCACTACGAAAACTAACCATAAGCTAAATACCCTATACCCGCTTACTCACCCACGAAAAGCACCATTTTATTTGTGAAATCCTAAAACAATGAATAAAACTGATCAATTCCGCTTATTCGCACTTTGCCATAGGCCACAAACAATTCACTCACTATACACAATATCCACTAACATTTTTACCATCTACCCTACTAAAAACGCTAATCGGTTGTTTTGTTTACTTAATATTGTATTTTCTCTGTAAGTGATTAATGTAATCTTTTGATAAAAATAAATGTCTTAAACCGTAATAAAAAAAACACGATATTTGAATCTAATTTAATCTAATTTAATCTCCTTCTAGTCTTAATATTTTCATAAATAATAATCAAAATATAAAAAAATGATGAATATCAGAATGCCGGAATTACTCCTCTCAATGCCGGAATTGAAATATCAGAAAATATGTTACGGAATTCCGGAATACCGGAATGTATACCCTAAATACGAGGTTTGGCTCTCGCCTGTTTCCTGCTCCAGTATTGAACAAATTTAAAAGATATTCCATTAATTGGATAAAAGAAATATATTATGTTTTGCTGTATGTTACGTGCTGTATGCTTAAAAAAAGATATAACAACAAATGTCAAAAATCTTTTATCAAAGACGATATGATTCATATGTCTATATTAAATTATAAAATAAATATGACCCATAGATCTATGATCCTAGATATATATGATAGTGTAATACCCCCTTAAGAGAAGTGGCCTAGTACCTATTATGATTATTTATAAAATGCAAATATTTTTCCCCAGGTATAAACTACACGATGCCAGTGAGTATACAGTCGTATGCCTTCATGATAGCGCGTCCAAGGGAGCTCAGCAGAGCTCTACTGTTTTTACTCCCGTTCACAACAGACGTAAGTTCAATTCTAACCTAATATTTATTGACGTCTTTTGAACATAGATCTTCATTGCTCGAAAAATTCAAATTATTGAAAGGTTTAGTCTTAAAAACATTCAAAAACCTAAATAAAGAAGAATAGGTACGGATCTTAACTCTACCATGTGAGAATATTATCTACGCTTAAAAGAAAATATCGAGAGAAAACTTTAGGCTTATTATTTCAGACGATAAGTATGCAAAATTTTGGCTCCGAGAACATTGATATGTGTTATACATCATAAGCTTAGCTTGTTCTTTAGTACAAAATAGTATATAATATAAACAATGTTATAGAGAATCCGAAACCAACAGATCAATTTTGTGATGATTCTGCAAACTTCTTGCGAATGTGCTCACGTGCCTTCAATTTGAATGAAAGCTTTTTGATTGCCATCATTGAAAGGTTGCCATCCTCTCAGAAGAGAGAGTACATTCCAAAGGCAGATTGCCTGGAAAAAGAAGGTCGAGTGGATAAACCCAGAGCGGTGAGAGGGACATTGTAGAAGACGATTATTGGTGGAGCGAAGATTCTTACTGTGGGTAGAACAAAGGAATTTAACGTGAGAAGACAGATAAGAAGGAGAAGTGGGTTTATCAATAAAAGAAAACAGGGTAGACAAGGCCCTCAGCGCTTTACGCTGACGAATGTGTAACTATTTTAAAAGGGATCGATGTGGGGCCCCATACATGATCGTACTTACGGAGGTTGAAGGCAAATCGAATGCAGCTATTTAGAAGGCGGTCAAGTTTATTGAGTAGATCTGCATTCAGGTCATAGTAGCACACATCTCCATAGTCAATAATGGGCAAGATTAGGGACTGTACAAGCATGGCCTTTATGTGAGCTGGGAGAAGATTAATCGATACAGCGAGCATAACGATGACCTTTCGGCTGACACTAGTTACCTGTTTGCGCCAGTCAAGGCAAGTGTCGACGAGCAGACCAAGATCCTTAACCTTGCAGCTAAACGGCATTGGGACGTTGTCGAAGATTATGGGTGGAACAGTTAAGCCATCAAGCTATGGGGACTCCCAAGTATGATAGCCTGACACTTTGCAGGATTAAGCGCCACACCGATTTTTTTTGGACCAGCCTTTAATCATAATTAAATCCCGGTTTAATAACTTAAATGCGTGGTCCCTCCGTCGCATTGCCATCCCGATTCCCTTATTCATCCAGGGAGCAAGTAGACGATTCAAATTTATTCTCCTGACAGTAGCTGAGTGTCATATAGTTTGGTCACAGCATTGTTGAACACACAAGCTTTGTCATCCACTGTAGCAGCTTCCTGAAAAAGTGTCCAGTCAAGATTTGAATAATCTTTTTGAAGTAGCTCACTATCCGTACGTGCAAAGGCACGCCTGTACTTAGAAAATCCAGGGGCATCATGTTGACCATGCGAGGAAACTAGGGAAGGATTAGAGATGAGGATCAGATCGAGCCAGGTATCTTTACCGACTTTTTTATGATGAGTGGTTAGGAGAGGGAGTACATGAAGACTGGCTGACTCGACAATATGCACGGGCTTACGGGACCGAGGGAGTTGTGAGGAAGTCTCCCATGATGATGTGATGAGCATACTCCGAACCCAAAGATTCAAGTACCGATTCGATTTCGGTGAAATAATCGAGAGAAGGCGGACAGTAAACAACACCTTAAACGGCTTTAGCTCCCTTGACATAAACCTCTAGAAAAAGGAATTCAGCAGAATCATTACAAGCAGAAGTGGTGTGAATTTTAAAAGGGAGATCTCCGCGAAGGTAATTTGCTACACCACCCCCTCTTTTACCAATCCGATCATTCCGAAGATGAACGAAACCAGGAAGAGAGTAGGTGGTAGATAGAAGTTCAGGTTTGAGCCAGGGGGCTATACAAGTCATATAATATATCTGTCCCTTAATCGATCTCAAATTGATACCGCTCTAAGAGCTTATGGTCACACACCAGGTCTCAGAAATCAGGACGGCGCGGCGAGAACGTTGTTGTTGGAAAACGTATCGTACCTACAGTTCGCTATGGTGGCTTGGAATTCTATTTGTATTTAAGCTTTTCCTTTTGTATCATTTTTAACTGACTTAAAAAAAAAGGAGGTTCTCAGTTTGACCTGTGTGTTTGTATGTATGTATGTTTGTCCGCGATTTTCTCGCGTTCGTCGGCACCGATTTTGATGCGGTTTTCAGAAAAGTATTTGTTACATTCTGGAGAAGTTATTGGTATACCTGCAACAAAACGTTATTACAAAAAAAAAACACTTTATAAGTACTAAGACCACGCGGGCGGTGTCGCGGGTGGCAGCTAGTATTTTATAATGGACAATGTAAAGTTTTCGAAATAAAATCTGCATTGCAGTGTGAAACCGATTGCGTGAATTTCCAATTCTAATTGGTTAAATAATTCGATCACTACCTTATACCTCTAATTAAACTTCCCTGGACAGCACCAGGACAAATGCATCCATTCGAAAAGAACTCCAGATAGACCAAAGACTTACATCTCCAGAGTGTGCTGCAATAGTTACTGCTACCTATTTGGTCGTCTGACCAAGATCGTCGACGCACTACAATAGGCCAAAGATCACACATGTAAGGAGATCGTCAGAAAATTTTGTCATTCAAATATTTACAAAAAAAGTATTTTGTTCTAAAGGTTTCTGAAGACATTTCATCTAGCGAGGCTCTGTTTTTCTTTTTAGACTTGGCTGTGTCTCGGATTAGCAGTGATACTGATGGGGCCTACACTATACTTTATCCATAGACTAAGTCCGTATTACGAAGCCATGGAGATCACTCGACAAGGAGGACTAGCTACCATACATAATTGTCTTTGGTACATCTATGGTGCTTTGTTGCAGCAAGGTGAGAACTACGGTTTATTTTTAAAAGAAGCCTTATGGTGTTAGATTTTTAATCTATACCGACTTATAAAGTACTATCAGCCTTATATTAATTTATGAAAACTCCTATCTAAGTTTTTATAAATACAATAGTTCTGTCTATTTATCTATGTACCTAATTTTCCTCTAAAAATGCTTCAGCTAGGCATCAGATTTCTTATTAATATTGCTTCTGTTATCAAGTTGTATTTCATTATAAATATGAAGACATTGTTTCTCTAGTTCCTCATTTTAGATGAGCAAGAATCAGTATTTGGTGGATTATTAAAAAGCGAACACAATTTATTTTCTTTGTAAATAGCAAGTTAATTCGCCTTTTTGAAATGTTAGCGGCTTAAATAGTAGAAAAAATGTTTTGTAAGCCGTATAGTAATTTAAAAGAAAATTTATTTTGTTTATTTTTTCTTTTATGGCTAGGGTATTTTTTCTGCTAGAAAGGCCAGGTATGTACCTATCTACCTAACCAATCATAAAACTGAAAAGAGGTTACATAACTTAATGCTTACCTATTTTCATGCTTCGGTATTGCATCCGCTAAAAAATTAAAATATTAATGTAATCTAAAATCGTTGTTTTTTTCTTTTTAAATAAGTATCTTACTTTAGCCACAGATAATATAATACTAGCATACATCTGTATGCATAGTCTGTAGGCATCTGCCTCATCCCATACAAAGAAACCGTGCCGACGTAACTAGCGTTTTTCATCTGATCAATCTTGTTATTTTTGTAAGTACATCAATCGCGTTCGATCCCATTTCACGGCAATAGATGGTGTTAGCAGCGACTTATACAGCGACCGTAAAAGGGTTTACTAGGTTCGTGAATATTGAATTCTTTTAATACAGTGAAGGTTCGTTTTATAGTATTTTTTCGCACGTTTTTACAGTCTTTTTGCACCAAAATGTGTTACAAAGCAAATTTAAAAAATCGGGTGGAATGCCTCAGAAATTAAAAAATGCGCCATCTACTGGCATTAATTTTAAATGATTCGTTAAAACAATCTTTGAAATGTGAATTAAGAGCCCAATATTCCATAATTTTGTACTTAGGAGAGTTGATTAAACAAGAACATTCAATTTTTATGCTCAATTCCAGAAAATGTTAATTTTACACACAATTATTATATTCTATTGAATTGTGTGTACATGTCGCGCCATCTAGTGAGATTTATTTGAACCAAAATTTCTTTATTAGCAATGAGACCCCGTGCTTTAGCGATTTTCAATCAAACGATACTGTCTTAAATTTAAGAAAAAAATTTTGAATGGCCATAAAATAATATTTAAAAAAGTAAGTATTTTTCTTAAAAAATTTCTGGCAGCCACTTTATTTTTTATTAAGTTTGGCCGATTCCTATGACAAAAATAAGGAAAGAGGTTGCATTATGATTTCACTCTGATATACAGGTTTTACCTTTGAGGTTCTATGTATTTTAATGTTGAATACCGAAATAGAATTCAATTTGTTCTTATATTTCCAGAAAAAGATTTTATTTCACACAAATGCTCAATTTTATTACTTACTACATCTTTTCTTACCCAATAAATACAGTTATTCTAGCTACCTTTTTCCTCATTCAGGGGGCATGTATCTTCCCCGAGCAGACAGCGGTCGCCTGGTTGTAGGGACATGGTGGTTGGTCGTGCTGGTGGTCGTAACCACGTACTCTGGCAATCTGGTGGCTTTTCTCACGTTCCCGAAGCAGGAGATGCCCGTTACAACCGTCGCTGAACTCCTGGAGAACAGGGCACTATATACCTGGTCTATTACAAAGGGCTCTTATATGGAGATGGAATTAAAGGTAGGTTTGATGTAAAGTTCAAATTTTAATTGGTTAACCTCTGCGTAGAACACTGAATAATTCGACAGTTGAGACTTAGTATCTATGTTATATATTTTTCATTATTCCATCCTAATGCCAAAATCAGAAGATCTAAATTAAAAAACAAAAGGGTCTAAATTTATATAAAGGTTATGTTACAAATCTAAATGAGGTAAAACTGGTCAGAATAAGAAAAAACATGGAAAAAAAGTTTTATAGAAATGCCGTGTCGTCTATCATTCAAAAGACATTAGGTAGTTAGTAGGTACTACATAGGAAAAAACCATCCCAAATAAAGTACATAATCTTCGGTTCACATCAGGTCAAATCCAGTTCCATACACGGACTCAATCACGCTTTACCATCGTGATACTTTCTGCGTCTCGAGTTCTTAGGAACTAGCCGTTAAACGAGCATTTCTAAATATAAATAAAAAACAATGTGTAGGTATATCACGCGAAAGGAGCGTGATAGACCAGCAAAAATAGCGTGTTAACCTACTTATTTGGTGCAAAAAAGAAATATACAGGTTCTCTATTGCATACTGTGTTCGTCTTGTCTGCATTTGTGCAACCGCGATTATTATACCTACTGCCTGATTTTTTTATCATTATCTAAATAAGGATTTTTTTTCAATTTGGAAGCAGATTTTTGCTTAAAAATTATTGGTTGTCTGTAAAGTTGGTTTACGGACTATAGTTTAATGTGACAACGTCATAACAAAACATTGATGAAATGATTGCATACTTAAAGATATAATTAACGTCATTGTAAAGTTACATTGAGCGTAACGTTACATTGAGTCATCCTTTTTCGTGCGTGCAGCCGGCGTTCATCGATTTATTCGACGTTGTCACGTCAAAAAAGAACAAGTTGTTTTTGTGTTTTTTCAAGCTATTCCTCTTTTAAAATAAGAAGCCGTGTTTTCGCAATGATAGGCAGTATCATAGTCTACTATATACTGGCAGTGTTTTTCGAAAAATAACAACATTTTCAGACACTTTTGTTTTCAGAATTCAGATGAGCCGAAGTACATAGCATTGCTGAAAGGAGCGGAACTGGTCACGAGTTCTGTTGGCATGGGAGGAACTATGGCGTCAGGTAACTATTCAGCTAGTCTGTGATGTCTCACTACTAGACAAAGGCTTCCATCTCCCTTTTGCACACGCCAGTTGTAAAAATATTTAAAAAAAAACCGGCCAAGTGCGAGTCGGACTCGAGTTGCGCACGAAGGGACCATTATCGCAAAAAAACGGCAAAAAAAGAACACATTTGTTGTATGGGAGGGTTCCCATACAATATTATTTAAGTGGGGTCGCTTAAATACTCATTTTATTCTGTTTTTATATATATATATATTTGTTGCTATAGCGGCAACAGAAATACATCATCTGTGAAAATTTCACCTGCCTAGCTATCACGGTTCACGAGATACAGCCTGGTGACAGACGGACAGACAGACAGACGGATCGTGGAGTCTTAATAATAGGGTCCCGTTTTTACCCTTTGGGTACGGAACCCTAAAAATGACACGAGATTAGGGGTACAAGGATTTGCAGAAACGGCGAGTCATTTTGCTAACACCCATTGCCTAGCAAACCTCTGCGGATGCTCTGAAACTCTTTATATCCGAAGTTATTTATGAGATCTATCAGATCAGTCTATGACCACTCGGGCTATAAAATCGACCGCCCGTAATTTGCTTTGCAGTTCATTTGTTTGCCAGCCTACATTTACAATTTCCTAAAATCGGTTTGCATTCATTTTCTATTATAGTAAACTTGCTTTAGGATCAGCCCTCCTGCAGCGTGTCCGTTACAAGCGTCACGTGATCATCGACTGGAAGCTTCGTCTCAGCTACCTCATGAGGGCAGACCGGCTGGAGGCTGACAACTGCGACTTTGCGTTGAGTACGTATTTACAATAAATTATTATATCATTCAGGTAAATCTGTCGAACAAATAAGAACACATTGTCTAGTGCAAAGTAGTTGCTTCAAAACTTACGTCAAACTAATGATTGACTGAAATGGCATAATTATACCTACTTGTATGAACACTTTGCAAACTTTTTTGACAGAAAACGCCTTGATGTTGTTGTATCTAACACGTTTTCTAACAGTCCGTCGTTTACCAAAAGCGCAATTTTTATAATTAGGGTTTTATGTATTAGTTCTGAAGTGTTTTATCCTTTATATGAATTGTAGTTCGTATTCAATACAAGCAAGACTTTCATAATATGTCTAGGCATACGAAGCGTCTGGCATGTGTTTTCATTTAAAACAGAAATATGTCTCTAACAATAGAAATAACTTTCAGGCGCTGAAGAGTTTTTTGATGAAAAAGTTGCAATGATTGTGCCTGCAGGGAGCCCGTATCTTTCAGTCATAAATAAAGAGTAAGTAAACAGCAAGATTTATTTTAAATCTAGACTAGAATCACTTGCGAAAGTAGTTTTAATTGCTGACAGTAGAAGTATACCATATTCCTTGTCATACGAGTAGGTACCAAACTTTCTAAGTAGGTGCCTATCTCTTTTATTTATTTTTAGGGTTCCGTACCCAAAGGGTAAAAACGGGACCCTATTACTGAGACTCCGCGATCCGTCTGTCTGTCTGTCTGTCTGTACGTCTGTCACCAGGCTGTATCTCATGAACCGTGATAGCTAGACAGTTGAAATTTTCACAGATGATGTATTTCTATTGCCGCTATAACAACAAATACTAAAAACAGAATAAAATTAATATTTAAGGGGGGCTCCCATACAACAAACGTGATTTTTTTACCGTTTTTTGCTCGATATTAATAACGGCAACAGGTAGAGGCTTGAAATATTCAAAGAATATTTAGTTGTTTATTCATTTCAAAAAATAATAATGATTAAATTAAAATAAAATAAATTAAGGGGGGCTCCCATACAACAAACGTGATTTTTTTGCCGTTTTTTGCGATAGCCCTTCGTGCGCGAGTCCGACTCGCACTTCTATCACGGGCACTCAACGCGAAGAACGAAAATTTGGTTCAAATAAATTGCACCAGATGGCGTGGATTTGTTATTGAGTTTTGTGAAATATTAAGATTTTCTAGAGACGATCATAAAAAAATTATGTTCTTGTTTGATTCACTCTCCTGAGCAGAAAATTAAGGAATATTGGTCTCTCTCTTAAACCAAAGATTATTTGAATGGATCATTTAAAATTGATTCCAATAGATGACGCGATTTTAAATTTCTGTGACATCCACTCGAATTTTTTAGCGAAAAACGCTAGTTACGTCGGCACGGTTTCATGGGATGAGGCTTCTTTATGCTAGTATTATATTATCTGTGCCCAGTAACATATTTATTAAAAAAAACTTTTTAACATAAAATCAAACCGACTTCCAAAACAAAAAACTACAAAGCAAAAAATAACTTTCTTTTCCGAATTCGGTGTCGAAAAACGGAAAACAATGGGTAGGTACAAAATACACCGACTTCGGATTTTTTGTTAAAAAGATTTTTAATTTCTCGACGAATTGAGAACCTCCTCCTTTTTTTGAAGTCGGTTAAAAACGACAGGTGACAAGCCGACAAATTTGAAAGTTTAATTCATACATGTTCTTCTATAGTTAACACCACCTGACATAATATGTATCATTTATGTCAACATCTGAAAAAAAAATATGCTGCTTTTTTAGGGTTGCGTAGTCATAGTTTCGCCATGTCGCCACGCCGTCTGTCCGTCCGTCCGCAGCTTAGCTCAGAGACTCTTAGTACTAGAAAGCTATATTTTGGCATGGATATACATATTAATCACGGCCACAAAATGGTAAAATAAAATCATGAAAAAACATTTCTTTTTGGGTTTCCTCGTGTACACATAAAGTGGGGATGTTTTTTTTCTCGTTTATCCCGTGATGTGGGGTTTCGTGGATAGGCCATTCAACAGGGTCTGTGAAAACCATTATTCGATTCATAGATCCGTTTGTGTAAAATTAAGCTTTAAATTGCAAATTTAAATATATAATAGAGTCAAGTTAAACTAAATTCACGACAGTAACTTAAAGTCAAATATGTAAAATGTACTTGAAAAAGAAAAATTTTGTATGTTGATGTATGGGGCAACAGTTTTTGAATGGCAAAGTTAATTTTGTCCCTTCGTTAGAGCAATGTTCGGTGCTTTCATTACCTATACATTTTTGTGGATGTAGCTGTTTATACGGAACCCTCCTTGTATGTATAATAGTGGCCTTGACCTAACTACCTTATGAATTATAATGGTACTTACTTTCTAGACTAGACCGCATGCACAAGGCGGGTCTGATCAAACGCTGGCTGGATGCCTACCTGCCGAAGAAGGATCGCTGCTGGAAGACGTCGTCCATGATGCAGGAGGTCAACAACCATACCGTTAACCTCAGTGACATGCAGGGCTCCTTCTTCGTCTTGTTTATGGGTAAGTTTCAATGAGACTTAGGGGGTGCATGAAAGGAGCCTCCCCGAGCGACGTACCATCCGATCTTTCCGTTACGTCCGGCGCACCCTGGGCAATCGACTTCTGTCGATTGGCTAATCCTTTTACCACGATGGCAAACTTAGACTCTAATCGGCCCTTTTCGGGGCCAAGCAGTCCACTGACAAAACCAGCCTTGTGTGTAGTCTCGATCAACATCGAAGGGTTCTCTGAGGATAAAGCAGAAATTCTTTCTGAACTAGCTCGCAAGACACGCTGTGACATCCTATGTGTCCAAGAGACCCACCGGGACTCCACGCAGGGCAGGCCTCACATTCCTGGACTGTCACTTGTCGCCGAGATCTGTCACCCGAAGCACGGTAACGCAGTGTTTGCTGCTCCCGGCGTAAGTGTCATCACTACAACATGCTCTAGTGAAAACCACATGGAAATTATCACCCTAGATCTTGGTAACTGCACGATAACATCTTTGTATAAACCCCCTGGCACCCCGTTCCAATTCGAAACACCTGATTTTGATTCTCAGCGTACGAACATAGTGGTTGGCGACTTCAACAGCCATAGCACCAGCTGGGGCTATAGCTCAACAAACCCAGACGGCCAAACTGTCGAAGCATGGGCCGAAGCCCACGATTTGGCATTAATCCATGACACAAAACAACCAGCCTCATTCAATAGTGGACGATGGAAGCGTGGATACAATCCGGACCTTATATTTGTTAGCTCAAGTATCAGCACCCGGAGCAAAAAGACCATATGCCCTCCAATCCCCCGAACACAACATAGACCGATCATGTGCTATGTCCAGTCCGTCGTTCATCCGGTGAACATGCCATTTAAGCGCCGTTTCAACTATTTAAAAGCTGACTGGGAACAATTTTCAAAGTCTGTAGATGACGAACTAATTAACATCCCGCCCACCCCACAGAATTACGACAGATTCGTGAGTGTAGTTTCGGCAACATCCCGGAGATGTATCCCCCGGGGATGCCGTACTTCGTACATTCCAGGCATCTCCCGGGAATCCAGTGAGCTCCTAAAAGTGTACGAGCAACTCTACGACAACGACCCTTTCTCGGAAGAGACCGTTGAAGCAGGCGAAAAACTGTTGGCACAGATAAGCGAGCGACGCCAGAAAAAATGGATGGACACCGTCAGCGGTATCGACATGACCCATAACAGTAAAAAAGCCTGTAACACTATTCGCAAGCTCACAAGCGAACCCCCACCAGCTCATACACCTAGCACGGTTACGGCTAACCAAGTGGCTCATCAACTGCTTCTTAACGGAAAACCACCAAAACGCCTAGGCAGGACTCCGAAAAACAGTAACTTCTGTTCCACCACCTCCGACATATGCAACCCATTCCAACTAACGGACATCATCTCAGCCATACAACGGCTGAGCTGGGGTAAGGCCTCCGGAGTGGATGACATATCGGTGGAACAAATCAAATACCTCGGCCCCGTATCCGTGTCGTGGTTGCTTCAATGTTTTAACCACTGTTTGGAGTTTGGAAATATACCTCGCCTTTGGAGGAAATCAAAGGTCATCGCTATACCCAAACCAGGAAAACCTCATGACGACCCAAAAAACTTCCGCCCTATATCCCTCCTCTGCCACACGTACAAACTATTTGAACGGCTACTTTTGGCTCGCCTCACAGACCTTGTCGATCCAAAACTTATACCAGAGCAAGCTGGATTTAGACCTGGAAAGTCTTGCTGTGGCCAGGTCCTTAACCTTACACAACATATTGAGGATGGGTTTGAAACAGGGAAAGTGACGGGTGCAGTATTTGTGGATTTGTCGGCAGCTTACGATACCGTTAACATTAAACGCTTGTTGTGGAAGGTTACCAATCTAACAGAGGACCCAAAGTTGACTCGTATTCTCGGAGAACTCCTTAGTAACCGACGATTCCAAGTGCACCTTCTTGATGATAGGAGCAGGTGGCGATCCCAAAAGAATGGCCTGCCTCAAGGTAGCGCTCTGGCGCCACTGCTGTTCAACATCTACACAGATGACCAACCGGTGAGCCCTAACACTACCCGTTATCTTTACGCCGACGATCTGGCTTTGACTTGCCAAGCGGTTGATTTTGAGGAGATTGAGGCCAATCTTTCTGCCGCCCTCTGTGATCTCAGCCGTTACTATGCTGACAACGCGCTGAAGCCAAATCCCTCAAAAACACAGTCGTGCGTCTTTCATCTCCGTAATAGACAGGCGGGGCGAACCCTTAACATGTCATGGCAAGGGGTGCCAGTCACCCACAGTTCATATCCAAAATATCTCGGCATTACTCTGGATAGGTCCCTCAATTACAAAAAGAACTGCGAGAATGTCAAACGGAAAGTGCACAGTAGAAACAACTTGCTGCGCCGCCTAACGACCACCGGTTGGGGGGCGTCTCCTCATGTTCTGCGAACTACCGGTATAGCGCTCTGTTTCGCCGCTGGTGAATATGCTAGTCCAGTATGGAGCCGCTCTGCGCACTCCAAATTAGTGGATGCAGCCCTAAATGAGACATGCCGGATTGCCACTGGCTGCCTTAAACCGACTCCTGTGCGAATGCTGTACCCACTGATCGGTATTGCGCCCCCGGAAATTCGCAGAACTATAGCGGCCCGCACAGAGAGGGCAAAACTAGAAAACGACCCACGTCACCCAATGTACGGGTGCGGCTCGGTGCCTCAAAGGCTGAAAAGCCGAAAAAGCTTCCTTAGCTGTGTGAGCCCATCTGATGGTGACGCCGCCTCGGAGAGATGCGATCTTTGGCGGGATAAGCTCAAGCCTCCTGACTACCTCATTGAGCCATCGGAGAATCTCCCGCCTGGGCAAGCGTTGCCATGGCCGACCTGGAAAACTCTTAATAGACTCCGCACGCAGGTCGGCCGCACCAAAGACAACCTTCACAGGTGGGGATTCTCGGATGGCTCCAACCTTCAGTGTTTGTGCGGTGTCTCCCCGCAGACCATGGTCCACCTTTCGTCATGCGCGGCCTGCCCTGCCACCTGTGCATATGAAGACCTTAAGGCTGCGTCACCGGTTGGTATTGCCGTGGCAGAATTCTGGGCCAAACATAATATTTAGGGATTATTTTTGCCATCGACACGCTAAGAAGAAGAAGAATGAGACTTACAAATGGGTATCTGATTAAGTTATTAAGTGTTGGTATCTAACTCAGCTGCATCAAATGAGGGTTTTCTGGAATGATGAAACTCTACACCAACACTGAAACTCCAAGAAATTACTGAAGAAACCAGAGCAAGCTCAGCCAAGTCAAAACGGACGATCGTAACTGCATTTTGACGTAATCTGACGCTAAGTCTGTGAAAACTGGATAGATATTTTATTAGTGTAGAATTTTGTTTCCTGTATTACTAATTGCAACCGTTTATAATTGTGTTTGTTTTACTCTCCGTGCCTTTCTCTTTACTCTCGTTTTAGCAAAACAAAACTTGATACTGTTTCTAAAATGTAATTATTATTCGGTTTCTGACCCTTGCTATTAAAACACGCTCGGAGCACGCGGTCACCGTGTGACATAATCTTAGTATGACGTCCGACATAGATGTAGATATATAGGTAATTTAGACACATAATATGCCACCGTTCTAACATAATTATTACACCAGTTTAAGGTCGGATTCAATGGCTTGTTTATCTAACGGTGTCTATGCAGATTTTAATTATTTAATATTTTTATCATAGAACTTTACCGCCTTCGTATTCAGCCCCGATACGAACTTGCTATTGTGTTATTTTTTTTGCCAAAGCATGAGCTGTTCTTTAAGTATAAGACAGTTTGTCTCTGATTTACTCGTATGGCTACAAATTGTCTTATGGGAAGTATAGAGAATGTTTTGAGAATTTGGAGTTAAGGGTGCACTAGTTGGCGGCACGAACTATTTTGTGGGCGTGGTTAAAATGCAATTTCATCCGACAACACGTGTGAAAAGGATAGACGCTGTGATGAGCAGTAAAAAGCTAGTGCGCGTACGAATACACATTTGTAGCGAAATAGATGATGATTTAGAACAAAAACGAGCGCGCGAAATTCTATAAACAGACCTGTGGGAATATGGATATCATGAAAAAAGTTTTGAATGTATCTGTTTAAAATAAAATTATTTGCATTTTTCAACTACTAACGGAAAAAAATAAATTTAAATATTAATATTTAAATATTATTTTTTTAAATATTTAAATTTTGCCCTGCATGGTGAATGTTTTGTAATTTGCCTTCTCCTTATGGTATTTATTGCTGCCCAAAAAAGCTTTAAAATTACTGTTGAATTATGAAACTTTCGACGCTCATAACTTTCAAACTTATGTTATTTTTCTACTTGTTGTTTCCATACAGGGCTAGATAATTATGAGAAAAATTGATGTCACTTTTATTTTGAACGTATGCCGTGGAGTAATCGCCATACTACGTTTGTATGGAAGAATGACCGACTAGGGCACCCTTAAGAGCGTGCCTACACTAATGCCAAAGTTGTATAGGTTTTTTGCCTAAAGTAGAGTTTGATAAATACTTTAATTTTATTAAGAAAAACATTACAAAATTAGCGCAGATCAAAGCAATATGACCAGTCAGAATCAGTCCAATTTGAGGTGATTTTGACAGAAAAACACAACAGTTTTCGCTCATTTTCATCTCTGTATCTCAAAATAGTAAGGTATCAGGTCTTTAATTTTGGTTTTGGCCAGTGCCTCGTATGAAGGTGGTGTTAGACAATCAGTATATTGCTGTTGCCTGCTTCGCGGGTACGTAATTAATGCATTATAGTACTGTTTAATCAAGGCCTGTATTCTGTACTGTCACTTGTAGATCATCATCATCTACCTAGCCTTTTCCCAACTATATTGGGGTCAGCTTCCAGTCTTAACGGATTCAGCTAAGTACCAGTGTTTTACATAGAGCGACTGCCTATCTGACCTCCACAACCCAGTAACTGGGTAACACGGTCCCCTTGGCAAGACTGGTGTCAGATCTCAAGCTTCTGACTACCCGTAATGACTATCAAAGATCTTCAAATAACAGCCGGGACCAACGGCTTAACGTGCTTTCCGAGGCACGGAGGAAACTCGGTATGTTGAAATGGTCACCCATCCACGAACCACCCTCGTCAAGCGTTGCTTAACCTTGATGATCAACCCGTGCGGCTGTTATTATTTAGCCACGAGCTCCTCCCACTTGTAGATACGAGTGTTTATTCGTAACTCCCTTTTCTAATATTTCTATGCATGAAGGTGCAAGTACAACAGAACTGTTTTAATGTTTTTTACCTAACTGCAAAGTCGGATCAGGTGAAAAAAAAAAGGAAAAAAAAGAAAGAGAAACGAGAAATCGCAAGTTTAGTTCTCCCTCGCCTTTATTCAGCCATAGGAATTCTTTTTTGACCACTAAGACCTAAAAGGTTGAGAAAAAGTCTAAACATTTAAATCTTTGGTTATGTTAAGATTTTTTTTTTATTTAGACACCTACTCGTAGTTTAGGAAAAAGTCTGAAAAAGGGACTCACTGATTCCTTATTGAGCAGCTGCAAAATTATGGCCATAAGGTCGATCAAGGTCCCCAGACCGATATATTTTCTCTATTTTATAGGGGTCACGTATCTCACCTCTTTAATTTATCGAAGTGTGGAAGACTTATGTTACGGTTTAGGCTCAATATGAGATTTAAGTGTGAACCGTATGTTATCTACTTTACCTTTATTAAACCGATGTGTCAGATTTATTTACTTGGTCAGAAAAGGTCGTGTTAAACTGCCGTGCGGTCGACTGTATCCAACTGCAGAATAGAAGTTTTGCAAACTTGGAGGCCTGGGTTAGGTAGGACAAAGACAAAGATATTTTATTTCAAGTAGGCCACCAAGCGGCACTTTTGAACGTTATATTAAAATTTTCAAGGAATAAAAATTGATTCTACCGTGCATTCGGCAAGTAGCTTGTTATGGAGAAGAATGCACAAGAAACTCCATACTCTTTTTAAAAAAAATGTTTTTTTATAATATTTCGGTATATAAGTACATACATTAATAAATTCATATATGAGAGGACAATGCACCCAGAATAGCACTACACACTACGTACAGGCATAAAGTAATAAAAGTACTCACACGTCTACTGTGCAGTTATATAATAATAGATCCTAGAAATACATTAACATCCGAAGCAGTTAAGTTATGACCAATCACAACTGACGGCGTCCGTTCACGAACATGACGCATGTATTGGCACCACCCAGCTCAACCATCATGAAGCGAACCGGATGATACAACACACGCGCCACCATCAGAGAGACATTTGAGAGAGCATGACACACTCAACTGCCAGGGCACACACACATCAACGAACGACACACAGGTACAGTAAATGGTAGATTTACAGTTGGGTACATAGTACTCACACACGTGCTGTGCAGTTATATAATACTAAGGAAATTGTTTTTATACAATACAAATATATTCATACAGTCTTCAGCAGGTCCAACAATACTTCAAAACAATAATGTTCTGCATATCACTTGTTTTTGCGCCCTAGGGTTTCTACTTCCTGTGATATATTTTGTAAAATGAATAATATCATTATAGCAAAGTAATAGCGGGGTGATTGCAAGGATGCATTTAACGCAATATTTAAGTATCGCCATTAGGGGTGTTGCCTGGGTAGGTAAATGATGATGATATATTAGTCCATTAGTGAAATTATCAAAAAGGAGGAGCTCGTGGCTAAATAATAACAGCCGCACGGGACGATCATCAAGGTTAAGCAACGCTTGACGAGGTCGGTCCGTGGATGGTTGACCATTGACATGCCTCGGACAGCACGTTAAGCCGTTGGTCCCGGCTGTCATTTGAAGATCTTTGGCAGACGTTACGGGTAGTCAGAAGCTTGAGATCTGACACCAGTCTTGCCAAGAGGTACCGTGTTACCCAGTTACTGGGTTGTGGAGGTCAGATAGGCTGTCGCTCCATGTAAAACACTGGTACTTAGCTGAATCCGGTAAGACTGGAAGCCGACCCCAATATAGTTGGGAAAAGGCTAGACAGATGATGATGATAGTGAAATTATCAAAAAATATTGGACCCGTATTTTTTGCTTTATCAAATAAATAAAAACTGACAAAGATAGCGATGAAGAAAGCGCATCAAAGTTCAGGAGTGGGGGCTTGTGACGTCACTTTCTCAGTATAAAGTGTAGCACACCGTGACGTCACACGATATTTCAACGCACTGTATCGTCGTAATTTTTTGTTTACGTGGCAAAAGAAAAAATACGTGTCCAATATTTTTAGGTTATCTAACTGACGGACTAAATAGATATTTTTTGTCATCTACCACTTTGTAAAGATTATTTTAACGATCCCATTTTAGTTACGAGTATCAGCACAAACAAAATGACTACCTAATTATCTCGATTATCATTATTATTCTTCTAAACATATCTCAATTTATTCCCTCTACGATGCTTTCATGTTGCATCTACAAGCAGGTCTAAAAAGAGGGGATGAGGGGATGACTCATTGAGAACCAACAAATTGTCCGTATCGTTGTCAATGGGAACAATGCTCAAGCAGCTTCTTATTATGGTACCTAACTAGTATTTTGTTCTTCAGGTTTCTTATCAGCATCCACAGTATTGCTGCTGGAGTTCCTCTACAACAGGCGGAAACGGCGGAGCGAACAGATCGTCATCAAACCTTACGTCGAATAACTTATTTAGTTGTTTATTTGCGACCGCCATAAAATTAGCATAACGCGCGGAAAAATACTAGCGACTATACAGTCTTAGTATATTATGGCTATATGGTTCTGATATATTGTAATTATTTATCTATTTATTGCATATTTATGTATACTGTATTTTCTATAATATAAATCTTTTAAGACTCAAAGCTTCTTTATTTTCAAGAATCAATCAATGAAACTACCTTCTGTACCGTACCTGCCCTCCCGTCATCTTTATGAGTTGAAGACTGACGACTCTGCCACTTTTTTAAAGCTCGATGCCTATGGTGTTAAATATCATACCCGGTTCTTCAATGTTGAGGACGAACCTACTGCCTTTTGCAAAGGTGTCATCCTCATTCTACTCGTAAAGGTGCAAAAGAGCGTCAGATTACAGCAACCTACTTTTATCAGCTTTGTAGCAAATAATTGTGGTGCGTAGATTTGCTACAAAAATTGTAGAGGGGTCTCTCTTTGCCGACCGGTATGCCATGAATTCTGATAAGATGTCATAATTATCATCTACATTAGGTATATAAAGTTAGATATTAATGAATGCCCATTCGAATTATTGCGGCAGTCCAGTGGATGCACAGGACCAATCAGTGTGACGACGCTTTGGGGAGGCCTATGTCCAGCTGTGGACATCTTTCGGCTGAAATGATGATGATTCGAACTAGTTAATTGATGCTTAAAGGAATGCAGACAGTGACGCGTCAGATAGAACTGAATATAAAAAATACAGTTACAATAAAATTAATAATGACTCCAAGTTTTTTTATAACTGCTATGTTTGCATATTAATATATCTCCTACATTGTAACATGTTAAGTACTGCCTTCCACACAGTTTACACGTGTACCTGCTTCATTAAGTACTTGACAATGAATATTTTATAATGTTTCTCGAATTTAATTAGATGAGTACTTGTGAGCATTTCTGCATAGAGGTTCCTGTTTGTATTCATTACGAAGACGGTAAGAAATGTACTGGCAGATGGCGAATTTATTTCTTATTTTTTAGAAAGACTATTTTAGTCAGATGCCAAAAGAGCTGACTGTCCACCTAATGGTAAAATATGAGGGGCATAATTGGTTATCTACCACTTGTAAATTAGGACATTTAAAACACTTGAGAAACACTTCGTGAGGAAACGGGTATGTCTTAGAAACATAAATTCGAAGACATGTGACATCCACCAACCCGCATTGGGCCCACGTGGTGGATTACCCCAGGTCCCATGGCCCCAGTAGAGGGAACATTAAAAGGCTGATGATGATGATGATGAAAACACTTGTGATATCGTAGGACCATTACCACCCCAGAGATATGCAATATTCATGTGCTTGTAACGACACCGGCACCCACCCTCACCAGAACACAAACTCTTGTTGCAGTTACCTCCCCATAAGAACACTTTCTCAAAGCACTCCCCTACTAACTTGTAAATAGTTCGATACCAACACGCCTATAGTCTAATCATATCTAAGAATAGCTATATATATTGTAGTATAGTAATGAATGAGTGAGCCTCTTAGTGACAAAATCGATGCATCCAGAAGATAGGTCAGTAAAGTTCGTCACATCACGCCGCATGGTCATGATTGGGTATTTATATATCTTTTACATTGGGTATTTAAGAATAAGTTGATGTGT